>OX327001.1:46436220-47713224 GCA_946800695.1 Geum urbanum | reverse complement strand
GCATTGCTTGTTTCTACGGTTACCTGCACTGAGCGGCCTTACTATTATTCTCCTCCGCTTACTTATTTTCTTAACAAGTTTTACTATTATCTCATGCTTGATTACTCAAATTTACAATTTGCAGCGTACCTCTATTTCCCAATTATTACCAAAAGTGAGCAAAGTGCCATATTTGGGCAATGCCCAGCTATAGTCTGCGTGTTCTTTCGTACTGAGCGTCTATTACCCTCTTGATGGGCGTTGCTATACCACCATCTTTTTAACTGGACCCCCCATGACTAATCATCATGGGTAAGCTATCCTTTCACATTACGTCCTTAGGCGCCATACATCGCCCACAAGTGACACTCCCTGTCTGGCTCATTCGGCCCTAACGCGCCTTCCACTGGTTCAAAATTAGGTGCACAAATTTGTATGTCACGTTCCATTATTTTGGACAGACTTTATCCTATTACTTATCCAGATTTTCATTCTCTCTTGCGGAGTTGAAGGGGACTATGGGGTACACCTCACTATTTAGCTAAAATGGTGTCAAGTATGTATGAAGTGAGCGTATCTTTTTCAACTCCCCAATTAAGAATGATCTTGACATGGGGACTTGGAGGATTTGTTAGCATAAGCGCTAAAGCTTAGTACTTACCATTTTGTACACCTCGACCACAAGGGAGCGCACAAAAGAGTTTCCAACGTGGGAACACTGAGTCCCACATCGAAGGATGAAAAGGAAATGTCATTAAGAGTAAGAATAAAGGTAATTAATCTCTATTGCATGAAATTAAGTAACTTCCTTTACCTAACCTCATTCATCACTTCCCTTTATTCACCTACTCTAAAAATCTGTATTTGCTTATGCATCAGAGGGTGTTAGACAAGCCACCCCGTCCTCACTTTTAATGCTCTACTCTTTTTTAGCAATCAGATTTGAAGCAAGCAGAGAACATCCTCATCTTGAAGCCGCTCAAATCATCTCTTGTTTCATCGAGATCCAACCCGGATTTCGACCAAAACAGTCTCTAAATTGTAACTTGATCTTATATGATACCAAATCGGATACCACTACAAAGAAACTATATTTGAGAGTTACGGTTTAAGATTGATGTTTCGATCTTAATATAAAAATTGCTAAAACGGAATTGAAAATTACAAATGTTGACGTTAAATTTAATGTAACTCATAAAATTACATCAACCCGGCAAAATAACTAAAGAAACATTAATATAATTCGAGTTTCTTCAGTTTTCAAAATATTAATTTTGAATTTCCTAAACCAGATTTAAAATGGCAAAATAAAAAACTTGTAACAAAGAATAACTGTTCCAACCATTTAATAATAAATAGTGTGCCTTGACTACCTTCTTACTATAAAATCACAAAGAAAGCACACTCTACTCTATCACATCTCAGCTTCATCCTTCTTTTCCCTTCATTCCATTACTAGTTGGTAATCTAAAGTGTAAACCGAAAATGAGAGGATCAAACCCAATTTTCCTCCTGCATTGTTTTATGTTCTTGGTTGGGATAACATGTTGTATGGGTGTGATAACCTCAGAGTCTACAGCTCCAACATCCAGCTTTGCTCCAACGCACTAACCATCAGCAGATGACAAAGATATATGGGTTCCTAAACCATTCAAAAAATATTTTGTGCGCATCATAAACTACATGGACAAAGACCTCCATATTAAGTGCAAGTCTGCTGATGATACGATTGTACACACTTCTACTGCTGGACAAGTATATGAGTTCGGATTTAGACTCAACTTCTCCGGATCAACACTTTTCACCTACAACTTGGCGTATTTGAAACATCATGTTAATTTTAGAGCATTCGAAACTGATGTCAAATTTCTTCCACATTGTACTGGTGTTCATTGCATATGGGTAGCGTAGGTAGATGGAATATACTTCAGAGACGCCAAACATGTCGACGTGTTTAAGTTTCCATGGAAGTAATAACAATCATGTCAATGTGTGATCAGTGGCAGAGCCGGAATTTTACGTTATTTGAGAATGGAGGGAGGGGGGGAATTCAATGTGTAATACTTAATAACTACATAAGATTATGAATAATGTTAAATTATTTTTTTTATTATATATAAGATTAGTTCGAGTTAAGTGAATAAATTAGGAAGAAAAATACAAGTTTAATGACGAATAACTCAAAATTTTTAACTAGTATTAATATTTTATATATAGAAATTAAACATATTACTAGGTTTTTTTGGTTAAGAAATATATAGCTAGGTTAAGATACTAATAAACAAAGAGAATTGTATAATAAACAAGGGGCATCTAAATAAATAATAGCTACAATTAATAAAATAGGTAGGAAATGGAGAGGCCAAATTATAAATTATGAATATTATTTCATTGGTTGGGAAAAAGTTAAAGGACATATGATAAATATTAGAATTCGGGGGGGGGGGGGGGGGGGGGTCTTCTATCATCCGTCCTGAGTGGGTGTGATTGATATATGTACAAGTTTTGGTTTTGGTTCTTCCTGATCGGATGAGTTGAAAAATACATATATGGCTATAATAATCTACTATAGAGAGAGATGAAGCAAATGTACTTCTTCGGAAAAAAAATTCTTTCAAAGAACTTGAAAACCTTTGTTATCAAGATGTTAGAATCAATAAGAAATAGTTGCATTAGAATCAAGCACCAATTTGAAAAGGAAGGAAACAAACTCCAATTTAATCGAAACTTATATATATAAAGGTTATCAAATGCAACAACAAGCTAACTGGTCTCAATTTTTACCTTTTTTTTGAAGAAAAACTAGAGTGATAATTCCATTCATAATGATAGATAAAATTACAAGCAATGATTCGCCAAAATGGCACGTCCTAAAAAGCCACTGCCTAGGTAATCAAGATCACCTATGAATGTTATAAAAGTTAACCCCAAAGTAACCCAATGCGGCTAATTCAATCCCAAAGCAATTCAAAGTCTGAAATTAGCTAAATTTGCCCAACCTCCTAAGATACGCCAATATACCCAAGGAGAATGGGTCCTAAGTTACATTATCCTGGATCCCAAATGTTGTGCCAAAAGTGCATTGGACAACTAGTCTAAGACCCTCAAGGATTTCCATGTCAAGGCTAACAAGCCCATGTATGCAAAGCCCAAACCAAGCAGAAAGGACATCCCAAGCCCACTTCAAATTGAGCCTGCTCTCAGCTGCCACAAACTTTGACACCGCTCTCCGACGATCGAAATCCAAAGCCCACCTTCTGCTACCGCTATCACCAACTAGCTGCGCAGCACCAAGATGACTCAGTCGAAACACACTGCACATACACTGCACCTCAACAAACCATCGCCTGGTCTACCCAGAATCCGGCATACCCTGATCTCCATCAACCAACAAACGAGTAAGGCAACCTAACTCATCTACACAGCACATAATGTCGTCGACCTTCAATCGAGCCCGACTTGATCGCGCCTTGTCTACTAAAACCTAACCCAAAAAGGAGACCAGACAAGTTTTTTCAACAATAGTCAAAGTTTTCACCCGCCTGAGATTGGATGCCATGCCAAGGGAAGGCGTCTTAAAGGCTGGACTCGGGAGAATCGTAGCCATGTTGGGCTTGCAGTGCCGCCAAAGAAGATCTTCCACTACCAGAGTGGTTCTAGGTCTAATAGTGAAAGTCCTCATCGCTCTTCATTGACAAGGTCAAATGATGAAATTGTGCTGCCACCTTAGCTTTCTTAATTAACTGTTAATAAAAAAATCTAATGGTTGTTTAAGGAAAGTATCTTCCAGATTTTCTGGTGTGTTTCTTGTCTTAATTAGATTAGATATAGAGATTCTAGCAATCCATGTTTTACCAGGACATTGCTTGTAATTAATTGTAATGCTTATATTTAAGGTTGTCTATCAATGAATAAAGATACAATTTCAGTCTACAATTATTCCATATGTTATCCTTCAACACGTTATCAGTACACTCTACCTTGATAGCCACCAATCACCATATAGAAAGCCTAAACACCTAACCACCACCGCCGATTACTTACGTTGACCACCACTGTGACGACCCGAACCAGGATCAGATGTGTGTTTGGCACGATTCTCGAGATTTGGTTTTAGTCGCAGTTTTACGATATTGTGTGGTTTGCTGATTCGATTCGCGACTATGTTTTCAGTCGAGAATTTGAGTTGAGTGTCTTCACGGAATGTGTAGAGTACGTGATTTCGAGTTCGTGGGTGGTTCCGGAAGATTTTTCCGATAATCGAGGAATATTTTATGATTATTTGAAGTTTCAGATTCCGACGAGTTTATCCGATTGTTTCAAGCTTATCTGAATCACATCGTATATTCATTCCGGACCGTTGATCGACCCGAGGCTCGAGTATAAATATCGAAAAGTCGAAAAATAGTCGAGGAATAGTCGTAAAACACAGATTTGCTTTGATTGAACGTTGACTTTCCAAAACGGGAAAGCTGACCGGTTTGACCAAAAGGGGAAAGTTTCCCGTTTCGGCACCACCGTCCGATCACTGTTCTCCGGCCACCTCCGATCGTGAGAAGGGTAAGGTTCGCTTCCTTTTATCATTTCGAGTTGGTCTGTACTTAGTTTGAGAGGAATTGATGGGGTTTATGTCGACTTCGAATCGGGCCGAGGGGGAAGATTTCGCCGGTGACGGTGAGCATGGTTCCGGTGAGTTTTGGTGGCTGGGTTGTTGGGGGTTTAGTTCCCTATGTCCTAGAGATGCTTACCCTTAGGTTTGATTTGAGTTTGATTGAGTTTTCCGGCGAACCGTGGTGGTTGCCGGAAATGTATTCCGTTGCCTTTTGAGCTAGTTTTGGAGGTTTTTAAGGTGGAATTGGGCTTCGGGCTAGTTGAAGGAATGACTCGCAAGGATGGGAACTCGTGATCTGGAGCTTCCTGCCGTGTAATTCCTCCGTTGACGGCGCGCCGCCGGCGGCGGCGGCGGTCAACGGCGGAGGAAAAGTCAACTTTTCAGATTTCGATGTAATTAGTGTCATTTTTCTCGTAATCACGCCCTGGTTATCGTACGGAGGTTTTCGGGTTGATTTGGTTAGCCGATTTTCAGTCGAGGTTTCGAGTGGGGATTTCGGGATTTCCGTAATTCATTTTGCACTGCATTTCGTATTTCCGGGAACGGTTGGTTTCCGTGCATCAGTACAGTGTTGTGGATTACGATTTTGATCAGTTATGTTAATATATATTCAGGAGATCGAGATCGAGATTTGGATCGTGATCGTGCTTCGGGCGAGGGATCTTCCGCCGGACCACGAGTTTAGCGCGAGTTCGCGCTAGCGGATCTGTGAGTGGACATTTATTTTCACGGAATGATTGCGAGTCTTTTATAAATGATTTACGAACTTGAGCATGCGGATTGATTATGATTTTACGAGCATGTGTTTACGATTATGCATATACGAATATACGTATACGAATATATTCATACGTACATATTATGTTTAAAGCATGTGCATAGAAAAGATTTATGATTTGGTTTACACAGAGTACAGTCTCAGTATATGTTGTGGTATCGATACACATTGGCTTCTCGGCTGATCCCCGAGTACGCTCCGGGAAGGACAGATATCCTGACCCGAGGCCTTTCTGGCTAGAATCACGTGTGGGTCTGGGATCCCGTGGTTCAGACTGTGCTATCGCGTGGAAGCCCACGAGAGTCTCCGCGATATGTTTTACGTGGCATGCTCAGTACGTGAGTGGTAGCCTGAGTCTCCTCACGTTTTATTTGATTTTCATGCATTTGACTCGCATACGATTTTATTCGTATATATATATAAACTGGTGAAAGACATTTATTTTCTTCCACTCACTCTAACGTGTTTATTGTCTTTCCCCTGGGTTTTTCGGTTTCCGTGCCCAGTTGCAGTTCAGGTTTGGTGTTTTCACGTCGCGGTTTGGAGGCTAGTGATCAGAGTCACCTGTGTTTTCTAGTAGGTTCTTGTTTCGCCTACTGATGTACATATTGTATATGTTTTACACTAGAGGTCGCTCTGATACATTATGATACTTGTTTATACGGATTTTCTCGGATATACATATATATGGTACAGTATGTTTACTGTTTGTTGATTATATTGATGATAAGAAATCCGGTTGGGATTGGTGCCCACGGTTTGATTTTTGTGGCATAGGATGAAGTGTGTTTTTCCGCGTGCAGGTCAAGGTAATTCCACGCTAGTAACGAAACTCTGCCCAAATTTCGGAAAATTTTTGTTGGTTCGTGTTTTCGAAGGGGTTCGATTCCGGTTTAGGTAGCTAAATCGGGGTTGGGTCCTTTCAGCTTGGTATCAGAGCATTAGGTTGTCAGATTCTGTAGACTCTTGTAGTTGTGACGCTTACGGTATTTGAGTTGATACAGCATGACTGGAGTGATGACCCGACTGGCCAGCGGTACTCATCAATACTTCGGGTCTTGTGTGTCCTCAAATATCTGCGGTCTCATAATTACGTTCTTTCTGCTTGTACCTAATGCTTGTCTTGTATCAGTAGGATGCCTCCTCGACGTGGTCCCCGTGTTGATCGGGATGATGATCCTGATGAGGATCGCCGAACGCGCGACTTGCTGATGCGAGTGCTGCGTTTGGAAGAGCGTTTTGACCCCGTGGTCAAGGCTCGTACTGCGGGTGCTACTGTGTTTTCGGGTTCAGTTGAGCCAAAGATATGCGAGGCATGGCTGGTTCAGATTGAGCGTGTTTGTGAGCGTCTGCAGTTTACCCCTGAGCAGATGTCAGTAGCCGCAGTTGGTTTACTTGAGGGTGATGCTTACTTTTGGTGGGTTAGCACCGACAGGGTTCCTGTGGATACTCCGTGGACTGTGTTCCGTGATTTGTTTATGCGGAGGTACTTCAATCAGGCTACCCAGCAGCGCAAGTACGAGGAGTTCACGAACTTGAGGCAGGGCAGTTTGTCTGTACTTGAGTATCGGGATCGATTTACCCGGTTGTCTCGTTTTGCGTGGGATATGGTGGCTACTGAGGAAGCCAAGTGTCGTAGATTTGAGCTGGGGTTGAATCTGAGCATCAAGGCGATGCTGACTACGATGCCTCGGAACAACTTTGATGAGTTTGTCAGTGCAGCTCTCCGAGGCGAGGATATTGAGTAGGAGAGACAGCAGAGGTATCAGCCAAGGCGATTCGAGGAAGGTGGACCGAGTCAGGGGCCTTCAAAGAGGCAGAGTTCTGACACTTCCGGTTCAGCTACATCCTCAGGCGGTGGATCATATCGACCACTAGTTAGTGTACCGAGACGGAGGTCGGGATGGAGGAGAGATCGACCGCAACGACCACAGGCTAGTGGGGATACCAGTGGTTCTAGTCATCCTCGACAACTTTTTCGCACACCAGCTTCACCGAGGGAGGCTCCATTGTGCAATTTGTGTAATATGTATCATTTTGGATCGTGTCAGCGAGGCACCCTCAACTGTTATCATTGTGGCCAGGTGGGTCACTATGCGAGGGCGTATCCTCAGTTGTATGGTGCTGATGGTCAGGCAACTCAGAGTTCCGGAGGAGAGCGATGTACTACTTCGGGAGCGCGACCATCACAGTTTGCAGGCCAGGGTAGACAGCAGGGACAGGCCCAGCGAGGACGACCAGCCGGACAGGCGAGGGTTCATGCTATGACTCTACGTGAGGGTAGAGCATCACCGGAGGTCGTTATCGGTACGTTACATGTTTTTGGTATTCCTGTAGTTGCATTGCTAGATCCAGGTGCCACACATTCATTCATATCATTTAGACTGTCATCATTGGCTACGGTACCTACATCTCCACTTCCGGGGTTGTGGAGAGTGTTGTATCCGTCAGGTGAGGTTGTGAGCATCAGTTGGGTTTACCGAGACTGTGAGGTGCTTGTTAATGGCCATGGTTTAGCCACTGATTTGTTGTTGCTTGATATTGTGGACTTTGATTTGATCTTGGGTATGGACTTCCTTGAGTCGCATTGGGCCATGTTCGACTGCCACAGGAAGGAGGTCACGTTTCGACGACCAGGGTTACCCGAGATACTATTTCGTGGCGAGAAGAACACTTCCCTACCATGTTTGATTTCCGCAATGAGGGCGGATCGGCTGATGAAGAAGGGTTGTGTTGATTACTTAGCCCATGTTGTGGACACTACAGCTGCGGTGCCGGACCTTGGTAGTATCGAGGTTGTGTCGGAGTTTCCGGATGTGTTTCCAGCAGAGTTACCTGGTATACCCCCTGTGCGGGAGATTGACTTTACTATTGAGTTGTTGCCGGGTACTGGACCGATATCCCAGACACCGTATCGGATGGCGCCTGCGGAGTTGAAGGAGTTACAGATTCAGCTCCAGGAGTTGTTAGAGAAGGGATTCGTTCGCCCGAGTGTTTCTCCGTGGGGTGCTCCTGTGTTGTTCGTGCGGAAGAAGGATGGGTCCATGCGGTTGTGCATCGACTATCGGAAGCTGAATCAGATTACGGTGAGGAACAAGTATCCGTTGCCACGGATTGACGACTTGTTCGATCAGCTGAAGGGAGCAGCTGTCTTTTCGAAGATTGATCTTCGATCCGGATATCACCAGTTGAGGATCCGGGATTCAGATGTGGCTAGGACAGCTTTCAGGACGCGGTATGGGCACTATGAGTTTTTGGTTATGCCGTTTGGGTTGACCAACGCCCCCGCAGCTTTCATGGACTTGATGAATCGGGTGTTTCGTCGATTCCTGGACAAGTTCGTGATTGTGTTTATTGATGACATTTTGATCTATTCGAGGAGTGTGGGCCAGCACAAGAAGCACTTGCGAGCGGTATTGCGGACTTTGCGGGACCATCAGTTGTTCGCGAAGTTTAGCAAGTGTGAGTTCTGGTTGGATAGTGTGAAGTTTCTGGGCCATGTGATTTCGGCCGAGGGAGTTAGTGTTGATCCTGACAAGATCGAGGCCGTGCTGAATTGGAGTCGACCCACTACTGTGCCGGAGATTCGGAGTTTCCTGGGTTTAGCGGGCTACTACCGACGGTTTGTACAGGATTTCTCCCGGATAGCTACACCCCTGACCAGACTGACGAAGAAGGGCGTCAAGTTTGAGTGGTCTGGTGCGTGCGAGGAGAGTTATTTGCTCCTGAAGGAGAGATTGACTACCGCACCGGTTCTGACGCTGCCAGATGACAGTGGTGAGTATGTTGTGTACAGCGATGCGTCGAAGTTGGGCCTTGGCTGTGTGTTGATGCAGCATGGTAGAGTTGTGGCATATGGTTCCAGACAGCTGAAACCGCACGAGGTCAACTATTCGACGCATGATTTGGAGTTAGCCGCTATCGTATTAGCGTTGAAGAGTTGGAGACATTACCTGTATGGTGCTCAGTGTAAGATTTTCACTGATCACAAGAGTCTCACTTACTTGCGGACGCAGCCAGATCTGAACATGAGGCAACGCCGATGGATGGAGTTGATTAACGACTACGATTGCACTTTCGAGTACCATCCGGGGAAGGCTAACGTTGTGGCAGATGCGCTTAGCCGGAAATCGGGAGCCTCGTTGTTCCATATGTGTGTGACCCGAGTGTCGATGTTAGCCGAGCTTCGAGCTACGGGTGCTGTGTTTGACTATGATGATGAAGGAGCCTTGTTGGCTAGCTTTCAAGTACGACCAGTGTTGGTTGATCAGGTGCGGGAGGCACAGGATTCAGATCCTTACCTGTTAGGCAAGAAGACCATGATACGGAATGGTGTGCCTACAGAGTTCCGTTTGAGCGACAACGGTACATTGTTGTTCAGAGGCAGGCTATGTGTGCCCCGAGACGAGGACTTGAAAAAGGAGATTCTGGATGAGGCCCACAGTTCAGCGTATGCGATGCATCCCGGGGGTACGAAGATGTTTCGTACACTTCGAGCGTACTATTGGTGGCGCAATATGAAGCGGGAGATTGCCACATACGTGAGTCGGTGTTTGATTTGTCAGCAGGTGAAGGCGGAGAGGCAGAAACCTGCAGGGAAGTTACAGCCACTTGAGATTCCGGTTTGGAAGTGGGAGCACATTACGATGGATTTCGTCTATCAGTTGCCGCGTACTTCGGCGGGCAACACTGGTATTTGGGTTATTGTTGACCGACTGACGAAATCCGCACACTTTCTTACACTTCCAGGGAAGGTATCAGTGGGTAGATTGGCCAAGTTGTACTTGTCGGAGATTGTTCGCTTGCATGGAGTGCCTGTGTCTATTGTTTCTGACCGTGATAGTCAGTTCACGTCTGAGTTTTGGCGGGCGTTGCAGCGAGCTTTGGGCACGAAGTTGCGATTTAGTACAGCTTTTCATCCTCAGACTGACGGGCAGTCCGAGCGGACCATTCAGACTCTTGAGGATATGTTGAGATCGTGTGTGTTGCAGTTTCGTGGAAACTGGGATCAGCAGTTACACTTGATCGAGTTCGCCTACAACAACAGCTATCAGGCCAGTATCGAGATGGCACCGTACGAGGCTTTGTACGGTAAGCAGTGTCGCACTCCATTGTGTTGGAGTGAGGTGGGCGAGCGTTGGCTTATTGGTCCGGATTTGGTGAAAACCACGATGGAGGACATACAGATTATCCGAGATCGGTTGAAGATTGCCCAGGATCGGCAGAAGAGTTACGCGGATGTGAGGAGGAAGAACTTGGAGTTCGAGGTCGGTGATTGGGTCTTCCTGAAACTGTCTCCGTGGAGGGGAGTAGTGCGTTTCGGGAAGCGTGGCGAGCTTCGACCGCGGTACATTGGTCCGTACGAGATTACGGAGAGGGTTGGAGCTGTTGCTTACAGACTTGAGTTACCGACAGAGATGGCTCGTGTACATGATGTCTTCCATGTTTCGATGTTGCGGAAGTACATCTCAGATCCTTCACATGTGATATCTCCACAGCAGTTACCGATCAGGGAGGACTTATCGTATTTTGAGGAGCCAGTGCAGATTCTCGATCGACGTGAACAGGAGCTGAGGCACCGTGTGATTCCGCTGGTGAAGGTCTTGTGGCCAAACCATTCAGTGGAGGAGGCCACTTGGGAGACCGAGAAGCGTATGCGGGAGCAGTATTCTCATCTGTTCACATGACAGGTACGTAAATTTCGAGGTCGAAATTTCTTTAAGGGGGGTAGATTTGTGACGACCCGAACCAGGATCAGATGTGTGTTTGGCACGATTCTCGAGATTTGGTTTTAGTCGCAGTTTTACGATATTGTGTGGTTTGCTGATTCGATTCGCGACTATGTTTTCAGTCGAGAATTTGAGTTGAGTGTCTTCACGGAATGTGTAGAGTACGTGATTTCGAGTTCGTGGGTGGTTCCGGAAGATTTTTCCGATAATCGAGGAATATTTTATGATTATTTGAAGTTTCGGATTCCGACGAGTTTATCCGATTGTTTCGAGCTTATCCGAATCACATCGTATATTCATTCCGGACCGTTGATCGACCCGAGGCTCGAGTATAAATATTGAAAAGTCGAAAAATAGTCGAGGAATAGTCGTAAAACACAGATTTGCTTTGATTGAACGTTGACTTTCCAAAACGGGAAAGCTGACTGGTTTGACCAAAAGGGGAAAGTTTCTCGTTTTGGCACCACCGTCCAATCACTGTTCTCCGGCCACCTCCGATCGTGAGAAGGGTAAGGTTCGCTTCCTTTTATCATTTCGAGTTGGTCTGTACTTAGTTTGAGAGGAATTGATGGGGTTTATGTCGACTTCGAATCGGGCCGAGGGGGAAGATTTCGCCGGTGACGGTGAGCATGGTTCCGGTGAGTTTTGGTGGCTGGGTTGTTGGGGGTTTAGTTCCCTATGTCCTAGAGATGCTTACCCTTAGGTTTGATTTGAGTTTGATTGAGTTTTCCGGCGAACCGTGGTGGTTGCCGGAAATGTATTCCGTTGCCTTTTGAGCTAGTTTTGGAGGTTTTTAAGGTGGAATTGGGCTTCGGGCTAGTTGAAGGAATGACTCGCAAGGATGGGAACTCGTGATCTGGAGCTTCCTGCCGTGTAATTCCTCCGTTGACGGCGCGCCGCCGCCGGCGGCGGCGGTCAACGGCGGAGGAAAAGTCAACTTTTCAGATTTCGATGTAATTAGTGTCATTTTTCTCGTAATCACGCCCTGGTTATCGTACGGAGGTTTTCGGGTTGATTTGGTTAGCCGATTTTCAGTCGAGGTTTCGAGTGGGGATTTCGGGATTTCCGTAATTCATTTTGCACTGCATTTCGTATTTCCGGGAACGGTTGGTTTCCGTGCATCAGTACAGTGTTGTGGATTACGATTTTGATCAGTTATGTTAATATATATTCAGGAGATCGAGATCGAGATTTGGATCGTGATCGTGCTTCGGGCGAGGGATCTTCCGCCGGACCACGAGTTTAGCGCGAGTTCGCGCTAGCGGATCTGTGAGTGGACATTTATTTTCACGGAATGATTGCGAGTCTTTTATAAATGATTTACGAACTTGAGCATGCGGATTGATTATGATTTTACGAGCATGTGTTTACGATTATGCATATACGAATATACGTATACGAATATATTCATACGTACATATTATGTTTAAAGCATGTGCATAGAAAAGATTTATGATTTGGTTTACACAGAGTACAGTCTCAGTATATGTTGTGGTATCGATACACATTGGCTTCTCGGCTGATCCCCGAGTACGCTCCGGGAAGGACAGATATCCTGACCCGAGGCCTTTCTGGCTAGAATCACGTGTGGGTCTGGGATCCCGTGGTTCAGACTGTGCTATCGCGTGGAAGCCCACGAGAGTCTCCGCGATATGTTTTACGTGGCATGCTCAGTACGTGAGTGGTAGCCTGAGTCTCCTCACGTTTTATTTGATTTTCATGCATTTGACTCGCATACGATTTTATTCGTATATATATATAAACTGGTGAAAGACATTTATTTTCTTCCACTCACTCTAACGTGTTTATTGTCTTTCCCCTGGGTTTTTCGGTTTCCGTGCCCAGTTGCAGTTCAGGTTTGGTGTTTTCACGTCGCGGTTTGGAGGCTAGTGATCAGAGTCACCTGTGTTTTCCAGTAGGTTCTTGTTTCGCCTACTGATGTACATATTGTATATGTTTTACACTAGAGGTCGCTCTGATACATTCTGATACTTGTTTATACGGATTTTCTCGGATATACATATATATGGTACAGTATGTTTACTGTTTGTTGATTATATTGATGATGAGAAATCCGGTTGGGATTGGTGCCTACGGTTTGATTTTTGTGGCATAGGATGAAGTGTGTTTTTCCGCGTGCAGGTCAAGGTAATTCCACGCTAGTAACGAAACTCTGCCCAAATTTCGGAAAATTTTTGTTGGTTCGTGTTTTCGAAGGGGTTCGATTCCGGTTTAGGTAGCTAAATCGGGGTTGGGTCCTTTCAACCACCACCAGCCACCTCCTCCAATCGCCGGTCACATCACCGAAGACCCTAGCACCTGCATAGCCACCCAAGCACCTCCTACGCCATCTTCTCCAATTTTGACACAACTGCTCGACCTCCTAAATCTCGTGTTAGAAGAGCGTTACCTCCAAGTCATCAACAAACTACAACTGTTGTCATACAAAGTATAACACCAATCGAGGTAAATTTTCTACAATACTACTATAGAGATTAGGTTGAAAAACTTAATTTTCGCAGCACCCAAGATCCTAGGTTGTTTATTGCTTTGAATTGTATTGTCAAATTATATTTTGATTTAAGCAAAGAGGATTTCATCACCTTTTTACTCAATTTTTTTTATTAATGACGGTTCTGGGGGAGTCACGGTATATTGAAACAAAAGAAGAGGGAAATCTATATAAGTGATTGATTATGATTGTCATAGAAAGCCACTATTTATCGAGCATCAGTTTTTATGACTATATATCTTAGATCACGTTCTTATTCCCTATACTTGATATTAGTGATTGTGTTTTTGATCAAATTAATTATCTCCATTGTCTCTTTTGTAGATGAGTACGACTATTGAGTCGGGTAGGTCAGAGTTTGACATCCTTGATTATAAAGGAATAGAGTATCATCATTGAGTCTCTAATGTAGAAAACACTTTAATTTGGAAAGAAATACACCAACACCATATTCCCACTGACTAAGCCTAATGCAGCCACCCCAAGTGCGGAAACTAAAACTCATATCTTCATATTTTTGAGGTGTCATATCCAACCAATTCTCAAGAAGCAGTACGTACTTAAAGAAAACTGATCCCAAGGATTTATAGGAAATTCAGAAGTAACGCTTCAACAACGTGCATGATGCACAACTTCTTGAGTTGACAAAAAAATGGGAGATAATATGTCTTATGGATTATCCAACGGTTGATGCATACAACCAAGCTATGTTAGAACTACAATCTAAGCTTAGTTTCTGTGAGGTAGAAAAGTCCGATCAATACATGATCGAAAGTCTCTGAACAACTTCCATTCTTCCATGAGTATACTTGTTCATTAGTCCGGCTTGAGTACGAACAAGGAAGAATAAAGATTTTCAGTTATCTCATGAATATCTTGGCTAAAAAGGAGAGACATCATGAGATAATTCTCAACAACAACTCGAGGCAAACTGGGATCAAGAAAACACTTGAGAATTACAACATTGGAGTGAAGGCACATAAGGACAAGAAGAACCATCGTTCAGAGCCTTACAATTGTAGAAGGCATGCACCACATGGTAGGAAAGAAGGGAGTGGCAATGATAGAAACCAAAGCTAAAACTTGACTTGGCACAGAGATCATGGCGCCAATTCCAACTAGAACCAACTAAATTCTCATAATGAAGAATCTTCTTCACACTCTGCTCCATCTGAAAAGTATCCATGTTTTAAATATGGCTCTACTAAACATATGCACTAGCAATACCGTGCAAGCAAGGAAATTTAAAATATCTGAGTCACAAGTAATATTTGGTACAAGAGGCTACTTTGCTGGCAGAGATTATAAGATGGAAGAAGACTGTAATCACTACCACAATTCTTCTCATAGCCGACGACTTCAAAAAAACAAAGGCCGACGACTTTTGTTGTCGTCGACTATAGTGTACTATAGCCGACGACAACACCAAAAATCGTCAGCTATAGTACTATAGCCGACGATTTTTGCAACAAAATCCTCGGCTATACTCTTTGCCAACGGTTTATAGCCTACAAGATTATAGCCAACGATTTACGAAGTCGTCGGCTATAGTCCTGTAGGCTATAAAGCTTTGGCAAAGAGTATAGCCGACGATTTTGTTGCAAAAATCGTCGGCTATAGTACTATAGTCGACGATTTTTGGTGTTGTCGTCGGCCTTTGTTTTCTTGAAGTCGTCAGTTATGAGAAGAATTGTGGTAATGAATGTCAATCTCAGTATAACAGACAACAAGAAAGAGAGTCTTGAGACTCTAGATTTTAATTAGTCTATATATTAGGCTATTATTTTTGCTATGTAATCTTTCAAGTTTGGTTTTTGGTTTGTTTAGTCATGCTTTTAAGACTTTATTTTTTAGTCATTGTGGAATAAGACATATTTGATGTAATTTGTGTGGAATAAGACATCTTTGATGGAATACCAAAAACCGATGGTCATTGTGGAATAAAACATCTTTGATGGAATACCAAAAACCATCGGTTTAGATGGAGGGGTTCAGGCTCGGTCTCCAAGGTTTAGGCTCGGTCTCCAAGACGAGTGTAATACAATCCCGACCAAATAGTGTTGAGGCGTCGTGCATTATCCCACTAGATTCCCTCATGGAAATCTCAAATGCACAACACTCATTTTTCAAAGCTTGTTCATTAGAAAAATTACATGCACGACCATCTTTTGTTGTAGACACAACTGAGAACATTCCATTCTTACCAAGAATCAAACGAGATATTTGTAGACCTATCAAACCTAAATGTGGACCATTTCAATATTTTATGGTTTTGGTAGATGCATTGACGTGTTGATCACAAGTCAATTTGCTCTCCACAAGGAATGTTGCATTTGTAAAAATCTTACTCAAATCACTGAGTTTCGGGCTCACCACCCGGATCACGCAATCAAGTCTAGTCGAGTGGATAATGCATGGGAGTTTACATCAAAATCTTCTGATGATTATTGCATGTTTGTTGGGATAGATCAGAACGATCTTGCAGAAGCATATGTCAAATAGTTACATCTTGTGGCTCGAGCATTGGTGATGCACACAAATTTACTTGTATCTACGTGGGGCTATGCAGTGTTACATGCAACTATGCTTACTCGTTTCATGCCCGTAGCCCGTCAACCATTCAGTGCATACCAGTTGGTAACTAGATATAAGCTTAACATTTCACGTCTACGCATCTTTGATTGAAGGGTATATGTGCCTATTACACCTCCACTGCGTTCAAAAATAGGTTCTCAGAGATGATTAGATATCTATATTGGTTATGAATCTCCAAAAATTGTCCATTATTTAGAACCTTTGACAGGAGCTATCTTTACTGCTAAATTTGCAAATTGCCACTTTGATGAGACTTACTTCATATCGTTAAGTGGATCAAATAATGGTTTTATTCTAGTTAAACATCAGGAACTTACGTGGTCAAACCTCACTAAGTCTCATCATGATCCCCGCACATCTCAGAATGCGATAGAAGTGTCGTATTCTCGATATTCAAAAAGAAGCAGATTCGATGTCCAAATACTTTATTGATATCGCGAAAGTGACGAAATCAGATATACCTATTGCAAACATTCCTGGAAGGCTAGAAGTCCATGGAATTGAGAAAGTTAATACTACACTAGGGAAAAGTAGTTTTCTCTTGCCCATAGTAGGGGTGTAGCATCGGTCAAAATCCACTAATGAGCTGCCAGTGAAAAGGTAAGTTATCAAGGCACAAAATGATCATTTTGTCATCAACATATAAGATTGTTTCTGACTATAGTTATGCTTAAAAGTTAACATTGACAGAACTGTAGGACGCTTCAGAGTTAATGGCGATGTCATAAAACAAAGAAATCTCACTAAATTATACAAATTCTAGCATTATTATGGATAGATCTTCCATGTCAATTGATAATGCATTTGCTTATTCTATTGCTCAGGAAATCAATGACGATGATGAATTTGAACCTCACACTATTGTGGATTGTCAATGTAGAGCAGATTGGCCAAAATGGAAAGTTACAACCCAGGATGAACTACACTCTTTTACAAAAAAGCAAGCTATGCCAACCAAATGTTAAGCCGGTTGGGCATAAATGAGTCTTTGTTTAAAAGCGCAATGAGAGGAATAAAGTTTTGCAGTGTAAATCTAGAATAGTGGCTTAAGGATTTTTTTTTTCAACACCCTGGTATTGATTATGTGGAGACATATTCTCCGGTCATAGACATCATTACTTTTCACTACCTGCCTAGTCAATTTAGTAGTATTTAAAAAACTGAGTGTGCCCCAGCTTATAGGTTTGTTATAACATATCTCTATGGAAATATTGATTCAAAGATATATATGAGAGTGCTAGATGACATAGTTTTACCCAAATCAAGTAACTCTAAACCACGAAGTACTCATGTGATAAGATTAAGACGTTCACTATATGAATTAAAGCAATCCAGACAGATGTGGTACACTCTTCTAAGTGACTATTTGATTGAGAATGGATATAAGAATGATAAGTTATGCCCATGCGTGTTCATCAAACGAACAAGTTCAGGATTTTCCATTGTAGCAGTCTATGTAGATGATCTGGACATCATCGGGTTTATTGATAAGATTAATGAGATAGTTGACTACTTGAAATCCGAGTTTGAGATGAAAGACCTTGGTATGACTCGATTTTGCCTCGATTTAGAGTGGAATATCGAGTTGGTGGAATTCTTATTCACCAGTCTGCTTATATCTAAGAGATACTCATGCGAATTAACATAGACACAGCATACCATCTTAGCACACCAATGGTTTTTTACAGTTTGGAATCAAAAAAATGTAATGTTTCGTCCGAAATATGATGATAAGGAACTTTTGGGAGCTGAGATTCCATATCTTAGTGCTATTGGAGCTTTGTTGTATTTAGTTCAGTGCACACATCCGGACATTGCCTTCTCAATGAACTTATTAGCTAGATTTAGCTTTACTCCTACGTAACGTCATTGGAATGTAGTAAAACACATCTTCAGGTATTTGAAGGGATCCATTGACTTAGAATTATTCTTTCTCTATAAAGAAACGAGAGAGAATCTGGAAATTTTGGTGAATGGAATGCCAGAAACACAACAATCTGATTCTGGGAATTTCGACCCTTTCAACCAAGTTCCTTGGATGGATCAATCAATATCTCTCGAAGAGAAACCTTCGACCCATTGAAGGACCTTCCAGTTGCCAACGTTTAACCTTTTTTCAATGGTCCCCTACTTTGAGACACGGAATGATGTGTTGGTAGAATTTGCTGATGTCTGGTATCTCTCTAACCTGCATAGAGGACGTTATAAAACTAGTTATATTTTCACCATTGGGAACACGACGATTTCTTGGAGATCTACCAAACAAACCCTTGTTGCTACTTCCTCGAATCATTCTAAAATCATAACTCTGCATGAAGCTGTTAAATAGTGTGTCTGGCTACGGTCAGTAATACACCATATTCGAGTCTAGTGGATTACCATCTACTACGACTGCACCAACCTGCGTCTTTGAGAATAATGTAGCTTACATTGAGCAGATGAGATTGTGTTTCATTAAGGGTGAAAATACGAAACACATTTCAATGAAGTTCTTCTTCAATAAGCAACAACAACAGTTCTTGAATATCCATGTGAGTCAGATTGATTTTGCGGATTTGTTCACCAAGTCACTTCTAAATTCTACTTTTGAGAAACATGTGAAACACGTTGGAATGCAACACTTATCTGAACTCTGATATTGAGTTAACAATCAGGGGGAGTCATTTTGGTAGACATCAATGGGAGTCTACATCACATGTAGTATCATATGTAGTTAATGTGTTGTAGTCTTCTTCCCTTCGACCAAGTTTTTGTTTACTTGGCAATATTTTTAGTGAGGCAACAAGTTATGCATCGTACATTAGGAGCTCAACACAAGAGAAAATGTTTAAGAAAAGTATCTTCCAAATCTTCTGGTGTGTGTTTTGTCCTAATTAGATTAGATATAGAGATTTTAGCAATCCACGTCTTATCGGGACATTGATTGTAATTGATTGTAATGTCTACATTTAAGGTCATCTATTATTTAATAAAGATACACTTTTAATCTACAATTATTGCTTATCATGTTATCCTTTAATCATGGTCTTAATTTCTCCATGGCATCATTTCACTATTAAATATCAATAACACTTTTCCGACAAAAATGCAAATGAAAGAAATTATAGATATCCCATTTGCCAATGTACATAGTGACTTATTAGGGTTTTAGCCGTAATGAATTTTTTAAAATAATAAATACTTGGACTGGTACTATTAATATTGTTTCCAAAATAAAAATTAATAGATAAATATGAGGGGGTCTTTAATTAGTTCAATCCTTGACAAAAATGAAGTTGGGGTTCCAAACTTGCAGAAAGAGGAAGTGAGTCATTGAGAATTTGATCGAGATGCAGGCACTTAGTAACAAATTGAAATGAAAAGCAACAAATTAGCAGGCGTTTGTTTATGGAATCATCATGACAGATATAGGCGAGTTTTTTTTTAGAGAGGCGAAATCGATCAAGAGAAAAGGAAGAACAAAAACACAGACATGAATTTACAAATTCATAAATTAGTAAAATTATATTTTATTACACACGTGTCCTTGTTTGATTCGTGGCATAAAATTCGTGTTTACATAAGTATCACACGGCTAAAGCTTTTAAGCTTTCATAATCACATGCACTGTCGATCACGATGATTCATCTTAATTCATAACTAATGTTCAACAATTTTGCGATCGACATCCCACACGTTGGACTTATGAGTTGCATATTGACTTGTAGCTAGCTAATTCCATCTGTACGAGAGAAGTCGGTATGTCTCTCTATTCCAATACGGCATCACTTGCTCTTCAATTCTTCACCCACTCACTAGACATCGTAAAGGTACTGCCTAGAGGCCTCAAGCTATATAAAACCAAGCTGCATTGTGTTCGCTCAGAGATCACTCACTTCAAATCCTCATACGCGGCCAACCACGAAATTGATGGCAATCTCAAAGACTACTGCTCTCGTTGCCCTTGTCTTTGCTGTTCTTCTCATCTCCACTGAGGTCTCGGCTCATGGACGGAGTCATGGTGAGTGATGTAATTTACTTCAGAAATGCTTAAGCTAATATTGAGTATTTGTTGGCTATTCAGAAGTGAGATATTTAGATATCTATACTGCTGTTTTTTGCGTACAGATAATTCTGACCATTTCCACGGCAACGATCATGGACATGGCGGCCACGGATTTGGAGGCCATGGAGGACACGGACAGCATGGAGGACATGGTGATCATGGAGGACACGGAGGTCATGGAGGACATGGTGGGCATGGAGGCCATGGAGGTCATGGACACGAGCTCTAGACAACGCTAGCCGAGTACCAATTGATACTGTTATGGATGCACGCACTACGTCTATGTACTTGTTTAGTAGTGCAAAAATCTCTCAATCGTGCATATAGGCAGGTTGTTTTATCGATCGGTGTATGCCAGGCTATATGTACTACAATCACTCTACGATATATTCTCATGTCAAAGCTCAAAAAACGACATAAACCTTCTCAAGAAAGTGCTTCAGAAGTTTAGATGACAAATGGTATTGATGTCTAACTGTGCAATTACTACTAGACAAGTTCAAACATGCATCGACATGCCCTCTGCAGAGCACAAGGCATGACTTCCTGAGGGTAGGTATGCATTTGCTTCGACCCTTAATTTCCTTCATACACTAAGACAATCATGAGTTCACTACTATAACAAAGGTCACTAGAAATTCATATACTGGAGCAAACACAAATCTACCCTCGTCTGTACGAAGTACTACAAAAAACTATGTTCGCGGTAACCGGTTACACATTGCAAAGATCTAATCCACCTGCAAGTGTCCTCGACACAAGGGAAAACAAGAAAACCCACAGGCTCAGTGCCTCAGTCATCCAGCCAACCCGCTGAATGCTGATTTGAGAAGCTCCGGTGAGGACCAGGAGCAAAACCAAAAGTTCCACCTTGGTCAACAGGTTGTGGTGCCCTGGGATCATACAAGTTGCTACCACGAGCGAAACCAATGGTTCCACCTTGGCCACCAGGTTGTGGTGCATTGGGATCATGCAAGTTGCTACTGTACATGCGTGGATCATACCCTAAAGCAGGTTGGGATCCTAGGACACTTGTCCTCGTGTAATTCAATTCGTCCAGCCGAGGTGCATAACGCTGCATGGCTGACGTGTTCATTCTGTAAGATGAATCAACTGCTGAACCCAGCTGAGTATGGCCATAAGCAGATGGAAACGATCCAACATGACGGTATACCAACTCCTGACCCCCTAGAAAGTTATTTCTAGAATCAACAGAATCTTGCTGCCCATAACGGGGAAGCTGTGCTCGTATGTCATACTCCCCCCTCAATGGCTCTGCAATCTCCATGGAAAATTTATAACCACAGGTATCTGACAACCCTCTCGTGTACACCATACCAGGTTCCATGGAGTTTGTATCCCTGTAACTATTAGTAATAGTGCCAGTAGACTGTCTATGAGCGACACTTGAATAACGCTCATTACTGGTTGTTGCAAAGTTTCTGCCTGTATCCTCGGGAGTGCTGGCTACAGTACGACCATAAGTGGTTCCAACTTGTGAATTTGAACCAAAACTGGTGGGTTCAAAATGTCGATCTCCTTTTCCCCCTAGCTCTGTAGATGGAGACCTTTCTTTCTGAATCTCACTAACATACACGTTTCCACCATACAAACTTTTGTCTGAAGACAATTCAACCAATCCTCTCCCATGCTTTTTTTTGTCACCAGTCTCATTAACCCGGTTCTTCCGCTGGCCAGAACTGATATGGTTACCTCTATCATCACTTCCCTTGAAGGACCTCTCTGTAAGTTCTTTGCTAGCAACGGCTTCACCGACAAAATCTTTCAAACTATCAGTCTCTGCCGGATGATCATCTATCACCATGACAGTCTCACCACATTGATCATTATCACCTACTGCATGATCTAGGAATTCAGGACAACCATCTTCCATCGATCCTCGCAACATAGAACTGTGACCCACCTTCTGAGCGATGGCTTTGTGTTCGGTAGAAAAATCAGGACGACTCCAAAGATAGAGTGGAGGTGCGGTCACATTCCATTGCTCCATCTGCTTGTCATTCTCATCAACAGATCCGGGGAGATAAAATGACTGAAAGGAGACAGAAGCCACTGTGAAATGTACATTCTAAAATTCTGACAGACTGACAAATAACATCAGATTACCTTTCCTGCTAGACACCGTTCATGTTCCCATATTAGATCATAAGGTGATGGTCTCTTCAAATTTAACCTGAGCACAAATATCAGAAGTATACACAACCCCAAAAATATCAGAAATATACATAAACCACATCCAAATTAATCAAGGAACCAGCATAAATGCCAAAGAATGTGTGTATATCATTCATCGACAAACATGAAAGCAGCCAACATAAATGTCCATGAATGTGTGTACATGTCAGAGGTACCTTTGCGTTTCTGGAGGAACAATAAGAATAAGAAGTTTTGGCTGGAACTGAAGAGCCTTGTCAATAAACTGGTTTGCCAAAGCTGCTTTAACTCCAAAAGGAGGGTTGAGGCCCATGATCTGCAAAAGAAGCTAAGTTAGGAAACTGTGAAACACCCCAAGGCCAAGGAATCTAAACTTGATCTCAACCTTGACAAAACCTTCTCCAATTCTTACCAATTTTTTGCCTGGCGGTAACTCGTCAGTTTTAACAGTCATCCAATCTCTCTTCTCAAAACAAAAATCATTCTGCCAGATGTAAAATGATACATAAAAGTTACAGTATCAAATCTTATTTCTTTTATCATTAAGACTGTAAATCCAGAAAATGCACAGTATCCTACTACCAATATATTTTGTGATTTTAAAAATTAATTGTTACAGCAAATTTGGCCACACCAACTGGTTGAACTGAAATGATAATAACCAGAACTAAGAACCAGATGCAAACTCCAAGTTGTCTTGATTTTATTTCTACTATATCTAGAATCCTAACAAAGTTCAAGCCTTAAGTAAGGAGAGCATTCACGAACCACATGGAAGACCAAATGTTAGATTATCTAAATATTGCTGAAACCAATTAATTTAGTTCGGTAAAGTGTTACATTCACTGCCTAGTGCCTACTATGTCCTGTGACAAGTAATTCAACATCTAAGAACAAGCTATCCATATAAGACACCAAAAAACACTACTTTCAATAACTTTACGTGCTTTCAGAAATCTTGGGGATAGCCAACAACCGCCACACGAAGATAATAGATAGTCTCTTTAAAACAGCAAACCTATCAATAACGGTCGATGCCACTCGTCAAGCACAATTTCACCGTACACAAGGTAGTACTCGATAAGGGATTTGAATCAGCCAGAAATATTACACAAAATATTTCAACACAAAATATGAGACTCCTGAACCCCCTATACTAACTCATAAAGATACTCAGGTTTTCCAAAGGATGATAAATCCGACCAAAATATTAAAGGAGTAGTAGATAGAAATCTTAATCTTGAATACTTTTTGTTTTTTCTGATCAATCCACAAAGTGAGAAAACTGTATCTAACATTATATCCTTAAGGGTTGGATCCTCATATCTTGCCACTGGGGACTCAGATGTAAGCTTGTACATTAAAATTGAAAATCCATGTTGTGATTATATATTACTTTCCTCTAGGTGGATTCATCAGTTACGTTCTGTAATTTCCCTAAATTATTTTCTTCTTTCTTTCGGTCGCATTCCAAGTAGGTTATGGTTATAAGCTATACGGTTAAGGTTTCATATCAATTCCTTAAGGGGTAATTGACCACCAACAATTTCGATCGGAGTTGAAACAGTTCCCTATGCTCACGACCCATGTCTTTCCCCATTCTGCCTTTGAGAATCACAGACTGCAACTATTCTTTAGTGAGAACAAAAAGACTTGGTGAAGACTTCCAAATTAATAGCTGGATGTCTGTCATGTTGAATCTTATCAACTAAGAATGAGACACTCATCCAAGTGTTCATTTGAAAGTGCTTACCTCATTGGAATGATCCTCACTAGAGACACTCCCATCAGATATTATACATCGACCACATCAGATTTGTAATTCCCATGTTGATATATGCAAGGTTGGGCACTCGATGAATGGTGTTTACATATATAAGATCCAAGGCGTTGATCAATACATAAATTTAAACTAGCAAAAATTACCTTTGGTTGAATGATGTCATAATTTTTGTACTGGCACTTCTTCCCTGTCTCCTCAAGCTTTTTCTTCATAATGATGCTGAAATCATTAGAGCCACAACAGAAATCCACTATCTGCTCAATGGAAACCGTGAGTAATCAGAAAATATCTCTTCATTGAGGTGCATAAGATTAAACTAATAATATGTCTTGTAAATACCCAAAAGAGAAAACAAAGATCACAAGCAAAAGGAGTAGACTAGCCTCATCAAAGATCTAAATTTCCCTATACAAAATAGTGCTATATGCTCATGTACATCTGATGCATATTTTTTTTTATAAAAAAAACAACTTTTTATTGATAAAACCAAAAGCTTAGAGAAAGCGAACAAGGGGTCCGCTAAAATACAAAAACTAAGCAGAGAAAATAGGGGAGAAAACATCAAAAAACATAGAACTCCAAGCCTAGGGACTTATAAAACCACTGCTTGCCAGCTAAGAGTAATGAGAGAGAGACTATAATCTTTATACTCCCGAGAAATGCCAAAAATTTCAGTCCCACAACTCATCCCTCTCCACCCCTCCATAGGCTTCAAACATACTCCTATTCTGTTCCATATATGCTACCCAATCACAGCTAACACTCCAAAACCCCAGAGAATCTTGGCTTTCTTTCCTCTATAAAGGCATGGGGATTATCTTTCGGCAAATTGTTCTTTTCTAAAGGAGTTATCCAATCCACACCTGCCTCCCTAAAACTCTTTTCCATAAGAAAGAAGTCACTTCCCAATGAATGAGAATATGATCAGCACCTTCTCCTTGGGCTTTACATAGGATGCACCAATGAGGAGAAAAACAACATCCTGGTCTTCTCCTCTGAAGAAATTATCACAAGTGTTCGTCCTCCCATGAGCCACCAGCCATCCCAAAATCCTCACCTTAGTTGGGACTTTAGCATTCCAGATAACCTTGCTGGATCAAAGTTTGACTCTGACCCCTCGTGACATAAAAAACTATGAAAAATTTGCACCAAAAAAACCCTGAATGCTCAAGCTTCTATCTTCTTTCATCTGGTTTGGACTCCACTAATCTGACATATTCAGTGGCCTCCCAAGTAGTCCACCTTTTCATTTTTATTTTATTTTTTATTGTTATCCCAAATAGTGCGAATACTTGGAAAATCAACAGAGCTTTTGCCTTCTCCAATCTTTATTAAAACCCCAAGTCTTGCACTAAAAATATAATAGCAACCTCTGGTAAATCCAAGCTCACTTCAGTGCCCCACGATAATTACAATGTGTAGGAACCGAAAGATTAGAACACACACTAATCACACACCAAACTGTGCTCTAAATACAAAAACATCCAAGCAAAAATATTAACAAACAGAAAGAAAACCTGAGACTAACTATAACTGAAATGAAACATCTCTGAATTCCAATGTTATTTGAAACCAGTACAAGCTCATCTGTTCTTGTAAAATTGCCCGACAAAGAAAGACAGCTACAGCACAACTAATCCCCAGAACTTTTCTTTTCTTATTGAATTAAGGTTGTACTCCAGCTATCTCATTGTAATAATTTCAGAACTTCCCATTTATTGTTTAATCCCTGGAGAGAATGTGAAAGTCTTTTCTGAATAATATATGAGTGCTACCACTATCAGGATGATGAACAGGTGCTAGTGTACTACAGTATATTTAAAATACAATTCCGTAAAAACTATAGACAAAAAAAAATAAGGCAGAGCTACACCTTGCAACAACATTTGCTGGATCTTGATCAAGTTTCTAAAATGTATGCCATCTATAGTCTTCAGTTGAGCATACATTTTAACAAGTAACTAGGCACAAGGTAAATACAGACTGTTTTGGTTTTCCAAACAAAGTAAATACAGCATTCTTGCGTAACTAAACTAGGCACATGGTATTCAATAAGAGTTGACCATGATTTGAGTACTCTAATCAAGTCAGATTAACAAAGATGACAAAATCAAAGTAGTATTTAAAAATATGTTGTATGAAACAAAATATAAAGAAATCAAAGACATAATGCAATTTTTTGTATGTACAAAACGTAATTGGCAAAAGTATAGACATCCGTACCATGTCACCATCCTGTACGTACCAATGGAGCCTATCAGCAATCTGCAAATTCAGAGATAACTCTTAGCATGCTCCAAAACTTCAAAGTTCGCCCACAAATTGATAAAGAGAACATTTACAGAGAAGAATATTGAAATGATTAAATTAACAGGAGAGAAGGCCAAAATGAATTTTGTATGCAGATGCATCATTTAAATAGCCAAACGAATTGGAATATTGCAAGTAATACCGACACCAGACCATTATGTTCATACAATTTAAATATTTTACTCAGAAAGGATTTGCAGAATGTCCGATAATAGATTAGGGAGCTGTCACTTCTATAGCAGATTTAGGCTTGTTTTATTGCCATCAGAATCATCTGAGTTTAGATACAATACACCTTTTTTTTTCCTTTCAAATTCCATCTTTTCATATGTTTATGGGCGAAGGAAAAACAGGAAACAATGGAAGACAAACGATTTAATAAGTTCAAGATGGGGTGTGTATTGCCAGTTAGGCAAAGCCTAAATGGATAACATAGAATAAGAAAATAAAGCGGATTAAAAGTTTGAAATAGCTCAAATGAAACAGATTATTGAGACCTGATACCTAGTACGAAGACATAAGCAAGGTACTTTAACTAAAAGTTCAATATAAATTCAAAAAATATGAGACTCAGCACAATTACATTACCTCTTCCAATTTTTCCACTTTGGTGAAATGGCGACCGAAGGACGTGTACCGCATTCCGTGCAGAAAAGGTGCAAGATATACGGTGAGCTTGTTCTACATAGAAGTAACAGTAACATTAAACTACATTTACACATAACTGTCTACAAACTATCAATATAAAATTGAGTGAGGTAACAATGTAATCCAAAAACTTTGAACGAAGTCACAACCAAAGATTGACAGTGAAATGGAAAAACATTATGAGAGAGAGATTACCTTTTGTTACTATTTAGAAATAGAAATATTAAGCTAATATACATGTATATATTATTAATAAATAGGCGAGTGTTACAAATAGAAGTGATATTCCCTCTTCACTACACCAAAATTCAACAATCACCTAGCTGTAGCAGACTGTGCATCATGAATAGGAGAATCCCCTATCACTCAAAAACTGTACCCAGATGATGTAATGGAACTGTTTGACACATCTCCAGTCTAATGAGCTTGAAATACATCCCGGTGATAGATATTAACTAGTCTCTCTAGGTTCCACTTGTGAGCTCAGTCTTACCTTCTCAATTTAAATCCGTTTATTAGTAATTTATGTTTCCTTATTGTTTACTTCTATATATTTTCCTTCATCTTTAATAATATAAAGTCTAGTTGATTTTGAAAGAAAAAAAAATATATCTAGATCAACAAAGCTCAAGTTCACTGAGTCCACATATGAGTCTAATCAAGCCAAGCTCATAATAACTTGTCCTAGAACAAGTCTAAATTACACCAACGTTAAAAACAAGGCATGGCTTGAGAAATTTAAATCACGGAATAAGCTTAAAACCTAAAAGATGAGGCAACAAACTCACACATTCAAGTCTACTATATCCCTGGCATAGACCGACAAGCATTAATTCAGAATATCAAGACCAATCCACAGAATAATATTTGCATAGTAACAACAAAACTGGTGAAGACTTAAAACCACCTTCCACTTATAGATCTGGTGAAGAATTTCAGGCGCGCAAACAGCCTGCGCGTCTTCAATACTGCAGCCTTGTTGTAGTTTCTTTAACGCCGTTCGAACAGCCTATGTATACATAAATGTTACATAACAAATGATAAGTAAAATTACATGATAAATAAAATCCAAAATGATAATATAATCAAAATAATATACCTCAACGGAGCCTTCCACCTTCCCCAGTGTAATGTTCCTATCCACGGCATGCCTATTTGAGGATTTATGCGTCGAGGGAACTTGGTGCTTTCTTATAACCTCTTCCAAAGTTATTGATGAAGCAGCATCTTTCATCAAAGCACATAATCTGAATTACAGTAAATGAATCAGGGAACTGCACCTACTCCTAATCTCAATGGCAAGAACTTATAATTTTTTGCAAGCAAATATGTATATGTATATAAAATGACACAGGTGTCCTGCAAAACTAGGTCATACGGTTGGAACTGTACAACACCACCATTGAACTTCCCCAAGACCAGGAAAACTAAACAAGAATGGCCCATCGTGTGTGTGTGTGTGTGTGTGCGCGCACACACATTTGTGAAATGTCCCCCAACCAATCTGAAGTAATTCAAAGATTCAAGTAACATAGTATTGCATAAAATCTGTTTTGAATGACTATCCTTCTGCTTCTCATATATTTTTCACATGTTTGCTGTGAATGTGCGAATTCCTTCAAAAACTTGAATGGATGGCTATTGTCAACTAATAAAATATAGAGGGATATTCAAACAAGTAGCCTTTAGGTGGCATTTCGCATTCAAGGCCGGTTAAATGAGAATGTAACCATACAAATTGTGAAAGCTGTTATTAATGGTCTCAATTACTACTTGTCCTATGATATTGATAAACTTGCTTCCTTCAATGAAAGAAGTAAATTGTGTAGTCAAATAGACTTACCTCCTTTCTCTAGCAGGATCTAAGGATGCTCGCACATTTATTTCTCTTGGTGTAGGCCTAACTTTTGCAGTCTTCTCAGACTCAGAGTTGACTACACCATCTGTTGTACCCTGCTTCCCAAACTTCACAGAACCAGATTCCTTCATGTGCTTAAAAAGCCTATCGCCCAATGATTTCTTTCCCACGGAGGTCTTAACTTCCTTCTTCGATGTAGTATTTATCCTCACCTGTTTAGATACATCTACCCCAAAAGGTACTTTTTCATTTGTTCTGCTACCTCCAAGTTTAGCATGCGAAGTCATCTTCTGCTCAGATACTTGAGGAACAGTCCTTCCTTCAGACAGTCTCACAGTGGAAAGCTTTCTTTTCTTCAACATAGAATTTGCTCTGACTACAATGGACTCCGATGTCAGTCTTCTCTTCTTCTCTTCGAAAAGAGTCTTATTTTTCATTACAGTAGTCTTCTTTTCATCAGCGTAAGGGAATCTAACATGGTTCCTTACTGGAGTTCCAATCTTTTCATCTATTTCATGCTCTCTAATCAGATAAAAATCAAACTTAGAAAATAATAATGCAAATAAATAATGAACTAATACACCTAATGCACAGTTCAACTTACATGCAGTATATTAATATGCGGTTAGGTAAAAGACCTTCCCAAGCTCTTGTTTCTTCGTCTTCTTCCTCTTCATCTTCCTCTTCATCAACCTCTGTTTTCTCAAAATGAATCGCACTGTACATTCATCAACAGATGAAAAATTTTAGACATAACAAAGGACATTGATCTGATTACGGAGGAATTAAGACTTCGAGAGTACCTTGGCAAGCATTTCCGGTGATATGATTTAGGACAACGTCTGCACACAGCAAACCGCAGCTCAGGATCCTTCTTATTCTCTCCTTGCTTACAGTGAAAGCACTTATGAATCGGGCACGTAAAAGATTCCCCCAAAGAAATTTTTTCCTCCAGTTCTTCAACAGAAAGTCCATTGTCTTGATAAATTAGTTGTGCTACACAACGAGGATGGTAAAATTGACCACAGGTTGCAGAAACACAGGGGAAGACCTAAAGGCAAATGGTAAATTGCTTTAATATTTCTCTCAAAATAATACTACTTTCATCACAAACTTGATTGATATAAAAGTAGTCTTCAGTAGTTAATTGATTCTCCATCAACCAAAACCAAATTGATTCACTGGCTTCTAAGACTGGTCCTTGCTACTTACAGTACATAGATTTTTTTCCCTTGGGAATCAACCCAGAATTACCTCATACAAAAAGACTAATCCAAGCAGCTTACTTCTAAATACCATCATATTACCACACACAAACTATAAAGTGCTTCTTCCAAAGAAAAGAACAAGCAAATGCAAAAACCTTATATCAGTAGTGCTTCTTTTAGAAGGCAAGTCAAAAAATTGCTCATACCTCAGCACCTGAAGATTTATCTGATGAGCCCAACTTCCCACAAGCAAAGCACTGATGCTGCTTATACTGGCAGTTCTTGCAGAAGAAACTTGGCATATCCTACATAGTTCAGAAGATAAAATAAATGTAAGAATACCATAAAAAAAAACAACAACAACATACCAGAAGAAAACATGATTTATAAGATGTGTATTAAAGGTGGACCATACATTTACTTCCTCCCGGGTGAACCCAAGAGACTTGCACATTGAGTCCACCCCATCCTCTACAGTTGGATGAAAGGACCTTAGGCATCTCCCTTCGCAACTGTATTGGAGAGCAGAAACAATTTTATCTTAAATCTAAATGAAATGTCTAAGAATAATGCAAAATCACTCATACAGTCATACCACAAAAGCTTGCCCCCGTTGTCACAAAAGGCACAAACAGAATCAAACAGGTTATCTTCATCATCATTGGACTCATCTTCATCGTCAATCATATAAACTTCGTCATCATCAACCATAAATCCTGGCTTTGCTGTAGCTTGAATATCCTGAAACATTGAGTCAAATCATATTCAACACTAGATCTTGTAAACAACAAAATCAAGAAAAACAAACAAACGCAAGCATACAAGCATAATTCCAAAAAGGTTACAAGATTAGAGTAGGAGAAGGTGACCTCATCAGATAGATTCTTCTTTGTGGACTTCCCTTGAAGAAACTCAACAATAAACTGTGGAAACATATATGGTCATTTTATTTATACAAACGTAAAGATAGAGTCTATTTTCAAGCACAAGGCTAAAATTCAATTTGGATATCAATCTGACTCATATACTTCAACCCTTGGACTTCCGATTATAAACGTAGACTTCAACCCTTAGATATCCATTTATGTGCGATATAACTTTAGATGTAGAAGCAAGGTTTCATTTACAGTGACAAGTAAACAAGCAGACAAACCTTTGACTTTGCCAAGGCATCATCCCGTGCAGCAGCTTCATTCATCATAGCTGCGTGCTCTGCCAAGTCACGATGTGAAGGCCTGACCTGATACATGCTGCAAATTAAAGCTTCTAAGTTAATCAGTCACACTCTTCAGCACATTATAAAACAATGCGAAAGGTACCTGAAAATCTTAGCCAAGTAATCCCACACAGATTTTCCAGATGCCTCGGGATATCTCTTGAGATAACCAAGGCAACGCACAGTGATCAGAATAGGCCTAACGATATCCTCGTAGCTCTTCCGTGGCTTCTGAAGCACAATCCAATCGCCTTCTTTCGAAAGCACGGCGATCTCAGGCTTGACATAGGAGAGATCAAATCTCCAAGCAATTACATGCTTGTAAATCGTAAGGTCGGCGCTGCCTTTCAGATACAGCTTGTCTTCCTTCCCGTTCTTCTGCCTCTCACCTTTACTCCATTCGATCGGCAACACGTGGAAGGAGACGGGGGCGTCCTTGTCATCTACGAAGTAGTAATTCGAAACCGAGAGCTGCGCCGGCTCGGCTTCAGCGTCTGAAGATGATGATGCCATCTCTAATTCTGCAAAATATCAGACAATCAAACTCTCTTCTTCCTAGTTTGAACGGAAACGAATGGCTAGGTAGGTACTGGAGATCGATCGAGAGTAATTCGACGCATACAGTAGTAGGTACTACGTAGGAATGGGTTTGCGGGTTACAACTCCAAAAGCCCATAACCCGTTCCACAAGCCCATTTTATTTTTTTACGGTGGAGTAAAATGAAATTTTCGTGGTTTCGATGAATAAATTACAAATCAAAATTGTCTCTCTCATAGTTCCTTTGCTGTTGGATCAAATTGAGGAGACTAGAGCACAAGACAGTAGTAGACTCGAGTGTCCTTTTTTGGCTAAGCAGGGGGGAGTGGAACTGACAAGGAGCAAGAGAGACATGGAGTTGTTGTATGCCATCTAACAGCCAAGGCTCCAACAACAAGGAAATCTGCCTTGCCAACCCAAAGGTAACAAACCTCAACTGGAATTTTGACTGGATATTAGGCTCGCTTTGTGATTATACAAGCACAATGTTTGGTCAAATGCTTCAAAATTTCGGATACAACTTTTCTATAAAAACAACAGGGTCTGCATACAGATTACTCTAATATGGGTGACACAAATTGACAAAAAAAAAATAATGTAGCACATCCAGGGTACTGCATGTAACAATGGGGTTCTAATTTCTTTTACCCCTACTTTTTCTGGGTCCAACTACCTCCCAACCATCTTCTGCTTGTGGCTTGGTCGTTGGCTCATTAACTTGACCGCCAAGTGTATGAGACTGCGGAGAGTCCACAATCATGTTTGATGAATCATTATTTCCCACGCTAGGATCTCTATCATCATCTTCTTCATCACTATCTTCATCATCATTCACAACCTGATACAATAAAGAGAATGATGAGGGTATTATTGTAGTGCGATCATACTCAATTTCAAACACTCTTGTCAGCAAGAAAGAACATAAAACCAATGTCCACAAGCACATCTTTTTCAATGAATATTTCTGAAAAGCTCATAGAGTTTTTGAAACCCTTAAAGCCAAGAATAAAGAGATTAGCTCCTAACTCGTTGACTTGAGGATGTCACGGGACTCTTTATTCATATTTCACTAGGCATGATGGGTTTTGAATAAAATTACCTGTCTAACATGAGGAGTAGGTCCTCTTCGACTATTGGCTTCCCTTAGGCTCTCAATAGACTTGAAATCACCATCTAAACATTCTTCATGCATAATCATTATTTTCTCAGCTACCTGTCAAATAAGCTAGAGCAAATCAAAAACTAAAAACTAATTGAAGATCAAGCAGCCAGTATAACATTTCATTAAAAATATATATGTTTCAGCTTTCCTGAGGCTGAAAATACAATTTTCATAATTTGAACATTCTTCGTGCTTTGTCTGTGTTTTTCAGCTGCACGCGTCCATCTAAAGAAGAAAATAAACCAGAAAAAATAGAAACTAAATTGCATCCCTGATGTCAACTAGCATTACACTTTTAGTTTCAAAAGACATGGCGTACCAATTCTTCAAGGAGCCTCGTTAACTTTCAGAAATTTTTTAACAACAAACAATAGGGAAAATAATAATAATAAAAGTCCCTAGCTTTTTAGCTACCTGTGTAGACCCAAAGAAACAACGTACAAAAACCATAACATATATCACTGATTTAAATTGCATTCCTCTTTACTATAAAAACACTTCTCATACATTCCTGAGACACGATCTTAAATCACTAACTTTTTGAATACCTACATATATCAGAAGAAAGAAATATGCAATAACAATGACATAGAAACTAATAGGACAAAGTTGCAGTCCAAGACAACAATGATAAAGTCATGAAATCGGTCCTCACAGATTGCCAGTCTGATGAAATGATGAAGTAAAATAATTTGTTTTCCAATGACTAGAGAGAATCAATTGACTACAGCTGAAGATTCATTGAGTAATGCAAGCCGTACATAACATTAATAGGATTTGTTTTTTAAAGTTAAAAACAATGATTACGAAGTATTGGAGGGCCAAATAAAAAAGTCTAGAGAGCAAGAAGCCAAGAGATTACTCTCAGTTTCCAGCCAGAAGCTTAGCATAACAATTTTCAAAAACAATCCAATGTTCAGCAATGAAACAAAATAGAGTAAGAAAAAATATCACGTAAAAAAGTAGCTTAACAAAAACATACCTCCTCAATGCTACCATCCTCTGCCATAGTATAGAGAGACTCCATAGTTTCATTGAGCATCAGCTCTAAATCATCTATGTAAAGCGGCTCTGAAAAATGAGTGAAACACATAGCTATGAGAGTTGTACTGCTGGGCAAGGACTATGTACAAACGTTGTTTCAAATATCACCCAATGTGGTAAAGATAGATACTTGATTAGAAAAATTACAGCGAGAGACAATTATCACAGAATATTTTTCAGAAAAGGTAAAAACTAGTACCTTTGGAGTGATGAACCCAGGAGACGATATCGGAGACGAGTTGCTCCGCCTTGAGGCGTGAGTCACGGCCACCCCATTCGTTCTCAACGGCCAATTGAAGCGCCGACCACCGTGACAGAACCAATCCGACGCCTTGTTGAAACATGGCTCCAGATTCTGCCGTCAACTTTTTCTCAGGCTCCATTGTTTTCTGAGGAATTGGTTTCTAACGGATGAGAGAATACAAAGGACTTCTTCTGAGGATAACGGTTTGATGATGCAGGGAAATGGTTAATCCAACTGTTGAAGATATGAGAAAATTTAGGGTTTCTGATTTAGGTGTGATTTGGGATTATAGGATTTGGGTCCTGAGCGAGAAATAAAATTCGATTTTGTTTAAGGAGGTTTATTTTATGTAACTTTCTATGTGTGTTTTGTCTTAATTCAATTCGGATTAGTATATATTAGATATAGATAATCCTTGTTATATTTTGACATTTAATGTAACTGATTGTATCAGTCTATATTTAAGGCAGTCTATCAATGAAAGAGTTATAGTTTTCAGTCTATCATAGTATTCTCCTAAAATACGTTATCAGACATGCTTTGAGTTAATAGTCAGGTATCACCACAGAAAGAAAGAAAAAAGTTTAACCCTAAAACTAAGCCTTTCACCACCGCCATCATCTCACCACCGCTGATCTTCATACCCGGCCTTCATCACCGGGGATCATCATCATCTCGAATTCCAACAATCTTCCTCCTTTGTCAAGATTGCTCGACTTCCAAGAAACCGCTACAGACGAGCTCTTCTTCAACGTCGTCCAACTTTTGTATTGGTCATACCGAGCATAACACCAATCAAGGTAAATTTTCTAAACCGTCAATCTTTAGATCTAGGACTAAAACTTACTTCCTGCAAACCCTAGATCTAGGATTGTGATATTGTTTGTGATTATAGAATATCTATACCCTAGTTCCTATGGACTTGTATCCATAGAATATGAATGACGGTCCTAGGGAAGTCGCGGTTTAGAAAAGAAAGAAAAGGAAATTATCTATGTGATGTTTAATCACAGTTCCTGGGTATAGTTTTTGAGCCACCATTTATTAATGATCGATTTTGTGACCATACATCATGGATCATGTTCTTATTCATTAAACACTTGATGTTAGTGATCGTGGTCTTTCGATCGATATTAATAAAATCTCCTTGTATTTTGTAGATGAGCGCGAATGAGCTGGTAAGGCTAGAGTTCGACCTTGTTGATCTTTAAGGAAATGAATACTATCGATGGGTCTCCGATGTGGTTAAAACATTCATCGGTAAGAGACTCAGCAACACCATTCAACCCGATGGGCCAAACATGATTCTACCATCAGCAGAATCAAAAGCTCAAGCCTCATGTTTTTGAGGCATCATATTCATTCAACTCTAAAGAAGTAGTATCTAAAGAAAATTGATACCTTGGATTTGTGGGATGCTTTGAAGCGACGCTTCGACAATGTGCATGATGCACAGCTTCCTGAGTTGACTACAAAATAGAAGGCCCTCAGGCTTCTGGATTTTCCAAAGATCCAGGATTTTATTAAGCTGCTTTGGATTTGCAGTCTGATTTGAGCTTTTGTGGGCGGACAAGTTAGACAAAAACATGATTGAAAAGGCTCTGACTACCTTCCCAATCTCTATGAGCACTTATGCTCATCAGTACTGGATCGAGTATGAACAAGGGAGGGTTGTTACCATTAATGATCTCATCAATAGCCTAGCTAAAAAAGAAAGGCATCATGAGATCATCCCCAATAATAACGCAAGACCAACTGGTACTAAAAAACCTGAGAGTTATCAAACTGAAGGAAACGCCCATAAGGATAAAAAGAACAGTCGTTCGAAACCTTACAATCGTAGTGGACAAGCTCCACATGGCAGGAGAGGAGGGCGTAGGCATGGCCGAGGCCGCAACCAAAATCTGACTTGGCATAGAGATCAAAACGCCAACTCTAATAAGAACTAATCTATTTTGGGTAATGATGGGCAAAGACATTCCAATTCTGGGACATTCACCTATTATCGGAGTGGTTTAACAAAGCATATGCACAAGCAGTGCCATGCTAGTAAAGAAATCTAGAACATCTACAAGAGGCACAAGTAATACTTGGTTCAAGAGTCCAACTTTGCAGGAAATTTTGAGATGGATGCAGATACCAATCTCGTGATTGCAGAGGACAAGGAGACGACCATTGTTACTCTGGATTTTGAATAGCCTATGTAAAAGGCGTTATCTCTATAATAGATTCAAGTTTTTGGTTTGTTTTTGGCTTATTTAAATGCCATTTTTCTTAGACTATTGTCTTGGTTTTGATTTGATTTTTGAATAAGAACATCTATGATGTAATCTTTAATTGTTGGTGAGTAATGAAATTTTCTCTATTTTTCGGTTTATGAAAGTGTTGAGAATGTTATTTTATACCAATTCAGTGTATGATTCGATGTTTTACATGAACATATGGCAAAATGACACAATGATACAGTCAAAACTGAGAGACCATTGTTGTTTTGATCTCGGGGAGCCTTTGATCCATTGAAAACTTGTTCTTCGATCCATCGAAGCTACCCAGCGGGTTCTGTTTTTGAGATTTTTGATCCATCAAAAATTTGTACTTTGATTCTTCGAAGATCATCCTCAGGGTCCTCAAACTTCCATTTTTGATCCATTGATGATTCCTTCTTCAATCCACCGAAGGCATGTCTCGGGTCAAGCTTCGATCCATCGAAGCCTAATTCTTCGACCCATCAAAAATTAGTATCGGAAAATCAAGTTTTATTTTGGGTTTCTTTGATCCATCAAGGGATTGTTCTTCGATCCATCAAAGGTATCACTCAAGTTTGGTTTGTGAATTTTTCGATCCATCGAAATGGTGTGCTTTGATCCATCGAAGGGGCTACCCAGATTGTGGTGTTTTTGATGTGTTTTACATCACTTTTTGTCATGTCATATCAACACTCAACAAGAGTCACATCCCTATTCAAATTTTTAAGTGTTTACTTAAAAGTGTTCACCTGGCCTTTTCAAAGACTCATTTATTTACATTTCTTTGTAGATGTTTCAAGGCGAGATTGAGTGTCATGCAAATAGTGGTACTACCCACACAATTTTGCGGAATAGATCATTATTTGTGGATCATTTTCCATACAAATCCTCAGTGACTAACATGAGAGGTGCAGTACCAGTTATTCAAGAGCGTGGTTCAACAGATTTTCTACACCTCATAGTACAAGATTGACTATCACTGATGCATTCTACGCGCCAAAAGCCAATCAAAGCTTTCTAAGTTTCAAGGATATTCGCGCCAACGGTTTCCACTTGGAAACATATTGTGAGAATGGACAAGAATTATTGTAGGAAAAATAAGTGATATTAAATTAAATATAATATACAAAATACTAATTAAATAATTAGTAATTTATAAACATATGAACGAAGAACAATTTCTGGGTAAGAAGATGAACTAAGTTGAGTCACGTGTATCACACATTTTCTTTAAGAACTTTTATTTCGCCAACAGGTTTATATGGCGTTGTTCTCCAAGGATAAAACAACTTCAAAGTTTTGTACCGCAGCACAAGAACTTCTCTTCGAACTGAAGAATACCTTACTCTATCACCGAATTTGCTCTGCGTTGAGAGAGGGAGAAAAGTGATCAGAAGAGGAGATTGCTTTTCTGATGGGATGAAGAATGAGGGAGGATGGAGCCTCTATTTATACATGGAGGAGATGGAGAATGACATTATGGCCGGTCACCGAAAGGTTATGAGTTATCACTCATTAACCATGCAACATAAATTCGGCCAATTAAAGGTATAAACCGGCCAATAATGGTGAGAAAACCCACCATAATTTGGCCAATAACCACCAAAATTGGAACGACATTCGTGTCCGCATGACGCAGGCGCACACAAGTCCATATCGTATACTCATTTCACCCAAGATTTGCACCCCCTTGCGCGCGTGAGAGAGAGTCTCTCTACTCACTTACTCAAGATATACTAGGGTGCAATCATAAATAAAGACTTCCACATTCATTCCTTTTGTTTCAAGTAGCCAACTTTGGGTGACAATTTCTCATTCACCCCTTAATCAATTTAAACAAATGAATACATAATCTTTATGTACTCTTGTAGAAGAATACAAATCCATGTTTTCCTCACATCAAAATTAAGTGCAACACACTCAATTATTTTGTTTAAATTGTCATATTAAAATGGTGAAAACCACCATTTCTCCAACAATTATTGTGTATCACTTCTATTGAATGCGGTCGTAAGCACATTATATAGAAGTTTCCAGCCATTTGTAGTGGTCTATATCTAACTAGAGTTCGGATCATTGAATCCAATGTCATGACTCACAAAACTTCGAATTCGTGTGACTCAGAATCATACAAGCTTTGGCATTTTTGACTGGGACATCCATATCATGACATGATGATCAAAATATTGAGAAATACTCATGGTCATCTATTCTGCAGAGCGAAGAAGCATGTGAGAATACATAAATCCACCAATTTAGATGGGGCGGATGAGACTACTCTTTCTCAATCTCGGTTCAGTCTCTAAAACGAGTGCAACACAATCCCGACAAAGTACTGTTATGGCGTCGTGCGTTATCCTACTAGATTCATATGTTACAATCTCTGATGCTCATCGCTCGTTTTGCAAAGCTTGCTCATTAGCAAAATTACAGGCAAGTCCTTCTTTTGGTATTGATAACACCGAAAATATTCCATTCTTACAGAGAATCCAAGATGATATTTGTGAACCTATCAAACTGGAATTGCAGACCATTTAAATATTTTATGATTTTGATACATGCATCAACGCGATGGTCACACGTTGTTTTGCTATCCACAAGGAATGTTGCGTTTGCAAAACTTCTGGCACAAATTCTTCGGGCTCACCACCCAGATCATCCAATCAGGTCTATTAGATTAGACAACACAGGAGAGTTTACATCAAAATATTTTGATGATTACTGCATGTTTGTTGGGATTGAAGTTGAACATCACGTTCCTTATGTTCATTCTCAAAATGGTTTAGCAGAGGCTCACATCAAGTGGTTATAACTTATGTCTCGCTCATTGGTAATGTATACAAACTTACCGATATTCACGTAGGGTTATGCAGTGTTACACGCAGCTATGCTTCTTCATTTTCGACCCTCAAGATGCCAACCATTCAGTGCACACCAGTTGATAACTGGATATGAGCCTGAAATTTCATACTACACATTTTTGGTTATGCGGTATATGTGCCTATTGTGCCTCCACAGAGCACCAAAATAGGTCCTCAATAAAGACTAGGCATTTATGTTGGCTATGAAGCTTCAAGGATAGTCCGTTATCTTGAACCTTTGACAGGAGATCTATTTATTGCAAGATTTGTAAATTGTCACTTCGATGAGACATACTTCTCGACGTTATAGGGAGGAAGGAATGTATCTATTCTGGTTCAACGTCAGGAATTGACATGGTCTAATTTCACTATGTCTCATCATGATCCCTGCACATCTCAGAGTGAGATTAAAGTGCAAAGAATACTTGATATTCAAAAAGTAGCAGATTCTATGCCTACTCCTTTACCGATATCGCTAAAGTGACGAGATCGGATATATCTGCTACAAATGTTCCTGCAAGGTTGGAAATCCTTAAACGGGGATTAGTTAGTACCAACACTGGGTAAAGAAACGTTCCTCCTGCCCATGAGGAAGGTGTTGTGTTGGCCTTGGTTCCCACCAGGAAAAGAGGGAGACCAAGAAAATCCACTGATTAGCCGCCAGTTAGAAGACAGGTCATCGAGGCACAAAATGATCCATTCATCATCAACATTGTGAATCCTTCACATGAGATTATCTCTGACTACAGTTATGTCCTTGAATCATAATTGACATGTCTGGGGGACACCTCAGAACCTCTTATGATGTCAAAGAACAAAAAAATCTTGCTTAGAACAAATGATGCGTGCGTTCTTATGGATAGATCTTCCATGTTAGTTGATGATGCATTGGTTTATTCCTTCGCTCAAGAGATCATAGACGACGATGAAGTGGAAACTCACTCTGTGGCGGATTGCTAACAAAGAGCAGATTGACCAAAATGGAATGTAGCAATCCTGGCCGAACTAGACTCTTTGAATAAAAGGTAGGTTTTCAGTCCGGTAGTGCTGTGCCCACCGAATGTTAAGCCGATAGGACATAAATGTATGTTGAATGATTACTGCATATCTCTATGGGGATCTTGATTCAGAAATATACATGAGAATGCCGGATGACCTTGCTTTATCCAAATCAAGTAACTCTAAACCATGGAGTGCCCATGTGTTCAGATTGAGACATTCACTATATAGATTAAAACAATCCAGTAGGATGTGGTACACACGTCTTGGTGACTACTTGATTGGGAAGGGATACAAGAATGATGATTTATGCTCTTGCGTATTCATTAAAAGGACAAGTTCAAGATTTGCTATAGTAGTTGTCTATGTAGATGATATGAATATCATCTGGACTCTTAATGAGATCATTGAGACAATTGGCTACTTGAAATCTGAATTTGACATGAAAGACCTTGGTAGGACTCGATTTTGTCTCAGATTAGAGCTGAAACATCGAGTTGGTGGAATCCTTATTCACTAGTCTGCTTATGTTCATAAGATGCTCAGACGATTTAACATGGACAAGTACACCTTGTTAGCATGCCAATGGTTGTTCGCAGTCTGAACCCTAAGAAAGATCCATTTGGTTTGGTAAATGACAATGAGGAGATCTTAGGAGCTAAAATTTCATATCTTAGTGCTATTGGAGCTTTGTTGTATCTAGCTCAGTGCACGAGTCCAGATATTGCCTTCTCAATAAACTTGTTGGCTACATTTAGCTCTGTACCTATGCAATGTCATTGAAATGGAGTAAAACAAATCTTTAGATACTTGAAGGGTTCCATTGACTTAGATTTATTCTTCCCCTATAAAGAGCACATGAAGGAGCTTGAAAATCCTGAAAAAAGGATGGTTGAATCGTAATATGTAGATTCTGGAGCCTTCGATCCATCGAAGGATGTTCTCGGGTGAAAGGACCCAACCCCGATTTAGTTTCCTAAACCAGAATCAAACCCCTTCTAAAAACACTAACCAACAAAAACCACAAAAATTTCGGCAGAGTAACGCTACTAACGCGGAATTGCCATTAACCTGCACCCGGAAAATACACTTCATCCTATGCCACAAAAATCAAACCGTGGGCACCAATCCCATCTGGATTTCTCAATATCACAACATTAATGTAAAGTAATCAATAAAACTATACTTTACAGAAATCCAGAGAAAAATCGTATAAAGTATAATATCAGAATGCTCAGAGCGACTTCTAGTGTATATATACAAATAGTAGGCCAAACTAAGAACCTACCATAAAAGAAACATCTCTCAAATACTAAGCCTCCGACCGCGACGTGCGACACCCGAATTCAAACTGCAAACTGGGCAAAGAAAACGAAGAGCCCAGGGAAAGACATAAAAACCGTTAGAGTGAGTGGACGAAAATAAATGTCTTTCGCCGAATATATGTTATAAAAACATATGTGAGTCTAAATGAATGAATATGACAAAGTACCCGAGAGAAACTCTAACTCCTCATGCGTACGGAGCATGCAACGTAAAACTCTGCGGGGTCACTCATGGACACGTCCGCGCTAGTACAGTCGGAATCACGGGATCCCAGACCCACGTTATTCTAGCCAGAAAGGCCTCAGGTCAGAGGTCTGCCCCCCCTCCCCCCCGATAAACATCCTCAGGGATCAGCCGGGATGCAAGTGTATCGATACAACAATATATACTGGGACTGTACTCTGTGTAAACCAAATCATAAATAGTTCTATGCAAGTGTATAAAGCATAATGTAAATGCATATACGTAATACATAATTGTATAAGCATAATAGTCAATGCGTATTCGCAAAGGTATAATCGTATAACACATGCTCATGTAAATCATAATCTCATATGTATGCTTATGCTCGTAAAAATGTGTATTAAAGACTCGCGACTAATCAGTGAAAAGAAATTGTCCACTCACTGATGAGCGTAACGCGATACGCGTTAATCTCGTGATCCGGCGAAAAATCTCTCGCCAAACGAATGATCACAATCCCCTAGATAATCATAAAATCCACTGCTCAAAATCATAACTCGAAACCTCGAATCACATCACGAGAAACAACCGTTCCCGGAAATATATAATTCAATATCGACGAAATCGTCAAAATCCGATAATTACACCAAAAAACCTTGCAACAATTTCCGATGCTCAATTTGAAAAATAAACCTCACCACTGCGATCGGAGCGAGATTCCGAGCGAAACGACATATAACTCGTCGAAAAACACGTCGCCGGAAAATTAAACCGGCCCGGAAATTTGCAAACTACACATAGATTTGAAGATCTCGACATTTCCAACAACTTTTCAGTTTAAAATTAAGGCCAATTTTGATCGGAAAACCTCCAAAACTCACCTCAAAGTTCCAAACCTTTATCGGAATTTCAAACCGATCGATCTCTCTCCTCCGGCCACGGAAACCTCCCAAACCACTTGAAATAGCTTCCTCTCCTCATGGCTAACAAAACCCCTCAAAGAGGAGCCACCAACTCGGCCGAAAAAACCACCTCCGAACGCCACCGATTCCGCCGTAAAACCGCCCGACTTTGCCACCACATTTCTTCCTCCTCCGGCCACCATAAAGGGTGATCCAACTACCAAACTGAAGAGGAGCATGAGCCCAACAATTCTCATGAAGAAACCCTGGCCAATCGTGGCCGGAAAATGGCTCAAATCCGGCGAAAACCGAACGGCACCAAACGCACCAAAACGGGTCGCCCATGACCCACGGTCAACGCGGGTCAACCCAGCTTTCTATTTTTGAAAACTTTCTCAAATCGGCATGTATCGCTTCCGTATTTATACCGTTTACCGTACGCGTATCGAACCCCAAACGGATAAATACGACAATATTCGACGCCCGAAAATATTCACAACTTATTCCTCGTAACTCGGAAAAATCCTCCAGAAGTTCCCACGAGCTCGAAATTAAATTCTCTACAACTTCCACGAAGGATTCCAAATCAAATTCTCGCCCGAAAATGTAGTTGTTAATGAAGCTGCCATATTAACCAATTACGTGAAAATAGCGACTAATCGCGAAATTCGCAAATCAAGTCGATAACCATTCCAATTTCGGTTCGGGTCGATCAACGGTCCAAAACGGTTCACAAACACGATTCAGATAGACTTGAATACGAACTGATAAACTCGACGATATTCCAAAATTTCAAATATTCATATTATATTCCTCGGTCGTCGAAATAATAATCCGAAACCGCCCACGAACTCGAAATCATGCGTACAACAACTCTCAAGAAGACTTAACTCAAATTCTCGGCCAATAATTAAGTCGTGATCAAAACCGGCAATTCAATCAATTTACGGAAAACTACGATTACGCGCAAGCTCGTGGATTAAGCCGATTACACTATTGATTCTGTTCCGGGTCGTCACGTCGGGTCAGACTAGAGCCATGCCTTCGATTTATCAAAGGAGTTGTTCTTCGATCTATCGAAGACTAAACCTGCTGCGAGTAGCTTTACTGTTGTTCCAATTCTGAAACACCGGTTGATGTGTTGGTTAGATTTGCTGATGCTGGGTACCTCTTCGTTCCACACAAAAGTCGTTCATAGACTGGTTATATTTTCATTATTGGAAACACGATAATTTCTTGGAGATCAACTAAGCAAACCCTTGTTGCTACTTCCTCGAATCATTCAGAAATCATTGCTTTGCATGGAGTGGTTAGAGAATGTGTTTGGCTTAGGTTAGTCATACATCATATTTGAGGATCTAGTGGATTACCATATACTACGACAACTCCCACTTGCATCTTTGAGGATAATACGGCACACATTGAATATATGAAGTTGGGTTACATTAAGGGTGACAATACAAAGCATATATGGTCAAAATTCTTCTTCAATCAACAACAACAGCAACAATTATTAAATATCCATGTGAGCCAGGTTGGTTCGGCGGATAATGTTGCAGACTTGTTTACCAAGTCACTACCTAAATCTACATTTGTGAAACATGTAAGACGCATTGGTATGCGCAGGTTATCTGAACTCCATAGCTGAATTTACAGTCAGGGGGAGTTACATTTCTATAGACATCAGGGAGAGTCTATGTCACATGTAGTAGCGTTTGTAGTTGATGCACTGTACTCTTTTTCCCTTAGACCAAGCTTTTGTTTCACCCATGGAGTTTTTGTTTGCTTGGCGAGGTTTTTAGTGAGGCAATAGGTTATGCGTCATTCATTAGGCCATCAACACAAGGGGGAGTCTTTAAGGAGATTTATTCTCCGTAACTTTTGGCATGTGTCTTGTCCTAATTAGATACAGATTAGTATAGATTAGATACAGATGATCCCTATTATATCGGGATATTTATTGTAACAGATTGTATTAGCCTATATTTAAGGCATTTTATCAATGAAAGAGTTACAATTTTCAGTCTATCATATTATTCTCCTGAAACAGATTTAAGGTTTTGGGTGATTTTAAGTTTTCAATGTGTTCAAGTGTTTGGGTTTTGACCAATATGGAGTTTTATTTATAAACCAAACCGAAGTACAGCCATACCGAATTGACTCAGTTTGAGAGTCATAGTGAGAGGGGGAGAGAGGCGAGAGGAAGATAGAAACGAGGACAAATTGAATTGGGCCGGGTCGGACCACAATTTCCAAAACACAATCTCTCTATCCACTCTGAAGCCCATCACTTTTTTCAATCTCCAAAAATAAAGTTACATAAAGGGCGTGTTTACTTACTTGTAATGGATTAGTTAATGAATAGGAATCAAAATCAATGAGTATTATAAAAAATTAGTAAGGGGATAAGTCATTATCATTCACTTGTTTACCATCCATAAAGAAATGAAATAAGAATGTTGCTAGTTCTCATTGGTGTTATTTACCTATTTTACGACTTTGAATAAGATTTAAATAAATTACTACTATATCCATGAACTATTCGTACATAGCAACATGTTTACATATCATCATGAGTCTTCCACCCAAATTACAAATTTACAATAACAATCATTCAAAATATAAAAGTAATAAGTAAACTAATAATCATAAGTCACAATAAAAGATTATGGATAGATTTTTGTTTTTAAAGTAAAGGAAAATTTGGAAATTATGAATCTTGATTTGGGTATAAAAATTTGATTACAGGTGATTGCATTCCAAATACCCTCACTTGGGTATCAACTCAAGGGTTTCTTCGAGAATTGTTTCTTGATGAAAGTGTGGGTCTCATTTCATTCCAAATTCAATTTGCACAAGTAACACAGTAATACTCATCAATTGGAATCGTTTCTAGATTTTTCATACTCATTCAAAGTAAGTAAACACGCTCAAAGTACTTAGACCATTATAGTACTGGAATTATAAATAAAACTAGAAAAATACACACATGTATGAGTTAGAGTAAATTTTTTCTTTTAAACAAAATCAATTTTCTTATGAATAAAAAAAGGGTAGTTACCTACCCATGTAGTTTTAGTTTTTATCAGTAGAGAAAAAATGACTAGTTTTTTTTTTTGAGGGGGCCGCTAAAAGAATCCACTATAGGAACAAAGTTGGTAGTAATACAGAATTTTATAGGATTATCTGGCACGCAAAATAATAAAATTTTATTGTACCACTACACTAATTTTAATATAATGACGACCAGACCCTAAACTAATAAATTAGAGTAGCATTTATAACTGTCAAACTTAAGGGCACACCACTCCTTAATTAGCTATAAGTCCCCTCTATTGATCCGTGCTTCGACGCAGCGCCTCAGGTCATCTCTAGTCCATGGCCAATGACTTGATATAGCCCCAAAATCAGCAAAAAACTATCTCTAACCTAGAGCAAGACTATACCAAAAATGATAAATGTAGCCCGATTGGGCCAAGGGCTGGGCTATATTTTTGTGGAGACCACAATTATATTTAAACACTATTAAATTGAAGTTCTAATGATTAATATTAATTTTAATTAATGATAATGTCAATTAAAATATTATGGTGACATCATATAATTAATCAATTTATTAAAAAAGTTTAACTACAATGATAATCACAATATTTTCGTTAAATATTATAATCAAAACAATTTTTTAATGATCATGAAAGGACCCAACCCCGATTTAGTTTCCTAAACCGGAATCAAACCCCTTCTGAGAATGTGAACCAACAAAAACCATTAAAATTTCGGCAGAGTAACGCTACTAACGCGGAATTGCCATTACCTGCACCCGGAAAATAACACTTCATCCTATGCCACAAAAGCTAAACCGTGGACACCAATCCTATCCGGATTTCTCAATATCATATCAATAACAATAAGCAGTAAACATAACTGTAATATATAGTATATCCGAGAAAATCCATATAAAACACGTATCAGAGCGACCTCTAGTGTATATATACACAAAATACACAACAGTAGGCGAAACAAAAAAATTACTGGAAAACACAGGTAGCTCGTACAACTAGCCTCCAACCACGACGTGAGACACTAGAATATGAACTGCAAACTGGGCACGGAAACCGAAAAGCCCAGGGGAAAGACATGAAAACCGTTAGAGTGAGTGGACGAAAATAAATGTCTTTCGCCGAATAATATATGTTATAAAAATATATGCGAGTCTAAATGCATAAAAATCAAAAGGTACACGAGGGAGACTCTAACTCCTCACGCGTACAGAGCATGCATCATAAATACCGTGGGGTCACTCATGGACTCCCTCGCGCTAGTACAGTCTGAATCACGGGATCCCAGACCCACAAGTGATTCCAAGCCAGAAAGGCCTCGGGTTAGGATATTTGTCCCCCCGGAGCGTACTCGGGGATCAGCCGAGAAACCATGTGTATCGATACAACCCTGTTCACTGAAACTGTACTCTGTGTAAACCAAATCACAAATACTTTCCATGCACATGCATAAAACATAATGTAAATGTATGTATATTCATAGATGCATATTCGTAAGTGCATAATCGTAAAACACATGCTCGTAAAAATCATGATCATAAATGCATGCTCATGCTCGTAAAACGTATATAAAAGACTCGTAGTCAATCCGTGAAAAGAAGTGTCCACTCACAGATGAGCAAAACCGCACTCGCGCTAATCACGTGGTCCGGCGGAAGATCCCTCGCCCGAAGCACGATCTCGATCCCCTTCAAGGGTCGTGGCCTAAAACGGCCGGAATCAGCTGGTTCGGCGATGGAATCCAAACGGTCCGTTTTCCTCCTCGGTCAACTCGGTCAACGCCCCAAATAGTGAAAGTCAACGCTGGTCAAACTTCCAACAGTGTTTTTCGACAATTTTCGACTATTTCCGATATTTATACTCGCACCTCGGGACGATCAACGGTCCAAAACGGATAACCATTACGATTCAGATAAACACGATACGAACGGATAAACTCGTCGATATTCCGAAACTTCAAATAATCATATTATATTCCTCGGTCATCAGAAAAATCATCCGGAACCGCCCACGAACTCGAAATCACGTGTACTACAACTCTCGAGAAGAGACTCAACTCAAATTCTAGGCCGATAATTAACTCGTAAACAAAAACCGGCAAACCACACAATTATTGATAAACTGCGATTACGCACTAACTCGTGATTATGTTGATTACTCTACTGATTCTGGTTCAGGTCGTCACAGATCATGTCAATTAAAACTTCTAAATCATATATATAATATTCAAAACAAATATTTAGAATATATATATAAATTTAAAACTTTGAATTAATAAAATAATATAAAAATTCAAATTAAAACTTTAATGATCATGTCAATTAAAACTTCTAAATCATATATATAATATTCAAAACAAATTTTTAGAATATTTATATAAGTTCAAAACTTTGAATTACTAAAATAATATAAAAATTCAAATTATAACCTTTATAGATTTTCGACGGTACAAAATATAGCCTCACTATTCATTAAAATAGTATATTTTGAGGGGCTAAATTATAGCCCATAGTCAAATATCCTCAGAACTGGAGATGGCCTCAGCATCCATATCGGCTGGTAACATAATTGCAGACTTTTTAGGCAACATTTTCTTCATGCCACCACCTTTAGGGCCAAGACCGGATATGTCCCTCTTATTGTTTGAACATCACGCATTGCTATTAGCTGCTTCCAGTCCATCCTGGTCAGTCACCACCAAATTTGGGTTAGGGACGTGAAATGGAATGGTGAAACTTCTACCCGTCCCCACATCCGCCACAGATATACTAATGGCACCTGGAGGCGACATCGTAACCCCTGTAAATACCTTGAGATGAGACAATGGAACTTCAGAGACGACACCTAATATTGGGATCTCCGATATAGGTACCTGTAAAACAACATTCTTGTTAAGGGTCAAATCTGCTACCAGAGCAAGGATCGGCCCACTAGACTGAGCAGGCAGCAATATACCTCTCTAACGCCATCGACACCATCGTCGTCGGTTTGGGATACAGAGCCATAAGTGACCTTGAACAGCCTGATTCTCCATGCTTGAAGGCTCCACATACGTCACAATAACCTTTCAAGCGATCATAGTCCATAGCAACATTAACAGTATAGGCACTACCAATGATGAAAGTAGTACTCACTATAAGTGGTCGACGAAAATCGAGATCCACACGAAGATTCACTTCCAATCGATAAGAAATAAGGAGCGGATCGATCATGAGAGCAATATCCACCCAACACATTCCTCATGAGTTTAAGCCATTTGACTTAGAGGGCTGTCGAAGCCAAACGACCCGAAACCTGCCTCATAAATACCTATGTCAAACACCAGGAAACCAGTATCTGAAAAGGGTCGGGAAAGCCATCATAGCTTTCCACCATTATAGTTGTTTCATGGTGAAACCAAGGGCTGTGTTCCACAGCCATTTTCCGATCTGCCTCGAATCGAAACTTACAGACAAAGCGGTCGTCAGCGATTTGCTCAAATCCAATGTTGCCTGAACCTAAAATATCATGCCATAGACCTAGCATCTTCATTTTGAATCCTTGGACCTTGTCGGATTCAAGAGGGGTGAGAGAGAAACAATGAACGCCGGCGTAGTGCCATTTCTCATCCTCGTTGTCATCGAAAATGACAAGGTCTACTGGTCCCAACGTCGCCACTAGGATTTATGGTTCAGCTTCAGTTTCGACGTTGGTATTGGCATCGGGAAGAGGAGGAATATCCTCCGCAGGGTGAGGAGTCGACATGCAAAGGGATGAGAAGAATTGGTAGAGAGTAAGGAACAAGAATCTCAAACCCGTTTTGGGATCGGGCTAGTGGGAAAAGAGATCAGAGAAGAAATTGGAATGAAGTGGCTAGGGTTTTTGAAGAGAGAGTCAGTTTACAAGGAAGTCGAGTTATAAGGAAGTCGTTTTACAATATGGCTAGCTTTTGGGTAGTTATTAAGATAAAAATAAACTAAATAAGGTAGTTATTTTTTTTTATCATCTTGTTTTTTATTATATTATCCTTCACCAGAATCTAAAAATGCTTTCTCTGCTAAGGTTGCAGGGCAGCCATCTCTGCGGCTCGTCGTCTATCATCATCTCGCATCTTTGGAAGTCTTTAGTTCCAGTGTCTCTCCCGCCATCGGCAACCAAGTCTTCGGACTTCCCTATTTCTTTCTATCCTCCCAAAGAACTCTCTTACTGTTTCGTTGCGACATTAGGGTTATTCTTGACAATGACTGTGGACGATGGTGGATTTTCGGTTGGAGGATACTTGAGGTCACAACGTGCCCGGTTGAAGAGCCATCTCGAATTGGATTTCAGATCTGGTGGAGCATCTGTTGTTGGGGCGAGGAGTTTTCTTAGCCGAGACGACGGAGTACAGACCTTTCTTCCTTGCTTGTTGGTACGTAGTTTGGGGTTGCTATAGTTTGGCTCGGCCTTGCTTGGGTAGAGCAGACGACTGGTTGGGGTGCAACTTTGGCGACGACGACAATATAAAGGGAATCATCAACGTCAATGCATATATCGGTCACTCTCCATGTGAGGACGATTTGGGTGACTATATTAGCCAGAAGACTCAGCAGCCTTTGTCTTATAGGCTTATGGTTTTCAATTGAGCCCATCTTGGGGCTAATGAGATGGTTGATCGGGGTTGGGTCTGGAAGAGGGATTAGGTGATGCCCTCAATCTGTTGTTGGGATCTAAAGAAGTTGCTGCAACTTTTCAATCCTCTAGTGTTTGTTTGAAGCTTCGTTTAGGACGCTGGGGATATGGAGGCTATTTCCTACATTTTGATGATGCGTATTTTCTATTGTTTTAATGGTGTTCACCTGGACTATTGCTTTGATCATACCACAATTACGTGTTTTGGCAAGAAACTCAATCAATTCGGTTGGCATGAAAACTTCTTTCATCAGATGGTGAATAATTTTCGCTATTATTTCAGTAAGGATATTCAGTTTCAAATTGTAGTTGTGTTTTCAGTTATTAATGTGCTTCATTGCTGTAAAATAACAATCAGCTCGCTTGCGACCGTATTTTTATGCTTTAGACTTAGTTATTAGCCATATGAGGTTAGAATCTGCTCCTTCTAAGGATGCCCTACCAACGATTGTAATTATTTCAATTTATTTCTAGTTAACATCTTCTTTTCTGGGCTCGCCTAGGAGAGTAGACTTAAAAAAAATTATCCTTCACTAATTAAATATGACCTAAATCTAAAGGGTAAAAGAGAAAAATGGCAAAAAGGGAGAATAATACATGTTCATAGATATAAAATGACCCCTCTCGATAGACAATGACATTAGAGATTAATGCTTAACAATGATCAATAAATGACTAATATGCAAAACCACATCATTGACGCATCAGAACCCAACTACTCTGATGGAACTACGACCTCCATCACAGGGACTTCCACTATAACCGCATCCGCATTAACATGATCTCACCGACCACAGAGGAGCATGCCCAATCATAGGCACATGACAAGGAAAACACCCAAGACCACGTTTATCTTTCACTGTTGCTGTTGCCGACCATAAAAACCAAGCACCATAACTGTCGCAAAAAACTATGGCCCCTGACGCCGCCAACGCCGACCTACTAGCCATAAGCCAATCACCATCGATCCTAGCCTTATCTTGGTGACCAGAAGTACTGGTCCATCCTCTATAACAACGTTGATCACGAGAAGCTCAAGGCAGGAATTTCGGCTCCCAATACAGACGTGCTTACGCCAACCACTGCACATCTCCACCACCCAAATGACCTTTTGAGATGACTCACAAAGATTGGCCCCTTCGACCAAGTATAGCCAAACAAAAGTCGGGAGGGAAGGTGAGGAGCACCAAATAACTAATGGCAACGCCTAGATTCGCAACTCTGGAAGAGGAGTCAGTGATGTCGTCTGGCGAGCATGAACAAATGTCTCCTCAGAAGAGGTGGCTGCTTGAAAACCTTAGCAGAGCTAAAGTCATATTGCGTTTATTCATTTTTTTACAATACTTCAACTTAATCTCATTTAAAACGATTTCCTAAGAACAAAACAAGAAACAACAACAGAGAATTACCCCTACAACAACCTGTTTGACGCTAAAATATCTCTCGTGGAGAGATCATTCCGCAAAGCAGTCTCTTTTATTAACTTCAGATAGTTTGACCGCAGTTGTCGGTTTATCCTGTATGTGCTTCGTATGCTTGCGTGCCACCATCTCTCAACAGAATATAGAACTTAAAGCTGTCTGACTTCTTGATAAGCAATTAAGATAAGGAGAGCATCAACCTTGCCTGAATGGGTCCTTCTCGCCTAGTAACCTAGGATTTTAGGTTTATGTGTCTCTAGCAGAGCTCCAGAAATCGATACCTCACACTACCCTTTACGAGTGCAAAGCAGAGCAACTTCTCTGACGATGTATTGAGAACACCGCTTCCTTAGATGTCCGAACTCTCACTCGATATGTGACAAACCCTTCAACCTTCCAGTCGCGTTTACTCCCTTTGGATATCCAAAGTCTTACTCGATCGATGACCAGCTCTTCAATCTTCCAGTCGTGATAATTACTTCCTCTGATCGCAATACTCTCACTCGTTCGGTGACAAGCACTTTGATCGTCTGGCTGCAAAGATAGAATCTCTTGATGAGATGTCTAGGTGTACTTGCGTATAGCAAATGTTTTATGTTTGATCAGGGACCCTTTCACCAGAGGATCTCGCTTGGTACCGGCACCGTCGCGGACAAGACATCGATCGATGGGAAGCGGTCGGTATCACCCAACTCATCGATTTATGCTTTTCACTCCCTGGTGGTTGCAATAGAGCACTGTTTGCCACAACCATGTGCTTTTGGGATTGCACCGCCAACTGCTTCCGCCTTCCCAGTGGTGATGTGAGCATTACTGTTCTTGATTTATATACCCTTTTTGGAATTCCAGCGTTTGAAAACTCCTGGTTACATAATCACCAAATTGGGACACCGGTTCAGGCCTCCCTCAATCGTCCTTCCTCCTACTCTTCCTGGGTTAAGCATTTTGCATAAGAGGAGAAAGACACCGACCAAGGAGGCATAGCCTTTTTGTAATATTGGCTATCAAAGTACATCTTCTGTCCTTCTTCCGCAAAGGTCAACAAATGCTAGACTAACCTTGCCGAACGCCTCTTCAATCGTGAACAACTGGGCTTGGTTGAATCCATTCTCGCCGACATCTACTATGGTCTTAGGCAAGTCATCATTTCAAAGCTTGACCTTAATCAACCAGGGCCACTCTGGATGATAGAGTTCTGGTTGCGGATGTACTTTCCTTTCTTTCGCCCTTCAGCAGTCCCTCCTTTTGAAGAACATAAGCTTCTGGGCCAGACCTTGGTATCTGCACCAACTGGAACTAGAGCATGGTCATATCTAATTTGCTTCAACTACCTTTGCTTGCATAAAAACTTTCCAACCGCAGCAGTTGAAGTGATCCTAAATCGTCATTACCCTGGCAGCCTTGGGAGTGGATTTATGCCCTCGCCAGTGCAAGATGACCTTGCGAGGAACCTTTTCCTTCAATGTTACACTTGCAAGGACCTGCCAGTCCCTGATTTTTCGAGCCCCGGGTATGAGCTCTATGCTCCAAACCATTTCTCGAGACAACTCAGGCTCACCTAAGATGCCCCCATGCCCCTCGCTTGTTCTGTGAACAAATATACTCTTTGGCGAGGGACAAGTCATCCTACAACACTGGATATACAGGATGAACACTTTGGCTTTCCAATGGTAATTATTCCTGAATTGACTAAGCCACTTATGATCTCTCAATCAGTCACCGAGTCGTATCAAGTATGGCGCTCCCAACTTTGGGAAGATATACGACACATAGGACGGCTTGCTCGTTTTGCCAACATCTTTTGCGATTTTGGCAAAAGGTTCTCGAATAAAGAAGATTTGGCGGTTGTTGGTAAGCTGTATAAGAACACGAGTAGAACTCCTGGCCATAGGTATACTTCTTACATTCAAATGCGCCATATGTATTAGCAATTTCTTATATTGTATCTGACCAATCCTTCCCTCTTATAATCAACAGCAAGCCCAAGAAACAAACGTTACCATCGCCATACAAGCTCTTAAGAAGAAAAGGTCCAAACCTTCTGGGCAACCAATAAGTAATGCAAATCCTTTACCCAGAATAATTACTTTTTTTTTAACTTTCTCACTGAACCATAGCTGACCCAATCTTTTGATAGTCTCATAAGCGCAAAAAAACCCACTACTGGCCTGAGGTGCCCCCAAGTGGTATCTGGATAGCTAAAGAGATCAACAGTAGGGATGGACAAGCCAAGCTTCAAACTCATGTCTTGCACGCCTCCTTTGATCAACAGAGTGACAAAGCCTCCGGGGCAAGCGCCTACTCGGCATTGGTTTTTACCATTGCACACTCGCTATGTGAAAATCCATATGGCATGCCACGGTCTCCGAATTTGATGACCTCATAGTCCAAAGTTCTTCGGAATGGTAGAAACTATGCAAGGACGAAGCCTTCGCCAGCTCCTACCCGGATCAACATTATGATCTCGAGGTTATTCTGAAGGCCAACATCAGACCCTTGAAGATTTCGTCTGATGACTCCTTCATTGGGTATTTCAACCCAGAGAGGTTTGCAGCCCTGGATGATCTTGCATCATTTGATATGATATGGGAGCACATACGCAAGAGCACCAAGCCTCAGGTGTACCTAGTAAGTTGGAACGATCATTTCTTCATCCTCAAAGCTGAAGATGAAGCCTACTATATTATTGACTCACTCGGAGAAAGGCTTTTTGAAGGATGTTGCAAAGCCTACATTTTAAAGTTTGATGATTCCAGTATCATGTTTGGAACTGAAGATCATGAAACAGGACTCAAAGTAATAAACAGTGGCAAAGAGTGCTGTAAAGACTTCATAGCCAGGTTTTTGGCTAGAATCATGCTAAAGGAACTCGAGGGAGAAGAGAAGAAAAAGCCAATTGATATTGTTGTTCTGTTTCGGCGTCTTCAGATTGAGTTCCAATCTTGCTTCATTTCTTCCTCTTCTGGCGAGGGCACAAGTTCTCAGAATGACCAAGTCATTCTAGACCAAGAAATTCAAATTCTTTCCTCGCCAGAGCTCCAAGTCGAAGAACCACAGCCATTGGTTGAAGTTATTCTGAACCAAGGGACCAAACTCCCCCCTCGCCAAAGCCTAAGCTTCAAACGACTGAAGAAACACAACAATTGTTCCCCGTCCAAGTAAGAATTCCACTCGCTTACTTCGTTCTGCATATTAATTTCTTTTTGTTTTGATTGGCCCTTTGACTTTTTGTATTTCTTTTTAGTCCAAACTCAATCCTCTGACAAGCGACCAAATGGTTGTTGACTCACAAACAAATTCAGAGGACCAAGCAAGCTCGCAAGGCCAACCTCACTCTTCTGAGCCTTCCACAATGGCCTCCATGGACCAGCCTTCCAGCTCACTACATGTTATTGATGAAGAAGCTCAAACTTCTCTTGAGAAAACCAAAGCTCCGTCTTCATCAAAGGGACTTCTCTCTCACGCACCCAATCCACAAGATGAAATATCCATCATGTGAGGGATTTCAACCAAACTGAGTGCAAAGAGCCTCCCTACTGTCATTGATATTGCTCTCTAGAAGATCTTTTCTGGTAGTCTGGATTCCCCTCAAGACATCAAACGCGTCCAAGAACAAGTTAGGAATTTAAAAGCCGCTGCCCCTACTGAATTCTTCCATAATATACCTGACCTTGAGAAAGAACTTCATGAATTTCTTGGTCAAAGCGAAGTCCACCACCATTTGAAACTTGAAGTTGAACATAAGAAAGAGGCGGTGGAGACGCTGGCTCACCAGGCACAAGAAGAAAACCAACAAATCCAGACCCTTCTGAAAGACGCAACAACTCAGCAGGAGGTTTTGGCAACCAAAGAAGCTAAATTAGTTGCACTCCAAGCTGAGGTGGACCGCCTAAGATCCAATGTTAAATCACATTGAGCGTCCGTTTGCCAACTTACGATTGAAGGAGAGAGCCAAGCTCAACTACTGCAGGATGCAGAAGAAGAAGCCAACAACGCTCTACACATGTATAAACAATCCTGGCAAGACCTCGAGTTTGCAAAAATATTGTTGAAGAGAAAAACCCTCGTTTTGTAATTATTGGGCCACAGATCTTAAGCCCTTTTTATGTTATTCATGATATTCCAAAACTCTTGAGTATATGTCTGTCTAATCCAAATTTTGGAATCAACGTGTCGATTGGGCCTTTGACACCAAATTGGGCATCAGAATCAAGCCTTCCAAGAATTATTCGAATGAAACTAGTTTCATTTATAGAACCTAACCGCTCGCCTGCCCTGATAATCCGGATTAAATGGACATTAATTCCAAGCTTGGAATCCGCATCGCGTCAACCATCAAATCTTCAAAATACACTTTACTTGCCCCAAAATCTTTCATTCATCACGCTTTCCTCTAGGGGTAGATAAACCGTAACATGGCCCAATTTCCATTAGACGCGGGTCCTCTATTAACGAGTGCATTTACTCTCGCAAAGCCTTACCGCTATGACTCATTTCTATAAAAGGTTTCCTCTTTACTGTTTTATGATCAAATCTTCCAAACTTCTTTGCGAGAATGAACTCCCCTTTTGTGTGTTTGCTCTGGTTCTTCTATCTACAGAAATCTCCAGATAGAACCGTCCATATTGTAGACTCTAGATAGTAATATCCATGTCCACACCTGAACTAGATAGTAATATTTATGTCTAGGTGTTGCCTTGGCCGACTCACCTTGTGTTTCTACAGGGTGACGAAGCCACAATCCCGAGGGACAACTCACCTCGTCTTCCTCACAGGCACCCACTCTGTTTCTAGATGCATAGAGGCTGCAAGCTCTATGGACAAGGCTGCACTGAAGAGGAAGAACAGGGAGTTCAACTGGGGAAAGGCAATAAACGCCAAGCCTAGTTTAAATGGTCTTCTGATATGCTGAACTAGCTTCCTTGGCGTTTCAAATCCTCTCTTTTTTGTCTCTTGAGGTTGCTCTCTCTTTTCAATGTATGCATATTTGATATGTGGACCCAATGACCGGCTATCAACTGTTTGAGGATTTGGAAAAATAAACTGTATTTATCTTTCTGTTCTGTTGCTGATTGTAGTTTGTTTCTTATATGGTATCAGAGCTTAAGGCCACAAAGCCCTTGTATTGAACAATGTAATATTTTCAATGGTTTAGAGCAAAGAGTTCCTTATGCAAACAATAAATTTATATTGATAAACTCAGATGTAGTTTGTACATAACTTTGGCCACAGTAATTGGCTGACATGAACTCTCTTAATCCAGAAGAAAAACAAAATAAAATCTTGGCCCCAAGTATAGGCCGAAACTAAAAATTTAGCACCAAGTATAGGCTATTTTGATGCAAATAATCTGTGTGTGTTGCTCCTTCAGTTTAATCATACGAGTGAGATGAGATGAGCATGAATAAACTGGATTAAGCCACTGTTGGAGGGTCTTCATACTCCCAGACCGGTTGTATGAACTTCTTAAGGAAACGACCATTGATAGGGTTAGCATGAATGGTTCCATCTCGATCACGCAAACGAACTGCTCCTTTACCTAAAAGGCAATCGACGATGTATGGTCCTTCCCACTTTTCTGACTACTTTCCTCGGCCATCAGTCTTCTCGCCAACAAGTAGAATGACTCGCCAGACCAATTCTCCTTCTGCAAAACTCATGCCCTGAGTACATCGGTCATAGGCAAGAGCCACCTTTCGTTTCTCAGCACACAGACTGTCGTAAGCTTGTATTCTCTTTTCATCCAAGTCTTCATGCTTCTGTCACATTGCTTGCACATAATCTTCACTGATCAGGCTATGTTGTTCCATTACCCGTAAAGATTGGACGTTGATTTCTAAAGGCAGGAACGCATCATGGCTGAATATCAATGCATAAGGAGTGATACATGTAAGCGTTCTTTTACTTGTTCTATAAGCCCACAGGGTGTTAAATAATTCTTCATGCCACAATCTGGCATTGCTCGCAAGCATCCGTTTAAGGATATGTATGATGATCTTGTTGCTTGCTTCAGCCTGACCATTAGATTGGGCATAGTATGGAGAAGAATGTAGAAAATGTATTCCAAAATTCTTCATAAACTCGTCTACATCTCCAGACATGAACGCTTCCCCACTGTCAAAGACAAAACTCTCAGGAATGCCAAACCTACAAATAATATCTTCAAATAAAAATTGGCGGATGACCTTTGCTGATGATACCCTGAGAGGTCGAGCTTCAACCCATTTTGTGAAGAAATCGGTAGCCACGATGATGAATTTGTGCCCGTATGATGAATGAGGATGAATCATTCCAATTAAGTCCAAAGCCCATCCTTGAGCTGGCCAAAGCTTGATTATATATAGGCTGTAACGGTATTCTGGGCATATGGCTGATTGGACCATGTCTCTGGCATTCTTCACAACCTTTAGCAAACGTGATGCAATCTCTGAGCATTTCTGGCCAATAAAAACCATGTCGTCGTATTAACCATCTCATCTTTGGACTGACCTGATGTGCCCCTGCTATCCCAAGATGAATTTCCCTCATTAATCGCTTAGCTTCACGTCCAAAGACACATCGCAAGAATATGCATTCCTCTCCTCTTCTATACAACTCATCATTCTTGAGTATATAATTAGGAGCTAAAAAACAAATCCGCTTATCGACCGGATTATTAGGATTCTGGAGATAAGAAATAATATCATGTCTCCAATCCACATCTATGTGATCGAGGGTAGCAACGTACCACTCATTTTTGTCTTCTTGGCGAGCAAAGAAAGATGGCAGGGTCCTTCGTTCAACCTTTAATATACATTCACATACTCCATCTTGTAAGCTCACCCCCGTTGCTAGTTGGGCCAACTCGTTTGTTGCATAATTCTTCTCGCGAGGGACATGGCTCAACTCCACCTCGGTAAACAACTTGAGTAAATCACATGCTCGCTTAGCATATGGTTCTAATACTGGTCCAGCCTTATACTTGGTTTCAAGTTGTCGGATCACTAGTTGGGAATCTCCGAATATGTGCACATCTGTGATCTCCATATCTAATAAAAGTTCCAAGCCAATGATAAGAGCTTCGTATTCTGCTTGGTTATTTGTGCACATGAAATCCAACCTGAAAGAATAAGAAAAAGTTTGGCCACGTGGGGAAACCAATGCTACTCCTGCCCCAGCCATAGTACTCGTACTAGACCCGTCAAAGTATAAACACCAAGGTGCCAGATCAATCCGCGTGAGTTCTAGTTTTGGCCCCTCGCGAACATCCTTCATCGGATGATGAGCCAGAAAATCGGCCACTGCTTGGCCTTTGACCGCTTTCTAGGGGACATATTGCAAAGAAAACTCTGACAAAGCCAAAATCCACTTCCCAATTCATCCCCGGAGAATGGGTCTCGAAAGTATGTATTTCACCAAGTTTGTTTGTGGTATAACGCACGTGGTGAAGGATAACATGTAATGCCTCAACTTGCATCCTGAAAAATACAAGGCTAGGCACAGTTTTTCCATTGGCGAGTATCTCGTTTCACACTCGTTCAAGGTACGACTGAGATAGAAAATAGTGCGTTCAGTGCCTGATGTGTCGTCCTGAGCTAATAAACTCCCAATAGAAAGGTCAGTAGCTGAAATGTACAGCTTGAGAGGGACGCCTGGCCTTGGAGGGACCAAGACTAGCGGGTTTGTCAAATATGCTTTGATGGTTTCAAACGCCTCTTAATGGATAGGCACCCCCACAAAGTCTTTCTGATTCTGAAGCTTGAGCAAAGTTGAAAATGGTCGTGTTTTTCCAGCAGCATTGGCAATGAACCGCCGTAAGAAATTGATTTTTCCTAATAAACGCTGTAATTCTTTCTTACTAGTTGGTGAGGTTGCACTAAGAACCGCTTGTTTTTTTGTTGTCCGGTATCTCAATCCCACGCTGATGAACCAGAAATCCCAGGAAATCTCCTGCTTGTACTCCAAACACACATTTAGTTGGATTCATCTTCAGTTGATGTTGCCTCATCCGGATAAACACTTGCCGCAAGTCTTCAATGTGATTACTCCTGCATTTCATATTAACCACCACATCATCGATGTAGACTTCCATAGTCTTACCAATAAGATCATGGAAGATTAAGTTCATTGCTCGTTGGTAGGTGGCCCCTACATTCTTGAGTCGAAATGGCATGTCTACGTACTCAAATACTCCTGCAAATCCTGGGCACTGAAACGCAGTCTTATGTCTATCTGCTTCTGCCACTGGGATTTGAGGGTAACCAGCCGTCCCATCCATGAATGTTAACATCTCATGACGAGCCACTGAGCCCACCAACAAATCCGCTACCGGCATTGGGTATACATCCTTTGGAGTTGCATTGTTCAAATCTCTATAATCAACACAAACTTGCATTTTTCCATTCTTCTTCTTGATCGAGACTATGTTGGATAGCCACTCATTATATTTAGCTACTCGTATGATCCCTAACTCGAGCATTTTCTCTACTTCTTCCTTGACTATAATTGTTGTTTCCTTGTTCATTCGATGCATTTCTTGTTTTAGCGGCTTCTTTCCTTCTATGATAGGTAAGCTGTGACAAACCAATTCCGGTGACAGTCCTGGCATGTCGTCATATTTTTCTGCAAAACAATCAGCGTATTCATGTAGCAATTCGATGAGCTTTAGTCATTCTTCAGGCTCTAGGAAAGTACTAATAGCCATAGAGATTGGCTCTTCATTGTTCCCAAGATTGACTTTTTCAATGGGATATTTGACTTTACGAGGTAAATCGTCCAAGGCTGCTGGAGCTAATTTGATTTCTTCCTCCTCGTCCAAGTCGTGTAACACATCTTCATCCACATATTCCAATGCTACAATCATTGGAACCCTCTCGTAGGCTTGACTCTCCATCAGAAAATTATGGAAGCGTTCGTACAAAGTGTAGCAAGCCTCGGTCTATATACTTGATAGAGACCCGATCATTAAGAGTGTTTGGATTGTAGCTCAATGGTGTAGGGTATGCTATTATCATGATTTACTTGAATAATACCCCACTGAGCTAGCTCAGAGGCCGTAACACCAACTGGGCGGCCTTTGTTATCAACGCCACGTACATCCAGTGGCCTGAGGTCACTGTTGTAATAACTGGCTTCTAAAGAATTAGCAGATACAGAATATGGACGAGGATCAGCATTGACAATCTCTGCTTCACCCCGACTCCATATTCCAAAGTAATATCTGCTGATGGAGGGATGAAGGTACATAATAGCTCCGGTGGATCTAGTCACGTCCCAGAATTGCACTGTATGGAGCTATGCATTCTGCTACGAAGAATGTGTATGTGTCGGTGGCTGGACCGATGTGCACCTGCAAAAAGACAATGCCCAAAGTCTTGGAAATGCTACCCTGAAAGTTTCTAACATTAAGGGTGGTCTCTTGGATAGTAGACTTGGGAACGCCTAATAAGGCCATTGCTTTGACTGTGATGATATTTACCACTGCCCTTGAATCCACTAAAATTTTGTTGACTTGAATTCCCTGGATGTTTCCCGTCACATATAATGGCCGCATGTGCATGGCCATGTTCAATGTGGGCTTGGCGAACATCATCTGTCCCTTTGTTATTGATGGGTCAGTCTCCGATGTCTTGGCGAGGGCTGATTGGTCTGTCAATATTGGTTCATCTTCTGGCACTACCAAGTTATTAACGCTTCTGCTCGAGACTGATTCACCCATTGATTTTGGTGAAGGTAAAGCATATTTGGAAGATAAGACGAACACTATGTTAACAGTGGTATCCACCTCCTCTACGTTTTCTTCTGTTTCTTTGTCTTCACCGTCATCGTAATCCAACAAATCTTCATCATCTGCATTATTGTTGTCCTCAGTTTTTTGTCCCTCAAGATCCAAGGTTGCAGTGACCTCCAGAGAAGCAACCTGTTGCAGCTGATCCTCAGGTGTAGGATCTATGGTTGCATGCATGAGTAGTTCAGAACTTTGTTCTTTAGGACGGGGAAAAGTCTTGTTAAGACTAGCCTTCTTTTGTTCTTCTATGATTAAAGGCTTCGGTCTCCATTGCAAAATTCTAGTCTCGCCTGGAGTGACATGTCCTTGAACATGCTCCCCTTCCTTTGGTGGTGTGTGTAGCTCCAATGTTTCCATCGCTTCATCATCTAAACTAAGACGTCGTCTTGTTGGTTTATGTTTTGTGACTTCATGACGAACCTCATGAACAGGTTCGGGCTGTTTGTTTTTGGACCATAGCTCTGGGTTACGGTCAAAGACACATGGTCGTTGTGCTCGCACTTTAGGCTCGCGAGACTTCTTCCCAAAAACCACTAAGGGGTTCACTGCAAGAACGTTCAATCGTCTTCGTAGCGTTTCTGGGGAGCAGACAAGTTCTTCTTCTTTGACCAGGCATGTTTCATAAGCCTCTAATGCCTTTTTGGCTACTCCAAATCGTCGTTGAAGGTTCCTTCTTCTACTTGGAGTTACCTCGACGGTCTTTCCCTTCTCCTTCACGTATCATACATTCTCCTTGGTGATGTTTCTTGAAGCTGGTGGAATATACGGCCTGGCGAGCGTGTCAGCAATTTCTGATTCATACTTCTTTGCTTCACTGACCTTCTCTGTCGCTCGCAAACGCTTAGGTGCTGGGGAATCCCTTTGCCTTGCTCGACGTGAGCTATGGGACTGATGATCTGTTTGTAAAAATAACTCCAGGAAGACCTTGGCGGCTTCAGCAAATTCTTCATAGGAAATCTTCAGCCGGCCCCTGAGCTTACAATGAGCACAAAGGGCTACTGGCCACTCTGTTTTCAAATCCACTATTTCTTTTCCTTTATTTGATTTTATCGTTTGCTTGTTTGGTGGACTCTTGTCAGTAGTTTGGTGATCGACGGTCTACTTGCGCTTACTTGGTTTGTCCCTCGTTAACTCTAACATCCCAACCGTCAATGATATTTCGGTCACCAAGCTTGGCGAGGGCTCTTGTTCTATCATTATTTTTCCCTCGTCAATCCACTGCAGAATCCTGAACTTCAAATCACGACAAGCATTCGTGGAATGGTGATCCCATCGATGATGATACTGACAGTAAGATAGACCCCTAACATCTTCAGGAGGTGGGTCCGGTGTTCCCTAGTTATCAGGAACTGTTGCTATCCATGCTTGGACTACCTCTTCAAATATCTCCTCTCGCCTGGACGCATTATATGTTATCTTAGCCCGCTTAGGTCGGACAAATGCAATATTACGTCCAGGCTTCCGCCTTGACCTTTTTCGTCTGTGTATTGGTTCGGATGCGTTGCGAGTGGAAGAGGTGTCTGGGGAAGTAAATGATATGTTGGGAGGTGGTGATGCCTGAGGATTTTGCAGATGCCATTCCACCACTCCCTTGTAGTTAATTTTAATCACCTCCCAGTTGATCAACCCTTGAATTTTATCTCTCAAGGTTGAACACCTTGCCGTCCGATGACTAAACTGATTGTGGAATCTGCAGAAATGTTAAGCTGGACTCTCATACCGTAAATGTCTGAGTTTGAGTATTGGTTAATAAAAGATCAACCCCATTTCACACAGCTTGTCCAAGATCTCTTCCATATTATCATATGGGAAAGAATAAGATAAAAAGACTGGCTTATTCCAATCTTCCATGCCTCCAACACAACTATCAGGTGATGACCAACCGATATCTATCATATTAACTTGAGGCAATGGGAAAGGTTTTGAATCTACTAATGTAGCTACCTTGGTCGTTCCCTCTAGTTCTAATCTTCCTTCATTGATCCACTTTTGGATTTGATCTTTCAGATTGATGCAGTCCTTCGTAATGTGGTTCTATGCTCCATGGAACTTGCAATATTTTTTACCTTTTAACTGCTCAGCCGTAGAGAGGTCCGAAATCTACTTTGACAGCTCGCATGCCATAGAGCTCATCTAAGATCTCATGAGCCATGTTAGCATCGTACGTGTATGTTTCGAACTCTGGCTTAGTGAAAGCCATTGTCGAAAGCTTAATGGGGCCCTTACTCTTTTGAAGCTTGCGGGGTTTTAAAACTTTATTTGTCGATAAATTCACAGCCCCCACTTGTTCTCCATTAGAGTTTGAATCCTAGTCGTCTATGTCTTCTATATAAGCCACAGTTTTTGGCTTTGGTCTGTCGTAAGACCTAGCAGTGTATGTTCCTTTAGACGCATTCCTTCTGTTGTCTCGTTCTTGCATGGTGCTATAAGCTCTAGTTATAGCTGTGATAAGCTCGTTCAAGGAAAAGTACTTGCTATTCAAGAATAGTTGGTGGTACGTATCCTCCAAACCATTCTTGGCCATCTCCACTACCTCCTCCTTACCTAATGGAGTCTTGCATAGATTATATTCTGATCGGAAACGATGCAGGAAAGTGACTGGACTTTCTGTCGCCGATTGGGTCAAGGAAGCCAGCTTTCCAACACTGGTTTCAGGTCTAGCCGTTCCGAAGTGGTCTATGAATAAAGTCTCCATATCCTTCCACTCGTTGACCGAACCCTTTTCCAATCCCGTATACCATACGAGGGTCAATCCTGACAAAGATGATCCAAAGACTCTTAACTTGAGTCCATCATTATCGGCAAACTGCCCTAATTGCAGTGTGAAGTATTCTAAATGTGTTGCCGCATTGGAATCATCGTCGCCCGAGAAAATCTGGAAGGTTTGATGTCGTTAATACATTGGCCATTACCAAGCATTTGGATCATCCTTCTGCATGGGAGGAAACAGTGTCTCGTATGATTCATACATCTTAGCCAGATGTATGTCGCAGTCGTTCATGAACCTATTTAACCATTGTTCCCACGCTGGTGGGAAAGACTCCGCTTGTCTAGTCTTTCTGACGAGATCAGAAACGGATTTCGTTAGAGACGCTATGTCCATGTCTGTCATTTGAGACAGTGTCGCCGCATGTCGGCGGTATTCATCCAAACTTGACCCCAAGATTTGCATGATATCTATCCGTAATTTATCCTGACCTTCTACGAGACTTGCTACCTGGGATCCAATTTCCTCTCTCTCCTCCTAATCTCTATGGAGTTCTACTCGTAATGCTTGGATTTTGGCTAACGCCACGTCTATTCTGTCACCTTTGGTAGTGAGAAGAGTTGCTTGTTGTTCAAACTGAAAGCCGTGTAATAGTTAGTCTGATGTTCGTCGCACCTAATCGCGTAAGCTAGGTACTCCGGGAACGTAAGTTCTGCAATCTCCGCTTCACTTAAAGATTTGAATGACATGGTTGAATGATATTCTTTAGCGAAGATAATTTCAACAGCTTGGTTACTTAGTGAACGACACCAAGTAGATGTATGTTCACGGTAAGCCGGTTGTGGGTGTTTGCGACACTGAGGGTAATTCCTTCCGTAAGCATCCCCTATTGTCACTTAGAGACACAAAGATAGTCCCACTAGGCGTGCCAAAATGTTTGATGCTAAAATATCTCTCGCGGAGAGATCCTTCCGCAAAGCAGTCTTTTTTATTGACTTCGAATAGTTTGACTGCAGTTGTCGGTTTATCCTGTATGTGCTTCATATGCTAGCGTGCCACAATCTCTCAACGGAATATAGAACTTAAAGCTCCCTGACTTCTTGATAAGCGATTAAGACAAAGAGAGCACCAACCTTGCCTGAATGGGTCATTCTCGCCTAGTAACCTAAGACTTTGGGTTTATGTGTCTCTACCAGAGCCCCAGAAATCGATACCTCACACTACCCTTTACGAGTGCAAAGCAGAGCAACTTCTCTGATGATGTGTTGAGAACACCGCTTCCTTGGATGTCCGAAGTCTCACTCGATATGTAACAAGCTCTTCAACCTTTCAATCGCGTTTACTCCCTTTGGATATCCAAAGTCTTACTCGATCGGTGACAAGCTCTTCAATCTTCCAGTCGTGATAATTGCTTCCTCTGATCGCAATACTCTCACTCGTTCGGTGACAAGCACTTTGATCATCTGGCTGCAAAGATAGATTCTCTTGACGAGATGTCTAGGTGTACTTGTGTATAGCAAATGTTTTATGTTTGATCGGGGGCCATTTCACCAATGCTCTTACTTTCCTTATATAATGCTCAGTAGCCGTCTTTCAATTCTCTTAAACTTCTTTTGCTCTTGCTATTTAAATCTCAATATAACTCTAACACCATCCAACACACGGGTCTTTTCTTTATATAGTTATAATGTTATCACAACTCCCTTACCAGAAGAAACCTATCTGAAACAGAAAATGTATGATAGACATTAAGCCGCATGAATCAGCTATGCGGAATCCACAGTCCTAAGTTAATCTGGAAACAGACTCTGTTTTTCCACTTGACTGCTCGCCAAGCTACATCTTTCAACTGGGCCGCTCGCCAAGACTTTGGCTCATCCTGGGCTGCTCGCCAAGACTCCAGCCTTTCAAGTCTAATATGAAATATTTATTTCAGGCTCAAACACAACTTACATTTAAATTATCAAACGCTAAACCTTTACAGGCTCAAAAATGAAGCTCATTCGTACACGCCCTAGTCTCAATAAGGTGACGAATGTGTATCATTGTCGATCACCTTCTACATTATAGGTTGTTACTAGACGAGGTGTTTGCTTTAATTTGGATTCTGAGTCGTCTCTTGTTTTGCCATAGGAGCACGGCCAGTTGATTGTGACACCACCAAAAAAGAAGCAGGTCGTCCATGGAGTCTAGTAACAAGCTAGTGGTAGTGTCTGCAAGTGAAGCTTCTCAAAAGAAAAAAGTTCAAAAGGTGAAGACGTAGAAAAACTTGGCCGATGCTTTGGCGAAAAATGTGGTTGTGATTTGACCAGTGTAGTGGTTCCGGATAAGGCGACGTCGGAGGTGCTAGAGGTGACTTTCAAGGTGATCATGTTGAGTGAAGACTTAATTAGTGGCTACCTTAGGAAAAGGTGCTCCTCGTCCTTTTGTGTCAAGCACTAACTTCAGGGTTTATCCGTGGCCTTAGCTTGGTAGCAACTGGTTTCTTTCTCTTGATCTAAGAACGTATTATCACAATGTTACTCTTTTTGTATTTAGTTCCTTGCTAGCATAAGCAATATTCTTTGTTGGCGTGCCCGCTTAGAGCGATTGTGTATTACAGTAAGTCGAGATCGAAAGGCAAGGTTGGTGAACCTAGCAAACTCTGCAGCCAATTTAGCGTGCAAGCCAAGTTCTTTCACTTTCAATGTAGAGCACCATTTGTTGGCCGCAAGTGGAAGCATACGGAGGGCGCTCCAGGCCCTGGTCCGGATAAGGTGGATCATCAACGTTCACTTTTGACTTTGACATCAATAACAAGTTGTTCCTCTAGATGAGGTGCTTGCGTTGGGTTTCTAGTCGTCTCTTTCTTCGCCATAGGTGTCTGTCAATTGTGATACCAAAGAAAAGTAGAGCCGTCTTATCAGGTCTAGTAACAAGCTAGTCTACAGGTGTAGCTTCTCAAAAGAAGATATTTCGAAAGATGAAGGTAGATAAAAACTTGGACAACGCTTTGGCGACAACCTTCATATTTTGGTAGTCATTTAATATGTGATCAATTGTGGATTTAATATGTGATCAACTATTAGATCTACCAAAAAATTCAGATCCAATTATAGTCGACGACCACGACTGACCAACATTACTCTTGGAGGAAGAGGGAAATTGGTAATTTGGCCGATGAATCCTAATTTATCTTCTCAAGGGCCAAGAACGGAAATATGTCTACTTTCCTACTCCAAATTTACCAACGAGCTTTCAATGACCCAAAGAAGGCTCATCACAACCAATGACAGATATTGTACGTTAGCACTCGCGTGTTGCCCAAGTAGTTCTATTAAGCATACATGCTCAAAAGTTGAATTTGTTCCCCTGACGATCCTACATATGAACAACCAACCTTGCACATCTCGCTACCAACAGCATTTTGCCCCTTCCATCTTTGTCTACGTGAACACTTGACCACTTCTCTACCACGCTCTATTATGTCACCACATTACAGCCTTCCTAGAGTCTCATAATCCCTTTTCCTCCACTCGACAATACTGCTCTCGAGACTACTCTCAGAAGATACCTCTTCATGTTCCATAGTGTCGACTTCGCTAATCTTAAGATCTCTAGATACGGAATGACTACCTGTTAAATGATAATTAGTTTCAGGAGTTTCATTCCAAAACCCTTCAGATCCAGAAATGTGACCTTGCTCTTGAGCTATAATCTTCAGATTAGGTGAGCGATCCTGACGACTCCAAAAGGAGAGTGGAGGTGGATTCATATTCCATAGCTCCATTTGCTCGACATTCACATCGATCAATCCAGATTCAGATTCAGATTCAGGAAGAAAAAAATGGCTGAAAGGAAACCCAAGTCACATTGAAGAATGTATAGTCAGAGCCTAAGATTTAATATCACGAATCAACCACAAGGCAACGGCAAATACCAAAATGTTACTTTACCTTTCCTGACAAGCAACATTCATCCTCCCATATCAGATCATAAGGGATCTTCTTTTCATTTAACCTGCTGGGAGCTTAAGTTTAAGACGCTATACCAAAATATGAGTGCACTAAAATTAAAGGAACAGCTTACACGGCTTGGACGTAATAACTGTAAGAAGTATATGCAAGAAAATGTAACAAGCATGCACATGAATGTTCAATCTGCAAGCGTGAAAGAGAGGAAAAACAATAGCAAGAAGTTACCTTTGCACTTTTGGTGGAGAAACAAGAATAATGATCCCTGGATTCAACTCAAGAGCCTTGTCAATAAACTGGTTTGCATGATACCCTTCAACTCCGAACGGGGGGTTCAGCCCTATGATCTATTCCGGTAATCGGTCAGATAATAATGAAACAGTAAATATAAGGCTTCAGGAATCCAAACTACAAGCTTTAACGTATTACCAATCGTGAACCTAGCATTGGTAACTCCTTCCGTTGAACAGTCATCCAATCTCTCTGCTCAAAATTGAAATCATACTGCAAAATTCAAGTGGGTGAGGTCCAGAAAAAATAAATGTAAATTATTGAGTCCCAATATTTCTGCTAAGTATATAGCCAAATAAACTGGATAAGACAAAAACAGATCAAGTGATTGCATAGTGAGTAACATAAACAACAAACAAAATAAAGCAAATCATACACCTAAATTCTGAAGGAAAAACAACAGATTATAGAATCAAGTACAGATATAAGTTTCCAAGTGTTGGCCAGCAACTTGAAACTTAATGATAACCAGGAAAAATTATTTAAGCAACATATTGAAAAAAGATAATTGACAGGTCTTCATACATACTAGCATACAGTTGTAGGCATAACTGAGAAATCAGGTTTGAAGACCTTCACATGTCATATATGATATGTCAATAAGTTCCCGGTGACATTCCTGAAGAGTAAGTTATGCTCTCTGATCTCCTTTGAAGAGAGACAAAATTTACTAATGAATAGCATTATACAATAAAAGTGAACATGAAGTACACAAACATTAACGAAAGGCACCAATGTACTCGAAAGAACACCACTTTATCTTCAACATACAAAGAATGTCAGTCACTTTTTGCATCAATATACGTAGCACAATTGTCTTTTATGCCCACTATGAAATCCCAAGACATATATCCAGGGCAACCCTTAACTGCTGAGCAAATAACCTAACCAGAGCAATAAATGAACTCAATATTACTTAATTAATTATGGAATTGCCCTTCCAATCCATCTTGAGATGGAAGCAATTAAGGAGCAAAAGTTTTACAATGACGAAGTTGCCTATTTGAATCACCTAACAAGTTGGACAGTCATAAATTACAGTTACAAAGCTATACACCTTATTTACCCATCCTAGGTCACTAGCAGGGAAAATGCATGAAAGTAGACAGATGAAACAAACATCTATGTTCCTTTCCATTGTCCTTGAGAAATCTAGCATCCGATGCTGTTGGAGTTCAATCACATATTCACTTTATTGAAACTTATATTAGTCAATACAAGAAATGAAAAGTGGTGCATATTACCTTTGGTAGAATGATGCCATAGTTTTTATAATTGCACTTTTTCCCTGTTTCCTCGAGTTTTTTCTTCATTATGATGCTGAACTCATTAAACCCACAACAGAAATCCAGAATCTGCTTGTTGGGAGTTGGGACAGTCAAGCAGTGAACATTATTATGATGCCGAGATACACAACTTTAAAATAGTCAAAGACCGTTCATGATAAACAATGAAGACCAGCAGAAAGTTTCGATAGCAATATGAGCTCTTAAGATCCAGTATTGATTTCCCACTTAAAAAGAGTCAGAAGAACAATACTTGTGTATTCAAAAGATGGCTACATGCCCACTTACACCTGTGCGTATAATTAGCAATAGTTCACCCAATAGAATAACGCTATAACAAGCTATCAAATACTTGTTCTGTTCAAAAGACTTGTTACACAAGCTCTACTAGACTCTTAGATGGGTTTTAGAATATAAAGGCCCAACTCGGTTGTGTATCCACTAAGACTAAAATCTTTCCCTCTTCCGATAAATCCTTCTGTTTCCCTGGGTGTTTTTCGAGACGTGTCTTGATCATCATCACCACCACTACTTTTCATCTTCTGCTCAACATGTATATCAAGATGGTTCGTTGTATCCGCACCATTCAACGTCTTACTGACTCTAAAAGTAGTGGCGGTGCTTAGTCTTGTGTATAAAATGCCCAAGGAAATGATCTCTGCTAGGTGAAAATGAACAGACGCGACACAAAATGACATGTCCTTTCTCAACCATTATGGATAGCTATCTAGAGAGTTGTCTAAGTAGTTGTCTGGAGAGCTATCTTTGATTTATGAATTGCATTTAAGTACCAAACACCCAAATTTTAGTTGTGTTTGCGTTGTAAACTGCATCAAAGAGTGACACAATTTCCATAGGTTTAATACCTTGATTCATTCATTCAAAATTCCAAAGCAACACAAATAGTATTACACAAATAGATATACAAATAGATACTCAAACAGATAACCAAATAGATAGCCATATGATTTCATTCATAATGCTCGTCAAACAAAAGAGAGGACGAAAATTTGGAGACAAACATCGGTGTCCGAGTCTCACTTGCATGCTGAAAGTACAAAATAGATCACATATTTGTCAACTATCTATTTAGATACTCTATCTCAATTGTTGTTTATCTATCTGTTAAGGTGTCTGCTTATACGTGTTTTGAAGTTGTTTTAGTTTGAATTAATTTTCATTCGTTATGATCTATGAAAACAATGAGGAAAACTCCCCCACAGATAGGAAATCAAACCCAATGAAGGAAAATGTCTTTCACTATGCTTCATTGTAGTTTTTAGAGTGTTGTTATAGGCAATACAGAGTTCATTGTCATCTAGTTGAACCCTACCTATACTTCACTGATGGTTAACTGTATCTTCACTGTCTTTCAATGAATCGCCACCATATAACTAACACCAATTGATGATTACAAAAGGATGTTCCAGTATGTACTCAAAATCAGAACAACACTAGAAACCAGAACTAATCATCACTGTAATTCACTGTCATTAACTGTTTTTCATTGATTCCTACATATTTTAGTGTAGGTATTTCTATTCATGAATCAGATTTTTTTGAGTTTCTGTGTATCTATTTGATCAATCTATGGTAACTGGTATCTCAATGGTAATCCAAAAAAATGAACATGGGTAACAAAATATTCCTTGATTAACCATATCACAAAAGTTACTCCAAGGGCCTTTACTCAAAATTAGAATAACATAGACCTATAACAAATGAACATGGCCAGCAAAAATAGTAGTTCCTGCTTTTACAGCTCCACATACATGATTACAAAAGGAAGTTCCAGTATGTACTCCAAACTAGAACAACACTAGAAACCATAACTACTAATCATCACAAAACTCTGATTACATAGGGTACTCCTTAACAACGTCTTTCTAATCTTCCACCGTCTCTTTCAATTTCTTAATCTTCTTAGTCGACTAGTCAATCTTAATTGTGGCCTTGTCATTCTTTATTGTGGCCTCGTCAACCTTCCGAAGAGCAAATTCCATCATCCCCAACAATTTAACATTTGAAAGGTGATTTGCCTCAATTGCATTCCTCGTCCGTGTGAACTCAAAGCCAATTGGATCTGTCGATGATTCGGCGTTGAGACATTGAAACGGAGGAGCAGTCGAGGATGAAACTCCTCTGTTGGGCCTAGATGATCTGTGAGTATTGGGAGCCATGACTTTTTGGGAGATGAGTTGTTTTAAGATTTTGATAAAGATGTGAGGATGCAAATGATGGAGATGTGAGGATTGAGGAGCTTTTATACTAGTTTTTTGTTTGTTTATGAACTGCATATAAGTACCAACTGTACAACCAACTTTGAGTTGTTATTGTGTTGTAAAATACATCAGAGTGAAAAATATATATTTTATTTCATAGGCTTAATACATTGATTCATTCATTCAAAATTTCGGAGCAACACAAATAGTATTATGGATAGCTGTCTAGATAGCTGTCTAAGTAGCTATCTAAGTAACCGTGTTTGGTTTATGAGCTGCATTTAAGTATCACTTGTACACCCAACTTTGAGTTATTTTTGTGTTGTAAAATGCATCCGAGTTAATTTTTTATTTATTTCATAGGCTTAATACGTTGATTCATTCAAAATTCTAGAGCAACATAAATAGTATTACACAAACAGATACTCGTACAGATAGTTATATGATTTCATTCATAATGCTCACCAAAATGTACTACTTACAAGACATACCCCTACAACTTACAAAATTTTCATAGAATGGTCACTATGACAAAATATACGCATTGATTATTGTCATACACTAAGTCATGAGTTGATTCATTCCTTCAACTTGTTCTATGATACCCATGATAGATCATGATCCATAAATGATTCTAACAGTTTGGCCTTGAACCGAGCCACATCCTCATGATTCAGATTTTGCTTTATTTTCATGCTAAGAGCTAGGTGATACATGATGTAGCAAACAAAAGTTCCGCAATCAAGGCCAGGTAGTTGTTGAAGGCTGTTGTTGATGGTCTGTGCAGGAATGTTGTCAAAAGTTAGCTTCTAATCTTTCACCCTCTGAATGCTTTTGAGTTCATTTTTCATATATTGAGATTTCCCTCATCATCAGTTGCTTGCTGGTGCTCTAAGAGTCATCTACCAACATCCGAACATTGAGTGATAACATATCATCACTTACATCTCTGCTAGAATCCATCCACATAGACACCAAACGAACTTGCATCAATACAGTAAACTATCTATCAACCTATCTGTAAACTGTAAATACTAAAAATCCGGAAAAGAAAAAGAAAAGAAAAGTAGGAAGAGAGAATAAATATTACCGTTTTTAGTGCCCCCTGAAAGTGCTGGTTGTTTATGGACATTGAATTCCTTTTAAGTGAGTCAAAATGAGACTAGCATGGCACACTTTTAAACCAACACTAGCAGGTACGTGGAGATGATCATGAGAAAGGATCGAGAACAACAGCTTGCCACTATTGCCCAAAACGTTGAAACAACTTCTCAAAAAGACGTTCATGCCTCATCTTTAATTTCAGCTCTGACCTAGAAACATGTCAAAAGAAACACACAAAAATTAAAGACACACATCGGCTAAAAAAAAGGGGACCAAGAATAGACATAAAGAAGAAGGATTACATGAGCCAACGTGTGGAAAACATAACAACTTTCGGATCCCATGTCATTCATATCTTCACTAAGGATAGTGGAATAGAAATCCAAAACAGAGTTCGAGATCTTATCTCCATTAATAATAGCCAACAGATCTTTCCGGTCAAAGAACTCAAAGGAAGCAATGCCATTCGAAAAGAAATATCTATCCAAAATAACAACAGAACACAAAAAAAAAAATTTAAACTTGAAACATAATTAAACAACCATTTAAACAAAAAAAACTTTGAAAATTTGAGAGAATTACAAAGTTTTGGAAACCTTATCAACTCCCTCTGGTAGCGCTCTCCCATGTACTGAAAAATGTCACAATCAAGAAACAGTACAGACAGGTTCTCCTCATTAGTTAAATTCACCCAGATTCTTCCCGGCTAGTCCCTATTCTTGTTGAACGCTTTCACTATCAAAGGTGAAGGTACTTCAACAATTACAAACTCTCCAGGAGGTACTACCTCCTTCACATTAACATTTTTCTTCCCTCTTGTACTCTGGCGCTTTGCCTTGACATCATCCTCAACCTCAGTATTGCCCAGATACCAGTAGATCTCATCCATCTTCAACGATTTCTTGGCTTTATCTTTTAACCTCTTAATATAAGAGTATAGATAAATATTTTTCTCTATTGACTCTCTCACCAGGCCTAGGAAGATCCTTGGTAATCAAATCTATTCAGACTCATGGAGGAGATGTACTAGCAAGAGTACGAGGAAGAGGACCCACCAGGTTTTTCCACTACATTTGGAGAAGTAGGCAACACCACTAGAGTTTGCACGAGACTAGGAGTGGGGCCAAATAAATGGAAAGACTGTGCAAACTCTCCTCGTTGGGAGCTCTTCTTGGTCTCTGAAAAAGTCCCTAACAGAAATACAAAAAAACAAATAATGAAAAAATAAGGTACAAAAAAAGATACACTACATGTCCAGAGCACAAACAGATATCCAGACAGATAGACGATGTTGACACAGATACACAGACAGATAGATAGAAATGTGAGTTATAAAAAAACAAAACAAAATGAAAAGTACTTATGTTTTGTTCCTTAAAATTAGGGGAATTATACAAAATGAAATGACTGAGATATATTCTTTCTAAATGTCAGAATCAGTACCAGCAAGTCCTTTTCTAACTACAGTAAAATTCTTCATCTTATGATTCTCTTTAACAAGCTGCTGATTGGTAAACTCCATTTTTGGCTTTGCATCTTCAACATCTTTTTTTTTGCTTCTCAAGCTCCTCGTTTTCAAGTTTCAAAACATCTAATCTTCTCTGAAGCTCCTCATTTGCTGCTTGAGACGATTTAACTGCTTCAGCAACACCATCTTCAATTTTCTTCAACAGCAACTTGTGCCTTCAATTGAGAAGCAACTTGTGCTTCCTTGAGTTACTTGTTCAAAATCGTAATGTCTCCAGCAGCAGGTTCAGCAATATACTTTACATCTCTTAACCTTGTATCAAGCACAGACTTCTCTTGGGCAGTTGTGGCAAGTTCTATCTTCGCTTCCAGGAGTTTATTTTGATCATTAAGATTCTATGTCCTCATTGTTGTAGTCTCATTTATAGCATCTATATAAGTTGATAATTGGTTCTTTAAAACCTCATTCTCCCGGCCTAGATTCTCCATTCTCATCTGAGTGTGTTGCTTCTGCCTCTGGAGACCATCAACCTCCTTTCGCAGTTTAAGCAGTTGATAGTTGGGAGTAGATGAATTTGCTTTGAAGTCTGCATTTTATTGCTCCAAAGACTTGACATCTTTTCTCAAAACACCAATTACATGGCCAAGGATTATATTTCTATTGCGCATTTCCTGTAATTCATCATTCATACCAAAGATCTAATCATCCTTGTGCATAATGATGTCTTGAAACTTCACAACATAGTCTTCACTGTCATTCAGCTCATCTGCCTTGGCATCCAACTTGGCTTGAAGATTTTCATAGTCATCATCTTGGGCCATATCGTTAACAAATCCCAAGATACGACTTCCACCAGCATGAGCTTGATTTTCATTAGTCCTCGATGACAAAAAAAAATTTCTCTATGAAAAAGAGATCAATGATATCCAGACAACTATTAACAACAACACATAGTTAGATATTCACCCTTAGCGTATCCAAGCTTTTGATGTTTTGGAAGAAGTCCATAATATCACCGAGGCTATACTTGACCATGCTCAGTTTCGAATCCTCCTTGCCAGCTCTTGGTTTGGAAATGTTAATGATTGAAGCAAGATAAAACTAATACAAACAACAATAATGAAACAATAAGTGATACATATAGAAAAAATAAATAAAATCGAGGGATCAAATGGGAAAAAAAACTCAAGGAAATTTATCAGAATAATAATCGTGCAACCTCCAACATTCTTCGCATTGGCTCTATCAGACTTTTTGTCCTCCTCATCATTGGTATTATCCTCCTTTATCTTCTCTGCCTTCTCTACCTTATGCTTCTTTGCCTCCACCCTCTTCTTGAGTACTTTAGGATCAAAATTCTTTGCGTAAATGTCCAATGCATTGAACAGATTGTCATAGACAACAGTTGCCCAAGCATAATCCTTTATTTATTCAATGCTGGACACGCAATTTGTAAAACCAGTTGCCAAAGAATCTTGGAATTTGGCAGCAGATTAGAGGCCAGAAGAAGCAAAACAAAAAGACAAACACAGTCATCAACCTTCTCTTTGTCACTAATTATTTTCTCCAACATCTTGCTAATATTGGTCTTGTTGATTGTCTTACCACCAAAAAACTTAGTCATGGAATCTGACAACTTGACACTCTTATCGCTCAATGGAATTGGTCTTCTAAAGCAGCTGAGACCCAATACAGATCCAACAAAACCAGGAGAGATACTGTGAACACGCGTCAGATGGAACTGAAAATCCCTATTGTTCTTCTTGTATGTGTCAACCATCATAGTAATTGTGTCATCTGACTTCAGGAAGTCCCGTTGATTAATATCACCATCGATGAAGCTCGAATTAGATCATTAAACGGTGTATCCTTCAGCCTCTTCTTGACATCCTCGATGATTTTATTCCTGATACTCACAATGAACTTCTAGAAGTAATATAAAGAGCAACAGAACTGACACTTCCATGTCCATTCCACCGAAAGGTCCGAAACAATTCGTTGTTCAGCTAACTTATTCGCTCATCGCTCAATGGAATTGGTCTTCTCGAGCAGCTGAGACCCAACACAGATCCAACAAAACCAGGAGAGATATGGTGAACATGCGTTAGATGGAACTGAAAATCCCTATTGTCGTTCTTGTATGCGTCTACCATCATAATAATTGCGTCATCCGACTTCAGGGAGTCCCGTTAATCAATATCACCATCGATGAATGCTCGAACTAAATCATTAAACGGTGTATCCTTCAGCCTCTTCTTGACATCCTCGCTGATTTTATTCCTGATACTCACAATAAACTTCTGGAAGTAATATAAAGAGCAACATAACTGACACTTCCACGTCTGTTCCACCGAAAGGTCCGAACAATTCGTTGTTCAACTAACTTATCCACTCATTATTTTTGTTTTACAGCTACTTCCTCGTCAGTCTCAGTCTTAGAATCATTATCATACGTTGATTCAGAAGATTCCATTTTCTTCTTGGCCTTGCCATTGATTTAGAGTTTCCTTAATAATTTGCACAATATGGTTTTTGGAAACAGAAGGACCAGATAAAGAGGAAGCCACTATTCTTCCCTTGTTCCTTTTTTCACAACAAACTGGTCCTCCTCCTCCGAAGAAGAAGACGGCTCATCAGATTCAGAAAATTCAACATACTTCACTCTCTTTCTAGTTGATCTTCTATGCCTTGTCTCAGCTTCACTGTCTGAATCTGAGATTGCTCTCTTATGTTTAGCCATTAATATAGCTTAACTGCATATGATCAACAAATATCATGTAAGCAAAAGGAAAGGATATCCATACAGATTGTTAAACAAATATCCAAACAGATACTTAAATAAATATCCACAAAAAAACCTTCTATCACAAACGCAACAACAATAACCAAAAATCCTTTCAAACAAACTACATCACATAACATCTTCAAAAAATCATGAAAAAAGTTGTGAAAACAAAAAAACTCAAATTGAAAACCTTAGAAAAATGTCAACAACAACAACAACATTTTAAAATTCAAAACGCATAGATACAAATCACGAAAATAAACATCCAAACTGCTTAGAAACAACGAAAATGAAGAATCGAAGGTTTTTGAACAGAGATTACTTACGTAGAACGATAACAAAAAGGAGATGACGACGAACCAAAAAGACAACGGAGAGAACGAACTCGATGGCGAGGACGCAAACGCGACAGCGAAGATTTTGAAAAATCCAAAGAGAAAACGATTTAGAGATCTGAAACTAACGCATAACGTAGTAGGTGAGAGCAAGAGAATGACAAATAACGTAAATATGATGAAAATGCTGGTCTGTTACATATTTAAAAACAGAATGAGTCTTTTTTGAAATTGAAAACTTATTGTAGATTTTTGAGGAAAGAGTGGTAAAATGGGTTTTTTTTTTCATTTTCCTAAAGAAAAATTTAGGGTGTGAATAGTCGCAACCTTTAAAAAACAAAATATAAAACTACTGTTATTAACTTATTTTCTTGTATTTATCTCCATTGTGTCTTCTTCCTTAAATCTTTCCTTAAATCTCTCCTATAATAAAGGGAAACACACTTTTTTTGGTGTCATTAACATGTAAAAATATAAACTTCTTAAAATACCCTTAAATTGTATAAATCATATATAGAATGAACTGTGTAGTGACACAGAAAATAAAGAGGAAAGATGATGTTAGTCAAAGAACTACTTTCGATAAAACATGGGATACAGTTTTGTTTACTGGTATAGTTTTGTTTACGGGTGGCTAGTAACAAAAACTACAGAGTAGAAGCGTAGAACCGTTAATGATGCAGTTTAAGTACTCATTACTTCTTTAAAAAAAATTAAGTACTTGGCTCAAGTTCTATCACTTGCAGCCTTGGACTTTACATCTCCTAATTTAAGCTCTTCGGTGCAATTCTATTTAGCTACTTCACATTTCAGCACTCGCACTTCGTTGTACACCATTCCCTAGCTGTTTGCAGGGTGATTCAAGTCAAAGTTCCTTGACATATCTTCTGGTCAAAAAGAACCAACCCTCTACACTGTGCCTCACTTTTCTTTTTAATCTATGATCCTACTAATGTTCGCAACCATACACATGTATGGAAGTGCAAGTATATGGATTTTTACTTGAACCTACTTAACAGCTATGCATCCTGTCTCTTCCACCCTGCTCCCATCTCCAAAAGAAGTGACCTCGTTGTCGAGCTGTGAGGAGACCTCAGAGACATTGTCCTCCAAACTCAAGTTTGAAATTTCACCACCGAAAGAAGAAGAGCTTTCTTCCTCGCCACTGATTGACATTGCCGGTGATTCATCCGTAGGGGATGGAGATGCCTCTGAGTCATCAACTGGTTGTTGCAAGCTCCAAAACATAATGCTGGTGGTTAGGGTCAGAAGCATCTTCTGGTTCACCTGAGATAAGATCACACACTCATATAAATCCAATAGTATACATTACTAATGACTGATACTCCATGACAACCATTACTAATGACGACCTTCTCTGTCTGTTTTGTGTAAGAAAATTTGAAAACAATGAATAATCTCTGGCCTACTAGACCACAAATTGACTCTTTTCTATTCAAGAACTGATTTGATATTGCAAATTGTGAATCTATCATTCACACAAACCATATCTCGATCTCAATATTAGAAGACAATAAAAATGTTACTCCTTTAGGGTCCTCAACGAAACAAACGAAACAATTATTTTTTACCTCCATGATGTCCTCAGGCAACAAGAAAATGGAACAACCAAGCTTCCGTGCAACACTGACTATGTATGTTGCATTCAACTTTTTTTCGTCAGCTATCAGTGCACAAAAGAAAACAAACGGCCATATTTGATCAGCACTTCCTCCAACTAGGTTATTTGTCAATTGTAAACAATAATGCTGTAGAGAATCTTACCACTTTCACCCTTGGTAACAAGGTTCCAATTGACAACTCTAGGTTCCACAGCACTGAGAAGCTCAAGGAAGAAAATCCCATTCGACAGGCTCTTATCCTGGAGGGAACAAAGGTTTCAGAAGAACACAAGTTATTATCTATATATTATCATCTGAGAATAGCACGAACAGCAAGATTGGTTGGTTTATTGAACCTTAAAACTCTCCATTTTGGATGTTCTGCTTGTGCTTTTGACTTTGTTGTTTGCCCACTTTAAAATATCTGCATCAGTCATCTCCTTTCCTCGGGAGTGAGATCTCAGGTTCCTCAAAAGTTGAAGCATATTAAATCTCATCAATTGCCAGAGAAAAGCTGAAACATATGAAACAAAAAAAATAGCATAAAACCCTCAAGGAACCAAAAGAAAACAACAAAGCTAACATCCTCAATAACTTGGAACTGCATATCACAGAAAGAAGCAAAAAGAATTTGGGAGTTTCAAGCAATTAGACAACATTTTTCATCTCCCAGGGAGGAAAAAGGAACTTTCTCATAGTATGGTCAGATAAAGTAGAATTGATCTCACAGCAACTACATCATGGTGTCAAAAAATTACCAAGAATGAGCTTCTTATTTCCCTGCACAATATCATTCCCCGCTACATTCACCAGAGAAAATTTGAGCTGCTTCCCAACCCTAACAACCTGATTGCAGTTCTCTACTTTCCTAAAAGGCATCTTAATTGGGGGCCTTGATGCTTGTTTCCAGTTAACTGACCCTGGAGAAACCTTGTCAAGCACTTCTAACAAAATCCAACTGCATCCAAGAAACACAACATTTAGCCAAACAAGAGGCAAGTGTGTGTAACTTCTAAAATCAGAAACCAAATTGTCATGTTTCAAAGGCCATTATAATGTTGAGTGATCTTGATAAGCTCAGGTGATTGCATATATGCTTCTAAACATGCCATATCTACGACTCTGACTCCATACATAATTAACAACTTGACAACATAGCTAACCCATTCTGTACATTCTAGGAAACATTATTTTTGTATACAAGTATCCTAAATAACAGCTTCAAGTAGATATTTTTAATTGTTATGGACTCCTGATTAATGTAGTACACTCACCCATTTCTCACATCCTCAAATACATTATTAACATAGCTTGTAATGCCTAGACTATTGATCCAGAGCCTGAAGCATCTCTCTTCTCGTGACGTTTGAACATCATCTGTCATCATTTCGGCAAAAGATATCTTTTTGCTGTCTGTTGAGAGTCCATTCCTGTACAAGGTATACACATAGATCAATACCTAGTTGAGCAAAATATCCAACACAAAGATCACATGTCCCAACTCCTAAATGATGAATAGATGGTTACTAAAGAGACTGGAAAGGGAACTACTAGAAATGATTTTACAAATTCTTTCAGCAACATAGCATATGCAGAACAAGTATGCTTAACCACATTCTCAGACTTCTCCTTGTCCCAAATTATGCATGTTCTGGAATACAGAGAAACACAATGTTACCTGCTGGAAATAGAAAGAACTAAACATCATTCGCACCTTTCATGGAAGATCTGTGCCACAAAGGCCAGATTCAAGTTCGAAGAACCCTCAAGAATGTCTTTTGGGGACAAATATCGTTTGCAGTTCATTTTTTCGGCATGATCAAGAACCAATTTCGCCCTTTCGTCAGCTTTGGCATCCAATGTGGCTGGATTGCAGTGTTCTGGAGCAAGAACATTAAGCAGGTAGGCATAAGCCTCTCCATCCTGTGGCATGGATACAAATTATTAAAAACATAATCGGTCATTATTCAAAAAAAAAAAAAACATAATCAGTCACACAGTATTATCGATGAAATTTTATAAGAAACCAATAATGATGCACCAGTATCCAGTAGGGCAGTAGAGAACCATTGGAATGAAGGAGAGAAGCGGAAAGTATAATTTTAACAAGACTGAGGAATACTCGTTCAGAATAAGTAAACTGGAATCATTTCCATTGATTCAGCACTAGTCCTTCGTACTTTCTGCCCTCCTTGTGTATCTATTAGATGATGATTTTTAAAACCTTATATGCTTTCATGCTTTGTTCAAGTATTGCACTCAAAATTTCCCATCTCACACAATAAACTCATTTTATGTAAACTCATAGAGATAGTCAGTATACTTTCGGTAGATATCACACAATGAGTCACTGATAGACATCCAACTACATATACCCTCGAATGCACAATGAGAAGTGAGACTTACATGCTCCTAATAAGACACTATAAATGAGAAATTTACCTTCAGATCAGAAGAAAAGTTTGCAACTGCCTTCTTGTAGCCTGCTTTCTGGAGATGGAAATTCATCCATTTCAAGAGGACCTTCTCAGGAGGTAAACTTAACAGCTCTTCAACATCCTGTGAGATACCAGTACATAATAAAAATGTCATTCTGGAAAGGTCTACTTTCAAAAATAAAAATAGAGCATCATTGTACGGACTACATGATATGAAACACAGAAAAGAAATTCTCAAATCCACTACCTTGCTATCATCTACCAATTCCACAAGCTGAGGGGTCTTCTTAAGGTTGAGATCTGCCAACAGTTGGATCTGAAACGGCCATACTTAATTCATGAACCCAAGTGAAAAGACAGCTAAATTACAATAGCAAGCAGCAATTTCTTCAAAATAACATGAATAAGTTTCAATTTTAGCTGCCTACCTTTATTATTTGAGAAATCAGTCCCAATACCAGGTGAGGCTGTATATAAATCACCAACTATAAGTTTTCAGGACTCCAAAATATTTTATCAAATTAATATTGTAATCAAAATCAACTATACATACCCTTCCTTCAACCAGGTCTTGTGTGCCAATATTAACCACTGTGCAGCCAATGGCCTTGGCAGAATTGAGGCAAAGAGTATGGTTTTCATTCCTCTCCCAGGGGTTGAGGACACGTTTGGTGTTAATTGCCCGTTCATCTATCGTCCCAGGCACAGCAACATTTATAAGCTTACTGCAATTAAACCAATACATATAAATAAAAACCTTTATATGAGATTACTGTGTAGATATTTAAGAAACCCTGTTTATATACCATAAGAGAACTCCATCTTTTGCAAGATTGAACAGATCATTTGTAGCTGGGTCTAATGGGAGATACTGCTGTAGGAAAGGATCATCACCGAGATAACTGTTTATGTGAGCAACATAAGATGCTTTTTCTGATTCACTAATGGTATGAAGGAGGGTAGTTGTGGAAGCCTTCAGGAATGACCATGAGTTCTTTGAACCACCAGATTTTGCTGTAGTTTGACCTTGCAAATTCAAGTATGCCTGGGTATTTGATGCAATTAATTAGTAATTAACTTGGGATGTCGTGTAAACCACACCACACTTAGATGAAAGCTTAATCGCAACAACCCATACTGCCAACACCACACTTAGATGAAGCAGGGTGAGAGTCTGCTTGGCTATTAAACGATGAGATAAAGCTTAATCACCTTTAGGAAGGATTCAAAGTCGATTTCATCACTAAAGTTAGAACCCAGCCCACTTAAGATGTTCCTAATCTCCTCTTCAGAATGTGTTTCTTTGAATGCCTTTGATTGCACCATTAAAGCCGGCAAATCTCCAGCGGTAACTTTCCCATTCTGATTCTTCACTGAAGTAAACTGACAAAGGCAACAGCACAGAACAATTCCAAATAAATCAAAAACAACATCTTAGAGAAATACGGATGATCCAACATCCTGTAGCATCTTATAATAACAAAAGCCAGATTAAACTCCTCCTCTCAACGGGAAATGACCAAGGAACAGAAAATACATACTTTGGATTCCAAACTGCGGAGCTCAACCTGCGTGAACTGGCTTTGAAGCCATTGATCAGAAATGATAACACCCGCATAGCTCGACATCTCCTCCATTCGCTAAGTGGAGAAGAAAGCCTACTACCCTTTAGCGTAACTCTTTAGATTCCAACAACAAGTACTAATCAGCACCCAATACCGGAAGCAGAATCACATGAATTCCACAGAGCAGAGCGGTTCTGCTCCAATTATATCACCAGCTGTCCTACTCCGTCCCCAATCTAGATCAGAAAAGAATCGCCAAAATTACGGCATGCACTTATTTAAACTCAAGATACAGTTAACACAAAATGCCATCAATACATTGCACTACACTTTCAGTGGGGAACTCAAAATTTCCTAGAAATGGAAAAACATGGATTTTTAAACAATGTCTAATCCAATTCTTTCTACAAAGACTAATTCCACAACATGCAATCTCGAAACTGAATTAAGAAACAGATTGAGGCACCCAGATAGCAATGAAACAGTGAAACACAACAACTAATAATTTCTGACATACCAAACAGTAATCATGAAACCTTGTAAGACATACAGTTAAAAAGAAGTATGAATCAAACCATCTTTGCGTGCGGTTTCAATCTCAGAGTTGACAAATTAAAAACCAAAATCAAAACCCCATGATTAATCAGAGTTGACGTGAAATCTACGCTAACCCAGAAACGCGTACCTGTTTAACAAAATCAAGACCGTGCACACCAAGAAGAGAAATGGGTTTTTCGAGGGAGGGAATGAAGATGAAGATTTTAGAGAGAGAGAGAGAGAGATGGGATCGAGGTTTCTTCACGGGAGAGCAAACAATGACTACTGCTAGTAAGACTAAAAGACCAAAACAGCGGAGAGGTGGAGTCGAAGAATACGCGCGCGTTTGGGAAGAGAGTGGTGGAGTCGCGCGTTCTGTTGTACAACGCGGTGTGTGTGCTTGGATTCTTCCGAGACGAGAGATTTTCTGTTTCTTCTTACGTCGTGGATCGCTCTCACTTCCTTTTCCCTCCTAATTTTTCTCTCTTTTTTCCTGCTGGCGTGTGCTTGAGCCGACTCAGAGGCTTCTAGATCGACATGGGCTCACGCTCGGATCACAATTTATTTATTTTAATAAAAAAATTGTTAGTCTCAAAACAACCATAACCTAAATTATCTAAATTATTGTTTATCGCACAAATATGAATTATAGGATCCAATTCCGATTTAGTTTCATAAATCGGAATCAAACCTCTTCTAAAAACACGAACTCGCAAAAATCATAGAAATTTCGGCAGAGTTTCACTATATCGCGGAATTACCATTAACCTGCACCCGAAAACACACTTCGTCATACGCCACAAAAGCCAAACCGTGGGCACCACTCTCATCCAGATTTCTCAAAATCATATCATAATAATAAAATAATAAATAAAACTGTAACTTTATAGAAATCCGGGAAAATCATATGAAAATATAAACATCAGAGTATTCAGAGCGACCTCTAGTATATATATACATAATTACACAGCAATAGGCTAAACAAGAAACCTACTGAGAAAGAAAAGTAGCTCGAACACTAAACCTCCAACTGCGATGTGCGACACCAGAATCTGAATTGCAAACTGGGCATTGAAAACAAAGAGCCCAGGGAAAAACATATAAACTATTATAGTCAGTGGACGAAAATAAATGTCTTTCGCCGAATAATATAGGCTATAAAAACATATGCAAATCTAAATGCATGAAAATAATAATGTACACGAGGAAAACACTAACCTTCAAGCGTACAGAGCATGCATCGAAAATCCTGCGGGATCACTCATGGACACATCCGCGCTAGTACAGTCCGAATCACGGGATCCCAGGCCCACACGTGATTCTAGTCAGAAAGGCCACAGGTCAGGGTATCTCTTCCCACCCGGAAATACATCGCACAAGGAACAAAAATCTGTACCCACCCGGAAATACATCGGCATAGGGTACAGTCCCCCCTGGCGCCATCACCGGGGAGATTTCCCGGCGAGGAAAACCCAGATTTCTTCTCCTCCTCGAGCCCAATTCTTTTCTCCACCGCCGGAAATCAGCCCGAAAACCATGCCGGAATTCTCCCTCCGATCACTGTCCAAAACCACATCAAACCTCATCCAAAATCAAATCTAACTACCCAGAAAGCATCGTGGAGTTGAGGGAAACCTTTCCCCCCACAACCCCGACACCGAATCTCGCCAGAATCAGCCACCCGATTCCGGCGAAATTCCCCAATTTCAACCTCTTCGTTCTCCCTCAATTTGTAATCAATTTCATCCAAATCAAGTTCTAAACAGTAGCAAATTATAAGGGGAAGCCATACCTACCAAAACCGTGGCCGGAAACGTCAAGTTCGAAGGCGAGATTCAAACCGGGTTAACTCAACCCACTCGGTCAACGGGTCAACACGGGTCAATTTTGGTCAACGCAGGTCAAACGGTCCAAATACGGCTTTTCGATAATTTTTACGACTATTCGGCTATTTATACATCGCGAATCAACTCTATCCGCAATTCGGATAACTCAAACTCGAACGGATAAGCACGACTAACTCGGCGATAATTTCAAATATTCATTTTATATTCCTCGATTATCCGAAAAATCTTCGAAAAACTCCTACGGACTCGAAATCAAATTCTCTACATTTCCCACGAACAAACCCAAATCAAATTCGTGTCCGAAAATTAAGTCGTGAACGAAGTTGCATATCCGATTAATTACGATAAACCTCCATTACTCGTAAAACTCACAAATTAAGCCGATTACTATACCAATTCCGGTCCGGGTCGTCACAAATCTACCCCCTTACAAAAATTTCGACCTCGAAATTTACATACCTGCTAAGTGAACAGATGAGGATACTGCTACCGCATATGTTGTTCGGTCTCCCCGGTGGCTTCCTCTACTGAATGATTCTGCCATAAGACCTTCACAAGCGGTATGACTCTGTGTCTCAATTCCTGCTCACCTCGATCGAGAATCTGTATTGGCTCCTCCACATATGTCAAATCTTCCCAGATAGGAAGCTGATATGGTGCTAACACATGTGATGGATCTGAAATGTATTTCCGCAACATCGAGACATGAAAAACATCATGCACCCTCGCCATCTCCGGAGGTAACTCTAACCTGTAAGCCACGGCACCAACTCTCTCTATAATCTCATAAGGACCGATATACTGTGGCCGAAGCTTGCCACGCTTCCCAAAACGAACAACTCCTCGCCAAGGAGATAATTTCAGGAAGACCCAATCGCCCACCTCGAACTCGAGACTCTTTCTTCTCACATCTGCATAACTCTTTTGGCGATCTTGGTCAATCTTCAATCTGTCTCTGATAATCTGAACATCCTCTGTGGTGCTCTTTACCAAATCAGGACCAATAAGTCATCGCTCACCTACCTCACTCCAACACAATGGAGTACGGCACTGCCTCTCGTATAGAGCCTCGTACGGTGCCATATCGATACTGGCCTGATAGCTGTTGTTATAAGCAAACTCAATCAAATGCAGTTGCTGGTCCCAATTCCCTCTAAACTGAAAAACACAGGACCGTACCATATCCTCGAGGGTCTGAATAGTCCTCTCAGACTGCCCATCACTCTGAGGATGGAAAGCTGTATTGAAATGCAATCTGGTACCCAAAGCTCACTGCAATGCTTGCCAAAACTCTAAGGTGAACTGACTGTCTCGGTCAGAAACAATAGATACAGACACACCATGCAAACGAACGATCTCCGCCAAATACAGCTTTGCTAACCTGCCCACTGAAATCTTCCCTGGAAATGCAAGGGAATGAGCTGATTTCATCAATTGGTCTACAATAACCCAAATACCCGTGTTACCAGCAGAAGTACGCGGTAACTGATACACGAAATCCATAGTAATATGTTCCCACTTCCAAACCGGAATCTCCAACGGTTGTAGCTTTCCCGCAGGTTTCTGCCTTTCCGCCTTCACTTGCTGACAAATGAGGCATCTGCTCACATATGTTGCGATCTCCCTCTTCATATTTCGCCACCAATAATAGGCTCGAAGTGTACGAAACATCTTTGTACCACCTAGATGCATCGCGTAAGCAGAACAATGGGCTTCGTCTAAAATCTTCTTCTTCAAACCCTCGTCCCTATGTACACAAAGTCTGCCTCTGAATAGCAATATACCATCATCACTCAACTGGAACTCTGTTGGCACACCACTCCAAATCAAAGTCTTCTTGTCCAACATATAGGAATCCACATCCTGATCTTCACGAACATGATCAACTAATACCGGTCAAACCTGGAAGCTAGCCAACAAGGCTCCATCATCATCCCACTCTAACTCAGCTCCTATAGCTCATAACTCTGCTAACATGGAAACTCTGGCCACACACACATGAAACAGTGAAGCTCCCGACTTCCGACTGAGTGCATCAGCAACAACATTAGCCTTCCCTGGATGATACTCAAATGTGCAATCATAGTCGTTGATCAACTCCATCCATCTGTATAAGTGAGACTCTTGTGATCTATATATATCTTGCACTGAGCTCCATACAAGTAGTGTCTCAAACTCTTCAAGGCTAATACAATGGCAGCCAACTCCAAATCATGCGTAGGATAATTGACTTCATGTGGTTTCAACTGCCTGGAACCATAAGCCACTACTCTGCCATGCTGCATCAAAACACAACCAAGTCCCAATTTCAATGCATCGCTGTAAACCACAAACTCTCCACTATCGTCAGGTAGAGTCAGAACCGGTGCAGTAGTCAACTTTTCCCTCAAGAGCAAGTAACTCTCCTCACATGCATCGGACCACTCAAACTTGACGCCTTTCTTCGTCAGTCTGGTAAGTGGAGCGACAATCCGTGAAAAATCCTGCACAAAGCGCCGATAGTAACCTGCCAAACCCAAGAAACTCCTGATCTCTGTTACGGTGGTAGGTCTACTCCAATTCAACACGGCCTCAATCTTGTCAGGATCCACGCTGACTCCCTCAGCAGATATCACGTGACCCAAAAACTTCACGCTATTCAACCAAAACTCACACTTGCTAAACTTCGCAAACAACTGATTATCTCGCAAAGTCCACAAAACAGCTCGCAAATGCTTCTTGTGCTGGCCCACACTCCTTGAGTAAATCAGAATATCATCGATGAACACGATCACAAACTTGTCTAGAAACCGTCTGAACACCCGATTCATCAAATCCATGAAAGCTGCAAGGGCATTGGTCAACCCAAACAGCATGACCAAGAACTCATAATGTCTGTACCGTGATCGAAAAGCTGTTCTGGGCACATCTTACTCTCTGATCCTCAACTTATGGTATCCAAACCTGAGATCAATATTTAAAAAGACTGAAGCTCCCTTGAGCTGATCAAACAAATCATCAATCCGCGACAACGGATACTTGTTCTTCACGTTGACCTGATTCAGCTTCCGATAATCAATACACAACTGCATGGAACCATCATTCTTCCTCACAAATAGTACAGGAGCACCCCACAGTGATACACTGGGTCATATGAAACCTTTCTCCAGCAACTCTTGAAGTTGAATATGTAACTCTTTCAACTCCGCTGGCGCCATACGATAAGGTGCCTGAGATATAGGTCCAGTGCCTGGTAAAAGCTCAATGGTGAAATCGATTTCTCGAACTGGAGGAACACCTGGTAACTCCTCCGGAAACACATCTGGAAACTCGGAAACAACCTCAATGTCACCAATGTCTAGTACAGTAGCATTTGTATCTACAACATGAGCTAAGTATGCAACACAACCCTTCTTTATCATCCGCTCGGCTTCCATCGCTGAAATCACACATGGCAGGGAAGTATTCTTCTCACCGCGAAACAATATCTCTGGGAAACCTGGACGTCGAAACACTACCTCCTTCTTGTGACAGTCAAACATAGCCCAATGTGTCTCCAAAAAGTCCATACCCAGCAATAACAAATCCGCGGCTAAACCAAACCTCCAACAAAGATCTCACAATCTCTATACACCCAACCAATAATCACAACCTCACTGGACGGATACAACACTCTTCATAGCTTCGGAAGTGGAGATGCAGGCATAGTAGCTAAAGATGACAATCTATATGATATGAATGAATGTGTAGCACCTGAATCTAGTAAAGTAAGTACTGGATAGCCAAAAACATGCAACGTACCAATAACAACCTCCGGTGAAGCTCTGTCCTCGCGCAATGACATAGCATGAACTCTAGCCTGTCCAGCTGGTCGTCCACGCTGATGGTGACTCTGTTGTCCGCCCTGTCCAGAAGACAGTACTGGTCGAGCGCCAGAAGTAGTACCTCGATCTCCTCCTGAACTCTGAGCTGCCTGTCCACCAACACCAGCATGCTGAAAACATTCCCTCGCAAAGTGACCCTCCTGGCCACAACGATAACAAATGGTAGGGCCTCGCTAACAAAGACCAAAGTGGTGCCTATTGCAGAGATTGCACAATGGATACTCTCTCGGTACAGCGAAAGTGTCACCGGTACGTCGAGGATAGCTGGAGCCGCTAGAACTCCCACTGGACTGTGGTCTCTGTGGCCGATCCCTCCTCCATCTCTGTCTCTGTCTAGCTGGTGGTCTATATGGTCCACTGCCAGATGATGATGCCGATATGGAAGTGCCTGAACTCAGCCTCTTGGAAGGTCCCTGACTCAGTCCACCCTCTTTAAATCGTCGAGACTGGAATCTCATCTGCCTCTCCTTCTCTATATCCTCGCCTCGAAGTGCAGCACTCAAAAACTCATCAAAGTTGTTTTGAGGCATCGTAGTCAATGTTCCCTTGATGTTCAGGTTCAAACCCAACTCAAATCTCCGGCACTTGGCTTCCTCTGTAGCCACCATGTCACGAGCAAACCGAGATAAGCGAGTAAATCTGTTCCGGTACTCAAGTACTGACACGCTACTCTGTCTCAAGTTAGTGAACTCCTCATACTTCCGCTGCTGTGTAGCCTGGTTGAAATACCTCTGCATAAACAAATCCCTGAACAATGTCCATAGAGTATCAACCGGAACTCTATCAGTGCTAACCCACCAAAAGTATGCATCAGACTCAAGTAAACCAACTGTTGCCACTGTCATCTGCTCAGGGGTGAAACGCAAAAGCTCACAAACTCGTTCAACCTGAACCAACCAAGCCTCACATATCTCTGGATCAGCTTAACCCGAGAAAACAGTCGCTCCAGCCGTTCGAGCTTTGACCACAGGGTCAAAACGCAATACTCGCATAAGCAAGTCATGCGTCTGGCGATCCTCATCAGGATCCACATCCATATTGACATGGGAACCACGTCTATGATAAGAGAAAAGCATTAGTTACAAAGCACAATGAACGTAATCATGAAACTTCAGACATTTGAAAACATACAACACCCGAAGCATTGATGAGTTACCGCTGGCCAGTCGGGTCATCACTCCAGACATGCTGTATAATCTTAAATACCCTTAGTATCACAACTACAGAAGTCTACAGAACCTATAACCTAATGCTCTGATACCAAGCTGAAAGGACCCAACCCCGATTTAGTTTCCTAAACCAGAATCAAACCCCTTCTAAAAATACAAACTTGCAAAAATCATAGAAATTTCGGCAGAGTTTCACTATATCGCGGAATTACCATTAACCTGCACCCGAAAACACACTTCGTCATATGCCACAAAAGCCAAACCGTGGGCACCAATCCCATCCGGATTTCTCAAAATCATATCATAATAATAAAATAATAAACAAAACTGTAACTTTATAGAAATCCGGGAAAATCATATGAAAATATAAACATCAGAGTATTCAGAGCAACCTCTAGTATATATATATATACATAATTACACAGCAGTAGGCTAAATAAGAAACCTACTGAGAAAGAAAAGTAGCTCGAACACTAAGCCTCCAACTGCGACGTGCGACACCAGAATCCGAACTGCAAACTGGGCATTAAAAACAAAGAGCCCAGGAAAAAACATATAAACTATTAGAGTGAGTGGACGAAAATAAATGTCTTTCGCCGAATAATATATGCTATAAAAACATATGTGAGTCTAAATGCATGAAAATAATAATGTACACGAGGAAAACTCTACCTCAAGCGTACAGAGCATGCATCGAAAATCCCGCGGGGTCACTCATGGACACATCCGCGCTAGTACAGTCCGAATCACGGGATCCCAGACCCACACGTGATTCTAGCCAGAAAGGCCACAGGTCAGGGTATCTGTTCCCACCCGGAAATACATCGGCACAAGGAACAGAAATCTGTACCCACCCGGAAATACATCGGCACAGGGTACATTCCCCCCTGGTAAACATCCTCGGGGATCAGTCAGGATGCTAAGTGTATTGATACAACCACATATACTAAGACTGTAATCTATGTAAACCAAATCATAAATAGTTTCATGCAAATGTATAAAGCATAATGTAAATGCATATTCTTAATACATAATTATAAAAGAATATATGTCGATGCATATTCGTAAATGCATAATCATAAAGCACATGCTCGTATAAATCATAATCTCATATGCATGCTCATGCTCGTAAAACGTGTAATAAAGACTCGCAATCAATCAGTGAAAAGAAAGATGTCTACTCACAGACAATCACAGCGCGCAAACGCGCTAATCTCAAGATCCGGCGGAAGATCCCTCGCTAAGCGTATGATCTCGATCCCCTGAATAATCACAAAATATCACTGATCAAAATCACAATTCAATACTCTGAACCATACCTCAGAAACCAACCATTTCCGGAAATATATAACTCGGATACAAAATAATCGTCGAAAATCTCAAAATACTCTACATAAACCCTCGACTTAAAATCCACTTCTCAAATCAACTTGAAAACCTCAAGGTGACGATCGGGACGCGATTACGAGCAAAACGGCATAAAACTTGTTAAATCCAAAAAGTCAACGCCTCGCCAGAGCTCCGTCGGCGGCGTGCCGTCACCAGGGAGATTTTTCGGCGAGGAAAACCCATATTTCTTCTCCTCCTCGAGCTCAATGGTTTTCTCCACTACACCATCCCCCAATTCCGTCTCAAACTGCCGGAAATCAGCCCGAAAACCATGCCGGAATTCTCCCTCCGGTCACCGTCCAAAACCACATTAAACCTCATCCAAAATCAAATCTAACTACCCAAAAAGCATCATGGAGTTGAGGGAAACCTTTCCCGCCACAACCCCGACACCTAATCTCGCCGGAATCCACCACCCAATTCCGGTGAAATTCCCCAATTTCAACCTCTTCGTTCTCCCTCAATTCGTAATCAATTCCATCCAAATCAAGTTGTAAACAGTAGCAAATTACAAGGGGAAGCCATACCTACCAAAACCATGGCTGGAAGTGGCCGAAAACGTCAAGTCCGACGGCGAGATTCAAACCGGGTCAACTCGACCTACTCGGTCAACGGGTCAACACGGGTCAATTTTGGTCAACGCATATCAAACGGTCCAAATACGGCTTTTCAATAATTTTTACGACTATTCGGCTATTTATACGTCACGAATCAATTCTATCCGCAATTCGGATAACTCAAACTCGAACGGATAAGTATGACTAACTCGGCGATAATTTCAAATATTCATTTTATATTCCTCGATTATCCGAAAAATCATCGGAAAATTCCTACGGACTCGAAATCAAATTCTCTACATTTCCCACGAACAAACCCAAATCAAATTCGCTTCTGAAAATTAAGTCGTGAACGAAGTTGCATATCTGATTAATTACGATAAACCTCCATTACTCGTAAAACTCGCAAATTAAGCCGATTACTATACTAATTCCGGTCCGGATCGTCACACATATGATCTCAAATATAAAGATGATATCAAGCTGTGATTCTAATAAATTTTCATCCATGAAGTTAACTTTACGATACGCATGATGAAAAATGTTCATAAGTGAGAGCTAAAAAGTGTTGTGCGATGAGGAGACTTCTTTCCACGCCAAGAAGATTACCAATCCCAAATCTTTTATAAGAATGATTACTAGGGTTTGGGATCTGAAATGACATCGACTGATCTGTAATCATGGAGACCAACATTTGTTTTGATCCGGTCGCGAAAAAGAGAGGAAAGGTGATATGTGATATTTTGGGAAGTCAAATCTTGTTTTGACTTAGAATGGTAGGTAGCGTCAGTGGCTTTGACTTGTTGTCCAGTGTGGATAGATGTGCTCGAACTACCATCAAAACTAATCACACCAAATGTAGTGAGGTTGATTGTTGAGACGCTTGGACAGATGATTAGTTTTGATGAATCCGACATTTGCTCAGGAAAGAAGATATAAGCTCGAATTTTGCATAAGGTTTTTGACCTAGTGTAGTAGGCATATCGTACTAGGGTTCTTGAATTCACCAACAATGGAGCGACATCAATGGGTAAAGCTTAGGTATCACATACTCAAATAGAGTGGTCGGGCATTGTAGCATATACGAGTTACTCGAACATGAGACTTGTGGGGGTCCCCCAAACGTTTCATTGGATGTTTCAAAGGCAGTGAACCTCATCTTTGACCTATGGCCAAACCTTAGGTCAAAAGAAACGACATCGTAAGGCAGGTGAAAGAACTCGACCCCGATTTAGCTGCCTAAACCGAAATTAGGCCCTAACGACTCTACTAACCTTAGTTACTACTCACTAATTGAAAGCCAAAGTGGAGACCCAAAACTCAAATGTCACAAAATAAAGAAAATTTTTACATACTGGTTCATTACTAAAATATAAAAGATAGACAATTGTTTTCGACATCAGAGCTGCTAGATAATTTAAACTAAATATGCAAACTAAAATACTAACTAGCAAGATCAACATTGGATCCTACAGTGGATACTGCTCTGCCATGAACAACGTGCATGCTCGACCTCAGAAAAATGCTGCAAACTGGGCAATTTAAAACAAAGGGCCCAAGGAAAGGCATAAAATATAAAACATTAGAGTGAGTGGACAAAAAATAAATTTTTGTAAAGAAATGAAAGACATAACTCAAATGCCTTTCACTATAGAATATACGTAAAATGATGCGAGTCTAAAAATGTACATGCCTATGTCAGGTGTTTGTCCTAACCCTCCTGGGTACTGTGTGATGTGTAGAGGCAATGACTTGAGTCAATCGTCCTCAAACCACAAGAACGCCTATGTCAGGTGTTTGTCCTAACCCTCCTGGGTACTGTGTAAATCACGAGTCAGGTCCCTGACCCTCCTTGAGCATCTCGGGTGTTTGGACCATAAAATAATATTTTATTATACTGATTCATGTGGCCCACTTAATAAGCCTAGTTTGGCTAGAAAATCAAGATTATCTTGTTGTATATCTTGCTGAGCAAGAAAGAGTGAAATCTAGCGAATCTAGTATTCAAAATCCTTCAAGGATTTTGATTCCTTACTCTTTTCAGCGAGGGATATGTTTGATCAATCACTATAAATAAAGGCTTCATGACCAGATCAAAAGGCATTTCTACAGCCGAAGAATTCTATAGTCACACAATCACGACTCTCATTGAGAGAGAACCGGCGATGACGTATCCAGAATTCTCAACCGACAGAGTGTGATGGATTCGAAGATCCTCTATTGTTAGACGACGACGATCAAATGAGGTCTCACCCGAAGGAGCGTGAAGGTTTCCGGCGGTCAAAGAAGTCACAAATCAGTATTCTCAACACTTGCCAAGAAGATTGCTCTGTCTTGCACCGAAGGAGCTATGAGGTATCTATTTTTTCGGTTCAACAACGAGACATGAAAACCATAAGTCCTAAGTCACTTAGGCAAAAATAACTCATCAAGCTAGGTTGGTGCTAATGACTTCTTAAAAGTTCAGTAGCGGCGCAATGCATATCAACGTTCTGCCTTAGGTAGTGGCACTCTAAGCACGCATAAAAGAGATAGTTTGTGGTTTACCTAGAACTAGCGCATATCTACTCGTTGGGAAAAATCGAGCCAAACATCGGGGATCAACCGAGAAGCCAGTGTATCGATGCAACAACTTTGACTATGCACCGTGTAAAACAATGTGTCGAATGCCTCCAAGCTAATGCATAATTGAAAAATGCATAACTGTAGACTCGCAAAACAACAGTGAAAATAAAGTGTCCACTCACAGTACTATGTCGTGATTTCCACCAAGCCGAAGCCTGATTGTCGGCGTTTCTATACATCTACCACTGGCTGCTAATACATCATTTTGAAACAACGATTATTATTTAATAACTAATCGCCAAGAATAATATTGAATAACTAAGCTCGTTTACCTAACGAGAAATACCACTGAGAACATCACATTCTCGAATATCGTGCTTGCTTGCCGAACTTATGATAATCTTTAATCTAATTCTATAATCGGTACCTTTAATCCTATTTAAAGTCGTAATAAGATTCTCGAATGTTATGCGACTTGAGGTCGAATCGACGTTCGACTCAATCGATCCTTAAAATCGTTGTTCGATTAATCACACGTTTTAACTAACCATGTCCAAACTCATTCAATAACCTCTTCATTGCATTCGGTACGTAATTTTTAAGCAAAATTATATAAAACTTTTGCTGAAATTCCCTCGTTGGAGCGCCTCCATGAACCACCGCCAGTAGTGGCGGCACTGCGGCACGGGTGAAATTTTCTGGCGAATCGAATTTCATAATGTGCAAAATCAACCACAACTTTGTCTTCTATAACATATACCAATTTGGACCACAACTCATCAATTTTACCTTTCAAAATCAAGAACACCAAAAATTTCCAAAACTTCAAATCATCGATTCATCTTGCTCAGTTTGAATTAGAGTGAGTTCTTGGTATGGCTACACTCATGGTGATGAGGGCTTCAAAGCCCAATGCTTCACGCCGATCAATTTGGTCTAAAATAGAATGACCCCAAAAAACTAGGGTTCTTATAATTTGAAGCTTTTTCACCAAAATTGAGCAAAACCAAGGATTTGTAGGTCCTGGGGTTAAGAGTAATCAATAAGGGGAGTGAAGAGGAAAAGATTGATACCTTAAACCGTCGGTTTAGGTGGCCAGACGGCCACGGTGGCGAGCCGGTGAGGAGTCACGCGGGAGAGGAGAGAGAATAGGTGGGAGGAGAGAGAATTTTTTTTGCCCAAAAATGGAAATGTTTGACTTTTCGTAAAAGAAAAATTGGTATTTATAGTTATGACTAACCTATTTCGTAAAATCGTACAAAACTTTCGCTGACCATAATTTCTTCATCGTAACTTCGATTTTGACACTTGACGTGGCTACGCACGTCTTGATGAACTCTATGATTTTGCTCAATAAAATTTCTCAAAAAAATTAATCAATAAAATTTTAATAAAAAGCCATCAATAATTACCGAAGGTAAAAACTAGTTACCATCATCGGTTAACATTTAATCAAAAATAAGAGGTCAATTTCGGTCGGGATGTTACAGCGGGTCTTCCAGGACTTTTAGCAAGGAGAATCCCAGTCAAAGAAAAATTTCTAGTCAAACTGAGATTCCCGGTCTAAGCAGGTCTTCTGGTCAACCCGAAAATTCCTAGTTTACTGTAGCTGTTAAGCGGGTTCACTCAAATTTGGTGGTGCAATTAGAGTGCAATAAAGTGGGAGTGTCCTTGATTTTTGAAGGATTACAATGGTGGATTTTGCCAAAAAAGTTCATATTTTCACCTTCAAGGCGAAGACATAGAAATTGCAAGGTCAAGGAGTTCAGTTTAAAGAGGTGGAGCAGCCTAAGGTAGGGCGCAAACAGAAGTATTATGAGGGTCGGATGTTAAGCTCTAGTCAGAATACCAAGGTGCACTACCGTCATACAGTATAGCCTACGCTTGCTATCAAGCTCTGTAGTGTAATGGATAGATTTGGGCATGAAACTGATTTGGGGTCCAAAATCGACTGAAAGATTCGGTCGGATAACCGAACATACATGAAAAAGACAGAAAAAAAACACATAAACGAACTAGCCCAAATGCAAGCAGTCAAAAAGTAGTTTCGCAGGTAGAACCGACCACCGCTCGGCCGATTTGTTAACAAATGTAAATAATTTATTTTATAATATATTAGTAATTTTTTATATTTGTTGTCAATCTTCTATTGGCCCAAAATATATTACTATGGGCCTTACCCTAGACATAAACCCTAATCTAATTCAAGTATATAAACACCTTAAACTACTTGACTGCTCTTATTTCTTACTCTCTCTCGCATAAGCACCTCTCCTCCATCATTTCTTCTAAATCCCTAACCCCCAAAATCTCTAATCTTTAACTCTGGTCACAAACATCCAATCTTACTTTACTTCTGAGCCTCTTACACTCTTACAATCACCAATTTCGATAACATTCGGTGAGTTTTTTTACATAACATTGCAGTTGTGTTTTTGCCTCTTTCGATTTTTTTTTGGATTTGATAGAAATTCGCTGTTATGTTTTGATTTGATTTGATTTGATTTATAGGGTTTTAATTTTGATTTTATAGGATTTGATTTGATTTGATTTTATGGGGTTTTAATTTTGATTTTATAGGATTTGATTTGATTTGATTTTATAGGGTTTTAATGTTGTTTGGTGTCCAGGTTGATACAAATCTCTATCGAGCCCAAAGAATTGGGCTGAAATTTGTAGAAATGGCATTTCGGCCTTTAACACATAAACCCATCTGAGTCCAATTGTAGGCACAAAAAAGTTCTTTGTTGACTTCTTTGACCCACAAGTTTTCTGAATCGGAGCTTATGCCAAACCCTGACTTGCAGAATTAATTCTTTATGAGCATGGCAGTGAGACTTGAGAGAGAGAGAGAGAGAGAGAGAGAGAGAGAGAGAGAGAGAGAGAGAGAGAGAGAGAGAGAGAGAGAGAGAGAGAAGACTACACAACACACTTTGATGCCTCAATATGTAATGGGCACTAATGTGTTTTATCTGTGTGTGAACAAAATGAACTCTCTCTCGTAAGTTAGTTTCTCATTTATTTACAATAAACAAATACTCACAGAGGTGGTGCGTGGTTCAGCCACTAACTCCACTAATGGATTTGTTGGATTCCAAAATCCCACGTCCCCACTCTGTCCATAGCTTAAATCATGTTCTCACTTCGCCATTATGCTCGCTTTCAACTTACACCTCATAATTCAAAACAACTTTGACTAGGCTGAGTCAAAGTCTGACCCTTACTCCTACAAAATAGCAGGCCCAAATGTCTTAGCCTTTGAAATCATCAAAACCCATAAATTTTATGTCTCACAATACCCCTAAATTTAATTCTCGAAACCTTTAGCTTCGTGAAAGAAATTTTACCAGCCGACCAAGCAAACTTCCAACTAGCTCTTACATGTTTCTATCTTCTGTGTGTCATCTCACATACAACACCACCAATTTTCAATTTTTTTTACTATATGTCATTCGAGATGTATCTTGGGGGATGAACTACCCTAAATTCTGAACTTCCGCCTCTTCGTACACCACATCAATTATTAGCATCTTCTTGCCTCTCTGTTTAACCATGATACTCTGCGGGAGATAAAAAGTTGATCAAAACATATTTATGGTTGATGGGCTAGAAAAGATATCGAGGCCCAGAATGATGTAGTGAAAATTACAAAAGGAAATAAACAGGCCCAAAATGTCAGGTGAGGACAAATAAGCTCAGCGACGAAGAAAAGATGGTAGTAAAATGTCACGTGGTGAACTCGTGGGTAAGGACGACCGAGTCAGAAATCGTTGATAAAAATATGGCAGGAATCTAGTGGGAGGTCGATGAAATGCTGGAGAAAGTGCAAAAGTGGGTGAGAGGCTTGGGCCTGATACCATGGAGAAGTTCTCGACTGGCCATTCCAACTCTTGAGGCCCACATCGTGATCCCTATTTTGGAGGGAGAATTACGCCTATAAATACTAGTTCATGCATTTCATTTGATGGACTCATTTTTTCACTGGTTGAGCACAGAGTTTCTGCTTGCGAGAGCTCTTAGTGACTTGAGCGTTTGAGTGTCTTTTGCATGTAACCCCCCCCAACTCTTCGACGTTGAAAAGTCAGCATCTGACGTGTCAAAGATGTGGTACAATTGGTGTTCGTTGATTTGTTCTTGTGGAGGTAATTAGTCCTTGACGATTTGTATGCTCCCACAAGTAGTGCCGTTTGTGGGAAACGATGGCATCGATTGTTCCTGAGAACATTGACAACGAATGCTTGCCCCGCAATGAGGGTAACTCGTCGGACTGAAAATGGTGAAAGCTCAAGGAGACCAAGTTCAAGAAGAAGAAGGAGAAGTTTTCCCGAGCAAAATCTCAATGGTGCTGACATTCAGAAAATGTGGTTAGAACTTGAGCGCTATAAAGAAAATAAGAAAGAAAGGAAACATATACGAGCAAAAGATGTTGAGGACAATGATAAGGCCTCAGAAGATAGCTTACCTGAAGATGACGACCTGTGGAAAGATGATGAATCTTCCGATAAAGATTATGAACCAACGAGAAAAACCTAGAGAGATGAGGTTAGCGTTGATAAAAACTCAGGGAATCCGATTTCAACAAGTCGCAATTTGAAAGAACTCGTGACAGATGCCATGAAATAAGTGAAGGGGACCAGGTCACGAGATATGGCCACTAAAATTGGAAGTGGGATTACTCAGTCCCCATTCACCAGTCGTATTTTGAAAGTGCGATAGCTAAAACATTTCTCTACCCTTGTGCTCACCAAGTATTTAGGCACAACATACCCCATTGACCACCTGAATGAACATACAGGAGCAATAAGGATAGAAACAATCGATAAGAGGCTCATGTGCAAGTTATTCCCTTCAAGTCTGTCGAGATAGGCAACCAAATGGTTCGTGAAATTGAAACGCAACTCAATATCCAGCTTTGATGAGCTTGCTCACGCATTCATTACACAATACTTATGTACAAGGAAGCAGAGGAAAGACTTTTTGGTGTTATTTAACGTTGAGCAGAGGCATAGAGAGAAATTGGAAAAATACTTTGATTGATTCAAGAAGGACATGACAAGCATTAATTGCGAATCAAGTGTAGCGGTCATAGCTTTCTATGAAGGGTTGTTAGATGGATCATCCTTGTTTGAAGAACTGACCAAGAGGTTGCCAAAAGACATGGATGACATCCTAGATAAAGTGGAAGGTGAGATACGATTGGAAAGGGTGATAAGTGCTTGACGGAGTAGGATGGTGGTGAATGTCGAGAATAAATCAAAGCCAGAATCATCGACGGGATAAGACCGAGGAAGAGCGCAGGCTGGAGGCAGAGAGAAATTTGCAAAGTAGCAAGGACATATTGAGGGACATTCTCTAAGTTCCAAGTATTGAGGAACAGCTGAGGGGCATGTTATGCAATTGATTCCATCCCAAAGGATTAAAGAGGTGAGATAATAAATTATCTTGAGTTTGAGATTCAGCATGGAGAATCTGTGTAAGCAGGGAAACTACACATGAAATATTGGGGATATTGTTTAATCGAAACCATTCTAGGCCACACAAGGAGCAGGAGCTTGGCTAAGAGGATTATAATGCAAGTGTATTTTTGGCTTTATCTGATGTGAGAATTAAAGCAGTGTATGAGAAAACCATTCAGAGTATTTTGCACTAAGCATGGAGTCAAAGTGAGATTCATTCCGTGAAGTTATCTGAGAGGAAATGGGCAGGAAAAAATTACAAATTGAATTATTTTTGATGGTGTGAAAAAGAGGATCGAGAAAAGGTGCGGACGGTGGTCACAGGAGTTGTACAAGATGCTATGGGCTTATAGAACAACCCAAAGGAAGACTACCAAAGAGACTCCATATGCACTTATTTATGGAACATAATCCATAGTTCCAATTGAAAACAAGTATCTGACAAGTCGTTCACTAATATATGCAAGAGGATGGAATAATAGTCATAAGGAAGTACTTTAATAAAAGTGTCAGACCCCGAGTCTTCAATATGGGAGAGTTGGTGTTGAACGATCAGTGGAGGACATCAAAGCTCACGACATGAAAAAATTTGAACCTGTATGGGAGGGCTCATACAAAATTATCAAGGCTTATAGCTAGGGGGCAAGTCAGCTAGAGGAAGTTAGCATCGGGCAACATTTTCCGAGGCCTTGGGATGTCATATACTCGAAAAAGTATTACCCATATGTCTGTTATTTATTTTTGAAATTATAAAGGCCAACAGTCTAGGACAATAGCAGACTAATTGTGGATAAATACATTTTTATTTATTTATTTTGTGCGTTGATTAAATCTCGACCTTTAGAGTTCGCTTTGGAGAACTGACGTCATCATTCAATGAATTTATCTCGACCCCAAGGGTTGAAAAACTAGGGGACGAGATGATGTTAGTATGGCCAAAATACCAAGGGTAAAAAGGTATAGACCAAAATACCTAGGGTAAAATAACATGGTCGAAATATCAAGGTTAAAAAGGCATAGACCAAAATATCAAGGGTAAAAAAAGCACATTCCAAAATACCAAGGGTAAAATGGCATGGTCGAAATACCAAAGATAAAAAAGTACATGCCAAAATATCAAGGGTAAAAGGGCATTGGCGTGGCCAGAATACCGATGGTAAAAAGGCACAGGCCAGAATACCCAGGGTAAAAGGCACAAGCCAGAATACCAAAAGTAAAATGGCATGGCCAAAATATCATGGGTAAAATGGCATTGGCCAAAATACCAAGGGTCAAATGGCATGGCCAAAAGACTAAGGGTAAAATGGGATGGCCAAAATACTAGAGATAATATGGCATAACTTTAACCAAAACTATTGGAGAAGTGGCACCAATTTGAATAAAGAAGATTAAACTATTGGGAAAGAGCTTTTATGAGGTCTCCCATTTGGGCAAGAAAAATCTCAATCTATGAATGTTGAGTAAAGGTCGGTGTGGAAAGTATTAGCCTTAACAAAGAAAATGTATGAAATGTCTTGTGCCAAGTGTAATTTGACAAAAAGCCACTAGGGGCATGAATAAGCAGCGACTGAGTATGGTCGAAGGCCACAAATAACTATGGTGATTAAGCGAAAGAATGCTTATTAACCATGAGGGCCGTCGAGAATAAAGTCATTTGATAAGAGAAAGAGCACGTCGATTATTAGATGAACGTGACTCAAGGTGCACGATTGAGGAAGTACGCGACTCGAAGAGTTGAGAAAGATGAATGGTGAAGATACAGTTATGGAACTTTGGAGTATGTGATGAGGTAGAAGTGAAGCACGCAACATCGAGTTAAATTGAATCTCGAAGAAAGTTGAAAAGCTGCAAAAAGTTATCAGAGTTGAAGATCGATCAAGTCTCGAAGCTAAATGAAACATCCAGTCGGATTGCAAAACATTAAGGGACAATAGTAAGGACGAGATGATATGATATTGCTCCCTATGTGAGGCAAGGGTGCAGGGAAAATACATGTAGGAGAGGGGCTGGGAGTAGCAACCCATGAAGCACCAAAGGAAAATAAAATTAGTGGGTGAAAATAGTCCCTTGGAAAGGATAGTTGCCAATAGGTTTGGGTGTGACTTGTCATTGCTCTCTCGGTTGCGAGTGGCAAGGTCAAGTTACATTAACTCACGAGACTCGAGGTCATCGTTATGATATTCTTCAAGGAGGAGACATCTCGAGTGAGATTTAAATAGCCTCGTGAAACTCGGGGGCATCTTCGAGATTATCTCAAAGAGAAGATACCATGAATGATGTTTATAATGCCTCTCGTGTATTTAAGGTATCAATGTGGCGGTCTTCAATGAGAAGTTGATCAATGTGATGAAGAGGTCACATGTGAGGACAAGCCAAAGAAGTACCTTTTCGGGATCACTGACAAATGGGGTGATAAGTATGATAACCTGGACCTAATTTGTTAACTTTTCACGAATTCGATGATGGTTAGTCGTGATTGGTAAATATTTTTTACCGTTAGTAAGTTCTTAGACTCTTTTCTTGAGTTTTTGTTGGATTGACATTTCGAGAAACTTCTTTAGTAAAAGCTCACTACCACAATAAACACTATAACCGACGAGATCTGTAAAACTATAACCGACGAGAAAAAAATCTCGTCGATTATAGTGGAAAAAATATTTTTTTTTAATTTTTTTTAAAAAAAAATAAAAAATCTCGTCGGTTATAGTACTATAACCGACGATAATGTCTAAAAATCTCGTCGGTTATACTATTACCGACCCCCTTTAACCAACGGACTATAACCGACGATGTTTAAGGGTCGTCGGATATAGTCCGTTGGTTAAAGGGGGTCGGTAATAGTATAACCGACGAGATTTTTAGCCATTATCGTCGGTTATAGTACTATAACCGACGAGATTTTTTATTTTTTTAAAAAAAAATTAAAAAAAAAAAATTTCCACTATAACCGACGAGATTTTTATCTCGTCGGTTATAGTTTTACAGATCTCGTCGGTTATAGTGTTTATTGTGGTAGTGGCTGTAGAGTTTGTTGAGACGGGTTCGTGGACACGTAGAACGATGAAATCGAAGATACAAGAAGAAAGTTATTGATGTCAGAAGTTTTATTACGTTTTTACTTTTCGATAATTTTTCAAGTATATATAACTAGTTTCTAATTATGGAAAGAACTTGGTTTCCATTTTGGTCAGCTCCATCTTTTCTCTCCCGATTCTCTCTCTTTCTTCTCTCTTTCTTTTCACGCGCGGGCTGTCAGAGAGGCACTGCCGCCGACAAGCCACCGAACCGGCCAAGCAAGGTCTCAATTTCTTCGTCCTTATCCCCTCTATTTTTCTATTATAGTCCCATAACCTATATCTTCTTGGTTTTGCTCAAATTTGGGGAAGAAGATTTGAAATTATCTAGAACCTTAGAATTATGGGGTTGTTTGATTCAGCTTCAATTCGACCAACAAGAGCCACTGATCTTTGTAGCCCTTGTCACTACGAAGCTAACCATACCTTGGTTACTTTCTAATTCAATCGAAGGAAGGAGAATCGAAGATTTCAAGATCGGGGATTTTTGGGTGTTCTTTTTTAAAGGTAAATTCGATAATTTTTGTGATGAATTAGATGTTTTTGTAGGAGAGATAGTTGTTGTTGGGTTGATTTTGGACAAGTTTGGTTTCAGGTCACCAAAAATTGGAGCGCCGCCACCGCTAACAGTTGTTCACGACGGTGCTCCGGCGAAGGTTTTTGGGTAGAAGGTATATGTCGTTTCGATCATAATAACATGCTAATTTTAATGAAGAGGTTGTTGCTTCAATTGAACTTAGTTTATTGTCAGGATTGGACTTAATCAAATTTAACTACATGTTTTACGATTTTCGAGTCGAGCATTGATTCAACCCCGAGTTGTGTTGCGATTTTGAAATGAGTTATGGATATTCTAATTATGTTTAGTATAGTAACTAGTCAGGAGTTTGGGAAATCACAAACTCGAGAATGCGATGTTCTCGACGAAAATGTTCGTCGGCGAACGAACTTGATTACTTGATATCATTTACGACAAATAGTTATTAAATAATGTTCATTGTGACAGGACACCGTGTTGAGCCATCGACTAAGGTGTATTCGGCAAGGCCGGAGACGTGAACTCAATACTGTGAGTGGACTATTATTTTCACTAGAAATACACATGTAGTTATACACGTTATTTAATTAAAGTTTTATGCTTTATTTTGCATAACTCAGCTATTCAGTTTTAGTCAAATTAAGATACTTTTCAGTTATAGTTTCAGTTTCCGAGTCGAGTCGGTCAGTTAATTCTCCACGCGGTTAGTATAATATTCTCTGGTGATTACTATATTATAAAATTGTATGTTTAGTTACATGTGTTATGCTTTATATGTACATTCTAGCTATTCTAGTTATGTACTTACATCCTAGTACCAGTTATATGTTAGCATTCTACGTATCGATTATACGCTTTCAAAGTTCAGTCAATTATACGCTTTCAAGTTCAGTCAGCCAGTTAGTTAGTTTCTTAAAATCAGCCAGTATTATGTTCATCCGTAGGTTACTATTATTATATTATTATATATATGCATACATATGATATGTCACTTGGCCTGGCCTCCGAGTGACTAGCTGATGCGTTAACCATCAGAAAGGTCATCTAGTGTGCCAGCACCCCTTAGATGATTGTTAGATGTCTGGTGAGCTAGCACCCCCCAGTCATCGCCTCCATCCACTAGGATCCAGAACTCATTTCATCTAGCGTTGACTAGTGAGATAGCACCCCCTAGTCATAGCTTTCAGTAGTGTGAGAGTCAGTGTAAATCTCTCATAGAATTGGTTGGGGAGCTAGCACCTCCTAACCAATGTTCCTATAGTAAGTATAGTGTAATAGTTGATTTTCTCTAGTCATGACTATGATCTAGCACCCTCTGTCACTAGTCTTTCTCAGTCTTATATTTTAATTTGTTAAATTACTGGTGAGCTAGCACTCTCAGTCAATGTTCTTATAGTATGTACATCATGAAGTCAGTTTTCTTCAGTGGCGACTGTGAGCTAGTATCCCCAGTCACCAACTTTTCCTAGTATTATATTGATAGCTTTTCAACATACTACGTGTCAGCTTTTAAACTTCCAGTTTGTCAGAAATGCAAAGATAGTCAAGTGTTAGTTTTATGTTCAATTATTTTGGTCCACTCACTCTAACGTTTAAAACTACATTTCATGGGCTCTTTTTTTTACGTTGTCCAAATCTCAGGTTAGACGGCTGAAGAAGTGTTCATCCAGTTGTCGAAGCTTAAAATTACCACAATTTCCGTTTTATTGAAAGTAGGCTACTCAGAGAACTACCTATGTTTATATTTCTGTCCAGCTGGTCCTAGATGCTCTGAATAAAAACTTTTGTAAATTATGTTTTTCAGTTGTAAACTATAAAGTTAGAGCCCTTATGTTTAGCAAACTTTCCAGTTGTGTGTTTGCTTTCAATAATGAACTTTCAGTCAAATTGGAGCCGTTTTTCTTTAGTTCATGTTTTCGGGTAACTCGGATTAGGGTTACTTGTATTGATTCTTCAATGCAAGTTATCCTAATGCTAGTCTCACAGGCCTTGTCTCGGGTGACGTCAGTATCTAGGGTAGGTCTTGTCAATGAGTTCATCATATACGTTTTGATTGAATGTTGTTGATATACATGTCTTTATGACCTATAAATGGTTATGATTGAAGACATATGAGAAAATGAAGGGGTATGGATGTAAAATAGAAAATTTTCCTTTGGGCCAAAGGATTGGGCCCGAGAAAATACCTTAAAAATAAACCAGAATTGTAACTAGTAACCTGGCAGCTGAAACCGAATTTGAAAGCATCAAATTTCAACTTATCATTATTGTGGGCGCCAAAATTGTCCCATGAAAGCTCGGGGGGTTTTGGACTGAAATATGTTGAAATTGGACCATTGGACAAATGCCTATTTGATGGAGAACTAGACTATATATAGACTGATATTAAACTAATTGAGGTATCTCGAACTATCTAGAATGCTATGAAATATTCTTGAACATGTATTAGAATCTTACCTAGGCATCAGAGAGTCTAAGCATGGTACCACCCGTTGAATTCTGTTTTGCAGGTTTCCATGGTGACATGACGAGGGAAAGCAGCTTACTGAAGGTGTACAACATCAACAAATCGAATAAGGAAGATCTCAATCTAACAATCGTGGATGTAGATTGTCTATACCGAATACCTAAGGCGAGGAAAGTCAGTACCACATTTATAACTTATAATATATGACTACGTCCTCTAGTTTATAATGTGTCATCTTTATCACTTTTTCAGGCCCTTATACTTCCTAACTACGTCTCGACCATAGTAGAGCAGTGGATTCCTTCCTTTGGTTTGATCTTTACACCCAAAGGATGACCACACTTCATTTTTGTTGGAGATATCACCAACAACCACTCATTCTTAATTAGGCAAAACAAGATCTAGAGATAATGGCTACAACAAGGCTTCAATGTGGATGAAATTGGAAATTGAAATGTCTATCTACATCAATTATTCGATAAAATCGTATCAATGCAACCCTCTTCAAAACTATAAGTAAAACCATTGGCTTCTCTATAGCCCCATGAAAAATCTTGTGTGAAGCTTACTGCATTACTATAATTGTCTGAAAGGACTCAACTCTAGATTAACTAGTATTCTAGGATCACGCCCTAACGAAAAGACTTAAACTACGGATTTCTGTAAAAATTTCCACATAGTTTCCTCTACGAAGTGGACTACCAGAACCCAGCAAGAAAATCACACTTCAGATTTCCCACACCTAATATCGTGGACCACCGATGTCCATCCGGATTTCTCAATAAAGTGCGAAAAGTAAGTTATTTAAAATGCTGGAATAATAATACATGAACTAAAAATTCATAATCCAGCAATACTAACAATTCACAACCAACACTGAAAACTATTTATAACACTAGCATCCAGAGCGACTTCTAGGAGCATAATAAAACATATGAAAATACATTGCTAGTGGATCGAAACATACAGAAAGATATGATAATCCGATAGACTCAAAGACTCTAAGGATCAAAATTTAGTTCAGGAAAAGCACTACAACATAGGTACGGAAAACTGAAAGGTCCAGGGAAAGATAGATAAAAACATTTAAAAAAACGTTGGCGTGAGTGAACAAACACTCACAATCAGTGTAAAATAATAAAATATTCTATCTATGCCTTTTCGTTGATTTCTATGAAATCATATGAGTTCAAAATAATAAACTGAATAAAATATGGAAGTGGGGGCTCAGGGTGTTTGTTCTAACTTGAGACAATCTAAGTCAGCAGGGTGTTTGTACTAACCTGGTCTGACCCGACTAGTCAGTGATCAGCCGACTAGTCAAAGCATCGATGCTAAACATAAAACCATCACAAACATACCTCCAAACTCGATTGTAATAAAACACAGGAGACGGTAAATCTGCATAAACATGAACTCGCAGCAACTATGAAAATAAATAAACGTCCACTTACTGTACAATGTCGGGATATTCATAAAGCCGTAACCTGCTAATCAGTGCAAAAATCATCTGACACCGCCCGCTAAATCGTAATTCTGAAACCAGGATTATAATTAATATCTACTCGTCGATATTTATAATAAATAGCTAGGCTCGTAATCCGACGAGCAATAATATCGAGAATCTCACATTCTCGAATAACGTATTTTCCGACTAATTACAAACTTAATCAAATTCCAAATTTAATTCCTTGCATTCTTTCACTGTAAATCAATTCTAGAGTCGCAACATAAAACTCAAACATCGAGCGACTTGAATTTAAATCGATAGTCGAATCGTCCGTTAATAATATCGTGAAATCAATTAATTATTATCTGATTAAATACATGTCTAAATTAATCAAGTCCAGATCAATTCAAGAACCTTACTATTTCATTTGGCACAAAATTATGAGCGGAATGACATAAAATTTTTCCAAAATTTCCACATTGTCAAAGCTCCGCTGCGCACGGCGGTGTGTGGGCCACGCACCACTGCCAGCGATGGCCGGAATCCCCACTGGCATAAAATCAAGCAACCTGCATACCAAAATATTCATCTCAACAAACCCAACAACATTCATGAAGAATACAACATCAAAATCAAATCCGAAAACCACCAAATCGACGAAAAACTAAAAACCCACCCAAAAAATCAATTTGCTCGATTGCCGCTGTCCAGCCACAGCAAGGGCCGAGACGTGTCACGTTCAAATCATCTCATCCTCGGCTTCAAAACCCTTTTAACCTCGATGCCAAATGCTGCCGTGAGCACCACCACCATCGCCGAGAAAAACCACCCATAATCGGCCAAAGTTCTCGGCCTCGATTTTCCTTCCTCCGGCCACCAACACTGGAGATGCACCCGCTAATCGATAGAGGAGATTGAACCCAACCGTTTTCCACCAATATCATGGCCGAAGGATCGCTGTCGATGAGAACCTCACGACGAGAAAACACTCGGGAGGGGAAGGTCAATGAGGGGTCAACCCGACCTTCCCAAAAAGAAAACTTTGACCTTCCCAAAATAGAAACCCATATTTATACTCACGATAAAACGTTTTCCGATACTTTCAAAAAATTTCCGCTGACCATAAATTTTTCATCGGAACTCCGATTTCAACACTTGATGTGGCCATGAACTCGTATCGACAAACTCTACAACTTTAACCAAAGAAATTTCTTGAAAAAAAAAATTGATAAAATCTCAACGAAATCTCAGCAAAAGTTACCGATGGTAAAGACTAATAGATCACTAAATACTTAAGGATTGAGACTTGGTCCAACAACCATGATTTGATATTCACCCCTTAGGGTTGAGATGCATTTTTTTTCGCTCAACAATTGTAGTTGAACACTCACCCCTCAGGGTTGAGTTTTATTCTTTCGCTCAACAATCGTAGTTGGACGCTCACCCCTCAAGGTTGAGATTCATTTTTTCGCCCAACAATCGTAGTTGAATGCTCAGCCCTCATGGTTTAGATTCATTCTTTTGCCCAACAACCTTTGTTGGAAGCTCAATCCCTCAAGATCGAGATTCAATAATTCCTCGTCGAAGTTCGAGTTGCGTGTTCAACAAATTTGTGTCAATGCTGGCTCAAATCGAACTATAGATCTCAACATTAACTTTATCAATGTTCAAGATCCAGGCCACACATGATCAGTAATTATCTGTTGACACACTATCGATAAATAATCGATGCTGAACCAATTCACCATTGATATCCTATCGATACTCACTGCTCAATAATTTCATTCATTCAATATTTTTCAAAATTAAATATGATCGACATTACATCTCAAGTCGGCTTAACAACTCATTCGATGTTCCTTCGTGAAAAGTCGTTCTCGACGAATGTCGAGCAGAACCTTTAAGCATCGACCTCCTTCTTTCTACGTAATGATATCAGTGTGCTTTGTGACTTTCTCCCAAGTTCGACTACACGATCTCGGATCGTTGTTTGCTAGCAATCTCAGGTCTCAACCCTTTAATCTCGAGCCTCAGCTTTGATGAGTTTATTTTCCCTTTTTTGGCGATCATTTTCTCCTCGCGTCTCAAACATATTAGCGGTCTGATTAGATTTTCATTTACAAAGTATAACCCCTTTGCAAATGTAATCTGGACTGCCAAAATAGCAAAAACCAATTGTGTTTACTCATGCTTTAACCATTCATTCCAAATCATGAACATACATCAACCGAATCAAGCATTTAAAATACTACAAAATGCACATATCAATATGCTTTCAATATATTCGATCATCGTGTCGTATCATTCTTATGTCAAAATTACAAGCATTTAAAACATCTTTTGAATCCAATATTCGATACACATTTTTCTATCCGAATAAATGCTAGCACCATAAAAAACATCATTTTAGAAAATAAAATTCACCATAACCCAAATATTCACTATGCACCTATCACGCATTAAGTGCTCACGAAGCTACACTTCAAAACTCTAATAAATATTGCCAAGCTGACACAATACCCTGCCTAGTATTTACTCAAGATATGCCAAGCCCACTTTGATTAAGTTGATCAACATGCTCATCACATCTTGAAACATAACAAAACGATTATATACCATGATATTGTTACCTCCTAATTAAAAATTTATTTCGATTGAATTTCAACTAATACATAGACGACACGTGTCGTTGTTGTATGAATAATTGAATAAAATTTTGGGTAAGATTTCCGACCAATGACGAGTTGACATGTGTCACATCGACAGAACATTACCTTATAAATAATTGTACAAAAACTTCAATAAGATTTTTGATCAATCACTTGACGACACGTGTCACTTTCACGTGTCATTGTCGTGTGAATAATTGCCGAAGATTTCCGATGAGATTTTTGACCAACCACGACATGACACGTGTCGTCATCATCAGACATCAGATAACGTAAAATCGGCTATAAAAGAATCATCTCAGGCAGCTTATATTCTCACACCAAATTATTTGCTATTTCTTCAAACATTTCTTCACATTCCAGCATCAGTAAGATAGATCCTTTTAGTTTAAACACTTTTTTCACGAGGAGATGACAACAACGCCAGCGAAATGCAGAAATAGCTAATGCCTTCGTCACTGATGCGGTCATGGTAGCTACAACACTCGATGATGAACCACTTCACCGTTGTCCGAACGAAGAAAGGTTGAGAGTGCGAAGGGGACAAAATCTTATGGAAGATTACTTCATCGAACGCCTCGTCTTCAACGAGCAAGCATTTCGTCGGAGGTACCAAATAAGTTCAAACTTATTCAATCATATCTGCGCGGATCTCTACAACAATGACCCATTTTGGCATTAAAGAGCAGATGTCATTGGATTGTAAAGACTTCCTCCACAACAAAAGATGATCGGTGCTCTCCGAATGTTGGCAAAAGGCACAGTCGTAGATCAGTGTGCTGAATACATAAGGATGGGTGAATCAACAATACTAGAATGTATGAAGAAGTGGTGTACCCAAGTGTATGAGCTTTACGGTGACATTTACCTCCGTAGTCGAATGCAGCTGACGTTACTCAACTTCTAAGGAGGGCCAGGCAATGGGGATTTTCAGGTATGCTCAGAAGCATTGACTGCATGCACTGGGAAAGGAAAAACTGTCCAACAGCTTGGCAAGGGGCATACTCGGGCCGTCTAAGTGTCCCACTTTTACCTTAGAGGCGATGGCCTCATATGACACATGGATATGACACAGCTTCTTTGGGGTACCTGGAGCACATAATGATATCAACATGTTTCACCAATCGGATATTTTTGATTCGCAGTTTGCTGGAAGAAGCCTGCAAAAGAGCTATAAAGTCTATGATATGACATACCACAACACTTACTATCTGGCTGATGAAATTTATCTGAGGTACTCCTCATTTGTCAAAACTATTTCCAATCCCCAGACTCTACCACAGAAGTTGTTCTCAAAGAAACAAGAGGCATACTGCAAAAATGTGGAGAGGTGTTTCGGCATTTTGTGTAACGACCCGAACCAAAATTAATGAATTAATCGTCGTTAGTTGTGTAATTAACGAGCTAAGCATCAAACATCACGTTTATTGAGGTTTTTGTTAGTCGTAATTTAAAAAGATTAATATTTTATTAGTTACATCTTTGGCTTCAGCTTTCTTTTCGAAGTCATGGAGTTCGCCAAATTGAGTTCGAGGCCACTTCAAGCATGGAAATTGGTGTCGAGATGAATAAGTTATGATTTTTGGGGGTTTATCAAGATTCTTCTCGACTGAATTTCAATTTTTCCATAAATTATAAATTTCAAATCGTTCCCTTCACGAATGTTGTTGGGGATTTTATAACGAGCGTGCCGATACTTTGTTTGTAATTTTTGGAGGTACGAGTAATTTTCTAGGAATTTTGGTTTGGGGACCGTTTGATATGTTTTTAGGTGTGTGGTTTTTATTTGGGCCCATTATGTTGGCACAGCCCAAAACCTCCACCTCCTCTTCCTCTCTCCTCCCTCTCGTGTCCTCTCTCTCCCTCTCCTCAGGTCACTGACGACCCACCACCGGCCGGCCACCATAGCCACTAAGGCTAGTCTCAAAATGATCTCCTCAGTCCCCTATTCCTTTTCCCTAACATCACAGCCTCCAATTCTCCTCATCGACACCAGAAAATCGACGGAAAAATTCATGGTTTTTGGGCTCCGACGCCGGTGACGCCACCGGTGTTGTACCAACCCATCTCATGGGGGCTTTTGAAGCCCAGCCTCTGGGGAGTCGAACGCCACCCACGTCATGGCCCACTGTGGCTGCCGGACGGCGTACGAGCTTCACCGGAATTAGTGGGATTTCGGATTTTCTTCGGTAATTTCTGGCTTACTTGATCGAAATTTGAATATGTTGTTTTGTTGAAAGTTATTGAGCTTGAGCTAATCTATCTTTTGATGTATTGGTTGTAGGCATCGGCGATGGGTGACTTCTGGCTGCCGCCGTGCGCAGGGGAGCTCCAGCGACTGGAAAAGCGGAATCTTCACAGGAAGTTTTCTGGACCCTTTTGCGACCATTTTTGCATGGATTTGAATAGTTCGGACATTTTTATAATATTTTGGCTATTTTCAGGATTCAGGCCAACTCAACACTTCCACGTTAGGTGACGTGTGTCGACCCGGGGTTCATCTTTAGACAAGCGTTAATTTCGAGATACGATGATTAGGTCGATGTAGGGTTTAGTCGAATGCACGAACCTTGGATGGTAGTTTCTCCGATCGATATTATGTTACGGAACGCATTATCCATTCTATCAACACTGTGAAAATGTTAGGAATTAATTTAGATTTCTTTTTATTAGGGGCATTAAGTACGTTTATCGAGTTAATGGATCAACTTACGTTTCTGGCGATCTAGGTGAATGGACCTTTTATATTTCACTGTCGATTAGCGAGTCAAGGTTTTATGTTTATGAAGTTTATGAAGTTTATTTTCATTGGTGCATATAATTTAAGTTGCGATTATTTTTGTTAATCCTTTTCTCGCACGTGACTTAAAATACATTTACAATTATGCATATGATTTCCATTTGATACGCATATATATGTATACGTAATATGTTTTGATATGAGTACGTTTATGCATGGAGGCTATATGTTATGATTTCATGTCACACACACACGTCCTCTTATTTATGTATGAATGCATCGATGCATTTGCTGCTCAGTTGATCACCGAGTATGCTCCTGGTGGGACACGACAACACCTGACTAGATGACTATATTATGCATGCCTCCATACACGACTATGATATGACTTTTAAGTTGACTCGCTATGTTTTTACTATATGATTTTGGTGAAAGGCATACTTACATATTCTAAGATTTTTCTTACGAGACTATATTCTTCGTCCACTCACTCTAACGATTTTTCATGCTTTATATGCCTTTCCCCTGGGCCCTTTGGTTTCCAATGCCCAAGTTGCAGAGTCAGATGTGGTCGGGCACACACGTAAATTGAGGCATAGCAGTACCTGCCGTAGAATCCAGAGTTGATTCTACGAGTTAGCCACTTAGCCAGTGTAGGGAGTTTCGAGGGTCACGTAGCCTAGAAGTCTAAAACGATTTAAGATTTGGTTCCTATAAGTTGTTTTTCGAAATTCTGTTTGTCAATTTATAATTTTCAGCTTACTAGTCTCCCTTATATTTATTCTCCGGACTAGCATGTATATATCAAATGGTCATTTGAGAGCCTAATCCTGATTTAAGAATCTAAATCAAGGTTGGGTTCTCACATTTTACAATCTCGTTGGGTAATGATTCGTCATGCAGTTCGGTCTCACCATACAGGGGTAATAAAAAATATTATGTTGGCTTGCATCATTATGCATAACATGATAGTTAAGGAAGAGTTTGATGAGGACAAATTTGAGGAGAATGAAGAAGAAGATCTACAAAACTCATCAAGTGCTTTCCCAAATTATGATGGGTCAGTGGATGAACAAGGTAATCAGAGTCTTTTTGAGCCAATTGGAAGAGATGAACTGGATGAACAACGGTTTCGTGGCCGTCTTCTTGATCTTCAGTCTTTTTATATCCATGGAGAGCTTCAGAAGGACTTGGTGAAGCACAACTGGTTTCTAGAGACCAGTGAACATATCTAAATATGCTGTTTGAATTATATGTTTTTGCATTATGTGTGTTTGAATTTGGTGTGTTTTAATTTGGTGTATTTTAATTTGGATTTCATGTAATGTTATTTAATATCATCTCTAAATAAAAATTGTATTTTTATTTATTGAAAATTTAAATTACATAATGACAAGCTAAACCTAGATTTATTACGAAAACCAAACTATTGAAAAAGTGGACGATAACAATTTGAAAATGTTCTCTCGCTATCACTACCAGCATTTTCACTATAGCCGACGACATTTTGAATCATCGGCTATAGTAGACTATAGCCGACGACAACACCAAAAATCGTCGGCTATAGTACTATAGCTGACGATTTTTGCAACAAAAAGCATCGGCTATACTTTTGTCGATGTTTTTTTTTTCCGACAACACCAAAAATCGTTGACTATAGTCCTGTAGGCTAAAAAGCGTCGGCAAAAGTATAGCCGACGATTTTTGGTGTTGTCGTCGGCTATAGTCTACTATAGCCGACGATTTAAAATGTTGTCGGCCTATTTTTTATAATGTCGTCGGCTATAGTGAAAATGCTGGTAGTGTATCTTCTTGTTCGTTGTCGTCTCCTTCTCCTTGCTTAAAGATTTCCGATTTCCTCTTCATGAAATATCTCTTTGAATTTGAGGTCATTCTATCTATATCTATTGTCATGATCCTTGTTTCTTCTTGTAGAGCTCTCAATTTGTAGTCTTTCTCTTGAAGGAGGAGTTGCGCTTTGTGTAAAGCAAAATCATTATCCTCACTTGATTTTTGCGCGGTTGCCCAAATGGCTTGATTGGCCACAATGGTCTTCAAAGCCTCGTCTCATAACTCACTTGTAGGAGTCATGACTTTTTTTTCCCTTTTTCTTGCTTCTTTTGTCGCCTTCACTCCTGGTGGTCTAGGCGGACTCAAAGAACCTTCACGATTGCTCGTTGGTGTTGAAATCACCTCATCCTCATCCAAATTGATGGTTTGAGGCATTTCGCTAACGGTAGAAGTAGTAGCTTCGTAGTTGTAAATACGTGGAGTAGTAGCTATGGTTTCCCTAAAGAAAAGATGAGTCTTCAAACTTCCCAACATTCAAACTTTGAAAACTCTTTCTTTGTCTTCGACACAAACCACATTTGAGCTTTTCTTAACTATAAAAAATAATAAATTTCTATGTCACAATTTAATTATGTTTAATGGAGATGACAACATTCAGTTCATAAAATCAAAATAATACATGGAAAAATTACAAGGACTTACTTGATCTTGTGGAGAGATGTCGGATGGTGGTGGATTCCTTCATGCATAACTAAGAGCTTCACCCCAAATATTGAAAACTTAGTAAAACGAGATGAAATTACGGTTTGGGTCCTAACTTCCTTGGTTGATTCACCATGAACAATCACCCAATTTTTGATGCAAGTGGCATATACATTTTTTCACAATTCGTCGACTTTTTGCTTGTTGTTGGTGATAGGATCAGTGCTAATATGCATATAAGAAATGCACAATTGCAAATCTTCCGAAGCAAGCCAATTCGACATTTTTTGGGAGAAAACAACACAAATGAATGAGAGAAGAGATTGAGGGAGATGATGAACTTGTTGTGCACAAATTGGTGTGGGAGGTTTGTAAAATTGATGTAGTATTTATAAGAAAATTGTAGGGTGGTGTTTGTAAAGTTTTAGAATTTTTTAGACTATTTTTTGGGAAAATTTGTGTTATGTCCGTTAATATTTCAAAAAAAAAAAGTTGTCGTTGCCTTTGAATATGAGCCGTCAGATTCAATTTTAGATATAAATTGAATAGCCCAGAGCACTTGACAGTTGGGGGTGAAAAGGGAGCAGCACTAAGCCACGTGGCTCGTTCTCATTTGTCCGTTATTACAAGGTTAAAAAAATTACAACACACACGCCGTAAAGAAAGAAAAAAAATTACGCAACCTGGCGTCACCCACGTACGTGGGCTCTGCCAGGCTGCTCGTGCGCAGCGACGAGCAACGATTGATCGAGCAGCTGCTTGCCTTGCCAGTCAACGAGTGGTCACCGGCCAAAGACGATGCCGCTGCACGCAGTTTTCTAGCTTGCTCGTGCTATCTGTGCAGGCCCCCACCGTTTTCTCTGCCCGCTGCAGATGCTCTTAGTAGCGTCGTCATCTCTTTTGGAAGCTTATGAATTTATGGAGAATACTATCCACCGTCATCCCTCTCCCAAGCTCTTGCCTCCTCCTCTTGTTGTTTTCCATCCATCAAGTTGGATCCCCCCTATTTCGAGCTCCCTCAAGCTCAATTGTGATGCTTCCTAGTGTGCCAGAACTCTCAGGGCGGGTCTAGGTGTGGTCATAAGCAATATTCTTGGTCAATTGGTTTCGGGTTACAATGGCTTCCGCAAAGCCAAGTCCAATTTTGTAGCGGAAGGAATGGTTCTGGTGGAGGGTCTTAAACTTCTTCCTTTACTCTCTAATTAGCTAGTCACAGTGGTTTCTGATTCTCAACAGCTCATTAAGGATATGTTTAATTCTTCCCCTCCAAGCAATTGGCAGGTTCGTCACCTCATCTTCCAAGCTCGGTATCTAGCTTCAAACCGGCAAATCAACTGGATGTGGTCCAGCATATCAGCTAATCAACTAGCAAATCTTGTTGCCTCGTTAGCTAGCAGAGAGAAGTGTCCCCAAGATTGGTTATCCTGTCCTCCTTCCTCTTTATGTAAAATCCTAGTATTTGATGGCCTCCTTGGCCCCCTTTTCTCAACTGTCTCTACCGCTCTTTCCTAGCTTGTGAGAAAGAGGCTTTTGTCTTAATATATCTTCTCCCTTAAATAAATTTTAAAGGTTCATTATTTGAACAGAATGACTAAAGTGAAATTGAAACATAAATTTTTAAAGGTTCATTATTTCAAAATAACATATTTTTAACATGAAAGACCAAAATTTAAAATATGTCACATTTCTTCGATAAAAGTGTACTGGACATCTCTTATATAAAATGAAGGCAAAATTGCATGAATGGTCATTAATCTTTACCCAAAACGACACTTTAGTCACTATCGTATGACATATGTCAAAATGGTCACTCCCGCTGAGGTTTCATTTTCAAATTGGTCATTCGAGCTCAAACGTTCGTTAAAAAAAGAATGTTCCGTTTATTTTCAGGGATATTTTTGTCTTTTTATCCCCATTTGGCAAAAAAATTATTTATTAATTACACTTCTTAGACATGTCTTGAGTTAGCCAGTCGTGGCAACTGAATTAGCCAGTCGCGGCAACTGAGTTTGCCATTCGCGTATTTACAACCCAATCTGAAAATTATTTCGAGTATTTACAACCCAATCTCTGGCCACCCGTCCCTCTCTCATCTATCTCGGACCCTCTCTACGTTGCTCACTACACACACTCTCTCCTCTACTCCTCCAACACTTCCCCCGACACACCAGTCCTCATCGACGCTGCCTCTGTTCGCCACATGTCCTACTCGATTAGCCCGAGTTTCTCTCCATGCTAACCCGACCCGAACAACTCGACGCTGCCGCGATTCTCTATTCGTCCGGGAGGACGGGGGCGGGTGAAAGGAGTACGTGGTGTCGTCACACCAGAATCACAGCAGAGGCTATAAGGTGGTGGCTAGAATGCTTATAAAGAGCTTGCGGCAATTTTGGATTGAGCAAATCGGCGACGGCTAAGGAAATCGAAGGCCGCTGAGCAGATCGACACGAGGCATTAGAGAAAGATAGTCGTCGAGCTCGGGGGTTTCGAAGCTGAGGCCGAGCTTCAAAATGGAAACCATATCCCTGAACTGAATTCTCCAAATGCGTTTCAAGGCCAAGATCAGGTTGTACTAGGTCGACGATGCCGCTGTGAGTATTGGGGGAGAGGAAGCGATGGCCGAGGTGAAGCCGCTAAGATCGGCTGCAAGAAGGAGATCGGAGGGATATGACCATGGCGAGCCGATGGGAAATGGCAGAGCTCGTGATTTCGCAGTGCGACGAGGGGTGGAGCAAGCGTGAGGCCGTGAAGAGACAGTGTTTTTATTGCATCAAGGAGAGAGTGGTAGATTTTGTAATTTTTTAAAACTTGTAATAATGACATTATTGTAAATAAATGAAATTAAATTATAAAAGGATATTTTTACCCTTTACATATAAAGTATTTAATGTCTAAAATAGACCGAAGTAACTAAATTGATAGACAGAGATCGAATATGAATGACCATTTTAACATATGTCATACGATAATGATTAAAATATGATTTTATGCAAAGATTAATCATCATTTATGTAATTTTGTCTAAAATGAATCACCGAGAGTGGTATGACTGGTATCGACAAAATATAGGGAGAGTGGTATGGCTGGTATCGACATTCCCGATTCAATTCAGTTTTGTGGGGGCTTTGCAGAGGTTTTAGGGTTTCAAACCAAAAAGAACACCGAGATAAAAAAATGTCAGCTTCAGTCGCCGGAAGGACGCCAACAATTGTGCGAGCGTTTTTCCGAGCAACAACAACAACAACGAGAGTTCCAAAGACGACGACATTCCTCCCTTCGATTCGCTCCAATTCGTTGCCTCGTTACTCATCTCTACGGTACACTCCACTAGTACTACTACTTCTTCATTTTCAAGTTCGCCAATACCATATCGACTAATGTCCGTAGAATTTTGTGTGCTTTTTCTCAAGGTTGTTGCGAAGAGAATTGAGCTCGCTTCAACCGCTCCACAGCTCCATTGCTGCTGCTTGCCTCGTCTCCAAGCTCCCAAATCTAGCTACCACCTCCTCCGAAGGTCACTCATATTCAATGTTGTATCTTGTTGTAATTTAGATTGATTCGGTTCAGCTAGAATGTTTTTGGTAACTCAAATCATTGAAAAATTCAAACATCTCTTAGTGCACGAATCATCGAAAAGTTAAATCAAAGTCTTTGGGCGACACAGCGTTTCTTAATTACATTGAGCTGGTTAAGAGTACTTAGTAGTTACAAATAATCGACAATGTTATGATATTCACATGGGAGTAGTGATATATATATATATATATATATATAGTTGAGTCCTGATTCCATCTTCGTGAAGAGTTGTAGGAAATGTAATTGAAGGGGGGTTGTGTGCTTTGAGGGACTAGTTGTCTATACTTTCTCAGGTTTTACAAGCAATTTATTAGTCGCAGTTATTGTGGTACATATTATTTATTAAATGTTTGGACGAAAGTTTGAAGCAACGAGTAAGAGGATGAACTACGGATAACTATTATTTTAAGGGCACAATCTTCCACCAACAATCATCCATAAAATCACTTGTTCTGATCTAAGAGGGAATTGTAATGGTGCTGGTTTATTTTTCAACATGTATATTTTGTTAATAAGATTATTTGTTGACACATTTTTAAGCTATGTTTATGGTACACGATCTTGAGTATGCTCTCTTTGCCCCTTTCACAGGTCGATTTGTGAACTACCTCAGTCCTATCTAGGGGCAAGTGCTTGCAGATATGACAAGGTTCTTCCATTGTTCTTCAGTTTTGCTGATGAGTTCTCTTAGAAAGTCAGAATGCTCGTCTTCCAAGGTTAACTGCTAAACATGTTTGTTTGAATTTTATAGAAAATCTTTGGCATCTCTTGAGAGTCTTTTACTTCTCATTTGTTGAAAAAGACTTTACACTCATGACTGAGATGATCGTCCTGTACTGCTTTTAAGTAATGTCATATTAGCTCATTTGTATCAAATTAATAATGCAAATGGCAGGCAAATTTATTCATAGGAAAATAAATGACCAAAAAGCATCCTGATGGAATCCTAATGGCTTGGTTCTGATTGTATTGCTAAGAAGACACCAATCTATCTCCATAACTTTGATAGTTGAATGCTATTTCAGTGTAAATGGGTTTGAAACTCAGTTACTTATATATTATTGTTAGACTAAAACCATATCACAACCAAAGTCATGTGGCAAACCTGAGAGTCTTAGAAACTGAGGCGCTATCTTCAGTTTGAAACTAGGATAGTGCTAACACATACTGTAGGTACACAAGTACACAAGTACATAAGTGTTTTGTGTTTTGTGTGCTCTCTTTTCATATACTATTTTGTCTATGTGATTATTTTGAACTATAATGAAATTGAGGGGATGGCTTTAAATTCAGTAGTATTTCACGCAGATTGTATTTGAGGGAAATTCCTGAGGGGCATTTATTTAAAAGGGGAACTGCCACATGTTTACCTTTTTGTGCTTGTTAGGCAATTTTAGTAGAGTTGTATGCAGCTTTATGTAGTAGCAGTTTATAAGATCAAAAGAAGGTCAAGTTTTCAACTAATCATGAAAGCGAATTTAGTAACTAAAATGATATTTACTGTAATCTTCTTGAGCTGCTTCCTGAAAACTAATATACTATTTGGTCTATGAATGATTATTTTGAACTATAATGGAAAATGAGGGGATGGCTTCAAATTCAGTATCATTTCACGTAGATTGTTTTTGAGGGAAATTCCTGAGGGGCATTTATTTAATTGGGGAACTGCCACATGTTTACCTTTCTGTGCTTGTTAGGCAAGTTTTGTAGAGTTGTGTGCAGCTTTATGTAGTAGCAGTTTATAAGATCAAAAGAAGGTCAAGTTTTCAACTAATCATGAAAACGAAATTTAGATTGACATGTGTTTGGGTTGGATTGATCTAGATGGCCATTATTTGGTGTCATCAATCTTCCTGATTTCAGTTTTGATTCAGATTTTCTCAACTTTCAATGTCAAATTAGTCGTGGTTGGTGTTCCAAGATACTTTGGCTGATAAACCTTTATTCCAATGTTTCCAATAGTAGTAACTAGATGGAATTCTTTTGCATCAAATCACTAGCCATGGTAAAATTTTGAAATAGATTGTTGCTTGAAGATAGTAGAGATGTGTATGCCTGTCACTTCAAATAGTTGAGGATCCATTAGTTCTGCTTATTACTATTGTGATTTTTTCTCAGACTGCTATAGTTTCTTTTATAATTATGTTTGAGACCATATTATTAACAGGATACATGTAGGTTCTTATTTTTTTGTAACATTCTCCCTTGAAACAAATTCTAGATCCTAGTTCTCAAGGATTGAAGTTTCGTCATCTAACAGCTTGGATGTTACTTCCGCTGCACTTAGACCCTCTGAGCAACATTCCCAGGTTGCATATTTGTAGTTTTAATTGAAAATGGAAGTCTAGTTGCCGGAAAGAATTTTTACATGGACCTTAATAGATCTAATTGTCTACACAGCTCAAATACCATATCTATAGGATCTTTGGGACGATTGTATTTGAATTCAGAACCATCTAGCTGTAGATACAGACTACTACAATTTCATGCTGCAGTGTAGGATTCTATTGAAATCGGAACCATCTAGCTTCAGTGTTTCTACAAAAGCCCGCAAAGCATGTTCTCTCCAGGTAGTTCATCAGCTGTTAGATCGGATTTCGCTTATGAGCGTGATCAACAAATTAAGCTGCTACAAAATTAGTTTACCCATCTAAATCTTGTCCATGGATGCAATTATACATTATTATATTTTAATTTTTTGAAAACTATACATTATTATCTTAGCTAGAGAACTGTACAGTAAGATGGTTTGAGTTCCTAGATGCACTTTTCAACTGATGGTGGATTCCCTACGTTTATTTAGTTAGCAACAACACTTTGTTATAACAGTTTTTTGTATACCGTCTAGGATCTATAACCCTCCTGCAGACACCACACAGTTGACCGAAAAGAACTTCCCTGGAAGTACATAGCCTCATACATGACAATACGTATTCCATCCCTATATCACTGCGCATACATTTCTTAAGAAAAGTAGAAATACATGTTCCGACCGCTAATATTTGCCGACATAATATTTTGGTGCAGGAATAGAATAGAGAATTTTCCAAGTGTCATTATAAGTTGTTAATTTGCTGTCTACATGGAAATGGACTTCCACCAACTTCCCCGAAGCTGCAGAACACATCGGAGGCTTCAACAGGACCTTGCACTACAAAAACAATATCTTTGAATTGGTAGGATACTGCATTATTTTAGTTCTAGGCTTTATTTTTTGTTGTTGTTGGCAATTGTAGGCTTTAAACTTGGGAGACCAAGGTTTTTTTCACATGTATTTAATTTAATTAGTAGCTGAGATGTCATGTTAGATTGGATTAGATTAAGTTCAACTAGGGCCAGTACCACTGGTTTGTTGGGGTGAAGGTGACTTGAGAGGAGACACTGGACGGATCAAAATTAAGGATTAAAATTATTATGAAGTTTAAACTTTCATGATGTTTAAACTTTAAAAATTATTAAAAATTAACAAAATAATATTCAAGTTCTTAAAATTATATTTTTGTGATGGCTAGAATTATTTTTCGTCAAAACTTGTTAATACTAATGACGTCAACTTGTTAATACTAATGACGTGTTGATTTTTTGTTTGAAAACAAGATGAAATGACTTTTAATACTCATATAATTTTTTATTTATTCATTTTCTTCTGTCTCTCATGTTCGACCAGATACGCGAGCCTCTCCGTCGGTCACGCCTGGCCGCCTCAATCGCCACCTCGTTGGCTCTGCCTCATTTTGCACAGCGTCTCCACCCACTCTGCCCTCGCAGCCCTCCAACAACCCAAGCGGAGAAGACACTCCAGAGGGGGTCGATTTGGGCGATGGCGTGGCGGAGAGTGGTTGGGGATGGAATCGACCTAGTACCTCATTTTTATTAAAAATGGTCCTAGTGCAGCGACCCAAGCCGTCTCGGATTTGGAATACACCCTCAACCATGGCCGATCTAGGCGGCGAGGAGGCCGACAGGGACGTAATTGGGATTTGTGAGTCCTTCGATGTTGGCGATGACGTCGTCTGGGTCTGGCGGCAGTGGTGACCAATGGTCGAGGTTGCGGAAGAGTTTCACGGGGTCTTCGTCGTCGTCCATGGCGATTCCAGTTTTAGGGTGGAGATTCCTTGAGAATAAATAACGTCCCAGATTATTTGATCAAATGGACGGCAGTGATGATGGGCAGATGTTATTTGCCTTATTTTCGACGCTCTAGATGTATCTCACTATTTTCTTTTTTGTTAATATAATTTTTTATTTTATTTTTGGCTTCGACAATGACTCTTTTACTACTACATCATTGAAATGGACGGTGTTGTAACGGGAAATGACTTTAGGCATCACGAAAATATAATTTTAAGAATCTGAGTACCATTTTGATAATTTTTAAATATTTGACTATCATATTAACGACTTGATGAAAATTCGAACCCAAATGATAATTTTAATTCATATTTAATAGGATAATAGCTTATTACATTTTGATGTATATGGTATTTTGAGAAGGAAGACACTTTCTTGTCTTGTTTGCTGATACTTTTGTTTTAGGGAATGGCGTCTCATGATCAGATGTCTTAGTTTGCTGCATTTGCTTAAAGAGGTTTTTTTTTTTTTTGGAAAGGGTGCATGGGGTTGGGGCGCTTTGTGCAGTCCAAATCAAACATTTGATGTTGTAACAGTCAAGCAATGCAATTGGAGATGTTCACAGTTTTAGTTTTAGCATTATCTGTCCTTCATTGTATTCATTCAATTTAATCAAGACTCGGGGAGTTGAGGATAAACCCACCAGTTCTTATTTTTCGTTAGTGAAAACTCTTTCTGAATTCCAAATAGAAAGAGAATACAAGTGTAAATTACTAATTCGAGAGATTTGCGTTTTCTGATAAAACTACAGTATATGTAGAAAATTCTACTTTATCACAAACCCATGGGAAGAAGACAAACCTCACTGAGATCAGTATAATTTTAATGCACGTACACGTGCTTGTACAAACAGGGAAGCCATAAAGTTTATATTATAGTCACAACAGCTCTGCTAGGTTTTTTCTAAGTTTTGCGAAGCATCCCAATCATTTGTGTGAATTAATGGATATTCTCGCCTGGAATTGCCGAGGTCTCAACAATGATGTTGTTGTGCAAGGTCTCCTTTGTGTGCTGCGACAGAAGCGACTTGCCTTTGTTTTCCTCAGTGAAACAAAGGTCGACAATATGGAGTATATGAACTCTGTCCGATTGGAAACTGGATATCTCAGTGGAGAGGCTGTGGCTAGTGTTGAAAACTTAGGGAGTCTTGTGATGCTATGGAGAGATGGTTTGCGTGTGAAATTCAGGGACAAGGCCACAAATTACATCGATTTGGAGGTTTATTGCTCTAAGGAAACCAGTGTTGCATGGAGACTTATTGGCTTCTATGAGAATCCAATAACGGCTGTACACTTTCGAAAGCAAGATTTGATCGAAACCTTAAGTGACGAGTGTAGCTTACCTTGTGTGCTTATAAGGGATCTCAATGAGCTGTGAATGCATCAGAGCAAGATGGAGGTGCAGTACGCAAGGAAAACCAAATGCAAGGATTTAGAGATGTGTTTGTCTGCGCTGATTTAGTCGATCTTGGTTTTGTTGGTGCAGCATATACTTGGCACAAAGGGCTGATGCGTTCTAGGCATGATAGGGCAGTTACGTCGCCCACATGGTCTGATATCTTCCCGGGTTCATGGATGGAGGAGCATCTTAGTCCACTCCATGGTGATCATATCTCAATATATTCTACTACATGTGCTAGAAACATTGGCTCCTACTGAAACTAGGAAACAACGTCGCTTCCGTTTTGAAAGCTACTGGACGGAACATGATGAATGCAAGATGATCATTGAACATGGTTGGAATCCCTCGGTTCAGGGTACACCGACCTATTGTGCCACAGAGAAGATCAAAGGTACAAGGTTTGCTCTTACCTCATGGCAACATACTACATTTGGTAATCGGCAAAGGGAGATAGACCAATTGCGTGCTAGACTAAAGGAGTTACAACAGGGTTCTCTCTCAAATGCTGCTTAGGCGGAGGGTGTTATTCTTCATGAAAAGCTTGATTCTTTGCTTACAGCGGAACATCTATATTGGAAGCAGCGATCCAAAGTTCAATATATGAAGGAAGGGGAGAAGAATACCAAATATTTTCATCGGACAACCACCAATCGAAAGAGGAAAAATACTCTCAAAGGACTTTTTGATAGTGTCGGAGTATGGCAGGAAACTGAAGAGGGATGGGTAAGGTAGTGTTTGATTATTTTAATGACATGTTTACGTTCAAACCTGCTGATTTTAGCCGGAGGCAGAGGGCTATTGATTTGCTTGAACCAAAAGTTACTGAATCAGATATTGCTAGGTTAACGGCGGCATACACAATGGAGCAGATCAAGAAAGCTCTTTTCCAAATATATCTTACTAAAGCTCCGGGACCGGATGGAGTGCCCCCATTGTTCTTTCAAAAGTATTGGGAGACTGTTGGCCCAGATGTTGTGGAAGCAGCTCAAAATTTTCTTCATTCGGGTCAGTTACTTGGCTCTCTTAATTACACTCACATATGCATGATTCCGAAGGTTAAGAATCCTACTAGAGTAGCCGATTTAAGGCCTATTGCTCTATGTAATGTCCTTTATAAGATATGCTCGAAGGCTGTTGCTAATAGTTTGAATAGAATTCTAAATTCACTGATTTCGCCTTTTCAGAGTGCCTGTCCCTGGAAAGTTAATTATAGATAATTCTCTAATTACTAATGAAGTGTCCCACTATATTCATAACTGTCATACTAGTTTTGAGGGTGTATTCTCACTAAAGCTAGATATGAGTAAGGCTTACGATAGAATGGAATGAGATTTTCTCAAAGCGGTTCTTCTTCGATTGGGCTTTCGGGAGTAATGGATTCAGGTTGTTATGCAGTGTGTGTCAATGGTGAAATATTCTTTTCTCTTGAATGGCTCCCCTAAAGGTCTGTTGAGACCTTCCGTGGTTTACGTCAAGGTGATCCACTCTCAGCCTACCTGTTCTTGTTGTGTACAGAATTTTTCACGACTTTGCTTGATCAAAAAGCCTCGGTGGGTGCTCTTGAAGGTATTACGATTTGTCCAGGTGCTCCGATCATTAGACATCTCTTTTTCACAGATGATAGTTTACTATTTGGTAAGGCATCGGATTCCGAATGTTCTCATATTAAGGAAGTGTTGAAAGAATATGAAGCTGTGTCGGAGCTACAAATAAACTTTAAGAAGAGCAGTATAGTTTTCAGCAAGAAAGTTTCGGTCGAGATAAAAGAGAGTTTAACAACTTTCTTGGGAGTTTCCATTGAGGAGAAGCATGAAAAGTATCTCGGTTTGCCTACGTATATAGGGAGGAACAAAGTAGAGGCTTTATCTTACATTAGAGAAAAGCTTAGTAAGAAGCTAAAAGGGTGGAAGGGAAATATGCTCAGCAGTGGCACTGGTAAGGATTTTCTCATTCGAGTTGTAGCTCAGTCATTACCAACTTATTCCATGAACTGCTTTCTTCTTCCTCAATCCTTTTGTGATACACTATATCAAATGTGTGCAAATTTTTGGTGGGGAAGCTCTCTGAAAAATCGTAAAATTCATTGGTTTTCTTGGGATAAACTATGTTTTCCAAAGGAGGAGGGTGGTATGAGTTTTCGGGATCTTCATGCTCATAATTTAGCACTTTTACCCAAACAGGGATGGCGATTGCTAAAATTTCCCAACTCACTTGTTGCTAAACTTTATAAAATACGATATTATCCTGACTGCGATTTTCTGGAGGCTAATACACAAGGATCTATGTCGGCTTGCTGGAGAGGTATTAGCTCGGCAAGGGAAGTGTTCAGGAAGAGTTTGCGACGCCAAGTTGGTACAGGTACCTCCATTCGGGTTACTAGTGATCCGTGGTTACACTGGCCATATTCCTATCGTCATTTGGGATGTACGGCTCTTACAAATACTCTGGTGTGTGACCTGGTTACAAAACAAAGGCAGTGGAATGAGTTAAAGCTCCATGAATGGTTTACTAATGAAGATGTAGAATTGATCCTGAGCATTCCTTTAAGCATGCGACAAATGGAAGATAGATGGATATGGCATCACGATAAGAGAGGTTATTTCTCTACAAAGTCTGCCTACAAACTAGCTTATAAAGCGTTGCACTCGGTCTCCAACAGTAGCGTCACACCCTTAATCCCAAGCTGGAAGATTTTATGGAAGGTGTCGGTTCCTGGAAAGGTAAAACTTCATATGTGGAGGGCGTGTCGAGCAATGCTTCCTACAGTATCCAATCTACTTTCACGATGAGTCATATTACGTCGAGTTGCCTACTTTGCAGATATTCGTATGAAGATGTATTGCATGTGGGATGGCACTGTTCTTTTACCAAGGAGGTGTTCTCACAGGTTCCATCTCTTACTAGGAAACTTACGAGTCCAGCAGGTATGATATTTTGGGACTAGATTTTTTTCTTGCACCTCACTTTTGTCTACAGAGGAATCGACTCTTTTTCTAGTGCTTGCTTGGTTCATATGGAAGGAACGTAATCAACGGTTGTGGAAAGGAAAATCAAAGACACCAGTGAAAGTAGGCTTCCAAGCGCAATTGTATTTTACAACCATGTAGTCGGTATTCCAAAAGAAGAAGCACTCAAAGGTATCAAGGCCGAGTACTTTTTGGACTGCACCATCACAAGGTGCTCTGAAGTTGAATATATATAGATGGAGCATTTGCTGCAGATAGTCACAGTAGAGGTCTAGGAGGTGTCCTTCGTGACAATGCAGGGTTAGTTCTGGGAGGTTTTGCCATATTCCAGCACCATATCTCTACAACAGAGATGAGTGAAGCCTTAGCTTTTCGAGAGGCTTGTCTTTTTGCAACAAAGCACAAACTGTCAAGGGTAACATTCGAATCTAATTTTCAAACTATTGTTTCTTCAATTATCAATGGTATAGACAATAACTCAGAGCAGGAGAAGGTGATTGATGACATACTGCCATTGCTTCAGTTAGTTCCAGAATGCAAAGTAGTTCATGTTTATAGAGAAGTTAATACTTTAGCTCACAATCTAGTTTCTTTTAGCTCTATTTCTTTTTGTAATTAGGCTTGGCTGAGAGTAGCTACACAAGCGATAGAGACTATCATGGCCACAAGTTATACAAACTGATTTCTATGAAATAGGGTACGTCATGTCTTACCCTAAAAAAAAAAATCAGGGAAGCCATATGTATCTGTATTTTTGATATTTGACAGCTTTCTGGGTCGTTATTTATGGTATATTCATTCCTTGATACCAACCTAGGCCTTCAGCTTTAGTATAGTATAATTTACTGATCGAATGGTTGGCTCTCTGACAGTCTACCATACCATTATAAACGTATTATGTTTAAAATACCCAGTTGCAAATCACCATATGCTGACATGCATATGCCATAAAAACATTGGCCTTCCAATTTCCAAGCAAGACCATGATATATACAAGTGAGATTTAATCCATGACCTGTCCAAGTTGGTGTCATTCCACTATTGACAAATTTCTTGAAGTTTCGTCAATGCAAGTTCCTTCAATTCTATATTTTTTTAGGAAGTTTGTTCTATATATTTAAACATTATGTCACTGAGATACTTCTCTTTAGGATTTTATACCCATTTTTTTAGATGTTTGGATGCCTCACTGCTTTCAGATGGTCCAAAAATGTTTGGATTTTCTTATTAGTTTATCAACTCTAAGAATAGTAATCTACATTTGAAATTTGGAGCTTCACCAACTTTTTTCAAAAAGTTGAGGCTCGAGACTAAAAGTCATATAAGATTTGGTTAGATGCAACTAGCATCTGCCTAACTGATGTAGTTAATTGACACGGTTTCATTTCCCAAATTGTAATCACAAGGTCATGATTCAAGACTTGCTAGAAAGACAGAGAAATTAGGTACCCGTTATTCGTGTGAAAGGGTGCGAGCCATGTTTTTCAATTGATCAACTAGAGTAGTTAAAAAATGTAAACAAGAAATATATATAGTGTGTGCGCGCATTTTGGTTAGTCTTCGAGTGAAGATGTGTCTTATTTTTATAACTTTAAAAAGTCGGATTTGATTTTGATAAGAAACATGCATGTACAGGCTAGGGTTTGTCACTGAATTATGAGGATGAGAATTCTGTATTTATCATATCATGGGTACGTTAGCCTCCTTCACTTTCAAGGATAGTACGCAGGCATGCACTTGGCTGTAAAGAAGGCCTCAAGGGAGACCCAGTTCTATCCTCTTATTCCTCTAGGACAAGATCGAGCACATAGGGTCCATAACTCACAAGTGTGCCTCCATCCTGTTTGTATTAAATAGAAGCATTCAGAGTGTTGTTGAATGTACTGTACGTATATGGGATCTGCATTTGCACCTAGGATCTCATACTTCTGTTTTCAAAAGTTAGCTGGGCTGTCCTAAGTTATCTTCTCAATCGAAGAACTGATCAAAGAGTAGACCGCCTGTGCAAAACCCTAGCAGAACCAGACTTCATTATAACAGCATATTATGTATAAAAGGTGTAAATTTTGTAACTAGATGATAGATAACCAGATTACTTAAGTAGTAGTTAGCTGCCTTAATGGGAGCATGTTCTGAATCATATTGAGTTGCATGCATCCTTTCAATCTTATGAGCCTTAATTTCAAAGCTACATACTTTTTGCAGCAGCTAATACTCTTTTACGTGCCACTTAATCATATGGCGCCAATTCCAAGCAATCATAATTAAGAAACAAGGTTTAAACCCACCAATTTGTGAAATATATAAGAGATTTTATATTCCGAGTGGACTTGAGGGAGGAGGAGAGATGCAGTCATATGGTTTAAGAAACAAGGTTTAAACCCACCAATTTGTGAAATATATATGAGATTTTATATTCCGAGTGGACTTAAGGGAGGAGGAGAGATGCAGTCATATGGTTTAAGAAACAAGGTTTAAACCCACCAATTTGTGAAATATATATGAGATTTTATATTCCGATATGGGAGGGGCCAGTTCACCGATAAACAGGGTTCATGTGATAGGGGCTCTAATTTATATATATATATAAAATAATCCGAACTCGTTTTTTCTAAATGCAATCAGACCTATACGCATTAATTAATGTATTATTATATAAGAAAAATAAAAGAAAGACTCAGTTTAGATTTTTTTTCTTCTAAAAAACTTAGCATATATTTTCGATCCCAAAAATACATATTCTGTTTTTAATTAAGTATGTAACAGATCTTCGTTTTTGTCATTTTTACGTTATTTGTCACTCTCTAACTCTCGCGTTCTACCTATACTTTTTTCACTCTCTCTTTCGTTCTCAGACATTTTTTTCTCTCTTTCTCTCTCGTGCTTTTTAAAACTGCTCCTGTCGTTTTTTTTCTCGCCGTCGTCGTGTTCGAGTTTAGCCGTTTAGTTCATCGTCGCCCGTGGTCGTGTCCATCGTCGTCTTTTGTTCTTCGTAAGAATCTCTATTATGAAAACCTTGGGTTTTTTATTTTCGTTTGTTCTAACCAGTTTACATGTTCCTTTTCCATTGTTCATTTATGAAGTATTGAAATGTTGTTGTTTGCATGTTCCTTTTCTGTAGTTTTCAGTTTATTTTCGGTAATTTTTCATTTTTTTCATGATTTTTGTAGTAGGTTTTTGATGTAATGTGTTCGGAATGCTATTTGTTTGTTGTAGTAGTTGTTGTGTTTGTGATTGAAGGCTTTTTATCTGGATATATCGAAGTATCTGTTTGTGTTCAATTTGAGTATCATTTTCATGTTTTTGAAATGTTGTTGTTGTTGTTGTTGTTGTTGTTGTTGTTGTTGTTGTTGTTGTTGTTGTTGTTGTTGTTGTTGTTGTTGTTGTTGTTGTTGTTGTTGTTGTTGTTTCATGCGGTTGTGTTTGTGGTAGAATGTCTTTTTATGTACATCCTTTGTAAGTATCTGTCTGGATATCTGTTTGGGTATCTGTCTGGGTATTTATTTATCTTACTATTTTTAGATATCTGTATTTGATTTTTGTCTAACTATATGTGTGTTGATCATTTACAGTTATTCTATAGGGATCAATGGCGAAACGTAATAGAGCAGTCCAAGAATCAGACAGTGACACTACAAGAAAACTGCACTTAGACCACGGACCATTTCCGTCGTCTAAGTGCAGTTTTCCGTCGTCTAAGTACTTGGACGACGTAATCTCCGTCGTCCAAGGTCCGTGCTCCAAGTGCTGTCGTCCAAGCACCTGGACGACGGAGACTTAGTGTGTCCGTCGTCCAAGTGTACTTGGACCTCGGAAATTATCCGTGGCCCAGGTGTTCACCTGGACGACGGAAACACTAAGTTTCCGTCGTCCAGGTGAACACCTGGGCCACGGATAATGGTAGCAATGTCCGTGGCCCAGGTGCTCACCTGGACGACGGAGACTTATTGTTTCCGTCGTCCAGGTGAGCACCTGGGCCACGGACATTGCTCGTGTGTCCGTGGCCCAGGTGTTCACCTGGATGACGGAAACACTAAGTCTCCGTCGTCCAGGTGAGCACCTGGGCCACGGACATTGCTCGTGTGTCCGTGGCCCAGGTGTTGACCTGGACGACGGAAACACTAAGTCTCCGTCGTCCAGGTGATCACCTGGGCCACGGAGAACGACAGGGTTTAGGGGTTAGGGGTTAGGGGTTAGGTTTAGGGTTTGTGCACCTGGACGACGGAGAACATAATCTCCGTCGTCCAAGTGAATATTTAATTTTTTTTTAAAAATAAATTGAAATTAAATATTATTAATTTAATTTATTATTATTTTAATTTAAATAATGAAAAATGCTAATATTAAATAAATAAACTAAATTTTGAATATTAAAATTAATAACTTATATATATAATTATTAAATAATCAAAGTAAATTAATTTGTACATACGAAAAAACCCATAAATTAAAATATTGTTCGGAATGCGTAAAGAAACGAGATAATATACTACGTGCTAGCTAATACACTGGAGGAGCAGATGCGGGGCCGAGTCCTCCGCCTCCAGCCGGGTCGTTGTCGTCGGGGTGTGGGTTCGGAGGAGGTTGACATACTTCTCGATTTTGGTTCATGAGCGCGATGAGTTGGGCTATTTGTGCTTGTTGTTCGTCAAGTCTTTGCCGCATTGACTCATTCTGCTCTTGTGTCCGTCGATTCTCCTCTCATGCCAGTCGAGCCTCTTGAATGGCTGCTTCGACGGCCGCAGCCTGACTCATTCTCCGCTGCCTCGAACCTCCCGTAGATGATGAGCCGGAGGTCGTCGACAAATCTCGTACCACCCTAGGCCCAAAGTGCCTAACCTCCTTGCCAGCTCTACGACCGTAGATCTCATCCGCGATTGCAATTTGGCTCTCTAAGGATAGAGGAGGCAGGTCTTCCGGCGGCACATCTGGGAACGCAAGCTGAGTGTTGGCCAACTCTTCATGCGCACGCTCTATCGCCCTTGCCTACAAAATTATAATTAATTTATTATAATTTTGTAATCATATTTAAATAATAATTACTATAATTAAAAGCACATATATATATATCACTTACCCCGCATTGACTCGCTTCATTATCGAGCCCTGGCGTCACGTACGCGCTTACGCTTGCATCAATAAAAGGGTGTTTGGAACCCTTATCCTTGTGCTCCTTGGCAATATGAATGAACTGCTTGGCGCCGGTAGTATGGTGTTTCTCCTTCTTCCCCCGGTTGGCTTTGTTGACACCGGAGAATTTCTGTTACACAAGATAATTAAATCATTAAAAAATGAATAACTACAATTTAAATAATTCAATTATTTTAATTGAAATAAAAAAATTAAATTAATACCTTAAATTGTTCATCGGCAAAGTGGTTACACAACCACTCCCACTCATCTTCTCTCTCCCCTTGCAGCTCTACAGGGGGAGGCACGGGACCGACATCTTTGAAGTACTTATGGAGCCTGTACTTCCAATCTTTGTAGATGGAGTTAGCGGTTTGATTGATATGCCTCAACATAGCCGGTGTCGGATCCACGTCAAATTGTTCCTATGAAAAATAAATAGAAAATTATAATCGTATATATTATGAAATTTTGAACCGAGATTAACAATATTATATAATAACTAAATTTAACGTATTACGTACGGAAAGATCTTTGAAGACTTTCGCCTTCTCATGATCCGGCGTCTCCTTCCAAGTAGGGGCAGTGATACGAACCCGGTTACGGATGATTGACCCTATCCCATGCGCCGAGAGACTTGCTAGTTGAGCTGTGGGAGGGCCACCGGTGAATTCGTCGTACGGCAAGTCGATCTTTTTACCGGTCGTCTTGCAAATACGCTCCGCTTTCCCCCCTTTAACGAGACCCGAGTCCTTTTCGGTTCCGGGTCAGTGGGGGCCCTCCTTTGCCTACGGCGGGCGCTGTACATGATTGATTCGGCGGTGGAGGACGCCTGAGTACTTCCCGTTGAATGGGTACCGGGCGTCGGAGATTGGAAGGGGTCGACGTCATCACCGCTCGAGATGAATGGTGGAGCGGGAATTTCCCCAGAGGGCTCTACGGAAGGACCAGATGATCCGTCCGGATTGAGAGCGTCGTTGCCCTCCTGTTGAACCCAACCGACTTGGGCCGCCAACATTCGGAGCATCTCATCTTCAGCCTCCAGTTGGGCTTTCTTCTTGCCGGATGTGGTCTTTGGCGGAGCCATTTAAACCTAAGAGTACGGTGTTAAAATACCTACTTACCATAATAATTACAACTTAAAAATTAACGCTAATTAATTAAATACGTTTAAGATTTAAATAGAGTACACTAGCTTGGCATTTTCGGTCGTTCAATGGACGTGCGACCCGCGCGATAAAGTGTAAATTTTCAATTAATCAGCCTTGGTTAAATCGAAAAACATGGCCAGTTAGGGATAGAGATAACGCGAGAGGCAGGACTAATTTCGACAAAAGTCTTTCTTAGTCCAAATCCTGTCACCAGTCATAACCCGTTTCTAGACACCATGTCCGACATTCGGCCAATTTTTCGAAAATTTACACTCCCTCAAGTCCTTTGCAAACTCCGCCCTCAACCTCGTGTCCATAACTTCACTTAGGTTATGGTGTGCGGTGATGAAATCCACACATCACGAGGGGTTAAGGAGATAAGCAAGGAAAAGAGGCGCCATCTATTCCAAAGAGTGCGACTTAATTACACCAAGCCTATGTACTAAATTTAAATCGAACACGTACTACTAATTAATTTACTAAAAAATACACGTAATTACATGCAATAATTTATTTTCCATTTAGCATGCAATAATTAACCATTTAATTAATTAATAACAATAATTATTTATTTATTTAATTAATAACAATAATTAATTATTTATTTTATTTAATAACAACAAATTTACAATTATTCATTTAATTAGGAAACAATAACAATAATTATGATTTAATTAATAAATAACAACAATTAATCATTTATTAAATATTTAAAATTAATTACTAAATTAATTTAGAATTTAGAATTTAATTAATTAATAAAATGAAAATTATTTAAATAAGGGAAAAATAGAAATGTACCGAAGCGGAGTTTACGGGAATTTCGCCGGACTTGAGTCGTCGGAGAGGAGGAACCACGCCGGAAAAAATGTCGTCGGAGCGTCGCCGGAGGAGGATCGCCGGAGGAGAGGAGAGGAGAGGAGAGGAGAGGGAGAGGAGGAATGATGAGAAAATGAGGGGGGGGTGCTGTTCTATTTATAGAGCTTGACTTAGACGACGGAGCACTATTCTCCGTCGTCTAAGTGCACCTGGACGACGGAAACAGTGTTTTCCGTCGTCCAGGTGGCGGTTTAAAAAATTTCAATCGGCGCGTAATTAATCGGCGGGACGTTTTGAACCGCCATGGAATTGGACTTAGACGACGGAGAATGAATTCTCCGTCGTCTAAGTGAAAATTCAAGCGGTGCCGAAAACGGAAGCGGTAAATTGAACCGCCATAATTTTGGACTTGGACGACGGAGATGGTCAGTTTCCGTCGTCCAAGTGAAAATTACATGAAAAAAATAAACAAAAATAAATTTGAACCGCCACGGTTTTTGAACCTGGACGACGGATAAGGTCATTATCCGTCGTCCAGGTGAACACCTAGACGACGGAAAATGACCGTCTCCGTCGTCCAGGTTCAAATTACGTAAAAAAAAAATTTAAAAATAATTCGCTAGGAATTTAGCGATCTGTCATTCGAGTGAAATAGTCGTACAATATCGATGAACGCATCGTGTATATAAACAGTTAAATTTGAACCGACGATTAATTTTACGTATTGAAACATGTTAAGTATCGACTAATCTTTACGACTTAAGTGTTCATGAGTAGACGCTCATTTGCAGCAGAGTATTAACGAAATTGAATTTGGACAAAACAAACGTTGGATATGTTCGTCGTAACATAATATATAATTGTCTTCAAAGGATCATAAAATAATAAGTTCGGGAAGGGTTTGATCGGCACAGTCAACCGCAAAACCGATAATTTCACAAACCGGAAACGTGGATACTAGGCATTTCGGAACTCCGATTTTCGAACCGTCGAAGCTCACACACCAAGAATTGTTTACTCTAAAGTCTTGATGAAAAGACTTTGCATTGGAAGAAGGTCTAGATGGTCGTTGTCTTAGAAAAAATTACGATATCTGCACCTGGACGACAGATATGAGCGTTTCCGTCGTCCAGGTAATCACCTGGACGACGGATCTGAAGTTATCCGTCGTCCAGGTCCTAACCTGGACGACGGAGAATGACGTTCTCCGTCGTCCAGGTGTATAGACCCTGAATTCAGGGGTTAGGGCCTTACTGTTTAGGGTTTAGGGTTTGTGAACTTGGACGACGGAAAATGACTATCTCCGTCGTCCTAGTGTGTACCTGGACGACGGAGAATGACCATCTCCGTCGTCCAGGTGTAAAAACCCCGAATTCAGGGGTTAGGGCCTTAGGGTTTACGGTTTAGGTCGTCCCCGGTCATTTGTGTGTGCGTTCAATTATTCTGATTCAAAAATATAATTAAAAAATTGATCGATCGATCCGATCTGCTAGGTTTTGGGTCCAAGATTTAGGGTTTTATATGGCGCCAAAGGTGAATCTGGCGGGGGACCTAATATAAACGTGGACAGAATTCAGGTGTCCGTTAAATTATTTTGAATGACCATAAAAAAATTAAATAAATGATGGATCGATCCGATTTGCTAGATTTAGGGTCGAGGATTTAGCTAGGGTACGTTTTATATGAGATTGAGATTTGGCGCCAATATTTATTAATTTCTCCGTTGGCCAGGATATATATATATAATTCAGATTAATTTCTTACCGTAAACCGGCATCGATCATATATATATATATATATATATATTACAATAATTACAGTAATTAATTACCAATTAATCTCCCTCGTCGTATGACCGTACTCTTCGTCATAATCATCATCGTCCTCATCCCCGTTAGTCGACGGCTCATCCTCGTCATCGTACTCAACATCGTCCGACGAATAACCTGAGTCCTCGTCCGCGTCCTCTTCCTGCTCGTCTTCTTCATCTACCTCATTGATAATCTCATCTTCAGTTAGATCTGTACAACCATCAGGCATGGGTAACCGTTCACCATCTTGAACCAGGTCCATTATATCGGAGCGGACCATAGAAATATTAGGCTCTTGATAGGCAGGAATGTCTCTTTCTGGTTCAGCAGCATCTTCAGTCGTCGCCGGTGTCCCTTCAATTGTCTCTGTATTCCATATTCCTCGGTGAGAGATATGGTTCACTATTTTCCACCCTTCACCGGCTTTCGGATCGTCGAGATAGAACACCTGCCGAACTAAGGTGGCGAGAGCGAAAGGCTCATCCTCATACCAGTGCGAGTTTGTATCGACAGATAATAGTCCCAGGTCTTCCTTTGTACGCTTGAACCATCTGCACTTGAATAGGAAAACGTTGACATCATTCCCGTAACATAGCTGAACCACGTATACAATAGCCCCGTAATATAGATCATTGTCTTTCCCAACGGCTACCCCACTGTTTTGTGTTCTTCTTCCTTCGTCTTGGGCCAATGAATGGAACTTTACACCGTTCACAAAATATCCGGGATAAATATAGTGTTTAACCGGCTTCCCTGCTAGCAAGTGCTTTGGCCATGACCACCACCCTCCGTGGTTATCAGATTTTTGCAGATCAATCATCTGCGAAAAAGGCCAAATTAATATAATGGTTTACTTTCTACAAACATGAGCAATATGTATTTAAATAATTAATACCGAGTCGTACGTACGTACCCATTGGAAGAAATAATCAGGAAACTTCTTCTTAACCATTTTCTCAATCCACGCCGAACTCTTGTTTTGATTTAACGCCTGAAGCCTCTCCCTGTATGACATCATGTACGGCTCAACTTCATCACAGTCTCGCAACACTACCCAATGTGCCTCAATAAGTTCTTCCCGTGTTAACGATTCCTTTAATACTCCTCTAAACGGTCGGACGACATTGGTGACGACAGAAAGATTGATGCGGGCACTGCGATCGGAGGCAGTACTGGGAGGGGGTGGATCTTTGAGGTACCTGTTGCAGTAAGTAACACACTCATGCATTAGGTATGTCTCTGCTATGGAGCCATCCGGGGCCGACCTGTTTTTGACGAATGACTTATACTGTCCAAGCTGTCTACAAAATCAAATGTACACATTACATAAGTACATATAGCTAGCTGGCTAGTATATATATAATCTCCAGTGGAACAAATTAATTAATTAGTTGTACGTACCTTTCTTGAGGATACATCCAAGTGTACTAGACCGAACCAGAAATGAGCACCTGCTCGGGCAGGTGGATCATTAGGTGAATCATGATGTCAAAGAAAGCAGGGGGGAAAATCCTCTCTAGTTTGCAAATGATGTGCACAATTTGTTGTTGCAATTCCACCACATCTGACTTCTTTAATTCTCTGGCGCATAACCTCTGCCACCACCTGCACAATGCCACTATTGGTTCTACGACGTCCCGAGGCAAGTATGGTCGAATTACCACTGGAATCAGACGTTGCAGCATAACGTGATAGTCATGTGTCTTTAGACCAACAAACTTGTGTTGCACCTCGTCCACTGCTCCAGTTATAGTAGCTGCATACGTAGCCGGATAACGAACGCCCTTAAACCAGTGAAATAAAGAACGTCTAAGCGTCGGCTTCACTGTGTAAGGTGCATCTGGCATCTTGTTGTACACTCCTTTCCTATCCCTCCTCAACCACAAGGGACGACGTAGATTCATTGATTCCAAATCTTTGCGCGCTTTGGGAGTATCTTTAGTCTTGAACTTAATACCGAGAATTGTTCCCACCACGCTGTCGCACACATTCTTTTCTATGTGCATCGCGTCCAAGTTGTTCCTCAGCTTCAACTTCGACCAGTAAGGGAGTTCAAAGAATATACTCTTGTGATCCCAATAGCTCAGATCATGTGGAGGAATTGGATTGCATTTCTTTACATCCGCGTCATTGCTCAACACACCAAAGTCGAAATAGCTCAACCTCTCTAAAATCTCTTCGCCCGACCAACTACGGGGTTTAGGATTGTTCTCTACCGTACCGTCGAAATGAGCTTCATCCCGTCGCCACGGGTGGTCGTGAGGAAGCCATCTACGGTGACCCAAGTAACACACCTTCCCCGCGTGCCAACTAGAGTTCACGTCGTCCAAACATATAGGACATCCATTATATCCTTTTGTCCTGCAGGCTGCCAACATCCCATAAGCTGGAAAATCGCTGATCGTCCACATTACAGCAGCCCTCATCGTGAACATCGTGTCAGTGAATTTGTCATAAGTTGGGACTCCATTGTCCCACAACAGTTTCAGCTCGTCGATCAAAGGTCTGAGGTAGACATCTAAGCACTTCGATGGAGATTTAGGACCTGGAATTAGTACGGTAAGGAAATTAAATTCCTTGTTCATGCACATCCACGGAGGCAAGTTGTACGGCATCAGAATAACTGGCCAAGTGCTGACGGCGGAGCTATTACTTCCCCAAGGATTGAATCCGTCTGTAGATAGGCCGAGTCTAACATTTCTAACCTCTAAAGCAAAGTCTCCAAATTCTCTGTCGAAATGTTTGAAACCCTCCTCATCCGCGGCGTGTCGCAAGACATCGTCATCTATTCGCTTTTCTGCGTACCATCGCATCGCCTCTGCTGTGTGTAGCGACATGTACAGGCGCTGCAATCTGGGAATCAAGGGAAAATATCGAACAACTTTCACAGGAATTCTCTTTTTCGAACTCTTCCTATTCAACTGGAATCTGCACTGGCCACATACGGGACAATAGTCCAACTCTTTATACTCTTTGTAAAATAGCACACAATCATTCGGACATGCGTCAATTATCCTGTACTTTAGGCCGAGGCTGCTCAGGATATTTCTAACCTTATAATGAGATTTAGGAAGATTGTGATCATCAGGAAGCAACTTACATATTTGCTCCTGAATTTCGTCAAAAGCACTCACTGACATTTTGTGCTTCACTTTTATCTTCATTTGCTCCATCACATATTGCAACACATTCTCTCGACATCCAGGGAACACCGGGGTCTGCGCTTCAAGTAGCATCCGGTTGTACTTTTCCATCTCACTGGTGTCAGTGGCCAAGCTAGCTGCGGGGAATGTGTCATCATGCTCATTGGTGGTACTGTAACCTCCATCTTGGTGTTGGTGTCCGCCATGACTACATCCCGGAAACGCATCATGGACCAAATCTGCAGTTGGGTTGCAAGCTGGGGGTCCGGCACCACTGCCGCTGGATGAGGCACCATGGTAACTGTACCCTGAGCTGAAGTCTGCTGCGCTGAACTCTACTGCTTCACCATGCTCGCTCCATGTAGTGTAACTCCACATCATACCATTTTCGTACAAGTGTTGCACCATAACATTAACCTCCGCATACTGACAATTAAGACATTTCTGACACGGACACCTGAAACGTTTCTTTCCCTGACCATGTTCTATCGCAAAATTCACAAATTCGCTAATTCCATCCATATACCGGACATCACATCTATTCTTCAACTTCATCCAACTCTTGTCCATACTGCTACAAAATATTATACTTAATTAATTATATATTACATATATATTAGTCCATTAATTTACGCTTAATTATACGTACTCGATCTACATCGATCCATCAATTACGTACGTACGTAATTTAATCTGTATATATATAGCTAACATCCATGCATGTATGTACGTACGTTTTCACTAAATATATATATTAATTAAGCAAATTTTAACTGCGTACGTACCTGCTGGCCTTCTCGATATCTGTTAATTAAGCTATAGCTAGTTTGGAACCCTTATCCTGATCCTTCTCGGCCTTCTTTCTTCTCCGATATATCCTAGCTTCTCCTATCCTTCTCCTTCTCCCTTCTCCTTCAATTCTTCTTCGAATGGAATGAAGAGATGGAATATATATGAATCGAAGAGAGTTTGGCATCGGGCTTATATAATACTTCACTTAGACGACGGAGGTGTCGGTACGTCGTCTAAGTAGAAGTTACTCGGACCACGGCGTGTCGGTCCGTTGTCCAGGTGGCCACCTGGACGACGGAGATGGTATTCTCCGTCGTCCAGGTGATCACCTGGAGGACGGAGAAGACTCCGAGGTCTAGGTGTCCACCTGGACGACGGAAATAGACTTCTCCGTCGTCCAGGTTCCCACCTGGAGGACGGAGAAGACTCCGAGGTCCAGGTGATCACCTGGACGACGGAGATGGTATTCTTCGTCGTCCAGGTGGCCACCTGGACCTCGGACTCTTCTCCGTCCTCCAGGTGGGAACCTGGACGACGGAAATAGACTTCTCCGTCGTCCAGGTGTTACTTGGACGACGGAAAAGTCTCCGTCGTCCAAGTGGCACTTGGACCACGGAACAATTACTTTTCCGTGGTCTAAGTACTGTTTTCTTGTAGTGTGAAATCGAAAAAAGGTCGAGATCATCTAGGAAGAGAATAAAACAGTATGCTCAATCGTCAAAATCTGATGTGCCTTCTTCTTCATCTTTTTTTTCTTTTTTCGAGGAGGAGGAGTAAATTGTTTTATGGGAAAAGGATTCGAAAAGAGCTAAAAGGAACAGGGGAAGAAGAGTGGCTTCTTCTTCATCTCGTTCTGATCTTCAAGATGATTAGGGTAGCTATTAAGCAGGAAGAGCAAAAGAAGAGGGAGAAGAAGAAGATGATGATGATGATGATGAAGACTAAGGGTATGAAGGAGGAGGAGATCAAGAGGAAGGCCAAGAATAAATTGGAGTCTTCTGAGTCAATTTCTGATTTTGATTCAGAGATAGATAGTGATGATGAGGTACCTGTTAGACAACGGAAGAAAGTAGTGAATGAGCCTGAAATTGTCCATTTGGTGGTACGGACTTGGAAGTGTCAATTACGGTGCTATTTGATTGATTTCAAGAATTTCATTGCTAATAACCAGCATAAAATCAGGGATAATGTGAAGAGGAGGTTGAAGGTTACACCCTTTTATGATCTAATTTATGCATTCATCGACAATGAAATTGATAGTCGTGGCTGCTTGAAGTCGAATGATGCAATTACCATTATGCTTGTTGCATACAGGGATAATAGGGTGTTTCAGTTCCATGCCACACATGTTCACCGTATCACTTCTGATTATGTCGCATCTTTGTTGGGTTTGAACATGGATGGAAGACCAATTATATTGAACGACCACCAAGTGAGGATTACATATTGGTTGTATAGCATGCTTGGGGATGTCAAGATAATCAGCAAGACTGTTATTAAGACTAGGTTGGAGAATTTACTTGGTGCCAAAGATAGGGTTGACGACTGTGTTCATCTGTTGGTCTTGCTTCTGATGGCCTGTGTTCTGCTGCCTAATTCCAATGGAGGTTTGGCACTTGGCTTTGCAAATCTCGTGTCCAATATTGAAGGAATGAATGATATAGCTTGGGAAATTTTTGTTTATGATAACCTGTTCAATGCATTGGATATTTACGCAAAGAACTGTGATCCAGAAGCAGCCATGAAGAAGGAGTTAGCAAAGAAGCTGAAGAAGGAGAATAATGCAAAGAAGATGAAGCTGGAGAAGGCTGAGAATGTGATGATGATGATAAAGATGATGAGGATGAGAAGAAGTCGGATAGAAGAAATGCGATAAATGTTGGTGGTTGCAGCATTAGTATTCTGGTAAATTTTCTTTAAGTATCTGTCTATATTTCTATCTGAGTATCTATCCTTTTGTTGTGTTTCATTATTGTCTTTTAATTTGTATCACTTTTATCTTTGTTTAATCCTTAACATTATCATACCAAAAGCTGGCAAGGATTGTTCAAAGATTGACATGGTGAAGTACAGTCTCTGTGATATTTTAGATCATTTTCTACACATCAGAAGCTTGGAAATGTTGAGGATGCGTTTCTAACTTTTGTTGTTGTTATTAATAGTTGTCTTATTGATAAATAGTTGTCTGGGTATCTGTTTGTGTATCTGTCTGTCTAGCTATCTGGGTATCTGTTTATGTATCTGTCTGTCTAGCTGTTTGGTTATTTTGTCTAAATATCTGTCTGGATCTCTCTTTTCACAGGCCAATTATTTTTTGAATTCAAGAACTAAGAAAACTAAAGTTGATGGAGTTTTAGTTCCTGTCCTGAAAAGTAATAAAATTAAAGTTGATGGTGTTATAGTTCCTGTCCTGTCAAGTATTAATGATATGGCCAATGATGACTATGCCAATTTTGAATCCGAGTTGCTTGCCAAGGATGTTGAGTTGAAATATAGTCAAGAGTTTGGTGAGAAGTTGCAAGAAACTATTAAGGAAAGGGATTTGCAGTTGAAGGAAAGTAAAGAATTTGGCTCCCATTTGCAAGATAGTGACATGGAGAAAAATGTGGAGATCCAAAACTTGCAGAAATCCAATGCAGCTCTTTTGGTTGTCATTAAATTTTTGAACAAAGATTTGAATTATCTTAAGAATGATAAGGAATACCATGATTTTGAAAATGAAAAGAATGACCTGGAGATTAAGTCTCTTAAGAAGCGACTAGCAACTACTGAGGATTCTATGGGGAGGAAGAAATTGTCTCTGTTGAAGGAGATTGATTCTCTTAAGAATCAATTAACAAATACTGATGATAATACAGATATGATAGCAGTAACGATGGCAGAGAAACAGCTGCATGCTGAGAAGAAACAACTGGATGCTGAGAAGAAACTGTTGGATGTTGAGACCAAACTTGCAGCATCCCTCGAGGAGAAATCCGTGCTTGAGAACAGATTAAGACATGCGAAGAATGCTGGTGAATTTGGTGCGAGAAATATTGCTTTACAGGTTATGGATTTGAAAAAGAAGCTCGGTGAAGCAGAACTTCAACTGAAGGAAGCTCAAGGGAAGATACAAAGTGCTTAGACATAACTCAAATTCAGAAAGAATGACAAAATCATTAGAAAAAATGGGTTTTATAACTTATTATGCATTTTTGAGAGTAAATGATGCTAGCTGAATTTTTTTGAAAAAAAAAGTATCATAAGTTGAACTTTTTTTACCTTAGTGTCATAAGTTAATTTTTTTCGGAAACCTTATCTCTTTTTGAGTTTTAAATAATTTTCCTTATTATATATTTAGATATTAATAAGTAAAAAATTTATAATTTTTTATTTGAATTAGAAATTGATAAAATATCAAATAAGAATAAATCAATCAATGAATGTTGAAGGTTGAAACTATCAAACTTACACGGTTGAAACTATCAAACTTACACGGTTATCCGTAACCATCTACAAATGTTAAAATGTGCCTAAATCCGTAGCAATCTTCGACTTGCTTTCGAGGGTCCGGCCAAGAGAAACGATTGCGGTGTACGCGGCATCCGTCCTCGATCCACCAAGCCTATTCAAGTCAACCGTGCCACCATCTTCTGACAAAAGGCCAAAGAGGCAGTGAAGCTCATCGTAATAGAAACAATAGGATCTATCCACATCTCAGAGCATCGCATAAAAATTAGAGTTTTGTGGGAGCGTGAAAATGCAGTCAAACAGTTTTTTTTTCTTTGCTGTTAGGGCTTTTAAAAGCTCTTACTAGTGCTTTTACGAATGTTAGTAGCTAAGCTACTTATTGGAAAAAAAATAATATTAGGGACTATTTGGTGGTGCTTATCATACAATGTATTAGTTGAGTTTTCTGTAGGAATGAGTGTGGGTTAATTCGATGTGGTTTGATGTTCAAACTGTAAGTGTCCCACTTGTTGCGGTTTGCTAAAAATGTAAATCACAACCGCATTATTTATTTTATACACCCACATTTCAGTGCATCACATATTTGGTGCAGAGCGATATGGTTTCAGTTTAAACCCATATTAAGTAATTTTGAAATAACAAGTAAATTTAAAATTGTTAATAGTACATAATTAATGTCCAAGAATATCAACAATTAAATATTACATAATCACTAACTTAATCGTAATTAATATTTATATTTATATAATTATAAACCATAGAACTATGAAGAAGAAAAAGTGACAAGAAGGTTTAATACTTCCGATATTTATATACTTTTAGGATTTTGGATCAGGTTTATTCTCACTTTAAAATAAAAAAAATTGGTTAAAATCAAAATTAGATAGAGGTTGATACACATAAGCTCTATTAAATATACCAATGACATATAAACATGATGAAAAATTACATTATACTTATAAAAAAAACTAAATGCGGTGTGATGCGATATATTCAGGCGGTTTGGTTGCTTAACCCACAACCACCATGTTAATTCGGTAGCGGTGTGGTTCATCGGTGAACTTGTACCCATATTAATTGGTGCGGTTTTCGTCTTGCTTTTTCGGATCGGTGCAGTGTAGTTCCCACTTGTAAAATGATTTTTTTTCCAGCCCTAATTTTCTGATAGTATTTCAGGTGTTTATCTTTTTATGGAGTTTATGTTTTATGTTGTGCTCTTATATTTTATCATTTCATTAATGATAGTATTAATGGTGACTTAAAATACCCGCAAACCCTTATTTAAAAAAAATCATCAATAAAGTTACTTTTTATGTGTTAAAATCAGTTGTTCTCGAGGAAAGAAAGGAAACTCTGTAGCACTCATATATAGACTGCCAATTATACCTCTCTTGCTTTCAATTATAGTTGTGTATGCAACGGCAGTGGTTGAGTATACACAGCTAAATTTATTTTGTGGGTCAACATTCACTTTCATAATCATCTAACTGCATGCCCATATCTTCTTCACTAAAATATATATACCCACCATGTCACCAAGATACCAATTCAGATCTCATCCAGATCGACTGTTACACAGAAAATTCTTACCACCTGACTTTATCCTGCAAAATCCACATCTCTATAGATAAAAACAAATTTAGAACACTGTGTTTGTTGTTGCTTTCTACAAAGGGGTTCCTTCTACAAATATCTTATATGTATTATTGGTTCCAAAATACGTTTCAAGTGGTTTTAACTTTTAAAATTACCATTCTCGTGCAAAGTGTAAACAATCAGCTTCATTATGGTTTTTACGAGCTTAATTAATTACATTTATCGACTGCAGTTTACATGAGTAATGACATAGTTACATGTCATTACAAATAAGCTGAAAATCTAACAGAAGAGGTGTGAATGTGTCATGCCTATATGATTGGCTTCAACTACACACCTTATATTTAATCACACAACCCAATGTAAAAGGAATTGAAAGCAGCCATGATCCTGCACAAATTGATGGTGGTGCTAACTTCTACTACTCCCAGACCAGGTCCAAATTCTTTGTTAGCCTACCTCTCTTTCTTCTCTCTTTTTTTTTTTCCTCTTTTGAATTCTTTTCTGTTATGTCACCATATATGAACTGTCATACCAGATAAACAAGGCAAGCTTGAAAGTCTCTGTCTCTGTCTCTGTCTCAGTCCTCCTGCTCTTCCTCTTCCTCTTCTTCCTCCTTCCTACTTCTTAAGATGCAAAATTTAAGGTGAGAGAGAGACATAGAATCATATTTAATTCTTGCTTTCCTTGCCTTCTTTCTCATTATCTCCCTCTTAAGCTCTCATTTACAACATTTAAGACAAATCCCATTTCTCAAAATCCCCCAGGTCTCTCTGACGCTCTCTCTCACTCTCTCTCTCTCTCTAATTCAGAGTTGCTATTTTACAATGAGAGACAAGGTGTCTTGCTTTAGTGAAAATGCAGTAAATGTTTCTAATCCTTCATGTTCTAGCTATGCAAACACAGCTTGTGTTTCTCCAAGTCAGACTCCATCAGTCCAGAATGCAGTTACTTGTCTCTACAAAATCATTCTCTCCACCTCTAAGAAACAGTTATTAGTGACAGTCACCTGGTGCAAGACCCACTACGCACAAGGCTTGAGCATAAAGTTTGGTGATGATGACCCCTCAACCTCCTTCAGACTCAATACCAATTCGCGCTTGTTTCGCAAGAAGAAGGGCACGAAAGTCATCGAATCCGAAGCCGATGATTTGAAGATGGAAATCCTTTGGGATCTCTCCAAATCCAAGTATGATGCAACTGGCCCTGAGCCAGTTGAAGGGTTTTACATTTTGGTCATGGTGGATTCAGAAATAGGCCTAATTCTAGGTGACATGGCTGAGGAGGCTATAACCAAAAAGTTCAAGACTAGCACTCCAGTTTCTAAAGTGTCTTTAGTTTCAAGGCAAGAGCATTATTCAGGAAACAGTACCATTTACTCTACCAAAGCTCAATTCAGTGATACAGGGATTTCACATGACATTTTGATCAAATGTAGTGGAGAAAATGACCGCTTGAAGCATCCGGTGCTGTCAGTTTCGATTGATACCAAGACGGTGATTCGAGTGAAGAGGCTGCAGTGGAATTTCAGAGGAAACCAAACCATTTTTGTGGATGGATTGCTGGTTGATCTGATGTGGGATGTTCATGACTGGTTCTTCAACAACCCTTCATCAAGATATGCTGTTTTCATGTTCAGAACAAGAAGCGGAATGGACAGCAGACTTTGGTTGGAAGAGAAGTTGGTGCAGAAAGAACAGGATTCACTTGAATTCTCCTTGTTGATCTATGCATGTAAGAGTTCATAATGAAAACTAATTGGCCATACCATTCATTTTTTTCTTTCTTTTTATCATTTCTCTTTGACAGTTATGTGATTTTCGAAGTTCTACATTTCAAGACAGGGTGGACACTAATTATTTATGTTCATATGAACGAAAAATAAATCAATGTACCAGGATTGTAATTGTAGACAGATGAATTTGACAGGTTTTCTTATCTCTATAAGAATCAATAATGTAGTTTTTCACTTTAGTATGTTATTTTCCTGAGCTATTGAATCCAATGATGTATCACTGTTAAAGGTTCCACATAATCTCTAAAGAAAATAGATAGCAATGGAAGATTTGCTGAAAGTGAAATTGGGAGGGGTTGTTCTATGTCATATAAAGCTGTGAATCCACTCATAATGATAGACACAAGTTAACAAGTATTTGTATATTTAGCTTGTAAAAACAGAAAATCAGTTACTGCTTATTGCTTCATAAGGAAGACTAATGGTGTTGTTCACTTGAAGCAAAATTACAGAAAATTCATCTCTTCCCTCTTTCAGACTTTGTGAATAAAAACAAGCACTGAATCCTTTTGTCTGCAATTATATGTGTGTTAAGTCTATTATTTTTGTATCATATAGTGACAGCACCATGGGATTGTCAGGAAAGTATAATTGTAATGATCCTTTCTTCCAAGATTGATCTGCATCATATAGATGTAGCAGCTTGTGACTGACAATGGAAGATCAGTTGGGCACCAAGCAATTAGAGGACTGTTTCTACCGGATTACGCGCAAGACGTAATCTAGCAGAAGCAAGTACGAGTACTCCTTCTCTTTCTTGTACGTCCGAACGTTGGGGCTGTTCGGATGGTCGGGCACTTCTTCTCCTTTCGGGTCTTCGGGTGCGCGTGCTCGAGTACGGCTATTAGAAGAATACAACAATGAACAGACAGACAGGGGTCAAGACGGGGTGGCCCGCCTTCAACGCTCCGATGCCTAAGTCAGATGGTGTATTGGATATAACAGTCGTGTGAGCGCGTAGAATGTAGTGGATAAGATCAGAATGTCGTTACTTGTAATAAAAACCTTACATATATAGGTGGTTGAGCTTGGTGCTTGATGGTGTTCTTCGGTGTGGGACTGGTGCATTTGCTGATGTCTGATCCGCACATTCGGGTATGCGCCCCACGGGCGCGTGCGTGCTCGGATGGGGTCGGTCTTGTGAACGGAGTTGTAGCCTTGCTGGTGGTCTTTCAGGCGGTCGGGTAGGTGTTGATTGCCGACTTAAGTGGATAAGTATATTTAATCGGACAACTAATGATGTTATACTAACAAGACAAACTATGCTTTTGTTTTTTCTATGATTTTCAACAGTAATTCAACTAAGCTACAGTTTATACAGATAAGAAAGTTATACAGTTTGTCTTTTTTTGCCGATAATTCAAATATATAGCTTAATTCGATACATGTAGGTGGTCTCGGTTCATGCATTGGTATACTAACTTGGCTTGCTTTCAGAAATGGTCTGTCTTTGAAATTTGTATTGAACTAGTCTACTAGATATGGTGAATTACTGTAAACTAAACGAACCCATACAGATGTCAGAAGCACCAAAATAGGACTTAAGACCAGCACTAGCTCAGCTCAGTTTGGTCAATTTGAGTTGGCTGCTGAAACTTGAGCTAGAAAGCTGCGTTCAAAACTTCTGCAAACAAAATAGTTGAGTGGTGTGCCTTGATCTCAAACCCACTACTAGTACAAGTCTATGGTCCCTTTGTCTTACACCCTTGTATTGCGTGCCCAATTCCAAGAGCACCACAAAAGAAAAGAAACCTCTGGGCTTGGGACACATGACTTACACAAATTGCATAAGGGTAGAGTACCACAACACTAAACATGAGGAAAACCCAAAAAAGCAATGGGCAGCCAGGCTGCCTTGGCAAGGCTTGCTCATGCATAGAAAACGGCTGGACATACATGTGTAGTGTTGGTGAGGATAGTAGTTGGGTGGATATATGAAGCTGCTTTTTCATCGAGTCTCAAGCAAAATCATCCCCATTCTGATAAACGTATACTGCTATTCAGGGAGAGCATTCCAAACACTAATTTGCATGCAGATCAGACTAGCAGGGTTAGTTTGGACCATTTGATCAGTGGGGATGTCCAGGACCATCTATTGAAACCAAGACTACTTTTTTGTTAGGAGATCATCATATTACATGCAATACTTCCCTTTCAAAAAAAAAAAAATTACATGCAATACTTGGAGGGTGAGCCAGTTTCTTAGCTTAAGCCAATATTGGAACTGATATAATTACATAAATATAATGCATTCTATTGGTTGGTATATGAATATCGATTCTCAAACTAGGACCAGAATTCCCATTGCAGATATTGGATGGATGAGGAGGAATTCAAAAGAATTTCTTGTCCCCAATAAGTCATGTTAATCCTATAGTAATCATCTGATTATTAACATTCCATGGAGACCGCTTTTTGTATCATGAGAGATACAAAATACATGGATGAAATCTGTGTCATGGTACGAAGTTTCACAGGATGTCAACATGTGTAATACAGGTTATTGAACATGTGGCGATCAGGGAGGTTTTTTTTATTGAAGATGATCGATTATTTCGTGGGGATTAGTGGAACTGCTTAGAGCTTTAAGCTTTTTGAGAAATGCAAAATGATCTCTGAGGAATAATGCAGTGCAATTTGGTTTGCAGGTAGTGTTTGCTAGAAGATCAAAAGTAAATAGAATCTAGTGTTACTACTGATGGACTTTTGGTGACAATTTAGATCTTATGAACGATATAACTACTTTCCTGCACGCTTCAAATTCTGCGCGGCCATCTTCTACTTTTCCTGTAGGTAATGTTGAACTAAGTCACTTATTTACCAAATTTCATTTTCTAATCGATAAGCAACAAATTAAAGAAAGTTTCACTGTTTCAGTTTGAGAAAGATCGCTTTAATTTGTTTGAAGTGTGAATCATTTGCAGATCTCATTGAGGTTCTGTGGCAGGCAAAATTGTTAAATGGGACCTTCAATTTTGGTATGTAGTTGTTACTTTTCTAGCACCATATATAACAAAAAGCAACAAATTAAGTCAAAAGATATGAGTTCCTAATATGTTTTTTGATATAGCTTGGTTTGCTACGTACATTTAGACTTCAGAAGTTGATAGAGCACCAAATCCCAGAAATTAGGCTATCTGTCAAATCATGTTAGGCAAAAAGCACCATGAAAAAATCACCAATATATATTTCAACAAGAAGTCAATTGACATTTACATCAATTGAATTTTATTTTTATTACCAAATTTTTATTGAATTTGGCGAGGAGCTTCCTAGAGTGTGGTGACTTATCTATACAGTAAAATCTCCATAAATGAGTAATTCCGGGACCGGAGAAAATTATTACTTTAGCAATGTTATTATTTTATCGATAAATAAATAATTTATTAATATATCGAGATTTTAGCGAAGTTATTATTTTTAAATTATCCTAATTTAAATGATATGTGATAGAATCACTTACTGATGAAGAGATCATGTAAAGATAATGAATCTCCACGATGAAGACGATCATGATCCAAATGAAAATTTTGTTATACCAATAGTTTCTCTTAGAAAGACATTTGAGACACTAAATATCTCGAATAACTATTTGCTACAAAATGAAAAACATGTACTAAATGTGGTGCACACATTGCAAAAAGATCAAAGACGAAGTTGTTTAGTCTAGATGCAAAAAAGAAACAAGCAACAATAGTTTTTTGTTTTTCAAGAAATAGCATAAGTGATCGAGAAAATAAAAATTCTCAGCTGAAAACTTATTTTGTATGTATTTTTATAACTTTTAATATATTTTTTTAATTAAATTCTTACTTTATATATTCATAGGGACCTAAAGGAGTTAGAGAAATATTATCTTATGCATTTATCGAGGTTGTTAGTAATATGAATTGGTCTCAAGTCAGAACCGGAAAAAAAATTCTTTAGCGAGATTATTAATTTATCGAATATTCATTTGTGGAGGTTTTACTGTATAACGAAGTTCCTCATCAATTAAATTTTATTGAATTTTATTGGCTGTTTAAGGGAATTATATTCCTGGTATCTCGATGTGTATCTTGTCCTAATTAGAGTAGATATAGAGATTCTCTCAATCCCTGATTTACCGGGAGATTTATTGTATCAGATTATAATGCATATTTAAAGGTCATCTATCAATGAATAAAGTATAGTTTTAGTTTATTGCGTATCTTCTATATTTTTCTCCTTCAACACGTTATCAACAACTCTTAAGTTGATAGCCAACCCAAACCCGGATAAAAAAAACCCTAACCCCTAAACACTACAAGCTCCATCGCCGGCCTCCTCCCTTGCACGAAGTCATCACCACCTCCGATCACCTTGAAGTCGACGAAGCACCTTCACCGTCGTCGGAATCATCACCGCCGCCGGATTTTGCTTTCTTATTTCAAACTTTTTTTCAGCAAATTTTTCATTCCGAGCATAACACTCTTGAGGTAAATTTTCTAAATTATTCAATTTAGAATTAGATTGTTAAACTTAATTACCGCAACACCCTAGATCTAGGTCTAGATTTAGGTTTAAATACTTAGAATTTTATATATGCCTCTAGTTCCTATGAATTATTGCAGGTATGAGTGAGTGAATGATTAAATCCTCCTCTTCAAAGTTTAAACAATAGTGACGGTCCCGGGGGAGTCACGGTATACATAAAAAAAGGAAGTCAATAATTTGTGACTCTGGGTTAGTCACGGTTTTATGGGGTATGGTATGAAACCACCGGTTATCACATCTATATTTGTTACCATACATCAAATGGATCATATTTCTTATTCCCTAAAATTGATTAGTGATCTTAGTTTTTTGATGGGTAAACTAATTTTATCGCTTGTCTTTTGTAGATGACTGGGCTAGCAAGGCTAGAATTTGACATCCTTGATCTTCAATGAGCAGAGTACCATAGATGGGTCTCAGATGTGAGGAATACTTTCATCGGTAAAAGACTCATGGATACGATCCAACCACTACCACTGGGCACACTAGCCGATGATGACTCTACAGCTCGCTAGGCTCAAACTCTTATGTTTCTTCAGAGACACATTCATCCTGCCTTTAGGAAGCAGTACTTGTTAAAAGACGACCCGGGGGATTTGTGGGTGACTTTCCAAGAACGGTTCAACAATGTGCATGATGCACAGCTTTTTGAACTCCTAGAGAGATGAGACCAAATCTAGTTATTGGATTATCCCAAGATTAATGATTTTACTAGGATATGCTAAAGCTACAGTCTGAGCTTGCTATTTGTGGCGCCATTAAGATTGACAAAGCCATGATTGAAAAGTCATTAATTGCCTTTCCTACCTCCATAGACACACTTGTTCATCAGTATCGTATTGATTATGGGGAAACTTATATCATTTAGTGATCTTATGAGTGTGCTGGCCAAGAAAGAACGGTATCAGAAGATCTTTCTCCATAACAATGTCAGACTAGCCAGTACAAAGAAAGTCTCGAAGGCTCATCATACTGGAAAGGCACCAAAAGATAACCAGAATAATCGTTCGAAACCATAACAAACTCGTGGTGGTAGAGGATGACGTAGTAGATGAGGAAAAGTTGGAATTTGACTTGGAATCGCCAAGACAACTCAAACAACAAGAATCCATCGAGTTCTGGTTCCAGGACTAATGAAAATTCTTCAAAGTCGGCTCCTTCGACACATAGCTCAGCATCTTGCTATAGGTGTGGTTCAAGCAAACATATGCACAAGCAATGTTTTACACTTAAAGATATCCAAAATGCATACAAGAGATGTAATCCATACTTGGCTCATGAGACCAATTACATTGCGAATGAAGAGATGGAAGATGGAGGAGAAGCCAATCTAGTTGTAGAAGATATACCAAATGTAAACCTAGCGACTACAGATTTTGCTTAAATTGATATCTCTACCATGTAATCAAGTTTAGTATTGTATTTGACTTTATTTTTAGTCATGGTTATTTGAATAAGAACAATTTTTTTATGTAAGTTTTGATGTTGGAAAAGTAATAAACGTTCTTTCTTTCGGTATTTGAAAGTATTAAGAATGGTCATGTTCATACATATTGCTTACAAGGTTCAAATTCTACAAAATTCTGTGGCATTATGACACCAAATTTCCATAAAAACGAGACAAAAGAAAAGATGATTTGATTATAGAGATTTTCGACCCGTCGGGATTTTTTGTCGACTAATCGATGGCATCACTTTGGAATGCTTTTGAATTTTTGACCCATCAAAGGTTTTCCTCGACCCATCGAATGCACGCTTTTGTCTCCCCTCGTCAAAAAACTTGACCCATCAAAAGATCTTGCTCGACCCGTGGAGAAAGATATCGATAAATTGATATAGCTAAGCAACCATCCTTTGCCTAAAATATCAGTTCAAGTTCAAGTTTCCAAATTCAGTTTCGCTTCTTCCATCCTTATCTTGAGTTTAATGTTTAGCTGCTTATAGAAACCTATAAATAGTTGGGTTTATTTCGTTTTATTAGGAGTTTTTCTGGGAATCCTTGTGTACCTATAAAAGTGAGGAAGTTACAAAGTTATGATTTAGATGGGAAGAGAAGGAAAACATAGAAGTAAAGATGAAAGAATTTGGTTCGAATTATCCTATAGATGTGGGAGTTCAGTTTGAGATTCAAAGGTATGTTTCAATCCCTGGAATGTTATTACTCAAAGCATCTGGATAGTATGAGTTTTGATTAGGATTTAAGCTATAGAAGGGATATGGAAGTTATTAGAAAGTTGAGTTTTGTTTAATTGGGTGTCTTTAGTAATTGTCAAGTTTAGTTTAGAATTTCCATTTCTTCTTAACAATTGTGATTCGTGGAATTACATGTTTTACTAGAATTCAATGATCACTTATACTTTAGTGATGTTGCAATAGCTTTTGGTTTGATGAAAGCAAGATTATGAACTTATATTTTGTTTTGGAAGAAATTGTTATAAGATGTTTATTTTGCTGAATTTAAGGAGGCATACTATTTCATATGGACCTTACTTTCATCAAACAATTGTGTGATTTATAACTACATTCTACAGTCTTGTTGTGTGTGTAGTTTGGTAGATTTCTATATATGTTTGTTTTCTTAATTTTAGGCTCAAATAGAGGTCTGTACTACTCATATTGTTTTCCTGATTTTATGACCCTATAGCCTTTAAGTTGATTTATGTACAAACATGTTTGTCATCTGTAGATAGTGTCATCATGGAAGTTGTAGTTGACATGTTCATGATCATGCCAGATTTGGTTTCACCTACAAATGTTTTCTCTTGATTTAGTTATGGTTTTTCAAAGTTAGGAGTCTGTAACAATCCAATTTGGTATTCTTAGTTTCTGACCCTGTGATGTTTTAGCTTGAAACGGTACTTTCGATTTATATTTTGATGTAGGTGTCTTCATGAACGTTACAAATGTGTTGAATATTATTTTAGACTTTGAATCACCTACAAAAGAGTTTTCTGGATTTAGTTATGATTTTTCAAAATTAAGAGTTTATATAGCTTAAACTGGTTTTATGAGATTTCTGACCCTATGAATTTTGATTAAAAACTGTACTGTTCTGTTCAAATACTGATATAGATGTTTTCATAAAAGTTGTAGTAGACATACTAAAGAGCATCTCAGTATTTGATTCATTTGAATATGATTTTTTTACATTTAGTTATAATTTTTTTTAAAATAGATCTTCTGAAGCCTTTTTTGGATTTTCTTGTTGCACAATCATTACTTTTCTAGTTTCTTTCATTAGATTTAGTTGGTCTAGTGCATAAATGGTTATCACATGCTTTTAGAACACATTCCTAGCTTTCACACAAGACCAAGCATGCTACTTTAGGAATTCAAATGATGTACTAAAGCCTACTGTAAAACTGGCTTTTACACATGTTTTTCTGTAGAAAATATGGATTGTTGCTATGTATTATTGAGCTACTATATGAGTTTAATATGAACTGTGATTATTCTTATATTCTTGTTTCAAGTTGTTATATGAATGTTTGTTTGATTTAATTCATACAGTAGCTTTGTGTTTTACATCAAGGATATGAACAACATATAAAACACATCCGTTATTCATTGTTATGTAGGAATATATGCAAGTATTTGAAATCAATGTAGGGTAATTGGGGAACCTATAATCAGTTGTATTGTTTGTTTGTTTGTCTATTTGCTTTCGTGTTTGTTTAATTTCTTGTTGACATGTTTGGAATGATTAGATTCGAGTGATGCATTATGAACATGTTTACTATTTCATCATTTGCATCGAGTATATTACTTGTGGAGGGATAAGAATGAAGATACAAAAGTTACTAGTTTTGTGTACTTGAGTTCATAACTTTGGCAGGTACCACGTCACCATGTATGGCCAATGATGTGCAAAGTAGTATAGAAAATGGTAATTCAGGACTAGCGACAAGGGAATGGACAAAATGACTAGCAAAAGGGAGTCAAGTGTACCTTATTGTTACAGAATAATTTTGACCTGCTAGTAAAGAGTGACCAATCCTGTAGGGTCTTACATAGGGTAGAACTGTAGAAGTCGTACGATTATGGAAGGGAGAAACTGGATTTGAGATTTTCTAAAATAAAAGTTGGACTAAGATGTCTTTGTTTTATTCTACTTTTCATCTTGGTTTTTGATTTTAAAGTATATTGTTCTTTTTACTGAGATTCTAAAACTATTTATTGATGTTTTCAAGGTTGCTTATGTAGAGGGACCGGAGGTTTGAGTTGGATGGAATTACATGGACATTTGTTTTCTTCCTTGTGTGGAAAGACATCTTCCGTATGCAGCTACTGAAACTAATATTCCTTTATTATGAAAGAGTCGATGAAGATCTTAGATGCACCTGAGAGATTCAAAGATTCTTCTATCGTGCGAGAATGACGTTGCCTGTGCATTAGGGAATAAATTTCTCTTAAAGATAGTATATTTTTTGTTCCTATCATCAATGAGTTTTCTTTTACTGATTTAATCCTTTAAAATTGTTATTTCAATCCAGTTCTTATATATGTTTCAATTACTTTGTGACCACCCGGACCAGAATCAGCAGTATTATCAGCTATATACGTGAGTTACTGCGTAGACGCAGATGTCCGACTGATGATTGAATCGCCAGGCTTGTTAACGACTTAATCATTGGCCAAGAATTGGAGCTGGGTCTCTTCTTGAGAGTCGTTGTACATGTGATTTCGAGTTCGTGGGCGGTTCCGGATCGTTATTTGGACGACCGAGGAATTAATTATGAATATTTGAAGTTCAAATTTAAATGGTGGTACTTTTAACGACTAAATTACTGGTCGAGAATTTGGTTTCGGCTTCTTCACGGAAGTTGTTCAGAATTTAATTTCGAGCTCGTGGGAACTTCCGAAGTATTATTCTGAGTTACGAAGATTAAGTTGTGATTATTTCCGATTGTTGATTGTTTAGTCGGATTATGTGTGTGTTGGGTTGAATGGTTGACTTTTTATTCGATTGGTCGATGTGTTTGACTTCGGGTGATAATTGAAGAATACGTCGAGTCGAGTTTGTTACCGCAAGAATTATTGGAATCGGAATTACGACGAGGAAATTACGTGTGTTTGAAGTTTGCCGAAAAGTGTGTTTGTTGGTTTCCATTTTGGATAAGGCTATAAATAGAAGTTTTCATATTGGGCAAGTCAAACATTTTCAGAATGGGAGTTGACCGAGTTGACCGAGTCAACTCGGTGGAGGAGAGAATTCACGTCGGTGCTCCACGACGGCTCACGGCGGTGATGTCCGTCCGGCCACCTCCGGCCACGGGGAAGGACTCCATCGATGCGCCTTGGCCACCCCGACATGCCTCCGGCCTCCTTTCACGGCAAGGCTCGCCGGAGAGAGAGAGAGAGAGAGAGAGAGAGAGAGAGAGAGAAATCCGACCAAAAATGGATGGAATTTTGGTGAATTCGGGTTCTATGAATTTGGCCGATTTGAGCTGCAATTTTGGGTGGGCTTTGAAGCTCTCATCACCATGAAGCTACCATGTAAGTTTGGTGTTTCAATTCGATGTGTACTTGGAGAATTTTGGATTGGAAAATTTGGTACCAATTCGGTTTATCATGAAATTGAGCTAGTTAGAGATTGAATTGGCCTTTGTTGTAGTTGACAAAGTTTCTCAGTGGGTGATTTTGCATGGAATGGTGGTTGCTCCGCCGGGAAATTTTCAGATTGGTGGTGGCGCCGCCGTAGGCGGCGGTCAACGCAGCGGTCAACGTTCAAAGTTTGACTTTTCGGGGTTTTCGACAAATTGCATGTCATTTCACTCGAAATCGCACCCAGATCGCAGTGGGGAGGTTCGTTTCTCGATTTGAGCATCCGAAAGTACAGCGAGGTATTGAGGTGTGATTTCTGGATTTCCGACAGTTTGTCGTAATCGGATTACGTGTTTCCGAGAACAGTGGTTTCTCGTGATTTGTTTTGTTTTGTCGAGTTATGACTTTTAGTAATGGACTTTGTGAATATTCAGGAGTTCGTGATCGTTCTTTTGGCGAGGGACTTTCCGCCGGATCACGGGTTAACGCGAACTGCGTTACGCTAGTCTGTGAGTGGACAATTTCTTTTCACGGATTGTTTGCGAGTCTTTATACACGTTTTATGAACTTGAGCATGCATATGAGATTTCGGATTACATGAGCATGTGTTTTACGATTATACATATACAGATATGCGTATACGAGTATACATACACTTATATGTTGTTTCATGCATTTGCATCGAACTGTTTATGATTTGATTTTTCACAGAGTACAGTCTCAGTTACGTTGTTGTATCGATACACTTGCCTCTCGGCTGATCCCCGATGGTAGGCTACCAGGAGGGGCGTTACCCCGACCTGACCGGCGAGGGGCGTTTCCCCGGAACCGAGGCCTTTCTGGCTTAGAATCACATGTGGGTCTGGGATCCCGTGATTCGGACTGTACTAGCACGGTTGTGTCCTCGAGTGGCCCCGTGGGATTTTATGCATGCTCTGTATGCGTGAGGAGTTAGAGTCTCCCTCGTGTCCTCGGATGCGTAAGGAGTTAGAGTCTCCCTCGTGTACCATTTGATTATTTATACTTTCGACTCGCATATGTTTTTATAACATATATTACTTGGTGAAAGACATTTATTTTCGTCCACTCACTCTAACAGTTTTCATGTCTTTCCCCTGGGCTTTTCGGTTTCCGTGCTCAGTTTGCAGTTCGGACTCTGGTGTCGCACGTCGTGGTCGGAGGCATAGTGCTCGAGCTACCTTATTTCCTCCAGTAGGTTTATTGTTCTACCTACTGTGGTATACGTATATGATTATACATTAGAGGTCGCTCTGAGTATTCTATTGTTTATATTATACGATTTTACACCGGATTTCAGTAAAGTATTGATATATTTATTGTTTTACTTTACTGTTGATATATTGAGAAATCCGGATGGGATTGGTGCCCACGGTTTGCTTTTTGTGGCATATGATGAAGTGTATTTTCCGCGTGCAGGTAATGGTAATTCCACGATAGTAACGAAACTCTGCCAAAATTTCTACGGTTTTTGTTGGTTCGTGTTTTCGAAGGGGTTTGACTCCGGTTTAGGGAGCTAAATCGGGGTTGGGTCCTTTCAGCTTGGTATCAGAGCATTAGGTTATAGATTCTGTAGACTTCTGTAGTCGTGTTTACTAAGGATATTTGAGAATGTACAGCATGTCTGGAATGGTGACCCGACCGGCCGGCGCATACTCATCAATATTCCGGGTGTTGTATGCTTTCAAATATTTGAAGTTCCATGATTACGTTCCACTTGTTGTGAACGATGTTTCATTCATTAGGATGCCTCCCTGACGTGCTTTCCGTGTCGTTTCGATTGTGGATCCTGTCGAGGATCAATCGACGCGTGATTTGCCAGAGAACTGTGGATTTGGATGAGCATTCTGAGTTCAGAGAATTGTGTGGCACGGTTTGCCTGGTTGTGTGTGTATGAACGTCTACATGTTGCCTCAGAGCTGAGAATTGTGGCAGTTGATGTTGCCTGAGTCAGATTGTTGTATTTGGTGGGCTGGTACTGTGTGAGTTCCTGTTGCGACTCCATGGCCTACATTCAGGGTGTTATTTATACGGTGATGGTTTTATCAGGCTATCCAGCAATCAATGTGGAGTGTTTATCCACCTGAGGCAGAGATGCATTGTCCATATGTTGCCCCTATTTGCACGAGTTATGTGGCTTCAGAGAAAGCAGTGTACGAGGTTCGAGATGAGTTTGAACCTGAGTATCAGAGAGAGTCTGACTAATGTGCCTCGAGATAACCGTGAGGAGCTTAGTGTGCTGCACTCAGTGGCGAGGCTATTGAGATGGAAATGTGTACGCGGTTTTCGATGTGATGGTTTGAGGAAAGTGGACTTAGTCGAGATTTTGATGAGGTTGAGTTCCGACACTTCGGGATCAGTGACTTCATCAGGATGTGACCTTTTCGATTATGTTGAGGGTCATCAGATCAAGCAGAGGATTCGTTTGACGATGGCGGAGATCACAGAGTAGCGGATATACTCCTGTGGCATGAGTTTGGGCGATCGTTGGTGATCCTTACTCGCAGCAGGTGTTGCAGTGATTCGTGTTCGTGGAGCACTCTCAGTTGCTATTTCGATGGCCAGGAGGGTCACGTTACGAGGGAGTGCTCTCAGCCAGCTGTGTTGGCGGTTTGGCAGTTCAGAGTTCACGAGGTGGTCATGATGCTGTTTCTGGAGTTTGATCAACGCAGACTTCTAGATGAGTTAATCAGCAAGTCGCAATTGACGTGGGCGGCTAGTTGGGCATGTTGGAGTTCGTGCCATGACCTTGTTTGAGGACAGATTTTTCTCCGAGGTTACTGTTGTTTGATATCCATGGCTATTGTATCTGTATCTCTACTTCCGAGGTCTTGGAGAGTGTTGTATCCATCCGGAGGTTGCGAGATCTTTGTTGGAGATTATGTGTTAGCCGCGGATCTGTTATAGCTGGACATCATGGTTTTGATGTGACTATGAGTGTGGACTTTATGGCGACACATTTTGGCTGTGTTCGAGTGCCTCGAGAAGGAGGTTGTGTTCGACGACCAGGTTTCCCCGAGATACTGTTTCGTGGTGATGGTCGAGTGGATGGTGGAAACGGGTTGTGTTATTTGCTTAGCTCATGTTGTGGATACTTGGGTTGCTGTGCTCGTTATTAGTGATATTAAAGTGGTTCCTGAGTTTCCTGGCGTGTTCTGGAGGAGTTACCAAGTGTTCATCCAGTTCGGGAAACCGACTACACCATTGAGCTTGTACCGGGCGCTGGACTCATTTTACCGGCATTTTGTCGTTCGGAGCCAGTGGAACTGATGGAGCTACAGTTTCGACTCCAGGAGTTGCTGGAGGAGGTTTCAGGAGATTTCATGCGATCCCGCGTGTTTACGTGGTGTGCTCTTGCATTGTTTGTGTGGATGTTGGATGGTTCGACGTGGTGGTGCGTTGACTACCGGAAGCCTGATGCGCTTCAGAGGAGAGTGAGTATCCTTTGCTTCGGAATGACGAGAGGTTTGATCAGCTCGCGAGAGCTTCAGTCTTGTCGAAGATTGATTTCGGATCCTGATACCATCAGTTGAGGTTTGATGAATCAGATGTGGTTTGGACAACTTTCGGATCTCGGTGCAGGCATTACGAGTTCTTGGTCACGCTGTTTGGTTGACCAATGCCCCGTAGATCGTGTGGACTTGATGGACCAGGTGTTCAGACGGTTTCTGGACAAGTTGCGGTTATGTTCGTTGGCAACATCCTGATGTATTCCAGGAGTGTGGGCCAGTACTTGGAGCAATTGTGTGCAGGTTTGCTGAATTTGCGAGATGACCAGGTGTTTGCGAAGTTCAGCCAGTGTGAGTTTTGGCTGATTAGCGTGAAGATGTTGGGCTGTGTGACGTTATCCGAGGGAGTTGGCGTGGATCCTGACTAGTTAGAAGCCGAGTTAGTTTGGGGATTGCCCTACTATTGTACCAGAGATCGGGAGTCTCTTGGGTTTGGCAGGCTATTACCGACGGCTTGTGCAGGATTTTCCCGGATTACCACTTTACTTTCCGGATTGACGAAGAAGGCGTCAAGTTCGAGTGGTTCGATGCACGCGAGGAGAGTTACTTACTCCTGCAGGATGGTTGACCGTTGCTTCGGTTTTGACCTTACCTGTTGACCGCGACGAGTTCGTGGGTTATGGCGATGCATCGAGGTATAGATTTGGTTGTGTTTTGATGCTGTGTAGTAGAGCGGTGGCTCATGGTTTCAGCAGTGGAACCTTATGGGGCTACGTATCCTATGTATGATTTGGGTGTAGCTGTCCTTGTGTTAGCATCGGAGAGTCCGAGACACTACTACTACGGCGTGCAGCGCAGTGTAGGATGTACACTGGTCACTTGAGTTTCATCCACTTGCATTTTCGGCCAGATTTGGGCTTGAGGCAGTGTAGATGGATGGGTTCGACTCACGACTATGGCTGTACTTTTGAGTTTGTTCAGGAAAGGCTAGAGGTTGTACTTGACCATCCGTCTGGGATGTTGTTGCTGATGCATTCAGTCGGGAATCGGGAATTTCAGTGTTTCATGTGTTTGTGGCTCGAGTTTCCGTGTTAGCCGGGTTATGCACTACGGAAGCTGAATTCGAGTATGATGATGTTTAAGCTCATTGTTTCACGCGCATTTGGCGCTAGTGATGCGGAGATGTATCAGATACTTCGAGTTTACTACTCGTGACGCAACATGAAGAGCAATGTAGCAGCTTGTGTGTATAGAAGCCACATTTGTCGACTGGCGATGGCTAGGAGGCAGAGACTTGCCGAGAAGTGTCAGCCATTCGAGATTTCCGGTTAGACGTGGCGTTTGTCGCTGTGGTTTTGTTGGCAGGCTGGCATAGCTGGGTTTGACGGAGGTTGTCCATTCACGTGGTGCGCTTGTGTTCCAGTTCGCTGATCGAGGTAATCAGCTGCGACTGTGTGTTGGCAAGCTTTACAGCGAGCATTGGGGACCAGGTTACGAGTTGGTACCGGTTCTTATCCTCAGATTGGTGAGCAATCTTTGAGGACTATTCAGACCTTGGAGGGCATATTGTGGACCTCGGTATTGTAGTTTCGGAGGATTTGGAACTCGCAGTTTCACTTGTTCAAAATTGCTTACAGTACCAGTTTGTTGACCACTATGATTTTGACGTTGCTTGATGTCGTTTGGAGGACGATGTTGTACTCCACTGTGTTGGAGTGAGTTTGGTTTGAGTTTGGGTGGATGTTTGATTCTGATTTTGTGGAATGTGCTACCACAGACTTTCGGATTAGCGGAAACAGGTTATTAATTGCCCGAGTTCGATGTTTGAGTTATGTTGAAGTGTGTAGACTGAGTAGTAATTTGCCATGTTATTTTGATCCGTGTGTGATCGTAGGCGAGTTTGTGTTGTGCCGTATAGTTCGGCATCGCCTATAGTGTTGGCTTTTATGTGTGTTGTGTTCCGTGTGGCGGAACTGTGTTTCAGGTTTACTACGTGTTGTGTACCCTATCTGTTCCTTATGCAGGAACACTTGGCTATTGTGTGGAGCCAGTTCAGATTCGTGATTGAGGGTACAGGGATTTCAGCACGGAGCTATCTCCTATTGTGGAGTTTGTTATCAGAGTTGTTCAGCCGATAGACTTGGAAATTTTGAGGTCGAAATTTTTTTTAAGGGGGGTGGATTTGTGACGACCCGGACCAGAATCAGCAGTATGATCAGCTATATACGTGAGTTACTGCGTAGACGCAGATGTCCGACTGATGATTGAATCGCCAGGCTTGTTAACGACTTAATCATTGGCCGAGAATTGGAGCTGGGTCTCTTCTCGAGAGTCGTTGTACATGTGATTTCGAGTTCGTGGGTGGTTCCGGATCGTTATTTGGACGATCGAGGAATTAATTATGAATATTTGAAGTTCGGATTTAAATGGTGGTGCTTTTAACGACTAAATTACCGGTCGAGAATTTGGTTTCGCCTTCTTCACGGAAGTTGTTCAGAATTTAATTTTGAGCTCGTGGGAACTTCCAAAGCATTATTCTGAGTTACGAAGATTAAGTTGTGATTATTTCCAATTGTTGATTGTTTAGTCGGATTATGTGTGTGTTGGGTTGAATGGTTGACTTTTTATTCGATTGGTCAATGTGTTTGACTTCGGGTGATAATTGAAGAATACGTCGAGTCGAGTTTGTTACCGCGAGAATTATTGGAATCGGAATTACGACGAGGAAATTACGTGTGTTTGAAGTTTGCCGAAAAGTGTGTTTGTTGGTTTCCATTTTGGGTAAGGCTATAAATAGAAGTTTCCATATTGGGCAAGTCAAACATTTTCAGAATGGGAGTTGACCGAGTCAACTCGGTGGAGGAGAGAATTCACGTCGGTGCTCCACGACGGCTCACGGCGGTGATGTCCGTCCGGCCACCTCCGGCCACGGGGAAGGACTCCATCGATGCGCCTTGGCCACCCCGACATGCCTTCGGCCTCCTTTCACGACAAGGCTCGCCGGAGAGAGAGAGAGAGAGAGAGAGAGAGAAATCCGACCAAAAATAGAGGGAATTTTGGTGAATTCGGGTTCTATGAATTTGGCTGATTTGAGCTGCAATTTTGGGTGGGCTTTGAAGCTCTCATCACCATGAAGCTACCATGTAAGTTTGGTGTTTCAATTCGATGTGTACATGGAGAATTTTGTATTGGAAAATTTGGTACCAATTCGGTTTATCATGAAATTGAGCTAGTTAGAGATTGAATTGGCCTTTGTTGTAGTTGACAAAGTTGCTCAGTGGGTGATTTTGCATGGAATGGTGGTTGCTCCGCCGGGAAATTTTCAGATTGGTGGTGGCGCCGCCGTGGGCGGCGGTCAACGCAGCGGTCAACGGTCAAAGTTTGACTTTTCGGGGTTTTCGACAAATTGCATGTCATTTCACTCGAAATCGCGCCCAGATCGCAGTGGGGAGGTTCGTTTCTCGATTTGAGCATCCGAAAGTACAGCGAGGTATTGAGTTGTGATTTCTGGATTTCCGATAGTTTGTCGTAATCGGATTACGTGTTTCCAAGAACGGTGGTTTCTCGTGATTTGTTTTGTATTGTCGAGTTATGACTTTGAGTAATGGACTTTGTGAATATTCAGGAGTTTGTGATCGTTCTTTTGGCGAGGGACTTTCCGCCGGATCACGGGTTAACGCGAACTGCGTTACGCTAGTCTGTGAGTGGACAATTTCTTTTCACGGATTGTTTGCGAGTCTTTATACACGTTTTATGAACTTGAGCATGCATATGAGATTTCAAATTACATGAGCATGTGTTTTACGATTATACATATACAGATATGCGTATACGAGTATACATACACTTATATGTTGTTTCATGCATTTGCATCGAACTGTTTATGATTTGATTTTTCACAGAGTACAGTCTCAGTTACGTTGTTGTATCGATACACTTGCCTCTCGGCTGATCCCCGATGGTAGGCTACCAGGAGGGGCGTTACCCCGACCTGACCGGCGATGGGCGTTTCCCCGGAACCGAGGCCTTTCTTGTTTAGAATCACGTGTGGGTCTGGGATCCCGTGATTCGGACTGTACTAGCACGGTTGTGTCCTCGAGTGGCCCCGTGGGATTTTATGCATGCTCTGTATGCGTGAGGAGTTAGAGTCTCCCTCGTGTCCTCGGACGCGTGAGGAGTTAGAGTCTCCCTCGTGTACTATTTGATTATTTATACTTTCGACTCACATATGTTTTTATAACATATATTACTTGGTGAAAGACATTTATTTTCGTCCACTCACTCTAACAGTTTTCATGTCTTTCCCCTGGGCTTTTCGGTTTCCGTGCTCAGTTTGCAATTCGGACTCTAGTGTCGCACGTCGTGGTCGGAGGCATAGTGCTCGAGCTACCTTATTTCCTCCAGTAGGTTTATTGTTCTACCTACTGTGGTATACGTATATGATTATACATTAGAGGTCGCTCTGAGTATTCTGTTGTTTATATTATACGATTTTACACCGGATTTCAGTAAAGTATTGATATATTTATTGTTTTACTTTACTGTTGATATATTGAGAAATCCGGATGGGATTGGTGCCCACGGTTTGCTTTTTGTGGCATAGGATGAAGTGTATTTTCCGCGTGCAGGTAATGGTAATTCCACGATAGTAACGAAACTCTGCCAAAATTTCTACGGTTTTTGTTGGTTCGTGTTTTCGAAGGGGTTTGACTCCGGCTTAGGGAGCTAAATCGGGGTTGTGTCCTTTCATACTTCAACAAATTTTTGTAAATGGGTTTTACCAAAAAGCTTTCCAGGTTTTACTAGTTATTACCTTTCGGACAAAGTAAGGAAAAGCTTATTGAGGTGATTATAGTTTTCTAGAGATTGTACAATTTGATAGCAGTAGTGAGTTAGGATAAAGTAATTTGTTGCGAATGGTTAGCATCGAACAGAAAGCTCCAATGAAGTAAGTTTTGGTTTTGTGTTTGGAATTTCGATAGACCCATTGAGTTAAACAGTAACCCCCCCCCCCCAAAAAAAAATACTAGTCTAATAGTTGTATTAGTTGCGATGCGAACATGCATTTACTATCTACTTTGAATGTGAGTGTTGTTTGGTGTGATGATAAACTATAACGACCTTGAATCTTGGCATACCTGTTGGTATTATCTTCTCGTGTTTGATTTATTTTTACCCATGCTTGTGCTAGTATGAACTATGGCTATATATATAATAAATTTTGGTATTTATATAATTAACTATATATGTTTGGTATTTAATATAGGTAAATTATATTAATGGATATTTATATGTTGCTATTTGTTGAAAGAGTGTCTTGCACTCTTGCCGATTGATTAGCTAGGCGTCCCATCAAATATGTTAGCAGCCCATCATAGGTATGATTAAGAGAAGCCCAAGTATAATAGTTAGTCGAAGAAAAATAGAAAGAAGGAGACGACATGAATCCAGAAGTTTCCCCGTCTATTCTTTTCATTGTTTTCCTCCAATATTCCTTCTCACTTGGATCGAGCACGGACAAAGAAACGTTGGAGGCTTATATAAGTGCAATCGATCTTCTTCTCGTACTGTACTTTGCCATTATGCCTTTCCTTAGTTATGCTTCTCGCACTGTAATTTTGTTTTTCATTATTACACCTTTCTTTAGTTAGGCTGTCTTCTTTATGACACACTACCACTCATAGATACGAGGTACATATAGAGCTATTTAACTGAGATGAATGTATCGAGTTTTCTTTTATGTATATTTACCTAAACCATCGTCATATCCACCATCCATAAAATCTCATCGATATGCTGACCTAACTTTGTTCTTTCTTTTACTTTTGTGTTTCTGAATCGTTAAAAGTATGCAAGTTCAATCTGAATGGCCCGAGGATGATCCATTTGGCCAACAGGATGCAGATTTATAAAATGATATTTCGTCTGGAGAGCAGTATGATGACAAAATGACAACAGATAAAATACCGACTACCGCGAGCGTAAACATTACCAAAGAAATCATATCCCCATACTTCCACTTGACGCTAAGTAAAACTCGACATTTCTAAGGCGCATTTGTTGCGAAAGTGTAAGGAGTTGGGCATTAAGTGGCCACAACGAGGATGAACATCACCAAAGATATCATATCTCAATACTTCCACATGACGCCAAGTGGAGCAGCTTCAGAACTCAACGTTTCTAAGGCGTATTTATCGCAAAGGTGCAAGGAGCTGGGAATTAAGTGATCGGCCCATCCAAGCACTATCTCCAATGCCAACATTCCATTCCATGTCCGATTGCAGTATGAGAAATAAGATCCGGAATATAGAAGGTCTCGTTTCACGTCAGTTTGAATTAACTTATAATGTGTTTGATACCAATCATTTGATCAGGGAAGTGTAGTAGGATGTGTAGTATGTTGATTACCTTTCAACCATGGGATCAGCATCAATGTTTTTTATTAAAAAAAAAAAATTAAAGGTCATACCGTATACATGCTTCAATGGGAAATTCTTCTGACAAACCATTTACACCGCCAATGTCTCGGTGTATCGAACAATTCACGATGAAGGAGAAACACACTCATTTTCGTACCTAAAAAAAATACAATGGCAACCCTTCACTTCACTTCGCCATCTTCTTGTTTCATTCTCCACCCAAAATGACACTCAACCAAACTCTCATCCCCTTTTTAGGTTAATCATCTGCGACTACGGCGACGATAGTCCAATGTTATTAGGGCCCTGCCTTACAAGGTCGGAGTGGAGCACAAGAGCAAGTCCATGGAACTGGTTATATTGATCACGAAAAGAATACTGGCTTTGACGAGGTAACTAGCTTGTCAAATTTGAGACTTCCTTCACATTCGCATCTACCGATCTACGATACTGATTGTATATATCCCTAAAATTGTTGAATACTTGAATTCAATGATTTCAATCCAAATTGGGTTTGTTTTATTATTTGGATACACATGGATAACCACGAGTAGTTCTATGGTGTGGCGTACAAATATGCAAGACGAAATCTACGGTTTAAAAATTCTCATTCACTATTTATTTAACCTCAAAATCATTGATGTTGTGCTAAGTGTCCCCACACACTTGTGCTCTGCACACTATAGGTGCACTCAGATAACCACGATATAGAACACTTTGAAAATTGTCATGAACTTTCGAGATCGTTGTATCTCATAACCCCCATTGATATATTTCCACATTGGTTTGTCAACGTGGTGATAAACAAAGCAGAGAACCTAGATTGTTTAAATTGCTCAGAGTTAATTGACCTCTTCGTGAGAAATGATCACCGAAAGTTACATGGACTGAAGTGTCTCTTCGTATGTGGTATATACGATGATGACACAATGGAAGAAGCTTCAATGAACACAATATTAACATGGCTTCCTTTTTTTTGAAGTAAAGGATTGCGGCAACCATTTCATCAAGCCTTGATTGATGAAACAGTCGAATACAAGGGGGACATAAAACCTATAGCCCATAAGAAGAGAAACACCTGAAAATACTATCATCCGACTCGACTAATACATTATATCATAAACTACACCATTTAGCAAAGAGTATCATTGGCTACTTCATTTGTTTTACATTTGAAGCGACACAGTAATGAGAAGATAATGTGATTCCGACGACACATCAATACGCTCTGAACAACTCCCCAATTATGTTACCAAACAAAAATTTCGTTGACACTACATCTCATCCTGCCAGTAGGAGGGTGCGCCTACTTGATGAACAAAAATCTACCTAGGGCAGACAAGGAACCCAAGGTGCACAGCCCGGGACAAAGCCTACTTATACTAGTCTCATACGAATGGCTTATTTTTGACAGAACAAATAAAGATAACATATAAAAATAATTAAACTTTAAATAAAAATAGTAAACATAGACCATGCCTAGGGATTTTACCCAGGCCCATTGTTGGAGCCCAATACGCAATCTTGTGGTAGTCTAGCCTACAACAGTCCCTAACTTCCATTCTCTATCCCACACACTGCCTCCTGCACCACCATCCTTCATTGGTCGTCCACCAACCGCCATCTCAGAATAGAGCCGCAAGGGATGACTCACCATCACCCCACCATAGTCGTATTCTCCATGACCATTAGAGTACACCACCAGCCGAGTCCTCAAACCTATGAATTAGTGCGCTCCAAGCTTTGTCGGCATACGGCCTGCCGTTCTCGACACTCGACCAAGGTGGGTTTGAGACAACAACAGTGAATCTAGCCACCTCCCCTCACCCATATCCCTCTACCGTCCCTCTCCATTGATCCTGTTGTATCCTGTAGGAACCCGAAACTACCCTCCACCGCACAAGAACCTCCATTCTCCTCTGACACCCATCACCAGTGCAAAGAACTTTACCTATTCGGCTGCACCCCAAAGCACACGCTGCCGAGGCTAGGGGCCACCAACGATGAAGCTAGGGGCCGCCAGACGAGAGACGGTTACAAACTGGTTTTGTGTTATCGAGCGGCTCTCGAGAGGTTTTCCTCTGGTTATTAATATGGCTTCCTAAAGAAGTTATGTTCGAGAACTTGGAAGATTTAAATCTGTTTTATCTGCATTTCTCAAAAGTGGACTTTCTTAATGATTTACCTCATGGTTCTCTATTCAATCTGAAGATACTGAATTTATAGCATTGTTATTGCGGTAGTCTAGTTTTACCACTAATAACAGTGGCAGATACATGTCTTGGCTTACCAGGGCTTAAACCCTGGTCAGTTTTCTGAGGTAAGAATTTTTTTTTACTAGTTTACTATATTTAGAATTTACTTCAAATTATATTAGTATTTGGAAATATAGTTAAGCCACCAGCCGGCCCATTTGAAAAGTTGAAAATACCCAATATCCAAAGACCCAATCTAACTACCCAAGTACATACCCATTACCTAATATCCACAACTCACAGCAACCTAGACCATAGAAAAAAAAACTCACGAACAACTCATTCCAAACCAGCGACAGTCACACTCACACATCGACGGCGAGTTAGTGACTCCAAGTTGGACTTCAACTTCAAGCTCGAATCCATCCTTGGTAAGCTCATCTCATATTCTTTATTCATCTTTAGTTTTTCATTGCTTAGATATTGAGTTATTTGGGGGTTATATATACTTTTTTGAGAATTTGAGGGTTTTGCAATTTTGGGTTTGAGAGTTTTCTGTTTTCTAGCTAGTAGAACAATTGGGTAATCTAGATATGTCTTGGATAATCTAGATATGTGTTTTGGTTGATTGGTTGTTGAATTTGGGATTTTGTTTTTTTTGTTTATATAGATCAGATTAACAAAGAGAATGTTAGAAGCAGAAGGAGCTGCAGAGAGGGGAAAACGGACCAGAGCTGGTACCTCAGGGGTCACAAAATCGTAAATTTAGCGCTATTTGGTATGAAGGTAATTCATGGCTTGAGTACTCTGATAAAGTTAAGAAGATATGTTGTTTCCCATGTTATCTTTTTGATAAAGAAAACTCTCCTAATATGGCATTTACTATCGATGGGCAAAGGAATGGATAGTGCTTCAAGTACATGCAGGGGTAATCAATAGTCCACATCATAAAGCTATGGAGAAGTAAAATTTGATGACAAAACTAGCTACACAAATTGAAAGAGTTGTTCTTAAAAAAAATCCAAAGATGTAGAGGATAATCATTTTAGGCTTATAGCTTCAATAGAGGGTGTGAGATATATGGCGAACCAAGGAATGGCTTTTAGAGGTCATGATGAAACCGAGAGCTCTCTTAATGCTGGAGGTTTTCTGCAAATTAGAAAGTTTTTTGTAAGAATGGCTAGAGAAGATGATAAAGTTTTCTTGAATGGTGGTCCAGGAAATGCCAAGTACAGTGCTCATAGTATTCAGCGAGAGCTCTTAGGTATTCTTGGTGATAAAGTGAGGCACATGATTCAGGAGGAAATTGGTTATGCAAAATTTTGCATACTTTTAGATGAAGCGGTTGACATAGCTAGCAAGGAAAAATGGTTATTATCCTGAGATTTGTTGATCGTATGGGTATAATTTGAGAACGGTTTTTTTAAGATAGTGAGTGTTCCCAATACTACCTCACTTACTCTTAAAACAGAGATAGTCAAAGTGCTTGTAAGATACAATCTTCAATTAGAGAACATGTGTGGTCAATGATATGATGGGGCAGCTAATATGAGTGGTGTATGGAATGGCTTGCAGACGTTATTTCTTGAAGAGTGTCCTTTTGCATATTATGTACATTATTGTGCTCACCGTTTGCAACTATCATTGGTTGCTGGTACTAAGGGAATTAATGATGTTTGGCGGTTTTTCTCTACTCTATTATTGATTGTGACTTTTGTTGAGTCTTCTGCCAAGCGTCATAGTGAGCTAAAGACAATTAGAGAAGAAGAGATCCAAGATTTAGTAGCTTTGAGCTTATTTGAGACAGGGAGAGGTGCTAATCAGACTTATACTTTGCAATGACCAGGTACTACTCGTTGGGGTTCACATTTTCGCTCTATTCAGAGTTTGATTGAATTATATAGTTCAATCTTAAAAACTCTTATTTCTATGATGGAGCATGGGACTCGATATCTTCGAGGGGAAGCTAGTGGTGTTCTCACAGGTATGAGACAGTTTGAGTTTGTGTTTTTGTCTAATTTTAATGAACAAGGTTATGCAAGTCATTGAAATTCTTTGCCAAACATTACAACGAAAATCTCTTGACATCTTAGAAATATTGAGTTTGGTTGCACATACAAAGGAACTCCTTCAGGAGATGAGAGAATACAGTTGGACTGATTTGAAGGTCAGTGTTGCTACATTTTGTGAGACATATAACATTGATATGTCTGACATGAGTGCTCCTTACAAGAATGGGATAGGTCATTCTTGTCAACAAATGAACTTTGTTACAATAGAGCACCATTATCATATAGATGTGTTTAATGTTGTCCTTGATTATCAGTTGAGCGAGTTAAATAGGAGGTTTCCAGTAGTAGCTTGTGAACTTTTTGCACTCATCTTTACTTTGGACCCTTATGACAATTTTTGTTCTTTCAAAATGGAGGATGTTATCCTTCTTGCTAAGAATTACTATCCTGCAGATTTTGTGCCTGGTAATCTTCTTATACTAAAATTGGAGTGTATCTATTATCATAAAACTATGACTACAGATCCGAGATTTGGGAACTTGGATTCTATGTCTGATTTGTGTTACCAACTTGTGCATTCAAGAAAGTCAGATTCTTTTCTCATGATATATAGATTGATCTGTTTGGTGATGACTCTTCTTGTTCCTACTGCAACCACTGAAACAGCATTTTCAGCTATAAATATCATTAAGAACAAGCGTAGAAGCAAGATGGATGATGATTTTCTTGATGATTGTATAGTACTTCATATCAAAAAAGAATTTGCATAAGCTATTGAAAATGATGATTTGATCTAGGCGTTTGATGCTTTGATCCTTGTAGAGTAAGATTTAGCTAATTTTTATGTATTTGCTTTATGTTGTGTATTACATTTCATGTTTATTTCAGTTTAGAAAGTGTAATATGAAGGGTAAGGCTCATAATGTCTCCCTGGTAACTAAGTGTATCTTTCTTGTCAATTTATAAAAATTATCTCGTGCCGTCAAGATTTGTTCAAATCTGACTAATACTGTTGCAGATGCTACCAAATCTGAGAAAAACTAGGATTTAAAATTGTGTACTACATGGAATATGTAGTTCTACATAATATTTTTTTTCTTTAATTTAGAACACATTATTCATATACGAAATGTTAACTTGGTAACTAGCACTCGTAGATTACACTCGAAATTGCTTCATCGCCTAAGAGGCATTTTTTGACACCTAAGGTTCGTCGTAGTCTAAGTAACAACTTAGACGACGAAATAAACTTCGTCGTTTAGGGATTTAGACGACAAAAGTTTACTGAAAAAACGACGAAAATTGTCGTCGTTTTAGTGAATACTTAAACAACGAATGCAACAATTCATCGTCTAAGATAAAACACTTAAACGGTGAAATTTTAGGGTTTTCGTCGTCTAAGTGTTGAATTTTTTTTAAAAAAAAATCAATAAACCACTTAGACGACGAAATTTTAGGCTTTTCGTCATCTAAGTAGTTGAATTTTTACAAAAATATAAAGAAAAAATTAAATAAACCACTTAGACGACGAACGAATTTGTAGTTATTTCGTCGAGTAAGTGGTTTAATTTTTTTTTAAATGAAAAATTCATTAAATGCCAATTAATTCATATTATGCTAATTATTAATTAATACAAAATTCATAATAAATAAATAATTTAATGGTGGTGGTGGTGGCAGCGGTGTTTTGTGTAATGGTGGTGGTGGTGGTGGCGGCATGTGGTGTGGTGGTGCTGAGGTGATGTGTGGTACTGATGCCGTTATGGTGGTGCCGAGGTGGTGGCGGTGCTGTGGTGGTGATGGCATGTGGTGGTGGTGGTGGTGATGGTGATGGTGGTAATGGTGGTTTGATTAAGAGAGAGAAAGAGAGAGTGGATTTTCAGTAAGATAGAGAGATTGTGAAAAATGGTGGCTGAATTGTGTTTTATAGCCGATGACTTAGGCGACGAAACTAACGAGTTTTGTCGCCCAAGTGATTTGAATTTTTGGTAACAAGTTTGACGGAAAAAGCACACGCCAACTTTTGCACTTAGGCAAAGAAAGTATTAGGTTTTGTTGTCTAAATCCTTAAATTTTCAAAAAACCCACCAACTTTTTTGACCTAGACGACGAAACCTAGTAGTTTTGTCGCCTAAGTGATTTGAATTTTTGAAAAAATTTTGACGAAAAAAAAGGCCAAATTTTGACTTAGATGACGAAACCTAATAAATTCGTCGTCTAAGTATTTCAAATATTTGCCAAAAATTTTGTGGTAAAAAATAATTTTCATATATTTAAAAAAAATCACTTAGGCGACGAAATTATATAGTTTCGTCGTCTAAGTATTTCAATTAAGATTAATTTTCAGATAGTTTAAATAAAATAAAATTCACTTAGGCAATGAAATGTGTATATTTTCGTCGCTTAAGTGAATTTTATTTTATTTTTTTATAAATATCAAAAAAATTAATTTTGGGTAGTTGCTTAAAAACCATCAAAAATTAACCGCCAGATGTAACAATTACATCTATACAATATTGTAAATAAAAAATTCAACTCAATTCGGATTAGTTTAAGATTCGATCGAATGAATTTATTGATTATTGAAAAATAGTTAAAAGACAAAAACGATTGTAAAAAATAATTCGTAAATCCATTTCAAAGTTACGGGTGTTTATGTTGTCGTAAAAACTTAATTTATCAACTAGATAGAAATTAATTGAAATTTGACATAAAAAATTGATTTAAGACTAAAAATTTGTAATATATCTACTAATGTTGTATAACTTAAGTGTTCGTATGTCTATATTCACTCTATTTCAATATTAACAAAATTGAATTGGGACAAAATAACTGTTAGATATATTCATCATAACATAATATGTAAGTGGACGAATTTTTAGTAAATACGAAGTTCGTTAAGGATTTGATCGGCATAGTCAACCATAAAACCAAAATTTCAATGAAACAGAAACGTTGATATACGAATCTTCATAAATCCAATTTTCAAACCGTCGACACTCACAGTCCAAGAATTGTTTACTCTATGCCCTCGACAAAAAAAGTATGCATTTTAAGATGGTATACATAGTCGTGCTCTTTGATCGGAGGCAATGAAATTCTTCTTAAACGACGAAATTGGTATCATTCGTTGTCCAAGTATTTATGGGTCAAGGTTTAGGGGTAAGTGTTAGGGTATGGACTTAGACGACGAATTAGAGACCATTCGGAATACTGATTTTTGTCGCTTAAGTGTTTATGGGCCGGTCAGGGTTTATGGGTCATAGTTTAGTGGTTGGGAGTTAGTTTTAGGGTATGGACTTAGCCAACGAATTGGTAACCATTTTGTCATCAAAGTACGATTACTACGACGATGAAATTTTTTCGTCGTTTTAAGTTTCACTTAGACGACGAAATTTGTCACTTATGCGACAATTTCGGATTTCGTCATCTAAGTAATACTTGGACGACAATTTTTTCTCTCTCTTATACGACGCTTTATGTTTTGTCGTCTAAGTGGTACTTAGATGACGAAATTTTTTGGCTTAGGCGACGAAGTATGATTTCGTCATCTAAGTCATACTTAGGCAACGAAACCATTAAAATTTTGTCATCTAAATGCATTTTTCTGATAGTGTTATTGATTATTTTTATAGAAGATTAGATATTATTTCATTTGAATTTTGAGATCAAACAGACTGTTGATACTTCTAAATAGCAATTTCATGTCATTGACAAACAAACTATAATATGAACGCAGGATGGAGAAAATTGATCGAAAACTGCATGTTAATAATTTATTTGTAAATAATACTTTTAATCATTTTTTTGTTATGATGATTATGGAATGAGATGGTACAATTATTTTGGTTTGTGAATTGCCACTACAAACATTTATGTGTTTACAAAATAGATCAAAGAAGTGTACTTTTAACAGTGTATTGTGGATTTGTGATATATTTGATTCCCAGCTAATTTAATCTCTTATCTTTTCTCAGATTGACTCTTAAAGAGCAGTTGCGTAACAAGAATTCGTAGTGAGGGTCTTTCATATAGAGATTAAACATATTACTAGTTTTTTTTTGGCTAAGAAATATATAGTTAAGTTAAAATACTAAGAAACAAACAATACAATATAACAAATAAGGAGCCAAATTATAAATGATGAGTATGTTTTTTATTGGTTGAGAAAAGTTAATTGAGGCATATAATAATTTGAGAAAAACTAGTGGGGCATAAAAGAGAATTTGTAGAAAATAAGCGGATCATGTTTATAATTAAATTGGGGGTAATATTTAATTGATTTTGTTGTTTTTTTTGTGGTGGGGGGGGGGTGTTCACTACCCGTTTTGCCTCCACGCAGGCCTGCCACTATTAAAGAGTTGTGGCAAGAATAAGGTGTTGAGACTCACAAGCAAGGGCATGAATAATATAGAGGCAAAGTTCTTCAATGAGATCAAGAGTTGCACTTCGGTGAAGCCAAGTAAGTAAGTTTTCTCAACTTCTAACAAGCACTGGTTGATGAAGTAGTGAATCACTAGATTTAAAATTGTGAAAGGAGCATCAGACTGATGATAAAGATATTGATTTATCGAAAAGTTACAAACTCAGAGTAAACAATTGAACAAATTAAATTATGGCATGAGATATGGATTCATGCCACATACTGTTTTATGGTGGAGATGATTTCGGCTGCTCGCATCGGTAGACATGATCAACGGTGGAAGAGCAGATGCATCAGGACAAGAAGCATACATGTGATTTTTGCAAAAATATGTATTGATTAGCTGAGCCTTTGTTTTGATCTTGTTTTGTTTACATTGTTTGACCAATATGATAGAGTGCACCTTCAGTGTGATTAGCTGAGCACCTTCAGTAGTTAGTTGACCACCTTCAATGGTGCACATATTAAATTTTGTACTAGTTTTGGCATGTGCAAGACACATTGAAGAGAAAGTTAGTGCAAAATTTAACATGCACACCACTGAACAGCACAATGTAGAATCACTCAATATGATATGACAAAGCACTAATTGGCAATTAATTTCTCTTGATATGTAAGCTAAATCACTTTTAATGTATTTAGAAAACTCTCTTGTCTTTCAGCTCTTTTTGAGTTGTACGTATTTTTATTATACAAGTAGAACATGGACTGATGCATACACTCACAAAATCACAAGTAACAATTGGGCCTTCTATAAATAATATAATATTGTATGTTATAATGTATAATTTTAGGGCCTTCCTACAATAAAAATAGGAAAATGTTAAAAGAAAAAAGAAGATGAAAGCGCAGTTACCCGGTTCGGGGGTTTGGATACCAAACGACATGTCGTTTAACTTGTGAATCCAACCATCCAAGTTGTCAGTCTAAAAGGAACCCAGCTTTTCAGATACATAATCACGTCCTTTGTTGGTAATTGATCGTCGTTTTAGAGGACATTTTATAGGTCGGAATACCATGATCTATCTTAGAACACTCATTATTGTTTGAGCAAGTATCAATAAGTATCTAATCATTTCTTCTTCTTCTTTCCTCTCAACTACTCCTACTTCTTCATTCTTCTCCATTGTTGAAAATGAGGTAATTTACTGCATTATTAGAATACATTTAACACTTGAAATTGGAGAAAAATATTTAAAGTAAAACATAATAACTTCATGCATAATTAATCCAAAGAAACATACCAAGTATCAATAAAAAAGAGAGTTATGATCTTACAATAATTCAACACAAATACTTAGCAAGCCAAATGTAATGGAAATTGTCAAATTAGCTAACAAAATACGAGATACTCAAGTAAACCAATGTAACTCAAACATGATCTAGTCCATGTATTTTATAGTGAATCCATTTGTATCGCTCATCGAGAGACATCTTCATAAACACATCTTTTTTCCCTTGGGTATCGAGCAACTCCACAGCCTTGAATTGAGTTTCCTCTTCCATGTTTGGTACCTCCTTTATAGCATCCCAAATTTTATATTCCTTCTCCTTTTCTCTTTTTTATAGTAGGTTATAAATTTCTTCAAAACTTGTTGAAATCTTGTCAAGTTCATCCACTAGTACTTCCCCTTCAAACTCATTTCTACTTTTTTTAGGGACTCTCGGTGTAGGAACCTCTAAAGTCTTGGGGTTTGAAGGGGAAATGTGAAGTAAGTCAATGAATTATTTTGACTAGGTTACATAAATTCCCCCGCATACAAATCATAATCAAGGTCCTCTATGCGCACATTTCCATTGTCTTCAACATCAAATGTTCTTGCATCGGTAACGCTATCCAAACCAATTGATTTTTTTTTCTAACGGCTACACCATTCCCAATAGCAATTTCCAAAGTCTCATAATCTTCAAATATTTTATACAGTATAGAGATATCTTTTGGATGTGCCTAGCAAAATATGATTTTTTTTAATACTATTATTATATTATTTATTCTAAATAAAACATATCTAATTTTTTATATATATATATATATATATATGAATAAAGAAGAAGATGCACCTTAAAGTAATCCTTCCATACTTCATCTGGAGCCGTGAATTTTTTTGTAGTGGAGTGGAAAGCAAAACCGGAGCTAAAATGCATAAGTTTTGAGTAAGAAATCCATCGATTTTAAACCATCTTAAACGATTTTCATAATTAGAGAGTATTTTTTGACATCCAAGTTTTGCATTAAGAACCAGAAGTATCCTGGTTTCCACGGTCTCTTTCAAAAAGATGCCACTATTATCATGTCATCCCCGACTAGCGCCATCAACCATGAGTTCTAGCAATAAATTACTTTCTTCCTTGGTCCACGACACATAGTTTCTTCCCTTGGAGGTATTTTTTTTGTGAATCACCATCACCCATTATACTACTATAGTAATCATAAAAAAAATGTTCATTAATATTTATATTATTTTCTATTCATGAAACAATGATGATAATCAAACATAAAAAATAGAGAGAGAGCAAAACAGTTGAATTATAAATATAACAGTGATGTACCTTTAGAAATTCATAACTAATTCAAAAAAATTATTTCTAAGTAATTCGAAATATGGTATGTTCATTAGCATGTTCTCTACAACTCTTATGAAGAAGAAAACTTCAAAATCCTAACATATAATGCACGTATATATCAAGCAAGAGGACGATCAGAAAATTGAAATGTATATATATGTCATATATGTTACCGTAAAAGTCATAACTGATTCTAGAAAACTCATTTCAAGTAAATAAAATTCTAATATATTCATCAATATGTCCTCTACAACTCTTATGAAGAAGAAAATTTCAAAATCCTAACATATAATGCATGTATATATCAAGCAAGAGGATAATCAGAAAACTGAGATGTATATATATAAGTCATATATGTTACCGTAAAAATCATAACTAATTCTAGAAAACTCATTTTTTAAGTAATTCAAATTCTGGTATATTCATCAATTTGTCCTCTACAACTCTTATGAAGAAGATAACTTCAAAATCCTAACATATAATGCACATATATATCAAATAAGAGGACGTGACAGTAGCAAATATAACAAAATTTCGTCACGAAATAACTCTCACCTTCATAAGCTTTCGATGAAAACCATGTGATTCTTCCTCTAAACACTTCACGTATTGTTTGTCAAATCTACAAAATATGCACAATATAGTTACCTATACATTATGCCGGAAACAAAGAATCGAAAAATTCAAGTCTGCATAACCATTAGTTAGCTATACAAACCCACCCATAAACGTATAGCTATATATAAAGTAATCATTAGTTATCAACCTTTGGTATCAAAGACACGTAAGCGTTGTTAAATGCACGCAACTCATTCTTAAGAAACTGCAAATAGCCACAACAATATATATACCCTTGCCTGTAATATCTTTAAACCATTGATAAAAACTTGGTAAAAAACTATCTGATCCGGTCCCCGAGCTTTCAATGGATTCATCTGCAGCATAATATCCTCTATTTTTTCATCTGCACCATACTCTCTCATTATCAAACAATCCTCCAAAATGATTCTTTTCCCTCCTATTCGTCACACGTTGATGGAGAAACTTTGCGTTGTAATCTCCATCAGGCAACCAAAAGACCTTGGCTCTTTGTCTCTAAAATACATATTCTCTATGTGAAGCTTCTCCTCTAAGACTTATGTAGCAAACCCACTCAGAAAAGTATAACCATTGGAAATACTGTATACAAGTAATCAAATAGCATATATAGCAAACCCACCCAAAAATAAAAAATGAGCTCTTAGGGTTTTAACGTTCCTCAATCTGTTTTTTTTGTTGTTGCTCAATCGAACTACAAACCCTAACAAGTGAATACTATTAGGAACAACCACCACACTATTAGAGAAGATCGATTGCCTTGGTCAGTCAGAAGAAGGTAGAAGAATGTCCTTTATGGTTATTACATTGTCTGTTAATCTTTTATAAAGAAAAAGAAGAATCCGTGAAAATCTGATGAATGAGAGAGGTAATTTCTTAGGAGGGATAATATTTATACTAGTGCCTCAAAATCCTTCAAAACCAGAGATTTATAAAATTTTATTCAAATCCATAAATTATATTAATACCACAAGATTTAGAGAGATTGTTTTAAAAATTCAAATTTAATACATCATAATTTTTAAGAACTTTTTAAAATTCTGAACGAATACATCGAAATTTTATGTATTATTCAAATACAAAACAATTCTTCAAAATTATTCCCAGAACCCTAACCCACTGCGCTTCAACATCCAAACACTTCCAAAACCAATAAAAAACAATTACATTCATTTGATTCTTTTAGCTCTTGTTAATCTGGGTTTTGTTCACATTCTTGGGTTTTGTTTAATTTATCGATATGGCGCTCGAGTCTTCTGTTCTGTGTGCACCCAGGTTCATTTCCGGCTCTAAACCATTGAGTTTCTTGTATTGCAATGAGCAGAAAAAACTACTCACCAGGGTTTTACTGCAGAATAATCGATACCCGTTTCCATTGGTGTCGAATTGCATTAGTACTAGATATTTTAGAAGATGCGGAGGAGCTGACTTGTTTGGTAATAGAGCTCATTTGAGAGCTGTGAGTGGAGATAGTGAGAGTTGTAGTGGTGGAAATGATGTTTCGAGTTCGAATTTTGACTTTGTTGGGGTGATGGTGAAGTGTGGAGTTGTCTTGGCTGCTATGGTTTGTGGGGTTTTGGTGTATGGGTGTAGGAGAGCTTATGCTGTGGAAGGTGTGGCCGATGCAGGGTATGGGGTTGTTGAAAAGAGCATGGTGATGCTCAGAAATGCGTGGCCCAAGACACTCCAGGTTCTTCAGGTTTTCAAAGAGCAGGGCTTGATTTTGGCCGCGCTTCTGGGTCTCTCGGCATTCTTCTCAATGGCAGAGACTTCGATTACCACACTATGGCCGTGGAAGGTATGCATGTTTTGGCCTCTCCTATAATGTAGATGAAGTTATATATCATAATCCCTATGAAGGTGATTGATCTAAACCATTAGGATATTGGATGAATATGAGTCAACTAAGCTATTAGAATCTTCAGTTAGTCTTTGTAGGTATGCACTTGATGCGTTTTCCCTTTTTGGGGCCCGTATATGGATAAAGTTTTGTCTATAAAATGCACATATTAGCCAGTGAATGATAGAAATATTAGGGTTTTTGGAAGCTGATAAATGATGTAAATTGTTTATTAGAAAGACATCAATGATCTAACCTACAATAGAAGGCCATCAGTTAATTGATATTACTTATGTATCAGGTGCGTGAGTTGGCTGAGAAAGAGCCGGAAAATGGTGTCTTCAGATTGCTTCGCAATGATGTGACTCGCTTCTTAACAACCATACTTATTGGCACAACGTACTTTCCTTCTCATAGTTGTTGGTATTTGTTTTTCCTCTCTTTCGCCATGTAGTTGAACATTTCTTTCTTATTGTAGAATTTACTTGTGTACTCAGTGTTGTCAATATTGGAGCAACTGCTTTAGTTACGGAGGCCGCAACAACGATATTTGGTGAAGCTGGTGTTAGCGCAGCAACTGGAGTGATGACTGTATGTATCATTTTCTATGCCTGATTTGATACTTTATTGGAGGTTTAAGTGTTTTAGATGTCATTTTTCATCCATTATGTATCATCAAATGATAGTGAGATGTCAATAGCTTGTACTCTATAGTCTATACTATATCATTATTTTCGCCAAATCTCATTTGTTAATGTGGTGTCTGGGGGAAACTTGAATTGTATACTTTCCCAAAAAACATATTCTGATGATTTGGGCATTTAGACAAATTCATCAATGTCCACACTAATTCTGTTTTCTCCAAGAGGGAGGGATCAAGAGAAAGAGAGATATATATCTCTTGTATGTTCAGAAGCAATTCTGGTTATGCCGAAGATATAATGTTTTTTTATTAAGGACTATGTTGGTTTATTATTTTTATTTTCAGTCTCAGATGTTTTTCCTTGAAAAAAAAGGTTATATATGTTGGGTGTTGACACTGAATGTTTTTTAAAATTCAAGGTCAGTGTTCTGTCTTGTCCACACCTCACTTGTCAGGGGAGGTCAAAGTCTGCATATAAACATATGAGGAAATACGATTTGAATTGATATCTAATATTGTTCTTCTCCCATTAATGATGCAAGGTTCTTATTTTGCTTCTTACGGAGATAACTCCAAAAAGTGTTGCTGTTCACAATCCCCAAGAAGTTGCTAGATTTGTGGTAAGTTTGATTCTCTCTCTAACAACAACTACCTTCCACATGTATACTAGTTAGACATCTCTTCCTTTTGGTATAGTGTTGCAATATTTTTGCTTAACTTGCTTTATTTTGACATGTATTGGATTTGGTGTCTCTAGGTTAGACCTGTAGCATGGCTTTCATTGGTACTATATCCTGTGGGAAGAGTTGTTACTTATCTATCAATGGGGATGCTAAAAATTCTAGGGTTGAAAGGAAGAAGGTTTGTCTTTGAATACTCACGTTTGAATTTCCCAAACTTTTTATTTTATCTGTATTTATTTTCTTGTTGATTTTCAACCAGTGAACCGTATGTTACTGAAGATGAGTTAAAATTGATGTTGCGTGGGGCAGAGTTAAGTGGGGCAATAGAGGAGGAAGAACAGGTATGGCACTAGTTCTATTTCAGCATATATTTTGATGAAGTATTGATTGCTTTGGTTATTCCAACTAGTAAAGAATGGATGCTGTTTTTGAGTGCTAATAGTGAAATAATCAATGTCAGCAAGCTATCAGCTCGAAATACCATGTTCAACCATCAAGTGTTCTGCTGTTGCATCTGTAATCATATGCTCATATATGCTAGACATTTATTGTAACAAGATAATTATAGTTATCGCAATTTTTTTTGTGAAATCTTTCTTAGGAAAGAAGTTTGTGCAAGTTGGGTTTTTGCTGTATGAGGAGAGAATAGAAGTCAAAAATTGGTGTCGGATATTAATAACTCCTCTTGGTATTTGTAAGCATTGGTAAACTTTTGCAGGATATGATTGAAAATGTTTTGGAGATTAAAGATACGCATGTTAGAGAGGTGATGACACCTCTTGTAGATGTAGTTGCAATTGATGCCAGTGCAACACTAATTGATTTTCACGACTTGTGGGTGACTCATCAATATTCAAGGCAAGGAAGGACTTTCTTTATTCACATTTTTTTTTCATTTTTTCATTTTTCTTTTCCTTTCAATTGATGATATTTTGAACTTTCTTGTAGGGTGCCTGTTTTTGAACAGCGTGTTGATAACATAGTCGGAATTGCATATGCAATGGATCTTCTGGATTATGTACAGAAGGTGAGTTTTTTTTGTAGTCCTATTTATCCTCTATGATATGCATGCTTCCTATTCGTGATGGTATGCAACAATCTCACAGTGTGCAGAACTGTAAATATGTTTTATTTTGAAGGGTGAGCTGCTAGAAAGTACTAATGTTGGAGATATGGCTCAAAAACCTGGTTACTTTGTGCCAGGTAAGCGTTAGAACTATCTCAAGCTCTGCTAAATATGTGAATTGTAGAAAGAGGTTCATTGTTTAACTATCTCTTGAAGATTGTCTGTTCATTAAAAAAAATAAAATTTCAGCATATCATTTAAAAATGAAACTAAACTATTTTTGAAATGATACCACTTGAAGTTGTAGTTGTAATGTGTTTGTTGCTTAATTGCTTAGTGGTGTCTTTAACCTGTGAGTCATTGAGGGGTTAATCAGACAAAAGAAATAACATTTTTCCTCTTTATTAAAGGCCTAAGCCTAAACAAAAGACTAACTGCACAGTGATCACTAGCCTTAACTTTACTAAGGAATTCAAACTAATATAATAGCCTTTGTGCTACAATACCATAAGTGGGTGACTTAGGTCCAAAAGTCATAACCTTGCTCAACAGTGGACCATGTCTGAAAGTCGATCAACAGAGAATTGATTCCTCATGCACATGATTCAACTGACCATCATGATTGTCATGCCATAGTCTTCTCCATTGAATTTCAAGTGCTTTGTTTGTCATAATCGATATTAATTACAATCTGCAGGAGTCATTGATTAGACTGTGTGCTAGGTCACCCAGTGATACTATGCAGATCCTCAAAAGTTGTCCCATCTTTACTTTGATCAATGTGAACATTATTAATATCACAAAAAGAAAGTGAAACTTTCTATCTAGTGTAATATGAAGATGATGCAAGGCTTCCCTGCAAGCAGTTTTCGGTTTTTAACTTGTTATAGTCCAAGCTATCTTTGAAGCTCCCGTTTCTTGGCTAGTTTAATTCAAAAGTGATGTGGTACCAAATAAGCAATTTCGTCATTACTTTAACCATGTTATTATACTACGTTATTTTATATGGAAATAAATTTTTGTTTCAGATACTCAAATGTTTTAAGTAGTGGTGTGACTCATTTTGCAGATTCAATGTCTGTCTGGAATCTTCTTAGGGAGTTTCGTATCCGGAAGGTTCACATGGCCGTGGTTCTTAATGAATATGGTGGAACTGTAGGGGTAAGTTGTATCATTCATTTTAATTTAGGATGTCTGATGCTTCTGATAAGATTTTAACAAGCTGCACCACCTGGTATAACCTGCCTCTTAACTTTTGGTGAAACAGATAATAACACTAGAAGATGTGGTTGAAGAAATTGTTGGTGAAATATTTGATGAAAATGATTCCAAGGTAAGGTCTTTCATCTACCTTTGTTCATAATAGAATGGCAGAGAGCACAACCCATGTACACCCAATTAATGTACAAAACAGTCGGGTGTAAACAAGTAAACAGATCTGTTGGTGCAGAAAATGTATGCTTAAGAAGTGTGCCCTGATTGTCAGGTGAAAGCGTAAATGGGTGATCACTCCATATTGTATCTGACCTAACAATGTAGCTCTCTTCCTTAATCATAAACTCACCAAACTGCTCTCTCTTACTTTCTAATATACTAATGATCGGGAGCTTCTTGATCAATGAACAGACTTTTCATATGATAAGGATTCATTTAGGACTCTTATTCATAAGGATATGCTGTATACTAGAGACTTAAAGTGGCAGCTAAATTTTTAAGTACTTTTCCAATTATGGAAACAAATTGCTTCTTTAATTCTCATAGTAAGTTTAATTGAAGCAGCTCCTAATAAACTTGTAATAGTATATTGACAGGAATAATTTGTTCTACTTCTAACTGGTCGGTTATTTCAAATTTCATACTGAATTGTTGATTCCGGAACAGGAGGAGATTCAGAAAAAGACGGGTTACATTGTAATGCGTGCAGAGGGAGTATTTGATGTGGATGCAAACACATCTATTGACCAGCTCTCTGAAGAATTAAATGTGAAAATGCCCGAGGTATAATCCTTCTGAGTTTTAAATCGTGAATATTGTTGGTCTTGAAATATTTGGTAAAAACATTCAATTTCCTACCCTAGGTTTTCAAAACTAGCGAATTTGTTGTCCTTTCATCTAAATGGCCAATGAAATTTTGCTAAAGTCAATATTTTTTGATATTTGTTCTTTTTGCAATCAATGAAATAGTGGACTCAAAAACTGACTAGCCTACACTATAGAACCTCTTTGCTCTGTTCGAGTCACTTCGTCCTAGGAATTTGAAAGCTACTGAAGTGTTCTCATATGCTCATGTTTAGATGGAAGATTGGCCTAGAATTCAACTATCTTGATGGTGAAGTAGCATATTGATTAATTTGCAAATGTTAGGGTAGAAATTTAGCAGAAGTAAATCCTAGGTAGTATATTGACAGTACTAACAGTAGGGTGATACCTAGGGTGAAAATTTGCAATCAAGCGAAATATTAATATAGGAATACTGTTATTATGTTTGCCTGCCTCTATTACTGTCAGCAAAAAATTTATCCATTTGTGTCGTTTGTGTCATTTTTGTCTGTTTCTATGGGCTTTGAATCTAATTTTTGTGGAAATGTCAAGAAGGCCACACTTTCTCACATTAGCTACAGTGAGGTGTATCTAACTTGTGCATTCTTAATAGGTTCTTTCTATACTGTATTGTTACGTAATAGGACAAGAATTTATAATGCAGTTTTTTATATTACTACTTTCTCTAAGTAAAATTATGCTAGAAAGCGCACGTATGAGGCGCATTCCATATTACATAGCAAAGTAATGTCTGAATAAATAGATAGTAATTTAAACAGAGCTATGGAACTCTAAAGACATGGACCGAAAACACAATTGTCACGACTTGCAACCATCAGTAATCCATATAATCCATCTTACTCTTGGACAAGCAGCAATGCTTAACAATTATCAAGAATCTTCTGATGAATTGCCATTCATATTTGATGTCAATGGTAGATCAATCATCTAGCTGGGATTTTTTTTAATTTTATTTTTATAGCACAAGTGTACGCTCTCTGTATTCACTTTTATTGCTTGGTTTCAAGTGGGGCTTTGTTATACTCGGATGATACTGTGATAGTAATCATTTAAGTCCCAAGTCTGAACTGCAATATTACAAGATATCATTCATGTCTGATCAGTGTTGATTAGCACAGCATAATTTCATCAATTTTCGTTTTTCTTCTTTCCACTGTGATGTGTATTATTTTCAATAAAGCAATGTATATGGTTGTATGGATCAAATGGTATAATGACACATTGTCCATCAATTTTTCTATGCATATTGACCTCCAGTTTTTGCCTGATCTATAGGGTCATCAATATGAGACAGTCTCAGGGTTTATATGTGAAGCATTTGGATATATTCCAAGGACAGGTGAGAGCATTAAGGTAGTTCTCGAAAAGGAAATTGAAGAGGAGACTGAAGAGTCCAAATCTGAGAAGCAGGAGAAAAAAGAAAAGCACCAAATTTTTAAACTTGAGGTACGTACGATGTTGAATATCTTGCTACGTACAAATGCTAATCCATTACATGGTGCAGACACAATTAAGTGCCAGCTACTACAATTGCCTTGCATGTGTTATAATTTAGGATTTTAGGATGTACAGTTGGCCATTAATTTTCTTTAAAAATAAAATAAAATAAAATAAAATAAAATAAAATAAAATAAAATAACTATTAATCATCGCGTATGTGATGAAGAACTAGCCATTCTGATCATAACCTCAATGCCAATTCCCAGCGCTATCACAACACTTCTACCAAATCTGGGAAGAGTTCTCATTCACTGCCTTCTGTATCCGAACTCTTTGCTTCTTGGTTACCACTAAGACCTTAATAGATTGATGGGCATAATAAGCACTAGGGTAGTGGAGTGATAATTTGGTGTTCTTAGAGGGTGATTTTGGGACTAGAAAGCAATAGTAAGACTATTACCATCTTGAATGCAGATTCTAGCTGGAAATGCCAGAAAGGTTGGTGCTGTTCGATTTGAAAGGTTAGAAAATGATACTGCCACATTGGACACCAAGGAAATTGCCCGTTTGGTTCCGAAAATAATGAAAAGAAAGTCTAGTGGTCATGAGTCTGATGGTGGGGAATCCGATGAAGATTCATTCCAGAAGAGACCGCATCTTGAAATATCTGATGAGCATCAAGACACCGATGATAATCTCAGTAGACATAGTTGAATTGCTCAGTGTTTCCATTTTTTTACGGAACCAAAAAAGAGCAAATGTCGAGAATACAAATAACAAGGAACGGGAAAGAATGCTGTTCAAAAAATGCTTTTTGAATCTTAGACATCTGAAAATTTTCGGTTATTTGTTGTAGGCTGTTGTAGGCTGTAGCAATACATGTTTTTTGCCCTTCAATATGTAGCAATACATGTTTGTTATATACGCCAATTGCAGCCTTTTGATATAGATTTTTTTTTTTTTTTTGTAAATGGAGATCATCCAAGGACAATTACTATTTTACTAATACTCACAAGCTCAAAGACTGGTTCATTTACCTATTAACTTTTGAGCGGTAATTTCCCAAAAGAGAAGGACTTTAGGTTATCTTTCCATATTCATCGTTCAATTTAATTATATAGTCCAGACATTATGGTAACATAACATTTGAACTCTTTCTGATGAACAATGGGAAAAGCATATATCGTTTTTTCTTGCCCCATATCACGACACGACATTGCATTTGCTCTGTACGTTGCAGACGCAAAAACCAGTTCAAGCATTAAAACCCAGGTGATCGAATAATGTCCAAAAGATGCCGGAAAGCCATGATTTCGGTCTCATCCATCAAATGCGAACAGCATGCATGTATGTACTCTGGAGTTGCCTTGGATGCAGAAATTTGATTCATGACAGGAATGCATTATATGACTATTAAATTTATTGTGGCTAGTTCGACCCGGGCGAGTGGACTCAATAGATCTAAAATGAACGTGGTACATGCAGATAATAATTACAAATGCTCATATTTCTCTCCATAAATAGTTATTCAGGTCGTGATAATCAAAACAATATATATAATTAAGCCTCAAAGAAGTTCCATGGTTGCTGGAAGTTACTCAAAGGTGAAGAGAAGTGTCCACATCCGAATCATCGAAGCAGCATGGGCTGCGCACTATATCCTGATAATTTTGCATGCTCTGCGCACTGAGACGTGGGGTTGCTGCTTATGTTGAGCAACTGTCATTTCCGATTGGAAGAACAACTCCTCGTCCTCAAAATGCGCAGCGGCTTGAGTTTGATCACCTCTCTCCTTGTATTCCGCCAAGAGCTGCCTCAAGAGCTCTCTCCCCTCCCTTATCTACTTGGCTCTCTGAAGTTGCCGAAACCGCTCCTGCAACAAGGCAATGGAAGAGTGAACTTTGACAGTCCCATCATCAAGATTCTATGATCTAGCCAAGTAGAGGTGAAGGTTGGAAATGTGACTAGGAGAGTATTGAGAAATGATCGCCCCAGGGAGTTGGTATATATGGTATTAGTGCTGCGTTGTGTTGGTTAATATATACATAGGACATGGGGTGAGTTTGAAGATGTTCAAACTTTTAGCCATCTAGCAGATTTTGAGCGATCAATGATGTAAACAAAGAAGCTGAAGTATCTGCAGTTGTGGTGCAAAGCGCCAAAGGCTAAGAAGGCAAAGGTCGGGGACTAGTTAAGTTGGGGTTGGTAAATGTGAGAAGAGGCAGAATGAAAGAATAGGGAGAAGAAGGTGGGAAAGAGACTCCAAATGGGTGTTGTATTCGAGTAACTTAGCTCTTGGAAAGGCTTTTGTGGAAGAATATGTGGATGGGTGATGCTTTGTCGGCTTGTCTCGAAGAGCCTCGATGTGGCTTTGGAGAAGATGTTGCCCTCTTTGGTGTGGCTTTGTTGCGTTCTTGTCACGATTTTTTACCATAATTTGTACAACCTCCTTTCACCGTTGCCAAGTGCATAAAAATTTGAGGCACAATGCTGCGAAAAATATACTCGTAGCGTTCTTCTACTGCATGTTAATTTGATGAGAAAATGCATTAGAAATAAGGTTAGAAAATTGAAAACTTCAAGGTCTGATATATTGCAGAACTTACACTGTATACTAATAAACAACTCACGTACTACATATAGTAGTTGAAAAAGAAATTAAACGGGTTAATATTATGAACCTTTACATGGAGATCGAAGAGAGAGAGAGAACCTACCAAAGGGCACATTGATCCTGGGATAAAGACTTTTTTCTAATAACAAATATATATTAGGACAAGAACTCTTGGACAAAATTTTACAGATAAGGACAAATTAATCTGACACGGACGCGGGCACGTATCAGGCACAAATTTTCTAATTTACCCAATGCCTCCACTTTATAAACCCCTTTTCTGAAAGAAAAATCATGTCATTCTCGTCTCATCTCGCCTTCTCTCTCGTCTTCTCTCTCTCTCTCTGATGAGAGAGAAAATACAGTAGCAGTGCCACCGTCGTCTTCCTTCGAGATCCGTCGACCGCACCCGACAGCTCCGCCGTCCTCCACACGCTCCTGCCTTGCGCCTCTGCAAGCCTCCACGCTCCTCCGCGCGCCCTCGCCGTCATGAATCTGCCTCACACATCACGACCTAGTCTGCGCGGCGCATCGAGCTCATAAGCCGCCGTCGCTCAAAATCGGCTCCCTCACCCTATTTCGCCTGCACAGCTCAAAATTGGTCCCTCTCCCTCATGCCAGACTTCTGCTACTACTACAAACCCAAGCCACGCCTCTTTTGAAGGCGACAGTCCTTCTCCTTGCCTCTTGACGTTGGTAGCTTCGCCGACCACTAGCAGATCTCGGCCTCCTCAAAGCCTCATCTACTGCCGCCCCTTTTCATCACTGCTACTATTGTGTAATTGAGTTTGCCACTATGGCTTAGTCTGCGATTTGTGGTGGTTTTGCATTTCTTAAGATTTTATTTCGATAGTTATGTTATTTAGTGCACGAATTTGCATAAATGAACTGAGATTTTTGGAAGATTTATATCATCAGTTTTCCCGTTTATGGTTATCAATCTTGTTTGAAGTCGAAAAATGACTAATCAGTTGTTAAATCAATTTTGTTCCTGTGGTGCTGCAAATGTGCTGTTGAGGCTGTTACTATGTTGTGTTGCTGGTCAGTTTTGTGTTATCTTTCTAAGTTTGGATCTACAGGTTATAGTTTTGTGAATCTAACAATCAACATTGTTTGAATCTGAAAATTTCAATTTCTTGAGGTTTGGTGTTAGTTGTGCTTAATTACTGATTTTGATTGAATGAATTTTTATAAGTTTTAGTTGTGTTCCTTATGTTTGGATTGTGCTTAGTGATAGTGTGACTTGCATGATTCTATGTGATTTGAGTTTCCTTGTGGATTTCTAATTGTGTTGATATGTACTTTGCAGATCAATTTTGCAGCTCTACTAGCAGCCCTTGTTTTTTCTTCTGTAGCAGGTCTTTCGACTGACAATGTCTTCCAATTGTAGTCTCTGCTTTACCTTCAGTGGTAGGTCGTTAGGACAATTTGTGACTGTTTTGAATCTAGTATCAGCATTATTTGTGACTTCTACTGTGTTCAGGGATTTACTATTCTTTTTCTCAAATTTGAGAATATGTTATGTGTATTTTATTATTGTGGTCTTGCTGGATATAACATGGTCATGTAGTAGCAGCACAAAGATTGAGATAATGTGACCATGTTGTATTTGGATTTGGAATGACAAGCAACTTATATTGTGTGTCATTTTAATTCCTGAAGTTTATTGTGTTTATATCATATATTGTGTTTATATCGAGTGTGATACTCATTTTTTTAGTTCGATTGAGAAATTTGTTCGTGTTAATGGCTTTTATTAGTTTGATTGTTTTGGTTTGTGATTTTTTCAGTAGCAATAGACCAATAGCTTTATATTTTTGTTCGTCCTGATTGGTATGCACTCCATGTTTAAGTTAGTAGTAGCAATCAAACTCCATTTCGATTTGGTGTTCTTTTGGTAGTGCATTGGCTGTAATTGCGTAAATGCATAAACAGTATTATCATGCTCTATACGTCTTTTAGATGTTTTAGAAAAGTTAGTGTTTAGTTCTTTTTTTCTCCTAGAGTAGCAGATTTGTATTTTTTTACAGTAGCATGTGTTACTTTAACTTGTTTCGATCTTTTTACTGCTATTATGTTTATATAACTACTACTACCATAGAATTTTTTTCAGTAGTCATCTACATTTTGTTTTAGTAGTAGTGTATTCTTTTTCAAGTAGCAACAAAATTGTAGTCTATATGTTAACGAATTTTTCAGTAGCAGTGTACATAAATAAGTTTTAGGTATTACGGTTTTAGGGGCATTCTTTTTCGAGTAACAACGTGCAATCTTCCAATTGCAGTGTACATTGTTCATTCTATTTCGAGTAGCAATGTGCATTCTTTGTCTGCAGTAGTGTGTGTATATGGTGATAGGTTGGCTTAGTGGTTTAATAGTATTTAGAGTTTTAGGGTATATGGTATTTAATGTTGAGGATATATGGTATCGAGTTTAAGGTTTTGGGTTAGTGGAAATATTTTTCAGTAGCAATGTGCATTATTTTTCTAGTAGCAATATGCATTTTCTTTTCAGTATCAGTGTTTATCCAACTTGTGTTCTTTTATAGTAGCAGTGTGTGTATAGGGGTTATAAGGGGTTTTAGTGGTTCGAAATTCAGTAGTGGTCATGAAATAAATTCAGTATAAACTCTAACGCAGTAGCAGTCTCCAAAAAAGTTGCATTAGTCTCCAAACCGAAAACGTAGTAGCAGTCCATAAATTAAAAACACACTAGTAGTTTGCAAACCAAAAATGCAATATCAGTCATTGAATCAAAAAATAGTAGCAATTGCAAACCTATGCATTTTTCGATAACAATGGCTTCAGAAGCCATGTGAAAAATCACAAACTTATTGTGTTTTCATTAGTCTTGTTTTTCGAAGCTGATACTACTTTTTTCAAAATTGATATTGAAATTAATACAGCATTTTAGAAGTCGATACTGTACTTTTCAAAGATGATATTGCATTTTCGAAGCTGATACTACATTTTTCGAAGTTGATACTGAAATTGATACTGTATTTTTGAAGTCGATACTGCATTTTTTCAAGCTGATACTGCATTTTCGAAGCTGATATTGTATTTTTCGAAGTTGATACTATATTTTTAAATAAGTCATTTGTAATTAATCCAACAAAATAATCTTGACTATCAACTAAATTTTTAGTGCAACTTAGACGACGAATTTTTTTTTCGTCTTCCAAAAATAGTTTTCGTCATCTAACATGATCTTCGTCGCCTAAGTGTGTACTTCAACGAAGAATATCATGATTCGTCGTCTAAGTTTTACACTAAGATGACATATAATATTTTTCTTCGTCTAAGTATGACACACGTAGATGATGAAACTAGTTTCGTTGTCTAAGTGAGCAATAAGACGACAAATTATGTTTATCGTCGTCTTAAATTTAATAACCTAGATGACAAAACGCTATCCAACAAATAATCTTGACTATCAACTAAATAGAAACCAACATGAACGGATTTGAAATTGGGTGAACGAAACCTAATGGGTTCAAACGACCTCTTCACTGCAGCAAGGCGCTAGACAACACCATCACTATGTACGATGCGATGTCACTACCAGAAATACACACTTAGGCGACGAAATCTTTAGTGCGACTTAGACGACGAAAATATTTTTCGTCTTTCGAAAATATTTTTTACCGTCTAACGTGAACTTCGTCATCTAAGTGTGTACTTCGACGACAAATATCATGTTTCGTCGTTTAAGTTTTACACTAAAACGACATATAATATTTTTCTTCGTTTAAGTATGAGACACGTAGACGACGAAACTAGTTACGTCGTCTAAATAAGCTATAAGACGACAAATTATGTTTATTGCCGTCTTAAACGTCATTGGTCGCCTATGTATACATTTAGATGACGACTTATAGGTTTCGTCGTCTAAGTGATCACTTAGCCGACGAAACTATTTTCGTTGTCTAAGTGTGTACCTAGACGTCGAAAATGCTCACGTAGGTGATGAATTATTTTGTCGCTTAAGTGAACTCAATTATTCAGATCATATTCCTTTTCCTCTTTGACCTATCTCATCCTCTCTCAACTTCTCTCTCTCTCTCTCCTCACTCAACACCCATCTCCGATCCCGGCCGGCCAAAATCCATCAAATATCGGTTTTTCAACCCCTGGAGTTCTAGTTTACCCACTTATCTCTTTATCTGTGAAGGTATTAACTTGTTTCTCTTGAATAATTTTTTTTTGAATTTAGTACCGTACGTAATTATGTACGATGATTCATTTTTCCAGTGAAATATTTCGGTGAATATATATTTTCTGGCGACCTTAGCTTAATTACTTATTCTATTGCATTGTAAATCTGATTTTAAGCTAATTGGATAGTTAATTAGTATGTTTAATTTGATTAATTAGTTAAAACATGTTAGATTAAACAAATTGGTTATTTAATTGTTAAACTAATGGTTTAAGCTAGTTAGTTAAGCTTAAATAATTACATATATGTTTAATATATTGGTAATTAATCCAATTGTAAAGCTAATTGTTTAATTAAGGTAATTGGACATTTAATTAATTGTTAATCTAGTTGTTTAATATATGTTGGAATACTTAGTTGAAAAATTATATAGATATATATAATATGTAAATGCATTTATATAAAGTTAATAATATAATATAATATTAGCTATATTAATTATAGTATAAGATTGATTATAGCATATATATGCTACTTAATTAATTATGTTATGTAATTTGATAATATATATAGTATATTAGATTAATTAATTATTGGTTAAAAATATATATTATGATAATTAATATTAACTTAAGCAAAAATATGGACAAGAGTTGAATATAGTTGGCGAATAGAAGTGATGTGCGGTATATGAACGGAATCAGAGAGTTTGTATGTTTTGCGTTGGGACATGGTCAAGGAAAGAAGCGTTACAGATGTCTGTGCAGAAAATGTCTTAACCATCAGTTTGTGATGGTTAATGTTATGTCTCAACACTTGTATGACCACGATATGATGTGGAGTTACACTACGTGGAGTGAACTCGGTGAAGTAGTAGACTCCAGCGGTAGTGGCGCCCCTGCTTTAATCCCCACTGTAGATTTGGTTCATGATGCTTTTTTGGGATTTAGTCATGGTGGATACCAACACGAAGATGGAGGTTACGATACCACTCATGATGATGCAGTCCCCGCTGCCAACTTGGCTAGTTATACTACTGAGATGGATAAGTACAGCAGGATGGTACTCGAAGCCCAAGTTCCGGTTGTGAGCCCAGATTTGAATATTTCTCTAGCTCCGCTCCTTTGATTAATGAAAGCACCAGATCATAAGGGATGCCTATGATCGTTGAAGGTGAAGACATTCCTTCTGAGGTTTGTTGAAGATATGAGACTTCGTCGTACTGCTTCCCCTAAGCATTCTTCCTTGAAAGCCTACAAAACAAGTCCAAGCACGGGTGACACCGCGCTTAGACCCTCTGATGCCTAAGTTAGTATAGAACAAATTGGCATAAGCGTATATTAGGGTGAATTTCTCACCTTTGCCAAGCTATGGCGTCATATATATAGTGATCGTTCAAGGTCTAAGCATAGTCCATATAGGAATATGACTACATACTTTCAGATAGGAGGAGTCCATTAAGGAATAGATCTCCTTACCAAGGGCTAATCATGTTTTTAGATTACCATAAACTCTTTGGTGTAATCTCCTTAGGATTCATACAAATCTTACCCTTTTCCTCGAGGTTTGATTATGTCAATCCCTTGATGTCCAATCGTGAAATCCCTCGAGGTCCGATCGTACGATCCCTCAAGGGGTCTAATCGTGCAGTCCTTTGAGGTCCAATCGTACCTTGGGATTGTTACACCATCTTATGAACATTCCAGAGGCTTCTACATCATTCTAGATACTTACAAAAACCTTTAGATTAATCAATTCATACTCAGAACCCTAATCGTACAGGCCCAACCCCATTATTCTAGTTAACGGACCTCTTTTGCTTGAGGACCCGGGGGACCAAAATCCCTCCACCTCGATGTGGCTAAATTTGGCTCCCACAAATACCCTAAAGGCACACCAAATAGACCTTGCATCAATTGGTGTGGCTTCACACTCCATCTAATTTGGCCTACAAAGACGTCAAAGCAATAATATTCAATGTATTAAATCAAACTTGAAAAGAAACACATACCTTAGCTATGATCCACTCATGGAAACAAAACTCCATTAAGAGATTTCCCATTCTTCACATGAGCTTTCTTGTTTCCATAGGTTTTCACTTGATACGTCAACATTACAGTAGACGAATCGTTCATGAAGATGACGATAATAAGCTAAGCGACCTGCTTAACTCAAATCCTTTAGCTTTCCGCAATGATGAGCTCAGGAATGTTTGAAAAGCCACTCATATCTTTCCTGGGAGTCTTCCCTCAGCTTGGAGCGCCAAACAAATTGTTATAACCTAATCTCTATAGAGAATGCACAACAAAAAGTCGTTGCTGTAATTTTTAGAAAATTCCTCAAGATTTCTAAAAACCCTCGAGGTCTACAAAACCCCTTGGGTTCTGAAAAATCCTTGAGGTCTAAAAAACCCTAAAGGTTTTTGCAGCTTGCATACTTAGAAACCTTAGGCAAAACAAATGCTTTCCTTCGAACATGATCATCTTCCACCTTGCTTCGTAAAACCACCTTAGGCATGTACTCTTGCCTAGCAAATCGATATTGACATCTTTTCTCGTGCTCGATCAAACAGACATGAGTGAATAGTTCTTATTTTTCAATCTCACATTCCAGAATAGATAGTTCACAAGCTTGGTGGCAATCTACATCAACTCTGTGACACTTTCCTCAAGCTTTCTGGAACCTTCCTCCAACTTTCGAGCAATCACCCCCAGTTTTCATGGAAAGCTTGGGGTTTTATGGAAAACTGTAACTTTTATGAAAAATAACTTCTTTTTCGAAAAGTATTTAGCTTACTAAGCATTCCATCTATTTTCCTTAAGCTTTCGGGCAGTAGATTTTTCGCCCTCGAGCTTCGAGAATAGTATATATACTTCAAAATTTTCTTGAACCACATTTTTTTTGATCAATTATCAAATCTTTCTCAAGAAAATCGTTCATTTTTTTCAATATAACAAGGGTCACCCTTGAGTAGCTGTGACCGCAGCATGCCTTTTGGACCCTATGGATCGTACAAATGCTCATGGATAAGGCTTATGGAGAGCCTCTGTAATTTATTGAGGTCTCCAGGGAATGCTCGCGATTTTGAGACGGTTCCCCTAAAAAGATTGCTATCTTACTCTTAAACTTGTATCAAAGGTTATCGTACTTTGAAGCTTCGTTGTAACTAAGTTTTTTCGCCTGGTAGGATCCCTTGGATTTTCCTATCCAGAAAACTTGTCCCAGGTGCTACAATGAACTCCTATAAAACTCAAATCGTGGTTGGCTTATCCCTAAGGCGTCACCAAATGAATATGCAGGGTCTTAAATGCCCAAAGTGCCAGGATATGGCTGAGTTCAAGGTATTAAAATCGAAAGTTCTGCTGATATTTCGGCGAAATTTCCATTTTTCGTGAGTTCCGATATTTAAATCCATTATTTTGAGATCTTTTGATATTTTCTATATTTTCATTTAAACTAACAATGCGGCCAAATTATGAAAGCTTAACCCACATTTCTTTCAATTCCAACAAAAATATATGCCAGCATCCTCAAGAACTCGTGACCAATGTGCTATATTAACACCCCAACCATTACCACTGCACGTCTATTTGTTTTATAAATCCATCTATTTTAATTACATACTATGTATTATAGAATCTCTAAATGATATTAAAGCTTTAACAAAATAAATAATGTTCCTTGAAATTTTACAAGTATCGATAATATCTCGATACATCCTTTGAAATTTCCATATTTTCAATCATTGATATATCATCGATATTCGATAATTTACTCCTTGGTTGAGTTACTTATGAGGCATTGTCAATCTAACCTCATCAAAACTAGCCTAATCAAATCTAATCTCGAGGCCCTACTAACCCAAGATTACTTTAAACTCTCGTGGGATTTTTCTCTGAGTGTTTTGGTCTATCCACGAGCGTCCTCCTTGATGCCCTAACCTCCTTCCCTTAATATGTCTTACCTTTGGGAGAGTTAATTAGCTCGCAAGGTGAAGGTCCTTCCGATGGGAACCAACGTCGTCTGCCCCACTCGAGCTTGGTGCCTTTCCTGGGCGTTAAGCTCCTTGTAATTGAATAACATATCAAACATATCGTACACTTGCAAAACATTCTTGCAAATACAAGCTAATTGTACTTGATCGTACATTATCAATTCATTGAATAAATCATGAAAACCCTCCATTTGAGGGATGAGCATAATTATGAGATATTTCAATAGAGCTTGTCCAAGAGATTCTTTCCCCCCAAGGGGTATTCTGATCTGCTGTCACGAACCTCAAGGGAATGTCCACCTATCGTGGACCTCTAGAGAACGTTCTGAAATCAAGGAAACCTCGAGGGATCACATTGCTAGGATCCCCACATCAATGGATTCACTCGGAATACTCTAGATTTCAAGGTTGATCAAGCCCATCATCGTCCCTAGCAATAACACGTTCTATGCTCGAGGACTTTATATAGATTCGTGGGAAGGCGTCCCCTCAGCTAGTATCATCTTTCCACGTGACATGAGAGCTTGCAAAACAGAACCTTCAAGCTTTTCTTTGATTTCCTAGGTTTCCTCAAGCTCGCGATGAAGATTGATAAAATTTCTTGAAAACCCCCAAGGTTTCTATAAAACCTCGAGGTTTCCACATTGTTGCTACGTATGAAGTTTTTTCTCGTTTCTTGTAGTCAATATTGAACATAGGGGCTTCATATAAATCGTACACATGAATATATCGAACAAATCATCATTCCTCAGGTAAGACAATCGTACTTCACCTAACCCATCGTCTTCCATGTTGTTGCTACAGTTATGAGCAAATATGCCCCATCGATCTCAAGGTGGCTCAACGTTCCACATTATGAATCAAGATTCAAAGGAAATAATAACCTTGGCCATGCTTGATGGCATGATCTACATTAGGGTTGAATTCCTCACCTTTACCAAGATATGGAGTCATATATATAGTGATCATTCAAGGTCTAAGCATAGTCCATATAGGAATTGGACTACATACTTTTGGATAGGAGGAGTCTATTATTAAAGAATAGATCTCCTTACCAAGGGCTAATCTGAAAGGACCCAACCTCGATTTAGTTTCCTAAACCGGAATCAAACCCTTTCTTAAAACGTGAACTTTCAAAAACAAAAAATTTCGACAGAGTTTCCTCTATAACGCGTGGTTGCCATTAACCTGCACCCGAAAATATATTTCATCCTATGCTACAAAAGCCAAACCGTGGGCTCCAATCCCATCCGGATTTCTTAAAAACATATCATAATGTAAAGCAATAAACAAAACTGTAGGTTTACAGAAATCCGGAAAAATCATATGAAAATATAAACACAATAGTATTCAGAGCGACCTCTAGTATATACATATATACACAACAGTAGGCCAAACTAGAAACCTACTGAGAAAGGAAAAGTGGCTCGAATACTATGCCTCCAACTGCGACGTGTGACACCTGAATCCAAACTGCAAACTGGGCATTGAAAACAAAGAGCCTAGGGAAAGACATATAAACTGTTAGAGTGAGTGGACGAAAATAAATGTCTTTCATCGAATAATATATGTTATAAAAACATATGCGAGTCTAAATGCATAAAATCAAATGGTACACGAGGGAGACTCTAACTTCTCACGCGTACAGAGCATGATTCAAAAATCCCGCGGGATCACTCATGGACACATCCGCACTACACTACAAGAAAAGGAGACATTACCGGCGACGGGAGGTCGCCGGCCTTGTCTTTTTTTTTCGCCGGAAATGTCATTCCCGGCGACAAGTCGCCGGCAATGACGTCGCCGGAAATCTCCCGCCGGTGTTAACATTGCCGGCGACGGGAAACGGCGTCGCCGGCAATGTCTCCGACATTACCGGCGACGCCGTCGCCGGCAATGGTTCCGCCGCCGTGGCCGGAATTTGTGACATTGCCGGCGACTGAGGTCCATGTCGCCGGCAATGTCAGAAAAAATTTTGAAAAAAAAACGCGGTTCTGGATTGGGCCCAATTCCAGAACCTGCATTGAAAGACATAAACCGTACAATCATACAAGTTCAACAGTACACATAAATGTTCAACGTACAGTACAAATAGCAACGACGATACGAAAATTAACTACAACTACAGGTCAGGGTCGAGGAACTTGCGGGTCAGGGTCGAAGTAATCAAAGTACTCATTTGAATTCCGGTGGCTACCTTGGTCTTGCTCTGGCGTTGACTGGTGCGGTGGTGGTGGTGGATAGCTAGGGAACGGAGGGACCGGGGCCGGGGGAGGTGTGGGGAACGGTTGTCCGGTAGTCTGAGCCTCGTACATCGTCCGCATCCATGTGTACATCTGAGCCTGCACCTGTGTCTGCTGCATTTGGTACTCGGCCATCTGCCTCTTTTGCTCCTCCAACTCCCTCTGCGTCCTATGAAGCTCCGCTGCGAGGTTACGACTAGAAGTTGAACTTCTTGACCCGGTAGAGTATTGTGAAGTGGTTTTCAATACTCCTTCGCCCGCCGAGCCCATTCCCCTAAAGTAGTAGGTATTCTTTCCAGTCCCGCACGCTTTTGCCATGATCTGAGCCGCTATCGGGGGATCAAGCGGATCGATCTGAGAGGTATACTGGGTGACTTCTTCCTCGGAGCAGTCAGGATGGTTAGTCCGAGCTATACTCATGGTCACTTCTGTCGTCGCCTCCTCCACTCTCGCCTAATTGAAAAGCGAAAATGAACAACGTATTAACTAACAACATCTATTAATATCGAAAAATAGTTTTATTAACACATGGAGAGGCGAAAGACTTACCGCTTCATCAGGGCATTGCGGATAGAACTTCTGATGAATATACACCAAGGGGTTCACTTCTTGTTGTTGCTGCGCCTTAGTCGACCAACCCATGTAGTTGAGTGAACCTGCATGATGGGCCCTGGTGTTTTTCAATCTATTCGCCCGGTTCGTCTTCGAAATCGCCTTGTTTGATAAACATATGGAAAAAAATTAGTAACTAACTATTTCAATCTGATACGATACATTAGGCTTGTAAGATATATTAAGGATGCATACCTGAGCTTTGAGGTGCTCGAAGTGGGCTATCAGCCACAGCCACTCGTACTCCCTAAACCGGAATTCGCTAGGAGTAGAACCTCGGCCTAGCTCCTTGTATACAGTGTAATGGGAAGAAAGCTCGTTCTTCCACTCTTTATACCTATATTAAAACAAGGAAAAAAAGTTAGAGATATTAAAACAGTTGATAAACAAAAATCTAACTCGATATATATTCAAATAAGTGGAAGCACATCACCGATTATGTAGTTGACGCTCTACCCACGTGTGAATAAGAACTTCATCCACGTCAAACCACACCTGCAATATGAATATATAAAAGGTAAAATTATATATTTAAGTGGACTTAATTAATAAATGTAAAATTTACGTAATGAAAATACGATTTTACTCACACTGAGTGCATTATGCACTTGCATCTTCACGTAGATAGGCACAGATTCCCAATCTGGCCAAAGCATTGGGACCTTGTCCCGCACGATCGCACCGGCCATGCTGACATATTTGCGCGTGGTGTCGAATGCCTCGATCACCTCGCCATCCTCATTGGCCCTTATGGGCGTTTTCCTTCCGCCGGTGGCCTGCTCAAGTCTCTTCCCGGTGCAGGTGCCTCTAGCCCCTTTCCGTTTTCCAGTCCCATTAACGAAATTGCCTAATAAAACAATGTCAACAAATTGATATCATTAATTGAACCAATCGCAAGTCTTAAGTAATAATTAAGTAATCAATCTGATGTTAAATAAAATTTACCTGCATCGTCCGTTTGTTGGTTGGTGCACCTCACACTCCAAAGATACACGGGGTCGAACGGGAGGAAGTTATACGCTTCCTCCACGGTCAGGAAATCCGGCCGTCCTTCAATATAAACAGGCATCCCCCTATCATCGAATTCAGGGATGACAGGAATCTCGTCGGGTAGGAAGAGACCGGACGGCGGAGATAGACGAGGCCTGGACGATGAGGCGCCAGCACCACCATGTGCCTCAGATGATTCCCGTGAAACGGGAGTAGGCACCATCCGAATATGGGGCATTCGGATTGAGGGAGTTTCTGATGCCCCCGTTGACTGTCGCTCGTCTGAGGCTCTGCCACCGGAGGGACGTCTGCTGATTGAGCGTCTAGAGACTGAGGCTCGAGCCTCGAATTCTGGTTCCACGGCTCTTGATCGTGCAGCTTCCTCCTCAGCTCGCGCCTCTAGCAAGGCTCTCGTGCGAGCAGTCATCATTGGCCCACTGGGCGTGTTGCTAACTGCGGCCGAGGAGGAAGCTTGACTACTGTTCCCTCCACTATTTCGGGAACCTCTCCGAAGCCAATTAGCCGCAAAACCTCCTGGACATCGTAATAGTCATGGATTCGGTTCAATAACAAATCGGAACCGTTTGAACGGTGTGGAACCGGAACCGTTTGAAACCGGAATTGTTTGTAACCGGAACCGTTTGTAACATAACGGTTCCGGTTACAAACAGTTCCGGTTCCACACCGTTCCGGTTCTATAACAAATCGGAACCGGAACGGTGTGGAACCGGAAACGTTTGAAACCGGAACTGTTTGTAACCGGAACCGTTTGTAACATAACGGTTCCGGTTACAAACAGTTCCGGTTCCACACCGTTCCGGTTCTATAACAAATCGGAACCGGAACGGTGTGGAACCGGAACCGTTTGAAACCGGAACCGTTTGTAACATAACGGTTCCGGTTACAAACAGTTCCGGTTCCACACCGTTCCGGTTCTATAACAAATCGGAACCGGAACGGTGTGGAACCGGAAACGTTTGAAACCGGAACTGTTTGTAACCGGAACCGTTTGTAACATAACGGTTCCGGTTACAAACAGTTCCGGTTCCACACCGTTCCGGTTCTATAACAAATCGGAACCGGAACGGTGTGGAACCGGAACCGTTTGAAACCGGAACTGTTTGTAACCGGAACCGTTTGTAACATAACGGTTCCGGTTACAAACAGTTCCGGTTCCACACCGTTCCGGTTCTATAACAAATCGGAACCGGAACGGTGTGGAACCGGAAACGTTTGAAACCGGAACTGTTTGTAACCGGAACCGTTTGTAACATAACGGTTCCGGTTACAAACAGTTCCGGTTCCACACCGTTCCGGTTCTATAACAAATCGGAACCGGAACGGTGTGGAACCGGAACCGTTTGAAACCGGAATTGTTTGTAACCGGAACCGTTTGTAACATAACGGTTCCAGTTACAATAAGTTCCGGTTCCAAACCGTTCCGGTTCCAAACCGTCCCGATCCCGATTTCCACCTTCATTTATACGATTAATTAACAACTATATCACCTAAATTAACGACTATACATATTCGATGTGTATATATATATACATCATGCATCTTAATTAAATTTATCCATCACATATTCATCCAAATCACAAACCCTAATTAATTTTCCACATTTTTCACACATATATATATCATGCATCTTAATTAGGTTTAATTTCCGTATATATATACATCACATATTCATCAAAACCACATTTATACATAATTTTCACATATATATATACATCACTTCATATTCACATACCTAAATATATATATACATCACATATATACATACATGCTAATTTAGAACTTATCACCCTAATTTCCAACTTAGCACCCTAATTAATTTACACATACACATACACATACACATACACATGCAAAAAAATAATTAAAAATTGAGAGAGAGAGAGAGAGGGAGAGAGAGAGGATCGGACCTGCCATTTTCTTCCACCTACAATGGTGAGGGGAGGAGAGGAGGGGAGGAGGGGAGGAGGGGAGGAGGAGATTTTCGGAGGAGGAGAGGAGAGGGGATCGGTGGAGAGGAGGAGAGGGAGAGGAGGAGTAGAGGATAAGGAGGAGGAGTGGGAGAGGAGGAGGAGGACACTCACCGGACCGATTTGGGAGGAGGAGAGGGAGAGGAGAGGGAGAGGAGGAGGAGAGGGAGAGGAGGAGAAATGAAAGGCTCGGGCTGGATAAAATCACAAACCAGAAGACATTACCGGCGAGTTGCTTATAACTCGTTGGTAATGTCATTACCAACGACTTCAACTCGTTGGTAATGACATTACCAACGAGTTAACTCGTTGGTAATGACATTACCAACGAGTTATAAGCAACTCGTTGGTAATGACATTACCAACGACGAGTTAACTCGTGGGTAATGTCATTACCAACGAGTTGCTTATAACTCGTTGGTAATGTCATTACCAACGACTTCAACTCGTTGGTAATGTCATTATTTCCCGAAGAATATCCGACAACATTTTCCGTCTACGATTTCCGGCTACATTTTCCGACTACATTTTCGATTATCAATTTCCGTATCCGTACGATTAATGACTACATTTTCCGTCTACATTTTCGATTAATGATTTCCGTATACGTACGATTAACGACTACATTTTCCGTATACGTCCGATTAACGACTACATTTTCCGTATACGTCCGATTAACGACTACATTTTCCGTATACGTACGATTAACGACTACATTTTCCGTATACGTACGATTAACGACTACGATTAACGACTACGATTTCCGTATACGTACGATTAACGACTACATTTTCCGTCTACGATATCCGGCTACATTTTCCGACTACAATTTCGATTATCAATTTCCGTATACGTACGATTAACGACTACATTTTCCGACTACATTTTCGATTATCAATTTTCGTATACGTACGATTAACGACTACATTTTCCGTATACGTACGTACCATTTCCAGCTATGCACATTTTCCGACTACAATTTCCAACGTACTAAGGATGATAATCGTAATCATCTTCATCACTTGAGTCTGACTCGGTTTCATAGGTAACCTCTGGCAATATGTGCCGCTCCTCGTCATCTGAATCAGCGTCAACTTCATATGGATTAACATCGAGAAGTTCTGCTCCAGTAATTCGAACCACACTCCCAGATCTCACATTATTAAGGCGAATCGTAGATGATTCCGGAATGTCAAAAGCGTTCGGCTCTTGGTATGCAGTAACTTCCTCATCATCTGCGGTATCACCAAGTGTGGCAGCACTGTATATGTTTCTATGAGCAACATGGTTAACCACCTTCCACGGGACTTTGTTAAGAAGATCGTGCAGGTAAAACACTTGTTTTACTGATGAGGCAAGAACGAAAGGGTCATCTTCATACCAGGTAGTAGCAGTATTCACCGAAAATGTTCCGTACTGATCGGTCCTTGTGTTCTCCGGGCTAGTATCAAACCATCTACACTTGAACAAGTGCACTTTCATGCGGTTCCCATAAATTAGTTCAACAACTGAATGAAGGACACCGTAATAGTCAACGCCATCCTGCCCACCATGGACCATCACCCCACAATTCTGTGTTTTCAGTCGGTCGTCTCGATTTTCACATATAAATTTCACGCCATTGACCTGACACATCGAGTACACTTTTGAAGCAATCGGTTTCATCGCCAGGACCCTCAATTCGTTTGACCACTCTGGGCAACCATCATCTGCTACATGGTTCATCTGAAAACGTCCATATATTAATACGTACAGAAGAAATTATGTCATCTTGAAACCACAAAAGCACGTACATACATACATGCTATGTAAGGATATATATATAAAAATAGACATATACACATATACTTACCCATTGACCAAAGTAGTTTGCAAACGTCTTGTTGTGGTAATCAACATTTCCGGCAATAGCAGGGCAGTGAAGATGATAGTTTTTCCAATATTGTACTTCTTGACAGTTAATCAGTACCGACCAGTGGGCAATGGCTACCTCATTTCCATCCAACTTGTACGACTTTGGCAAGCTTCCCTGTACTACCACGTCACTGGAGATGATAGAAAGGTTGAACTGGGGTTCATCTATCGGCATATGTTGTTGGGGGTCCTCTACATTTTCGAGGTACACTTTGGTGTACGTTACACACTCGTGCGCAAGATATGCTTCAGCGATACACCCTTCAGGTGCATATTTATTCTTCACATAGTCCTTGTAGGCTCCCAATTGTCTACAAGTTAACAAGTACATGTTAACTTACTTAACCAGAAGTCATTACATATAAAAACCATAGGCAAACCAAATTTATGAATCATTTGTACCTTTCCATGGGATACATCCAAGTGTAGTGTACGGGACCGGTAAGCAACAATTGTTCGGGAAGATGGATCATCAGGTGCGGCATTATGTCGAAAAAATTTGGGGGAAATATCCTCTCAAGCTTGCACATGATAAAAATGATGTCATCTTGCATCTCCCTCAGGTCTGCTTTTTTAACTTCCCTGGTGCATAACTTCTGAAAGAATCTTGACAAGGCCACCAACGGCTCCACCACCTCTTTGGGCATGTACCCTCGAATGAAAATAGGGAAAAGGCGTTGAAGCAGTACATGGCAGTCATGACTCTTTAATCCGTACATCTTATTGTCCCGGAAGTTAACACACCTGCTTATATTTCCTGCATAGCCATAAGGATACCTGCATATATATATAGATGAAGCCATATATATGGACCAATTATATTTCTCGCATATAACCATATATACTCCGCTAAAAATTTAAGGACAAATTCATACATAGCCATAAGATCGAATATATACCTGACATTACTCAGCCACCGAAAAATTTCATGCTTATGCTTCGGCTTTACGGTGTACGGAGCTTGCGGCATTTTTCTCTTACCATCTCTTAACCACAAATGTTTCCGCACACCCATTGCTTTAAGATCAATGCGTGCCTTAGGGATGTCTTTTGTTTTCCCCTCCAAGTTAAGAACTGTGCCCACCACACTTTCACACACATTCTTCTCTATGTGCATGACATCTAGGTAATGTCTGATAGGCAACCTGGGCCAGTAGGAGAGTTCCCAGAATATGCTCTCATGTGTCCAAAACTTATACCTTTCGGGCTTTTCTGGAATTGACGCCACTATGTCAGGATGATTGCTCAGCTGGCCAAAATCGTATTCATTCAACACTTCCAAAATTTCGTCCCCTGTCCATCGCCTGGGTGCCACACCAGTTTCAACAGTCCCATCAAACGCGTCTGGATCCTGCCTAAATGGGTGATCATATGGAAGCCAACAACGGTGACGCATCGAGACAATTTTACTGCAATGAGGACTGCAACAATCAACCGTCATGCACTCTGAACAAGCCCTGTAACCCCTGGTAACGTTGCCCGACAACATACCGCGGGCAGGAAAATCACTGATGGTGCCAACAAGCATGGCATGCATCTGGAACATCTCCTTTTTGAACCTATCGTAAGTGGGGTGGCCACACTCACTCAGGTACTTAAGCTCCTCAATCAAAGGCCTCAAATACACATCGAGACACTTTCCTGGATAACCCGGGCCCGGAATTAACAGAGTGAGCATATTGTATTCCTTCTTCATGCACATCCATGGTGGAAGGTTGTACGGTACCAAAATAACTGGCCATATACTGTATTGAAGACTCATGTTGCCAAAAGGGTTGAATCCGTCAGATGAGAGCCCTAGCCAAACATTTCGGACCTCTGCTGCAAAATGATCAAACTCCCTGACCATGTGCTTCCAAGCCTCTCCGTCGGAAGGGTGTATAAGGGTGTCATCGTCAGGCAAGTTCCTCTCAGCCCACCATCTCATTGCCTCGGCCGTGAAAGCACACATGAACAACCGCTCCAGCCTATCAATAAGCGGGAAATATCGAAGTATCTTCACAGCTTTCTTGTTGCCTGCAGGAGTCAACTTATACCTTTCTGTAAAACATACCGGGCAGGCTTCAAGGTCTTCGAGATCTTTTCCCCAGAAGAGAATACAATCATATCTGCATGCATGGATTTTGATGTAGGAAAGCCCAAGATCTTTCAGGATATGTCGCACCTTATGATGAGTGGTAGGAAGACGATGACCGGGTGGCAGTAGCGAAGCAGTCCACTTCAACCAAGAATCAACAGCTTTGACAGACATTTTGTTCTCCATTTTTAGCTGCATCACTCCCATCACACTTTCAAGAACAGTCTTACTACAACCGTCGTACAACGGAGTCTGTTGCAATGCAATCAGGTTGTTGTACTTGTCCATACCGCTTGTGTTGGCATGACCTCCAGGTAATGGTTCGACTGGCTCGATATGGGGGAAACCCTCAACGACGGGAGGGACATTTGGTGCTTCATCAGCAAATACACCGCTCTCATGAGGAAACATATCATTGATTAACATCGATGTTGGATCATAGGATGAACTGCCCCTCTCAGCAAAATGTCCATAATCATAGCGTGGACTGGCCCTCTCACCAAATTGTCCATGATCATGCGGACCCGCTACCGATGTTTCACCGTGATAAATCCAACAAGTGTACTTATCCCAAAACCCGTATTTACTCAGGTGCCTCTGCACTTTATCAATGGGAAATCGAAATCGATCGCTGAAACACTTACATTCTTTACACGGGCAATAATGAAGTGTAGTGTCTCCACAATTAGCCTTCACAAAATCCACAAAACTCCTAATTCCCTCGTGATATCTGACATCCCATCTTTCGAGGCTCATCCAACTCTTGTCCATCCTGAAAATTCTAACAATTTTACGTATTAATTATATATATATACACACATTCACTACTAATAATCGACGTGATCTCTCAATTCAACTCTAATTAAATCAACACATGCATGCATATGTATATATATCGATCTAATCTCTGAATTCGATTCAGTACTCGATGATAGTACGTATTCAGTACTCGATGATAGTACTCAATGATATATCGATCTAATCTCTGTTAAGCCTGGCTCCGATAACAATACGATAATACCAGTCATTGATTCAGACACAAGATTAACTACAAGCTGTTTTCTCGTTTCGGTGACCGTACATCAACAACATTTCATATATATATATATATCTCACGAATTGGATTTGATCAACACACACACACACACATATATATATACCACATATACGTATATATACACCTACGTACCTATATAAATAGCTTCCCGACTGATCGAGTTTTCGACGCCCGCCTTAATTTTGACAATATACCGAATGATCGATTTCAGAGCGTACGTTTTCTTTCTTTCGATTTCTCTGGATTTTTTTCGCTCAAAATGATTGAATGATCGAGCTGCCCGATCTGGCATCTAATATAAGACACATTGCCGGCGACGGAGTAAGTCGCCGGAAATGAAGACATTACCGGCGACTTTACGCCGGAATCTCGCCGGTAATGTTGCAAAACATTACCGGCGACTCCAACCGTCGCCGGCAATGTCTAGGGAGACATTTCCGGCGAAATTCCCGCCGGAAAATCGCCGGTAATGTCTCCCTAGACATTGCCGGCGACGGTTGGAGTCGCCGGTAATGTTTTGCAACATTACCGGCGAGATTCCGGCGACATTGCCGGCGACGGGCTAAGTCGCCGGTAATGTTGAACATTACCGGCGACTTTTCCGGTCGCCGGCATTGTCTCCGGTGATCTCGCCGGTAATGGCCAAAAATGTTGTAGTGCTAGTACAGTCCGAATCACGGGATCCCAGACCCATACGTGATTCTAACCAGAAAGTCCTCAGGTCAGGGTATCTGTTCCCACCCGGAAAATACATCGGCACAGGGTAACAGTCCCCCCCGGTAAACATCCTTGGAGATCAGTCGGGATGCTAAGTGTATAGATACAAAAATATATACTGAGACTGTACTCTGTGTAAACCAAATTATAAATAGTTTCTATGCAAATGTATAAAGCATAATGTAAATGCATATTCATAATACATAACTATAAGTAGATGCATATTCGTAAGTGCATAATCGTAAAACATATGCTCCGTATAAATCATAATCATAACTGCATGCTCATGCTCGTAAAACGTATATAAAAGACTCGCAACCAATCAGTGAAAAGAAAGGTGTCCACTCACATACTAGCACATTGCAAAACGCATTAATCCTGTGATCCGACGGAAAATCCCTCGCCAAACGAACGATCACGATCTCCTTAATAATCATAAATACTACTATTCAAAATCATAACTCAAAACCCTGAACCACATCTTGAGAACCAACCATTCTCGAAAACATATAACTCAATATCGACGAAATCGTCAAAAATCCAATAAACACAATATAAAACCTCCCCAAAAATTCTGATGCTCAATTCAAAATATAAACCTCACCACTGCTATCGGTGCGTGATTCCGAGCAAAACGACATAAAACTTGTCGAAAATCACCTCGGCCGGAAAACCGCCGCGCATGGCGGCGTGCCGGGCCTCCGCCAGAAAATTTCATCGGCCCAGAAAATTTCAACCTACACATGGATTTGAAGATCTCTAAATTTCCAACAACTTTGTAGTTCAATGCTAAGCCCAATTTTGACCTGAAAACCTCCAAAACTCACCTTGAAGTCGAAAGCCCTCGTCGGAATTCATTAACTCTGATTGGCCACGACAAGGTGCAAGACCACTTGGGTTCAACTCACCTCTCCATCGGCTTCAAAACCTCTAGCCTATAGGGTCAACCCCCAACTAGGCCACCACCGCCGCCTCCGTCACCGCCGAATCTCGCCGAAAAATCACAAACTTCAAAACGTCATAACTTCTTCATCCGGTAACTAAATTGAGTGATCCACCTATCAAAAGAAAGAGGAGCTCAAGCCCAACAACTTTCATGAAGACACCATGGCCAAAAGATTCAGAATAAGGAACATCGAAGGCAACAAAAGCTCGGCCTGAAATGGGTCAATTTTGACCCGTGGGTCAACGTGGTCAAACCCAGATTTCCCAAAATGAAAAGTTTCCAAAATCGTCACGTATTCATGCCGTATTTATACCATACACGTATCATCCAACGGCCGAAAATATTCATAACTTAATCCACGTAACTCGAAACAATCCTCCGAAAATTCCCACGAACTCGAAATTAAATTCTCTACAACTTTCGTGAAGGATCTCAAATCAAATTCTTGCCCGATAATTTAGTCGTTCACAAGCCCGCCATATCAACCAATTACGACAAAATCGCGACTATTCATGAAACTCGCAAATCAAGCCGATTAACATACCATTTCCGGTTCGGGTTGTCACAAATCTACCTCCCTTACAAAAATTTTGACCTCGAAATTTCCAAGCCTGCCAACTGAAAAGTAGGGACACTGCCTTTGTATATTGCTCAAACTCCCAAGTGGGTACTTCAACTAAATGACTCTGTCAACAGACTTTACATAGGAAATATTTCTGTGCTGTAACCCCTGCACCCTCAAATCCAGAATCTGAACTAGCTCCTCCACAAATGTCAAGTCTTCTCGTATAGGGAACTGATAGGGTGCTAAACATGTAATGAATCTGAAATGTAGTTCTACCATATGGAATACAACATACATACTTGCCAACGCTACAGGCAAGGCCAAACTATACGTCACAACACTAACTCGCCTTATGATCACATACGGATCAATATAACGTGGCAAAGTATACCACACCTCCCAAAACAAATCACATCTTTCCAAGGAAACCTTAGTCACCAACCTTGAACTCAATGACTCAACCTACTCCCATCTACATAACGTCTCTGACATTCTCGAGCAATTATCAACCTGTCCCTGCTAATCCGAAGGTCTACAGTAGCGCATTCCACTAAATAAGGACCAAAAGCCATCTCATTCCTAACTCGCTCCAACACCATGGAGTGCAACACTGTTCCTCATATACAACTTCATACAATGTCATAACAATACTGGTCTATAAACTGATACTGTAAGCAATCTCGAACAAATGAAACTACTGGTCCCAAATCCTTCTGAGCTGCAATACACAGGACCACAACATGTCCTCCAAAGTCTGAATAATCCTCTCAGATTGCCCACCAATTTGAGGATGAAAAACTGCATTAAACTGTAATCCGGTCCCCAATGCTCACTGCAATGCCTGTTAAAACTCCGTTGTAACTGATTATCTCAATCAGAGACCCGAAACACAAGCACACCATGAAAATGGACAACCTCTGCCAAATACAGCTATGCCAGCCTGCCACTGAAATATTTCCTGGAAGTACAAGGAAATGAACTGATTTTGTCAAACGGTCCATAATGACCCAATAACTAGTATTACCATCCGAAGTATGCGGTAACTAATACACGAAATCCATAGTGATATGCTCCCACTTCTAATCGGGAATCTTCAATGGCTTTAACTTCCCAGCAAGTTTTTGTCTCTCTGCATTCACCTGCCGACGAATCAGGCATCTGCTCCAATAGGCTGCTATTTCCCTCTTCATATTACATCACGAATAGTAAATTCTAAGTATCTGATACATCTTCGTACCACTAGTGCATAACATACATAGAACAATGAGCTTCAATAAGCATCTCTCTCTTCAAATCGTCTCTGGGCCCACATAGTCTCCTTCTGCACGATAAAGTGCCAACATTCCTCAACTGATACTTTGCTAGAACACTATTCTGAATCGCATTCTTCTTGTCCAACAAGTAGGAATCCGCATCCTGAGCCTCACAGACCTGATCAAGTAACACAGGTTGATCCTGGAACTAGCCAACAATGCTCCATCATCTCACTCTAACTCAGTTCTCATAGCTCGCAACTCAGCTAACAATGAGGTTCTTGCAACATGTACATGAAACATAGAAACTCCAAATTTCAGACTAAGTGCATCAGCAACAACGTTGGTCTCCCCTGAATGATATTCAAAGAGCAACCACATTAGCCTTTTCAGGATAAACTCAAATGTGCGGCCATAGTCGTTAATCAACCCCATCCATCTACGCTGCCTCATGATCAAATTTGGCTGAATAGGCAAGTAGATGAAACTCAAGTGGTCAGTGTAAATCCTGTACTGCGCTGCACGCCATACCAGTAATGTCTCCAACTCTTCGATGCTCATACAAAGACAGCTACTCTTAAGTCATACATAGGATACGTAACTTCATAAAGCTTCCACTGTCTGGAACCATATACCATCATATTGCCATGCTGCAGCCCAACACGACCAAAATCTAGTATCGAAACATCACTATACATAACATAATCCTCATTGACATCACATAATGTGAACACTGGCGCAGTTATCAACCTCTCCTCTAATTACCACAAGACGTAACTCTCATCACAGGTATCTGACCATTTCAAACTCGACCCTCTGATCGAAACTGATGATACTCAAATCTGAAATCAATCTCCGAAAACTGAAACTCCATTAAGCTGATCAAACAAGCCATCAATCCGAAGTGGAGGATACTTGCTCTTCACTAAAACCTGATTCAGCTTCCGGTAGTCGATGCACAACCTCATCGAACCATCCTTTATCCTCATAAAACATATTGGAACACCTTAAGGTAAAACACTAAATCAAATGAAGTCTTCCTCAAACAATTCCTGAAGTTGAATCTGCAACTCCCTCAACTCTGATAAATTCTCTGGAAAACATCTGGATACTCACAGATAACCTCAACATCACGAACATCAGGTACCACAACCTCAACATCACGAACATGTGTCAAGTACGACATGCATCCTTACTTCATCATCAGCTCAGCCTCATTACTGAAACCACACATAGTAGAGAAGCATTTATTTTACCTCTAAACAAGATCTTTTGGCACGACTGGACGTCAAAGGACTATAACATTCTTGCAACGAACAACCACAGTCCAATGAGTCACCAAGAAGTCCATCCCAAAAACATAATAAAATCCTCAATGTCCAGCAACAACAACTCTGCAGCTAGTCCACAACCTCCTGCAAACCTCATAGTCTCGATACCCCACCTGATACACACAATCTCATCAAATGGATACAACATTCTCCACAAACCAAGAAGTGAAGATGCAAGCATAATAGCCATGGATGTCAATCAACGGTAACCTCAGGGAAACTCTGCCATCACACAGGGTCGTGGCACGAACTCTGGCATGTCCAACTAATCGTCCACGTTGATTGCGACTTTGCTGATTGACTTGTCTAGAAGTCTGCGTTGGTCAAACTCTAGAAATGGTACCTTGACCTCCTCCTGAACTCTGAGCTGCAAGACCACGAAAAACAGCTAACTAAGGACATTCCTTCGTAACGTGACCCTCCTGGCCACCATAATAGCAAATGAGAGTGCCCCTCTGACACAAACCGCAGTGACGCATGCTGTAAAAGTTGCAGAATGGAAACTCCTGTTGTGTGGAAGGATCACCAACGACCACCCTGACTCATGCCACAGGAACTAGTCCCACTACTCTGTAATCTACTTCCTTACCAAACGGATCTTCTGCCTTGTCCAAATGACCCTCAACATAATCGAAAAAGCCACAGCCTGATGAAGATACTAATTCCGATTTGCCTGAACTCAACCTCATCAAAGTATCTTGACTAAGTTCACCTTCCTCAAACCGACATGTCTAAAACCGCATATGCCTTTCCTTCTCAATGTCCTCGCCTCTGAATGAAGCACATCAAACTCCTCATGGGTGTCTCGAGGCATAACAGTCAAAATCCTTTTGATGCTCAGGTTCAAACTCATCTCGAACCTCCTGCATTGCTTCCTCTGAAGCCACATAACATGTGCAAACTGGAACAAACATGTGAACAATACATCCCTTCCTCAGGTTGGTAAACAATCCATATTTTCGTTGTTGGGTAGCCTGATTGAACCAATACCGTATAAACAATACCCTGAATGTAGGTCATGAAGTCTCAACAAGAACTCACACAATACCAACCCACCAAATACAATGATCTGACTCAAGCAAACCATCAACTACCACAATCCTCTGTGTAAAAGAAACATATAGACGCCCATACACGCACAAACCGGCAAACCATACCACACATATCTCTGAACCCAGAATGCTTATCCAAACCCACAACTCATTATCAAGTCGCGCGTCGACTGATCCTCAACAAGATCCACAACCTTACTGACACGGAAACCATGTCAAGGAGGCATCCTAATGAATAAGACATTATTCACAAAAAACAAGACGTAATCATGGAACTTCAAACATTTGAAAGTATACAACACCCAGAGCATTGATGAGTATTCGCCGGTCGGTCGGGTCGTCGCTCCAGACATGCTGTACATTCTCAAATATCCTTAGTAAACACGACTACAAAAGTCTACAGAACCTAAAACCTAATGCTCTGATACCAAGCTGAAAGGACCCAACCCCGATTAAGTTTCCTAAACCGGAATCAAACCCTTTCTTAAAACGTGAACTTTCAAAAACTAAAAATTTTGACAGAATTTCCTCTATAACGCGCGGTTGCCATTAACCTGCACCCGAAAATACACTTCATCCTATGCCACAAAAGCTAAACCGTGGGGGTCCAATCCCATCCGGATTTCTCAAGAACATATCATAATGTAAAGCAATAAACAAAACTGTAGGTTTACAGAAATATGGGAAAATCATTAGAAAATATAAACACAATAGTATTCAGAGCGACCTCTAGTATATACATATATACACAACAATAGGCCAAACTAGAAACCTACTGAGAAAGGAAAAGTGGTTCGAATACTATGCGTCCAACTGTGACGTGTGACACCTAAATCCAAACTGCAAACTGGGCATTGAAAACAAAGAGCCCAGGGAAAGACATATAAACTGTTAGAGTGAGTGGACGAAAATAAATGTCTTTCGCTGAATAATATATGCTATAAAAACATATGTGAGTCTAAATACATAAAATCAAATTAAATGGTACACGAGGGAGACTCTAACTCCTCAAGCGTATAGAGCATGCATCGAAAATCCTACGGGGTCACTTATGGACACATCCGCACTAGTACAGTACGAATCACAAGATCCCAGATCCACACGTGATTCTAGCCAGAAAGTCCTCAGGTCAGGGTATCTGTTCCCTCCCGGAAAATACATCGGCACAGGGTAACAGTCCCCCCCGGTAAACATCCTCGGGGATCAGCTGGGATGCTAAGTGTATCGATACAACAATATATACTGAGACTGTACTCTGTGTAAACCAAATCATAAATAGTTTCTATGCAAATGTATAAAGCATAATGTAAATGCATATTCGTAATACATAATTATAAAAGCATAATCGTAGATGCATATTCGTAAGTGCATAATCGTAAAACATATGCTCCGTATAAATCATAATCATAACTGCATGCTCATGCTCGTAAAACGTATATAAAAGACTCGCAACCAATCAGTGAAAAGAAAGGTGTCCACTCACAGACTAGTACATCGCAAAACGCGTTAATCCTGTGATTCGGCGAAAAATCCCTCGCCAAACGAACGATCACGATCACCTGAATAATCATAAATACCACTTTTCAAAACCATAACTCAAAACCCTGAACCACATCTTGAGAACCAACCATTCCCGAAAACATATAACTCAATATCGACGAAATCGTCAAAAATTCAATAAACACAATATAAAACCTCGCCAAAAATTCTGATGCTCAATTCAAAATATAAACCTCACCACTGCGATCGGTGAGTGATTCCGAGCTAAACGACATAAAACTTGTCGAAAATCACCTCGGCCGGAAAACCGCCGCGTACGGCGGCGCACCGGGTCGCCGTCGCCGGAAAATTTCATCGGCCCAGAAAATTTCAACCTACACACAGATTTGAACATCTCGACGTTTCCAACAACTTTGTAGTTTAATGCTAAGCCCAATTTTGACCTGAAAACCTCCAAAACTCACATTGAAGTCAAAAACCCTCGCCGGAATTCATTAACTCCGATCGGCCACCACCGGCCACGGCAAGGTGCAAGACCACTTGGGTTCAACTTACCTCTCCATGGGCTTCAAAACCCTTATAGGGTTGACCCCAACTAGGCCACCACCACCGCCTCTGTCGCCGTAAAAACCAAAAACTTCAAAACGTCATAACTTCTTCATTCGGAAACCAAATTGAGTGATCCACCTATCAAAAGAAAGAGGAGCTCAAGCCGAACAATTTTCATGAAGACACCACGGCCAAAAGATTCTGGAATAAGGAACATCGAAGGCAACAAAAGCTCGGCCTGAAATGGGTCAATTTTGACCCGTGGGTCAACGTGGTCAAACCCAGATTTCCCAAAATGGAAAGTTTCCAAAATCGTCACGTATTCATGCCGTATTTATACCGTACACATATCGTCCAAATTGTATCGAAACCAAACGGATAAACATGACTAAGTCCAACAGCCAAAAATATTCATAACTTATTCCACGTAACTCGAAATAATCCTCCGGAAATTCCCACGAACTCGAAATTAAATTCTCTACAACTTTCGTGAAGGATCTCAAATCAAATTCTTACCCGATAATTTAGTCGTTAATAAGCCCGCCATATCAACCAATTACGATAAAATCGCGACTATTCGTGAAACTCGCAAATCAAGCCGATTAATATACCATTTCCGGTTCGGGTTGTCACATAATCATGTTTTTAGATTACCACAAGCCCTTTGGTGTAATCCCCATTGGATTAATATAAATCTTACCCTTTTCCTCGAGGTCTGATCGTGCAATCCCTCGAGGTCCGATCGTACGATCCCTCAAGGTCCTATCGTGTAGTCCCTTGAGGTCCAATCGTACCTTGAGATTTTCACACCATGTTACGAACATTCCAGAGGCTTCTACGTCATTCTAGATACTTACAGAAACCTCTAGATTAATCAATTCATACTCAGAACCCTAATCGTACAAGCCTAAGCCCATTATTCCAGTTATCGGACCTCTTATACTTGTGGACCTGGGGGACCAGAATCCCTCCAGCTCGATGTGGCCAAATTTGGCTCTGGGGGACCAGAATCCCGCCAATCGTACCTTGGGATTTGGTCCATGATGCCTTTTAGGGATTTAGTCATGATGGACACCAACACGAAGATGGAGGTTATGATACCACTTATGATGACACAGTCCCCCCTGTTAGCTTAGCCAGTTACATTACTAAGATGGAAAAGTACAATAGGATGCTACTTCGAGCCCAAGCCCCGGTGTACCCTGGATGTTCACATAATGTGTGGCAATATATAATGAAGCAAATTCAGATAAAAGTGAAGAACAAAATTTCAGACTATGCTTTTGACGAAATACATGAGCATATATGTAAGTTGCTTCATGATCATCACAAACTTCTGGAAACTCATTACAAGGTTAGAAAGATCTTGAGCAGCCTCAGCCTAAAGTACAAGAAAATTCATGCCTGCGTAAATTGTGTGCTATTTTACAAAGAGTATGCACATTTAGACTATTGTCCTATATGCAACCAGTGCAGATATATGAATCGGAATAAGAGGAGTTCGAAGAAGCAAATTCATGTGAAGTTACTTCGCTATTTTCCATTGATTCCTAGATTGAAGCATATATATATGTCTTTACACATAGCAGAGGTGATGATATAGTAAGCGAATTAGCAAATAGATGATGATGTGCTCAGACACGCGGCAGATGAGGAGACTTTTAAACATTTCAACAGGGAATTTTAAGACTTTGCAGCAGAGGTTCAAAATGTTAGTCTCAGACTTTCTACAAATGGATTCAATCCTTGGGGTAGTAATAATATTTTCATCAACACTTGGCCAGTTATTCTTATGCCATATAACTTGCCTCTGTTGATGTGCATGAACAAGGAATTTAATTTTCTTACTTTGCAAATTTTAGGTCCTAAATCTCTGGGAAAGTGTGTAGATGTGTACCTCAGACCATTGATCGACGAGCTGAAACTGTTGTGGAAAAATGGAGTCCCAACTTATGACAAGTTCACTGACACAATGTTCATGATGAGAGCAGCCGTAATGTGGACAATCAGCGATTTTCCTGCGTATGGGATGTTGAAACTTGCACAACTAGAGGATGCAATGGTTGTCCTGTCTGTTTAGACGACGCCAACTCCAGCTGGCACGCGGGGAAGGTGTGTTGCCTGAGTCACCATAGATAGCTTCCTCAGGATCACCCGTGGCAACAAGATAAGGATCATTTTGACCGGACGATAGAGAATAATCCTAAACTCCGGCAGTGATCTGGCGAAGAGATTTTTGAAAGGTTAAACAGCTTCTATTTTGGTTTGTTGACCAATGAAAAAGATGTAAAGAAGCTCAATCCACACCCTCCACATGATCTTAGCTATTGGCATCACATGAGTATTTTCTTTGAACTACCTTATTGGTCCAAGTTAAAACTCAGAAATAGCCTAGATGTCATACACATAGACAAGAATGTGTGTGACAACATGGTGGAAAAAATTCTTGGTATTAAGTTCAAGACTAAAGATACTTCAAAGCGCGAAAAGATCTGGAATCTATGAATTTATGCCCTCCCTTGTGGTTAAGGAGGGATAGAAGAGGAATGTACAACAAGATGTCAAATGTACCTTACACAATGAAGTCCACATTGAGGGGTTATGTATTCAACTGGTTTAAAAGTATTCGTTATCTGTCTACTTATGCATCAAATATATTTGGAGCAGTCGACACTGAGCAATACAAGTTTATTGATCTAAAGACTCATTACTGTCACGTTAGGCTGCAACGTCTGATTCTAGTGGTAATTCGACTTTTTTTTTCCTAAAGACATTGTCGAACCAATAGTAGCATAATGTAGATGGTGACAGAGGTTATGCGGTAGAGAGTTGAAGAAGTCAGATGTGGTCGAACTACAATACAAAATTGTGCACATCCTTTGTAAACTAGAGAGGATATTTCCCCCTGCTTTCTTAGACATCATGATTGACCTTATGATCCACCTACCCGAACATGTGATGCTTTCTGGTCCGGTCTACTACACTTGGATGTATCCTCAAGAAAGGTATGTACAATTATTTATAATGGTTTTTCATGATTTGCATATCTTTTTTGTGTTTCTACTATTCATCAAATAATTAATTTTATGATTTTGCAGACAATTCGAATAATATAAAAGATTTGTCAAAAATAAATCTACCCTAGATGGCTCCATAAAAGAGACATACCTAATGCATGAGTGTGTTACCTACTACAACAGGTACCTCAAGGACCAGTCCTGACCACGGCCTCCAATCCAAATGCCCGCAACAATCTTTCAATCGTCACAGATGTTGGCTAGTGGTGACATCTCTAGCCGACCAAACATTTATATTTTGTTTTGTTCTTACATTATGTTTTCACTTAATTAGTTAGCAGTAAACATTCAATTAACCTTTCATTTAACCACTCATCGTAATTCAACCATCCCTTGCAATGTTAAGTCTCCAAAGGACTTAATCTTGTGAGATACACTTCCACATCATGCTTTAGTTTTAGTGTCATGTCTTGTGTGTAGCTAATTTGTGATTTCCAGTGTATAATCGAGCAAGTTAAGGAGTTTAAATGGTCAATCCTCGTAGGTTCAACACTCGACTTCCTTACAATTACTATAACTTGACCCCGTATACTTGCGGGTAAGAGAAATTCATTTAGCCTTAGACTAATAAATAGTTGAAAGGTAGAGGGGATAAATCCCTCGAACAAATTTTTGGTACAGTTGTCGGGGATTGGTTTCACTTTGATTCTTAGCTTTAGTTTCCCTTTAATTGAGGATTATCCAGACATTTTGGCTTAATGTTTGTTTCTTAGCTTCTAGTTCTCTTCGTTTTATCATTTAGAACTTCATTTTTCTTGTCTTTGTTCCATAGGATACTTTGGTAGGTGTGTTGAGGTGAAATTGTGTTAGAATTTGTGCATCTAACCTTTGTTGCAGGACATTTTTCGATCCATCCAATCTTGTTTGCAAGACGGTCTAAGGTGCCTCCTTCGATCCATCGAGAACTTTTCTCAATCCATTGAAGGGCATTTGGTATAACCATCCAGAGGAGTTGCTTCGATCCATCGAAGAAAAACCTTCAACACTTAAAAACTGGGTTGTAATTGAGGTCGTTTCACTTATTCTCTAATATTTTTCCCTTGATTATCTATATCCTTTTGGAGCATATCTAATTAGTGTCTTACTTTTATGCATCATAGTTAGTCTGTGTCTAGATTTAGGAAACTTAATTTCCACTACACCCTGGATTCTTAGGACTTTATTTGGCAATTCCGGTATATTTGATCACGCATGCCTTTACCTCGGTTCACCTCGGTGTCCATAGCACAGTGAATGCCACTACGCCACATACTGGAATCCCATTCAAACTCTTAGAGTTCTCATAGTTGTTTCCTTGAAGGGGGTGTCAAAGAAGCACCATAGAAGTCCATCAAGGCTTTGAGTACTTTAAGTGTTTCAAGGACTAATATCTATCGGTTGCTTAGTGTAATTTTAGGTGTCATGACTTCGAATCCTCTTTTTGAGGAAGAATTCATCATGGACGAGGACGTCATTGAAGCAAGACCTTTGAGGGATAATGCTTTACCATCCTTGTCAATGCATACCAGTTGCATCAATCTTCAACCTTTAGCGGGCGAATCCTTTGAGATCAAATCTAGTTTTCTCCGAACCTTACCAATCTTCATGAGACATCTACACTCTGATCCCTATTCTCACTTGTTAGAGTTCGAGGAAGCATGTACAAGGTTCAACATCTGGAACATGGATCCGAGCCAATTGAAGATTCGAGTATTTCCTTCAAGTTTGCGGGATAAGGTAAAGACGTGGTTCAACAAGCTTGCTCCTAAGTCGATTTACTCATGGGAGGTGATGCAACGAGAGTTCATCACCAAGTATTTTCCACCGGGGAAGATCAATGAGTGAAGGACAAGGTTGATGACATTTTGTGAGGAAGATGGGGAGTTATTCTATAAGACATGGGAGCATTTCAAGTAGCTTGAGCTTAGGTGCCCTAACCACGGTCAAACCCAATATATGTTATTGTCTCTCTTCTACCAAGGAATGTGCATGAATACGAGAAAGAAAGTTGACAATGCATGTGGAGGAGACTTCATGGACAAAATCGCGGAAGAGGCACATGTTCTATTTAAAAAGATGTCGAAACGGTCTTCCTTATGGGATGTCAAGCCCAATGTTCAACAAACTGGCAATATCAATGAGAGAAGCCACCCAAGCCAACCGAAAAAATAGGAATGAAGTCAAGAGAGCCGCATATGTACAAGCGGATGCCATCAACCGACTTGAAGAGACCATGAACAAGAAATTTGACCTCTTGTTGAAGAAAACTAGGAATGGGGGATATGTTAATCAAATTAAGGAGACTAGTGTGGCGCCTTGCATGATTTGTAAGAGTGTGATGCATGAGGCTTTATGTTGCCCACATCAAGGAGACCATCCAGAGACAATTGAGGAGTGGAAGCACATGTCATTGGGTGCACAAAGAAGTAATCCGGGTTGTCATACTAATCCTATTTTCTCATGGGATAATCCTATCCAAGTCAACCATTATGGTCAAGAAAATGGTCAAGATTTTAAGCATGGAGCTACCGGAGTTACAAGGGCTAGTGAAAAGTATTTTAATGTTATGGGAGGCAACTCTTGCCAACCACAAGCATATTTCTCTCTAATACCACAACAAGCTCTGATGCAACAAGCACCTCCACCTCAAGGGGAATTGTCAAAGTCTAACTTGAAGGAGTTGATGACCAAGCTATTTTCACAACATGAGATGCTTCTTCAAAGAAAATTGGAAGCTCAACAAGCGGAAGACAAGAAGATGTACTTGGATATCTTCAAGAGCTTGATGGAAGAGAACATGAAGATCCGGAAGGAGAACGAATGTGCAATCTGGAAGATATAGGAACAATTAAGTCAATTTACAAAGGTACATCAAGTTCAACAAGGCGGAAGGACCAATGAATTCCTGTCTTGCACAAAGAAAAATCAAAAGCATCAAGGTCAAGTGGTCAATGCGGTGTTGGCTTCAGAAAAAGGATGTGATGATTATATTGATTCTCCATTGGTACAAAGCGATTGTAAAAGTGATGATGATGAGGATGTAGGCATATCGGGTGCACCTAGCATACCTCCCAGATTTGATAATGAAGCCAAGCGGAAACATCAAGGTATCAAGACCCAAGTTGAGACTAAGGTGAACCCGGATGAACTTAGGTTCTTACATTTTCCTCCAACCAATGCTAAAGGAAGGACGCAAGCTATCATGAGCCGTTATGCAAGAGCCTTCAATATATTCAATGAAGCTCCTTCGATTTCGGGACTATAAGTCTATAATGTTGATGCTGTGGGAAGCAAGGCCAATGATGTTCAAGAAGTCAATGCATCAGATAGGGGCATGAGTCGCAAAATAAAAACAAATTGAAGCCGAACAAGCTTGAGAAACTGGCATTGGTAGTTTATAGCAAGGAGACCTTGAAAAGCCTTAATCCCTTTAAGAGTGCTAGTTACAAGTTGCTTGAGCTATGTCCTCCAAGAGTCGTCCATTTGATGAATTTAAAGAATGGTAGAACTTTCAAGCTCTATGAGACACAAATCGAGGCTTTCGAGCCAAACAAAAAGTGGAGTACGGAGGTCGATCTATCACTTTAAAGACCCAACCATGATGGCTTAACCTACTTATCCCTTCATGGACCATGTTTACATCCTTAAACTACAACCCGTGATGGTCGGACACTATTGGTATGTTAGAAGAATAAGTGTGAGGTCGAAGGAGTGTAGAACATCGTGGAATGGGCATGGAAGTCAAGAACTTGAAGAAGGGAAAAATATTCTGAAAATGCTGAAGTAGTACGAACCAGTGCGCCTGCCTCGATGGATCGAAGGTTTTCCTCAATCCATCAAAATCTGTTGTCACTTGCGATCCAGGGGCTTTACCTCGATGGATCGAAGGGTTTTTTTTTTTGACCCATCGAAGGCCATTCCTGATGCTCACTTTTAAAGCTTATTTTGGAGTCTGAATGCCATAGGCTAGACCATATACCCCTTCAAGCTTTCAAATGCTATCAATTTTAATGAGATGGTGCCGTTTGCCGGTTCTTACTTCACTCATGTAACTTTTGGATGGCGAGGCCTAACTTAGTCTTCGTTGGTTAACATGATCATACATTTGGAGCTAGGAGTTAGTCTTCAAAGCATTTACACCCTCTTTCTCCATACTCTCTCTTTACTTCTTAGCATGACATGTGTATAGTGAACAATGATGCTTAGTGTATAGTTTGTGTCATGTTAGCATGTGGTAGTCTTGGTGTGATACATGTTGTGATACTTATTACTATGACTTAAATGCCCTTTCTAAGTGTTAAAGTTCTAAGTGTGAGGTCCGCTTGTATTACATGCTAGATTATAATATGGTTTTCCTTTGAAATGTGATTAGTATGCATGTCCCAATTGTAGTTGATAAGACTCTAATAGCTTCATTATTTCTTAAAGACTATATGACCCTTTAAGTGTGAATGCATGTTAGTCACTATGCCTAGAAGAACATGTGTTGGGTGAATAAATTTGTGAAATGATGATGGGCTTGCTATCTTGTCTACACTTTTGTTTCATATGTGGCTTTATGCAAATTGAAGAAAATTTGGTTCTAAAGTGTAAGGTAGGCGGCTAAGTCATTATCACTCCTTATCCGAAAAATCCATAAAAATTGAAAAATATGAGAAAATATAATACAAAATATGTGTGTTTTGGTATGTTTTGTGTCCCAATAACCACTCTCAATGATGAGATTAAACTAATGGCCAGTAGATTGCATAATTTTGAGCATGTTTAAAAAGAGAAAATAATGCATGTTTAATCTGTTTGAAAAGTGCATATGTCATTCAAAATGAGTTCACATGAGAAAAAGAAGGATTAATATGTTCTCGAAGCTATCCATGCCCATGTGAGATTTTTGAGCCATATTGTACATACATAGCTACATTGTGCACCTATTCCTTCATGTGTGACATCGCTCAATCATAGTGTAATATAGAACTTGATTTAAACCGTGTAAAATGTTTTTCCAATCATGAGTTATTTTCGAAAATGATAGAGGCATTAGGATTACCACCATGGCCATATTGCTTTTGAAACTTTTGATGCATATATCCTTTAGGGAGCCCATTTGAGTTTTATGATATTTAGTCTTTTTGTTTCTTGAACACCACAAATCCTTACCAAGCCTAAACACTTACTCCGACTCTTAACTAGGCAATCGAGCAAGCAATAATGAAGTCCTATTAGGATGTGCTTAGAGTTTGTACCTATTGTGAAGTTTAGCAAAAGCTTAAGTGTGAGGTGGAGGAGGTCGTTGTGATATTCATTTGTATTGTGTTTTGTTCAAAAAGAAAATAAATGAAAAAAATAAATAAGATAAGGGTATCAAAGAAAAGAATAAAAAAAAAGAGAAAGAATAAAAGAGTTTCACAAAAAGAGTATTAGCGTACATATAGAATAAGAGTTTTGGGAAGTAGCTTTATGTAAAAACAAACAAGTTAATGGCACCTAGATATTTAGTAAGGAACTTTGACATGTGAATTGCTTGCTAGGTTGCTTAGTTCTTGAATTCCTATACCTTTCCTTCATTAATCCCCTTCCGTAAACCTCGTTACACCCTAAATAAAAGTCCTCTTGATTTGTAATGACGTGTTTTTGGATTGTTGGAGCATTTGGTTGAAAATCGAGCTTATGGAGAATATGTGATTAATACAATTTATGAGTGCAAACACTAACCCTTAAATACTTGTGTGAATTGAGTGATATCTAGTGAGTTTGATGGTTAGAAAACATGTTGATTTGATTACATCTCATTGTGATGCATTTGGCTAAGCATATTGCATAACCATTTCAGCTTATAACATATGCATTGATTTCATGCTTTAAAGTGTTGCTCAAAAGTAGTTCAATCTATCTAGCCATGGTTCTTTGAGGGAAATCAATAATCCATTTGGGACATTTACATGCCTTGTGTGTTTTTGTGCTTAGAGTCTAGCATAGTTTCATTATTTTCTTCTTAGTTTGCTTGAAGACAAGCAAAGTTTAAGTGTGAGGTAGTTTGTTAGGTCCATAACTACGTAATTATGTGCCTAATCTTATGCTTAATACTTGCCTTCTTGGAATAAAGCATCATTTTTGATATGTTTCCTTGTCATGCTAGGAAATAGTGAGTTTGCATGGAAATAAGCTTAAATATGGAGATTAACCACATTTTGAAGAAGCCAAGCAAATTTTCTAAGCATTTGGAGAAGAATGACCAAAATCGGGAAGAAGACAAAAAGTCAACCGCTGGTCAACGATCAACTCTGGCGAGTCTTCACCGGTCAATGACCAGGTTAAGATAAGATAGCCCAAGACTTCAAGGCCCAAGCCCATAAGAGCCCACATAAGAAGATATTTTGGTGTGGAGACATGCACATGCAATTCACATGACATGGGTGAGGTCATCTTAAGACCACCACTTAAAGCCTAAAAATATGGATCATGTCTAAGCTTGAATTTGAATTATTTGCTCCAAAAATATCTCCCTCAACATTATAGGGTCGAGCTCCCTCTCACACACATACAAAACTCACCTCATTTTCATAATTTTCATAGTTTCACACTTTCTCTAGACCCCTTATCTTTATCTCAACCCTCTAGAACTCTCTTCTACCTCTTCTCCTCCCTTTCTAGGCCAAAACACCTCCATAACCACCACCATTAGAGACCTAGATCTTCCCTCTCTTGGGTAGTGTCGAACCTCTCCACCACCACACCATCACTTTGACCTATTTTGGGTATTCCTCCTCCCATCTTTGCCTCTAGGGTTTGGTTTGGTTTTTAGAGTTCAAAGAAGTGGTAAGTAATCCCTCTTCCCCTTGGCTCCTTGGAATCCTAAGGACTATGCTTACCCCCCCCCCCCCCCCCCCCTGAATATTTGGTGCTAGCTTGGAGTGATGAAGTGGAGCTAGAAGCCTTGGAGTCATTTTGTGGAGCTTTGGCTAAAGGGACTCTTCCGTTATCTCTTTACTCTTCTAGTTCTAAGCATGTATCTAAACTTTATTTTTTTAATTATTAGTGAGTAGTTGACTTTTGGAAACCCTAACCAATTTGATGTACATACAACTATATTTTGAGTTATGGAATTGAATTTGGTTTAGTGTACTACATGTTGTGAATGGGTTTGATAGCTTGTGATATGATTGTGGTATGTTTGCATGTTTGAACTTAATTCAATGTTTTCATACTCATGTCTTAGTCATGATTAAGTTGAGATATGTTTAAAGAAGCTAAAAATGAACCCTAAGTGAATTAGTCACTCACTTAAGGAAGATAAGCATATAAACATGACTTATGTTCACTACAAGAAAAAGTGACTTAGACGACGGAGAATTTCCGTCGTCTAAGTGACAGTCTCCGTCGTCTAAGTACTTGGACGACGGAAAATCCGTCGTCCAAGGTACGTGCTCCAAGTGCTGTCGTCTAAGTACTTAGACGACGGAGAATTTAATCTCCGTCGTCCAAGTTCACTTGGACCACGGAGAACGTCCGTGGCCCAGGTAGGAACTTAGACGACGGAGACATTAATCTCCGTCGTCTAAGTGTCTACCTGGGCCACGGAGAAGCTAACAATCTCCGTGGCCCAGGTGGTGACTTAGACGACGGAGAATTTAATATCCGTCGTCTAAGTCCCTACATGGGCCACGGAGATTGTTAGCTTCTCCGTGGCCCAGGTGGTGACTTAGACGACGGAGAATTTAATCTCCGTCGTCTAAGTTCCTACCTGGGCCACGGAGATTGTTAGCTTCTCCGTGGCCCAGGTCGTAACCTAGACGACGGAGACATTAATATCCGTCGTCTAAGTCACCACCTGGGCCACGGAGAAGCTAACAACGTCCGTGGCCCATGTAGGGACTTAGACGACGGAGATTAATGTCTCCGTCGTCTAAGTGAAAAATTAATTTTTAAAAAAAAATTAAATTCAAAAATATTATTAATATTAATTGAAAAAAAATTAATTAAATTAATTAAATACACTAAATTAATAAAATAATTAAATTAATTAATTTGTACATACATAATCGAAAAAACCCATAATTAAAAATGAAAATATTGTTCGTAATGCGGAAATTAAGAAACGAAATAATAAACTACTAGCTAGCTAAAACACTGGAGGAGCAGATGCGCCGCCTCGTCCTCCGCCTCCAGCCGGGTCGTCGTCGTCGGGGAATGGGTTCGGAAGAGGTTGACATTGTCTTTGAGCTTGTTGCATAAGGGCGATGAGTTGGGCTATTCGCTCGTCTTGCTGGTCCATTCTTTGGCGCATGGCAATATTCTCCTCCCGTGCGATTCGAGCCTCTTCATAGGCTGCCGCAGCTTGAGAACTTCTCCGCCGCCCCGAACCTCCCGTAGATGATGACTCAGAGGTCGACAAATCTCGAACCACCTTAGGCCCGAAGTGCCTAACCTCCTTGCCAGCTCTACGACCGTAGACCTCATCCGCAATTGCTATTTGGCTCTCCACAGATAGAGGAGGCAGGTCTTCTAGCGGCACATCTGGGAACGCAACCTGAGTGTTAGCCAATTCTTCCTGCGCACGCTCTATCACTCTTGCCTACAAAAGAATAATAAATTTATTATAATGAAATAATATTTAAATAATAATTACTATAATTATTAGCGCACACACATATATATATATATGACTTACGCCGCGTTGACTCGCTTCATTATCGAGCCCAGGCGTCACGTACGCGCTTACGCTTGCATCGAGATAAGGGTGTTTGGAGCCCTTATCCCTGTGCTCCTTGGCAATTTGAATGAGTTGCTTGGCGCCGGAAGTATGGTGCTTGTCCTTCTTCCCCCGGTTGGCTTTGTTGACACCGGAGAATTTCTGTTAGACAACATAATGAAATCATTAAAAAATTTATAAGTAACTAAAATTTAGAGTATTCAATTATCTTAATTGAAATAAAAAAAGTAAATTAACACCTGAAATTGCTCATCGGCAAAGTGGTTACACAACCACTCCCACTCATCTTCTCTATCCCCACGCAGCTCTTCGGGGGGAGGCACGGGACCGTTAGTTCGGAAGTACTGATGGAGCCTGTACTTCCAATCTTTGAAGATGTTGTTGGCGGTTTGGTTGATATGCCTCAACATCGCCGGATCCGGATCCACCGCAAATTGTTCCTATCAGAAATAAATTGGAAATTATAATCGTATATATTATAAAATTATATATAACTAATATTAAAAATAGTATATAATAACTAAAATTGTACGTATTACGTACCGAAAGATCCTTAAAGACTTTCGCCTTCTCCGAATCCGGCACCTCCCTCCAAGTAGGGGCAGTGATACGAACCCGGTTACGAACAATCGACCCAATGCTATGAGCCGAGAGACTTGCTAGCTGAGGTGTGGGAGGGCCACCGGTGAATTCGTCGTAGGGCAAGGCGATCTTGCTCCCGGTCGCCTTGCAAATTTTCTCCGCCTTTCCACCTTTAACGAGACCCCGAGTCTTTTTCGGTTGGGGGTCAGTGGGGGCCCTCCTTTGCTTACGGCGGGCGCTGTACATGATAGAATCGGCCGTCGAAGACGCCTGAGTACTTCCCGTTGAAGCGGTACCGGGCGTCGGAGTTGAAAAGGGGTCGACGTCATCACCGCTTGAGAGAAATGGGGCAGAGGGAATTTCCCCAGAAGGCCCCGGATTGAGGGCGTCGTCCTGCGGTTGAACCCAACCGACTTGGGCCACCAACATTTGGAGCATCTCATCTTCTGACTCCTGTTGGGCTTTCTTCTTGCCGGATGTGGTCTTTGGCGGAGCCATTTAAACCTAAGAGTACGGTGTTAAAATACGCGTACCTACTTACCATAATAATTACAACTTAAAAATTTACGCTAATTAATTAAGTACGTTTAAGATTTAAATAGAGTACACTAGCTTGGCATTTTCGGTCGTTCAATGGACGTGCGACCCGCGCGATAAAGTGTAAATTTTCAATTAATCAGCCTTGGTTAAATCGAAAAACATGGCCAGTTAGGGATAGAGATAACGCGAGAGGCAGGACTAATTTCGACAAAAGTCTTTCTTAGTCTAAATCCTGTCACCAGTCATAACCCGTTTCTAGACACCATGTCCGACATTCGGCCAATTTTTCGAAAATTTACACTCCCTCAAGTCCTTTGCAAACTCCGCCCTCAACCTCGTGTCCATAACTTCACTTAGGTTATGGTGTGCGGTGATGAAATCCACACATCACGAGGGGTTAAGGAGATAAGCAAGGAAAAGAGGCGCCATCTATTCCAAAGAGTGCGACTTAATTACACCAAGCCTATGTACTAAATTTAAATCGAACACGTACTACTAATTAATTTAATCTCATATTTATTTAATTATGCAACTAATTAATAAATAATTACAATAATATTTAAACATTTCATAAATTATCAAGTAATTACAATTATTCATTTAATTATTATTAATATATAACAATAATTTACCATTTAATTAATTAATAACAATATGTAATCATTTATTTAATTAATAACAATAATTAATCTAAATATAATTAATAACAATAAATTTACAATAAATTTACAATAAATTAATCATTTATTAAATATTTAAAACTAAGTAATAAATTAAATTCTACTAATTAATTAAATTTAGAATTTTATTAATTAATTAAATGAAAATTATTTTAATAAGGGAAAAATAGAAATGTACCGAATCGGAGTTTTCGGGAATATCGGGGAGTTGATCGAGTCGTCGGAGAGGGGGAACCACGCCGGAAAGTTGGTCGTCGGAGCGTCGCCGGAGGAGGATCGCCGGAGTGAGAGAGAGAGGAGAGGAGAGTATAGAGGAGGAGATGGAATGATGAGAAAATGAGGGGGGGTGCTCCTCCTTATATAGAGTTTCACTTAGACGACGGAGCCCTATTCTCCGTCGTCTAAGTGCACTTAGACGACGGAAACAGTGTTTTCCGTCGTCTAAGTGAAGAGTTAAATTTTTTCGAACCGGCGCCAAATAAATGGGCGGGCCGTTTCACCGCCATAAATGTTGACTTAGACGACGGAAACAGTGTTTTCCGTCGTCTAAGTGGAATTTCAAGCGGCGCCAAAAATTGAGGCGGCAAATCGAACCGCCATGTAAATATTGACTTGGACGACGGATATGTCGTTTTCCGTCGTCCAAGTGTTCACTTGCACGACGGAAAACGACATATCCGTCGTCCAAGTCAATATTTACATCGAAAAATAATAAAAATTTTATTCGAACCGCCATGGTAATTTGAACCTAGACGACGGATACGGTCATTTTCCGTCGTCCAGGTGAACACTTGGACGACGGAAAATGACCGTATCCGTCGTCTAGGTTCAAATTATGCAAAAAAAAATATTTAAATTAATTCGCTAGGAATTTAGCGATCTGTCATTCGAGTGAAATAGTCGTACAATATCGATGAACGCATCGTATATATAAACAGATAAATTTGAACCGCCGAATAATTTTACGTTTTGAAAGTTGTTAAGTATCGACTAATCTTTAAGACTTTAGTGTTCACTTGTAGTTGCTGATTTGCAGCAGAGTACTAACGAAATTGAATTTGGACAAAACAACCGTTGGATATGTTCGTCGTAACATAATATATAATTACTATAAAGGACCAGGAAATAATAAGTTCGGGAAGGGTTTCATCGGCACAGTCAACCGCAAAACCGAGAATTTCACAAACCGGAAACGTGGATACAGGACATTTCGCAACTCCGATTTTCGAACCGTCGAAGCTCACACACCAAGAATATACTACTCTAAAGTCTTGACGAAAAGAATATGCATTCGAAGATGGTCTAGATGGTCGTTGTCTTAGAAAAAATTACGAAATTTACACCTGGACGACGGATACGACATTCTCCGTCGTCCAAGTACACACCTGGACGACGGAGACGCTAATATCCGTCGTCCAGGTGTGTACTTGGACGACGGAGAATGTCGTATCCGTCGTCCAGGTGAATATACCCTGAATTCAGGGGTTAGGGGTCCTTAGGGTTTAGGGTATAGGGTTTGTCACTTGGACGACGGAGACAGTCATTCTCCGTCGTCCAAGTGTGTACCTAGACGACGGAGAATGACTGTCTCCGTCGTCCAAGTGTAAAACCCTGAATTCAGAGGTTAGGGCCGTACGGTTTAGGGTTTAGGTCGTCCCCGGTCATTTGTATGTTCGTTCAATTATTCTCATTCAAGAATATAATTAAAAAAATGATCGATCGATCCGATCTGCGCATGCTACATTTAGTGTCGAGGATTTAGGGTTTGAAGGGCTGCTTGAGCGAAATGTAGAGCAGCTTCAGCTTACTTTTAATAAGATCAGAGAATACACCGATGAAGTTGAAAGCAAAGAGAGGGGCCGGGACTACGTACAAAATTTGTGCTCTCAATAATACTATCACAAGTCAATATATATAATCATATATAGGGACCCATAATTAATCCAATTTATACATAAATAGTATTTAAAAACAATAAAACCAACCAAAGCTGGACGGGGAATCTTAAAGTCTCGACATAATAGAAATCTTTCACCTTTTTACGATGCATCGATCGATCATATATATATTACAATAATAAATTAGGGTTTACCAATTAATGATCCTCGTCGTGTGACCGTACTCTTCGTCATAATCGTCATCATCATCATCACCGTTATCCGATTGCTCATCCTCCTCATCGTACTCAACATCGTCCGAGGAATAACCAGAGTTGTCGTCATCGTCCTCATCCTGCACGTCTTCTTCATCTACCTCAATAATCTCTTCTTCAGTTAGATCTGTACAACCATCAGGCATGGGTAACCGTTCACCGTCTTGAACCAGGTCCATTATGTCGGAGCGGATGACAGAAATATTAGGTTCTTGATAGGCAGGAATGTCTCTATCTGGTTCAGCAGCATCTTCAGTCGTCGCCGGTGTCCCTTCAATTGTCTCTGTATTCCAAACTCCTCGATGAGAGATCTGGTTCACTATTTTCCACCCGTCACCAGCTTTCGGATCGTCGAGATAGAACACCTGCCTAACTAAGGTGGCGAGAGCGAAAGGCTCATCCTCATACCAGCTTGAGTTTGTATCGACTGATAAAAGTCCCAGGTCTTCCTTTGTACGCTTGAACCATCTGCACTTGAATAGGAAAACGTTGACATCATTCCCGTAACATAGCTGAACCACATATACGATCATTCCGTAATATAGATCAGGGTCTTTCCCAACCGCTATCCCACTGTTTTGTGTTCTTCTTCCTTCATCTCGCGCCAATGAATGGAACTTCACACCGTTCACAAAACATCCCGGATAAATATAGTGTTTAATCGGCTTCCCTGCTAGCAAGTGCTTTGGCCAAGACCACCACCCCCCGTGGTTTTCGGATTTTTGCAGATCAATCATCTGCGAAAATGGAAAAATGTAAGGGTTTACTTTCTACAAATTAAACATGCATGATCTCAATATGTATATAAATCACTAAATACGTACCCATTGGAAGAAATAATCGGGGAACTTTTTCTTAACCATTTTCTCAATCCACGCCGAACTCTTGTCTGGATATAACGCCTGAAGCCTCTCCCTGTATGACATCATGTACGGCTCAACTTCGTCACAGTCTCGTAACACTACCCAATGTGCCTCAATAAGTTCTTCCCGTGTTAACGTTTCCTTTAATACTCCTCTAAACGGTCGGACGACATTGGTGACGACAGAAAGATTGATGCGGGCACTGGGATCGGAGGCAGTTGGAGGTGGTGGATCTTTGAGGTACCTGTTGCAGTAAGTAACGCACTCATGCATTAGGTATGTCTCTGCTATGGAGCCATCCGGGGCCGACCTGTTTTTGACGAATGACTTATACTGTCCAAGCTGTCTACAAAATTAATCAAACGTACAATAAAAATAAGTACATGCATATAGCTAGCTAGTAATCTCCAGTGGAACAAATTATGAATCGAAAAACCTGTATAATTAATTAGTTGTACGTACCTTTCTTGAGGATACATCCAAGTGTACTGGACCGGACCAGAAATGAGAACCTGCTCGGGCAGGTGGATCATTAGGTGAATCATTATGTCGAAGAAAGCAGGCGGAAAAATCCTCTCTAGTTTGCAAATGATGTGCACAATTTGTTGTTGCAATTCCACGACATCTGACTTCTTTAATTCTCTGGCGCATAACCTCTGCCACCATCTGCACAATGCCACTATTGGTTCTACGACGTCGCGAGGCAAATATGGTCGAATTACCACTGGAATCAGACGTTGCAGCATAACGTGATAGTCATGTGTCTTTAGACCAACAAACTTGTGTTGCACCTCGTCCACTGCTCCAGTTATAGTAGCTGCATACGTGGCCGGATAACGAACGCCCTTAAACCAGTGAAATACAGAACGTCTAAGTGTCGGCTTCACTGTGTACGGTGCAGCTGGCATCTTGTTGTACACTCCTTTCCTATCCCTCCTCAACCACAAGGGACGACGTAGATTCATTGATTCCAAATCTTTGCGCGCTTTGGGAGTATCTTTAGTCTTGAACTTAATACCGAGAATTGTTCCCACCACGCTGTCGCACACATTCTTTTCTATGTGCATCGCGTCCAAGTTGTTCCTCAGCTTCAACTTCGACCAGTAAGGGAGTTCAAAGAATATACTCTTGTGATCCCAATAGCTCAGATCATGTGGAGGAATTGGATTGCATTTCTTTACATCCGCGTCGTTAGTCAACACACCAAAGTCGAAATAGCTCAACCTCTCTAAAATCTCTTCGCCCGACCAACTACGGGGTTTAGGATTGTTCTCTACCGTCCCGTCGAAATGAGCTTCATCCTGTCGCCAAGGGTGGTCGTGAGGGAGCCATCTACGGTGACCCAAGTAACACACCTTCCCTGCGTGCCAACTAGAGTTCACGTCGTCCAAACATATAGGACATCCATTATATCCTTTTGTCCTGCACGCTGCCAACATCCCATACGCTGGAAAATCGCTGATCGTCCACATTACGGCAGCCCTCATCGTGAACATCGTGTTAGTGAATTTGTCATAAGTTGGGACTCCATTTTCCCACAACAGTTTCAGCTCGTCGATCAAAGGTCTGAGGTAGACATCTAAGCACTTCGATGGAGATTTAGGACCTGGAATTAATACGGTAAGGAAATTAAATTCCTTGTTCATGCACATCCACGGAGGCAAGTTGTACGGCATCAGAATAACTGGCCAAGTGCTGACGGCGGAGCTATTACTTCCCCAAGGATTGAATCCGTCTGTAGATAGGCCGAGTCTAACATTTCTAACCTCTGAAGCAAAGTCTCCAAATTCTCTGTCGAAATGTTTGAAACCCTCCCCATCTGCGGCGTGTCGCAGGACATCGTCATCTATTCGCTTTTCTGCGTACCATCGCATCGCCTCTGCTGTGTGTAGAGACATGTACAGGCGCTGCAATCTGGGAATCAAGGGAAAATATCGAACAACTTTCACAGGAATTCTCTTTTTCGAACTCTTCCTATTCAACTGGAATCTGCACTGGCCACATACGGGACAATAGTCCAACTCTTTATACTCTTTGTAAAATAGCACACAATCATTCGGACATGCGTCAATTATCCTGTACTTTAGGCCGAGGCTGCTCAGGATATTTCTAACCTTATAATGAGATTTAGGAAGATTGTGATCATCAGGAAGCAACTTACATATTTGCTCCTGAATTTCGTCAAAAGCACTCACTGACATTTTGTGCTTCACTTTTATCTTCATTTGCTCCATCACATATTGCAACACATTCTCTCGACATCCAGGGAACACCGGGGTCTGCGCTTCAAGTAGCATCCGGTTGTACTTTTCCATCTCAGTGGTGTCAGTGGCCAAGCTAGCTGCGGGGAATGTGTCATCATGCTCATTGGTGGTACTGTAACCTCCGTCTTGGTGTTGGTGTCCGCCATGACTACATCCCGGAAACGCATCATGGACCAAATCTGCAGTTGGGTTGCAAGCTGGGGGTCCGGCACCACTGCCGCTGGATGAGGCACCATGGTAACTGTACCCTGAGCTGAAGTCTGCTGCGCTGAACTCTACTGCTTCACCATGCTCGCTCCATGTAGTGTAACTCCACATCATACCATTTTCGTACAGGTGTTGCACCATAACATTAACCTCCGCATACTGACAATTAAGACATTTCTGGCACGGACACCTGAAACGCTTCTTTCCATGACCATGTTCTATCGCAAAATTCACAAATTCGCTAATTCCATCCATATACCGGACATCACATCTATTCTTTAACTTCATCCAACTCTTGTCCATACTGCTACAAAATATTATAATTAAATAATTATTACATATATATATATTAGTCCATTAATTTACCATTAATTATACGTACTCGATCTACATCGATCCATCAAATTACGTACGTAATTTAATCTGTATATATAGCTAATTAACATTCATGCATGTATGTACGTACGTACGGTTTCCCTAAATATATATATATATATATATTTAATCATGCAAATTTTAACTGCCTACGTACGTACGTACGTACCTGCTCGCCTTCTCGATATCTGCAGTTAATTAAGCTAGCTAGTGATCGAACACCGGAGATCCTTTAATTTCTAGCCCCGGCCTAGCCTAATCCGGCCTTCTCCTTCTCCTTCGATCTCAAAAATTCCCCACGGGAGAAAATATAATGGAATGATCGAAGCTAAGAGAGTTTGGCATGGCCTATATATATAATGCTTCACTTAGACGACGGAGGTGTCGGTACGTCGTCTAAGTGGAACTTACACCACGACGTGTCGGTCCGTTGTCCAGGTGATGATTTCTCCGAGGTCCAAGTAAAACTTAGACGACGGAGATGTAATTCTCCGTCGTCTAAGTTTTACTTGGACCTCGGAGAAATCTCCGAGGTCTAAATGTTACTTAGACGACGGAGATGTAATTCTCCGTCGTCCAAGTGATAACCTGGACGACGGATACGTCTCCGAGGTCCAGGTACTTACCTAGACGACGGAGAAATTTCACATCCGTCGTCTAAGTTACACTTAGACCTCGGAGATTTCTCCGTGGTCCAAGTAACACTTAGACGACGGAGATGTAATTCTCCGTCGTCTAAGTGTTACTTGGACCACGGAGAAATCTCCGAGGTCTAAGTGTAACTTAGACGACGGAACTAATACTGTTCCGTCGTCTAAGTCCTCTTTTCTTGTAGTGGTTGCATTTGAGAAGATGTGCTTAAAGTTTGGTTTTCATTGGGCTTCAGCATGGACTGAAGCCTTCTTAAAATCCAAATGACTCAAGAAGTTTCGGTCAAGCTTAAATTGACTCGAAGGGGTTTTGTAGCTAATCGTTACTTCTTCTAATTCATGTTCTAAAAGGTGTGGATTAGGAAATTTATTAGAACATACTTTCATGTCTTCTAATAGGGACTTAGGTAGAAAAGTCATTTACATTCATCATAAGTGAACACATATTGAACTCATTAGGAATGTGGTATGATTATGATACGATTCTAGTTTTGGTTTGCTTTATACTTGAATGTTGGACCAGAACATTTCTAGTGCCCTAATGGTAGGATATTTGGTTCACAACCAATGATGACTCAAAAATATCATGAATTGGACAAGCACATGTGAATCAGACTAAACTCATAACTTGGACATTGTCGGTACATTGAGTGGGCTAGTGGCGACATCTCTAGCCGACCAAATATTTACATTTTGTTGTGTTCTTACATTATGTTTTCACTTAATTAGTTAGTAGTAAACATTCAATCAACCTTTCGTTTAACCACTCATCGTAATTCAACTATCCCTTGCAATGTTAAGTCTCTAAATGACTTAGTCTTGTGAGATACACTTTCACATCTTGCTTTAGTTTTAGTGTCATGTCTTGTGTCTAGTTAAACTGTGATTTCAAGTGTATAATCGAGTTAAGCTAAGGAGTTTAAGTGGTCAATCCTCATAGGTTCAACACTCGACTTCCTTACAAATACTATAACTTGACCTCATATAGTTGCGGGTAAGAGCAATTCATTTAGCCTTAGACTAATCAATAGTCGAAAGGTAGAAGAGATAAATCTCTCGAACAGTCTCCTACACAGAACATAAGTTAGTAAGGAATTGCCTAGTGGCGGGTAGCACTTGGAGCAACGTGCATATGGGCAGTAACCACGCTAGCATAGAACAAACTGCTTGGGAGTAGTGTGCGTTAAGCGATGAACGAAGTGCGCGATGCAGCATACATGTGGCTTGAAACATCGTGCGTTAGAGTAGTGTGTGTTTAAGCAATTTCAAGGAACGAAGTGGGCGATGCGGCGTGTGTTAAGCTTAAAACGTCATCCGTGAGAGCAACGAGCGTGAAGCTAGGAATGACATGCGTGATGCAGCATGCATTAAGCTTGAAACGTCATGCGTGAGAGCAGAGAGCGTTAAGCGAGGAAAGAAGTACGCTAGAGAAGCCTGCGTTAAGCTGAAACATCTTATGTAGGAGCACCAAGCTTTAAGTGAGGAACGACGTGCGGTAGAGCAGCTAGCGTTAAGCTTGAAATGATGTGCGTTAGTGCAGCGAGCATTAAAGCATAGGACGATGTGTGTCAGAGAAGCTGTCTCCCGGCGTTAAATATTTGAATCGACATCGTGCGCTGGGCATCTTCCATTAAGGCTGTTGAAGGCTGCCTACGGGTTACATCGACACTAGGGCTTTTTCGGGCTGAAGAGGAGTATAAGTCCCCAAGTAGTCAATATCGCTAGGTCGAGTACCACGTTAGGAGATGTCCTACCTAGGAGGATCAGTCGCTAGGGAGCATGTGTCGTTTAAGGTTGACTACGGGTTGCATCGGCGCTAGGGATTTTTTGAACACGAGAGGAGTATAAGTCCCCAGGTAGCCAATGACACTAAGTTTGAGACTGCGTTAGGAGACATCTTGCCTAGGATGATTAATCACTAAGGGGTTTGTGTCATTTAGTGTAGAACAACGTGCATGAGAGCAACATGCGTTATGCTTAAAACGTCGTGTGTAAGAACAACGAGCGCTAAGTTGGGAGTGACGTGCACGGTGCAGCGCGTGTTTTGCTTAAAATGTCGTGTGTGAAAACAATGAGCGCTAAGCAGGAAATGACATGCGCGGTGCAACGTGCGTTATGCTTAAAACATCATGTGTGAGAACAATGAGCGCTAAGAGGGGAATGACATGCACTGTGCATCGTGCGTTAGGCCGTTTGAAGCTGCCTGATGGGTGGCAACGTCATTAGGGATTTTTTGGGCCTGAGGGGAGTATAAGTCTTCAGGTAGCCAATGTCACTCAGTTGAGGACCACGTTAGGACTAGAATGATCAGTCATTAAGGGAGTCTGAGTTTGAGCGATTGACTCTGGGCGCCAGACGCTAGGGAGTCTGAGTCACATAACATTTTTTTTGTCGTTTTGTGGTATAAGCGTTGGTGAGCTTGTTAAATTGTGGCGTTGTCTGTTATAGGCGGACACATAGGTAAACTTGTCGAACTATAGCACTATTTATTGTAAGCGAACAAGTGGGTGAATTGATACCATGGAGTCTCTTGTTACATTAGTTAAGCATATAACTTGAGGCATATCAAATAATCACATAAGCGGGGCATCATAGTGGTGCCATACATTTATTGCATACATGCTTATTTATTTGACTATACAGGCATTCTTTATTTTGACAGTAACAAACGACCGTAGAGGAAAGTGAACTTAGCATTTTGCAGACTCCTTCGTGATGCAATTAGGTTGTTTCTAGCTAGCGGAGTCCATTGTGGCACCAGCGCTAAGGCCCAATTTCTCTTTGTTCCTGCGTTTGCTAGCCCAAGCATGATAGGACAATGGCTGCTAGCTCAAAATGGAATCAAACTTAGCGGTCTGGGATTCTCATGAATGGGGGACCATTAGAGTGATGCCAAATATGTTAGTTCCCCAGGTTTTAGTTTCGAGTCACCGGTCTGTAAAATTTAGAGTTGGCGCTCGGCGAGATACTGCTTGAGCTGGCGGCGTTTAATGGGGAGTCCCTGGTGTTGGAGAGTTTGAGATACGCTTAGCGGAGTGGCGACACTTGAAGTAGCTAGCGCTATTGTCGAGGCAGGCCATGGCGTGGCGGGTAGGGGCTGGCGGAGATATGCAGGCGGATTGGAGCCAACGTAAGCCTGGCGGCACCAAGGTGTGTTGGCAGAGATCGAGCCCGCTGTCGCGGAGCCGCACTGTCGTTGGACATGGCCTAGCGGAGATATGCAGGCGACTTGGTGCCAACGTACGCATGGGGGCGCCATTGTGTGAGACTGAAAGCGGACGTTTATTTTGTGCTCAGTGAGCTTGGCGGCCTGTGGTTGATGGCCTAAATCGAGGGAGTGTGTGGCGGTTTGGCTAACGTTGTTGATGCCTTAGAAGCTCATAGCAAGGTTGCAGAGCTGGTAGCCTTAATTTGTAGTCCCCCGAGCATGGAAGAGTTGTGGCGATGTTCATGCAGAGCTGGTTTTGAACTTTTAACTTTTGCATGGCCAGCTTTGCGTTTTCATGCATGGCCCCGCTCACTGCTGCGTTGCCTTGGAGTTGGCCATCGAGGGAGCATAACGTGCAGCGTAAAAAATCGCTTAGGATTTGATATCTCCACGACAACAAATGAACGAACACCAATTGGACCACACATTTGATAAGTCGGATACTGACTTTTCAACGTCGAAGAATGAGAGTGGATACCTGTAAAAGGCACTTCGACGCTCAAGTCACTAAAAACTCTCGTGAGCAGAAATTTGGTTCAAAAATTGAATGAATGTAAATGAGTGCCGCCAAGTTAGTATTTATATGTGAGAGTCTCCCTTCAAAATAGGAACGACTGCCTCAAGAATCGGAACCATTCGGGTCAAGATTTTCTCCGTGCCATTAGGCCCAAATATCTCACCCACTTCTGCACGTGCCCATAACTTATCTCGAGGCCCAACAACTTCTTGCTGTCATTTTATCAACCTACTCCGACTTGGCCCAAATATCACACCCACTTTTGCACGTGCCCATAACTTATCTCGAGGCCCAACAACTTCTTGCTGTCATTTTATCAACCTACTCCGACTTGGTCCAAACTTGCTCATGTGTGTTTCACATGACCGTTAGCCACTATTTCTTAATGCCTTGTGATTCAGCCCAATCCTCTAGCATAAAAACTCGGGTCTTCCAAACAACTTGAGCCCACCAATTTTTACCATTGTCCTTATCGAATCGTACATTTTATCGTACATTTCGATAAGGACAATGGTACCTGTTACTAAAACATGCAAACAGAGTTAGAGGTGAAGACGGGGTTTACAAACTATATATGCACATTAAGGCTTAAATTCTCACATAGGGATAAATAGCTCTCCTAAGTCCCACTATTCTTCTCTTCTCTATTGCATTGAAATAACACTTGCATGCTAAAGAAATCGAAAGTTTGATCCACAATTATTTTCTTTGAAAAATGTATGTCACATGAACATTAACATGAATTCAAGCCCTTTTCAATTTATGTTCAATCTCATCATTGGTGTTGGAAGGGACCTAGACACAACTAACCACAAAAGTCAGACACAATGTTACGAAGTTATCACACCCCCCGCCCCCCTACAACCTAAGATTGTCCTCAATGTTACAATATTCTCATGAAAGGCTTAACAATGAAAATTTCAAACATGAGAGGAGAGCTACATTACCATTAACACAACAATAAAAAAGACATATATACACAATATAACAACACAATTATGGAGCATAATACAATAGAAGATATGTGCACAAGAGATCACATAAGCATAGTCCCATCACTTTTGTTCTTCTAACACATGCATTCCTAAGCATAACAACTTGTATGCATTCACACTTAAGGGGTCATAGTCTCTAAGAATGATTGAAGCTATTAGAGTCCTATCAACAACAATGGGGGCATGCATACTTATCACATTTGAAATTATCACAACATTGTAATCATGATCATACAATATCCACATGCTAGGAAATCAAAGAGAGTAAGGGAAAAGAAAATGCAAACTCTTTGTAGACCGACGTCAAGCATTCTTAAGCATGAGAAAGTAAACCTAAGAGACCGAGTTAGGCCTTGTCATCCAATGTCAAGGACATGACGTGTCTCAAAAGTTGCTCCCATACTCCATCATCGCTCACAACCTCAAGCACCACCTTAAACTTGCACTAGCTCTTTATTTCGTCATTCCAATAGAGTCTACCATTCCATATTGTAGTTTTAGGACATAAACATAGTCCATAATTCTTCCCAATCTTGTTAGGGAGGGTACTTCTTGAGCAAGACCACCCGACTACTTGGAGCTAAAAGACTTATTGACTCATCATAGAGGCAAGAGCAAAAGAAATCCATGAATGCTCCAATATGTGACCGAAAGAGTGGCATTCTTCTAATCTTCCACTTTTTGGCAATGACTCCAAGTGTCCATCTCGATTCATATTTCAAGGTTTATGTGGACTTGATGCTTAGAGAAGGAGTAGGTGGTAGAAACATGAAAGAGTGGGATGGAATGTTGTGAACAAGTGATACACTTCGTTTCCAATCCTTCACTTCATCATAGAAGCATTGAGCACTAAAGAGTGGATTGAGAGGTAAAAGTACCTTGATCTCAAATTGTTCATTTAGAAAATGAGTGCTCAATTATCTTTTCTTGCTGTTTGGGAAGCTCTTGGTGATGCTCCTTGTATGGTAGCGAGAGGAAGATCCTCGGTTGTTCAACTTCCTCTTCTTGATAAGGCATGTAAGGAATTTCTTCCTCTTGGAGAGTCTTGACCTCATTGGTAGAGGCTTCATGGTGCATAGCTTCCATTGTGGCATCATCCTTATCATCATTTTTTTCATATCTTCTTTAACACGAAGCCCTCCATAATTGTCCAAAACTCTCTATGCTTTCCTTCAGTTTTACAAAATGAAGAATGAGGTGATCAATCTCCTCCTCCTTTTGCACATTGGAGGCTTGCATCTCGGCTACAGCTTCTTGAAGTAGAGTTCTAAGAGACTCGTGTTGCTCATCTTCTTGAGGATATACTTGGGATGTCACACTCTCTTGGTGCGTGCTCATTTCACACTCATACTCTTGCATGAATTTCGAAAATTCAAATCTCAACACACACTCAATTGGTAAATGTTCTAGAGATCCACACAAGGCACAAGCATTGTTGTAAAAGGGCATATGACTTTCATTATAAAAAAAAAATTCACCACCAGGGGCATCAATATGATGGCCGAACTTTAAAAATAATCAAAGTGGTGCTCAGACTTTCAAAACTACACTTATGTGATGCCTAGAATTATTTTCCGTCACAGCTCCATTTGTGTTGAAGACGTGTCAATTTTTTTTCCAAAAATATAGTAAAAAGACAATAATAACCTTATATATATATTTTTTTTTATAATAACCTTTTTTTTCATTACCCATATTTTTCTCTTTCTCTCTTACTCACGCGGAGCTACCGACGAAGGAGCTCACCGTCTGGCCACGAAAACCTTCGAGTAAGGTATCAAAATGACCACCTCGACGCCCTTTTCTCTTCTCCTTAAACTCTCAGCTCTATTTTGCACCATAAGAGCTCAAACTCTGAAGAAATTGAATGAAAATATCTAGAACAATAGAAATTGGGGGTATTCATTTTCAAGAACAAATCAGCTAAGGAGACCCTCTGGGTTTTCTAGCCTTTGTCACCATGAAGCTAACCATATCTTGTTTGCTTCCCAAAACAATTAGAATTGGTCGAATTGAAAAGTTGAAGAATTTTTTGTTCAAGGTGAAATTCATTGAGTTTTGTTTACAATTGGATGTTGTTGCTTTGGAAATAATTGTTGTTACGTTGATTTGGAACATGTGAGACTTATGGTCGCCGAAATTGGAGGTGACGTCACCTTGAACTCTTTGAAACACTATAGTGGGCTTAATGCAGTAGCCTTCTTCTTCTCTTGATTATTTGAGATTCTCTGCAAGATGAAGAAGCAAAGACCTTCCCAGAAATTCCTACAAATAGAGAACCATTGGCATATAATGAGTAACCTAGATTCATGCACACCACAGACCACATACCCTCATCTTAACTGTTTTCGGTCGCCTTCAACCTCTCTAAGCTTTTTTATGAATCCCAAGTTCCCAAGTTCCTAATCACTACAGTGTATCACCAAAATTATGGCAACAAATAAAAAGCGAGTTGTGTGCGGGCTTTATTGACCCAAACTTGACCGGTCCATGTGCATACTAGGCATCCAAAAATTAGTTATAACGAATGTCTTGCTCAACTCATCAATCACCTAGGTTAAAAATGCCCAAGGACGTGCAGTATATGGTATAACATTTATTAATTTTTGTTGATAAAAGAGGGAGGATATATTGGATTGGATTTCAATGCCAAGTTAGACTCGGCCTTTCGGGTTATAAATAAGGGAAATTGTTAGTTTACCCACTTCTAGTTTGTTTCAAACATCATTTCACTACTTATAGTTTCAAAATCATCGATTTACCATCTAAGGTTGTAAAATCTCATCAATTTATGAAATCCATCCAAAACAAATCAGTTAAGTGCCTCAATGGATATAACATGGAACTTCTATATTGGATAATTGGATCTATTGAGAGGGCATTTTGAACAAATTCTTCTTCCTGATACAAAAAATCCAAAAAAACTAATTCCAAATTTAGGATTAGAAAGGGTTTTTTTGGATGGATCTCATAAACTAATGAGATTTCGTAACCTTGGGTTTGAAGCAAACTACAAGTAGATAAAATAAAATTTACCCTAAAAAAAAGACCCTATTAGGATTATTAATTACATACAACAAACCTTATTGAAGTTCTACCTATTTTGGATAAACTTAAACCAACCCGTCTTATAAATAAAAATTTAGATTTAGAGCTCTGAGTTTCTTGAAGAGTGATATGAAACCCTAACGTCGCCAACCTAAGGTTTTGATGATTTTCACCAATTTTAATGTGTGGTGACTGTTTCTAACGAATTACGCGCGGGGGCGTAAAGGGGCAGAAGCAACACGAATAAGCTTCCTCCTTCTCCTGGTGCGTCCGAACGCTGGGGCTGTTCGGATGGGTGGGCGCTCTCTCTTCCTTCGTGTGTGCGGACTCCTTCCTTCGGGCGCTTCCTCTCTTTCGTCAGGTGATCGGGCGTGCGCGGCTGTTAGAAGAATTCAACAACGAAACAGGCGGTCAGGGGTCGAGACGGGGTGGCCCGCCTTCAACGCTCCGATGCCTAAGTCAGATGATGTATTGGATATAACAGTCAAGCGAACGTGCGAGTTGGAGTACTGGGATGTGAATTGGTGTGTTGGAATATGAATGAGTGAGTGATCTTACCTGTAATAAATACCTGATATATATAGGTGGTTGAGTTTGGAGCCTGGTGGTGTTCTTCGATGTGGGACAACCTGCACTCTGCTGGTGTGTGATCCGCTTGTTCGGGCGCGCCCCCCACGGGCCCGTGCGCCCCCGGAGGGGGTGGGTCTAGTGAGTGAAGTTGGAGCCTCCTTGGTGGTCTTGCATGTGGTGTGGTAGGTGTTGCTAATCTGCTTAAGTGGATAAGTATGTTAATCGTACAACTAATGATGCAATACTAACAAGTCCCCCAAGTCCCCAAGTCAAAGAGAACTTTCTTGACTGGGGAGTTGAAAAAGGGTGTGCGATTAACAAGACTACTTATCCGCTCGAGCAGTGGTCATGATCCTGTGACCCCCAAGTCCCCCAACTCTCCAGGCAAGGAAGGGCTCGCATAACAGAGTGGGACCTTGGCGTCCGAACGTGTACCTGTTCGCTCATTCGTGTACCTGCTCCTGTATTCTGGGCCCGGCATCCAAACTGATCTTGCTAGTTTGGACCCGTGCGCCCGTGGGGTGTTGCCTGTTCGTGCGTTGGTGTATCTATGGGCCTGGTCAGATGGGGTGGGATTTTGTAAGCATTCATGGTGTAACAGATATACAGATATACAGATATATAGATATATATAGGGAAACAGATAGATGGGTATATAAGCATATAGGTATATAAGTATATAAGTATATAGGTATATAAGTATATAAGTATATAGGTATATAAGTATATAAGTATATAGGTATGATGTATGAATGTATGATATGAAGTGTGTGTATGCAAAAAATGCTGTCCGTACGCCAGTTATGGGATACACTGCGCACGCCGTACGTCAACGGGGATGTCGTCGGGCACGCTGTAGCGTCAACGGGGCAATCAGAACCGCGACCTACAAGTGTTACGGCGCCCACGATCACGTACTCGTGCCGCCCATCGGCCTTAGCGCGCGCAGAGGCCTCTGCCGCCTAACCCGGGAAGATTTCGCGCCCGAAGAGGACGGACCCCATACCCGGTCTACGCTCATCGGTCTCTGGCCCTTAGGAGGAGAGGACGGACCCCACACCCCCCAGCCGGAACCCGAGTCGGAGAATCGATCGTTAACGTTACGCCCATGGAGGGGAAGAACCCCACACCCGTGTCGCCCATCGAGCTTAGCCCTGCTAATTCGGCTTATGCCTTTGCGATCGTCGAGGAGGGGCGCACCCCACACCCGTGTCGTGTCCGTGGCCTATAGGGGGGGACGGACCTCACATCCCTACTAGGGCTTAGTTTGGCGTACGGAGGGGAAGAACCCCACGCCCGTGGTCGCCAATCGTGTTTAGTGCGCGCGAAGAGGGGACGGACCCCATGCCTGTTGGCGCCTAAACCGATTTTATTTCGTCAGGAGAAGGGACGTATCCCATGCCTCTGTTAGGAATGAGCCGCCGCACGGAGGGGAAGAACCCTACGCCCGTGTCGCCCATTGATTCTTTGGGATACTCAGAGAGGGGACGTACCCCATGCCTCTGCTTTGGAATGAGTGGGGTACGGAGGGGAAGAACCCCATGCCCGTAGCACCCTTGGCGTGCGCAAGAGAAGGGACGTACCCCATGCCTGTTGCCGCCCATCGAGTCTTTGGGATACTCAGAGAGGGGACGTACCCCATGCCTCTGCTTTGGAATGAGTGGGGTACGGAGGGGAAGAACCCCACGCCCGTAGCACCCTTGGCGCGCGCAAGAGAGGGGACGTACCCCATGCATGTTGCCGCCCATTGATTCTTTGGGATACTCAGAGAGGGGACGTACCCCATGCCTCTGCTTTGGAATGAGTGGGGTACGGAGGGGAAGAACCCCACGCCCGTAGCACCCTTGGCGCGCGCAAGAGAGGGGACGTACCCCATGCATGTTGTCGCCCATTGATTCTTTGGGATACTCAGAGAGGGGACGTACCCCATGCCTCTGCTACTTAATTCGTCCTGTACTTTGTGCGAACGGGGGGGGACGTACCCGACACCCGTTGCCTGTTGGTTTTCAGGGTTTGCAAGGGGAGGACGGGCCCCTTGCCTTTTCGTATAGGCAACCTGTATCTTTGCGTACGGAGGGGACGTACCCCATGTCCGTCGCCTGTTGGTCTCAGCGCCTGCAACCTGCCAGGGCCGAGCCGGTGTGTTGATTGCTAGTGTTGCGTGCATGGGGAGAACCCTGCGCCCATGGCGTCTGTCTAGTTTAACGCGCCATGCCTGTTGCCGCGTAAACCGTGTTGCGAGTTCTTACCAATGTGCGCGGAGTGTTGAACTTGTTTGGGTGGGTGCGAGTGATATGTTTACTCCGGCCGTGTGGGTGGTGTGGCTTGCCTTGGGTTTGGTGGTGCGTTTGATGATGGAATGGTAGAGGTGACATTCCCGTTGATCTTCCCTTGGGAACCGTTTGTGATGAATGCTGGCCGTCGTCTTTAATGCTGGCGTGGGTCAGGCATCAAATGCTGCTGTCGTCATGACTGTTTGAAGGGCAGGTGTCACGCGCGTGGGGGCGTGGGAGTAGTGCATGGGTGCCACGTGTCGATCTGTTGGGGGCCGTGTTAGGGTTGAATTTTAAGGCGGGAAGATGATGGGTTGGCACAGTTTACTGAGAAGGGTAAGTGAATCGGTCTGGGACACGCGTCATGATCCAACGGTGGGTACGCGAAAATGGACGGCTGGCGTTCGCCGGCTGACGTTGGTCGATGAGTATAAATAGGGGTGTGGTCTGCCTTGTTCATCACTTTCATGACTTACAAAAACTCTGTCGAAATCGCTTGCGGTCTGCCTCCTTGAGCTCTCTGTGCTTGTGTCCTCTGTTGCCGGAGTACGTGCCCGTCGTGTATACGCAATCCTATCAACTCAATCTGGTGAGGCCTTCGTCCCTGGCGTTTGTTTCCCCTTTGGTTTTTGGTGTTTCTGGGTTTTTTGGGCTTGTTTTGGGTGCTTCTGTTTGTTTCTCTCAAGAACAGGGCTTGTTCTTAGGGTGGGGTGGGTTTGATCTGTTTTGGGTGGATTTGGGTGGGTTTTGGTGTTTTTGTTGTTTCTGTTTGCTGCCAAGTGTTGTATCTTTCGTCCGTGCGCCCAACGTATCCAGGCGCATGCCCCCTGGGCGGGAGTCCCCCAGTTCTCGAGCGCGCGCAGACGCGGGTGAGTGCCCAATGGGCGCAGGCGTGCCAGAATAGTGCCTAACAAGTAGAAATGGAATTTTACGAAGTGTTTGTATCTGTTTACTAACCTTTTGCGCGTGCGCTTGCAGTGGAATATGGATGAAGTGATCAAGCGTCGTTTGCTCAGGATGCGGAGTGCTGGGGCGAAGGTTCACGGGGTGGCGGGTGATGGTGGTGGCCCTTCTGGTGTGGTGGATGAGATCCGACACGCGCCGCCCGTTGGTGACGTGGGTGCCCCTTCTCTGCCCGTCCAAGTGCTACAAGCGGATGCTCCCCCTCTGCCGCCAAGTGACGTTGCTGGAGTCGAGGCGCAGGTCCAGGTGGAACGTGAGCAACAGCTGGTGGTGCGGGATGATGTTGTGGATAGGCGGGAAGTTGTTCCTGCGCTTTCACCGTCGAGTCGTGCGGTCGTCGTGCTTCCATCTCCAAGTCGGGCGATTGTTCCAAGGCGGCTTTCAAGTCCTCAACGATACTCTTGCTTTCCAAATCCCATGTCTCCGTCCTTGGGTGCGCCAAAGTCTCCCCCGCAAGGAAAAGGCGGGGAACGGGCGCGGAAGCGGGCGCGGGTGGAAGACTCCTCTCCCGGCCCCGCCCCAGGGTCGGGCGATGATGTTGTGGATGGGCTGCGCCGTTCGCTGGCGGATGATGCTGCCGTGCTTGCGTCCCTGCTGCCGCCGGTGGAGGATGCCCCTTTTGATGGGCTGGATGCGGTCTTTGGCTCGTGTACCTGCCTGATGCAGCAAGTCTTCCGCTATCGCTCGTGGGAGATTGCGGAACTTGCACACCTCAGGGCTGATGCGCTGGAGCACCGGAAGGTGGTGGATCGGTTGGTGGTCAGTCGAGATAAGGCCAATGACCTAGCGCGCCGGTACGTCGCTCGTACGGACGAGGCGAATACCCGGGCGGAAGAAGCTGCTGCCTGTGAAGCCTTGGCGAAGATTGAGAGGGATAAGGCCGTGGCCGAGGTGGAGTGTCTGCGTGGCGTGCTACGGCGCGTGCATGCGGAAGCAACCGCCCGGGAGTCGTTCCTGCAGTCTGAGGTTGAGAGGCTGGCGGGCGCCGAGGTTCCTACGTACGAGAGAGTGGCGGGGCCTTCCAGGGAACCTGCCGAAATGGAGCTGGATCTGGTGGTCATGTGGGTGGATCCGGGCGAGCAGGTGGAGGCTGAGGTGGCGGCATCATCCGAGGAGGGTGAAGAGCTGGAGGTGGACATGGGGGCGGAGTAGTGTAGCTTTTCTTTTTCTGTGTAATAGAGTAGGTTTTGTATTTTGGGCGAATGAATGAAACTCCTTTTCTTTTCGTTCGTGTGCCTTATCTTTTTTTTTATTTATTTATTTTTTGGCATCTTTTGAATGACTCGCGCCAACGTGCGCCAATTTCCTTGCTTTGAATGGTAATGGGTTTCGACCAAGTGTTATATTTACGCGAGTAGCCTATCCCCAGTCCCCCGAGTGTTTGGGCGGGCGGGTCAAGGACGAACGGGCGTGCAAATATAGACCAATGGAAAGAGCATAACAAAAAGTAACATTAACCCACATAATAACAAGTACTTCCCCGAGTGTTGAACGTTCCATGGGCGGGGGGTCCCCCGTTGGATTGCTTCCCAGTCCCTCGGTTGGATTGGTTGGTTTTGTGGATGTGCCTGTCTGGACGATCGGGCGGCTCGTTTCCTCGCCCGTTCAATAGATTACTTGAGGCGTGGTTCCTCGGCGTCCGTGCGTGGATCGCGCCCTCCGGTCCATGGGTTCCAAGGTGAGAACCTTCTGCCTGCCCCGAGGCTCCGTGGTTTCTTCGTGATTGTATCCCCGAACGTGCCCGATCCCACGCTCGGTTGGGAATCTTCCCAAGAGTAGGTGCCCTGCGATGATCAATTTTAGTTTGCAGATCCCTGGCCTCCCAAGTATGGCGTTGTAGGGGGAGGGGGTGTCCATGATGACAAAGTCCGTCCGGATCTCCCTGTGCGGGGAGTCGGGCGCGCCAATCTCGGCCTGTAGGTTGTCGCTCCCGATTGGATACGACGTCTCGCCCGTGAAGCTGGCGATGCACTCATGGTCCTGCGTCATTTTGCTGGCGGGTCGTCCGAGCGCCGTGTATGCGTCGAAGTAGATTATGCTCACGGACGCCCCGCTGTCAACCAGCACCCTCTTCACAAGGAATTGGTCGATGATCGCGTCGATCACGAACGGTAGGGTGCTGTCCTTCGGGTTCTCCTCCTCGTCTCTTGCCGTGAAGCTGATGGTGGGCGCCTCCTTCCTTCCTGCCTTGGGCGCTCTCCCTGCCCTGATCGCCAGCACGTCCCTGCTCGAGTGATCGGGCGATGATGTTTTCTCCTTGCGCTTCCCCCCGGATATCGTGTTGATAGTCCCCCGGGTCCTGGCGCCCGTCTGGCGCTGTTGTCCTTCCGCCCTGGGAGTGATTGTCCGTTCGTCCTTCATGTCTTCGAGGGCCTTCTTCAGCATGATGCAGCTGTTGGTATGGTGGGTGGCGGCGTTGTGGAATTCGCACCATACGTCCGGGAGTTGGCCGGCTGGTACCCCCGCTTTCGTCATGTTGTTCGGTGGTGGTATTCGGTGTCGATGCAGGCGGAGTAGGTACTTGGGCGACTGCCCGTCGATCGTGAAGACCTCCTGCACCGCCGGACGGTAGCGCGGTGCCGGTGGGAAGCGGGCATCCTGCTGTGCTTGCCCCCGCGCCTGGTCGTAGCTGTTGCCCTGATGGCCGCGGAAGAAGGGCCTCTGGTAATTCTGCCTGTTTGTGTCCCGGTTCCTCTTGAAGCCCCCGGTTGGTCTTCCGTCGTCCGTCGGCTGTCGTGGTTGGGCGTTCGTTGTTTCTGGTTTGCTGGAGCTGGGTTCGGAGGCGGACTCGTACACTCGCGTCTCCACCAGTGCCTTCTGCACAATTAGGTCCATGATCTCGTCGTAGTCGAGATGCTCCTTCCTCATGAGTTTTTCTACGAATGGAGTGGCGAGCAGATTATCCATCAGTGCGACCTTGGCCACTCGCTTGTCAAGATCCCTGCACGTGCTGGCGAGCGTCCTCCATCGGTTGATGTAGCTTAACAGGCTCTCATCCATCCCCTGGCGGACCTTGAGGAGGATGCCCGTGGTGTTGTACTTCCCCTGGAGCCTGTAGCGCTTCTAGAAACTCTCCGCCAGCTCGAGGAATGAGTGGACGGATCCTGGCGGGATTTCGTAGAACTAGCTCCGCGCTTCTTCCGCCAGCGTTTCCTGAAATAGAAAACACAAAGTTGGGTCCGAGTACCCGGTCCCGTCCGTGGTGGACCGAAACTCGTCCACGTGCACGCGTGGATCCCCGCTCCCGTCGAACCGAGCGATCTTCGTTATCTTGGCGTGGGGGTCCCTTCCCCTCTCCAGTATGTGCGCCGCGAACGGACTGACCCGGGGGGCGAACGTCCCGCCCTGACCGGCCAGTTTGTCCTTGCGCAAGCGTGAGACTTCCTCCGCCAGCTCCTCCATCCTCTGCAGGATCAGAGCGTTGTTCGTCGGGGGTGCCGATTCCTCGACAGGCGAGGGCGCTCAGACTGCCTGGGCGTTGGTTCTGGTGAACGGATGTCGCCCCTCGTCCCTGGTCTCCTGGGTCTCTTCATGCTGCTCTATCTGCTGGTTGATGAGTGTGTCCAGTCGTTCCTCCAACCTCTGGCGGATTTGGCGCTCCTCTGCTCTCTCGAGCGCCGCCTCCCGCAATTCCTGGACCAGGCCATTGATGCGTCCCTCGTCGTCGTTCCTGCCGGCCGCCAGCGCATTCCGCCCCTGTGAGTCTGGCGGCGTCTCCCCATCGGGCGTGTTACTGCCGTTAGTCACCGGGTTGAGCATGTGGACCTTTGATTTTGGTGGTGTTTATACGAGGTTTGCAATTTGTAGGATTCCCACAGACGGCGCCAGATGTTTCCACCGAATTACGCGCGGGGGCGTAAAGGGGCAGAAGCAACACGAATAAGCTTCCTCCTTCTCCTGGTGCGTCCGAACGCTGGGGCTGTTCGGATGGGTGGGCGCTCTCTCTTCCTTCGTGTGTGCGGACTCCTTCCTTCGGGCGCTTCCTCTCTTTCGTCAGGTGATCGGGCGTGCACGGCTGTTAGAAGAATACAACAACGAAACAGGCGGTCAGGGGTCGAGACGGGGTGGCCCGCCTTCAACGCTCCGATGCCTAAGTCAGATGATGTATTGGATATAACAGTCAAGCGAACGTGCGAGTTGGAGTACTGGGATGTGAATTGGTGTGTTGGAATATGAATGAGTGAGTGATCTTACCTGTAATAAATACCTGATATATATAGGTGGTTGATTTTGGAGCCTGGTGGTGTTCTTCGATGTGGGACAACCTACACTCTGCTGGTGTGTGATCCGCTTGTTCGGGCGCCCCCCCCCCCCCCCCACGGGCGCGTGCGCGCCCGGAGGGGGTGGGTCTGGTGAGTGAAGTTGGAGCCTCCTTGGTGGTCTTGCGTGTGGTGTGGTAGGTGTTGCTAATCTGCTTAAGTGGATAAGTATGTTAATCGTACAACTAATGATGCAATACTAACAGTGACTGGTTTTTTTTAAATCATTTTTAGGTGCAAAGGCGAGGTTGATAGAGTGCTGATTTCGTATAACTGTAGGTTGGCATTTGTTGCGTCTTCTATATATCGTGTTTGTCCATGAAGGACTTGGAACTGAATTGTGCCCGAATGCGGAACCTGAGTGACTCTTTTGTCGCTGGTGCTTCTCTAGTATTACATGCATAGTGAGATACGATGTGTGCCCCTGATTATTTTAGTTTTTTCTATTTAGTGGGAAATTTTAGTATGTTTTAACACATGACATACATCAACTTGTAAATTGGTCCTCAGAGTTGTAAAATGAGTATCTCAATTTATAATTTTGTCCTAAAAGTTGTAAATATTTTTGATTGAGTGATTACTACTAATATACAAAAATTATAAGAAAAATACTCATTTTACAATTTTTTCGAATAAATTTACAAGTTGATGAATGACATGTCTTAACTCATGGTAGCATTCCTGAAAGGACCCAACCCCGATTTAGTTTCCTAAACCTGAATCAAACTCCTTCTGTAAACACAAACATGCAAAAACCATAGAAATTTCGGCAGAGTTTCACTATAACGTGGAATTACCATTAACCTGCACCCGTAAAACACACTTCATCCTATGCCACAAAAGCCAAACCGTGGACACCAATCCCATCCGGATTTCTCAATATCATAACATTAATGTAAAGTAATAAGCAAAACTGTACTTTACAAAAATTCGGGGAAAAACATATGAAAGTATAACAGTAGAGTAATCAGAGCGATTTCTAGTGTATATATACATACATATACAACAGTAGGCAAAACAAGAAACCTACTGGAAAAGAAAGGTAGCTCAAACACTAAGCCTCTGACTGTGACGTGTGACACCAGAATCTGAACTGCAAATTGGGCACGGAAACCGAAAAGCACAGGGGAAAGGCAAATAAAATCGTTAGAGTGAGTGGACGAAAATAATCATATGCATTTCACCATTTATATAATATAAAAACAATGCGAGTTCTTAAAATGAATGGAGGTGTCAGGCGAATCTCTCAAGCCCGACGGTCAGGCGAATCTCTCAAGCCTGACGGTGATAGACTAGGCGAATCTTTCAAACTTAGTGGGCACATCAGGGGAATCTCTCAACCCTGGGTCTGGACTACCAGTGATCAGTCGAGTAGCCAATGCATCGATGCTAAATAAATGCCATCACCATATAAAATATAAAACAATACCTCCAAAAACAATAAATAATCTCAATACTGTACTGGAAATTAATACTGAAATCAAGAACTCACTACGACAGTGTAAATAAAAGTCCACTCACAGATAGCACAGCGCGCAAACACGCTAATCACGAGATCCGACAGAAGATCCCTCGCCCAACGTACGATCTCGATCCCCTGAATAATCACAAAATATAACTGATCAAAATCACAATTCATTACTCTGTACCACACCTTAGAAACCAACCATTTCCGGAAACATATAACTCGATACAAAATAATCATCGAAATTCCCCAAACTCTCCACATAAACCCGCGACTAAAAATCCAATTTCCAAATCAACTCGAAAACCTCAAGGCAATGATCGGGGCGCGATTACGAGCAAAACGACATAAAACTTGTCAAATTCTAAAAAGTCAACGGGTCGCCGGAGCTCCGCCGTTGACCGCCGGCGGCGCGCCGTCAACCGGAGGAATTACCCGGTGGCCAAGCTCACCATAGCTTCTCCTCCTCAAGCCCAACACATCTCTCAACAGTGACAACTTCCATTCTGCCGTGATTAGCCGGAAATCAGCTTGAAACATCCACGGCTGAGAATCGCCGGAAAACTTTCCCGGCCAATTCCGGCGCCGTTACGCCACCTCGTCCCTCAAAACCAAAGGAGAAATCATCCTAGAGAAAAACCCAGTCGATTCCACCCAAAAACCTCATCGAAAAGTCACCGGAGCGCCGCCCCCATCAAACTCGATTCCGGCTGGAAAATCACGAACTTCAACTCACTCGTTCTCCCTCAAATCGAAACCAATTTTCACAAATTCAAGGTCCAAACCATAGGAAATCAAGAGAGGAATCTATTCATACCAATTTCGTGGCCGGAGGTGGCCGGAAACGAAAGGTCGCCAGCGAGTCAAACGGTGGCCGGTTCTCTCCTTCGGTCAACGCGGTCAACGCCCAAAATCCTTGGTCAACGGCGGTCAAACTTCCCGAACAGTGTTTTAGACAAATTTTTGACTATTTCCGATATTTATACTCGCGGATCGATAAGATCGACGGTCCAAAACGAATCACAATCACGTTTCAGATAACTCAAACTCAAACGGATAAACACGACGAAATTAAGCGATTTCAAATATTCATAACATATTCCCCGGTTATCGAAACAAATAACCAAAACCGCCTACGAACTCGAAATCACGCATACTACAATTCTCGTGAAGAGACTCAACTCAAATTCTCGCCCGATAATTAAGTCGTGAACCAAACCGCCAATTCGATTATTTTACGATAAACTGTGATTACTCGTAAACTCGCGGATTAAGCCGATTAACGTGCTAATTCTGATTCAGGTCGTCACATTCCCCTTATCTAATTTTGTTTTAGGTTTAGTCTATTTTTTTGAGGCTAGGATACGATGTGGAGGCCTAGTGTATTACCTAGTGTGGTTAACTTTATGAATTCATTTTTTTGAATCATGTTTTATGTGATAAATTCATGTAAGTTGTTGTTTCATTTAATATTTACCGTTCACTTGAAAAAATTAAACTACGACATGCTTCGTACGAGGTTCGAACGAGTGGGCTCTTAAGGCTCTCGAGCTTTATGATGACTCATTTTATGGTGGATGTAACAATAGGTACCAGTACCATCATTGAAGGCAGTTGAATAATAAGTTTTCATATGTACGTACTCTGTATATTTTAAATTTTTCAATGCCTTCCAAAATTACTTGTTGTGTTGTCGTTTGGTCCAATTTGATGGTGTATAGTCCAAGTCATTTTGAAATAATTTACCTCTTTTTGAAGGAGAAAAGTAAACACAATAACTATAGACTGAAACTGTATCTTTATTCATTGATATATGGCCTTAAATATAGACATTACAATCGATTACAATTAGTATCTCTATAAATAAGGGATTGAGAGAATATCTACTTCTACTCTAATTAGGACAAGACACACACTGGGATAATAGGAATATTTTCCTTGAACACTTCCCCTTGTGTTGAGCTCATAATGTATGATGCACAACCTGTTGCCTCACTAAAAACATTCTCAAGCAAATAAAAACCTCATGGGTAAAACAAGAGCTTAGTTAAAGGAAAAAAGAGTACAATACATCAACTACAAATACTACTAATGTGATGTAGACTCCCCCTGATATTTACCAAAATGTAACTTCCCCTGATTGATAACTTAATCTCGAAGTTCAGATAAACATCGCATACCAATATATCTCACATATTTCACAAATGTAGATTTGGAAGTAACTTGCTGAACAAGTCCACAACGTTATCCGTCGAACCAATCTGGTTCACATGGATATTCAATAACTATTGCTATTATTGATTGAAGAAGTACTTTGGCGAAATGTGTTTAGTATGATCACCCTTAAAGTAACACAACTTCATCTGTTCATTGCAAGCCGCATTATCTCATTCTGAGATGTGCGGGGATCATGATGAGATATAGTAGGGATAAACCACGTTAATTCCTGACGTTTAACCGGAATAGAACCATTCATATCCCCTCTAACGGCGGGAAGCATGTCTCATCAAACACTACCAGAAAAACTCACTTAGGCGACAAAATATGAATTTTCATCGTCTAAGAGTACTTAGACGACGAATTATAAAGCGTCGTCGAACAGAGAGCAATTTCATCATCTAAGTAACACTTACACGACGAAAAAAAAACGTCGTGTAACAGTGAAAAATTCGTCGTTTAAGAAGCACTTAGACGACGAAATCCTTAATTCGTCGTCTAAGTGAAACTTAAAACGACGAAAAATTTCGTCGCCGTAGTAATCGTACTTAGACGACAAAATGGTAACCATTTCATTGTCCAAGTTCGTTCCCTAACAGTTAACCCTAACCCCTAAACCCTTACCTTAAACACTAGACGACGAAAGGAGTAAGTGAAAGGACCCAACCCCGATTTAGCTTCCTAAATCGGAATCAAACCCCTTCGAAAACACGAACCAACAAAAACTTTTCGAAATTTGGGCAGAGTTTCGTTACTAGCGTGGAATTACCATTACCTGCACGCGGAAAATACACTTCATCCTATGCCACAAAAAGCAAACCGTGGGCACCAATCCCATCCGGATTTTTCAATATATCAACAGTAAAGTAAAACAATAAATATATATATACTTTACTGAAATCCGGTATAAAATCGTATAACATATACCATAGAAAGCTCAGAGCGACATCTAATACATAATCATATATGTATACCACAGTAGGCAGAACAATAAACCTACTGGATGAAACAAAGTAGCTCGAGCACTATGCCTCCGACTACGACGTGCGACACCAGAGCCTGAACTGCAAACTGGGCACGGAAACCGAAAAGCCCAGGGGAAAGACAATAAACACGTTAGAGTGAGTGGACGAAAATAAATGTCTTTCACCAAATAATATATGTTATAAAACATATGCGAGTCGAAATATAATAAATCAAACCAAATAGTATACGAGGAGACGCTGACTCCAACTCGTAAACAGAGCATGCAAGTAAAATCTCACAGTCAGAACCACGGGGTCCCTAGCCCACACATGATCCTAGCTGCAGCAGCACAGTCGGAACCACGGGGTCCCTAGCCCACACGTGATCCAGCCCACACGTGATCCTAGCTGGTAACATCCTCGGGGATCAGCCGGGATGCAGTGTATCGATACAACCTCATAAACTACGACTGTACTCTGTGAAAACCAAATCATAAACAGTTCGGTGCAAATGCATGAAACAATATATCAATGTATGTATACTCGTATACGCATATCCGTATATGTATAATCGTAAAACATATGCTCGTAAAACCATAATCAATCTGCATGCTCAAGTTCGTAAATCATATATATAAAAGACTCGCAATCATTTCCGTGAAAAGAAATTGTCCACTCACAGTCTGGCGTAACGCGTATCGCGTTAACCTGTGATCCGGCGGAAAATCCCTCGCCAAAACAACGATCACGAACCCCTGAATATTCACAAAGTCCATTATTCAAAGTCATAATCCGACAATACAAGACAAATCACGAGAAACCACCGTCCTCGAAAACACGAAATCCGAATACGACGAATCGTCGAAAATCCATATATAACACCTCAATACCTCGTTTAACCTTTGGACGCTCAATTCGAAAAACGAACCTCTCCACCGCGATCGGGGCGCGATTTCGAGTGAAATGACATGCAATTCGTCGAAAACTACTCCGGGCGAAAAATCACCGCCGCTGCCTCCGGCCACTGGAAAATCCAATCTGCCCAGAAAAATACATGGCATACATGGTTTTGAAGATCTCGATGATTCCAACAACTTTCCAGTTATAAGTTAAGGCCAATTTTGACCGGAAAACCTCCAAAAATCAACTCAAAGTTCCAAACCCTTACCGGAATTTCAATTCAACGGATCTCTCTCCTCCGGCCACGGCAACCCTCAAGACCACTTGGAAAAGCTTCCATAGCTCAAGGCTAACAAAACCCCTTAAGGTAGAGCCACCAACTCGGCCTCCACGCCGTCACCCGAATCGAACAAAACTCGCCGGAAAATCCATAACTTTGCCGATTCGATTCTCTCTCCTCCGACCACCCCACGGGACGATCCACCTACCAATCCGAAGAGGAGCTCGAGCCCAACAAATCTCGTGAAGAAGTCGTGCCCAAATATGGCCGGAATCGGCCTCAATTTCGGCAAACCATTTCGGCCTCCAAACGGGTTATTCTTGACCCGTGGGTCAACCCAGCTTTCCCAATATGGCAGGTTTCCCAAACAGGAAACCTCTATTTATAGGCCTTTCCCGATTAGGAAACTTCATGTTTATCCATTCCGACGAACTTTAAACCCTCGTAACTCTCTCGTCGTAACTCCGATTCCGATAATTCTCGTGGCCACACACTCGCCTCAACATGATCTTCAATTATCATCCGAATTCAAACACATCGGCCAAACAGATTAAAAGTCAACCCTTCAACCAAACACATATTTAATTGACTAAACAAACAACAAACGGAAATATTCGCAACTAAATCTTCGTAAATCAAAATCATGCTCCGAAAGTTCCCACGAGCTCGAAATTAAATTCTCAACAACTTCCGTGAAGAAGCCGAAACCAAATTCTCGTCCGGTAATTTAGTCGCTAACAAACCTGCCATTTAAATCCGTTTCTGTCGAAACTTCAAATATTCATAATTAATTCCTCGGTCGTCCAAATAACGATCCAGAACCGCCCACGAACTCGAAATCACATGTACTACGACTCTCGAGAAGAGATTCAGCTCAAATTCTCGGCCAATAATTAAATCGTTAAGAACTCTGGCGATTCCAATAACTATCGAAAATCCGCGACTAGCTGTAACTCACGAATCAAGCTGATTATACTTCTGATTCTGGTCCGGGTCGTCACAGTAAGTCTCGTTGTCTAAGTGATACTTAGACGACGAATGTTACCAATTTTGTCATCTAAGATAAAGTTCATTGCTCCAATCAAAGAGCACGATCATGTATACCATCTAAAAATGCATATTTTTCTTTGAGGGCATAGAGTAAAAAACTCTTGGACTGTGAGTGTCAACAGTTCAAAAATCGGAGTTACGAAAATTTGTATATCAATGTTTCCGTTTCAATGAAATTCGGTTTTATGTTTAACTACTCCGATCAAACCCTTAACGAACTTTGTATTTACTGAAAATTTGTCCATTTACATATTATGTTATGATGAATATATCTAACGGTTGTTTTTTCCAAATTCAATTTCGTTAATATTGATGTGGAGTGAATATAGATATACGAATACTTAATTTATACAACATTAATAGATATATATATAACAAGTTTTAAGTCTTAAATCAATTTTTATGTAAAATTTAAATTAATTTCTATTTAGTTGATAAATTAAGTTTTTAAGATAGACAAACACCCGTAACTTTGGAAATGGGTTTACGAATTATTTTTTACGATAGTTTTCATCTTTTAACTATTTTTTCTATAATCACTAAATTCATTCGATCGAATCATAAACTAATCCGAATTAGGTTGAATTTTTTTTCTATAATACTGTATAAATGTAATGGGTACATCTTACGGTTGATTTTTGTTGACTGTTAACCAACTACCCAAAATTAAATTTTATAATAAAAATACAATAAAATAAATTTCACTTAGGCGACACAACTATATATTTTCGTTGACTAAGTGAAATTTATTTTATTCTTATTTTATTTTTATTTAATTTTATTAAAAAATTAACTTAGGCGACAAAACTATATATTTTTGTCATAGAAGTTAAATTTAATTTATTTTATTGTATTTTATCTAATTAAAAAAAATTAACTTAGGCGACGAAACTATATATTTTCGCGTAAGTCCAAAATTTTAGCTATTTTTTTCCGCCAAATTTTTTACCGAAAATTAAAAATCACTTAGGCAACAAAACTTGTTGGTTTTGTCGCCTAAGTTCAAAATTTTGGCGGTATTTTTTTCCGCCAAATTGTTTTTACCAAAATATCAAATCACTTAGGCGACGAAAAAATCACTTAAGCGATGAAACTTGTTGATTTCGTCGCCTAAGTGATCGCCTATAAAACATATTTTACCCATTAGTTTTCACAATCTCTCTATCCATCTCTCTCTCTTTCTCTTTCAAACCTTACACACCACCACCGCCACTACCACAGAAACGCCGCTGCCACCACCACCACCGTTCCATGCACCACCATCAAATTATTTATTAATTAAAAATTTTACATTAATTAATAATTAATAATTAACATTTAACTATTTAATTAGGATTTAATTAATTTTTCATTTATTTTTTTCAAGAAAAAAACACTTAGACGACGAAACCAATAGTTTCGTTGTCTAAGTTGTTTATTTATTTATATTAAAATCAACCACTTAGATGATGAAAAACCTTCCTCATCTAAGTGCATTATTTATTTTTTACTTTTAAAAAAAATCGACACTTAGGCGATGAATTATTGGTTTCGTCGTCTAAATCTTCACTAAAATGACGAAAATTTTCCTCATTTTTTCAGTAATTTTTCGTCGTCTAAAAGTCTAGACGACGAATTTTTTTTCGTCGCCTAAGTTATTACTTAGACTACGATTGTTAGATGACGAAACTTAAGGCAACAATTGTTTCGTCGTCTAAGTATGTTTTTCTTGTAGTGAAAGTTACAATCTGCAAATCTAGCAATAAAGAGATCTCTTCTAAAAGGTTCCAAATATCTAATAATCCATGGAGATTCATAACCAATATAAATGCCCAATCGTCGTTGATGACCCATTTTTTTACACAGTGGAGGCGTAATAGGCACATATATAGCACAACTAAATATGTGTAGATATGAAGTGTCAGGCTCATACCCAGTTATCAACTGGTACGCAATGAATGGTAGCGTGCTAGTGGTCTCAAACAAATAAGCATAGCTGCATGTAACACTACATATCCCAAGCAGATACTGATAAAGTTGTATGCATTACCAAATCTCCGGCCATAAGCTGCAATCGCTTAATTTATGCCTCTGCAGGCCCGTTCAATACATGAACATGGGGAACATGATGTTTAACATCAATCCTAACAAACATACAATAACCATCAAAAAACTTTGATGTAAACACTCATGCATTATCCAATCTAATAGATCTTAATGGATTGTATGAGTGGTGAGCCCGAAGCTTAATCATCCATGCTAGGAGTTTTGTGAATACATCATTCCTTGTGGATAAAAAAAATAACATGTGATCAAAGCATTGATGCTTGTATTTAAATATTCCGTATTCAGGTTTGATAAGTCCACAAATATATCATTGGAATTTGTGGAGAAATAGAAATTGTGTCTACATCAAAAGAAGGTCGTGCCTATAACTTTGCTACTGAACAAGCTTTGTAAAACAAGCAATGTGCATTGGATATCGCCATAAAGCCATCCGATGGGATAACGCATGGCGCTTCAGTGGTATGTCATCGGGATTATGCTGCACTCTTCTTGGAGAACAAGCCTGGACTCGATTGAAGTAATCTCATTCCCTCTATCTAAACCGATGGTTTGAAGTAGTCCCACGTGTTTCTTTTCTCTAAAGACATATGACCATGAGAATTGCTCAATATCTTGATCATCATAATACTAAAGCTTATATGAGATCGAGTCACACATAATAGTATGAGTGACTATATTGGATTCAATGATCCAAATCGTAGTAAGATATAAACCACTACTAATGCTCATATTGCGCATTCTTCCACATTCTACGGAGGTTACACACAAAAATTCTTTTCTATTCTCACAATATGTTTCCAAGTGAAAAACCGTTGGCACTTATGTATTTAAAACTTAGCATGGTTCGATTAGAGTGCTGATCATGAAAACAAATAAAATCGATGTAAAACAACATTTGATGTCCAGGATCTTTTTCGAGAAACTATCTCTAAAACCTTGTATAGTGCTTGACATGACATGATAAAACTAATGTATAAACAACATCAAAAGAACACCAAATTGGACACGAACCTCAATGGATCAAAGAACATTTTGACGGGTCAAAACCGATTCAATACGGGTCCAGGGTACCCTTCTCGACGGGTCAAAAATGTAAAAAAACAAAATAAATTTCGATATCGGTGGTCAACGGGTCAAAAATTTTTAGATGGGTGACATAAGCATCCCTTCGACGGGTCGAAGGGGTTGATTGACTGGTCGAAAATTCCCGTAAAACATCATAGAGAAAAATCTTTGCCGGGTCGAGGAAAAACAACGCAAAAAACTTTTAATGGTCAAAAACATGCCAAAAACGATTTAGGGGCTATGTTTCGACGGGTCGAGATGCCTAGGATCAGAATGTCCTTTCTTTTCTATCTTATTTTTCTGGTATTTTTGGTGTCATATTGCCATGTAACATTGTATACTTTGAACCATTCATGCATAATGAAGTAAAATATCATTCTCAACACTTTCATCTACCGAAATAAAGAAATTTCATTATTTTTCCAACACAAAACTTACATCAAAGATGTATTATTCCAACAAAGACTAAGAACAAAGTCTCAAAACATGACTAAAACAAGTCAAAAACAAAATAAACTTAATTACATAACAGAGAATAACAGTCTAATACATAGACTACTTAAAATCCGGAGTCTCAATATGCTCCACCTTGTTGTCTACTATAATAATATTGACTTCACCATCATCTTCCATCTCATAGTCTCCCTCAGCAAAGTTAGACTCCTATGTTAAATATTGCTGGCACAATCTTGTAGGCATTCTGGATATCCCTGTTTGCACGACATTGCTTGTGCATATGCTTTGTAGAACCACACCTATAATAAGGGTAAGTTAGATGGAGCAGAGTGAGAAGACTTTCCATCATTCCTAGGACCAGAATTAGATTTATTTTTGTTGGAGTGACTAGGGCTTGTGTCTTGGCGAGTCTAAGTCAAATTTTGACTATAACTTATACCACGCCTTCTATCTCATTCTCCTCTCCCACCATGTTTTTTGTAAGGCTCAGAATAGTTCTTCTTCTTAGCCTTACGTGTCTTCCTACTAGTGTTATTCTCAAGTTTTTTCTTGGTCCCAACGGGCCGTGCATTATTGTTGAGAATTATCTCATAGTACATTTCCTTTTTAGCCAAAACATTCATGTGATCACTGAAAGTAGTCAATCTTCCTTGCTCGTACTCAATCCGGTACTGATGAGCGAACAAACTCATGGAAGAACAGAAGGTGCTCAAAGACTTCTCGATCATTACCTGATCAGTCTTGAAGATTCCACAAAAGCTCAGATCTGATTGTAGCTCTAAGATAGCTTGGTTGTAACTATCAACCTTCAGATAATCCAATAACTGGATGGTGTTCCATCTCTTTGTCAGTTTTAGAAGCAGTGCATCATGCACATTGTTGAAGCGATGCTTCAAAACGTCTTATAAATCTTTGGGGGCATCCTTTTGTAAATATTGCTTCTTCATAAGAGGATGGATATGCCGCCTCAAAAATAAGAGAACTTGAGCTTTGCGGGCTATAGATGGTCATTCGATTACGACATTCTCGCCGAGGGTTGCATTAGGTGGGATTATAGTATTGGTGCGATCTTTTCTGATGAATGTATTTTTAACTATGTTGTACGGACACGGACACGTGAGGACATGAGACATGGTAAAATCTAAAAACGTAGGACACAGACACGGCTAGGATACGACAATTACATTGATATAAATATTAATAATTAATATATATATAATAAACTAAAATGGGGTTAAATAATCAAAATTATTCTTGAATATATCTATTAAAAACTCATATATCAGAAAGGAAAATAATACGCATTGAACCGAATAAGAAGCAACTAACAATAATAGAGTACGGGTTAGAATGATTTTTTTAACGTAACACAACTATACCATATATATATATATATATCTCAAATTCAATCTTCTAGTTCTATAATAAATATGACTCCTACTAGAAAATATAAAAATATATATTATTTGATGTGTTAAAGTATCCATAAGTGTCGAAGGAGTGTCCGGAGGTGTCTAAGAAGTGTTCCCAAGTGTCCAAATAATAATATTTTGGGGGACATGCCACGTGACATCTTGGATACGGTATCCCCAAATGTCAAAGTGTCCCCAAGATGGCACTAAAATTAAATGTCGGTGCTACATAGATACTCTTTTCCATCAGCATCAAGAATGTCGAATGCAGGCCTAACCGACTTAGTTGAAGTCATCTATACTAGAGACAAGAGATGTAATTAGTATATATCGAAAAACCACGATTACTTATATCAAGTTTAGAGAATAAGAACGTGATCAGAGATGTATGGTCACAAAAATCGATGCTTGATAAACGGTAGCTTCATACAATACCCAAAACTGTGACTGTAAAAATCCGTCACAAATATCGATTTTTTTTTCAATGTACCATGACTAAACACACTAACAATAGACTAAAACTGTATCTTTATTCATTGATAGATGACTTTAAATACAGGCATTACAATTAATTACAATCATTATTCCTATAAATCAGGGTGAATGAATATCTACTTATACTCTAATTAGAACAAGACATACACCGGAATATTAGGAATATACTTTCCTTGAACACCTCCCCTATTTATTTCGCTCTATATATAAATAGAAAAATGATATTGGGCCATAAGGATGGCCACACTTTTATGGTCATAAATCTAGGTGGAGTTACACATAATTATATTGCAAATTCTACATAAATATAAACTACCACATCATATTTTTTAAATGTCTATCATATCCTTTATAATTTAATGATTACGAAAATTTGTCTGTATCTTCTTTTAAAATCAGATAAATGATAAATATGAAGAAAAAAAACAATTCGATGAAGGTTTGGCTTATTTATTTCCTCTCCAAAACTTTAGAATTCCTTATGCCATTAAAGGAGCTATTAAGAGTGATGCATGATGGGTTCAAGAACACAATGGGGATATCGTTTTTTAATTTTAATTTTAAATGTATATGGATGGTGATCGTGAAGTGAGGAAGTAGTGAAGTAGTCAAGCATTACATTATTAGCTTCAGATATTACTCCCCTTTTACAATTGCAGAAATTGAAGGCCCCAAATTGAGCTCAAAGTTTTGGCTGTATTACTTTAGGAAATGTCAACCTAGTTTATGAGAAAACTAAAATCAAATTGAAAAACAAGTGATAAGCGTACGAGAGAGACGAGATAAGACATACTTTCTATATGCATAGGTGTTTATCTTTATTTAGTTTCTGGGTTTTGCTACAAGCATGTAATTGTGTTTTATTTAGGACTTAACCTATAATTTTAAGTTTAATAAATTGATTGCAGAAACTTTGATAAAAGAAAACGATAAAATCAAATTTAAAATATAGAGGGTAAAGTTTGTGTGTGGCTCGATTTCTCAGCCGGGTTGGATTAAGTAATCACAAACTGTCTTTTTATATGTGTGCTTGGCGTGCCACTACCGAAGGCAGAATGTTGATTTGCATCGCACCGCTAGACTTGTTTCTACACAAGCGATTGAAGCGAGGAGAGCACCAATCTCGATCGGTGAGGTCTTTTTGCCTGGGTGACCTAGGACTTTTGCCTAAATGGTAAGGACTTCATTCGTGTCTCGCTGCAAAGCCACCAAAATTGATACTTTGTACACCCTGTCCGGTACAAAGAAGAGCAATCTTCTTAGCGTGTGTTGAGAACACAGGTTTGTTGTGACTTCCTCTCCTACCGAAACATTCACACTCTGTCTAGTGGAGCCTCCTTTGATCGAAGTCGTCTGACAAGAGTAAACTGTCGAATTTGTCACACAGTATCTGGTGAAAACTCATAGTTCGCCGTTGTAGATTGACAAGAGAGAATTTTTGAATCCTTCACGTCCTGTTAGGTGAGAATTCTATATTCATCATTGCATGTTTCTCTCGCGAGGAGAGTTGAATTTGCTGAGAGAAAATTTGTGTGTGACTGTAGAAGTTCTTAATCCTCCTTGAATCCTTGTATATATACTGATCAATGACCGCCTCCTCATAATCAGAACCTGAATCGTACAAGATATGTAAATCCTTGAAGGAATCCAAATATGGGATTTAGTCTATCATGTTTTCCTTACTTGACAAGGATTCTTGCTAGACCAAAGATTTCCTACCCAATTCAGGATACAAAAACTGGGCCACAGGAATCGGTCTATTTTGGTCATAGCCTATTACCAAATAAATGTTGATTTATTTAGGGCCCAAACATTACCTCCTATACCTCGAGATAAGGGCCAAACTTAATCGAAGAGGTCTTTTATTGATACGATGTGTCATTCCCCCTTTTAACAGTAACACTAGCCTCGCTTAGGCTTTTCACGTACTCTTTTGAAAAGTCACGCCCTTCTTCCATGCCACTACTTAATGCCTAACTAGAGACCTTTGATTCTCATCCACAAACTCTATGATTCAATTCATTATATCATTTGAGAACTCTTTAGTCACTCCATGGACCTTGATTTTACAGACCCAATCGAAAGGTTTAAGCTTTCATTTCCAAAAACCACTGATGGCCCCTCACAAAAATAAGGTTTGTGCAAACCTTAGCCGCAAATCACTCGACTTAGCGGGTGTCGTCGAAGTGTTGGACCTATGTTTCAACCTCCTTGTTGCCGGCAACCTAGCTCCTATCATTACTGTGCTCTGCTTCTGGGATTCTAGCTGCAACACTTTTATTTTCCCTTTTGAAGATATAAGCATCACACTGCTGGACATTGTAACTATCATTGGATTTCCCACTTCAACCATACCTACACACAGGGATTTGGATGAAGTGACCTTCTCTATGAAGACATGCCCCAACTGTAGCTTCTACGACAAGTCGTACAACTCCTGGCACTCGCACTACAAGGTTGATAAAGGTGATTCAGGAGGTGACGCATTGGCTTTGTAAGTATGTTTTTTATATTGCCACAGAGAAAGACATCGACAATTTGACCAAAGTCGCAGAAGCCATCCTTGGCGGGAAGAAAATTGGCCTAGCCCAACCCGTACTTGCTTCTCTGTATCGGAACCTGGGCTGGATTTCAACAGACCTATTCAAGTACAAGGTAACAAGGCCCGTCTGGATTTTAGACATGTGCCTTCAAACCTATTTCCCTCAATTTCCCAGCCCCGAGCTCAAGGGTTTTGAAGATGAAGAGCTATTAGGTCGGACTCTTGTTAGTGTGGGAAATTGCACTCCTCTTGGCTACTACGCTAGCCTCAACCACTTCTTTACCCTAAAAGAGTTCCCTTAAGAAATGGAAGAGGTGATAGTCAGCTGCCTGTATCCTCAAAACTTGATGAGCAAGTTTATCCTATCCCCTCGCCAAGAAGCCGCAGTGAGGAACATTTTTATTCAGAGCATCTCATGTGCCGACTTCCACGTTCTGGATGCCAACATTTGTTTTGAACTCTACGCCCCAGACCACTTTGCACGACAATTTGATCTGACTCAAAGCGTTCTTTGTCCTCTCATCGAAGCACGCAATAAGTTCACTTCTTCGCGGTTACACAGCAAGAAGTTTACTAGATCCGCAGTCATGGAATCCATGATTCCTAGCTTCCAACCATTGTCCTACGAGGTTCTACTTTATGCGGGAAGAACCATTTGCACCGATTTTGACATTACTAGGCACTTTCGCCAATGGTAGCCTCATCATTTGAAAGCATATGGAAGACAAACCCTGCCCATATATTCCAAAAAATATTTGTAGCTAACTTTGAAGACTACTTCCCACTTGCCTCATATATACTCATTGCGAGAGTTCCAGCTAAGCAAGTAGTTGAAGCCTAACAGAAGAAAAGGACTGCCCAAAAGGCAAATGTCCACTCATCTCTGGCAGCTAAAAACATAGCTGTTGTAGCGAGTGTTGGCACCGACCCCCCTGCGAGGAAGAATCCACTTCCCCGTCCCCACAAACAGAAGTCAGTGAACCCTCGCAATAGTCCCATTGAAAACTGGGGAAGGAGTGAGAACAAAGAAGAAGAAGAAGCCGTCTTGGTTTGTCAATCTTTCCTAGCTACATTGGCACTCCCATATATCAACCATTTATCATCATCACTCTTTTGCAGTGCCCCCAACGAAAACGTCGAGCCCTCATCAATTTCGATGATGAAGAATCCCATCAGCGGGGAGATGACAACAACCATTCTCCGGACTCTAAAGACAAAGAGGAAGAACGGGCACTGCACTAGAGTGAATGATATTGGGGGCCAACAACTTTTGGTGAAATCCTGCTTATTACCCCTCATCACTTATGCTGAATGAGGACATTTGTGGTGGTAATGTAGTGGAAACGGCTGAAGCTTCTTTTGTTCTGACAAAGCACCAAGAAATTGCTCAGGATTCCTCCGCCGACCTTCCTCTCGAAAAAGAAGCTTTTGTTGATCATCTTGCTGCTGTTGTTAGGCATCAAAGTTCAGCGAGGGAGGAACCTGTGACTAACTCCACTGAGCCCCCGCAACAGAACACTCTGAAAACTTCTCCCATTCACACTAAGGCAATTGAGGTAATTCTCCCCTCAGGTTTAAAGAACATTCTAGTTTTAATTTTTTGACTAACCCATCATAAATCGTGTGAACTTCCAACATTGACCAACTTCAAATGGAAGCACTAGTGACAAACTATGTTCCTCTAGACCAGAAAGTCCATACCTCCACGGATGAGGTCTTTGAAGCTGAGGTAGCAATGAGCCAACACGCTGCAGAAAATACTACTGCCTCAGAAATCGGCCATATATCAAAGGTACGTATTCTCCCTATGAATTATTCTCACCACCTTATGAATTTTTTTTCTGACACTCCCTTTTTCAGCAACCTCTTCTAGAGAGCGCCCCCTTCATGCTGAGAAAACTTCCGAGGACAACACTCAAGCGGATAATGAAGAAAGTTTTCCTCACTAAGACGTGCCCTTGGTACGTGTATCGTGTCATTCTTTTCATTACCACTTCTTGCTACTTTATTCTAGCATGGTCTCTTATAGGAAAACAACAAGGAAGTGCAGGAACCAAATGAAGCTTCTCTAACACCACTCAAGCTGACTTTGGGATATGTTCAGAATATTTTTAATTACCCTGATCCCTTTGATGCCCCTCCTCCCCCCCCCCCCCCAAGTCTTTTTCGGCGCCAACCATAGTGGTTGTCTATGGCATTCCCGCTGACATGGTAGAAATGGTCCACGAAGCTGCAAAGGTATACTAGAAGCTAGTTAAACCACCCGCTGAGCTTGCCAAGGTTCTCACTGCAAAGAAAATCCTCCAAGATTTATGGGGTTTTGAACTAAACCATCCAGTGATGGTAAAGATGGTTAAAGAGCATATTCAGGTCGTTCGTAAAGCAATCACTCCAATCCCTACCAAAGTTTAGGATGAAATGGAAAACACGTTGAATGAGCTACCTAATTTCTGCACCCGTATTACCAAGTCGGAAGAAGCAGAGGAAAAAGCAATCTTGAAACACCTCGAGCACAATCGCAAATGGTACGAGAGTCGGAAACTCATTGAGTCTCTCGCAACAGATGCCGAGAAAGACGTCCAAAAAATTGACATGAAGGAGGTTGAGATTGCAAAGCTTCTGGCCGAGTTGGCAGAGATGAAGGTTGCCTTCCGAGATAAGCGAGAGACCACTTTGGATGCCTTGAACAAAGACCAATCACTCCTCCGGCACGTGGAATGCACTCGGGTTCTTACAAAAGATGCCACAAGGCATGCTCTACTGCTCGCGCCAATTATGAGCGGGCCAAAATTAGGATCAAGGAACTAGGAAATTTCTTAGAATAAGCTGTGTATTACTTTCCTTTTGGGCCTCTATAGCGGGCTCATTTTCTATACACTTAATCTAATATTTAATTATTAACTTAGCAGCCCACAAATGGCCCAAATAAGTTAATTATGCATGATTCCTCCAATATTGGCGCATTTCTCTTCCAAGAAATGCGTGTGTTCCAACCGTTCGGGTATAAATGACACTTAACTGCTTTCCTCGAAAAAGAAAGATTTTGATTTTAAATGAGGATCATGTATCGGTGCGGCGCGTCTGCACCTCTTTAATATGTGCATTGAATTGATGCAAACACACTCTGTCTTGATGAAGAGCCATTAGGGTTTGGCTCCTATAAATACCCCCGTCACCAAGCAGCAGTCACCCAACAAAACTTCAAGTCTTAGAAAATTTTCATCTTGTTTCTCTTCTTCTTGCTATGGCTGAAAGCCTTCCCTCCTTATCCCTCTCAATTTTGTTAATCTTCGCTAAGTGAAAATTTTGGGTGCCCAAACTTGGGGTAAGTGACAATACTTATGCCCAGGTATTCCCACGAGTTCTTCACTTCAGGAAACCTGAGATATAGTCAAGCTTGAGGTGAGACTCTAGGAAGAAACTTTATAGGCATCCATTGTCTCTGTCCTTTTCCTCTCTTACGAATGAAGATCACAGAGCGTCACTCGATGGGATCGGCACTCGAAGGGATGCCTGGACACATCGCTAGAAGGCTTCACCACATTCCACAAGCAAATCTGCGTGTTTCGTGGCTTGTGCCCTTCCAGTGAGTGTCGGCGAAGCAACACTGTTAGTGATTCCAGTTCTAGGAAGCTTCTCCTCCCACAGCGCCAACCGGCATGCGGGTGGCAGAATGATTCAAACGCTTTGGCCTTACCAAGAAGACGACGGCTTCTTATCAGAGGGTGGATTCTTACGCTTCATCCCCTAAGAAACCTTATCCGGTGCCTCCAAAGTTTTTTGTGCAAGCCACTGACCTGGCTTTGTGTCTTCATTTAGTATGTGTAATCCTCTTTATAGATAAACAATCATTTTGTATTGTGTAATCTTGATACCTATATAGCTTCCCTCAGTAAGCAAAGTCATACTGCAATAACAACCACTTAACTGGTTTGAAAGTTGTACCAAAATCCATAAAATAAATGTCAAAATTTTTGCATTGATCCAAAATGTGACACAACATTATATTGGCCACAGGTGTTGGCCGTCAAGTGTATGGGTCCCTCCTAGTTTTGCTAAGTGAAAAGAGTAAGAAAAAAAAGCCTCTTAAATAGGTTGTCTTGTGAACATAGTAAAACTAAGCTTCTGGATTGGTAGGATCCTCATACTCCTACACAGGCTGAATACATTTCTTAAGGAAACGGTCGTTAATGGGATTACGGTGAGCTGTTTCGTCAATGTCCCTTAAGCGAACAACTCCCATGCCCAGAAGTCTGTCTATGACATACGGTCCTTCCTATGTTGTTTTCCACTTGCCCTGACCATCTTTCTTCTTTCCAACGCGCAATATTGTTTTCCATACTAACTCTTCTTCAACATAACTTTTCCCCCGTGCTCTATTGTCATACAACCAAAACACTCGCTTCTTCCAGCGAGTAAGCTGTTGAGAGCATCCAGCCACTGCTCATCCATGTGTTCATGCTCTTGCCACATTGCTTGGACATAATCTTCTCCTATGAGATTATGTTGGTCCATGACTCGTAGTGACTGTACATTAATCTCCAAAAGCAGGACAGTGTCATGCCCAAACATAAGGGAATATGGTGTAGTGGTAGTTGGATTCCTTTTTAAGGTCCGATAAGCCCACAATGTGTGGAAGAGTTCTTCATGCCATAGTCAAGGGTTGTCAACGAGCATCCACTTCAATATATGAAATATGAGTTTGTTGCTCGCCTTTGCTTGTCCATTGGATTGGGCACAGTAGGGTGAAAAGTGCAAAAATTGGAAATCAAAGTCTTTCATCAACTTCTCAACTTCTCTTGATATAAACACCCCCCCCCCCCTCCATGTCTGAGACAAAACATTCTAAAATCCCAAATTAGCAGATAATATCCTTATATAGGAACTGTCTAATCACTACCACTGAAGCCAATTTCAATGGTTTGGCTTCGACCATTTAGTAAAGAAATATGTGGCCACTATGATGAACGTACTTGTGATTCATTGAGGAGTGAGGATGGATCATGTCAATCAGATCCAATGCCCAACTACGAGCTAGCCAAGTCTTAATAATCAGCTCATGGGAATATTTAGAATATGATGGATTGGTCCATATGCCTGGCAGTCTTCACACCCCTTAGCGAATAATATGCAATCCTTCAAGATAGTTGATCAGTAATAGCCATGTCGTCGGAATAACCAGCGCATCTTGGGTCTGGCATGATGAGCTTCATAGACTCCCAAGTGAACCTCTCGTAGCAACCTTTTAGCCTCCCTGCCGAAACACAAAACAAATCAACCACATCTTTTCCCCGCCTAAGAAACTCATTATTTCTAAGTACGTAATTGAGAGCTAAGAACCGAGTTCGTTTATCTATAGCTGTATTAGGATCCTTTAGGTATGCAATCAGTGATTGTCGCCAATCTTTGTTGATATAATCCAAGGTTGCTATATACTACTCATCATTTTCCACTTTTCGGAGGATGAATGACTGTAAGGTACGACATTCAACCTTCAAGATACGTTCTTTAACTCCATCCTATAGGCTTATTCTTATGGCCAATTGAGCTAGTTCATTTGCTGCATGGTTACATTCTCTAGGAATATGCTCCAAAGGGACCTCTGTGAATAAGTATAATAGCTCGTTGGCTCGTTTAAGGTATGGTTCCAAGATGACTCTTGTTCTGAACATAGCTTCCAGCTGTCGAATAACCACTAATGCATCTCCTATGATGTGAACGTTAGTCACCTCCAAGTTCAACAATAACTCCAAGCCAATGATCAGAGCTTCATATTTTGCCACATTATTAGTGTAGTGAAAGTCTAATCGGAAAGAATAAGCAAAGGTTTCACCATCATAATTGACCAAAGCAATGTCTTCTCCTGCGAGCGTGCTGGTAATAGAACCATCAAAGTATAACTACCACGGGGCTACAAAAATTTGAGCAAGGTCTAGCTCTTTGAACTCTGGAGTCTCGAGTATTGGGTGGTACACAAAAAGGTCGGCCACTGCCTGGCCCCTGGCTGCTTTCTGTGGTACATACTACAAGGAGAATTCTGACAACGCTAGTATCCATTTACCAATACACCCTCTAAGTATAGGGCGAGAAAGCATATATCGGACTAAATCCATTTGAGTGATGACATACATTGTGAAGGACAACATGTAGTGCCTTAGCTTACAACCCGAAAAATACAGAGTAAGACAAAGCTTCTCCATGGGTGAATAACTTGTCTCGCAATCTATTAATGTACGGTTGAGGTAGAAGATCAATGGCTCTACCTTAGCATCATCGTCTTGTGCTAACAAGCTGCATATTGAGTTATCTGTTATGGATATATATAACTTAACATGTATTCCAGGCCTTGGGGGTACCAAGACTGGTGGATTGGCAAGATACCGCTTGATAGCATCAAAAACCTCTTAATGAGCATGCTCCCATACAAACTCCTTTTGACCTTACAACTTAAGAAGCAGTGAGAAAGGCTGAGTCTTTCCAAGGGCATTGGCAATGAACCTACGTAGGAAGTTAATTTTCCCAAGCAAGTGCTGAACCTCGTTCTTATTCTTCGGCAGAGAAGCGTTGATTACCTCTGCCTTTTTATCGTCTGGAACATCTATTCCCCATTGATGAACCAAGAACCCCAAGAAATCTCCTGCTTGTATACCAAAGATGCAGTTGGCCGAATTCATCTTTAGTTGATGTTTCCTCATCCTCTCGAATACCTAGCGAAGGTCATGAATGCGGTCTACTGTCTGCTTGGATTTAACTATGATCTACGCATTTTAGGCGTATTAATTAATATATTTTCTCCACATTTTTACTTTGTTATCTACTTAATTTTGTTAATTTTATTAGCTTTTACTTATTTTTGTTATATTTTTAATTGTAGGATAATTAGAGACTAAAGAAGGTTAATTGCATGGGATTGCATGGTTTTCAATGGAATGGCTTAATTACATGGTGCATGGCATATATGGAGCTAGCTTAATGGCTTGGCATGGCTGAAACGGATGGAGCAAGTGGATATATACATGGCTGAAACGTAAGCTTAATGGCATGGCTGAAACGGATGTATAATTACATGGAGAGTAACGGGAGCTTAATTGCAAATAATGGAGGCTTAATTGCTGAAACGTCATGGAGCAAGTGGTGCTGAAAACTGTTTTCAAATGGGCATAACGGAGGCTTAATTGGAGAATAACGGAGGTGAGCAAAGCTGAAACGGATTATATATATAGGCAAATAACGGAGGCTTAATTGCTGAAACAGTTTTTGAATGAGGCTTAATTGCTAATAACGGAGTTCTAAAATCAACTACTATATAAAGAGAACTTTGGGGGAAGAAAAGGGGATCACACATCATAGAAGCCGAAACGCTGTCCTAAACACTCCTCCCTACATACACTTCGAATCCCTCTCAAAGCCGAAGCTTCCATCTTCCTCGGATCAAGAATAATTGGCGCGCTTCGTCTTGTTCTTGAGAATCATCACTTGGCATTCGCAGTGCGCTTCATGGAATTAAAAGTGTAACCATAAACTCTCTATCTCATCTTCAGTTTTGTAAGGATTCTTTGTTTTTGTATTGAAGTTTGTTTAAATTAAGGATATACATTTTGACTAATTTATTTATCTTCCATGTGTTCTTAGTTTTTAATCTTGATTTGTATGCATGCTTGTATGCTTAAAGCTTCTTAATGTGTTGGGTGATACGCGCTTCGTTCCTCCCTAGCATATTTTGTATGAACCTTAGAATAAATAAGGTGTTGGCGCGCTTCGTCCACCTTAAAAGCATATGTATAACTTGCAGGTTGAAAGGTGAGAATTTCGTAGATGGTAAGTGGTTGAAGTATGAAACCGGTGGAGGTTGACATGATGTGATGATCACATGTACATATTAGATTAGGGTTTAATTTTCGTAGGAACTTAGAAAACAAACCAACTCTGCACCCCCCTAAACAAACCTAGCATAGTTATGCATGCACCCTCAATCCCCGGTTAAGAACGATCCCTACTCACCAATGCTACATCAACAAAGAAGAGTTTTAATTGTATTTGTGTTTGATTGAGTGTTTAATTAAGTGCTTGAAAAGACGCGAATCAATTTTGGCGCCGTTGCCGGGGATTGAAAAGAATTGTGTGATTATGCTTGTACATTATGTTAATAGTTTTCTGTTTTTCGGAGCTGTGCACTGCCTGGTTTTGTGCAAATTATTTGACATATCTAGATGACTCACAAAAATTTGAAATTTTTCAGGAATGTTTGGTTTTGTGTCTAGTTGGTGCCTGAAAAATTTCAGCCCAGTCGACCGAGCCAATAATTCTAAAAAAATTCGACAAGCTGCTGTGCTCATGTTTGGCAGAATCTGGAATTGCATGTGTTTTTTGTAAAGTTATGAAATTTTGTTCATATATACTTGTAAATTTTCGAGATTTATACTAACACTTGTTCATATTGTTGTTTTTGCAGCCAATTAAACATTAAGGGAAGTCTTCGATTTACATTGAGTACATGAGCTGGTTGATTAAGTCTCACTCTTTGGAATATATGGCGCCTCTTTTTCTAGTTTATCTCCTTAACCCTTTGTATTTCATTCGAGATACAAGGTTGTGGGCGGAGTCTACTATGGACTTGAGGGAGTGTGTCATTCTCAAAATTTTGGCTGAATGTCGGACATGGTGTCTAGTTGGGTTATGACTGGTGACAGGTTTTGGATCTAAGAAAGAGAAACATCATTGGAGTAATATCCCTTGATCACGGTAGCCTCGGGGTGTTTTCTCGAAATTAGTCCTACCTCTCGCGTTATCTCTATCCCTACTGGCCATGTTTTTCGATTGATCAAATGCCGATTGATTGAGAATGTATACTTTATCGCGCGGGTCGCACGTCCATTGAAAGATCTAAAGGCCACTTTCGTGTACTCTCTTTAAATCTTAGGCGCACTCAATTTGGACATGCTTGGACATAATACTATGTCGAAATTGTGTGTTTGTGCATATAAACTTGTAAAGGATTAATCACATATACTTGTTCATAAAATTTTCGAGACTTATCATTCTTCTGTTTTGTGAAAATTGTTTGACGTAGCTGCAGGTGTCGGAAAAATCTGAAAATTTACGGAATATTGTATATATGTGTCTAGTTCTTGCTCGTAAAATTTCGTTGCATTTTGATATGGTAATAATTCTATATAAATTGTTCTTGTAGCTGTGCTCATTTTCTGCGATTTCTAACTTGTAACATGAATTTACTAACTTGTGCACATTCTTTTTGAGAGAGGTTCAACCACATCTTCGGTTGAAAATGTGGCACCTAGGGCCACAATGGCACATTCGTTTGAACAACTTGCCCCAACAAAAGGTAATGACCATATTCCTTCAAATTTGGTTGTTGCTAATTCTACGTTTGCTCGTGAACTGTTTTCAGGTAGGTCTGACGAGTCCAACTTGGAGAAACTTCTTATGCCCTTGAGTGCATCAAACAAGTGCCAAAATATGAAAAAGTTATGCACAACAAGGAGGCAAACGCAAGAGAAGGAGGTTGTTTAGATGAACAAAACCGACGCGGTAATTATGGATGGTTACCCCTAAATTGAAGGACCTAAACGTGGAGGAGATGCCCTCAAAATTCAGGCCATTCTTAGAGCAAAATTGAAGCATCACGTCTAGGCTGTAAGACTTTAAGAAACAAGCGCTTGTTGGGAGGCAACCCAATGGAGGAGTCTACAAACCAGATTTGCATTCTCTTCCCTCTCTTTTTAATTTTTGTCGTTGCTTTTTAATTTTCTTAGATAGAATTTTCGTAGATCTCTCTTTCATGCTTGAATTCTATGACTTTACTTTGGTATATTGAGGACAATGTAGAGTTTAAGTGTGGGGGAAGGGGTTTACAACTTATTTGAGTCAAAAAAAAAAAATTAAGTCATACTTAGTGTATTTTGAGTCTTTTTGTTTAATTTAGTGTTTTACAGAATCTTAGGATGCCCTTAGTTAGTCTATGATGAAAATGGACTGAATTTGAACATACATATGGCATTGCATTCATGATTTCTTGTGTTAATTGAGTTATTTTGAGTGTCATGACATGTAGTAGATATGGATAGTTAAACATGGTACAGATTTCGCATGTGAGAATAAGTTTAAGTCATATGAACCCTAAACGTGAGTTTTTGAGCCTATACATTTCTTTTGAGTGAATTTCGTGCATATTAGTCTCAAAACTATGCATGTGCATCATTTGGTTACTTGCCATAGATTTTAATGAACTAGAGATTACTAGAACTTACTCATGTCGAATTTGCAAAGCTTATAGTTGACATATACTCTGATTTTGGATATGATAAGAGGCACTTAGGTTGACCACCACTAGCCAAATTGCCATGAGTCCCTTATGTGCGCACGAGTTGCGACACCCTTAGATAAACCATTTGAGCCCACATTAAGCTTTCTTTCGTCACCCGTAATACCTAAACACTTTGCCTAGTGTAGGACTTCTTTACCCTATGTTCTGCAGACTTAGTGTGAAGTAATGTCGACAAGAGCCGAAGATGGAGATTTTGGTGATGTTCCTTGATGTGTGTTTGGGGATAGACTTGTCCAAATAGCTTAAAAAGTGTGTTATTGCCAAAAAAAAAATGTGATCTCTCATGGCAATGTGTTCTGTTTTGTAAATGTTTGGATTAATGTCCCTCATACTTGTGAATTTGGAGTATGCTACAAATTGAAGGCCCAAAAATAAAGAAATATGGCCTTTGTCCTGTTCACAAAGCTCAATGGGAATTTAGAATGAAGTTAGGGTCCAACAAAATGAAATTTGGCCCTTGTTTATAGAAGATTGACCATGGAGGCGTGGAAAAGATGAAGGAGTCTGGTTTTACAAAGTTTGTGATATTTCGACTAAGTCTTTGGAACGTTTTTAACCACCACTTATCTAAATTTTCGAATGCCTTAGCCTTGCCCCATTACAACCCTTCGAAAGTACCATGTCATCTATGTTTGATTGAGTGTTTAATTAAGTGCTTGAAAAGACGCGAATCAAACTATCATGTCATCTATGTAGATTTCCATGGTTTTACTCAAAAGGTCATGGAAAACAAAGTGCATGACCTTCTGGTATGTGGCCCCTGCGTTTTTCAATCTATACGACATGTCCACGTACTCAAACACCCCTGGAAATCATGGGCACCAGAAGGCTGTCTTATGCTGATCATCTTCAGCTATAAGGACTTGATGATACCCTATTGTGCCATGCATGAATAAAAGAATTTCATGGCGATCCATTGAATCCACGAGTAGATCGTTACTGGCATATGGTATGCATCCTTTGAAGATGCATTGTTGATGCCTCTATAGTCAACGCAGACCCTCTCTTCCCATTCTTCTTCTAAATAGGCACTATGTTAGATAACCACTCGTTATATTTGGCTAACCAAATGATACCTGACTTAAGCATCTTTTCTACCCCTTCTTTGACTGGAATTGCCGTTTCTCTATTCATCATGCACATCTCTTGCTTCGCTAGCTTCTTGTCTAGCAAGGTTGGCAATTGGTGACATACCAAATCCGGTGATAGACCAGGCATGTTCTCATTCCTCTTAGCAAAATAATCCTTATATTCATGCAATAATTCAATGAGCCTCTTCCTCTCCATAGGCTCCAAAAAGGTACTAATAGCCACCTCTACTATTCCCAAATTAATCTTCTCAATGAGATATTTGACTTTAGGTGGATTATTATCCAAGGTCCCTATGGCTAACTAGATAATATCCTCATCTTCTGTTTCTTACAACACGTCATCATTTACGCACTCTGCCACTGCAATAGTAAGGAGGCTTTCATAGGCTTTCTTTTCTAATAGATAGGTCTACAATCGCTCGCAAAGAGAGACGCAACCCTCTGCTTCTGACTCTCTAGAAGGTCATATCATTGATAAACAATTGATGGTAACTCAAGGGAGCAAGGGTGTGCCCTGTCATCGATAGACTGCACAATTCCCCGTTGTCGTTAACACCACATGCCTCCAACAGACTATGAGTTCCATTGTAGTAATTGGCTTTCAAATCATTAGCAGACACAGAGTAAGGTTTGGGATTGGCGTCGACCAATTCAGCTTCTCCTGTCTCCATGTTCCAAAGTAGCAACTGTTGGTGAAGCGATGAAGGCACGTAGTAGCTGCGGTGTATCCAATTCCATCCCAAAATTGCATTGTATGGGGCATTGCAATCGAGAATGGAGAAAGTGTGAGTTCCCGCCGGAGGCCCAACTAGAATTTGAAGAAATAGCAAGCCTAAGGTCTTGAATATTATTCTTGCAAAGTTCTTGATAATCATTGTTGTCGCCTAAATGGCAAACTTTGGGATGCCCAAAAAGGCCATGGCTCTGGTGGTGAGGATGTTGACCGCTGTGCTGGTGTCAATCATTATCTTGCTAAGCTGCATGCCCCCCATGTTTGCTGTGATATAAGGGGGTCGCATGTGCATTGTCATCGTTGTTGTAGGTTTGGAGAACATTATGAAGGATTTTTTGATGGTTGGGTCTAATACTGGTGCTGGTCCTTCATCAACCTCAGACTCACTCAATATAATACCCTCTACGGCCTTTGAGAGTGTTGTTACTTCTTCCACTATTGCGATGGGCTTGGCAAACCTGGCAGGGAGAACATAAACCATGTTTACTGTTATATCCTCCTCATAAATATTCTCAACGTTATCCTCATCCTCATAATCCACGAGCTCTTCTTCCTCATCCATATCACCTTCAACTCTCACTGGCAACAAACTATCAACCATCTCTTGATTAATTGGCTATGTTGTTTCCATTGGAGTCGATTCCTCTTCGGCTACGGGAACCTTAGGAAAAGGTCCTGGTGTGGTTGAGGCTTCCACTACTTGCTATGTTTCCTGCATAGTTGATAAAATGGGTGTCGTGGGTGATGTTATTTCTACTACGAGGCTCGCTTTTGATGTACTAGCGAGCTTCTTCTACTCTTCAATGACCAATAGCTTTGGCCACCACTAAAGACATTTGGTCCCGCTCGACTTGACATCTATTTTACCTCTACTGGGAACGCTTTGCAACCTTTCCAAAACCAAGGGTCTTGCTCCCTTTCTTGGCTTTTCAGGCTCACTTCACTTTCAAGGCCTCTTGGGAGCCTTTTGAACGTCAAGTGTAGGTTCAAGTTTACTGATTCTGGAGAACACACTGGTCCTTGCTACTCTGACCTTAGATCTAGTGAAATTCTTGTCAAAGGCAATCACTGGGTTAGTGGCTAGCATGTTCATTCTCCGTTGGATTTGCTCCAGCGATTCCGCCAATTAGTCAAGAGTAACTAAGCCTCTATTTAAGGCTTTTAGCATCCTCTTAACTGTACCGAATTGCCTTTCTAGCTTTTTCTTCCTGGACGGGGTAATTTCTACTGTCTTTCCTCGATATACCATACATCTTCCATGATAACGGACCTGGATGTTGGTGGTATATAAGGCTTGGTAGCCTACTCATATGGCTTTACCTTGCTCGCAACCGGCTTCATATATTTCTCTGCTGCTCTCATCCTTTTGATAACATTGGAATCCTTCAACGGAGGAATCATCTCCTTTGGGCTGGAAAGCTGGTAGTTTTCTTATGGCGACATTACTCTTGGGGCGACTTTCATTGCCTCCATGAACTCATCATATGTCATCTTCAAACCACACTCAGCTCTACATTTGGTGCAGAGCATGACTGTTGCTGCTTCAGGAAATTCTATTTTTTTTCCTTGCCCTTGGAGGCTGTTTTCTGCTGGTCATCTACTACTTCAACTTTTCCAAAAGTAGTGATATCCACCACTCGTCCTCGTCACCTTTTTGTCTTGTCGTTCCCCAAAACCTCCAACGTACCGACTAGGAAAGTTCCTTCATCGGCGGGTGAAGCCCCTGTGTTAACCTTCGAGATGGTGATTTCTCCTTCATCGCTCCACTTTTAGATCTGATGCTACAAGTAGGTGCACTAGTCAGTAGCATGAGTCCAAGCATGATGAAACCTGCAATACGGCTTTTCGTTTATAATCTGAGGGTTTGGCTCTGGACCAATCGATACCTTGGCCATCCCTACTTTGATAAGATCCTCTAAGATCTCGGGTACCCTATCTTCTCGGAAGGTGAATTTTCACTTGAGCTAAGACACTGTTGATACCACGGCCTGCAGTGGACCTTCTCACCTTCCCATTATAGAGATTCATCCATTACCAAGTCTACCATTCCCACATTTTGGTCAACGAAAGCTTGGACATCCACCAAAGCTAGTGTGGAGCTGCGTTAACAACGAGCTAGCCATCATTAATCCACTTCTGGATGACATCCTTTAGCTTGACGCAATCCTTGGTAGTATGGTTCCATATGTTATTAAACTTACAATATTTCTTCCACTTTTACTACTCAGCGATTGGGAATGATCCAAAGTCAGTTTTTGTCATCCACTTTTCAATCAAATCATCCAGGATCTCATGAGCCAGGTTGACGCATATGTATAAGTCTCGAACTCTGATTTAGCGAAAGCACTTGTCTAAATTTTGATTGCCCCTTAGTTGGGCTGCACCTTCTTGGACTTCACATTGTTCTGAGTAGTTAACTCTATTGCCAAGACGTCGCCTTCCTCAAAGTCAAAACTTTGTGTTGCCGTTTCCTCCAAGTAGGTTGTTGCGACTGACTTGTGTTTCTCAGGAGTGTATGGTGCTTTCGAGGCATAAGTGTCCTTCGACGCATTACGTCGGCTATCCCTCTCTTGAAAAGAAATGTATGCTTTAGATACGACATCAATCAAATCGTTCAAAGATGCTAATCTAATACCTTCAAACTTGCTCTGTAGCTGATCTTCAAGTCCTCCAAGGGTGATGTATGCAATCTTTGTCATTGTCAAGGACGACATGCTCTTGGTATAGTCTGCTCTAAACAGAAGCAAATAGACCACTGGTGATTCAAAAGGCTATTGTACCATTTGGCACAAAGTTGAGACATTTACTTCTGGGTTAAGTACCCCCGAAGTGGTCAGCGAACAACTGCTCCATTGTTGACTAATCTGGGGACTGAGCTTGGTTGCATACCAATGTACCATACCAAAGCTGGTTCAGAGAGAGATGAACCAAAAACTCTAAGCTTGAGTGCCTCCTTTCCTCCTCCCCCCACGGTCTACATTGAAGTTTAAAATGAGCCATGTGTGTTGCCACACTCTCAGTTATGTTGTCGCTGAAGAGGATGAAGTTAATCAGCTTGTAACCATTTGGAAAGCCCACTCGGCATCAAAAGGAAAAGGGTCAGTATATCTGCCTAGTGGCTTTGGTCCTTCAGGCATTCTCCGTTCAATGATATCAAGGGCCCTCTTTTCCAATCTATTGGAGATAAAGGTTCATGGTGGATTGGATCCTTCTTCCAAGCTAGGCCAACGATGGACTCATTTATTTCCCTGAGGCTCTGCCCTATCAGGTCGCTAAGGATGGCTATCTCCGCTGCCAAGTTGTTCTAGCTTGTAGTGAGCTCCTTGAGATGTTGCTGCTAGGCGGGTTGCTCTTTGCGGTCATTATCCAAACTCTTCTGCATGGCCCCGACCTTGTCGCAAAACCGCTCTACGGTCTTGTCACTAGTCGTGACATTCTTCACAAGTTCGGCCAACTGCCCATCGAGATGCTGGTCTCGCTGGATTATATAGTTCTTGTAGCCCGCGGAGTCAAGCGCTTTGATCTTTACTGCAGTCTTTGGTATAAAGGCCATTATTGTTTGTAATGCACTGAACTTTTATTGGACTTCTGTGTCTGATAACTTGCGACAGTGCGCTGAGTTATACTGTCAGAACTCCGGTAACCGGTGCTTAATGCAACTAGGGTAAACCTTCTGGTAAGAATCACCTATAATTGCAACGAGACACTAAAATCTCTGTCCCACTGGGCGTGCCAAAATGTTTGGCTAGATTTCCCAGCCGGGTTGGATTAGGTAATCACAAACTGTCTCTTTTATATGCATGTTTGGCGTGCCACTATCGAAGACAAAATTTTGATTTGTGACGCGCCGCTGGACTTGCTTCTACCCAAGCAATTGAAGTGAAGATGGCACCAGCCTCTCTCGATGAGTTCTTTTTGCCTAAATAACCTAGGACTTTTGCCTAACTGGTTTGGACTTAGTTCATGTCTCGCTGCAGAGCCACGAAAGTAGATATTTTGTACACCATGTTCTGTATAAAGCAGAATAATCTTCTTAGCGTGTGTTGAGAACACATGTTTGTTGTGACTTCGTCTCCTGCCATAACCTTCACACCATGTCTGGTGAAACCTCCTTTGATTGCTGTCGTCTGACAAAAATAAATTGCTAATTTGTCACGCTCTTTCTGGTGAAACTCTCGTACTTCATCGTTGTCGATTAACAAGAAAGAACTGTCGAATCTTTCATACCCTGTTTGGTGAGAATTCTAGATTCATCGTTGTCGATTTCTATCACGAAATTTGTGTGACTGCATAAGTCCAGAATATGTGATATTTTTTATATATGTGACATTAATATTATAATGATGTGGCATTATATATATATGTATGAAATTAGTATTATAATAACTTGTAATTCCATTAGAGTTATGGGCACAAATTTTGATCATCACTGCTCATCTAAATATAAATGGATAATGAGAGATCTATTTAATAATGTGGTGTACATAGTACGGGTATGATGTAACTATTGCAATGCAATGTTGCAGAAACAGAAGCTGCTTTACACAAAAGATATACGGGTCCTGCTCTTACTAAAGACTGCGCGGCAACGAAATAGAAAATAGTCACAATGATTATTGAATTTTGTCGCAATCGATAGTTAGATCACTGAAGTTTATAAATATCAAAAAGGATACTAAATTTTAAGTTTGTCTATCAATTTGGCCATTATACCCATTTTGAATGTCAATTTTTTTTACTTCCTTATCGATTTTTATACTTCTCCCGTTTATGTTATGTGCATTTCTCTCATAACCCTATTTATATGAAAATCACTTGACAAATTTTAATATTTAAAATAGACAAAATAATTAAATTAATAGATAAAATTAAAATTTAATAATTTTTTTAATATTTTTAAAAATTCAGTGATCTAATAACCAATTATAACAAAATTTAATAATCTTTGCCCCAAAAAATGTCGAAACCGAAGGACCCCTCCTCTCAGGTTGCAAAGTGGGCATGTCATCATGCTTGGTGATAAAACGAAAAGCCAGCATGGAACCCAGTTGCTTGCTAGCTCAGGTTTTTTCAAAGTTCCACACCCCTCTGTGATCTTTGCCTTCTCGATCGGACGGCTATCCTTCCATCAAAACACACTGTGCTACTTCAAAGGCGTATATTGCCGACATGTGGAAGCTCATTTTTGGATTAAACCGACATGTCTTGTACTTGGGAGTTCTAAATATAGCACATTGGTACTTCCGAAATATATTACTGTTTCTCTTGTTTTAATTTTCGAAAATAAATATTTGGTTTGTGGGGAGGAGTGGGTTTTGTGTATGGGACACTGGCATTTATGTAATTCACGTGGTTAGAATCAGTTATAAATTCACTCAAAAATTTAAGGAAAAAATTGTGCCTAAATTTTCGTTCTTTTCTCTTTTTATTTTGAATTTTGAAGTGCGCTGCTGCTTCGTTTTCTGGCAGTTTTCGAGGATAAACATTTGTTTTTTAGATAAAGTTTAGTGAGAGAGTACTTACTACGAGACATGGACTCGTAATCAGGAGGACCCAGAAACAAAACAAAACAAAAAAAGAAACTCACTGTGTTTGTTTAGATAGTTTGGAGCCTCTGGAGTAGTTCTTCTTTCTCAGAAGAAGTTTCTGCTGTACTTAGCACTGAATGACTCGGTGGGTATATTTCTTCCCTTTTTGTTTGAACCCTAAAACGTCTCAGTTTTTTCTTTCTTCTTGACAAAGACTTGTGCTTTTTTGTTGGAATAGGGATAAAATATGTGTTCTTTGTTTATCATTTTATCAAATCACTCCAGTAATAGACACTCATCTAATTTCTGCTTTTTTTGTTCTATATTTCCTGCAACTGGTTTTTGAGTTTGAATGAAACACATGTTCTGGGAATCTTGTTCAAGTTTAATTGTCAAGAAATGGCTTTTTTACAGGCAGAGTGAGATTTCCTAGATTTCCCGAAATGGAAAATGTGTTTTTAGTTCCAGTATGCTGCTCTTGTTGTGTCTTCTGTGTGAAAATAGCATTTTGCTGAGGTTTCTCTTCTTAAAAGTAACTGTTTTTTTCTGCATATATTATCAATCTCTATGGTCTTTATTTTATTTGTGATTTTTTTAATCTGCGTGATAGATTCGGAAAGAACAGCCTTAAAAATATTATTTTACCCAAATTTGGAGGAATGTCCATGGTTACAGATTTTGTTTCATGGATGAGAAGAGACTAATTAATTTTATATTATTGTATTTGATTTTTACTTCCTTTTATGGCTTGAAACGAGTAACAATATCTACTGACAGAACAGAAAAGAACCTCGCAATCTTTTGTATGGTACTGATTCACTGAATATTTGGCTTAGGGTTTCATATATTGGGGCCTAGATTTCATGTTCTTGTGGTATTTAAGATAAGGAGAGTATTGATTTTTTCTTCAAGGTTATTTTCTCTGCCTACAACTTATATTTCTGCCTGTGATATATACTTCTTTTGATTCTCTTAGGTTCTGAGGTTCATATTTGTTTTTTTCGGGTAAATATTTTGGAAGTTAATTGTTTCAACATGTATGTACATTTGCAGTGAATAGATAGATGATGGATTTTTCAGACTCTACAAAACTTGTTTTCAGTAGAATACAAGAGATTGTCCCAGAAAACGTTAGAAAGATTATTGGTTTTCTTCTTTTACAAGGCCATGGTGAACGTGAAATGGCTCGGTTGGCAATGGCTCCAGATCACTTGTTTCACCAAGTGGTGCTGAAAGCCAAAGCAGAACTTCAGCAGCTGTCAAACAAATCAATGTCATCCCCCGTTTCACCTTCCGCGAACCCAACTTCAGCTGGTTTTGTACCACCATTTTCGCCGGTTTCCTTGATGCCTCCTACTGCCTTCATGCCCCCTTCTTATTGGGATCCCCAACTAGTCCGTAAGCAGAATGTCGATATCATTCCATTCGGTTTATCTGATCCAATTGAGGAACTACAAAATCAGGCTCGCTTTTTGAGTTTAGAGGATTGTATGGAACCACTTAATTCAGGGATTTCTGGTTTTCCTGATGAGTACTTTTACCGAGATGCTGGTTTTGTGGACAGCTTAAGTCCTAGACTAGGTAGACGAACTTCGAGCCCTGAGTTTCCAGTTAAGATATGTCACTACTTCAGTAAGGGATTTTGTAAGCATGGAGATAGCTGTAGGTATTACCATGGACAAGTAATCCCTGAGGGCTTCTCTCCGATGTATGGAAATGATGGTATCAGTGATGATCATGTTATCTCGCCTGTGTCTCTGGAGAAGCTGGAGTGGGAAATTGTTGAGCTTCTTAAATCAAGAAGAGGGTCTCCTATTTCAATTGCTTCTTTGCCAATGATGTACTATGAGAGGTATGGGAGATCTCTTCAGGCAGAAGGCTACCTTACTGAAAGCCAAAGACATGGAAAAGCAGGTTACAGTTTGACTAAGCTTCTCGCTCGCCTTGGAAGCAGCATTCTGCTAATAGACAGGTGTTTTTTATATTTGGTCTTTCCTTTGTGCTTTGCAGCTGCTAGTCTTCATACATGGGTAACTAACTGGTCATTCATTGACTTGTAGGCCTCATGGGCAACACGCAGTAATTTTGGCGGAAGACGCTGCAAAATACATGGATCATCGGAATGAGAGGGGCGATCCAGGTCCAATTGTTAGTGGATCACGGCAAATATATTTAACATTTCCAGCCGACAGTAGTTTTAGTGAAGAAGATGTCTCCAACTACTTCAAGTAAATCATTTTTATTTTTTTACTATTATACAAAGCAAAGTATATTTCAGTCTTCTTTGCATATAAACTTTCAGGGGTTAATGGTTTTATCATAATGTTGGTTTGTTTTTTCAGCACATTTGGCCCTGTTGAAGATGTAAGGATCCCCTGCCAACAGAAACGGATGTTTGGGTTTGTAACCTTTGTTAATGCCGACACTGTGAAAATGATATTGGCAAAAGGAAATCCTCATTTTGTTTGTGGGGCTCGTGTCCTCGTGAAACCTTACAGGGAGAAATCTAAGCTTGCAGAAAGGTATATAGTAACTATGTTATGCTTGTATCAAAAGCCAGATCAAAGTCAATTTATATGTTTTGTAGCTAGTGGTGTTTCCCTGACTATAACCTTCGAGTTCCAACAACACCTGTATATCTTGAACTTAACATTGCTTATTCAAAACCTGTTATTTCAAAGGATGCAATTAACAACATTAAGTATATTTTTAAAACCTTAGAGTCAAATATGATAATGTTATCAATTGGCAATGTTCATAGGGAAGCACATGAATCTTTTTTCTATGACATTGTTTCCTTATTAGTCCATTTAGTTTAGTTTTTAAATCTGTACATGTGAAGTAGTATTCTATGCACATCATGTTTTGGTGAAAAGTAATTATTCTTAGTTTCCAGAGATTCTTATTTTCTTCATTTCTTGTTTTTGAGATCTTTGCTGCAGTAAACTTTGCTCAAATGGTCCTGTCCTCTGTTAAGTAACTAATTTACTACTTTCTCACCATCACCTGTCCTTTGATATATGCAGAAAGTACCAAGACAGAATGGAGGCTGGAGATTATTATCGTCTGCGCTTTGCAGACATGGAACCTGAGTTTCATTCGAGTGAGTAAATCTTAAATTTCTTCATTAGAGAGTAGAGACTAGTAGTTGTCTGATAATTAGCTAGACTTGTAGTTCTATTAGTATCCTCAGCACTTAGCAGACATGGACCTGAGTTTGATATAAGTGAGTAAAACCTCAAATTGTTTTCATTAGGGCTAGTAATCTTATGATATGGAACTAGAACAATGTAGAGCTTATACTTTTTTCTTTTGCCAAGGACTGAGCTTGTATTTGAAGATATGGATAAATCCTTTTTCATCTAGATACCTTTGGTTATTCTACTTTTTTATTTTTTTTCATAAATTAATCTATGATGTGAGTGAACTGCTCATAGAGTTATTATATTTGCTAATACATAATTCCTGTAGTGTCGAGATGGTGTGATAACTCTAGATTGATGCGGAAGAAGTTGCTGGAAGAGCAAGAATTTGCACTTGAAGTTGAGAGGAGGAGGCTGGCTGAGCTGCACTTTAGGCGTAAGCCAAGTGCAAACAGGCCCTATTCTGGTTATCTAATGGATGGGCGAAAAATCTCAGAAGGTTTTGTTTCTACCAACTCAGTAATTTGGTCCAGAGAGAAAGTAATCTGTTTTGTTTCTCATCTCTTACTTTCTTATTTACTGTAGTTCATGCAGATAATTTCAACTTCCCGTCAGCAGAATGTTTCAGTTACCTGCTTGATGTTATAAACAATGGGTCCACAAGTGGTGATAAACCCACACACACAGGCACTAACTACACCGATCAGGAGAGGTATGAGTTATTTATTCTGAGCCAGTGTTTTAATGTTATAATTGTTCCCTTTTTCTGATGATCTGCTAATTTCTTTTGCAGTCAAGGAATTAATCTACCGGATAGCCCATTTGCAACTTCAGTAGCTAGTGGAATCTCAACTGTCATATAGGTTCAGGCGTTCAGCAACTGCAAACAAGATTATAGAGTTAGGTATCGGTTTAACAGCTCCCTTCTATCTGCTTCATCGGCTATTGTCAAAAGTTGCATGCAAGTACATACTGCCATAAGAAACACTAGTTGCCATTCCTCCCTATCTCTTGGGACGAAGAGTGCCGTAAAGAAGAATTCAATAGTTAGAAAGTACAGGTAAAACCTTAATGTTAATCACAGAAGTTAAGGCAAAGGCATCTCGGACTTATTGTGTGGAAGAACAGAGGTCTAGAAATATGCAGGTCCCCCAAGGAGCTCAATTATATATGTTTATGTTGACAAGGTTAAACCGTTAAAGAACATCTATATGTTTGAGTACTAAATGAAACTAGTTTGATCAAAGCTGGTTTCTGTTTTGTTTTTATAAGTTCACTGTGATGTATATCCATCCCGTCACATGATTGTTCGGGGTTAGATAGCAATAAATATGGGAAGTCTGGTGCAAAAACCCAAGTCTCATATTTGATTGATTCCTAGGTGTTTTATGCTTTCAACACAGGCAAGCTTTGGAATTTGGAAGTAGAGTATCTCTAGTTACTTTCGTACCAGATAAACATGCATGACAGGCATTTCTTCCATGTTCACCAGGATGAGTGCTTTTGTTTTTATAGCTATGTGTAGAACCACCCAACCCAAACCAAGATGACCAGTGACTAGACACCAAATATAGGTAGTATGAACTCACTCGGTGACCATGCATCTCTCCATATGAGGAGTGTTGCACTTTCTCCGATATTATAATGAATGTTACTTTAACCCACAAGTCCCCGACCATAGTGAAACCTCTTCAAGTCCAACCTGCCCCAGGGCTGCAGTCTTCAACTTTGTCTCGTATGGCATCCCTTTCCTTGGATATTTATTTCCTAATACAGACACCGTCCCCACCAGCTCCGCTGATTAGGATGATCTACTACTCTTCTGACTCTTCTCCCTGACCATTCCAAACAAAAGCTGAATGGATAGCGTTCAATCTCGTAACCACAAAATTGGACCAAATTGTCTACAACTTTCCTAGAACAAGTCGCTAATTTAATTGCAGCTCATAACCAAGTGGTGCATTTACTGCAGTGTCTACAAACATGGATCCCATTCCCATCTCCATAACACATGAGCATAACTTTCGCCTCCTTATAAATCAGTTGTTCTTGGATATCCAAACACATTATTACTGGAACCATTTCTTTCTAAAGGTCAACAATTGTTAATTTTGTCAACAATTAACAATCTTGCGATGATCCAACATTCGTAATGAAATCTAAAAGCAACTAGGCAGAACTGTAGGATGTTTGCGGTTATGAACTCAACATCGGTCTCCTCTCCACTCTTAAGTCCTATACTGCTTTGGCTCTAAATGTTTATCTGGCAGAACAGTTTATGTCAGGCAGTAGGAACACAGAAGAATTACAAAAATCAATAGCCAAGTGTACATATTAACTATACCAAATCATTTAACAATTACAATTTTTTGGGAGTTAATATATAAAGAAATCTAAAAAAGAAAAAAGAAAAAAATGAATATTACATAGTCGTAATCCTGCTCCCTCTGGTATATATCATGCCGTATAAGTAACACAAACTCGTCTTACCAAATAAACTCATATGCAAAATCCAAGAACTGCTAACAGAAGAATGCACACTTGAGCTTGTAGTTAGAGAAGCTTCTTATTTGTCCGCATGATACGAGCAAATAGAATACAACTTCCAGTTGAACCAATCTTTAGATAAAAAGACATACAAGTTATGCAAAGGCACAAAAGAGTACGTGCATGAAGTTCTAACTGACAGTTAACATGAAGGAAAGAAAGATTAATCAAACAAGAAAACATTTAAATGATAATACCAATTTCGTTTCAGTGAAAGAACAAATCACCTGCAAGTAGTTAGAACACGGTGACTGTCTTTTCTCTTTGCAGTCACAAGCAGTTTGAACTTTTAAAATAACTGCACCATTTACATTGTCAGCCAGTGGGCAGCTTGTTTACTGCATCGCACTGTAACAACTGGAGACTCTGAACCTTCTTGATAACTCTATTAATGGTTTCCTATGACAAAATCGTTGAAGTTGCTCTATGAGACTTCTCTGCTTCAGACACTAGCTATCGGTAAACTAGGGCAGGCTTCAAAGAAGTTATCCCTTCTTCTCATATTTTTCAGCTAGTTCCTTGAGCTGTAATCTCTGCTTGAAAGCAAGATACTTATCTACGCTGGTACCAGCCCATTGTTGGCAGAATGATTCGTCCGTCGGAACAAATGAACTTAGAGGAAATGGTCCCTTGGGAGCTTTCTTCAGGGAGACCAAGAATTTATGTCGAGGGCGAATTCTTTGGTCTAAAGACAAGCTTAAGTACATAGGATATTTGGTCAAAGAATGCACTTCATTGTTTAGTTCATTGATCAGATATTTGTACTTGGGTTTCAAATTGTCCTCTAAAGACAGAGATAGTACCTACAGGCATACAAGTTTGACATCAATAAGAATGAAACTTTAAATGGTAACTATTTTGAAAATTAAAAGCAAGTAAACTGCATTTGTTTGCATCAGGACATGATTAAGACTTCACTTTTCAGCATAAGTAAAAGATCATATGCCCTATTTTTGTCTGAAAAAATTCATATAGATCTACAATAAACCTCATAATAGATAGAATATGATGTGAGCTACAAGTAAGCATACCTGTGTGAGACTGGTTAAAACTTTTAAGATGTCAGAATTACACATCCCAATGCTCCTAAGGAAATTAATCCTAGGTAGCAGTCCATCATCAATGCTATAATGAAGGAACTGAGGATGTTTCTTAACCATCTTCATAATACTTTCTCTTGGTGCACCTATCTCATTGGATAGAAAACTACAACGAGAATTCCATGATATATCAATTCGCTGGACCAGAATTTGAGGGCTTAACTGCACCACTTTACCTAAATCTTTTTCTTGAATCCCGACCTCTTCAACCAAGTATCTCACAGTTGGTTTCAATGAGTTCTCAACACTATAAGAAAACAGAGAAGGAGTGGCAGCAATAATCTGCCCAATTCTGGAACTCGGAATACCCAAACTCATGAGGAAAGCAACATGGGATTTCAAATTGTTCTCAACTGTATATTCCAGAATCTGTGGCTGCCTCAGAACCATCCTTCTGATATCTCTCTGCTTAACACCAACACTCAACAAATACTCCAACCGTTCTTGTGCAGAGCACACATTTATTTGAAGGGAAGGCATATGCCTCTCATACATTTGAATAAAGTGTGATTCCTTGAACCCAAATGTACTTAGATAATCAATGAGGGGTAACCACTTCTCATCAATACCAATTTCTTCAGATAGCCTAGGAAATCTATCCTCCATATTCTTCCTTGTAGCGCGCTGCAATCAAACAAAACAAATGAGATCTTTCATCCTAAATTATTTCGTTCAAACATTGTGACAGCTCAACTCTCATGCTACCTTTCCCTTGCGAGCTACATCCAAAGAAGTTTCCTTTGCTATCTTCGTGGCATGTTCATAGTTTCCTATGTACGTCTTGTCCGCATTGCTCTTCCTGGCTTCGCCATTCACACGGCCATTGGCAAATCCGTTGCGTGCTTTGGGCTTCTTCCTAGTAAAATCAACCTCTGAAAATTCCGCAAAGTCATCCTGGAGAAGCAATCCAAAAAGTAATTAACAGTTCAAGTTCCGAAAACAAACTAATATTACCATGCAAGCAGCTTGATAAATAAACATGTCCAGAAGCAGTACTACATTGTGTGATGACATGCACAACTCAAAAGAAACAGAATTAAAGAAAAGCCCAGAAAACCCAATATTGTTATCCATCAGAAAGATTCCAACTTTACAATCATTCATGCAAGAAATGCTACATTTACAGCATAAAGATTCAAACTTTAGATAGTTCAATGTTAGTAGAGACTCACATTGAGCAGCCAATCGTCGTCGGACACGTCAGAGAAGTGGTAAGCCTCGGCGTTGTCATCTTGGTCGTCGTAGGGGGAGAGGGGCTGGCCATAGCGGGACCTGCGGTTGGACTTGAGAAGCTTTGGGTTGGAGTGAGTGGAGAGCACCACGAAACGACAGGAGCTGGAGCGTCGTTTGCGGAGTGAAGAAGGGTCCGAGCAGAGAGCGGTGGTGACAGATAATTGGGAGTGAGGAAGTTTGAAACAAGAAGAAGAAGAAGAAGATGAGGAGTGAGAGGGGCAGAGGGAGAAAAGTAGCATTTTTTAGAGAGAGAGAGAGAGAGAGAGAGAGAGAGAGAGAGAGAGAGAGAGAGAGAGCTAGGTAGAGGAAGAAGAATATCCCCTAAAACCCTACAAGGACTAATATCTATCTAGTGGCATTTTTATCTTCATCTTCATCTTCTTCTACTTCTACTTCCTTTTCTTTTCCCGCTGCCTAGTTTGGTGTTGGGCTAATTTGCAGGTTAATTGGGATGCATCTGGTAATGAATGGCATGGAACCGCCCGCGGCAAATGAACGACGGATCGTTTTATGTAGTGGTAAGATTTTCACCAACGGACAAATTGTGAGTTTGTAAGATGGTGTCGTGTCACATTTTCTTGTCGCGTTCATTGATCAAATAATCTACAGTTTTAGTGATTGAATGATTACCGACTAAATTTGTGAGTTGTAATACTCTCAAAAATTACTTATTCAAATCACTCGTTTATGTGTCTTGTATCATTTTTTCCTTGTGTTTATTGATCGAGTAATCTACGGAATTAGCGATTGAATGATTGACCGCGGTTATTTATAATGCAATTGTTTCTTCTTAATTACCACACAATGGGAGTTATCCCGATGATCATCAATTCGTTATACAAACATTATTACTTGGATAGTTGAAGTTGAAATAAACACGAATGTGTGATGGTGAGGTGGGAGATGTGGCCCAATTTGAATGGTGGTTAAAATATCACAACATTGTTAGAGACTCTCTGCTCACTGGCGGCAATAATCTGGTGCCCCAATTTTATCGGTTTTGAGATTATGGAAACCTCTTCAGTAGCTTCCTTTTTGTCACTAATCAGAACCCCAGCCATCTCCAACTCCACAACAAGAAACACTTCTCCTCTATTTCCAAGCATTAATTGTTCAAGCAGAAAAATCAGCGGCCATAACAAGCTCTCTTTTGCTAAACGTAATCCAAGCTTGAGTTGCCGAAGAGCTGATTGGAAGATTGCAGCAATTGAAGAAATCTCTGCCGCTGTAGGGGATCCAGCACCGGCAGTCCTCACCTGGCAAATTGTCGTCGGAGCTATAGGTATGTTTTCACTAATTAATTAAGCTCCAAGCAAATGTGAAAGTAGTACGTGTTTAATATATATGTATCGAACTCTATGTGAATATGCAGCTGGAGTCACTCCTTTTGTGGTAGCAGGGATCGAATTCAGCAAAAGAATTGTAAGTACCACATCTGTGTAGTTAGTTCATTAATTCTAAAGTCGGCACCAGAATTAACAAACTACTTTTGTTGTGGCAGATAGCACAAAAGAGATGCGAGGTATGTGGAGGGTCGGGACTCGTGCTGACGACGAAACAAGGCTATAGGAAATGTCCTGGATGTGGTGCGTACTTCATTAATATCTGATTCATCTTCTTCAGTTTGCTGTAGTCCATAACCAAGTTGTCAAATTTCAAGTACCACATTCTCCTTCTGTCTTTGCAGGTGGATTTCTGCCTTGGCAATCATGGAAAAGATTCTTTACTGGTTGAGATATAATGTGAATCATGTAGACACATGTAGTTTCAAGCATCGTTACTTGCAATTTTGTATGATATATAATCTAGCATTTTCCAAGGAAAACAGGGATATGATTTGTGAATAACCAGTGGCCCTAAACCCAACAAACCAACTATCATCATTCATCAACACACTACATTACTACATTTGCTTCAGAACATCATCCCATAGTCATGATGTTAACTCCAACACTGATTTTTTTAATGACATCTAGACCATATTCTACTGCAGCTATGAGTATTCCTGTTCACCCTTACATATATGATATATCACTTCCATATCTCCAATCTCAAGCTATACATGCAATATCATAGCACTGCAGCTCCCAGCAATCACTTGGCTCCAAATTAAAAGGAACTAATCCCAAAGAGAAGTTGTGCTGACTTCAGCACATCCGAATATGGAATCGAAGTGGATGGAGGGTATCGATTCTAATATAGAATGACCAGCCACAATGAACCAAGCTATAATATATTTCAAATACATAAGAGGCAGATCAAATATTCATTCTCAAGTCTCGACAATCTATAAAACAGAAGATATACCAGTACCATATAAAACTGTAAACCATATGCTATAAAAGCATCTGTCTTAATAAGCCAAAACGAAATAGGTTCAGCCGTAAAATCGGCGATTGAAGAGTACACAATTAGACAAGAAAGGTAAATCAACAGGAACCAACTTTACTTCAAATCAAACAAGGATGTCCACATAGGCATCAGTCATGATTCACAAGCCACCAAGGAGGCAAAGAACTAGGTGAAGGGTGGACTCCTTCTGAATGTTATAATCAGCGAGAGTCTGCCCATCCTCGAGCTGCTTACCAGAAAATATGAGCCTCTGCTGATCCGGAGGAATTCCCTCCTTGTCCTGAATCTTGGCTTTCACATTGTCAATAGTGTCTGAACTCTCTACCTCCACTGTTATAGTCTTACCTGTCAGTGTCTTAACAAAGATCTGCATGCCACCACACAAACGAAGCACCAAATGTAGAGTAGACACCTTCTGAATATTATAGTCCGCAAGTGTCCTTCCATCCTCAAGCTATTTACCAGCAAATATCAACCTCTGCTGATCTGGTGGAATACCCTCTTTGTCCTGAATTTTAGCTTTCACATTATCAATTGTGTCGGAGCTTTCCACTTCCAAGGTAATAGTTTTCCCAGTCAGGGTATTGACAAAGATTTGCATTCAACCACGTACACGCAAGACAAAGTGAAGAGTTGATTCCTTTTGGATGTTGTAATCTGCAAGTGTGCGACCATCTTCTAGCTGTTTCCCAGCAAAGATGAGCCTCTGCTGGTCTGGAGGGATGCCTTCCTTGTCCTGAATCTTTGCTTTAACATTATCAATTGTATCCGAGCTTTCAACCACCAAGGTGATTGTCTTTCAGTGAGTGTCTTAACAAAGATTTGCATACCACCACGCAGACGAAGCACTAAATGAAGGGTGGACTCCTTTTGAATCATGTAGTCCGCCAGGGTGCGTCCATCCTCAAGCTGCTTCCCAGAAAAGATCAGCCTCTGCTGGTCCGGGGGGATGCCTTCTTTGTCTTGGATCTTGGCTTAGACATTGTCTATGGTGTCAGAGCTTTCAACCTCACGGGTTATGGTCTAGCCAGTTATAGTCTTGACGAAGATCTGCATCTGTTCTCAATGATAACAAACAATACATCAAATGGTATTCCAACGCACAGATTAAAGCTCAAAAGAAACCAACAATAAATCAATATGACCACAAACCAAACACCAAATCTTGAATGATATTTATATAACAATAATTGTCAAATCAGACAATCAAATAACTTATTCCATAAAATCAGTAACAATTACCACAAAGACTAGTTTATATATCTTAATAAGCTAATTCAAACGAGTATGAGAGATCCTTATGGCAATTTTGTTCAAACGAGTGTTACATCCGTAAAGCAATTTTGTTCTTGCAATCTAGAAAAATTCCACACAGGATCACGTCTAAACCCTAATTTCATCCAAAATCGAACGATCAAGCAGATATTAGTACATGAATGTTTGGTTGATTGATCTAGAACAGAGAGTCTCAATTTTTAACAAAATTTGAAATCGGCTGCGGCGATTCTAGTTCATCGTACAATCATATTATCACCGAATTAAATTTAAAAAAGAAGTATTCATTATGATCAATCTTGAAGGTACTAAGCAGTTCATACAGATCGTAAATATTGACAACGGATCGAAGAGACGTACCTTTCAGAGTCGGAGATGAATCTGCCTTGGAGATGAATTGTGATTTTTAATCGCTGAAAGGGCGTCGAATTGGATTATATATAGTGCCAAACGTCGTCCACTTAATTACGGAGTCATTAATTTTAGCAGCCAATGGTGGTCCGCCAAGTGTTGAACCGGTTTATTTGCATCTCCGAAACCATCCGGGCGATCCGTCCAAGGTCGTGATGGTATGCTTTTTATGTTATTTTTTAGTGTTAATCTTCAATAGTGGATTATATTGAGTTAAAAAAATTTAAAAATTAAATATAATAAAAAGTTATTTAAAAGTTAAACTAAACTAAATTAAATGTGATAACAATAAAAACTGAAAGATGGAGAATTTCTCTCTCCATTTTTCTTAAATATAACTTAAAAATTTAATTCAGTTAAATTTAACTTAGTTGTACATGTTGGAGTGATATTTTGCAGAAAAAGTTAAATATTTGACTTTATTTTTGAAATAGGGTATCTGTTAGAGATGCCCTCATGTTATTTTTTAGTGTTATCAGGCTAATTACATATAAGGTCATATACATAATATGTATACTAGAAAAGATCACTCCACAATTTTATTCCAAATAAGATCACATTCTATAACCCCAAAAATAGAAATACTCTTAAACTTCATAATATTAACATCCATGCCATCGTTTATAAACAAAATAATCAGTCATAAATTGTCATTTATATCTATTTCATTTTCGTGCCAAAAACCCTAGCAGACCAATTTCTCTCTCCCTCTCCTTTTCATTGCCCTTAATGATGTCGTCGTCGCCCCACCGTCTCTCCACGCCACTGCTGCAACTCCTTTCCTCTTCGCGAAGTCGCGAATGTCTCTCTCTCACTCACTAGCTCTGATTGTCGCCCCTACAACAGTTGCAAACCTTAGACTCCCCACCACAAACCACAACACAAATATGTAAATTATAAAGGATTTTAGTATTTTTAGAATAAGTGTTTTTAGAATCTGTTAACTGGACAAGTAGTGCTATTATGAATCAATGTTAGTGTTTTTGTTGAAAGGAGTTAGTACTTTTAGATGTCATGATGTTATTAGTGCTATTGTGATTTTGTGCTAATGTCAGTAATGTGTTTGGTTAAGCTGCACTGGTGTTTTTTCTCTGAAGAGAGTAGTATGTTAGATGTGCTGATATCAGTAGTGTGTTTGGTTAAGATGCAGTAGTATTTTTGTTTGAAGAGAGTAGTATGTTAGATATGCTGATGTCAGTAGTGTGTTTGGTTAAGCTGCAGTATTTTTTTTGTTTGAAGAGAGTAGTATGTTAGAAGTGCTAATGCCAGTAGTGTGTTTGGTTGAGGTGCAGTAGTGTTTTTGTTAGAAGAGAGTAGTATGTTAGAAGTATTGATGTCAGTAGTGTGTTTGGTTGAGCTGTAGTAGTGCTTTTGTTTGAAGATAGTAGTATGTTAGATGTATTAATGTCAGTAGTGTGTTTGGTTGAGCTGCAGAAGTGTTTTTGCTAATCTATAGTAGAATGTTTGTATCTTTGTGGTAGTGTGATTGATTAGTATGTTTAATGGTCTGTGGTAGTGTGTTAAGTTGTCTAAAGTAGTATTTTGATGGTTCATTTTATTGTTTGGCAAAAAGGGCAGAAATGGAAGAAACGAAAAAAGCCAAAACACAAATTCTATCTGCGTTCAGAGGCTTCTACAACATCATCGAGCAACATCGAAAAGCATTGCCTCCAAAAATAGTGAAAATATTGCAGCAGACACCATTTGGCAGCATCATATGGCTCTTTGCACAGGGCTCAATGACTTTTGACGATTGCGACAAGGCTGTAGATGACATCCTACGAATGGTGAGCTCTTCGGACGTAAAAAAGAAGGCATGTATGATTTGTAGCAGAGCACATTATGACCCTAGATAATGTGAATAACCTATTTGGTCTTCCGATTGATGGTATGATTCTTCTAGTTTAGTGTGTTAGTACATTTGACTTTAAGTGATAGTATATTCAATTGCCTATAGAAGTATATCTACCCGTGTACTATTTCTGATCTTGATGCTCCAAGGATCATTCATGATATGGATTCAAAGAACAGAAGAAGACGCGAGTCAAGCTTCTTAGACAGATACAAGATTTTTGAAGGTATGCCAATTTCATAGCTTGATGATGCTGTAGAAAAAGCTGTCAAAAGGAAGGATGACAAGGATGTCGCAATTTGGTTGGTCATTTACCTGTTGTCGGCGTTCTTGTTTGCAAATTCATCTTTGACATTCTCGTGGAATGTAATCAATTTGGCTCAAGATATTGATGACCTTAAGAATTACGCTTGGTCGAAGATGCTTTTGAAACATTTAGAGAAAGGGTTGAACAACAAATCAAAAGAGAAACTCACTAATCTCACTGCCTATTTCCCCTTGATAATGGTACACCTTTCTTTCCTTGTTGTATATCTTAATGGTAGCATCTTTATTGGTCTCTGATAGTATACTTGTTGTGGAACAATATTGGGTCGCAGAAAGAACACAGATCTGCGAAAGAGTTGCAGCGAGAAAGGGATATCCTCTCAGATTTGCACAGTGGAAGTTGATAAAGGTGCACAACGAGTTCAAAAAGCTCTCTGACGAGGAGCTAGATTAGAAGAATCAGATCAAGGATCAGTTGGTACGGATGAAGAACGACAACAACTTTTTCTTTTTTGAAGAGAGCATAGACACCCCGTCATTCAACATGTGGGTAAGTCTTTATTGTTTGTTACTAGTATATTTAATTTGCACTAGTAGAATGTTCTTTTTTCTAACTTAGTGCTTCATGTTCTAAATTTGAAGGAGGAAATATCAAGAGAAGAATTGATGGAAATGGAGAAGAAAGCACGGGGAAACATGGTTGAGATCATCGAGTCTCTCCAAGAGATGTCGACATCACAACTGTGTCCATCTCAGAAAGAAGTAGATGATGCCCAACTGCTAACCAAGAAACTCGTCGAGCAGAAACAGAAGATGAAAGAACAAAATGAGTTTTGGATGGGAATGGTCTAACAAGTTTCTGCGAGAAAAGGAGGAATGCGAGAGAAATGTACAAAATATGAAGTCAAAGATGAGGGGAAAGATCTCTGATTCAGAGAACTTCATGAAAGAAAGAGACCAAGCTTACAAGCTACTAAAAGAAGCACAATTCAAGATTGCTTCATTGTAGTCAAGGAACGAGGAGCTTCAGCACGAGCTAGACAAAACAAGCTTTTGGATTCTCATATTCCAATTTTGGAGGACAACGAATCTGAGGAAATGGTGGTATCTATCTCTCTCTAATTGCCTATGGAAGTGTATTTGTTTGCTGTAAGTATGTTTGGTTTCCAATGTGATTACAGAACGAAGGAACGAGGAGCTTCAGCACGAGCTAGACAAAACAAGCTTTTGGATTCTCATATTCCAATTTTGGAGGACAACGAATCTGAGGAAATGGAGGTATCTATCTCTCTCTAATTGCCTAAGGAAGTGTATTTGTTTGCTGTAAGTATGTTTGGTTTCCAATGTGATTATAGAACGAAGAAGAAGAAGAAGAAGAAGAAGAAGAAGAAGAAGAAGAAGAAGAAGAAGAAGAAGAAGAAGAAGAAGAAGAAGAAGAAGAAGAAGAAGAAGAAGAAGAAGAAGAAGAAGAAGAAGAAGAAGAAGAAGAAGAAGAAGAAGAAGAAGAAGAAGAAGAAGGAGGAGGAGGAGGAGGAGGAGGAGGAGGAGGAGGAGGAGGAGGAGGAGGAGGAGGAGGAGGAGGAGGAGGAGGAGGAGTAGACTAAATGAGGTCAAAGTTTAAAAAGGATAGGGTGGCAGAGGAGAAGACTAAATTAGTTTTAAAATGAGATGAGGTCAGCAGTGATATCAACCATGAGGGTGGCAGAGGAGAAGACTAAATCAGTTTAAAAATGAGATGAGGTCAGAAGTGATATCAGACATGAGATGAGGTCAAAGTTTAAAAATGATAGGGTGGCATAACTAGTCCAACGTCAACTGATGTCCCAAACTAAGGATATGAAGGTCGAGACAATGAAAAGGAAGTCACCTCCTTCCTTGATCAAAGCTATGAAGAACAAATAGAGGAAGGCGACTACCAAGGACGTGCAATTTGACTACAGAACTAGAAGACAACCAAAAGCTTCAAAGTCTAAGTAGTGCAGTGCTAGTGTTTCCATTGTGATGTACTAGTGTAAACTTGAAACAATAATAGTATGTTTGAAGTATTTATCTGGTTTACTGAAAGATTGTAGTATGTTTTATCAGATAGAAGTACGTAGTGTTTTCTACAGTGATGTAGTAGTGTGTATTGGAAACAGCAGTAGTTTGTTTAACATTGAGGAATTACATTGAAATGTTTTGAAGTAGTGATCAAATGTGCTGATATACATTGTAGTGTGCTTATCAGACAAAAGTAGTGCTTTTCGTTGTGATGTAGTAATATGTGTGAGAAACAACATAGTGTTTGTTTATGTAGTGTTTATCAAGTAGTAGTGTTTTTCATTGTGATGTAGTAGTTTGTACGAGAAACAGAAGTAGTATGTGAACGGTGAGGAACTATATTGAAATATTTTAAAGACTAGATCAAATGTGCTGGTATGCATTATAGTGTGCTTATTAGATAAAAGTAATGTTTTCTGTTGTGATGTAGTAGTGTGTTCTTGTTGACATTTATGGTGATTTTAATGTCACACATGTATCGGCAAACATAAATCTCAACATAATGTCAACAAGAATAAAAGATCAACAATATATCTGCAAAACTATAACACAATTGATAAATTCGGTAAACTTTGGTAACTTTAAATCAATGTGTAAAATGTGTCCCAGAAAAGTATTGTTGGTGTTCCAGAAAGGAATTAGACATTACCAGGATAATTATAACTATATAGGCAAAGTGTACTACCTATGACTGGTAAACATACTACCTGCGACTAATATGAATACTACATACTCAGGTTTCAGTTGTTGATAAAATGTGTCCCAGAAAAGTACTGTTGGTGTTCCAGAAAGGAATTAGACATTACCAGGATAATTATAACTATATAGGCAAAGTGTACTACCTATGACTGGTAAACATACTACCTGCGACTAATATGAATACTACATACTCAGGTTTCAGTTGTTGATGACTTTATTACAAGTCTTTCCATTGTGTTTTCTAATTTCGCTACATCGACCACATCTAATGGGACTCGTCTTCCCACCTTCAACTGAAGATTTCATATGAGTATTCATTGGACAGTTGGATGGGATTCTTGTCAATGGAGCCTTCACAATGGGAGGTTCATTCAATGCATTATGGTAAAACTTCTCAATGTTGGGTATTGGCTGAATATCATACTCATAGGCAACTCTGTAACTTTCAACTTCGTAAAAATTCTCAATGTAAGCATAAATCAGATCACTGCCAGCTTGTTGTATAGCAGCAAGGGCATGAGGACAAGGAAAAGAATCAATCTCCTAGTGCCGACAGCTACAAGTGAACGCTCCAAGATCAACTGTCACGGTCTTTGTTGCATCAACTTCATACACAGTAGCACTAGACCTTCTAACCGTCCAATGCCTTCTAACACCCATCCTAGCCTTCAAAATATGCTATGCTTTAGGACACAAGATAGAGCTCCACCTTTCTGATGCCATCTTCCTGTTAGCCATGTTCTCCATCAACTTCAGCCTTAACCCCTCAAGCATATCAAAAATAGGAAGACCATACTATTCACGGGTCCAACTATTGAATGACTCTGCCACACTGTTGGACAATTTGCTAAATCGATTACCTTTAAAGAAAGCATTGCAGCACTTCGCCAAAACCAATTTATTCAAGACGTTCCTCATAAAATCTTGGCCAGAACTCAACAACTTTTGAAGGTTGAATTGATAGCTTGCTACCATTGGCGAGTATACCACAGTCATGAAATCATGAACGATGGTTTCTACATCATGATACTAACCATTACTAAGTACTAAATTAACACTTAACACTCAACAACGATGAGTCAATTAAAACCCTTTTTAGTAGATGTAGCATTGGTAAATAGGGATCGTTCTTAACCGGGGATTGAGGGTGCATGCATAACTATGCTAGGTTTGTTTATGGGGGTGCGAGATTTGGTTTGTTTAACTAATAACCTACGAAATTTAAACCTAATTCTACTATGTACACATGATCATCACATCATGTATACCTCCACCGTTTTCATGTTTCACTTACCCAGTATCAACGAAATTCTTATCTTTCAACCTGCAATTTATACACATGCTTTTAAGAGTGCGACGAAGAGCGCCTACACCTTAATTTATGTAAGATTCATACAAAACATGCTAGAGAGGAACGAAGAGCGTATCACCCAACACATTAAGAAGCTTTAAGCATACAAGCATGCATACAAGCAAAGTCCAAAAACTAAGAACACATGGAAGGTAACATAAGTAAGTAAAAACGTATAGCCTTTATTAAAAAAATCACAAGTCGTAAACCGAATTCTTTACAAGAAAAAAGATGAGATAGAAGGTTTATGGTTACACTTTTGGAGTCTGTGAAGAGCACTAACACGCCTCGAGTGGATGGATTCTCAAGAACAAGACGAAGAGCGCCGATTATTCTTGATCCGTGAGGAGGGAGCTTCGGCCTTGGAGGGAATTAGGCTTAGGACGACTTGGGAGGTGTTTTGGGCAGAGCTTTTCTGTCTATGATGTGTGATAATGAAACTCTAGCCGAGCCCTCTTTTATATAGGCCAAGAAAAGCCTAGTTCGACTCCTCTAAGAACTCTAACTACTCCACCCGGGTAACCTGACCCTTCTTCACTAAAATAGGAATTTCTCTCATTATAGAACTCCAAATCTTTTGATTCCAGTTGCGTTGGAAACTAGACTTCTAGATCATTCCAACCATATGCTAATCGCATCTAGATTCATCCGGATCTGTTCACAGTGGTCTTTCGAAGTGGGTTGATGTACAAAGTCTGATTTCTGATAATTCATTTTAATCCATCTTCTTTCTTTGGGCTTCTTTGGACATGTTTTTGGTCCTCAATTCTTGACACCATGTGGGAAAGCATTTTAGTAACCATTTTGAAGACCATTTCTCGGACCATTTCTTCTCTGGAATTAGGAACTTTTCTCCTTAGCCAACTTTTAGCTCCGAAACGCCTCATTTATTATTTCCTCCTTTATTTCTACCTAAAAACATAAAGTAAGTTAGAAACATATTTACTAAGCATAAAACAAAGTTAAATATAGAGAGAAAGACATTAATAATCAAGCATAAAATGCGTAGATCAAATTCCCCCACACTTAGACTTTGCTAGTCCCTAGCAAATACATAACAAAGCAATGGACTCGATAAAAGAAAAATAATAAAGGGAAAAACACAAAGGTAAACGTGACACTTATATACAAACATACTTAGATATTTCAACATTTCAAAGCCGCAAATTCTCATGTAATCATGTTTGAAAACGATAGAAATACTAAGTTGAACAAAACTAAGCCCTTACTCAAATTTGTCTCAGAAAATTCTTCAAGTCTATGGCGATGGAATCATAATGTTTTCACATGAATGTTCAATGAATCAATAGATAATAGAGATATGATCATGTCATGAACAAGTAAGACGTGGAGAAAAAATAATAGTGATGTTAAAGCTGTGCATGTTTCGAATAAAGTTCAAATCAACTCACATGGATGCACTCATCATATTTTCACTTATGCAAAAGTTTCACTCAAAGTGTTTGTTAATTTCAATGAAAATTCATGCATGGGAAGAGATACTTGCACAAATGAACCAAAACCATATGCTTACTCATGCAACTTACTTCACAGATTGAAGGCTACTCATCTTAAGGATCAAAAATGACTTTTAAGGATTGTAATGGGGCTTAGGCTAAGGCATTCAAAAATATGGATATGTGGTGGTTAAGAACATTCAAAAAACTTAGTCAAAGCACCAAAAACTTCATAAGTTTCCTTCATCCTCCTCTCACCAACGTCACCATGTGTAAAGTTTAAGTACACGGACCAGATTTCATCTTGTTGGACTATAACTTTATTCTAAACTTCCCTTGAGCTTTTGTAGACAGGACAAATGCCACATTTCTTCACTTTTGGGCCTTCAATTCAATACAAACTCCAAATCCACAAGTATGGGGGACATTAATCCAAAATTTAACATCTAAATCACATTGCTGGAGAGCTTCTTTTTTTCTTCTCTTTTTTTGTAGCTCTCGAATTTTTTTTCTTCTTTTTATTTTCGACAATTGCAAACTTTTTTCAAGGTATTTGGACAAGTCTATCCCCATACACATATCTCCTCATGATGTTCACACCATCTCCATGATTCTAGCTTCAAAAATCCCCACCAAGTCTTTTGAACAAGGGTACGGATATTCTACACTAGGTTAAAGTGTTAAGATATGTATGGTAATGAAATAAAGGCATAATGTGGGCTGAAATGGGTTATCTAGGGGTGTCGCAACTCGTGCGCACAAATGGGACACATGGCAATTTGGCAAAGTGGTGGATATCCTAAGTGCCTTTGATCACATCCAAAATCAGAGTATGTATCACTATAAGCTTTGCAAATTGACATGAGTAAGTTCTAGTATTCTTGAGTTCATTAAGATCTATGGCAAGTGAGTATATGAATGATTTTGAGACCTATGATCTAGTATGTACGAAATTTTCACTCAAAAAGAAGTGTTTAAGGCTCAAAATCTCACTTAAGGCTCATATGATTCAAAACTTATTCTCACATGCGATTTCTGTACCAAGTTTTATCAAACCATATCTACTACATGTCATGACACTCAAAAGATATCTCAATTAGCACATGAATTCATCCTTAATGATATGCAGCGCCATTTTTGTATTCTTTTCGGTCCAATTTCATCGTAGACTAACTAAGGGCATCCTAAAGACTTTTTAAAACACTAAGTTAAACAAAAAGACTCACAACAATTTTTTTAGGGCATCATCCACCAGAAGGTTCCATTGTCAGCCCGTTTTTACAATTTATGACTCAAATAAGTTGTAAACTCCTCCCCCACACTTCAACTCTACATTGTCCTCAATGTACTAAAGTAAAGCATAGAATTCGAGCATGAAGGAAGGACTCACGAAAATTCTACTTATTTAAATTAAAGTAACGAAATTAAAAAGAGATTGGGGAAGAGAATGCAAATCTGTTGATGACTCCTTCATTGGGTTGCCTCCCAAGTAGCGCTTGTTGTTTAACGTCTTCCAGCCTAGACGTGATGCATTCTTCATGTGGTTGAAGGTGATGGCTCCATGAGTTTGTCTTCTTCAACGTTGTGCTCCTCAAAATTGTCATAATATGGCTTCAACCGTTGACCATTCACCATGAACACTTTGCCGGATTCTAAGGACATGATTTCTATGGCTCCATGATAAAAAACTTGCACCACAATGTATGGACCAATCCATCTCGAACGCAGCTTGCCCGGAAAGAGTCGAAGTCTTGAATGAAATAGTAAAACCTTTTGCCCAACCTCAAAACTCTTTGTACGAATCATCTTGTCATGAATGCGCTTTGTCCTCTCCTTGTAGATCCATGCATTGTCAAATGCCTCGTTCTGGATTTCTTCTAACTCACATAACTGCAATTTTCGATGCAATCCAGCTTCATCCTTGTCCATGTTGAATTTCTTCACCGCCTACCAAGCTTTGTGCTCTAGCTCCACTGGAAGATGACAAGACTTCCCATAAACAAGTCGATATGGTGACATGCCTATAGGGGTCTTGTACGCTGTTCTATATGCCCACAAAGCATCATCCAAACACTTGCTCCAGTCTTTGCGGTTTGGCTTGATAGTACGTTCCAAGATCTTCTTGATTTCTCGATTTGAGACCTCCGCCATGCCATTTGTTTGTAGATGATAAGGTGTAGAAACTTTGTGCTTGACTCCATATTTCTTCATCAACGCCTCAACTGTCTTGTTGCGAAAATGACTCCCTCCATCACTGATTAGAACACGCGGCATCCCAAACCTTGAAAATATGTTCGTTTTGAGGAAATCTGCAACAACTCGCGAATCATTAGTACGGGTGGCTTTTGCTTCCACCCATTTCGAAACATAATCAACAGCGAGTAAAATGTAAGTGAAACCGTTAGATGGAGGAAAATGTCCCATAAAATCAATGCCCCAAACATCAAAAATTTCGACATTCAATATATAGAACTGCGGCATTTGATCTCTAGCACCAATATTTCTGGATCGTTGGCACCTATCACACTTAGCACAAAAGTCATTAGAATCACGAAATAAGGTAGGCCAAAAGAAACCACAATCTAACACTTTAAGGTCTGTCTTTTTCGAACCAAAATGACCGCCACATGCACCATTGTGACAAAACTCAAGAATAGATGCAAACTCATCATCCGGAACACACCTTCTAATCACTAAATCAGCACATTGTTTCCACAAGTAAGGTTCATCCCAAATAAAAGTCCTAGCATTACTTCGAAGTTTGTCACGTTGAGCCTTGTGCAAAAATGATGGAAACTCACCGGTAATTAAATAGTTTACAATATCCGCATACCAAGGAGTTTCAGAGGCACTTACCTGAAGTCCGAAGAGTTGTTCATCCGGAAAATTCTCTTCAATTGCAACGTTGGACTTCTCTTTAACAATCCTAGAGAGGTGATCGGCTACCACGTTCTCTACTCCCTTTTTGTCCTTGATTTCCACATCAAACTCTTGTAGAAGTAGTATCCAACGTATGAGCCTCGGTTTCGCATCCTTTTTCTGCATCAAATACTTCAAAGCTGCATGATCAGTGTAAATTATAACCTTACTTTGAAGTAAATAGGATCGAAACTTGTCCAATGCAAACACCACCGCCAACATCTCTTTCTCGGTTGTTATGTAGTTGGCTGTGAGCATCATCAAGTGTCTTAGAAGCATAATAAATGGCGTATGGCTTCTTATCTCTCCGTTGTCCCAATACAGCTCCAACAGCATAATCCGATGCATCACACATAAGTTCAAATGGTTGAGACCAATCCGGAGCACAAAGAATAGGGGCACTTGTCAATAACTCCTTAAGCTTCTCAAATGCAACTCCACATTCTTCATCAAAAGCAAATGGAGTGTCCTTCTGAAGCAGCTTGCACAAGGGACGTGAGATGTGGGAAAAGTCCTTGATGAACCTCCTGTAGAAACCTGCGTGTCCAAGAAAAGAACAAATCTCTCTAACCGAAGTTGGAGAAGGTAAGTACCGCACAAGATCTACCTTAGATTTATCAACTTCTATACCCTTTTTCGAAACAATGTGACCTAAGACAATCCCTTGAGTGACCATAAAATGACACTTCTCCCAATTAAGTACCAAGTTCGTTTCAACGCATCTTTGCAAAATTAGTTCTAAGTGATCTAAACATGCATCGAAATCCTTCCCAAATACACTAAAATCATCCATGAAAACCTCAATTATTTTCTCAGTGTATTCAGAAAAGATAGAGAGCATGCAACGTTGAAATGTACCTGGGGCATTATTTACAAGCGGTATTCAAGCTCTTATTTTTGCAACCTTAGCTGCGGCTTATATAGGTGAATCTATGGAAGGTCATCATTGACTAGTTTTCAACACAGTTTTTTTTAGCTTAGCTTGACGCAATGTATGTGCCTACTTATGGAAGATAAATATATAAAAATTGAATTTTTGAATAGAGTACGGAATAGAGTCATATTAATATGTTATATGCAAGACATAAAGTATAAAGTAGTTACATTTAGTAACTTAGAATTGAGATATGAATACACTAGATTGCTCAAAAAAATTGTATCCAAATGGCATACGACGATAAGCAAACGTTCCAAAAGGGCATATGAACGTTGTTTTCTCTTGATCCTCCTCAGCAATGCTAATCTGGTTGTAACCCGAATATCCATCAACGAAGCAATAATAAGAATGACCAGCCAATCTCTCAAGCATCTGATCAATGAATGGCAAAGAAAAGTGATCCTTTCGAGTGCTAGCGTTGAGCTTCCTATAGTCAATGCAAACCCTGTGGCCAGTGATGGTTCGTTGAGGCACTAATTCATTCTCTGCATTCTTCACAACAATTATTCCAAATTTTTTAGGAACAACTTGCACAGGTGAGACCCAACGACTATCCGAAATTGGATAGATAACTCCACAATCTAAGAGTTTGATGACTTCCTTCTTCACAACCTCCATCATATGCAGATGGAGCATTCTTTGAGCTTCACGAGAGGGCTTAGCTCCATCTTCAAGTAAAATGCGATGAACACAAGTTGCAGGATTGATACTTTTGATGTCCGCAAGTGTTCAACCGATAGCGGTTTTGTATTGTTGAAACATATGAACTAACTTCACTTCCTGTTCTTCCTCCAAAGATGAAGAGATGATAACCGGTAAAGTCTCATTGTCTCCCAAGTAAGCATACTTCAAATGGTCCGGTAACACCTTGAGTTCTAATGCCGGTGCTCGAACAATGGAGGGAATTAGCTTGTTTTAACCATAAGCCAAGGGAATAGGAGCTGCCTTGGAAATCACGTTGGCTTGCTCATTGAGGAGCGACGCCATCGTCTTCACCCTAGGCTCAAAATTCTCGATCAAAGCATCCAAGAGAGCTTCTTCATCTAGTTGGTTCAACCCAACTCCTTCTTGAATCACAGTGTCGAGCTCATCTTCTCTAAGTGTGTCGAGATGCTGCTGCGCCAAATCTTCAACTATATCATATGAAAAACATGCATTGACACAAGCAGTGGGAACTTTCATGGCATCAAGAATGTTGAACTCAATCCTTTCTCCATCAATCTCCATGGAAAACGTTCCCTCGAACACATCAATCTTTGTTCTTGCAGTCCTCATGAAAGGTCGTCCGAGTAATAATGGTATGGTGTTCAACGGACTTTCCTCCATGTCAACAATGTAAAAGTCAGCAGGAAAGATCAGGTTGTTGACTTATACAAGAACATCTTCAACATATCCCCTGGGATATTTATGAGATTGGTCGGCTAACTGTATGATGACATTATCTTGCTTAAGCTCGCCAAGCTCCATGGATGTATAAAGATAGTAAGGCATCACATTGATTGATGCACCCAAGTCAAGCATGACATCTTCAAATCTGGTGTCACCAATAACACAAGGGACAGAAAAGCTCCCAGGGTCCTTCAATTTTGGGGGTAACCGATGCTGCAACACAGCCGAAACTGTTGCATTCACCTTCACGACCTCCTTCGCTCTCGTTTGCCTCCTCTGGGTGCATAACTCTTTCAAAAACTTGGCATATATCGGCACTTGCTTTATGCACTCAATCAAGGGTAGGTTAACTTGCACTTTTCGAAAGATGTCCAGGATTTCCTCGTATTGATCATCCTTCTTTGATTTTGATAATCTGTGTGGGAATGGTGCACGAGCAAACGAAGCATTAGTATTAACAGAACTTGAAGGGATAGAGTTAATACCTTTGGTTGGGGTAGGTGGCGTTGGTGATTGTGGCCTCAAAAGTGGCGCCACTTTCTTCTTGTTCTTGGCATCTTTGGTTGCCGGATCTTCTTCTAAATCTTCATCCTCCACAACATCATAAGTTAATGGTGTTGCCTTCAGCTTAGCTCCGTCCAACGTTGGACTCTCCAAAATCCTTCCACTTCTTGTTGTAATCACACTCACATTCCTTGGTGGTGGTTGAGGTTGAGATGGAAGTTGTCCGGAAACCCTAAATTGCCCCATGAAATCCACAAGTTGACCCATTTGCTTCTTCATTTCAGAGATATCTTGTTCATGAGACTCCAACGTGGCCTTTGTTTAGTTTTGTCCATCGATTAGAGCTTGTGTGGAGTTGGACAGTTGAGCAAGCATCTTGTCATAGTCCGGATTTGTAAATTGTTAGACCGGAGGAGCTTGTGGTGGTGGCATGGACGCTTGAGGCATTGGTGGCCTTTGTTGATAGGGAGCACGTTGGAATTGTTATTGTTGAGGTGCTGGAGGGTTAAGACATCCCTCATTGCTACTCCACTTGAAACCAGGATGATCACGGTTGCCAAAATTGTTGTAGTTGTTGTAACGCTGGCCTCCTTGATATCCACCAATGGCGTTGACTTGTTCTTCTGTAGGCGGTTCCATTGTTGTAGGACATTGCTCACTATAATGTCCTTGGATGTGGCAAAAGCCACATGTTGGTCCCAAAGCTGCCTTGGCTCTCTTTACTTCTAATTCAAGCACTTGCTCCATCAAGTCGGAGAGTTTGTCATACTTGTCATCCGGTGCTGGCTTAGAACTTACTACAGCTACAGTCTTGCGTGGTGCCATCCCATATTGAGCATCATTGTTGGCTCGATTTTCCAATAGTGCACGAGCTTGTACCTTAGTGAAATCCATGAATGCTCCATTTGCAGCGGCATCAAGAAGCTCTCGATCAAATGGTTTGAGACCATCATAGAAGTAGTTCATGAGGTTAGTTTCAGAGAATCCATGTGATGGGCAGGTGGCGTAGAGAACCTTAAATCTGTCATAGTATTGGCCAAAAGACTCATCCGCGGCCTGTGCAATTCCAGTGATCTTCTTCCTCAAAACAATGATCTTTGAGGCCGGAAAGTACTTGCTTAAGAAAGCATCCGCTAGTTATTTCCATATGGTGATGTGATTCGGTGGGAGTTCCATAAGCCAAGTTTGTGCTCTCTCTTTCAAGGTGAAAGGAAACGCCTTGAGTCTCAAGAGTTCTTCATCAGCATCCGCAGGCTTCATACTTGCGCACACAAACTGGAATTGCCTTAAATGCATATTAGGATCTTCATGCGCCATCCCTTGAAAGATAGGTAGGCGATGGAGAAATCCGCTCTTTAGCTCAATGTCCTTCTTCTCCTCTTGAGGTTCCGGAAATCTGATGCATGAGGGGCTGGCACTCCAATCAGTAGAACAAGTGCGTTGGCGAAGTGATTGTTGAGCATTGTTTGCGTTGGCCATTGGTACGTGCTCTTGTTCTTGTTCTTCTTCTATTATCAAATGTTCCGGGTGCTGGGATGATCTTGGTGTGTCAATGTCGTCCTCAACAATAGGTCGGTCAAGGTCTTCCACCGCGTTGATAGAAATGATCACAGTGCGAGTACGAAGTTGAACTTCACGTGGAGTAGGTCTGATCATTCATAAATCTGAGCATCCACCAAAGACCAAGTGTTAGTACCAAAAGAATACACAATAAAAACAAGATACTAGGCCAAAAATGTAACACAAACAAAGCACAAAGAAAGGTACACGAAAATCACACAAAAGTACACAAAACACAGAAACACATGAAAAATTTACGAGTACACTAAAACAGGGGAATCGACCGGTCAAAATTAATAGGCATGGAATAATCGACTGGTCGAAAACTAGAGTTTCTCAACAATTCAAAAGTTCTAAGTTATGAATGCAAGGGCTTTAAATATCCTAGATGATATGAAACGTAGTATGAACAATCTAGAACAAGTTAACACACATATTTACATGGTTTCCTGCAAGAGTAGACGAGGTTAGTGTATAAACAGATGGAAGGTTTAAAGGAACACACATATGTACATAAATCACACAAATGCAATCAAACAATACTTCAACAAATTCATGCATCATATATTCAAATCGTCACCCAAACATATCAAACAAGAACTTAGATGAAGTATGGAGTGAATGCATAAGAGAAAAGTGTTAGAAACCTGCAGAAAACACAAAAGTTACGTGCTAATTTATGATGCAAAGTGACCTATCTTTTGGCCTCATGTCCCTAACTTCACTTAGGTTAGGGTACCCGGTGATGAAATCTGAGCATCACAAAGCCGCCACAAGGTTATGCAGACTAAATGCAATGTTTTAATTAGTGTTTAATTACAAAATTTGGTGCAACACACATGTCCACGTTTTTATGCACAAGTATAGGTCATTTTGAGTGCGCTTCGGATTTAAAGAGAGTACACTTGCTTGATCTTTAGGTCGTTCAAAGGACGTGCAACCCGCGCGATAAAGTATAAACTTCCAATCGAATGGTCTTGGTTCAATCGAAAAACATGGCCAGTTGGGGATAGAGATAACGCGAGAGGTAGGACTAATTTCGACAATGCATCCTGAGGCTTACCGATCATGGAAAGTAGGTTTAGTCCTTATCTTCTTTGGGCAACTTTAATGAACTTGGCCAGTTAGCAAGAGAGACCATGAGAGGTAAGACCGATTTGAGATCTCGGATCCAGAACCCGTTATAGAAACCATCACCTTCTAGACACCAAATCACCAAAGATATCTTACTCAAAGATAAGTATTCATCCACTCACCGGATCATTGGTATAAACTCCATTGATGCAAGTCTTTCTTAGATCCAGAACCTGTCACCAATCATAACCCGTTTCTAGACACCATGTCCGACATTCAACCAATCTTTCGAAAATTTACACTCCCTCAAGTCCATAGTAGACTCCGCCCTCAACCTCATGTCCATAACTTCACTTAGGTTATGGTGTGTGGTGATGAAATCCACACATCACAAGGGGTTTAGGAGATAAACTTTGGAAAAGAGGCGTCATCTATTCACAATGAGTGCGACTTAATCAACCAAGCTCATGTACTTAATGTAAATCCAAAACTTTCCTTTAAGGTGTATACATGGCTGCAAAAAAAAAAAAAAAAAATAAAATAAAATACAATATGAACAAGTGTTAGTACACAAATATAATCAAAAATTTCGTGGGTTTTATATACATGCTTAATATTTACACAATTTCACATATTTACAAAGAACACATGCAATTCCAGATTCGTGCAAACTTGAGCACAACTGCTTGTCGATTTTTTCCAGAATTATTGGCTCGGCGGAATTCAATGCAATTTTACAGTCACAAACTAGACACGTAACCAAACAATCCTGAAAATTTTCAGATTTTTATGAGACATGTAGCTATGTCAAATAATTTATACAAAATATGGAAGTGCACAGTTTCGAAAACAGAAAAATATAAACATATTGTACAAGCATAATCACACAATTCTTTACAATCCCCGGCAACGGCGCCAAAATTGATACTAACAATTACTAAGTACTAAATTAACACTTAACACTCAACAACAATGAGTCAATTAAAACCCTTTTTAGTAGATGTAGCATTGGTAAATAGGGATCGTTCTTAACCGGGGATTGAGAGTGCATGCATAACTATGCTATGTTTGTTTATGTAGGTGCGAGATTTGGTTTGTTTAACTAATAACCTACGAAATTTAAACCTAATTCTACTATGTACACGTGATCATCACATCATGTCTACCTCCACCGTTTTCATGCTTCACTTACCCAGTATCAACGAAATTCTTACCTTTCAACCTGCAATTTATACACATGCTTTTAAGAGTGCGACGAAGAGTGCCTACACCTTAATTTATCTAAGATTCATACAAAACATGCTAGAGAGGAACGAAGAGCGTATCACCCAACACATTAAGAAGCTTTAAGCATACAAGCATGCATACAAGCAAAGTCCAAAAACTAAGAACACATGGAAGGTAACATAAGTAAGTAAAAACGTATAGCCTTTATTAAACAAATCACAAGTCGTAAACCGAATTATTTACAAGAAAAAAGATGAGATAGAAGGTTTATGGTTACACTTTTAGAGTCTGTGAAGAGCACTAACAACGCCTCGAGTGGATGGATTCTCAAGAACAAGATGAAGAGCGCCGATTATTCTTGATCCGTGAGGAGAGAGTTTCGGCCTTTGAGGGAATTAGGCTTAGGACGACTTGGGAGGTGTTTTGGGAAGAGCTTTGCTGTCTATGATGTGTGATAATGAAACCCTAGTCGAGCCCTCTTTTATATAGGCCAAGAAAAGCCTAGTTCAACTCCTCTTAGAACTCTAACTACTCCACCCGGGTAACCTGGCATTCTCCACTAAAATAGGAATTTCTCTCGTTATAGGACTCCAAATCGTTTGATTCCAGTTGCGTTGGAAACTAGACTTCTATATCTTTCCAACCATATGCTAATCGCATCTAGATTCATCCGGATCTGTTCACAGTGGTCTTTCGAAGTGGGCTGATGTACAAAGGCTGATTTCTGATAATTCATTTTAATCCATCTTCTTTCTTTGAGCTTCTTTGGACATGCTTTTGGTCTTCAATTCTTGACACCATGTGGGAAAGCATTTTAGTAACCATTTTGAAGACCATTTCTCGGACAATGAATTTCTCTCGTTATAGGACTCCAAATCGTTTGATTCCAGTTGCGTTGGAAACTAGACTTCTATATCTTTCCAACCATATGCTAATCGCGTCTAGATTCATCCGGATCTGTTCACAGTGGTCTTTCGAAGTGGGCTGATGTACAAAGGCTGATTTCTGATAATTCATTTTAATCCATCTTCTTTCTTTGGGCTTCTTTGGACATGCTTTTGGTCTTCAATTCTTGACACCATGTGGGAAAGCATTTTAGTAGCCATTTTGAAGACCATTTCTCGGACAATTTCTTCTCTGAAATTAGGAACTTTTCTCCTTAGCCAACTTTTAGCTCCGAAACGCCTCCTTTATTATTTCCTCATTTATTTCTACCTAAAAACATAAAGTAAGTTAGAAACATATTTACTAAGCATAAAACAAAGTTAAATATAGAGAGAAAGACATTAATAATCAAGCATAAAATGCGTAGATCACATCATAAATACCCTTTTTCTTCTTATAAATCTTTTCCACATTCTTTTTTAAGTGATAATAGTAAGAGGAATGAGAAAATTCAGGGAACCTCGTAGGCACAGCATCCAATAACCCATCATGTCGATCTGTGAAAAAAGTGATGATTTTTCCTTGTGGCGACAAAATAGTGTAGAGATGATCAAAAAACCATTTCTGATTGGCTTTATTTTTAGAATCCACAATGGCAAAAGCAAAAGGGTAGAATTCTACAAATTATCAAACAATATAGTTACAACATACATGGATAACCATACTATCGCAGTCGACTCAACATATTATCACAGGTTGTTGAAAGCACTACTCTGCTGAAACTTGAAGACACTAACAAGTCAAAAAAGGCATGACATAACAACTTTATCATAATATTATCATAGTTGACTCAACATATATACTACCACAGGTTGTTGAAAGCACTACTCTGCAAATTATCAAATAATAGAGTTACAACATTACATGGATAACCATACTATCGCAGTCGACTCAACATACTATCACAGGTTGTTGAAAGCACTACTCTGCTGAAACTTGAAGACACTAACAAGTCAAAAAAGGCACGACATAACAGCTTTATCATAATACTATCATAGTTGACTCAACATATATACTACCACAGGTTGTTGAAAGCACTACTCTGCTGAAACTTGAAGACACCAACAAATCAAAAAAGGCATGACATAACAGTTTTACATAATATTATCACGGTTGACTCGACAAACTACCACAAGTTGTTGAAAGCACTACTCTGCTGGAACTTGAAGACACTAACAAGAGTTAAAAAAGACATGACATAATAGCTTCATCATAATACTATAGCAGTGTACTCAGAAAACTACCACAGGTTGTTTAAAACACTACCTGCTAGAACTTGATGACCTCTAACCTAATAGTTTGATGAGTGTACTACTCTAGTTGTTGGATAGTACTATTGTTATTAGTTTTATACACTACCAGTAACCGAAAACACACCTTCATTCCAGTTCTTTTCGGTGGCATAGAGCATGTATCCTTTGTACTTGCCCTTCAGATGAGTAGAATCGACAAAAAAAATAAGCACGCATTACATAAAACTCTTGATGCATCTACCAAAACATAAGAAGAAGTGCTTGAAATGCTTGGTGAGTGGATCCATCTCCAAGATGCAATGAGAATCAAGGTTGGTAGCCAACACCTGCTCACAATACCAAGACAACTGAGACTAGGACTCACTTTCGTTGCCCCGTACTGAACGTGTCGCCAACTCTCTTGCATACAAAGTAGTATGATAGGACACATGCAAACCATAAGAATTTTGAAATGTTGATAGAAGGATTGGCTTTTACAGAAGGATTGGCATTCCACTCAGAACAAACAATGGACTTAATGGTATGAGGACCAAGATGTTTGCTCTTTCCCTCGCGAATACGATCGGCACATGTGTGAGTGTTATTCAGCTCCCGAATGACAAAAAAGTTGTTGGCCTTGCACCTAAAAGCACAAAAAATTTCCAAGGACATCCTCATTCCTTTTTGGAACAATGTGCCACAATTTTGTCCTTGTGATTCCTGAAGTATTCAAAGGTGAAACCAGACTCAAAAGCATACTTATTCAACTTCTCCCTACATTCCACGGCACCACCTTCAAACTTTTGAATCACATGACTTATATAACTTCTCCACTCATTGGTCAAATAAGGGATTGGATCTTCTAGCCTAAAGCAACCCAAATAATCATTGGGATCAAGCAAATTAGTCAAAGATTATGACGTTCAAGTCAGGGAAGAAGAAACATCAACAAAGGCTCTAACGGAATGCACATCAATAACCAAACTACCCTGCCCATAATCCTTGGCCACAATATCCATAAAGGATACTTCAAGTTCGATCATAGTCTTCATCATCAACTTCAAGTCTCTGTCACCGGATAACATACAATTTGGATAACATGGTAATGAGAAACCAAGAGTGAAAGAATCCAACTCAAACTAGGAAACCGTGATGACACCTTCATGACCACATCAATAAAAGCTATAGTAGGTGTAAGGAAGAACATGATTGTTGGGTTATTGTAGGTGCACTTTGCATACAAGTCTGATTCTATAGCTACTTATCTGCAAATCAAAGAGACACTGCTCAGAGAACAGAAGTATTATGTTTAATAGTCATCAATAGTATGTTCAGTCAACACAGGTAGTACTGTTACGTGTAAAACATAAAGGAAACTTATAGAACATCAAACTAGTATTCTCATAGGCTTACAGTAGTGTACTCACTCAACAAAGGTAGTACTATTACATATACAACATAATGGAAACTTACAAAACAACAAACTAGTACTCTCAGAGGCTTGCAATAGTGTGTTCAGTTAACATAGGTAGTACTGTTATCTCATACTTTATACTAATTGTCAAAAATCACAAATTAACAACCTCAAAGCACACAAAAACACATGAATCACAACAACAATCATACAGAAGTATCACTACGATGCATTGATCCATCATAAACATTACCAGAATATGAAATCAACTCAATCGAAAAACTGAAATTCAAAATCGAAGTGCGAGATGAGAATTCAAAATCACAGCTTAAACAAAGCAAGATCAAACAACACAAAACATCTACAAAAACGAAGAATCGAAGCGTCGCCCTATATCGTAATAACAACAAAATCTCAAATTCGCCAGAATCTTCCTCTCACCGAAGCTTCCTCTCATCGGAATCTTCCTCTTGCCATTGATGATGTCTAGTCCAGTCTCTCTCTCTCTCTCTCTAGCCGAAATCTTCCTCTCGCCGGAATCTGAGATTGGTGCAGCTCTCTCTCTCTCTCTCTCTCTCTAGATCACTCTCTCTCTCCTCCACATGTTTTTGAATTTGAAAGGAAATAGAATTCTTATATGTTATATATGAGGTCAAAATTGGAAAGTGAAAAAATTAGGAAACTACACGTTGACCTGATTTGTACAAAAAAACATTAAGTGACCTTATTAGGAAAATAAGGTCTCTAAGAGACCTTATATGTAATTTTCTATTATTGGAATTAGGGCTAGGCGCGGATTATGTAGGTTTGGTAAAATGTAAACCACAATAGATTTATTTATTCGGTGCACCCACATTTTGTTGTGGAGCGATACAGTTTTGGTATTTAACCCTCATTTAATAATCTAGAATAAATTATGAAATTTAAAAATTTAAATATTACATATTCTAATAAATCCCTGTTCAATGATATCACAAATAAAATGTGTTTAAAGTTAAAACATTAAAATTCATAATATAAAGAAAATATAAATTAAAATAACTTGCACATAGGTTGGCTCCATAATTATTTTTTTCGTTACTTCTTTTGCTACTCGACAATCTTCATTCTTCTTCTCTAAACCGTACAGTTCGATTGAGGATCATAAAAAGTGTGTGTAGGTTTGGTTTGATAGTTTAGTTACTTAAATGTTGTTAGAATATTATTAGGGTTTTAAGCTAGGTTACATTGGTCATACCGTCAAATTCCCACTTAAAAGTAATAAATAAAAAAAATTAGCTAAATTAAAAATATAAATTAACCAATAAAATATAGGCAACAGTAAAAAGTTAAAACGATGCGGTGCGGTATATTCGGGTTTTGATTACTCAACCTGCAACCACCCCGTTATATTCGGTAGAAGTGTGGTTTGTCGGTGAACTTGCACCCATATCATTCAGTGCAGTTCCCGTTTTACTTTTTCGAATCGGTGCAGTGCAGTTCCCACTTGTAAAGCGGTTTTTCCAGCCCTCATTAGAATATTGTTGGTATGGATGTGATTGCTAATTTGTTACTATAAAAATTTATTGCAATCTAGTCTAATATTGTTGGCAATCAACTTTACAAATGTGAGACTCATCCCGAAAGTCCAAAATCCGACAAGGATCACATACTACAGGCTGATTGATTTATTCAATTTTATGTAAAAGATTGAGGCAAAGGTGGTGCCAATTGGAAAATAGGTTGAAGTCTATTTTACTGCCGATTGTTGACCTGTGTCAGAGTGTCTTTATCCCAAGCAGGTTGATTACAGATAACAAGCTGATGGAAAATGAGGTGGCTTATCACATGTGAACAAAATAGAGGTGGCATTGCGGGGCGAATGACACTGAAATTGGATATTAGTAAGGCTTATGATAAAATTTAGTGGTCTTATTTGTGGTCTATTCTACTTAGGTTAGTTTTTCCATATGTGTTGGGTTGATAATATCATGGCTTGTGTGACTTTGGTTAGGTATTCTTTCTTGAATAATGGGGCACCTAGCCGAGGCCTAAGACAAAGTGATCATTTATCTCCCTACTTGTTTATGCAGTGATCTAAAGGGTTATTTTCTTTACTGTGTCGGGCTTAGGAAACAAAGAAGTTGGAACATATCAGTATTTTTCAGAAGGCAGTGGTGTTATCCCATCTATTGTTTGCGGATGATAATATGATTTTCTCTCAGGCTTCCACACAAACTTGCTATAATATGATGGAGGTTCTGAGGCTATATAAGGAGGCTTCAGGTTATTGATATTCGGGTCATTTCATCAACTACGATAATAGTAGTGTCTGTTTCATTCATGAATTTAATGGAGGCACAACAGGGTGAGTATGCTCATCTTTTACAGATGTCTCTGGTTCCTTATTATGAGAAGTACTTGGGTTAATTTGCCTACACATGTGGGACAGAGTAAGAAGGATACGTTTGCTTATATAAAAGACAAGCTCCGAGATCGTTTGAAGGGATGGAATGGGTTCTCATTGAGTGTTGTAATGTGTGAGCTCATGATAAAGGTGGTGGCATAGTCACTTCTGACCTATGCCATGAATTGTTTCTTGTTGTTGAAGAATTTTTGTTAAGAGCTCCAACAAATGTGTGCTAACTTTTTTGGGGGTGATACTGCAGATCATAGACGGATACATCGGTGTACTTGAGATAGTATGTGCAGGTCGAAGGATAGAGGAGAGGTGGATATCTAAAATTTGTATGATTTTAACCTTGTGTTGTTAGCTAAACAGGCTTAACGATTGATTATGGATCTAGATTCTCTGGTGAGACAGGTCTTTAGAGCCAATTTGTGACGACCCGAACCAGAATCAGATGTGTGTTTGGCACGATTCTCGAGATTTGAGTTTAGTCGCAGTTTTACGATATTATGTGGTTTGCCGATTCGATTCGCGACTTTGTTTTCGGTCGAGAATTTGGGTTGAGTGTCTTCACGGAAATGGTAGAGTACGTGATTTCGAGCTCGTGGGTAGTTCCGGAAGATTTTTCCGATAACTGAGGAATATTTTATGATTATTCGTAGTTTCGGGTTCCGACGAGTTTATCCATTTGTTTCGAGTTTATCCGAATCGTGATGGTTATCTATTTCGAATCGTCGATCGACCCGAGGGACGAGTATAAATATCGAAAAGTCGAAAAATAGTCTAGAAAATAGTCGAGAGTTCATTTTGGAAGTTGACCAGTCGTTGACTTTCCTAAAAAGGAAATTTTGACCGTTGACCGAGGAGAGGGAGACTTTCCCGTTTCGGCCTTCACTTCCGGCGACCGGATTCCGGCCACCATCCGCCTCGGGACAGGTACGGTTCGATTCCTTGAGTGATTTTGAGTTGGATGGTTGTGGGTTTGAGTGGAATTGATACGGTTTTGGTTGAACCCGAGTTGAGTTTTCTTGCCGGAATTCGGCCTTAATGGGGGGAGCTTTTCCGGTGACCTTTGGTAGCCGAGGGGTGAGGGCTTCACCTCGCCTTGCCCCAAGGTTGCTTCCCATATGTTTTATTTCAGTTTTGGAGGTGGTTTGGCTAAAACCCGATTGGGTTTTCCGGTGAGATGTATTGCTCGATTTTGCTTGATTTTGGAAGGGTTAGAGTTGGAATTGGGCTTAGTGGCAGAAGAGAAAGTGGTTCGTGTGATCAAGATCTTGAAAACTGGAGTTTTCCACCGTGAAATTCCACCGTTGATGGCGCGACGCCGCCGCCGGCGGCGGTCAACGGCGGCGCTCCGGCGAGAAAAAGTCAACTTTTCAGATTTCGATGTAACTAGTGTCATTTTTCTCGTAATCGCGCCCTGATCATCGTCCAGAGGTTTTTGGGTCTATTTGATTAGCCATTTATCAGTCGAGATTTCAAGTGGGGATTTCGGGATTTCCGTTATACATTTTGTACTGCATTTCGTATTTCCGGGAACAGTTGGTTTCCGTGCATCCGTACAGTGTTGTGGACTACAATTTTGATCAGTTATGTTTTGTCAATATTCAGGAGATCGTGATCGAGATCTGGATCGTGATCGTGCTTCAGGCGAGGGATCTTCCGCCGGACCACGAGTTTAACGCGTGTGCGCGTATCGAGAGTCTGTGAGTGGACAATTTCTTTTCACGGAAATGTTTGCGAGTCTTTTATTTGATTTATGAACTTGAGCATGCGTATGAGATTTCGAATTTGCATGAGCATGTGATTTACGATTATACGATTATACTTATACAAATATACGTATACGAGTATACATATGTTTATATGCTGTTTCATGCATTTGCATCGAAATGTTTATGATTTGGTTTACACAGAGTACAGTCGTGGTTACGTTGTTGTATCGATACACTCGCCTCTTGGCTGATCCCCGATGGTAGGCATATGTCAGGGGAGGCTGTGACTCCTGACCCGAGATCTTTACCGGGGGGAGGCAGACCTTTGACCTGAAGCCATTTCCGGCTAGAATAACGTGTGGGCCAGGGACCCCGTGGTTCTGACTGTACTAGCACGGTGTGTGTCCATGAGTGACCCCGTGGTATTTTTACTTGCATGCTCTGTACACTGGAGGAGTATGAGTTTTACCTCGTGTACTATGTTGTTTATGTTTATCTGGAATCACATATGTTTTTATAACATATATAAACTGGTGAAAGACATTTATTTTCGTCCACTCACTCTAACGTGTTTATTGTCTTTCACCTGGGCTTTTCGGTTTCCGTGCCCAGTTTGCAGTTCAGGTTTGGTGTTTTCACGTCGCAGTTTGGAGGCTAGTGATCAGAGTCACCTGTGTTTTCCAGTAGGTTCTTGTTTCACCTACTGATGTACATATTGTATATGTTTTACTCTAGAGGTCGCTCTGATACATTCTGATACATGTTGTGCGGATTTTCACGGATATACATATATACATAGTACAGTTTATTTACTGTTGTTGAATATATTGATGTTGAGAAATCCGGATGGGATTGGTGCCCACGGTTTGCTTTTTGTGGCATAGGACGAGGTGTTAATTTCTGGGTGCAGGTTATGGTAATTCAACGTTAGTAACGAAACTCTGTCGAAATTTCGAAAAATTTTTGTTGGTTCGTATTTTCGAAAGGGTTTGATTCTGGTTTAGGTAACTGAATCGGGATTGGGTCCTTTCAGCTTGGTATCAGAGCATTAGGTTGTCAGATTCTGTAGACTCTTGTAGTTGTGACGCTTAGGGTATTTGAGTTGATACAGCATGACTGGAGTGATGACCCGACTGGCCAGCGGTACTCATCAATACTTCGGGTGTTGTATGTCCTCAAATATCTGCGGTTTCATGATTACGTTCTTTCCGCTTGTGCCTAATGCTTGTCTTGTATCAGTAGGATGCCTCCTCGATGTGGTCTCCGTGTTGATCGGGATGATGATCCTGATGAGGATCGCCGAACGCGCGACTTGCTGATGCGAGTGCTGCGTTTGGAAGAGCGTTTTGATCTTGTGGTCAAGGCTCGTACTGCGGGTGCTACTGTGTTTCCGGGTTTAGTTGATCCAGAGATATGCGAGGCATGGTTGGTTCAGATTGAGCGTGTTTGTGAGCGTCTGCAGTTTACACCTGAGCAGATGTCAGTAGCCGCAGTTGGTTTACTTGAGGGTGATGCATACTTTTGGTGGGTCAGCACTGACAGAGTTCTTGTGGATACTCCGTGGACATTGTTTTGTGATCTGTTTATGCGGAGGTATTTTAATCAGGCTACCCAGCAGCGCAAGTACGAGGAATTTACAAACTTGAGGCAGGGCAGTTTGTCTGTACTTGAGTATCGGGATCGGTTTACTCGTTTGTCTCGTTTTGCGCGGGATATGGTGGCTACAGAGGAAGCCAAGTGTCGCAGGTTTGAGCTGGGATTGAATCTGAACATCAAGGCGACGTTGACTACGATGCCGAGGAACAACTTTGATGAGTTTGTTAGTGCAGCTCTCCGAGGCGAGGATATTGAGCAGGAAAGACAGCAGAGGTACCAGCCGAGACGATTTGAGGAAGGTAGACCGAGTCAGGGGCCTTCGAAGAGGTTGAGTTCTGATACTTCTGGTTCAGCTTCATCCTCAGGTGGTGGATCTTATTGACCACCAGCTGGTGTACCGAGGCAGAGATCTAGATGGAGGAGAGATCGTCCACAGCGACCACAGGCTAGTGGGAGTTCCAGCGGTTCTAGCTATCCTCGGCGTACTGGTGGCACATTTCCTGTACCTAGGGACTATCCATTGTGTAGCTTTTGCAACAAATATCACCCTGGGACATGTCGGCGAGGCCCTGTTATTTGCTATAGTTGTGGCCAGGAGGGGCATTATTCGAGAGAATGTCCTCAGTCGTATGGTACTGGTGGACAGGCGGCCCAGGGTTCCGGAGTTGAGCGAGGTGCCACTACGGGAGCTCGACCAGCACAGTTTGTAGGCCAGGGCCGACAGCAGGGACAGCCCCAGCGAGGACGACCAGCCGGACAGGCGAGAGTTCATGCTATGACTATGCGTGAGGGCAGAGCATCACCGGAGGTCGTTATCGGTACGTTACATGTTTTCGGTATTCCAGTAGTTGCATTGTTAGATCCAGGTGCCACACATTCATTCATATCATTTAGACTGTCATCATTGGCTACGGTTCCTGCATCTCCACTTCCGGGGTTGTGGAGAGTATTGTATCCGTCAGGTGAGGTTGTGAGCATCGGATGGGTTTACCGAGATTGTGAGGTGTTTGTTGATGGCCATGGTTTAGCCGCTGATCTGTTGTTGCTTGATATTGTGGATTTTGATTTGATATTGGGTATGGACTTTTTGGAGTCGCACTGGGCCATGTTTGATTGCCACAGGAAGGAGGTCGCGTTTCGACGACCCGGGTTGCCTGAGATACTGTTTCGTGGCGAGAAGAACACTTCCCTACCGTGTTTGATTTCCGCGATGAGGGCGGATCGGTTGATGAAGAAGGGTTGTGTTGCTTATTTAGCCCATGTTGTGGACACTACAGCTGCAGTGCCGGATCTTGGTAGTATTGGGGTTGTGTCTGAGTTTCCGGATGTGTTTCCAGCAGAGTTACCTGGTATACCCCCTATGCGGGAGATTGATTTTACCATTGAGTTGTTGCCGGGTATTGGACCGATTTCCCAGACACCGTACCGGATGGCGCCTGCAGAGTTGAGGGAGTTGCAGATTCAGCTTCAGGAGTTGTTGGAGAAGGGATTCATTCGACCGAGTGTTTCTCCGTGGGGTGCTCCAGTGTTGTTTGTGCGGAAGAAGGACGGGTCCATGCGGTTGTGCATCGACTATCGGAAGCTGAATCAGATTACAGTGAGGAACAAGTATCCATTGCCACGGATTGACGACTTGTTCGATCAGCTGAAGGGAGCAGCAGTCTTTTCGAAGATTGATCTTCGATCCGGATATCACCAGTTGAGGATCCGGGATTCAGATGTGGCCAGGACAGCATTCAGGACGCGGTATGGGCATTATGAGTTTTTGGTTATGCCGTTTGGATTGACCAACGCCCCCGCAGCTTTCATAGACTTGATGAATCGAGTGTTTCGTCGATTCCTGGACAAGTTCGTGATAGTATTCATTGATGATATTTTGATATACTCAAGGAGTGTGGGCCAGCACAAGAAGCACTTGCGAGCAGTGTTGTGGACTTTGCGGGACCATCAGCTGTTCACGAAGTTTAGCAAGTGTGAGTTCTGGTTGGATAGTGTGAAGTTTCTGGGCCACGTGATTTCGGCCGAGGGAGTTAGTGTTGATCCTGACAAGATTGAGGCCGTGCTGAATTGGAGTCAACCCACTACTGTACCGGAGATTCGGAGTTTCTTGGGGTTGGCAGGCTATTATCGTCGATTTGTTCAGGATTTCTCCCGGATAGCTACACCACTGACTAGGTTGACGAAGAAGGGCGTCAAGTTTGAGTGGTCTGATGCGTGCGAGGAGAGTTATTTGCTCCTGAAGGAGAGATTGACTACCGCACCGGTTCTGACATTGCCAGACGACAGTGATGAGTTTGTTGTGTACAGCGATGCGTCGAAGTTGGGCCTTGGTTGTGTGTTGATGCAGCATGGTAGAGTCGTGGCATATGGTTCCAGACAGCTGAAACCGCACGAGGTCAACTATCCGACGCATGATTTAGAGTTAGCCGCTATTGTGTTAGCTTTGAAGAGTTGGAGACATTATCTGTATGGTGCTCAGTGTAAGATTTTCACTGACCACAAGAGTCTCACTTACTTGCGGACACAGCCGGATCTGAACATGAGGCAGCGTCGATGGATGGAGTTGATCAATGATTATGATTGTACGTTCGAGTACCATCCAGGGAAGGCTAACGTTGTAGCGGATGCACTTAGCCGGAAATCTGGAGCCTCATTGTTTCACATGTGTGTGGCCAGAGTATCGATGTTAGCTGAGCTTCGAGCTACAGGTGCTGTGTTTGGGTATGATGATGATGGAGCTTTGTTAGCCAGTTTCCAGGTTCGACCTGTGTTGGTTGATCAGGTACGGGAGGCACAGGATTCAGATCCCTACTTGCTGGGCAAGAAGACCATGATTCGGAATGGTGTGCCTACAGAGTTCCGTTTGAGCGATGACGGTACGTTGTTGTTCAGGGGTAGATTATGTGTACCCAGGGACGAAGACTTGAAGAAGGAGATTCTGGACGAGGCCCACAGTTCAGCGTATGCGATGCATCCCGGAGGTACGAAGATGTTTCGTACACTTCGAGCGTACTATTGGTGGCGCAACATGAAGCGGGAGATTGCTGCGTACGTGAGTCGGTGTTTGATTTGTCAGCAGGTGAAGGCGGAGAGGCAGAAACCTGCAGGGAAACTACAGCCACTTGAGATTCCAGTTTGGAAGTGGGAGCATATCACGATGGATTTCGTCTATCAGTTGCCGCGTACTTCGGCGGGCAACACTGGCATTTGGGTTATCGTTGATCGATTGACGAAATCTGCACACTTTCTTGCACTTCCAGGGAAGATTTCAGTGGGCAGACTGGCTAAGTTGTACTTATCCGAGATTGTTCGCTTGCATGGTGTGCCTGTGTCGATTGTTTCCGATCGAGATAGTCAGTTCACCTCTGAGTTTTGGCAGGCTTTACAGCGAGCTTTGGGCACGAGATTGCGGTTTAGTACAGCTTTTCATCCTCAGACTGACGGGCAGTCCGAGCGAACCATTCAGACTCTTGAGGATATGCTGAGATCGTGTGTATTGCAGTTTCGCGGAAACTGGGATCAGCAGTTGCATTTGATTGAGTTCGCCTACAACAACAGCTATCAGGCCAGTATTGAGATGGCACCGTACGAGGCTCTGTACGGGAAGCAGTGTCGCACTCCATTGTGTTGGAGTGAGGTGGGCGAGCGTTGGCTCATTGGTCCTGATTTGGTGAAAACCACGATGGAGGACATTCAGGTTATTCGAGATAGACTGAAGATTGCTCAGGATTGGCAGAAAAGTTACGCGGATGTGAGGAGGAAAAGTTTAGAGTTCGAGGTTGGTGATTGGGTCTTCCTGAAACTGTCTCCGTGGAGGGGAGTAGTGCATTTCGGGAAGCGTGGCAAGTTTCGACCGCAGTACATTGGTCCGTACGAGATTACGGAGAGGGTTGGAGCTGTTGCTTACAGACTTGAGTTACCGACAGAGATGACTCGTGTACATGATGTTTTCCATGTTTCGATGTTACGGAAGTACATGTCAGATCCTTCACATGTTATAGCCCCACAGCAGTTGCCGATCAGAGAGGATTTATCGTATGTTGAGGAGCCAGTGCGGATTCTCGATCGTCGTGAGCAGGAGCTGAGGCACCGTGTGATTCCGCTGGTGAAGGTCTTGTGGCAGAACCATTCAGTGGAGGAGGCCACTTGGGAGACCGAGCAGCGTATGCGGGAGCAGTATCCTCATCTGTTCACATAGCAGGTACGTAAATTTCGAGGTCGAAATTTCTTTAAGGGGGGTAGATTTGTGACGACCCGAACCAGAATCAGATGTGTGTTTGGCACGATTCTCGAGATTTGAGTTTAGTCGCAGTTTTGCGATATTATGTGGTTTGCCGATTCGATTCGCGACTTTGTTTTCGGTCGAGAATTTGGGTTGAGTGTCTTCACGAAAATGGTAGAGTACGTGATTTCGAGCTCGTGGGTAGTTCCGGAAGATTTTTCCGATAACCGAGGAATATTTTATGATTATTCGTAGTTTCGGGTTCCGACGAGTTTATCCGTTTGTTACGAGTTTATCCGAATCGTGATGGTTATCTATTTCGAATCGTCGATCGACCCGAGGGACGAGTATAAATATCGAAAAGTCGAAAAATAGTCGAGAAAATAGTCGAGAGTTCATTTTGGAAGTTGACCAGTCGTTGACTTTCCTAAAAAGGAAATTTTGACCGTTGACCGAGGAGAGGGAGACTTTCCCGTTTCAGCCTTCACTTCCGGCGACCGGATTCCAGCCACCATCCGCCTCGGGACAGGTACGGTTCGATTCCTTGAGTGATTTCGAGTTGGATAGTTGTGGGTTTGAGTGGAATTGATACGGTTTTGGTTGAACCCGAGTTGAGTTTTCTTGCCGGAATTCGGCCTTAATGGGGGGAGCTTTTCCGGTGACCTTTGATGGCTGAGGGGTGAGGGCTTCACCTCGCCTTGCCCCAAGGTTGCTTCCCATATGTTTTATTTCAGTTTTGGAGGTGGTTTGGCTAAAACCCGATTGGGTTTTCCGGTGAGATGTGTTGCTCGGTTTTGCTTGATTTTGGAAGGGTTAGAGTTGGAATTGGGCTTAGTGGCAGAAGAGAAAGTGGTTCGTGTGATCAAGATCTTGAAAACTGGAGTTTTCCACCGTGAAATTGCACCGTTGACGGCGCGCCGCCGCCGCCGGCGGCGGTCAACGGCGGCGCTCCGGCGAGAAAAAGTCAACTTTTCAGATTTCGATGTAACTAGTGTCATTTTTCTCGTAATCGCGCCCTGATCATCGTCCAGAGGTTTTTGGGTCGATTTGATTAGCCATTTATCAGTCGAGATTTCGAGTGGGGATTTCGGGATTTCCGTTATACATTTTGTACTGCATTTCGTATTTCCGGGAACGGTTGGTTTCCGTGCATCCGTACAGTGTTGTGGACTACGATTTTGATCAGTTATGTTTTGTGAATATTCAGGAGATCGTGATCGAGATCTGGATCGTAATCGTGCTTCTGGCGAGGGATCTTCCGCCGGACCACGAGTTTAACACGTGTGCGCGTATCGAGAGTCTGTGAGTGGACAATTTCTTTTCACGGAAATGTTTGCGAGTCTTTTATTTGATTTATGAACTTGAGCATGCGTATGAGATTTCGAATTTGCATGAGCATTTGATTTACGATTATACGATTATACTTATACAAATATACGTATACGAGTATACATATGTTTATATGCTGTTTCATGCATTTGCATCGAAATGTTTATGATTTGGTTTACAGAGAGTACAGTCGTGGTTACGTTGTTGTATCGATACACTCGCCTCTCGACTGATCCCCGATGGTAGGCATATGTCAGGGGAGGCTGTGACTCCTGACCCGAGGTCTTTACCGGGGGGAGGCAGACCTTTGACCTGAAGCCATTTCCGGCTAGAATCACGTGTGGGCCAGGGACCCCGTGGTTCTGACTGTACTAGCACGGTGTGTGTCCATGAGTGACCCCGTGGTATTTTTACTTGCATGCTCTGTACACTGGAGGAGTATGAGTTTTACCTCGTGTACTATGTTGTTTATGTTTATCTGGACTCGCATATGTTTTTATAACATATATAAACTGGTGAAAGACATTTATTTTCGTCCACCCACTCTAACGTGTTTATTGTCTTTCACTTGGGCTTTTCGGTTTCCGTGCCCAGTTTGCAGTTCAGGTTTGGTGTTTTCACGTCGCGGTTTGGAGGCTAGTGATCAGAGTCACCTGTGTTTTCCAGTAGGTTCTTGTTTCACCTACTGATGTACATATTGTATATGTTTTACTCTAGAGGTCGCTCTGATACATTCTGATACATGTTGTGCGGATTTTCACGGATATACATATATACATAGTACAGTTTATTTACTGTTGTTGAATATATTGATGTTGAGAAATCCGGATGGGATTGGTGCCCACTGTTTGCTTTTTGTGGCATAGGACGAAGTGTTAATTTCTGGGTGCAGGTTATGGTAATTCAACGTTAGTAACGAAACTCTGTCGAAATTTCGAAAAAATTTTGTTGGTTCGTATTTTCGAAAGGGTTTGATTCCGGTTTAGGTAACTGAATCGGGATTGGGTCCTTTTACAAATACTTTGATTAGGTTTCCTTTTGGGATGCTGAGGCGGGAAATAACCCCTCCTATAGTTAGCGTAGTTTTATGCATGCTACACATGTGTTGTAGAGAGGTTGTCGGTGGCAGGTTAGTAGAGGTAATCAGATTAATTTCTGGAAGAATAGCCGGTTGCCACGACCTGATGGTTTCTCACCTGAGCTGGAGCTTCGAGTGTTGACAACCTTAGCTAGAGTTTCATAGTTTATTACTCCTTCGTAGGTAGGATATTGGCCTCCTCCAACAGTTTCTCACTCTAACTGAGGTAGAGCTGGTTCGAACGATTCCATTGAGTCAGATTGCATGCTCATGCCAAATAGATTTGTATTTCATTATATAGCTAGAGGTGATTTTATTGTTAGTAGTGCTTATCATGTAGCTCAGGATGTTATTGTATTACCTCTGGTAACTGCACCAAGCCCTTATAGGCAATTTTGGAACCACCTCTAGGGACAGAAGGACCAACAGTGAAGATGTGTGTGTGGAATGTCTACTAAGGGTACTTGCCTACGAGCCCTAGACTCTAGGGACGTATGGTTGATGTGGATGGAATTTGTCTTTTATGCAAGTAAGCGACGACAACTGAGTTACATCTCTTTCGTGATTGTCCGACAGTGAAGCTTGTAGTGTCCTCTGAAGCACCTAGTGTTGGATTAGATGCTACTTCTTGTCTAGAGTGGTTACGGCTCTGTTTCTAACACCTTTTCTCATGAGATGTTTTCCAAGTTAGTTGTATTCATATAATTTATCTATAAAGGTTGAAATGATAAGTTATGGGACCATAATTTTTTTGATAGACAGACCCTACGGGTGTTGTCAAGGGATTGGTATGATCATTTTGTGATGCTGAACAAGACCTCAGACCGCCCAATTTGGATTTTGCAAACTTGGAGTAGACTCCACTGGGTTAGTATTGTGTGTGTATAGATCATGTCTTTGATACAGATTGCCATAGTGGTGGTATTAGTATTATTGTCAGGAGTTGGACATGTCATTTTATGATGGCCTTAGCATGCTGTATGGAGGGAGTGTTCTCACCTTTGCCTGTAGAGATCTATTTTACTCGGAGGCATTACAAGCAGAGATGAAGTATGTCCTCAATCCGGCAAGGTTTAGTTCATATTCATAAATTGTGGTACAGGAAATGGCAGATCCTAACACGGCCTCTACAATGACACAAGATTCTTGTCGGGATCTCCATGATGCTTTTGGACTATACTCTAATTCTAGATTTGTGAATTTAGGCCAAGAGGTCAATGTGATAGCTCATACGCTAGTTAAATATGCTTTAAGGAAAGCCCGATTTTCTGTTACTTTTCATTCAGCCCCTTATTTCCTTGTAAGGTGGCTGAACGTTGATTGTACTGATTGAAAGCATTAATATGTTTCTATCATTTCACCTCAAAGAAAAGAAAAAAAACTTGATGGTTCTCCTTTGGCTCTCTATTATCTTGGTTTCAGGTAAAACTCTCATCTCCGCCAACCATGATTAAAATTAATTAGAAATCTGATGAGATGACATTAATCTAGGGGGGAGGTCAATATGACTCCAATTCGTATTAATACTCAATTCATAGGGCTCATAAATCATAACTTTTCAAGGCTTTTTAAGATATATATTTTTTGGTTTAGCAGAGTAATGCTCCATTCAGTATAGGCTTTACAAGTCTTTTGGGATTTCTTTTGATTTAATCATAAGTAGTTCTCAGTGTTACAATCCAATAAGTGCTTCTTCATTGAATTTTTTATATATATAAATTTCATTTTTCCATTTGACTATTTCAATTCATGATAGTTTGGAGTTATAAATATGGATGAAAAACACATGTTTTTGATCTTTTTATTGGAATTATGGCACTTAGAGACGTTATCAGCATATACACTTTTTGTGTTCTAGGTATTGAAACTAAGACATAGAATTTTAATTGTTAGAAATGATGTCAGACTCGAATGATTAATGCCGATACTATCATAGGCAAATAAGGCAATGGTGAGATCGAGTGTGTGAATGAGTTGAGAATGACAGAGGTGCAAAGCATTGATAGCAGTACTCAAGAAAATCTAAGTGAGAACATTGTAGTTCTCATGTTATCGAATCAAGATGGCAGCCATCCTGAAAATACTAGAAAGAGAAAGAGAAACATAAACAAAAATAATGGTTTTGATAAGGTCGTTCTTGTTTAAGAGAAACTATTTGTAGAATCTGGAAAAAAAAATGACAAGGGTAATCGAGGCCATCATGAAGGGTAGGGCCAGATCAGAGATTATAAAATCTGTGGCGAACTCTAAAAATTGTGCCCCTCTAAACTTGATGTTCATGAAGAAAAATAAACTATAATTATGTCACGGTACTATCAACATAAAATTCAGTCTTTATTTTTCCTAATGATCGTTTAAATATCTTAATAAACGATCATGGAGAAATATATCTTATTTTATAGTGTATTTCATTATGTATTGTAAGAAGAAATCATTTTCAATAATCATTTATATATCTTATTGCGTGGGATAAAATTAATATTTTATGATTTTGTTTTATATGTAATCTCTTATATATGAATAGAAAATATATATGATTGTTCAATTTTTTTTAAGCAAATTAAAGTTCGGAAGCAAATGTGTATGATCATAGACAAGTATGTGAGTCTAACATGTACTTTGAAAGCAAATTCATATGATCAGAGATAGCTATCTAATTAGATAAATTGAAAGAGTGATCCTATGCTTTGAATGTAATTCTATAACTACTAAAGTTACTGACATTGACTAGTGGCTGACTTGGTGAATAGTATGTTTTCATTCATGTCTCTCTCATTTATATTTATTTACGGCATTTATCATAGATATTTACCACATTATGGCTCTTTTGATTTCAGATTGTAGTTCCTCTAGCTGTCAATCAACAAACATTCTCGACTTCTCATTGAAATCATTCTTTGTTCTAAAAATAGAGACAATGCAATCTCGACGTTGGTATGTTACTATTTGACGGTCATAACTAGAACATCATTGATAATTTATTATAGATGAAATTGGTTAGATATCGCAAAATTTGGATGTGTTTTCTTTGAATGCTCTGATCGGTCAAATTTTTTTATTTAGGTTTGTGTTTTTCTTACCAACATTCGTATGATTGGAATGAAGCTTTTGAATTGTTACCTGTTCGGAATTGTAGCTTATTAGGATGGTCAGTTTGATTTCTCCAAGTTCAAAGAAGTGAATCTAATTAATACTTAATTGGGCTTTAGTTCTGATTTAGTTTGTTTTGTTTGTTTAGATGTTGAATATCAATTGGTTCTAGAAGCAATCAAAATGGGACTGACTCGGTAAATTTCATGTTGTTTTATGTTTTTGATAAAATTTAGTGTAAATTGAACTATTATCTCATGGATTGAGTTAAGAACTGCTGAGAGATAGGTTTATTTTATTGTTATTTCATTATTTTTCTATGAGAGATGAATTGTATTTAGATTTCGAAAACTTTTATTTTTTTTGGATACTAAATGTCACGTCCCGCTTTCGGGAGTGTCTATCGTGGGCGTTGCTGGTTCTTTGTGCTTAATGCATATGTGGGATTGCTCCAAGGCCAGAGTATGTGTGGGAGTATATGTGCTGCCCTTCGGAGTTCAGGCAGACCGACTCGGTTAAGTTCGAGGAGCTTGTCGCTAGTCGAGGGCTTGACGCTAAAGAAGGGATTAGGCCATCCCTACACAAACTGGTCGGGTCTGGAGCCGATCCCCTGATGAGCCCGAGGCAGGGCGAAACCAGTCGATTGCCCCTTTGGATAAGGCTGGCTCCTTGGTGGGGAGCGCCGCATGGACCTCGTGTGGTGGCCATTCGGTTAGGTCCGTGACAAGTGGTATCAGAGCCGCCTCAGCATACGCGTCCGGTGTTTCGCCAAGCGCTCCATGGGAGTAGGCGGGGTTCCTCTGTAGGGGAGGATCAGATCATCCGTTGTTCGCCAAGCGCTCACAGACAAGGTGTCCCCCGTGGATGGGGTTGAGTAGGCAGGGAACCTCTGAGTGGAGATCCGGATTGAATCTGACGCGGAGCTATGTTGGGTGATCTTGGGGAGTCTCCCTTCGTCTCTCGGGTATGGGCATGGTGCCGCGGGGGTGCCGTGTATGAGGACGTACACCTTGATTGGGTGGGGGAGAGTGTCACGTCCCGCTTTCAGGAGTGTCTATCATGGGCGTTGCTGGTTCTTTGTGCTTAATGCATATGTGGGATTGCTCCAAGGCCAGAGTATGTGTGGGAGTATATGTGCTGCCCTTCGGAGTTCAGGCAGGCCGACTCGGTTAAGTTCAAGGAGCTTGTCGCTTGTCGAGGACTTGACGCTAAAGAAGGGATTAGGCCATCCCTACACAAACTGGTCGGGTCTGGAGCCGATCCCCTGATGAGCCCGAGGCAGGGCGAAACCAGTCGATTGCCCCTCTGGATAAGGCTGGCTCCTTGGTGGGGAGCGCCGCATGGACCTCGTGTGGTGGCCATTCGGTTAGGTCCGTGACATAAAGCTCCATTTATAAATTTGAGTACATATCTCACTGGACAAATTTTTTAGGCCTCTAGCTTTGTGTTCATTGTTAGCCTTTAAATAGATTTTTTTTTCACTATTTATGTTTACTATAACCTGAAATTTAATGATTCTATTTTGTTTCTCTTGATAAAGTGTAACAAGTGTAACATATTTTACAAGGAAATTGTTCATGTGGATCAAATCTTCCATACAATCTATAATTTTTTTTAAGAGAGATGGGCTCACTCAATGTCCATTCCTGAAATTTTTAATGAGTGATTAAAAAAACAGACAAAGGATGGAGACTACAACCAAAACCATCACAAGAAAAAATACAAGGGACTTGCAAAATCTTAAATAAAAAAGGGAACCACAAAGATCAATGAAAACGACAAGATGTGAGAGAACTTAGATCCTAAGCCTGTAAACACACTAGAAAAGATAGAAGTGAATGCTACCAAACATGAATCTCTTACAGAGCAGCTCTATTAGCAAGACAACCTGCAAGCCTATTACCCTCACGATAAATGTGAGTAACATGCAGAGAAGCCTCCTTACGAAAATGAAAACAAACTGACCAAGCTAATTTATGCCTCCAAGGAACCTTGGAATAATCTTTAAAGAAAGATATAATAATTGAAGAGTCAGTTTCAAGCCAAATTCTCATCCAGCCTCTATCCCACGCCACTCTTAAAGCTTCAATAATGACCAATATTTCAACATCAATAGCAGCTGAGACTTGAGCACGACAAGAGAAAGCACCTAAGAACACACCATTACGACCCCAAAACACACCTCCATAGTTTGCTTGACCTTCGTTGTGATAAGACTAATCCATATTAATTTTAACCCAATCAATAGAAGGCAGAGTCCATACAACCGGAATGAAGGAGTGAGCTCTAGGACATAAAGGTAACAAGCCAAGAATTCTGAACACCAGCAACACCCTACTAAGCATAGTGCTCTGCTTAAAAACCAAACCTACAATATCCCTCAAAGAATACCAGAAGTAATTTTGTAAACGTTGAGGAGAGAAATTGAAAGCTTGTCGACAAACCTTATTATGCAACGTCTATAAGCACCAAGTTCCTGTACAAACACCCATCACCCATAAAGTCTTGGTTCACTTAGAGAAATAACCAAGAAAAGACACATCCAAGAAACCATGCATTGAACTCGGAATTGAAACTTGAAACAAAGAACACCACCATCCCCAAAAGTTCCTTGCATGCATGCAACGAAGAAAGAGATGATCAAGGCTTTCGAGACTTGTCAAACAAAAAAGTGACACTCCTTGTTTTTACAATCTATCATCAGTGAGAACTTTGTCATAAATAACAAGCCAGATAATAACATTACGACGCGAAGGAATATTTTTTGACCAAATAACCTTACCCCAAGCTTTATCAGTTTTCACAAGAAAATCATAGGCGTCTCTAGCACATAAGGCTCCAGAGTTTGTCAAGGACCATACCAATTTGTCTGGTGAATTGAAAACAAAAAATTACATATCACTTATTGGAGAAGCTATATGCGGGAAGAAAGTCTCTAAAAGATAAGGCATGCACCAAGTTTTCCAACAACTATATGCTATTGGCTTTAGTTGCTGAAAATAATAGTAAAACCATAAAATTCTACAATTTAGTGGAATGTTTGAATTGAGATATTTGATAAACACACAACAACAACAGTAAAGTTTCATATTTTTTCTCTCACCTAAATTTCTAAAATTTTGATAGAAAGTATCTCACATGTGTTTGTATACACCTTTGATCAATGAAGGAATGATTCTCTCCATTTTTATGAACCCAAAACACTAAAAGTGGTTTAGCTTTTGACATTTTGGGATTCAGCAAAGTGAGAATCAAAATGTACAGAAAAAATATGATGTTTTAAATCAGCAGAGGAGGAAGTAACTCACAATGGTCTCCATATATCAAATTCAAACACTAACCAATTTTTCTCTGAATATGTGAGTTTTTATTTCATGAGTGATGACGCTCTTTAGGAATATTAGTATTCAGAATTGGTGTCCATGTCTTAAACGTTTACTAAGAGTAAGTTAAACTCCATATATATTTGGTTTGGTTTCAAGTGAAAGTTTTGAGCTCTAATTTAGTTTGGTAATCTATAGGTGCATATCTGAATTGTGAATATTCTTAACTAGATCCCAAATAGATTACATACGTAGAGTTTTTCAAATGATTTGGGATATGATGTAAGTATTTTATGATGGTCTAATGGGAGTAAAGTTACTGTTTTCCGTGGTATGGATCTCTTTTATAAGATCAAAGGGGTTTTGAACATTGCATGATATAGACTTACTTTAGTTTTTGTACGTGTTACTGATGTATTGAGAATACCTTTTATAGCCAAAGAATAGACTTTATTTTTTAAGGTCTTTGAAATTGAAGAGATTGTTCCAACTAATTAAGAAAACTAAATATGAAATCCCTGCTGCAACACGCGAGGTTCGATTTACTAGTGTCTCTTATATTTCAACATAGGAAACTTGTTTTACAACATAAAGAACTTGTGTTTTTCATCATTTCAAGTAGAGCATCAAGGGAGGTTAAACACCATATACTTGGTTTTAGCCTCAGGCCCAATATATTTAGGGCACCGAGTTCTAATTATTATTTTTAACACATAATGAAGTACATTATAAAATAAAATTAGAAAATAATGATTTAATTCTACAATAAGATATTTAAACGATCATAATAAATAATTTCATGCCACAAAATCACTTTGTGGAGCATGGTTTTGGCCTAGATTCAAGATTCCAATGGATTTAGGGGGTGATGCTGTTTGCAGATTCAGCCATACCAGGTTGGGTCATTTGTTATAGTTGACTATGAATATCGGTTTTGCATATTCAACGAGAATGTGATCGTCAGCAAACTCAACTCGTTGCTACTTTAGATATTTTTGAAAGTGACCTGGGAGCCTGGAGAGAAGGTGGTCACTATGTTGGAGACCCATGTACGCCCCTCCAAGAACAATCGGGAGTCTTTGTGGTAGAACATGAAATGATTTTCTTTAAAAGGTTGGAGTATGGGAAAAGGGTATTGATCAAGTATGATATTAATGAGGATTGACTCACAATAATCTTGGTGAATTGCTCTCACAATTATGATATAATACGGTTGGGGTTTGGCAAAAATGGCCAACTCTCTGCTTGTAGTTTACATCCTCAGTTTGATGATGTCAAACATGTTACTATTGATCTATGAAGCTTGCACTACAAGAAAAATTGACTATGGCGTCGACCATATTTTGTCGCTAAAAGTGAGAACTCGCTAAAATTAAATTGTGACAAATTTTTGAGCCGTCGCAAGGCCTGTCGTCCTATTCATCTAGCGAAATGTAAAAAATGACGAGTAACTTGTTTCGTCGTATTTTCTATTAGCAACGTAATTTGTTCGTCATATATTTTGTTTTGCGAGGAATATGAGTGTGTGACAAAACATAAGTTTGATGCTTCATTTTCATCACAAATATTGAATATGACGTATGACGTCCCTCGCAAACATTAAATGCGACACTTGGCGTTTGTCAAAAAAACAGTGTGAGATCCTGTGTTTGTCGCGGATATTAAAAAGTGAGATATTATGTTCGTCGCAGAATTCAAAAACGAGATTTTGTTTTTGTCGTAGTTAATAAATATGACGATTTCTTTTTGTCACAATTACTATATGCGGCGTTTGATAGTCGCCACCAAAAATAATATGCAACATTTGATGTTTGTTACAAATATTAAGTACAACATTTGACAATTGTGGAAAAAATATAGTATGATGTTTGACGTTTGTCAAGTTTTGTCATAAATGATAAATATGACTCAATATTTGTTGCTACTAATAAACATAAGAACGCTGCAAATCATGCTTTGTGGGTAGTTTCTCAATTAATTATTATTGATAGTTTTTGTCAAAGTCAAAAGTAGTCTTACGAACCTCACAAAATACAAATGTGAGAAGTTGAAAATACAATTTGAGAAACAAGCACAGGTAGAGGATCACATTAGAAGACAACATAATGTGCTAAGCCAGATAACTAAACAAAGCAAAATCTCATCAATATCGATCGCAAAATAGAGTAACAATAAGGGATATAACATTCATCTTTTATATGAATCTAAGCAAATGATGAAGCTGCAAATGTGAAACTAATTTATAAGATTTCCAAAGCCACTGAGGCAAAGGTCTCACTCTGTCTGTTATGGAAGGCAACACCATACAAACGCAATGCGGTGGCAGCTATCTAAGATTAGTTAATTCGACAAATGATGTAGCACAGACTAAACTTGGTGAAAGGACCCAACCCCGATTTAGCTCCCTAAACCGGAATCGAACCCCTTCGAAAACACGAACCAACAAAAACCGTAGAAATTTTGGCAGAGTTTCGTTAATAACGTGGAATTACCATTACCTGCACGCGGAAAATACACTTCATCCTATGCCATAAAAATCAAACCGTGGGCACCAATCCCATCCGGATTTCTCAATATATCAACAGTAAAGTAAAACAATAAATATATCACTACTTTACTGAAATCCGGTGTAAAATCGTATAAACATATACATCAGAATTCTCAGAGCGACCTCTAATGTATAATCATATAATATACCACAGTAGGTAGAACAATAAACCTACTGGAAGAAACAAGGTAGCTCGAGTACTATGCCTCCGACCACGACGTGCGACACCAGAGTCCGAACTGCAAACTGGGCACGGAAACTGAAAAGCCCAGGGGAAAGACATGAAAATCGTTAGAGTGAGTGGACAAAAATAAATGTCTTTCACCAAGTAATATATATATAAAAACATATGCAAGTCAAAAGTGTAAATAATCAAATGGTACACGAGGGAGACTCTAACTCCTCACGCGTCCGAGTACACGAGGGAGACTCTAACTCCTCACGTATGCAAACACGAGGGAGACTCTAACTCCTCACGTATGCAAACACGAGGGAGACTCTAACTCCTCACGTATACATATACACGAGGGAGACTCTAACTCCTCACGCGTACAGAGCATGCATAAAAATCTCACGGGGCCACACGTGGACACATAACATCAAATAAGTGTATATACGTAAAAATATATACTTATATCAGCATATTCGTATAACACATGCTCATAATAATCATAATCTCATGCTCGTAAAACCATAATCAAGCTGCATGCTCAAGTTCGTAAAACGTATATAAAATACTCGCAATCAATCCGTGAAAATAAATTGTCCACTCATAGACTGGCGTAACGCGATACGCGTTAACCCGTGATCCGGCAGAAAGTCCCTCGCCAAAAGAACGATCACGAACACCTGAATAATCACAAAATCCATTTCTCAAAATCATAATTCGACAATTCAAATCAAATCACGAGAAACCACCGTTCTTGGAAACACGAAATCCGATTACGACAAACTGTCGGAAATCCGGAAATCACACCTCAATACCTCGCTGTAAGTTTGGATGCTCAATTCGAAAAACAAACCTCCCCACTGCGATCGGGGCGCGATTTCGAGTGAAATGACATGCAACTTGTCGAAAATCCCAAAAATTCAAAGTTGACCGCCGTTGACCGCCGCCCACGGCGGCGCCGTTACCTGACCGGAAAATTTCATGGCGGAGCAACCCCTATTCCACTCAAAATCATCTACTGAGCAACTTTGTCAACTGCAACAAAGGCCAATTCAATCTCTAACTCATCCAATTTCACGAAAAACCGAATGTATACACAAATTTCAAATCCAAAATTCTCTATCCACAAATCGAATTAGAACTCCATACTTACATGGTTAGAATCCTTGAGAGGAGAGCTACAAAACCCAGTGCTTGATTAAGCTCAATTCGGCCGAAATCTCCAAACCCGAATTCACCAAAAAATCACCAATTTCTCGCCGGAAATTCTTCCTCCTCCGTGAGCCACGCCGTGCGTGGTGGCCGAGGGTAGACTCGGGAGGTCGGGGCGAGGTGAACGGGTCCGGAGCCGAGCTCCATGGTGGTCGGACGGCAGCTCGCCGCCGTGAGCCGTCGCCACCGTCGAACACCGATCTCACTAACTCGGTCAACACGAGTTGACCGGGTCAACTCCCATGAATGCATGTTTGACTTACCATAAATGGAAACCCCACTATTTATACTTTCCCAAAAAGGAAACTTCGTACTTATCCATTTCGACGAACTTCAAATACCCGTAACTTTCTCGTCGTAATTCCGATCCCGATAATTCTCGTGGCAACAAACTCGACTCGACGTACTCTTCAATTATCACCCAAAGTCAAACACATTGACCATTCGGATAAAAAGTCAACTGTTCAACCCAACACATACATAATCCGATTAAATAATCAACAATCGGAAATATTCATAACTTAATCTCCGTAACTCAGAATAATGCTCCGGAAGTTCCCACAAGCTCGAAATTAAATTCTGAACAACTTCCGTGAAGAAGCCGAAACCAAATTCTCGACCGATAATTTAGTCGCTAACAAACCCACCGTTTAAATCCGAACTTCAAATATTCATAATTAATTCCTCGGCCGTCCAAATAACGATCCGGAACCGCCCACGAACTCAAAATCACATGTACAATGACTCTCGAGAAGAGACCCAGCTCCAACTCTCGGCCAATAATTAAGTCGTTATTAAACCTGGCGATTCCATCATCAGTCGGAAATCTGCGATTACGCAGTAACTCATGTATGTGGCTGACCATACTGCTGATTCTGGTCCGGGTCGTCACACTTGGGCAACAGTTCGGTCTGTAAATAATGTATCCACGGCTAGGTTGAATTATTTTTCATTAATACATAAACATATCCATTCAAGAAACTAAGAAACTGATAAATATAAAAGCAAAGAAAGTGTCTTTAAACACAAAACTATCTTGAAGAATGTTGACTCTCTCGATATCAATCTCACTATGCAGCTCTCTTATCATGTCCCAAGAGGCTAGAACTAGTTAACACGTGCGGCTCCTTTTATCATTTATTTTATAATTGATATAAGTGAAACAAGCCTTTTGTAGTGTGATAGGCATCCATAGAATTGTGGTAGTTTTTTTTTTCAACTTATGAATATATATCTCTTGGGATTGCCAAAAACCCAAACCCTAAACTCTAAATTTTTTGACTAAACCCTAAACCCTAAAATGATTTTATTATAAAAGGATACTTAATCCATCTCAAATAGCTGTGAAACTTAACCTTAAACCCTAAATGACTTTAGAAAAATAGAGCGAAGCTCCGATATCGATTTTCATAAAATTGATAAAGTTGTTCGGCAATCAATATCATTCATCGTAAAGACTATAAGTATCTTGGGTATCTTAGTAGTCACTTTTATTTTTCTCTCGATTAAGATTAAGTAAGGTATAGGTCATTCTTAAATCTTAATTCATTAGATCACCAATTTATAATAAGCCGTTTAGTATTACGGTATGAACCTAGTATTTGTAAATGTAAGAACAATGACATTACTATATATATTACTATATATAGTAAGTCTCACACTTAAAATTGAATTTATATATAAGGTTTTACAATAATAGCCCTCACAGATGTACTTCATATTAAGTGACTATAGTTTTGTTAATATACGGGGTATTCGCCGAAAAGGTGTTCTGCAAAAAAGGTCAACTTGTCGCATTAACTATCAATGACAACAAATATAAGTCATCGTTGGACAGATCTTTTATAAAGAAGCCTTATTTCATATAAACATTTAGCGACAACTCATAGAAATCGTCGCCGAATAGGTCATCTGTGAGGAAACTATTTTTGCCAAAGTAAATATCAATGATAATTCATAGAAATTGTCGCTGAATGGGTCTTTTGCGAGGAAGTTCTCTTTGCCACATTAAAAATTTGCGACGGCTCATAGTAATCATCGCCGAATAGGTCTTTTGCAAAGAAATTCTTTTTGACATAGTAAATATCAACGACAACTCACATAAATCATCGTTGAATAAGTCTTTTGCTAGGAAGTATTATTGCCGTGTTAAATATTAGTGATAACTCATAGTAATCATCGTTGAATAGGGTTCTACGAGGAAGTTCATCTTTGCCACATTAAATATCTACGACGACTCGTATTGGTTATCGCCGAATAGGTGTTTTGCAAGGAAGTTATTTTTTGTCGCATTAAATATCAGCGATGACTCGCATTGCTTGTCGCCTAATAGGTCTTTTGTGAGGAATGTATGTTTGTTGCATTAAATATTAGCGATGACTCGTATTAATTGTCGCCTAATACGTCATTTTCTGAGCAATGAATGTTTGTCACATTAAGTATCACCGACAAGGTGGCAACTCTTATTAGTCATCACGTAATACGTCTTTTGCGAGAAAACTGTAATTGTTGCATAAAATTTTAGTGACGAATAGTAAAATTCCTCACCAAATAGGTTTTTCACAAGGAATTTTTAGTTGTCAAATATATATCTACCGACAACTCGTGAAAATCGTCACGAATTGGTCTTTTGCGAGGAATGAATGTTTGTTGCATTAAGTATCATCGACAACTTTTGTCAGTTGTCGCCAAATAAGTCTTTTGCGAGGAAATTATAGTTGTCGCATAAAAATTTAGCGACAAATCGTAAAAATCGTCGCCAAATAAGTAATCTGCGAGGAAAACTAAATTGTCACATATATCATCAGCGACGATTCATAAAAATCGTCGCCAAACAAGTCTTTAGCGACAAAATTTAGTCGTCGCTGAAATATTAAGCGGCGTTTTTTTTACAGATTATCGCCTATTTACTATTCAGCGAGGAAATGGTCATCGCTGATGATATAAATTGTGACGACTTGAAATTTTCTCGCTTATACAGATTTTCAGCGACGAATTCATAGTCGTTGCAACTCCTTTTGACATTGAATACCATAATTTTTTTTGTAGGGTTGCTTCTCTAAAATCATAATGGATGGTTTTACTGGGACATGTTTGCTACATTTTCAGTGAGAGTAAATGAAGGGACAACTCACCTCACTCCATTGATGTTCTATAGTATCAATGATGTGGAACACTTATTATTCTTTAGAAACTAAAGGAAATAATTCAATTCAGGGCACTAGAGGAAGTAGGTGGGAGATGACATCAGTGGTTTCTCACTTTGCTTTAATCCCAAGGGATTTAACCCCTCGCATTTTTTAATCAATGCAAGGCATATCTTGTGATGGATTCGAGTTACTTGAGTTTTCAGCCACCGGTCTTGGACTAGCCATGTACTAGATTCAAGGAAGAGAGCAGATGAGGAGCCAAGAAGGAGTCACACAAGACGAGAAATAGTATTCGTAAATGCACTCCTACATAAGAGTTTGAACTTTGAAGCATGTCATTCACGTAATGTTGCATCATTTTACTAATAATTTTGGTTCTTACTTAAATTTGTGCTTTAGTTGTTTTTCATATGTGTCGCTGGTTACAGTTCACTTAACATTGTGTAATATACTAAATAAATACTCTTTAATACTCTTTCAGAGCCGTGCATGTTACTTGAAATATTCATTACGTAACCAATTGCTTTGACTAAATCATAGAAGTCATCCCTCTTGATACTTGCATTTTGTTTTGTTAGAGTGAGTCACACTCCTAAGAATATTAAGAGTTGCATATTCTGTAATTAATATGTGAAATTAGTTACCTATTAGGGTTGGATGTAGTTTTGTATATATGTCTCAATTCGAGATATATCTATATATCAAAAAATTCCCCATCTTTGTGTTCTCTTTTACTTGGCATCAAAGCCTAAGCTTGATCTTGGAAGTTTGAGTTGTCTTGTCTTTGTTTCCGCTATGAATTTGTTCTTGTTTCTTGTTAGAGTTGTTCTTGTACCGACCAATCGACCAGTCAATAAACCATAATTGACCTGTCAATTTTTGTCCCGTACGATTGTCTCCTCTTGTTCGTGTGTGAAGAATCTTGATCATGACTTTGGATTTATTTGATGAAGACTAAGCAACTATTGAAAATGTTGGACACCATGAAGTTATGGTGATTTAGAATATCACAGACAATTGTGGATTTGGTGTCAAACTTGATGGCACAAATGATCAAGTTTGGCAAAGATTGATGCAGCTGCACCTCCAAGGTATTAGAATGTGGGGATATGTTACTAAAACTATAGAAAGACTAATTGATGCGGGGAAGAAGCAAGATGCATGGAATACGGCCAGCACTAATACGATGACAATTCTCCTTAAGGTGATGAATATGTAGATCGTGTTGTTGTTTGTCAACTTTGATTCACTAAAGGCAATTTGGGAATTTGTTGCTTCTACCTACTATGATGGAAACTATTTGCTAGAGTACATGACTTGATCACCCAAGCCTATAGAACCACCCAAAATGGTCAATATGTGGCTGCGTATTATGCAAGTTTGAAGACTATTTGGCAAGAGCTTGATAACATTTATCCAAATCCGATGACGAGTACAACTGGTATTGCCATATACAATAGGGAGCATGACAGGATGCAAATGCACATCTTCTTGGGAGGATTTGATTCAAAATTTGGCAGATTGAAGACTGACTTGTTGCGCTAGATTACTCCACCAACATTGGAACAAGCCTTTCAGTATATCCGAAAGGATGAGGCAAATCAAACTAGTGCAAAGGAGTTACTTATTAAAGTCTCCAGCCTCACTATGCAAGTGAAACCAACCTTTTTCACTTAGATGTCACAACATAATTGGAAGACTAAGAATTCAGAGAAACATCCTAAAACTTAGCATGCTCATGGTCTTGATACTAGCAAAGTAAAATGCTTATATTGCAAGGAGTTTGGCTACTCTAAGAGCTCATGTCCTCAGATACCTAATGAAGGAAGCATCACCAATTGGATCTGCGGTAGCAAGGCTTAGTCAGCTAGTCTAAGAGCCCGATTTCTATGGTATGGAAGGACAAGATCACTTTATAAGTTGTTGCTCTCAATCTGAGGATAAACAAGGTAAATTGGTATCGCTTTGAAAATTTTTGACTTTAGTGGTGGTGATACATGGATAACTAATTCTGGTGCATCTGATCATATGACCTTTAATAAATCTCCATTTTTGAGTCTATCTACATCTCATATTTCTAAAGTGTCTAATGTGAATGATGTATCTTTTCCAGTCTTATGTATTGGGTCAATCCAAGTTACTCATTTATGTGTTACATAACATCTATTGTGTTAGAGCATCTCCAACAACTACTCTAAAATAAAGAATTCATCCACTTTAGAGTAAAAATAGATGTTTTTAGCTCCAATAACTACTTTAAACATCTCTCTATTATAAATTAAGTGTTAAGAGAGCGAATCAAAAACTCTATATCTATAGAAAAATAAAAAAAACTCTAAACCTCTACAACAATCTCTAAAATTTAATACTTATGTGACGACCCAAACCAGAATCAGTTGTGTATTCTGCACGATTCACGAGATTGGGCGTAGTCGCCGTTTTACGAGATATGTGTGGTTTGTCGATTCTATTCGCGACTATATTTTCGGCCGAGAATTTGGGTTGAGTGTCTTCACGGAAGTTGTAGAGTACGTGATTTCGAGCTCGTGGGCGATTCCGGATGATTTTTCCGATAACCGAAGAATATAATACAATTATTCGAAGTTTCAGTTTTCGATGAGTTTATCCGATTGTTTCGTGTTTATCCGAATCGTGATGGTTATCCATTTCGAATCGTCGATCGACCTGAGGCGCGAGTATAAATATCGGAAATAGTCGTAAAATAGTCGCAAAATCACTGTTTGACGTTGACCGTCGTTGACTTTCCAAAAATAGAAACTGTTGACCGTTGACCCGAGGGGAAAACTTTCCCGTTTTGGCTTCGCCGTCTGACGTCCTTTTTCCGGCCACCTCCGACTTCGACGAGGGTATGTATAGCTTCTCCTTGTGATTTCGAGTTGAATGATGTTTGAATTTGAGAAAATTGATGGAGTTTTGTTGAGACCCGAATCGGGTTGTGATGCTGGAGTTCGCCGGAGTTGGGAGGTGGTGCTCCGGCGAGTTGTGGGGGTGGAGTTGATGGGGTTTCAGCTCCCCTAGCCTAAGTAAAGCTTCCTGGGTGGTTTATTTTGGGATTTGAAGTGGTTTTGAGGGCAACCGGTTAGGTCACCGGAGATGGAGTTCCGAGTTGTTTCGAGGCAAAATTGACCCAGTTCCGGTGTGAATTGGTCTCGGTGCTAGTTAAGGAAAGGATTGGGCTCGTGGAGATCTTCTGATCTGGAGAATCTCGTCGTGGGATTCCACCGTTGACGGCGCGCCGCCGGTGGCGGCGCGCCGTCAACGGTGGAGCTCCGGCGAGGGGTTGACTTTTCAGATTTCGGTGTTTTTAATGTCATTTTTCTCGTAATCGCACCCTGATTATCGTCCAGAGGTTTTCGGATTGATTTGGGTAGCGGATTTTCAGTCGAGGGTTTCGAGTGGAGATTTCGGGAATTCCGTTAATCATTTTGTACTGCATTGTATATTTCTGGGAACCGTTGGTTTCAGTGGTTCAGTACAGAGTTGTGGACTATGATTTTGATCAGTTATGTTTTGTGAATGTTCAAGAGATCGAGATCAAGAGCGTGATCGTGCTTCAGGCGAGGGATCTTCCGTCGGGCCACGTGATTAGCGCGAGTGCGCGTTACGCGAGTCTGTGAGTGGACATTTCTTTTCACGGATTGATTGCGAGTCTTTCATATATGATTTACGAACTTGAGCATGCAGTTGATTATGGTTTTATGAGCATGTGTTTTACGATTATACATATACGGATATGCGTATACAAGTATACATACATATATATTATGTTTATTGCATGTGCATGAAAAGGATTTATGATTTGGTTTACACAGAGTACAGTCTCAGTTATGTTGTTGTATCGATACACATTGGCTTCTCGGCTGATCCCCGAGTACGCTCCGGGGAGGGGACAGATATCCTGACCCGAAGCCTTTCTGGCTAGGAATCACGTGTGGATCTGGGATCCCGTGATTCAGACTGTGCTATCGCGTGGTAGTCCATGAGTGATTCCGCGATTTTTATGTTGCATGCTCTGTACGTGTGAGGAGTTAGAGTCTCCCTCGTGTACCCGGACGCGTGAGGAGTTAGAGTCTCCCTCGTGTACCATTTCTTTACTTATGCATTTAGACTCGCATATATTTTTATAACGTATATATTATTCGGTGAAAGACATTTATTTTCGTCCACTCACTCTAACAGTTTTCATGTCTTTCCCCTGGGCTTTTCGGTTTCCGTGCCCAGTTGCAGTTCAGGTTCTGGTGTTTCACGTCGCGGTTGGAGGCTAGTGATCTGAGCTACCTGTATTTTCCAGTAGGTCCTTGTTTCGCCTACTGATGTGTATATTGTATATATTTACACTAGAGGTCGCTCTGATACATTCGGCTACTTGTTTTATGCAGATTTTCTCGTATATATTATATTATACAGATATGTTTTCTGTTATTTGATATTGATATGATGTTGAGAAATCCGAATGGGATTGGTGCCCACAGTTTGGCTTTTGTGGCATAGGACGAAGTGTTATTTTCAGGGTGCAGGTTTATGCAATTCCACGTTAGTAACGAAACTCTGCCGAAATTTTGAATGGTTTTTGTTGGTTCGTATTTTCAGAAGGGGTTCGATTCCGATTCGGGCAACTGAATCGGGGTTGGATCCTTTCAACTTATTTAATATTTTCACTCTCTTTCTTCACCATCTCTCTATTTAACTCTTTTCTTTCCTAGCTAATAAATGATTTAATCTAATATAAACTTTTATTAAAAATGTAATTTATGTTAATTTATTGAATTATGGAGTAAAATTTGAAGTAGCTGTTGGAGTTTGAGACATATTTATTTAGAATTTTTGACTTTTTCATCTCTATAATAGAGAAGTTTTAAAGAAATTGTTGGAGATGCTCTTACAAAATGTTCTTTATGTTCCTTCTCTATCCAATCATCTTTTGTCAGTATCTAAGTTGAATTCACAAAACTTTGTAACATTTTATCCCATGTTTGTGATATTTCAAGATCTGACATCTCGGGCGATCATAGGCAAGGAAGACTTGATGAAAGACTGTTTCACTTGGATTGCATGTACAATGGAGAGACACAAGCATTGTCAAGATCAATTGCCCTGACATTGAATTCTTATTGCATGAAAGAGATATGATTATGGCATCGCCGGTTAGGTTATCCGTCATTTAGTAGTACTGAACCAAAAAAGGTAGTAGATAGGAATGGTATCATTTATATGGCTTTTCATCTTCTTTTGCAGCATACAGTGTCTTAGCTAGGTTGATTTGTCATGTTGTAGCTTAACAAGTGATCAGATTCATTCTTTTGTTGCTCGAAGATCAAGTTATCAGTTGTATTTATATTGCTTCAGTTATGTGTAAATCATGTCTCATCTAACAGACATTTCTTTAACTTGTGTCAAGTGAAAAATAGTAACGAATTAAATGTGAAAAAAGGTACCATATTCAACCCAACTGTCCACATTACAAGGCAGTCATCAAGTCATCTCTTCAATCCATTGCATGTCATTTTTAGATTGCACTTAAGTTCGCAGTCATACAATATCAACAACAAAAGAAAATCAGTAGTAGAGTACAACATTTCTGACTCCTGTCTCCATATCCTTCTCCTTCAAGGAAAATGATCTAATGAGTACATCTATTTATAGTGAGTACTTGGTGAGTATTTTCTTATAAAACATGTTTTTCAACCACATTTCAAAAGATCAACCGTTGAATATTTAGAAATATATATATATAAGTAGATCAATTGTGTAAATTTTCATCCTATTTGAAAATCATTAAGGCGTCGAAAAAATTAAATCAATGAACGTACCAAATTTGTCAAAGTTGAACCGTTTATGTTCATACTTGATAAATCATAATTATAAATCCCATAACAATTTTTGATTTGGTTGAAACTTTGTAGAATGATCTATTTATATATAACTAAACATCTAACGGCTGATTGTCAAATTATGATAAAAAAAAAATGAGTCTTATAGGCTATTGATTAGAAAGTACTCACCATAAATGTACTTATTATACCCTCTTTCTCTCTTTCAATTCGAATAAATATCCAAATTTTGTGTTCTGCAAAACTCATGTAGATAACTAATACTAATTAAGCTAGTTATGAGAGACATGTAGGTGAATTCTAGTCCACAATATTGATCTATATCACTTTCAAAAACACACTAGTCTATGTAATGTATGAGAATTTTTTATTGTTTAATGTAAAATTAATCAATTTATGGGGAATCACATATCTATTGTTCACCGGAACATAAGATACCTTGCACATCTTTGTAGCAACCAACTCAAGTTTAACGGTGAAAAAAAAACAAGAAAAAAAAATTACCTATAAAGTCTGAACTTTAGTTGTTGTATTAAAATTATGTTCGAACTTTAAAAACTATCAAAGTGATACCTAAACTCTTAAAATTATATTTACGTGATGCTTAGAGTCATTTTTTGTCATTGCTCCTTGTATAATGATGACGTGGCAAAAAAATTCAAAAAGAGAAAAAAAGACTGTAATACCCTTTCAATTATTTATTTTTTTAATTTCTTATATTGTATTCTTTTGTTTTTTATTTTCTTTATTTATTTTTTATTTTGTTTTTCTATTTCATTTTTTTCTTTAGTTCTCTCTCTCTTGATTTTCTCCCTATCTTCTCCATCTCTCACTCATCGTCGAACTCGCCGAAGACAAATCACCTAAAACATTATCGATAAACTAAGTGATTTCTGAAAATCCTTCCGATTTTTATTTTTATTTTATATATATATATATTTTCTTTGTTTCTTATCTTTTTTAATTTTATTTATTTTATTTATTTTATTTTTTCCTGTTTTATTTTATTTTTTTCCTTTATTTATCTTTCTCTCTTGATTTGCTCTCTATTATCTCTATCTCTCACTCTTCTTTGAACTCGCCGGAGGTGAACCACTCAAAATGTTATCGATTAACTAAGTTCATTACCCATCATGAATATCGCACTCTCGAACTAAATGATTTCTAAAAACTCAACAAATTTATAAACTATTCATATAATTATTTCGATAAAGTTGAAGTCCCAATCAAACTAAGTCCAATTGATTCGAGAACCTCTTCAATGCGATAAGTACGTAATTACGAAAAAAATGACATTAAACATCTGCTAAAACGTATCAACCAGATGCACCGTCAGAAACCACTGTTGGCGTGCTGACGCTCCAAACTTTGGCGACGAAAAATTAAACCTATCTAAAATTACCCCAACAACAACTTTCTCAATGGCAAAATTGTCAGAATGTCTCATAAACTTGGTTGTAATTGTCAATTTACACCCAAAACTATTAATTGAGAACTTTTGCCTCCTCAACTTGGAAATAATTGCTGATTTGCACCCTCTTCGTCAATTTTGACGGATTTCATCCAAATGTTATCATGTGCCATGCACATGATGGGTATAATTATATTTTTATATATTTAAATAGTATTTTACGTACTTGTAAAAAATAATTTCTTTTTTTAATAATTTTTATTTTCTTTAATAAAATATTTTTGTGCTCTAAATCTTCACTTTTAATGTTTTAGATTTGTTGTTGTTTTAGGTAGAGAAGTAGTGAGTCGGCAAACATTAATATATATATTGAATGTATATATATAGTCGTGGAATTAATAATAATATTGTGTTCTGAATTTGAAAAAAAGAGTTGCCCATCGTGGAATATATAACTTTGGAAAATTGGTTCATAACTATTGAATTTTGATTTAATAAATAATATTAACACATACTTTTAAAAAATAATTTCTTATTTTATAGTATTGTCTATTTTTTTGATAAAATATTTTTTGTGCTCTTAGTCTTCGCTTTTAATATTTTAGGTTTTTTGTTGTTTTAGGCATAGAAGTAGTGAGTCGACGAGCACTAAGCTATTAATATATTGAATATATATATAATAATATATATTCCACTAATTATACGTGGAATAATAATAATATGTTATAAAATTAATATTTTTTCTTCCTCGTGGCTGGAATATATAACTTTAAAAAATTGGTTCAAAACGATTGAATTTTGATTTAATAAATAATATTAAAATTTAATTGTATGAAAAAATATAATTATATTCATCATGTGCATGACACATGATAACATTTGGATGGAATCCGTCAAAATTAACGAAGAGAGTGCAAATCAGCAATTGTTTCCAAGTTGAGGAGGTAAAAGTTCGCAATTGATACTTTAGGGTGTAAATTGACAATTACAACCAAGTTTATGAGGCATTTTGACAATTTTTTCATTTCTCAACTACACCTAAATTCAATTCCAAATATAACTCAATAGATTACCTTTTGAATTCAAGAACACCCAAAAATTCTCAATTCGTCTATTCTCCCTCATTAGTTTGAATTGAAATTTGTCCTTAGTATATAAAGAGTCACAAGGAAGAGGGCTATAAAGCCTAGTAGGTCTCCTTGGCCGAATTGATGTCTAATCAGTCGACCCCAAATTTCTTAGATTCTTAAAAATTTCGAACATTTCTCTCCAAATTCGAGCAAAACAAAGAAGAGATAAGTGTTGGGGTTATGAGAAAAAGATAGAGAGGACTGAGACGAAAAGATTGATACCCAACACTGCGTTTTGGGTGGTTCATCTCCAACGACCTCGACAGCGAGTGAGAGATGGAGATAATAGAGAGAGAGAGAGAGAAATAAAGGGAAAAAACAAAATAAAATAAAAATTAAAAAATTAAAGAAAAAACATAAAAGAATAGAAAAGGAAAGAAAAAAAAGAAGAACAAAATTACAAAAAATCATAAGGGTATTACAGTCTTTTTCTCTCTTTTTTTGAATAAAAAAATTGTCACGTCATCATTATACACGGAACGGTGACGAAAAATGGCTCTAAACATCATGTAGATATAATTTCAAGAGTTTAAATATCACTTTGATAGTTTTTAAAATTCGATCATTATTTTAATACTACGACAAAAATTCAGACATTTGGTTGACTTTTTTCCTAAAAACAACTAAGAATGCTCCGAGGTCCAAGCAGGTAGTACTAGATTTTACGATTCTAAGTGAAAGCACCTATCATATGAGACTGCATGATTTCACATACGAGACATTGACTTTGTAGACCAACTGTGGGACTCCAAAAGGTTAATGTCAAAGACACATTCATGTCACTTAATTCCATAAATGGAATTCTACGAGCGTCAAGCTTCTTTACTAGTCAAACAGCCCCGCCGTGCAAGTGCAACACGAGAATGATAGAATCAAACACGTTGACGGAGCCGGACTGCCGGACCATTCCTGTTACTGGGACTTCTGCTTAACAAATGTGTCCAAAAACTGGTCGCTGGTCAGTGGCAGCACTGTAATTGAAGAAAATATTGAGGTGTTTTTGTTGAGTAAGCAGCATTGGGTACAAGACCCGGATATTTGTCGGGTACGATAACCAAACTTTTGATTACCAACAAAGATTGGATCTTCGCTTCATTTACTGGACTCTGCAACAAAGAAGAAGAAAAAGTAGAAAGCTCAAGCTTGAAGCATGCTGGGTATGTTCCAAACCCTCTAATTGTATTCGTTTTCAACTGAATTCCTTGCAAGTCTTTAATTATACTTAAAGTAGGATACTTTGACTACAATGATTGATCACTTGATGCAAACTTCTTCATATGTTTCCTTGTGCTTTTAGATTTGAGAGGTAGATACTGAATTCGCTAGAGTTGAATTTTGTATTTTAATACTGAGGCTCTGTATTGAGATATAATCATATCATTTGTATGGATTTTCAAGGTGGTTAATTTGCAGGCTCTGGGTTTTAGTCGATGAGTGGGCAGGGAAAGGGTAAACCTTTGGTTTGAATTTCATGGTTTGTTTTCTTTTCTTCTGTTTCAGCTCACTCTTTTGTTCTTGCTTTGAATAAGAGTATAAGAGTTTGAATTTCAAGCAAAACTCTTGTTAAAACCTGTCGTATCTTGGATATTTTTCTTTTGTTTAAAAATCATGAGTGTGTACTACAAGGTTTGGACTGATAGACAAATCTGGCTATGACGTTCCTGGGAGATGTTTATGCTATATTAGTTTCCTGCTTTTTTGCTGTACACGAAATGAGTAACTAACCAGAAAATCATCTGTGAAGGTTTAAAGATGTGCTATAATGTATGTCGAGAATACATCGCATGGTGATATTATGACATAGGCCAGCAGAGCTTTAATATCTATCAATATGATTCTAAATATATTTTATTTTGCATTTCAACTGGATATAACTAATTGTCTTGCTACCTTTGTCTGCAGAACTTGTTACCATCCATTATAAAGCTCTGCAACTCTGCAAGAGGATCATAATGGAGCTGCATAATAAGGTTCGCTGTGTATGACAAACTGTTGACAGTGGAGTTTATTAAGTTTCATGTTATTAGAACATTTTCGAAAAAGTTACAAGTTAAAGCAGTAATAAATTAGAAGAATCAGCTATCATTAAAATGCGAGCAACAGAAAAACATGGAAACCCCAGTGCTGCTGACAGAATTAGTGAAAGGTTTGTGGAAGAGCCAAACTCTTATGATTGCCCTCGGATCCACAATTTGGTCATCCAAGGTACAGATCTGTCTGTTCAAAACTTTGAACAGCACGAGTCTTCATCAACCAGTACTTACCGTGTTCAAAGTTCTCCATCTAGTTTAAGCTTCTCAGCAAATGGAAGTCCGACATCGCAGCAGGATTTGCAGTCTTATCAATCTAGTGGGTCTCCAATACACCGGTCCTGCTTAACAAACGATGAAGGTGGCCTCAGCCACAAGATTCGAGAATTGGAAAGTGTTTTGCTGGGAAATGAGTCTGATGAACTCGACATACATGGCCTCACACATGATTATATGGCAGTTAGGCCTAACCAAGTTTCTTTAGAAGCAAACAATTGGAAACAAGTGATGGACATGATCTCCAGAGGCAACTTGAAAGAGGTGCTTTGTGCTTGTGCAAAAGCATTGGCAGAGAATGATATGTCAACAATGGAATGGTTGATGTCGAATTTGCGTCAGATGGTATCAGTTTCAGGCGAGCCAATTCAACGTTTAGGAGCTTACATGCTGGAAGGTCTTGTTGCAAGGTTGTCATCTACAGGAAGTTGTATCTACACGTCCTTAAGATGCAAAGAGCCTGCCAGTGTGGAACTACTCTCATACATGCACATTCTATATGAAGTCTGCCCATACTTCAAATTTGGATATATGTCTGCTAACGGGGCAATTGCAGAAGCCATAAAGGATGAAAGTAGAGTTCATATAGTTGATTTTCAGATTGCTCAAGGCAGCCAGTGGATCACCTTAATCCAGGCTTTAGCTGCTCGTCCAGGAGGACCCCCACATATTAGGCTCACAGGCATAGATGATTCTGTATCTGCTTATGCACGTGGAGGGAGCATTGAACTTGTAGGGAAGAGGTTGTCAAAGCTTGCAGAGTCATATGGGGTACCCTTTGAGTTTCATGCTGCTGGAATTTCTGCTTCTGAGGTTCAGCTCGAGGACATTGGTGTTCAAATGGGCGAGGCTCTTGCAGTGAATTTTGCCTTCATGCTGCACCACATGCCAGATGAAAGTGTGAGCACTCAAAATCATAGGGACCGCCTATTGAGGGTGGTTAAGAGCTTGTCTCCCACGGTGGTGACTCTTGTTGAGCAAGAATCAAACACCAATACAGCCCCTTTCTGTCCCCGTTTCGCTGAGACATTCAGCTACTACAGGGCAGTTTTTGATTCAATTGATGTGGCTTTGCCAAGGGAACACAAGGAGCGAATCAATGTTGAACAGCACTGTCTGGCACGAGAAATTGTTAACATTATAGCTTGTGAAGGAGTTGAAAGAGTAGAACGCACAAAGCTTCTTAGTAAGTGGAGGTCACGATTTATTATGGCTGGGTTTTCACCATATCCACTTAGCCCTATAATTAATGCCACTATAAAGAGTCTACTGCAGAGCTATTCCAAAGAGTATACTCTTGAAGAAAGAAATGGAGCTCTATATCTCGGCTGGATGAATCAAGCTCTCGTTGCCTCCTGTGCATGGAGGTAAAATCCCATTAGCATTTTTACCTGTTTTTTGGTCTTGTATGGAACTCTCCTTACTGATCTTCTGCTGTTATTTGAATTTATACTTTTACTTGGTCAAGATATAATTTGTAGAGTGCAGCAGTAGTATGTTGTAAGTTCTAAGTTTACCCTTCAATAGTACTAAATGCTCTTTTCCATACACACCTCTTCAGTCAGGTCTATAGATTGGCCTAAAATTTGAAGTTAACTCTAGTGGCTAGTGGCTACAAGAGGAGTGCATAAAACTTGCAAATTATGTAGAACAATATTATTAAATTAGTTACATATTTCATATATGAATTGACGAAAATTCAAGCGAAAGATCTTTAGCTAAGCTGCATATAATGTTCTGTGGTAGACCATATCAGCTGAATGTTAGTAGAGAAACAAGGATGTACAACACTGGGATTCTGCACTAATATATAAGACCGATTAATGATTTCTTTTAGGCAAACATATCAATATCTACACATGCATTGTATGTCTATTTATTGATACCTTTTACTTAGTTTAGACTCTTTGGGTGCAATAGTTGTCCCTCTATGGTACCTAAGGTCTTGCTACTAGGTACCTATGGTTTGAAGTCATATAAAGAGGACCATCTGTACTTGAGGTTGTCCGCCTAGAGGAAGAAGGAAAAAGTTAGGATAACATTAGAGCTGGACCGTATCAGAATTTCAGAGGCGGCATGCTTCGAGCTTATTCAGACTTCAGAGCTTGTAGCTAGAACAATGTCCTCCTGTACAGACACAGTAAAATCTATAAACTGATAATTGATCACCTAATCATGTGGGAAATCCACATAAGTAGGTGCTACGTGACCACGTATGGTCTTTATGGACCTCTAACTCAAACTGTAACTGTAAGTCAAGAACTTATGCCGTTCCACAAGTTCCTCCTGTAAGCTTTTGTAAGTTATATATATATATATATATATATATATAAACACACACACACAGAGTATTACGTAGATCCTTAATTCAAGATGAATTTCAACTCCTAGCAGAAGAATATGCACAGTGCATTACTTCCTATATCGATGAACCCTAATATGCAGGACATGATCCTCTTGGTTCCGTAGTCATACTAGTTTCCCAGAGTCCAGACTATCATCAGTGTCATGGAACCCTTATCCTGACCATTATTAACAACCACCAGGGTCGTAAATAATCAAGTGTAGGAAAATCATACATGCTTGGGTAATGAATAGAGACAACTGAGATGCGGAGAACCATATTTCATGTTAACAAACTGAAGACGAGCTTCTATAAACAATGTGCCATAACACTCATATGGGTCACGTGTACTGCTCTGAAGTCGATTACACCGTTAATCATGCAGATGACCTGGTCATCGTGCATCGAGGTAAAACCAGCTGGTAGCTATTTCGATCACTTTTGTGCGCCTTTCTTGGTCTTGTTTGCAAACTTCTTATTTACTCGATAGCATTCTGCTTCTACAGTTCTACTTGCAACTCTAGTGGCCACCAGGTATAATATTGACAAAAGTTTGAGCAAATTACCATTAGCTGAGCTTCATAATTTCATGTGCTACATAGTAGATAACACTAAAAAAAAAAGAAAAAAAAGAGAGAGCACAATTAGACCATATCAGTTGAAAACTATTACAAAACAGGGAAGAACAGCGCTGGGATTCTGCACTAATATATAATCTGTTGTGCTTCCAGTTGAATCAAATTCTTCATATCCATCGAACTTAACGATGCTCCCAGCAATAGTCCTGCAAATTATTACAGCCCTCTTTGTCTTGTTTGGCCTTGTTATGGGAATGGTGTTTTCACTACTCGTACTCAACTGAATCCCATTCTCCAATATATATTCTGTGTCAAAGTTCGACTGAATTGACCTGCAAACTCGACAAGTTGGAGCATTACAGAGCTCCGGGAACCGCTTTGACTCTTCATGGCAACAGGCCATTGTTGTGCCATAGAACCTCAACAGCTCGTTTCCATCAACGGCGCTTCTTGTGTGCCTCGTATATCTTTCCTTTGCCATGTTCTTTACCTTCTCTCTGTACATTTCAAACCTTTCTAGTTTTTCTGTGGAATTCTTCACCCTCAAGACAGTTTTGATCCTGCCCGATGGCTTCAAAGGATTTGTAGATGCTTTTCCAACAATCATCTCAATGATTTTCCTTGATGGGTCTCCATTGTGAAGCTCTGGTAAGAACAGAAGTTAAAATTGTAACTTTAGAGACTAGAATTCAAAATATTGATAACAAAGCCTGAAATATCCATCTCTAGTTGTGTAATAGATCACTTCTCCCTCTATACATGAACATATTTAGTGGTCCTGCTGCTATGAAATCTCAACTCAATTACCTGCTTACAGAATTAACACACTCTACTAAACTCGAAAGCCAAGTGAGATAGAGCAAGACATTTACCAAAAAGTTGGGGACGTGTATAGCTTTCAGGGTATATCAAACCCCGGATTGGAGTCTCTTTGCCATAAGGATGTACAAGTTCACCATCCACATTTGCTTTTCCAAAGCTTTTCCTTCTTCTGTCACATCTCTCTCGTAAGGCAACGACATCTGCAAGCTTTCTCCCACACTTCGCATTCTCCTTCAATGATTCCCAGATTGCATGCATCTCTATGAGACTTCTGAGTTCCTCAGGGAGTGAACACTGAACAGTGAGACACTATGGGTGTTCTGCTGTGAATTATAGACCTTTCACTGCACCATTTTATCCTTGCATGGTTTGTATTGGACGTGGAAGTATCCAAAGTTCGAAAAAACAAACAAACAAAGCTAATGAATTTCATTACGGTTCTCTTATTGTCTTGTGGGAGACATGTTACTGTGGCCAGATATAGCAGAACTCTGTTGCAGATGGAATAAGGGTAATTTTAAACAAAAGACAATCTGGTGAATTTAAGCACTTCTGTATGGTATGTGCTGCATATGTACAAAAGGCATTCAAAGATCAAATTGGATTCTGTACTCCCTTTCTAAAAGCGCCAAAATGCACAATCTCAACCTCTGTACTCCCTGTTTTGCTACAGACCAAAGAGACCAGGAATACATACAAACATCCCAATGGTCACAAACTATTTGTTGTAGAATATTTGATGTTCTTAGTTATGGTGGAGATCACAGGATATGGCAGTTTATTTTATCCAGAGATGTAATAGGATTACTTTTCTGTTTGTACCTCTTGTACTCTCCTATTCATTAATAAAGTTACATAGTTCATTGCTTCACACTATTCTCTCTACATTTATAATTCCTAAAACACGTTATCAACACGAACCCCTAAATCGAGCACCACCGCCGCCGACCGCCACAGTGATCCCGAAGAGAACAGAGGAAGAAAAAAAATTGTTCTGTAATCAAACAACAAGTAAGTTTTTGTAAACTCACCTTTGTCTTTTTCAAAATAACCTACACTTTTGAGAAATTTGGATTTTTCCGTAGGGATTTCGGGATAACATCTCATCCCTCTTTTCTACATTGCACATTTCTTGACAGTTGGCATTTTTGGAACTAAGAGCGTTCCCACATTAACTAAGAGCGTTCACAAAATCGATTTGAACTAAGAGTGTTCATAAAGAAAAGCATCGATTAAGACGAACAAAGATTGTTCGCGAGACCATATACTTCAAAGAGAAGTACTAATCTAAAGACGATTGGAAAACTAATTAGTTGTCGAGAAAGTCTGTTACGACTGTGAAATTAATATATCTTCTGTTTATTTTCAGAATGTCTGAAACAAAATTCGATTTTGGCAAATTAGACCAGAGAGGCATCAAGTATCATCGTTGGTGTGGAGATGTCAAGAATGCGTTTTAGCAAAGTCTATACTCCCCACAATTGAGCCAGGTAATCCAAATCTCGCATTTCCACCAACATTAGCTATGAAGGCGCAGGCTATCATCATTATGAAATGCCATTTAGAGGCACCACTGCTATGGCAATACTTGAATGTAAATGAGCCTAGAGCATTGTGGGTAGCACTCGCTAAGAGATTTGAAAATATCGCAGACACCCTACTTCCAGATCTGAAAGACAAGTGGACCCATATTAGGTTCCAAGACTTCAAGAGCATAGCAGATTTTGATGTTGAAATGCTCAAGCTACGATCCATGCTTCAATACTGCAATCAGGAAGTTACTGAAGCAGATAAGCTCGAGAAAACCCTCTCTACATTCCCAGTCGCTGCAAGGATACTTGCAAACCAATACTGTAATGAGATACGGACCAGAAATATCACAACGTACAATCAGCTTATACAGATTCTGTCTGTTGCAGAGAAGCAGGATAATGTACTTGTGAACAATAGTTCAAGGCCTTTGGGGACAAAGAGAGTTCCTGAAGCGAACAATGGAAGCGCAAAGTGCAAAGAGCAGAATTGGTATGGTAATCGACTTAATCTGCGAGTTTTACGAGTAATTGAGGTTTATCATAAATAATCGGTTAAGCGGTTTTGATCACGACTTAATTTTTGGACACGAATTTGATTTGGGTTTGTTCATGGAAAATGTAGAGAATTTGATTTCGAGTTTGTGGGAGCTTTCCGAGGATTTTTCGGATAACCGAGGAATATAAAAAGAATATTTGAAATTATCACCGAGTTAGTCGTGTTTATCCGTTCGAGTTTGGGTTATCCGAATTGTGGATGGAGTCGAGTCGCGACGTATAAATAGTCGAATAGCCGTAAAATTATCGAAAAATTGCATTTTGGGCCTTTTGACCCGCGTTGACCGAATTGGACCCGCGTTGACCCGTTGACCATGTGGGTCGAGTTGACCCGGTTTGAAACTCGTCGTTGAACTTGCCGTTTCTAGCCACGATTTTGGTAAGTATAGCTTCCCCTTGTGATTTGTAATTGTTTAGAACTTGATTTAAGGAGAATTGATTACGAATTGAGGAAGAACGAAGAACTTGAAATTGGGGGATTTCGCCAGAATCGGGTGGCGGATTCCGGCGAGATTCGGTGTCAGGGTTGTGGGGGGAAAGGTTCCCCTTCACTTCACGATGCTTTCTGGGTGATTAGGCTTGATTTTGGGTGAGGTTTGATGTGGTTTTGGTTGGTGACCGGAGGAAGAGTTCCGGCGTTGGTTTCGGCCGATTTCCGGTGATTTGTGACGGAATTGGAGGTTGTGGTAGTGGAGAGATGTGTTGGGCTCGAGGAATAAAAGTGATCTGGGCTTTCCTCGCCGGGAAATCTCTCTGATGACAGCGCGCCGCCAGTGGCGGCAGCGGTCAACGGCGGAGCTCCGGCGAGGCGTTGACTTTTTGAATTTTGACAAGTTTTATGTCATTTTGCTCGTACTCGCACCCCGATCGTAGCCTTGAGGTTTTCGAGTTGATTTGGATACCAGATTTTAAGTCGAGGGTTTATGTGGAGTATTTGGGGGTTTTTGACGATTATTTTGTATCCGAGTTATATGTTTCCCGAAATGGTTGGTTTCCGAGATGTGGTACAAAGTAATGAATTGTGATTTTGATCAGTTACATTTTGTGATTATTCAGGGGATCAAGATCGTATGTTGGGCGAGGGATCTTCCGCCGGATCTCAGGATTAGTGCGTTTGCGCGCTGTGCTTATCTGTGAGTGGACCTTTATTTACACTGTCGTAATGAGTTCTTGATTTCAGTATTTATTTCCAGTACAGTATTGAGATTATTTATTGTTTTGGAGGTATTGTTTTAGGTTTTATGGTGATGGCATTTACTTAGCATCGATGCATTGGCTACTCAGCTGATCACCGGTAGTCCAGTTCCAAGGTTGAGAGATTCTCCTGATGTGCCTACTAGGCTTGAGAGATTCGCCTAGTCTATCACCGTCGGGCTTAAGAGATTTGCCTGACTGTCGGGCTTGAGAGATTCGCCTGACACCTCCATTTATTTTAAGAACTCGCATTGTTTTTATGTTATATAAATGGTGAAAGGCATATGATTATTTTCGTCCACTCACTCTAACGATTTTATTTGTCTTTCCCTTGGGCTTTTTGGTTTCCGTGCCCAGTTTGCAGTTCGGATTCTGGTGTCGCACGTCGCAGTCGGAGGCTTAGTATTCGAGCTACCTTTCTTTTCTAGTAAGTTTCTTGTTTAGCCAAATGTTGTGTATTTATGTATATATATATACTAGAGGTCGCTCTGAATACTCTGATGTTATACTTTCATATGATTTTTCCCCGGATATTCTGTAAAGTACAGTTTTGTTATTACTTTACTTTATGTTATGATATTGAGAAATCCGGATGGGATTGGTGCCCACGGTTTGGCTTTTGTGGCATAGGAGGAAGTGTGTTTTCGGGTGCAGGTTAATGGTAATTCCACGATATAGTGAAACTCTGCCGAAATTTCTTTGGTTTTTGCTTGTTCGTGTTTTCAGAAGGGGTTTGATTCCGGTTTAGGAAACTAAATCGGGGTTGGGTCCTTTCATATGATGATCCGAATTTTGAAGAATTCAAACAAACATCCATTATTTCGAGCGAAAAGAAGCAAGAAACAAAGAGAGGTTCACACAAACATGGAGGTGGACACCAAAAAAGGTGGCGCCACCATCCATGGTCGGCCTCATACCGACACCTCCACCCCCAAGAGAAGACGACTTGACACCAAGAGTGGTGCTCTCGTCCCCTATGATGCTTCCTCGGTCCATAGAGACATCAATGCCAGCATCCTCACTGCTGATGTCTAGTGCTCATCGCTCGTTCTGCAAAGCATATACTTTAGCCAAGGTAGGAGCGAGACCCTCCTACGCTAAAGACACCAAAGAAAATATTCCATTTCTACAATGTATCCAATGTGGTATTTATGGACCTATCATGCAGACCATTTAGATACTTTATGGTATTGGTGGATGCTTCGACACGCTGGTCACATGTCGCATTATTGTCTACAAGGAAGACTGCATATGCTAAACTCTTTACTCAGATTCTTCGTTTGAGGGCTCACCACCCAGATCATCCTATAAAGTCGATACATCTCGACAATGCTGAGGAGTTTACATCACAAAAATTTGATGATTATTGCATGTCCATTGGGATTGATGTCGAGCATTCTGTTCCCCATGTACACACCCAAAATGGTCTCGCAGAAGCCACCATTAAAAGACTTTAAATGGTTGGATGGGCTTTGGTCATGCGCACCAACATACCCACTTCTTCTTGGGCTTATGCAATATTACATGCAGCAATGCTTATTCGTTTTAGACCCGCTGCTAGACAACCTTTTTCTGCGTACTAGCTGGTTACTGAATATGAGTAGAATATTTCGCATCTACGCATATTTGGTTGTGCAGTTTATGTGCCAATCGCGCCACCTTTAAGCGATAAAATGGGTCCTCAGAGACGAATAAGCATCTGTGTTGGATTTGTTTCTCCAACTATAATCTGCTACTTAGAACCCTTGACATGCGATCTATTTACCGCAAGATTTGTGGATTGTCACTTCAATGAGACAACCTTCTCGTTGTTAGGGGGAGGAAGGACACATGAATGATAGGAATTATCATGGTCAGTCCCTAACTTGTCTCATCTTGATCCCCAGTCCGCACTAGAAGATAGTGAAGTAAGGAGAATTATAGAGCTTGGAAACATAGCAGATTTGATGCTTGATACGTTTGCTGAGCTTGCTAAAGTGACAAGATCGCATATACCTGCTGCAAATGTGCCTGCAAGGATTGACATCCCACAGGGAGGATGTCACGCCGCCACCCCTATACTGGGAGAAAGCGGTGCTGCCATACATGGTGGACGTGTGGTGGCTTAGGCCACGGCTCCCCAAAGGAAGAGGGGGAGACCCGTAGGTTCGATGGATACTCACCCTAGGAAGAGGGGGAGATCGGCACAACAAGATTCATTGTTCATCGACTCTCAAAATCTATCTCATAAACAATTTGGAGGGAGTTTTAACGGCTGATCCTAGTTCAGTGAATAAAGAAATTTCGATGAATTATGCTAGCATACATGAGATTTTGGAGAGAGAATCTATGATCATTGATGATGCGTTTGCATTTTCAGTTGCACATGAACTCATAGAACACGATGACATCGAACCTCGATCTGTTGAAGAGTGTCAACAGAGATTAGATTGGCCCAAATGGAAAGATGCAATCCAGGCTGAAATAGATTCACTAACAAAGAGACAAATGTTTGGCCCGGTAGTGCTAACCCCGCCAAGTGTAAAACTTGTAGGACATAAATGGATTTTTTTTAGAAAGCGTAATGAGAATAATGAGGTAGTAAGCTACAAAGCTTGCCTTGTGGCACAAGGTTTCTCACAACGCCCTGGTATTGACAACGAGGAGACGTATTCTCCCGTAATGGATGTCATAATGTTCTGTTACCTTGTCAGTTTGGTAGTTTCCAAAAAACTTGACATGCAGCTCATGGATGTGGTTACTGCATATCTCTATGGGGATCTAGATTCAGAGATATACATGAGAGTCCCTGATAGATTCGAATTACCCAAGTCAAGTAGCTCTAAACCATGGAGTGCATTCTCTATAAGATTGAGAAGGTCACTGTATGGATTGAAGCAATCCAGGAGTATATTGTACAACCGCCTAAGTGAATACTTGATTGGGAAGGGATATGTGAATAACAAGCTATGCCCTTGCGTATTCATTAAAATGACAAGTTCCGGATTTACAATAGTAGTCGTGTATGTCGATGACATGAATCTCATCAGAACTCTTGATGAGTTAAAGGATGCTGCGAAGTACTTGAAATCCGAGTTTGAGATGAAGGACCTTGGGAAGACATGGTTTTGTCTAGGCCTTGAGCTACAACACCTTAGTAATGGAATACTAGTCCCCTAGGCAGCTTATGTCCACAAGATGTTGAGAAGATTCAACATGGATAAAGTACATCCTGTTTGCACCCTCATGGTAGTCCGCAGCCTAGATCCAGAGAATGATCCATTCCGTCCAAGGGATGAGGACAAGGAACTCTTAGGGGCTGAAGTGTCTTACCTAAGTGCAGTAGGTGCATTACTGTACTTAGCTCAATGCATAAGACTGGACATCTCATTTGTTGTGAAGTTGTTAGCTAAATTTAGCTCAGCGCCCATGCAACGTCATTGGACAGGCATTAAGAATATCTTCAGGTACTTGAAGGGTACGATCGATATGGGCTTGTTTTATCCCTATAGAGAGGCAAGACAGAAAGCCACCATCTCAAAGGGACGTGCCATTGAAGATGATGACGCCATTCTCTTTACCCCATATACTAACAATCATTGTGATGTGTTGACGAGTTTTGCTAATGCTGGATTTCTCTCTGATCCACATAAAGGTCGTTCCCAGACAGGATATGTCTTTACTATGGGAAACACAGCGATATCTTAGAGGTCTACAAAGCAGACCCTAGTCACTACATCCACGAATCATTCTGAGATTATTGCTCTTCATGAGGCAATTAAGGAGTGTATATGGCTGAGGTCCATCATTACACATATTCGTGAGATTTGTGGATTGGAATCCACTACTGATGAACCTACATGTATTTATGAGAATAATGTTGCTTGCATCAAGCTAGTGAAGCAAGGTTACATCAAGGGCGACAACACCAAACATATATCGCCTAAGTACTTTTACAATCAGCAACAACAAGAGTTTCTCAAGATCCAAATTAACCAGGTTCAATCCGAGAGTAATGTAGCAGAATCATTTACTAAGTCATTGCCCAAATCCACATTCTAGAAGCATGTGAAGAGCATAGGGTTGCTCAGCTTGTCTAAGCTGCCTTGATTGTTAGTATCAATGGGAGATGCAGACTTCAGAGAGAGTCTGGCATACACATGAGCGTTTCTGGATGTAAAAGACACATTATACTGTTTTTCCTTGACTAAGGTTGTTATTATCCCACTGGGTTTTTATTATTTGGCAAGGTTTTAATGAGGCAACATAGTTATGTGTCATATCATCGTCTACGACGATCTGCACTCTTTTTACTTGGCGAGATCGATTTTCTCCTGCAAAAGTTTTTGGCTCGGCAAGGTTTTTGATGATGCATCAATAAAACAAATGAAAAAGCGTCACCACCATACACCGGCGCAAGGACGAATGTTGTAAGATATTTGATGTTCCTAGTTATAGTGAAGATCACAGGATATGACAGTGTATCTTATCCAAAAATGTAATAGGATTACTTTTCTGTTTGTGCCTCTTGTACTCTCTTATATAAAAGAGTTGCTTATTCATTAATAAAGTTACACAATTCATTATTTCACACTATTCTCTCTACATTTATAATTCCTAAAACACTCTTCTAATTTCTTCGATTAAGACAGTTGTAGTAGATCGGGTTGTTCCAGAATAGAAGAACGTCACGTTTTTCTGTGGGAGTCCGATTTCCAAGTAATCTATACAGGCACCTATTTACTGCAAATGGCAACAAAGAACATTTGTCCTTGTCCCCATACAAAACGAATCACATTTAAAGCTCAAATCATACGAAAGGAAGAAAGGTCTGCTTTCTAATCTGAAGAGACACTTCCAGACTCTTCTAGACAACAGATGAGACACCTTCTTGGCCACACAAGGGTATACAGTGATCTTCTCTCTGAGACATTCAGTTAAAAACCTTTCTACTGAACTAGTCGGATATGAAGTACTACCATTGAGATTCCCCATCATTTAAGCTACATCTCATTTCCTACATATGTTGCAAACTTTACCATTTGAATTCAGCAACAGTATCAAAAGTCCAGACCAATGAAAAGAAGATGAATGTCTGCCTCGTGTATCTTAGCAATAGGATTCTCTGTTCATAAGAAAAGAAAGGAAGATATAGGATTCACAATGCCTAGCAAAAGTCTCAAAAGAAGCTACTCCAAAGTAGTCAATTTAGCTCACATAAGAAAAAGAAAAAGAAAAACAATACTTTATTTACTACAAATCCGCTCAGAAAGGATAAAGGAAACAAAATTTTCATATAAATATAATTTTAAGCATCTGAATTACAACAGGCAATCAGAGACTCAATATAATCTCAGTATCAACTCCTATTTGTACATAGTATTCCCTTACAAGTTAATGTTACCAATTCATTACCTGGACAGGGAAGTCATTCAGCAGCAGGCACCTAACACTTACATTGGAATAAACAAAGAACCATACTATCTCTCATTTTCAGAGGTTAGATGCCCCTTTTGACCATAGTCCATCCAAAAAGAAGGTGAAAGCAGCTTACTTTTTCTGCTTTTACATGGACACTTCTAAGGACCTGTTAGTACCCTTCCAATGTTCTGTGGATATGGATAAGACGAACGGTTTAATGGTGGCATCTCAATGTTACGTGATTCACTAGGGTTTTCTCTAGATCCATACTGATTCATGCCATTATTTAGAACACCATAATATGACGGAGCAGGGGTAGTGTGAATAGCCTTAAAATTGGAACTATGGTGAGTTTGGCTTTCACCTTGTTCAGAGTGCAAATGCAGGTGGTTGTTGGATCTATTTTTAGCAGCAGAGCTCATTCCAACACCAAGATCAAGGCTTATGGTATCATTATCTTCAGTTCTAATTCTCGAAGGGGCATTCATTGTTGTTAGTGCAGAAGTATCATGGCTACTAGTTCTTGCAGTTGGGACATCATGATTATGTTTGCCCTCATATGTTGTTATAACTGCTTTTGGATCATGTGATGCTCTTTCCACATGCTTTCTAACAGGGCACCCAGCATTCGTGCACTTGTAATAGCTCCTGCACAAAATGTGTGAACAAGAGTAAGAATGCAGTTACCAAAATAGTTCGGTCACATATTTGTAGATATGATCAGCAATGCTTGCACATGCAGTAGCCACACGGATTTAAGAAAATAAAAGAAATTCCAGGATACGGTCACTGTAACTGTAAATAAACAGGTTCCATACTTCATTAAGAACCAGTAATCATCTCTAGTGGACAATTTTTGAAGTTTATCTGTCAACCGGATAGCATACTGCTTGAATAAGAGTACATTTTAAGGTTCATAAATTTGTGGTCAGGCAGTTCCAGAAAGGATTCAAGCAAGCCCCTAAGATTTATATCCGTATGACCGAAGTTTACATCATCTGCATTAGCAGGCACCGCATACCATTTTTGTTTTTTACATTCTAGAAATAAAAGAAACTCTAATCACGGAAATCGGTTTTATGCTGATTTATACCATACCATTCTCAGCTGAAGTTAGGCTTCATATAATGAGATTCACCATCTAGAAACCCCCCTCCCCCCGAATAACTTGGATTCACGATGGCATGGCTTGTGGTTCAGAAAGGATACATTACATTTGTAAGTAAAATGAAAGGTGAGAAACATAATAGTATCCACAAAGAATTGCATCAATTGGCTAAACCAATCATGTGGAAAATGTCGTTCAACAAAAGGAAAAAGATAAAAGAAAATTAAAGGTCACATCTAAAAGAACTTAAAACTTTTAGGATATCTTTCATAAAGGATTTTGATAAAATACACTAGTATGACAGTCACAGGGCATCCAATATACACCAAGTATACGCCAAATATATGTCGTACATGTTAACCAGATAAAATCAGTAAGCATTAAAATTCAAAAAACTCTCTTCAGAAAGATTATACCTTGGATTAGGATTTCCCCTCACAACTTTCTGACCATATTTACGCCAGCGGTATCCATCATCTAATATATCAACCTCACTCAGAGTTTGAACAACAACTCGTGGTTCCCGGATAGGCTTAACAACTGGTGTAATATCAATTCCACTAACATCCATCCTCCTGCTCAATAAGGTTTAGGCACTTGGTTAGAATTAATGAGACTTTCTTGTACACGTGGGAGTCATTTGTGAGGACATCCCTGCATGTGCACAAAATGAACAAAGTAGGCAACTTAAACAACACATGAACAGCATAAGATTTGAGGAATTATACCTTCTTTTAGAGAACGGGTCATCATCATCAACCTCATCGGGCATCCTGGAGCCTGTTCCTTCAACACTCCCATCATTTCCCCAGACAGGGGATAACTCAGGAGTACTATTTGGCTCGATTGTATTCAAAATTTGCCCATAAATGTTGGATGACTTGTCTAAAATCAGAAATGAAATTGAAAATTAGCAAATAAGATTTGCTTTGTTCATAAATCAGTTAAAGATTATTACTCAATGCTCACCATCTCGGCCAGTCAAAGATGAAGCTTTGTCAGATCTTTCTTCCTGGACAATCGTCATAGCACCAGTATTATATCGTCGACTTGGTTGAGGCTTAGGGTGATCATGTGTACCCTTGTAGATAATCTCAGTTATATGTCCCTCATGAGATCTCTCAAATAGTTTCTTCACTTCACAATTAGGGTGTGTACATTTGTAATAACTGCGAGGAAATTCACTCCCTTTAACATGTTTTTGTCCATATTTTCGCCAGTTATACCCATCATCAGAAGATACTGAAGGCCCACTTCCTTTTTGATCAAACTGAGATACTTGGACAGCAGAATTAGGATTTCCCCTCTGACTTATATCATCTGTATCAGATTCACCAGGTGCACTAGCTCCAGAAGACACCATATGAACAGGAGCTGATGAGCCTGCCATGTCACTTTTAACCACAGGTTGGGACACTTGTGACTGAGACTGATCTTGACCTTGCACGGCCGGCTCATTGCTGTAGTAGTTATAGTCCTTAGCAACCTTGGAAAAGTAAAGAGCAGTAAGCAACCAGTACATCTTAACCAGTTCAGCAAATTGCAGAATTAAGACAAACTCAAATCAATATATCTCTGTACTAAACTTAGGATTACTACTACTTCCCACATACATCCTTTTGCCCGTGTCTTAAAAACATGTGTAAGAGGGATAAAAACAATTTTTTTTCTCTGACTGCGAAATAATTATGCAGATAAACTTCCCTTGCACCGAAAGTGTTTCACTACATAAAAAAGCAAGTGGAGATTACAGAAATGACTTCAACACCAACTGGAGAACTTATAAGGTCTATAGACAATTGCAAGTTTTAGTTAATGTACATAAGCAGATGAAGCAGTCAAACATGAACGCAAGACCACTGCTTAATCACCATCTTTACAAATATGAACTAGAATATAAACTTTCCAACTTCAAAACAATAACCAATCATTCATAAAGAAATTACCATATTTGATTGAGAGTGGGGCTTAAATTCAAAACTTTCAGAATTTCTTTCATCAGAGCACATCATGGTTGCCGAATATGTAGAACTGGCAATCCCATAGACCATCTTAGGATTTAAAAAGGACCCAGTAGTTGGAGAAGGTTCTGCCTGCAAGACAGCCAGAATTCCCTTTTATTAGAGAGACTGGTAGGTGGTAAGTGCAGATACAAAGAACTACAGAATTGGAAATAAGGGGGACTCCAGCTGAAACAAAAAAGAAACAAGATTGAGAAGTAGATGCAGGATGAGAGCCCTTTAAATAGGCAAACTAAAGTTTGGTAGTGTGTTGACATACTGTTCCAAATCTGTTCATCAACAAGAAGCTCTGACAATCACAAAGAACCTTCTGATGGCCATCACTAAACAGATATGCAACTTGTGTATCTATCTTAGACTAGCCACATTAGCCTAAAACTGCTAAATCCCCACCAATACATATTAGGGACATAACGTGAAAAGAAGATGAATTCCTGAAATGACCATTAAAGAGAAGCAAGAGCTAGATGCATATATTGATTACCCAAATAACTCAAGTTATTGCTGTATGCTTTGAACAAGAAGAATAAACTGTAATCACAATGAAGAGCCATGTCCTTAATAAAAACACATGACAATTGGCGACTGTTGTCAGCACCTAGACCCACTATCTTTCTATCCTCCCTATTCCTCCTCGATGATGCACTTATTCTTTATTCCACATACACAATTGGAAATGTTTTTCTAAGTACTTCGCATCCACTGCCACAGTTGAACCCACCAACAAAAAAGCAAATGCAAAACAGAACAGAAGCAAAGATTCAATATGTGAAAAAACAACACTGATAATACTGATACAAAAACGACCAAATTCGAGGAGTTTGCCATATTCCCCCAATGCCATTGCTCTCAAACATCAAAATCCGTTGGAGCATAAAGAAAGAAACACCCAATACTCTCCCCAATACTGGCATTACATTACTCTAGAAGAAAGCACCTCTCAAAGCATCAGAATCTTTCTTAGGGTCCCATTGTAAGCATCTCAACGGGGTTAAAAATCCAGCATTCCTCAGCAAACCCATTAATTTTATTTATTTATTTTTTTAAAAACCCACTCTTATAGCAATCCGAGAGTTCCGAATTTCGTAGAAAGAATGAGCATCTTCTCTTAGTGAGCTCACTCATAAGCATCACATCCCCCAACTTAAAAATGAACTCTACTACACTTGCCTATTTGACCACCCAGATAATAATGTGAACGGAAAAGGCAACAAATCCAATGCGCGGCCAAACAAAGACAGCCTTAAGATTCGAAAACAGCATTTACTACTTTTTTTCAAATTTAGAAAACGACGTCGTGGTAGGAAGAAAAGGCTGACCTTCATGTTGGAGAGGAGGACGGGAGACTCGAGAAACGACGTCGGGGTGAGGCCGGGAGGGATAGTGAGGCAAGGCGAACGCGAGATCGGGAGCTTGGCCGGAGACATGAGCTTGTACTTGGCCCCACCACCGGAGCCACGGGAAGTGAAGATGGCCGGATCGAGCTCGTCGGAGGCTGGTTCCAGTGCTCTCGCGTCTTCCATTGGAAAGAGAGAGAGAGAGAGAGAGAGAGAGAGAGTTAAGGGAAAGCAGCGGAGTGGGTTTGTTCTCTCGCTCTCTCTCTCTCTCTCTATCTCTCTCTATCTTTTCGTCGTCTGTTTAGAAACAGAGAACCTGGAGGGAAGGGTAGAAAGGTCTTTTCAGAGCCTGTTTGCTGTGTTTTGGAAGGTTGTGTGTCCGAGAGAGAGAGAGAGAGAGAGACGTGGGTTGACTTGCTGCAGTGGATCCGAGGAGTGCGTGCGCTGAAACGACGTCGTTTACTTTTTTTTTCCTTTTTTAAAAAAACTTCCTATTAGCCGAGAAATTCAAATTTCAAGAATTTCTTTCACTATTCATCAAATAAGATGTTATATTCATCGAACAAAATGTCATATTTATGTTTTTTTGGCAGTAGTGCAACAAATAGGAATTCTTATTACTATTCATCAATTATAAAAAATTATTTTATTTAATTATTAGTAATATGCTCATCCAATAACTAGCCGACACATATCATTATTATCTTTATTATTGAACCAAATTTCTGATAAGATTTTCGACGAGTCATAATGTGACACATGTTACTTCCATGTGTCATTATCGGCTAAATTATTAATGAACATTTCCAGTAGTAATTGAGCTTTTGAAATTTTTTGGATTTTTTTCAGAATTTTTTTGTGTGTTATAGCATTTCTAATTGAAATTAGAAAATCAAACAATGAACTAGCTATTATCTTTGAATTAGAATCGTCAGAATCAATTTTCCATTCAAAATGGACGACCCATATTCATACAGCCGTTGGGCTGAAACGGGCCGACAACCCTGCCACATGTTGGCATCTGATTGGCGCGTTACACGCCAGTTAAAAAAATTACTTTTTATGGCACGTGTAAGACACATGCTAGATTGAAAATAAAACGACGAGTCCTGGCGTCACCCACGTGTGTGGGCTCCACCAGGGACGCCTTCCTCTCCGGCGTCGATTTCAGGAATTCCTCCTAGTCAAAGATCAATCGTAGCCTGTCATCCTCCCCGTTGCACGTCCAAATCTTTGGGACCCGCCAGAAATTCGGAAGAATTCCTCTGATTCCTCACACCGCTGCGGATGCTCTGAAGAGCGAGATCCCCGCAACAGGAGATTAGAATTTTTTTTTTTTTAAGGTGATTTTGGATTAGACTTGAGAAAGAGTGGAAGATGGAAATTTATTTGACCAACCTGATTTATTGGTGATAAGGAGTAAAGACAATGATTGGTTTTCATCTATGCATCATATCATCACACAACTGTTGTGTAAAAGGTTGACGCAAAATATCCAAATAGGTAAAAACTGTTCCATCGCTAAAAACTGTTTCATTGAATTTCATTACATGGAATACCAAAGTACTACTATTTTTCATTCATACAGAGTTGAGATGTTTTACTCGTCCTTAACTCGAACACAAGGACCTACTACTTTTTAGGTATCGGTACTCTTACAACTCGAGCTAAGCTCATCACCATGTACATATGAAAGTCATTTTGTTACTTCAAGTCATATAATTGCATCATTTGCATGGCTCAAGTTGATTTCTAAAATCTTGAACCACATAATTTGCATACAACGGTCGATAGTGCTTCAATGATGGATAACCCCAATAACTTCAACCGGAAAGTTATCTTCCATTAAATCGAGAATAAGTAGATCTTTATGCTAAAAGTGATTGCATGAATTCATAACTCGCCAACATCATTGTGTGGAAAACACAGACTGACTACATTGAATTGTTTTGGCAGAGTAGAGTCTGAACTTAAAGAAGCTGTCTCTGAGTTTACAACCATTGGAAGTAAATAGTAGTTATGACAAACAAAAATGCAAATTCATTTTAAGAACCACTATAGTTCGCTATCTAAGCACCTGCCTCCAATTTTAAACCGCTTAGAACACACAGTAGCAATAGAATTCGAATCTGTAGTGGTACAGGTTCTGTGTCACTACAGATGCACAAAAACGTGCCGAGAAAGATTCAATCAGGAAGAGTTTGTAAATTACTTACATACCATTGGGGGTAAATAGTTGTATACAAATAACTACAAGAATACACAGCCTGAAACAAATGCACAAGACGATTACAAAAGCAAAAACAATAGACCTTCTACATATGTATCTAGTCACTTGGATCTCAATCTAATAATTGGAAACAAGCACTATAAATTGCTACCATATTCTCAAACTACTGTGATATATAATTTGATGACCTTGGCCTCTAGGGGGAGCGAAAATCATCCACACAGATGGGCATCAAAAGTTACTTGAACAAGTGACAAGGGTAGGCTGGGGGCACCAATGAATTTGCTTGCATAAAGAAAGCGAAGGGAAGAACATAATGCCGATGGAAAAAAAACAGAATCATACAGGTCCTGGAAGAAATCACAATTTTTCTTCCTATTTCTTTTGTCAAAGAAACATAAACCTATATCCATTTTCCATCTAATAGCCGAACAACTCAACAAGGAGTCCGAAATCGAAATGAAGACCTTCACCTCATTTATGCCCCACTAGGCTACAAGGCCAGTATCAGTTATACCATGAGATCAACATGGTAAGAACTAAGGATACAGATAAAAAATAGAAGGCAGCATCAATCTTCGATTTCGCTTTATGCAGCAATGCAAAAAAATTCAGTGATACAGTTACAGAAAGATATATTATGTATAGGGCTTTGATGCAATACAGGAACAAAAAAGTGAAAGACATCCTCTGTTTAAATGTGCTATTAAAGAAGAGAGCAAACTATGTTTATGCTTCAAAACAGTTCGATATGGAGATGAAACAACCCCCTCCCAAAACAAGGAGGAAACAAATCTCATGTACTATTATAAATTTAATATGTAATAATTTTTCCTAATGTAAAAGGTCAGTTACTAATACTACTTTAAACTTGTCTCTCCCCCAGGCATGAATAGCATTTTTCTTATGTTAAAGACAGAACTTATCTTTGCCACATCTAGCTAACTATAGGCACTATTTTCCCTTCTATAAAAATAATTACAAGGGGAAGACTGTCCACAAGAGTTGGTGCTCAGCAACAACAATATTAAAAGAAATTATACTACTGAGCAGGCAAAGTAGTATTGAAATTTCTAATAGTTGATAATTTCTAATTAAAGATCGTAGAAATGATTAGAATTTAAGAAAATAATAGTGGACGAGTCCGTACTTCTGGGCAGGAAAAGAATTCGTTAAGTAACTAGTTATCTGAAATTGTGCATGCAATCACAGATCTTAATTACCCATTCTAGTTGATGTACTACAATCATGGTGGACAAAAAAGCGTATTTGCTTTTTCGATAACCAGAATTCCCAGAGAAAAAAAGAAGCAAAAGCCATAGTACCATGTTAAGTATACTACGACAGAAAGAACCAGTAGCAAACACTACTGATGATAGTAAGATGGATGGTATTGAAGGGATACACCATATCCATCAGAGGCAGTTACCCTGTTGTAATAGCCTGAGGGCACTTGCTGTTCAGATGAGTGTACTTGGGTAGTAGAAGGGCCTGGGTTCACAGGAAAACCCATCTGCCCTCCTACAAAACGGTACTGCCCAGTTGATGAACCCACGTGAGAGGCAACTCTAGGAGCAGTGCCCGACATGACATAGGGCGCTGCTGCAGAGCTCACATGTGGAATAGGAGACGCTAACAACAAACCTATTGCGCCATTTGAGACTGCAGCAGAGCCAGCTGGAGCAGTCATTCGAGGACGCTTTTGACCATAGTGCTGCTGCAGATGCAAAGGCTTCCCAGCAGGAGCTGCTGCTTGGCGTTTTCTGTTTGCCTTCTCCTTCTCCAGCTGCTTGATTCGATTCTCAAGAGGAGACGGTGGGTATTCAGAACCGAGCTTTAAGTCTTTAATAACTCTAACTACTGATTTCAGAGCACCAGTTTCTTTAGCTATAGCTTCATTCTGCAGAGGATTTACTCAATTTAATGGAACTCATATGTTAGATTAAAAAGACTAAGCAGAACAATAAGAGAACGCAAAATTACCGCCGATTTCTTGGAGTTATTTCCTTCATCACAAACTTTCTTAGCCAGCCTCTTAGACTCCTTCACGTAGGCTTTTAATATTGGTACGGGTGGAAATTTATCAGTCAAATCGTATTCAGAAATGAACTTGACAGCCAACAGATTTTTGCCCTTGCTCACAAGTTTCTCAATTAGATCTGTAAACACAACATGAAGTCTTACAGTTAATTGTGCAATGCGCAATCTTTTCATCTAGCAGTGCTCAACTTGTGCATCTAGCAAGGTTACCTAAGAACAGAATCAATGATCCTGGTAAGAGTTTCAGATACTGAAAAAAATGCATGGGTGAGTATAGCTATATGCTGTTCATTCTCACACACCCTTGTTTCTACAGCTTCCTAGCTTCAGTTCCAAAGAGTCTGTAATTCCCCAAACCCCCAGCAATATATAGTGTTTTCAATGAAAACAAAAATAGGTGAAACTCTTCTTTCCTGTACAATTCTGCATCACATTTTTCGGATGTTGTTCAAATTTGAGGACAGAGTCCCATTGAGACATAAAGAGCAACAGAGCAAGACTAAACATGGTTCTGTTTTCGCTTCGATCTCTACACACCCTTCTTCAACAGCTTCCTCATAAAGGTTCCTTTCTTATAAAATTACTTGTACATAACTAAGTTCCGAGTCCCCTATTTCCATCAAATTGGGGCTATGTTGCAATCTTATATATATCATATTCATCAATAACAATAACCCCAATGGTAACCAATAAAACCTCAACTGACAGAAACATGTAACAAAATATAAAGCAAATAAACAGCAAGCACAATGGCATAGGATAGAAATCTACCTCCAAGCTTATCCCTCGACCCGATTTTCCCAAACAACTCATTCGCTTGCTTAAACCTTGCAACCACAGCCAAATGATCCAGCAGCACATCCATGTCGAATTCAGACACCAGTCCATAAGCTTTCACCAAATTCAAGAACCCCAACACCTCAAATTGGTTCTCGCTTTCCAAATCAACCTTCCCTTTCCACTTCAACGCCAACTTCTTGGCTCTCTCTCTCACTTCAAAACTCACATCTGGCCAAATTCCCTCCATGACTTCCAACAACATCAGACTACTCCTCCTCATATTGATCATTTCAGGGTCCTTATTCCCCACATTGTCGGCGCCATTTCCGTAAAACCCCTCCATTGCATTGAGAATCAGCAATCCCGGGTCTTGTGCCAGCCGCAGAGCCCCGTGGAGCTCGGACCGGAGCGTGTTCCGGTTAATCTTTGTGTAGCCAATGTACTTCCTCAGCCCAATTGCATCCATTTTCTCACAAAACGACACCAACTCCGGCCGAGGAGGCACTGCCTCTGCATCATCATCAGAATTGTTCTCAACGCTGTTCTGGGTCCGCGGGTTCGAAGAAGGAGACGGGTCTTTCGCTATCCGGGTCGGTGAATTCGGATCCAAATATGGCTCTTTTGCTATCTGAGTCTCTAAATTCGACGTTGGAGATGATGGGTCTGATGGGTCTTGTGATTTGGGATCGTCCTGGGTAATTAGGGTTTGTGGGATTGGGGTAGAGGAAGATGGGTTTTGGGATTGGGACTCTAGGGTTTGGAGGAGTTGGAATTTTTGTGTGAGGGAATTATGGAGGGTGGTGAAGTGAGAATCGAGGTCAGACCATGTTAGAGAGAAGAGAGAGAGCACGTCGGAGTCGCATTGAAGCTCTTCGAAGGACTTCTTTAGGTTATCGATCTTAGGGTTTATCAGCTCCATGTCTGCTGAGATAGTCGCCGCTGACGTCGCCATTTTTGCTCGGAATGAAATTGAGGGAGAACTAAAACGAAAGGAAGACGCAGCCGATCTATTATTTAAAATTTAAAATCTCTATTAATTAAAAGAGTCGACTTTTTTACGGTTAATTGGCCAAACATATATAATGTCAAAAACATCTTCCACAAATTTAAGTTCAATGTAATAAAATTTAATAAAAACATAATAATATAATAAAATAATATAAACACATTTAGTCAAAAAAGATAAACGGTGGATTTATAATTTTTATCTCAAAAATTAAAAATTATATTTTTTTCCCGCATGCCTATCCTCTAATATAAAAATAAATATTTTAATTCATTTTTATCGATTAATTAAAATAAAATATATTAATATTCCTAGTAGGGTCTCCCCACCAGCATTACGATTCTTAATCCTAAATTGTATTTACTTTCTCATTTTCAAGTCTGCAGTAGAGGAATGGTTTTCCCTAACTAAGAACAACAAGCCTATGGAAGGTTGGTCAAGAAGCTTTTGACCAAGTTGTGGAGCAGCGGTTGAATCTTTCATGAGAGCCATAATGATTCAACAAGCAAAGTGTTGAGTGAAGGATGTAGAACTTTTATACAGTCATAGGACTGAGATAAATTATTCTTATAAAGAAGTTATTCCTTATAAAGAGGTTATTCTTAAATGAAGATTCAGTATAAAATCAAACCTAAAAATTAAATAAAAAATATTAAATAACTTGGCTAATTGTGATAATAACTATTCTAACTATAAAACATAAATATGAATTTGTATGTACTATCAAACTTTAATACTTGATATCCATAATAAAACATAAATCATCGTATCAAAATATTATAAAAGGTATTTTATTTCTTGATAAATCACATTATATTTTTGTAATATTAACAATTATTACTTTATGGAAATCACTTTTATACATATGGGCCAAAAAAATTTATAACTTATTACAATGTGGAGATTATTCCTATTTATAACTGGTCCCGAGTTGTGACCGATATTTTTTATCACTATAAAAAGCTTATTCTTATATGGAGTATTTTTAAATCGAGGTTGTACTGTGTATGTTGTGAACAAACAAGTACAATATATGTCGTGAACAAAACATGTAAAGAATTCGAAATTGAAGCAAAATGCGGAGGACAAAGAGAAACAATATGCAATTGATGATACTAGCTTAATTAAAGACACAAGGATCCCAAGTAGTAGATTTGTAATCCACTTAGAGCATCTCCAACAGCTTCTCTATCATTTCTCTATTATAAGGAAGCAAAAAGTACAATTTACGATACATTTTCTACTTCAACGGTTCAACCCCAACAAATTCCCCATTTTGTAGATTTTTTCACTCTTCTCCATTTTCTGCTATAAATATATGGAATGTTGTTTTCTCTCTCATAACATTCCTTATTTTAGGGAATGTGTTTAGAGAATCTGTTGGAGTAAAACAATCAAAAAATTCCCCAAAATGAAGAAAAAATCAATTATAAGATAGCTGTTTGAGTTGCTCTTAAGTTGCCGAATAGTACGGATGGGAATCCTAAAGCATACTAGTTGAACAAGTTTCATAATCTTGGTCAAGAAATCAAGTATGTGGGGATTACAATTATTAGAGGATGATGAGATTTTTCAAGCAAAAATTTAAGCAAGAGCGCCATCATCAAGGAATGAGTTGACTAGGCTTAACAAACACCAATAGCTTTGGTGAGATTACAATCAATTGTGGAAGCACAACAACTATGGAAGATCATTGCAATCTCAGAGAAAGGTGAAGATGTGGAGTCCAGACCTCGAAGAAGTGTACGAGGATAGAGAAATGAAGGAAAGATCTTCAACAAGGAAACATATACTGATCATCTAAAGTGTATATAAGAACATTATGTTTAAGAAAAGTATATTTCATATCTTTTGGTGTGTGTCTTGTCCTAATTAGATTAGAAGTACATATTCTAGCAATCCCTTATTAATTGGGATATTGATTGTAATTGATTGTAATGCATGTATTTAAGGTTAGCTACCAATAAATAAATATACAGTTTCACTGTATAATTATTGCATATATGTTTATCCTTCAACACGTTATCAACAGTTTTCTGAGTTGATAACCTTCACCACAGAAAAAAAAATCCTAGCCCTAAACACCTAAAATTCTCCTCCATCGTGATCACCATCGTCGCCCAACCACCATCATCCTCAGCTACCATCACTGTCGGAAATCTCACCGTCACCGGCCATCCTTCCTAAGCTTGAAAAAAATAGTAGAAAGACGCTCCTCTGATTGCATCTTCCTTAAGTTGTCAAGTTTGGTCATCTTTCTACAACTCGCGTTCGACAAAATCTTCCTCCTTGTTATCCATCTTTACCCATTCCGAGTATAACACCCATTGAGATAAATTTTCTAACATCCTCAATTTAGAGATTAGGTTACAAAACTTAATTTTTGCAACACCCTAGATCTAAGACTAGATTTAGGTTTGGTTATTTCTTTGATATATTGTGAAATTATATGTCAAGAAAAGGCGAATTCCTCTTCAATCAAAAAGTTTGATTAATGACGGTCCTGGGGGAGTCACAGTATTGAAAAATAATAGAAAATGGATTGATATATGTGACTGATTTTTATTGTCATGGTTTTGGGGTGTGGTATGAAGCCACCGTTATCGAGCATCGATTATTGTTACCATACATCTTAGATCACGTTCTTATTCCCTAAACTTGATATTAGTGATCGTAGTTTCGATCGTTACTAATTATCTATTTTATCTCTTGTGTAGATGACTTCAACTGATCCAGTAAGACCAGAGTTTGACATCCTTGATGTAAATGAAAATGAGTATCATCGTTGGGACTTTGCTGTAGAAAATATATTCATCAGAAAGAGATTCACCAGCACCATTGACCTACCTACAGATGTGAATGTAGTTCAACCGACTGCTACAACTAAAGCTCAAACCCTCATATTTTTGCGGCATTATATCCATCCAATTCTTAAGAAGCAGTATCTAAAGAAAACTGATCCCAAATTGATCCCAAGGATTCTTGAGACGTTTTGAAGCAACGCTTCAAAAATATGCATGACGCACAGCTTACAGAATTGATAGAGATATGGGAAACCATCTGTTTATTGGATTATTCGAAGGTTGATTCCTATAGCAAGCTATGTTTGAGCTACAATTTGAGCTAAGTTTCGGCGGAGTTGATAAGACTGATTAGGACATGATCGAGAAGTCTTTGAATACTTTTCCTTCTTCTATGAGTATATTAGTTCATCAGTACTCGCTTAAGTACAAGCAATGAAGGACAAAAACATTCAGTGATCTCATGAACATCCTAGCAAAGAATGAAAGACATCTTGAGATGATTCTCAACAAAAACTCAAGGCCCATTGGGACAAAAAAAACACCTGAGAATTACAACACTAATAGGAAGGCATGTAAGGAGAAGAAGAACAATAGTTCTGAGACTTACAACCATGGTAGGATAGGAGGGTGCAGCAAATGCTGAAACTGGTCTTGACATAGAAATACGAGCGTCGACTCCAACGAGAACGAGTCAGGTTTCGGGAATGATGGCAATTCTTCACACTTTGCTCCATCTAGAAAATACACTTGTTTTAAGTGTGGATCTACTAAGCATATGCACAAGTAATGTCATGCAAGCAAGGAAATCCAAAAATATCTACAAAAGACACAAGCAATACTTGGTAAAAGAGGCTAACTTTGTTGGGGAGACTATGAGATGGAAGAAGACTATGATGTAAATCTCATTGTAGAAGATGATGAGAAGGAGAACCTAGAGACTCCGGATGATGATTAGTCTATCTTTTAGGCCGTGAAATCTGCTATGTAATCAAGTTTAGTTTGTTTTTAGCTTGTTCAGTCATGTTTTGAGACTTTATTTTTAGTTGGTTTGGAATAACACATCTTTGACGTAATTGAGTTGGCAAGTAATAAAAATTATTCTATTTTCGGTATATGAAAGTATTGAGAATATTATTTTACTTCGTAATACATGAATGGTTTGAAATATACAATATCCCATGGTAATATGACACCAAAAAATATAAAATACACAAGAAAAGATAAGGACAATTGAGTTCCTGAGGGTTTCGACCCTTCAAGAATTACTCTCGACCTGTCGACACCATCACCCTGTAATGGTTTTGACACTTTTTTGACATGTCGAACACTTTCCCTCTTTTCTTTGACACGTTGAAGAGGGTCTTCCATCCGACTTCGATAATCTTGACCCATCGACACCATCACCCTGGATCGTTTTTAGCATATCTTTGACTCATTGAAAGTTTTTCCATGTTATCTGCAACCCGTCGAAGATGGTACCCTGGACCTGTTTTCGAACAATTTCAATCCGTCGAGAACACCTTTCGACCCATCAAAATTATGGTTTTGTATACTGTTTTCTTACAACCCTTCAACCCAACTCACTAGTGTCATTTCAAATGTTTTTTACATCAGTTTTTTGTTATTGCCATGATCAGCACTCTAATCGAACCTTGCTAAGTTTTAAAAATATTCATGTTAACGACTTTTACTTGGAAACATAGTGTGAGAATGGAAAATAATTGTTGTGTATAGCCTTTGTAGAATGTGGCAGACAACACATCTCAGAGAATTTTACGAGCATTCGTAGTGGTTTATATTTTAGTATAGTTCGGATCATTGAATCTAATGAAATCACTCATACTATTATGTGTGACTCGGCTATTTGGCATTATAATGATCAAGATATTGAGAAATCCTCATGGTCATCTATTCTTTAGAGCAAAGAAGCATGTGAAAGTACCTAAAATCTTCAGTTTATATGGAAAGGCTGAGATTACTCCTCTCAGTCCAGGCTCAATCTCCAAGATGAGTGCAACATAATCTTGGCAACATAATGGTAAGGTACCGTGCGTTATCCCACCAGATTCCTTCGTGGCAATCTCAAATGCACACCGCTCGTTTTGAAAAGCTTGTTCATTAGCAATGTTACAGGCACAACCTTCGTTTGTTGTTGACAACACTGAGAATATACCATTCTTATAGAGATCCATAGAGATATTTGTGGATCTATCAATCCTGAATGCATACCATTTAAATATTTTAAGATTTTGGTAGATGGATCGACGCGTTAATCACACGTCGCTTTGCTATCCACATGGAATGCTGCATTGCAAAACTCCTAGCTCATATCGTTATGATCCGGGTTCACCACTCGAACTACCTCATCAAGTCTATAAGATTGGATAATACAGGAGTGTTTACATCATATTTTTTTTATGGCTATTGCATATTTGTTGTGGTTGATGTTGAACATCCCGTTTCCCATGTTCATGTATCGAATGGCCTTACATAATTAAGCACATTTCAATCGTGAATATCTTGTGGCTCTGCGTGAGATTATGCAAGTTTGAATGCAGTTAAGCTTATTTGTTTCATACCCATAGCACGCCAACCATTCAATGCATACCAGTTAGTAACTGGATATGAGCTTGATATTTCACATATACGCATCTTTGGTTACACGGCATATGTGCCTAATATGCCTCTATTGCAAACAAAAATAGGTCCTCAAAGAAAATTAGGTATCTATGTCCACTATTTAAAATCTTTGACATGAGATATTTGTATTGCTAGATTTGCAGATTGTCACTTTGATGAGATATATTGTCCGCCGTTAGGGGGAGATAAGAATGGTTCTATTTCAGTTCAACGTCAAGAAATGACGTGGTTTTTCCTCACTATGTCTTATCATGATCCCCATACATCTCAGAGTGAGATTGAAGTGCATCATATTCTCGATCTTCATAAAGAAGAAAATTGTATGTATGACTCATTTACTGATATCGTGAAAGTGACGAGACAAGATATACCTATTTTAAACAATCCTACAAGGTTGGAAGTCCCTAGAATTGGGCAAGTTTAACGCTACACCTAGACAAGGTAGTGTTTCTACCGTCCATAATAGGAGTGTGGCGTTGATCAAAATCCACTGATGAGTTGCCGGTAAAAAGGTAAGCCATTAAGGCACAAAATGATCAATTCATTATCAACACATGAGAATGTTTCTGACTATAGTTATATCTTAGAATTGACATTGACAATACTGGGGGACGCCTCAGAGTCAATGACGATGTTTGAAAACAAAGAAATCTCACCAAATTATACAAATGTTAGCGTTATTATAGATAGATCTTCCATGTATGTTGATGATGCCTTTGCTTATTCCGTCACTCAAATAATTGGCGATGATGAAGTAGAACCTCACTCTATTACGGATTGTCAACGTAGAGTAAATTGGCCATGGCCAAAATGGAAAGTAGCAATCCAGGCAGAACTAGACTCTCTTACAAAAGGTAAATTTTCGGTTCGATAGTGCTATGCCCACTAAATGTTAAACCGGTTGGACATAAATGAGTCTTTGTTCAGGAGCACAATGACAAGAACTTGAGGCGCAAAGTTTTCTCAACGCGGGTGGTATTGATTATGAGGATCAGAGATGTATTTTCCAGTCATCAACATCATTACTTTCCATTACTTGATCAGTTTAATAGTGTCCAAAAGACTAAGTATTGTTAGGTCCATAATTTTGTTCTAATTATGTTCCTAACTTTATGCTTATTGCTTGCCCTTTTATGAATAAAGCATATTTTTATTATGTTTCCTTGTTATGTTAGGAGATAAGGGATTGGCATGGAAACTCTCTAAGAAATGGAATTTAATCACTTTTTGGAGAAGTCGAGTGCATTTCTGAAGCCCTTGAAAAAGATGGAGCAAAATTGGGAAAAAGACGAAAAGTCAACGCCGGTCAACGGTCAACTCCGGTCAATCAATGGTCAAACTCTGGCAAGTCATCTCCGGTCAATGGCAAGATTCAAGTCAAGTTGGGCTAAGGCCTAAGAGTCCAAGCGCACAAAAGGAAGATATTTTGAGAGGTGGATGCACATGCAAGTCACATAACTTGGGGTGAGTCACACATTAGAACCACTTAAAAGCCTAAAATTTTGGATCATATCTAAGCATCTAATTTTGAATTTCAAAACACTAAAATATCTCCTTATAGTAGCTATGGTCGAGCTCCATTCTTATGACACATATATCTCACCTCATTTTCAATTTTCTCATAGTTTTAGTCTCTCTTTATAGCCTCAAACCTTATCCTAATACTCTAGCTCTCTCCTTCACCTCAAACACCTCCTCTATCACCACCAAAAGGCCTAAAAATCTCCATCCCCACCTTCTGCACCCTAGCCTAACGTGAGTTCATTCTCTTTGTGGAGCCAAGAAGTAAGGAGGAAGCAAGAAGTGAAGAAAGACTTGAAGAACTTGAAGGCTTTGCTTAAAGGATCCTTTGGTTATTTCTTATACCTATTGACTCTTTTCTATGCATCTAAACTCTATTTTCATTATGTGTAGTGAGTGGTCCCATTTAGGAGGCTAGGGTTCTTGATGTAGACAAATGATGGATTGATTTATGTAGGGTTTACGTTTGTATATGTTGTGTGAAACATGTGTTTGTGGATATTTATGTGCTTAAGCTTCATGTATAGTTTCATTTGTACATTTGTTGACCTTAGCTAAGTTGATGTATGCATTAAAGAGCTAAAAAATGGGACCTTGGTTGAATTAGCTACTCACCCAAGGCTACATGAGCATGTAAACATGATTAGGGTCTATTCCAAGAGGGTTTACCTTAAGGTTTGGTTTTCTTAGCACTAAGCAAGGACTAGAGCCTCCTTGATTCTCAATAGACTTAAGGAGCTTTGGTCAAGCACACATTGAATCGAGAGGTTATTGTGGCTACTAGTTGGGTCTTTTGATTTATAACTCACAAAGTGTGGATTAGGAGATTCACTTAGACTTTTTTCCGGGTCCTTCAATAGAGATTCAGAAAGGGGAACCTTCTAAAAATATCATATAGTACGCTTGTTTGCTTCACTCACGTGACATACGGTCAAGATGTAAGCCCGAAATAGTTTAGATCTTGGTCCCGGTTTACTAAATACTTCAAAGTTGGGCTCAAGTCGTCTAGCGTCCGAAGTGACCTAGGAGCTTGGGTTCAAAACCAAATGTGACCACAAAGGTTACGATTTGGACATCCACTTTTGTGAAATAAACTTTAACTATATACATAAAATTGAGACATTGTTTGAGCATGAAATGGTTAGTGGGGATTTCTCTAGCCAACCATTCTCACTTATTATGAATTTGTTTGCTAACTAATCTCTTTGCTTTATTTATAATCAATCAATCAACTCGTATAATCACTCACTGTAATCTAATCACCCCTTGCAATGCTAGGTCTCCAAAGGACTTAATAGTGTGAGATACACATCTCATTTCATTTTAGTTTTAGTGTCAAGATTAGTGCCTAGTTTAGCCGTAGTCTAATCGCTTTATCAATTTGAACTAAGGAGTAAAGTGGTCAATCCTCGTGGGTTCGACACTCGATTTTTTATAAATACTATAACTTGACCTCGTATACTTGCGGGTGAAAATAACTCTTTACACTTATTGGCTAGTTCATAATACATAAAGTGTGGAGGGGTAAACTTTTTAACAAGTTTTTGGCGCCGTTGGCAGTGATTAGACTCATCTTAATTCCTTGGCTTCAGATAGCCTTGATTGCGGTAAAATTAGATATTTTGCTTGATAATTGTTTCTTAGCTTTGTAGTTTTCTTCATTTTTCCATTTAGAACTTTGTTTTGAGTGTCTTTAATTCCTTGAATACTTTAGTTGATAGCTATGAGGTGAATTTGTTCTAGTGCTACTAACCTTTTGCAGAGCACTTTGCTCAACCCGTTGAGCATCATTCTCGACCCATCGAGAATTAGTTCAGAGGTGGCATAGGAGCTTGCATTCGACCCGTCGGGAATACTTCTCGATTCGTCAAAAGTGGTCCGAGTTGCCTTGTTGCTGTGCTTTAAAATGGTATACTTTTAAAATGTGAAATACAAATTTTGATCGATATTAAACATATATGTCTCCTGCTACTACAAATAATTCATCCATAATATATTACTTTATTTTGACTCTAGACATGAATTCGTTTCATATAAAATAATTTTTTATTACAAAGTCATTTAATAATATAATATAAAATCATTCTAACATAATATCATTATCATCATCAAGTGCTATAGTTCTCCAAATCGTAGTAACTCTTTCTAAATGAGGTAATTGACGATATTAATGTATCCGACATTTATATCTATTGTATAACATTTTTGCTTTGTCATCAACATGAGGGTACCAATCTAGTGGCACTAGTGGTAATGGACATCCGGTAGATAAACTTATATGTTAGCTGATAAACAAAGGAATGTGAATTCAAATGGTAAATATAGTAAGAACTTGATATCCTACTAAATGCACTCTACTCTGTTCATATATAATAAGAATTTGTCTAGCTATGATCTCAAGTTGTAGATGCATAATCTCCACACATGTACACATACATGCATATATATATATATACACATGAATCCAATTTGCTCATCATGTCCTATATGCGCAATCTCAAATATAAATTTGTAATCTGTAATTTGACAATCTCAGTATATGATTGGCTATTTAGAACATAAAAGAAGAAATAGTATATGTTTATGCCCATATATGGTTTGGTCTAACTTTGGAAGCATGCGCAAAGTAATAGCTAACTGAATTTGTGTTTAAACCTAATTTCTTGCTAGATGAGAACTACACTAGCTAGAAGGCTTTAATTCCTCTATTTTTAGCTAGATTAGCATGCACACTATAATTAATCATTTATGCACTAGCATGCTGATTGAGCGGAGCTAAATGATACCAATACCAGAACTATGCCATCAACTCTGCAATTGCAAGAGTCGCAAAGCTTTCAAGAAAAAAAAATTGAAAATACCTAGTGTAATGACTCCATATATGAATGAGGATTACTTCCTATCAATCTCATAGTTTACTAGGTCATCACATAATTATCTCAAGAACAGAGAAAGCTGAAGGTGTCGCGCTAATATAGGTTTGTCGACTAAACCTGTATTTTTTAGGAGATTTTTAAGGTTTTATTTCTTGTCCATAATTGTAATTTTCCATAGGGATAATTATGTAATTATATAATCTACTATTATTTAAGAAAAACCACTTTGTTTTCCCAAAATGTCAAATCTGGACAAAAATGATCCTAGAATATTAATTAACATTACTAACTGATTAATATAAAGGAGTGGAATAGTAATTGAACACTAGGAGAAAAAAGAAGGGGAAAAAAAGAAACACAACAGAACAACGTGGCCAACTCAAGAGTTACCACGTGAAACTTTTAACTCCCATGTACGTAATCTCAACCGTCTTCTTCTGCTTCTTCTTCATGAATCAAACACAGGTTGACACATGCATGACATGTGTGCCTCTCCCTCTAGTAAAAAATAGAAGAAGGTCAACTGAGCAAATTGGGAGCTCCAATAGAAAAACTCAAATAGAAAAAATACAAAAATAAAAGGAAAAAATTCACCACCAGAGTCTGAACCTTTGCAAAGTCCTCAATGTGATGACCACACTTTGAAAATTATCAAAGTGATGCCCAGAGTTTTAAAACAACATTTTCGTGATGCCTAAAGTCATTTTCCGTAACAGCTCCGTTTATACTAATGAAGTGGCAAATTCTAATATCACCCTCAGGGTCTGAACTTTTACAAAGTCGTCAATGTGATGCCCTCACTTTGAAAACTATCAAAGTGATGCCCAAAGTCTCAAAACTATATCTACGTGATGCCTACACCAATTTTTCGTCGCATAGCCGTCTATGTCGCTGACACGACAATTTTTTTTTCCAAAACAGATAAGAAAGAACTTTAATACCCTTAAGTTTTATTATTTTTGTTTTTATTTTATTTTTTAGTCTCTCTCTCTTTCTCTCTCTCTCTCTCTCCCTCTCGCTCTTTCTCTTTCTCTCTCTCTCCCTCTCTCTCTCTCTCTCTCTCTCGATCGATCTCTCGATCGATCGAATCGATTGAACAAGAGATCGTGACTCGCCTTCATCAAGCCCGAGCCTACTGTTACATCACCGATCTACATCATCCTCGTTCAACCACCACCTTGGTGTCGTCGGTATCCACCTCGGTAACTACAACGTCGACGTTGTCAACTAGATACTTATCAAGGAAACTAATTAACCAAATTGCTTAATCAAACTCGTCGGCATCTAACTCTGCTTCTTAAGGTCCTCTTCTCATCCATACCTCGACTTACACGCCAATGACGGTGGTCCGTTACTATGCAACGACAATATATTTGCTCTAATTTTGTTCACCTCTATTTTGCTCCAATTTAGTCGGGCTCATATTTGGTTAGCGAAAGAATACGTCAATATTATCTTTGGTACTATTCTGATGAGCCCGCAACAAATGCAGTAGATCGGTAGATCCTTTGGGGCCATTATGTATGTGATGTAGCAAAAGAATACGACATATGGGTTCATGTGGATACGGCTTATGCTGGTAGTACTTGCATTTGTCTAGAGTTTCGCCATTTTCTCGACGACATTGAAGGTGCAAATTCTTTTAGTTTCAGTCCGCATAATTGGTTATTCACAGGTGTTGAGTGTTGATGTCTTTGGGTTAAAAGAGGAAGTGTATTCACAAATTTGGAGATTTTAAGGAACAAAGCCAGTGAGTCAAAGCAAGTGCTGGACTCTAAGAATTGACAGATAACACTCACTCAGGGATTATCGATGAGTAGTGTTGGGTCTCTGAATTGGTCGAGGGAGAGAGAGAGAAATAAAAGAAACAAATTAAAAGAAATATTAAGGGTATTATTGACCCAGCACTATATTTTTCAAAAAAAATAGTGACAAAACAGTAATACCCTTAATTGCCATGTTAGCGACATAGAAAGCTATGTGATGGAAAATGGGTCTAGACATCACGTAGATATAATTTTGAGATTGTGGGCACCACTTTGATAGTTTTGAAAGTTGGGGCATCATATTGATGACTTTGTAAAAGTTCAGACCCTAGTGGTGATAATTGAAATTTGCCACGTCATCAGCATAAAAGGAGCTGTGATAGAAAATGACTTTGGGTGTCACGAAAATGCTGTTTTAAAAGTGTGGGCATCACATTGAGGACTTTGCAAAGGTTCAGACTCTAGTGGTGATAATTTTTCCAAAATAAAAATGAAAGAAAACATTAGCAATTTGGTATGCAAAAGATTGGGCCGCCCTTCCAAATTCTTACCCGACACAATGCATAACTGGACTGGGTCCGACCCAATTTCATTTTTGGTTAAAGTCAATAGTTTACTCTGAAAGGACCCGACCCTGATTTAGTTTCCTAAACCAGAATTAAGCCCTAACTCTACTAATCTTAGTTACTACTCACTAATATACAGCTAGTGTGGAGATCGAAAACTCAAAAGTCACAAAATAAAGAAATTTCTCACATATAAGTTCACAACTAGAATATACAATATATACAATTATTTTCAACATCAGAGCAGCTAGATAAATTAAGCTAAATATGTAAGGTAAAATACTAACTCGCAGGATTAACCTTTGATCCTACGGTAGATATTGCTATACCATAAACTGCGTACGCACTCGACCTCAAATGAACTCTACAAACTGGGCAATTAAACCGAAAAGCTCAGGGAAAAGCACATAAAATAATAAAACTGTTAAAGTGAGTGGACGAAAATAAAGTTTCACTTTAAACTGAAAACTATAAATAATATGTCTTTCACTATAAATGTACATAAAAATGATGCGAGTCTAAAAATAAACAAGCCTAGGTCAGGTGTTTGTCTTAACCCTTCTGGGTACTGTGTAATGTGTGGAGGCAGTAACTTAAGTACAATTTCCTCAAAGTTACAACAATGCCCAGGTCAGGTGTTTTTCCTAACCCTCTTGGGTACTGTGTAAATCACGGGTCAGGTGTTTTTCCTATCCATCCCGGAGCATCTCGGGGATCAGCCGAGAAGCCAGTTCATCGATGCATAAACTGTGGCTATGCTCTCTGTAAAAGAAATCGTATGTGCCTCCATGTAAATGCATAATCGTAAATGCATACTTGTAAAATGCATAACCGTAAATTGCATAATCATAAAATGCATAATCATAGACTCGCAAATCGACAGTGAAAATAAAGTGCCATTCACAGTACTGTGCCGTGATTTCCACCAAGTCGAAACCTGTCTATCAGTGTTTCTATACGTTTGTCACTAGCTGCTAATACATCGTCCTGAAATAACGATTAATAATTAACAACTAATCATCGAGAATAATATTGAATAACTAAACTCGTTCACCTAACGGGCAATACCGTCGAGAACATCGCATTCTCGAATAACATACTTTTTGAACTTCTTACCAGTTTATTTCCAATTCTATTTGTGTTCTTAATTCTCTTTGAAATTCACAATACGTTTCTCAAACATTATGCGACTTAAGGTCGAATCGACGTATTACTCGACTGAACAATAAAACTGTAAAAACGTTTAATTAATGTCTGATTAATCACAGGTTTAAATCAACAATGTCCAAATCAGTTCAATAACCTCATTATTGCCTTCGATACGTAGTTACGAGTAAAACAACATAAAACTTGACACAATTCGGAAACATTTCCGGTCAGATACGCTGCCACAGACGATCGCACGTGCCGCCCACGCGCCACCGGCGACCACTGTTGATGGTGGTGATTTATAACTTGTCTGAAAGCTCTCGTCGAGCCTAATACATTTTTCTAAAGGACCAATACCCAATTCCGGCTTGTTTGCCGTAATCGGGCCCGAAAACCTCTCTGGTGCCGATCTCTACGGTCGAACCACTTCGAGGCTCGAGACATGACTCAATCAATTCGTGAGGATGAGGGGAGCAAAAACTCTCTACCATCGATGGATCAGAATGCCGGCAACCGCCACCCCCGGCGGAGGCCAAACGCCCCAAACCGGTGTTGCCTAGCACATAAATCTTGGACTCGTTGCCTCAATCTCATGGATATACCACACAATCATTGTTCCATTACGAGCACCATATTGGACCCAAATTCCATAATAAGCAGAAATTCTCAACAGTTATAACCAAAAGATATTATCCAGAGCACAATCATGAGATTGGAACTTCACACTTTTCATACCGAAGCATATGCATCACCATTGTCCATTTCACTTACTTGACCATGGCATCATTTCCTTTCCAACTTTACAATTTACTTGTATCTTTGTACTGTGCACGAAGTGGACAAGCTTTGAGTGGCATCACGAAGACTAAAAGACTCAACAAAGTAGACACAACAAGGTAGAAATGGATAATCTACATCACAAGTCCACAAGATATAGTAGTCGAGATAACAATGCTTTGAACATAGAAGCCAGTATAAACATAGGAATTTCCTGACTCAACACAAACAAGGATCAATTAGTGGACTTAATCAATATCATGTAATGAATTCAATTGTTGAGTACGAACAAAGTACTCGAGCTCAAGTGATTAACAATTTAGAAGATGAATCAAAGACAAAGTGATTGAGGATAACAATTAAAGAGTGATCCGATATCAAGAGGATTGAAAGGTCCCAATCCCGATTTAGTTTCTTAAACCGGAATCAAACCCCTTCTGAAAACACGAACTTGCAAAAACCACAAAATTTTCGGCAGAGTTTCATTACTAACAAGGAATTGTCATTAACCTGCACCCGAAAAATACACTTCATCCTATGCCACAAAAGCCAAACCATGGGCACCAATCCCATCCGGATTTCTCAATATCATAACAATAAAGTAAAGCAGTAATCAAAACTGTACTTTACAGAAATCCGGAGAAAAACATACAATAACATATCAGTAGTGTATCAAAGCGACCTCTAGTGTATATATACAAAAATATACAACAGTAGGCAAAACAAGAAACCTACTGGAAAAGAAAGGTAGCTCGAACGCTAAGCCTCCAACCGCGACGTGAGACACCAGAATCCGAACTGCAAATTGGGCACGGAAACCGAAAAGCCCAGGGGAAAGGCAAATAAAATCATTAGAGTGAGTGGACGAAAATAAACATATGCCTTTCACCATTAACATATATCATAAAATCGAGCAAAGTGAGTTCGGAAATAAATGGAGGTGCCAGGCGAATCTCTTAAGTTCGACGGTCAGGCGAATCACTCAAGCCCGATGGTGATAGGTTAGGCGAATCTCTCAAGCCTAGCGTGCACATCAGGGGAATCTCTCAACCCTGGATCTAACTACCAGTGATCAGCCGAGTAGCCAATGCATCGATGCTAAATAAATGTCATCACCATATAAAATATAAAACAATACCTCCAAAAACAATAAATAATCTCAACATCGTATATAAATAAATACAGAAATCACGAACTCGCTACGACAGTGAAAATAGAAAAGTCCACTCACAGGTGAGCACAGCGCGCACACGCACTAATCACGAGATCCGGTGGAAGATCCCTCGCCCAACGTACGATCTCGATCCCCTGAATAATCACAAAATATAACTGATCAAAATCATAGTTCAATACTCTGTACCACATCTCGGAAACCAACCATTTCTGGAAACATATTACTGATACAAAATAATCGCCGTAAACTCCCGAAATCTCCACACAAACCCTCAACTAAAAATCCGATACCCAAAACAACTCGAAAACCTCAAGGCGATGATCGGGGCACGAATACGAGCAAAACGACATATAACTTGACAGATTTCAAAAAGTCAACGGGTCGCCGGAGCTCCGCCGTTGACCGCCGCCGTCAACCGGAGAGATTTCCTGGCGGCCAAGCTTACCCAAGCTTCTCCTCATCAAGCCCAACACTTCTCCCAACTGAGGCTACCTCCAATTCCGATCCAAATTGCCGAAAAACAGCTCGAGAATCCCAGAATTCAAAATCCCCGGTGAAGTTGTTCCTCCGTCGATCTTCGTCCACGGCGCACAGTGGCCCTCAAGACCACTCCCAAAGGCTCCGCCGTGGCCTCACGGTTCGAAACCCCCAATCTCCGGCCACCACCGTGACCGGAGCACCGCCGTCCAACTAACCCGATTTCGGCCGGAAAACCTTGAATTTCAACTCACAATTTCTCCCTCAAATCGACACTAAATCAAACAATTCCAAGTTCTAAACAGCTTCAAATCACGAGGAGAATCTTTTACCTTCCAAAGTCGTGGCCAGAAACGGCCGAAAACAGCAAGTCCGCCGGTGGTACTCAAACGGTCAAAAATCCTCCACGGTAAACGGTCCAAGGCTGGTCAACGCCGGTCAAACTTCCCAAATAGTATTTTCGATAATTTTTCGACTATTTCCGATATTTATACTCGCGGCTTGATACGATCGACTGTCCAAAATGGAACACATCCACGTTTCGGATAACTCAAATACGAACGGATAAATACGACGAAATTCTGCAATTTCAAATATTCATAATATACTCCTCGGTCGTCGAAATAATTATCCGAAACCACCCACGAACTTGAAATCACGCGTACAACAACTCTCGAGAAGAGACTTAACTCAAATTCTCGTCCGGTAATTAAGTCGTGATCAAAACCGGCAATTTAATTCATTTACGGAAAACTGTAATTACGCGTAAACTCGTGGATTAAGCCGATTACTATACTGATTCTGGTTCGGGTCGTCACAAGGATTAATAGTCATTGACCGAAAACATATTACGAGAACTTGAACCGGAGCTAAAAATATGTGTAAAAGATCGTCACAACTAAAATAAAGCTTTCAAAGTCCAAATCTTCTTTTCAGCAATATATTTGCAAAACTAACATCCTTGTAAAACTAATTTGTGCTCAATCAAATTCCAGGCTATATGTAAAACCCATAGCTACAAATACTTGAAAACAAAAGAAGTCTAAACAAATAACTGTAGCACAATTTCAAAGACCATGGAAGACTAAAACCTTTTTAAAAATAATAAGTTTGTGATAAAATAGCTAAAATTCTAAAAACTTTGCTTTAAAATGTTTATTGTTAGTAAAATCATAAAACACCAACAAGTAAGTAATATAGTTTGCTTTAAACCGATTTAACACTGATCTTAAATACTTGTAAAACTAATAAATGACTTTCAACACAAAGGCTATTTATTTAAACAATAGTTGCAATAAAAGGCTAGGAAAAACATAAGTTTAAACTAAAGATTTCTAACTATGAGGTATCAGTATAAGGAAATTGAACTCGAGTAAAAACCTTTTAAAATAGTTGCTCTGATACCATTTTATGTAATGTCCCAATTTGTACCTTATCAAATTGAGCATATTACAGTGCCGCGTGTCCCTAAAACTCAAGCTAAGATTCAAAACTCAACTTCTAAGAACCCGTAAGGCAAATTAAGAATGAAAAATTTATCTATAAAGTAGATAAGAAATTTAACTAGCGGAAGCGTTTATTGACTATGAGGTGAAAACGAGAAAACCATAAAGTGAAATACTTTAGAAACAAATACAAGTCCCGTAAAATTAACAAATAGTATCCTGGTTCAAAGACAGATCCGAATGACTGACACGAGCAGCATTTCATAATAAGCTACAAGAGAAGAACTTTACAAACAAGCTATACTCAATAAACAAATCAAGCTGGAATAAATGAAACGAGTAGACTTGTCACGTGGATCTAACTCCGTCCATAACATACGAGACACAAGAAAAGACAAGTCACACTAGCATCATCCAATTGTCTCGTCTTCGTACACAATACCTGCATTTAAAACTGTTGTAGGGGTGAGCTTTCGTCCTCACTGCTCGATAGGGATGTACCCAGCTAAGTGTGAAAATAAATGAAATTATAGGTGTCGAAAAGTAGATGAAAAGTCATGCATATGATAAAAATGCTCAAAACCACATCGTAGCAGTGTATAAAAACATAACAGGGCCCGTAGAGAAAAACTCAAACTTGATGACTGGACTCTATGCCAATTACCACCTTACCACGATTAATATCGTCTACTTGGCGAGGTGTAGCGAGAGTGTCCACTTATGCCGTATCGCCTAGAAGTAGTGCCATACCTCAAAGGATGTCAGACACTCATCTGTCCATACAGCCTTTCTGGAGGTTTAGGGCATCGAACCCTAGGGAAGTCGCTATGCTCCTCTCACTCTCAGGTCATCAAACAGAAACTCATATGCATTGAAAACATAGTAATTATGCAATAAAGAAAATTTTTTCTTTTGTAAAATCACTAACTGAGGCAATTTCAGAGTCCCCTACCTGGAATATCGTCGCTTTGGCATCCACACGCTTTCCTAGGCCAACACCACCATCGTTCATGCCTCGGGTAACTAAAGTTCTAGTCTGACATACTCAATGTCATTAACACTCCAAATCAAAGATACAAATTCACCAAAGCTTCTCACTAATCAAGATTTCCGATAATAACTAACTTAATCTTCAAATCCATGACATGTTGAAAAATACTAAGGAAACCCATCAAACTTCACATAAACAATAGTCCATCTCTAAACACGTCGCAATGATAAACCCAAAATCCAACCATCATCACTTTAACTAATTTCGATACATATTATATACGAACATGCCAAATGATCAATGATTAATATCAAATAAATCCATCAAGTTGCTTTACATTCTTTTCATCTCGCTGCACAATACGATTTAAATATAAATCACATGCATAACTCTCAACTTACCATGAATGCTTCTTCTAAGATAACCATTAGAATTTAACCCACTGAAGTTCTCATCCTCCTTTTTAAATTCCACATTCACTTTGGTTTTAAGAAGAAAACAAATTAGAACCAAACTCAAACATACAAGGCAATAGAACCTAACATTTCAGTAATCCTTTACCTTGATTTCATTCGAACATGATCAAATATATTTCAACCAAAACATGTAGCTTTCAACTCAACAAATTTCTTCCAATTTCACGCCAAATTTCTTCCAATAAAGTCTCTTGTTATAAATGTATTCCAAGCTCCCAATTCAAATAAATAAAGCAGAGCTTCCAAAGCTAGCTCATACCCAATCTAAGTCGAAAGAACATCACCCATACTCAGATGAAGATGATTAGATAGAAGGAAAGGACATGCAACACAAGCTAGGGTCAATTTGAGGCTACTGAAAACTCAAAAATTATGATGAGCAGTGGTCATATTTACCTTGATCTAGAATGACTCGACCATTGGAATATCGTGAAATTTGGATATGATATCGAAGACGCAATTCCGAGAAACATTCATGAAGAACTAAAAGGCAAAAGAAAACTGTAGCATATCGATTAGGACCCTGGAATGCACCTGATGAGAAAAAAGGCCGAAAGGAGAAAGTAGTTGTTTTGTTGGGTAAACTGATTCTGGTTCTTTCCAGAGCTGATCGAAGTTATAAACATCCAAAAAACCCAATTTTGTGATCAATGGCCTGGATTATTCTACTTAAATCCAATGGTCCAAAAATGTCCTTTAAATAAAAATATTTTCTTTTAAAATAAAAGTATTAACTTTATGTCTGATCTTCTAAAATTTGAAATAAATAACAAATGATTCTGAAAAGCGCCACAAAAAAATTACCACGGACTCGTGACGATGCGTACTTATTTTTCAAACCTTCAAACCAAGAATTTCACTTCTTCAAAATCATAAAATTTCCTCAAAGATCTTGGTAATCATCGAGATAAGAAATTAAGTGCCACATTTATCACCTTAAATATTTCCGGGGTCTCACAGCCAACTCGCTAGAAAAACCCATGACCCAAAACCTAGGATTTGGCCGAACTTCATCATGAAATTCTGGCTTCCTCCAGCCAAATTGGAGGCGAACACCTTAGGGGAAAGATATAGTAGGTTGGGCTGATCAAAACCATACAAAGATCGGCTGCTATAGTGGGCATGCAATTCCACATCACTCGAGAGTGGGAAGGTGGTGTGCTTATATGTGTACGCCCACATCTATATAGTAAGACGCGTTTTGGAGGTAGGTCCAAAAGTGAAACCGTGCGGGCAAGACCCAAAGCGGACAATATCTTATTATGTGGATTTGGATGTGACATAATAGTATCAGAGCCTGTCCCGACGAGGATGTCGAGCCCTTAAGGGGGTGGATTGTGATGAGCCATGAGTAGGGGTGCCAAGGGCACTAACTTCCTACATGGGCATGTAATCCCACATCGCTCGGGAGTGGGAATGTGATGTGCTTATATATGCATGCCTACATCTCTATAGTAAGAATCATTTTGTGGGTAGGCCCAAAAGTAAACCGTGCGGGCAAGACTAAAAGAGGACAATATATTACTATGTGGAGTGGGATGTGACAGAAGTAACATCCACAATTACGAGAACTGTCCATAAAATGGTCACCATACAATTATCTTGCTACAAAGTCTTCCTCTTCTAATCTCGAGTCTAAATCAACTACTCAATAAAGGCCTAATATATGAGAGTGTCCTGATCCAAACTCTGTAACACAAATACTTGGAAACATCAGATATCCATGCCAACCCTAGTGGCAACTTCTACAAATGTAAGTGAGCCTATCTTGTTAGTCCATCCTGGCATCCCCCAAGCTATGATCCTGATAAGATACTGTATGAATGGTGATGTGGCTCTAACTCCTGTAGTGGCTCCCTGATCATGACTAGAACCCTACACCTAAAACTTAACTAAGGTGTCCCTCAGCGGACACGCACAAAAAATGACCCTCCAGGCCATAAAGGTATCAAGCTAAGGACCCAGACTAACCATTCTAAGGTCGAAATATAAGTGGACATTTGACTAATCTCAGGGAACGCTCCGACCCTACTCAATTTTGAAAACTGTATAAGGTTGGAAGTTCCTTGCGTATCGGCCGGATTTGGGTTGAATTTCACGGTAACGATGGTGGCGTTTGTGGGGACATTTGACGTTGAGGTTAAAGGGGTTTTGAAGCCCAGGAGGAGACGAGTTGATCCCTACCCATCTCAGCCCTTTCCGTGGCCGGACGCCGGCGGACAGAGAAGATGAATATTCCGGTGGATTTTGGGTTTTTTGGTGATTTGGAGGATTTCCAGTTTGTTTTTGATGTTGTATTCTTTATGAATGTTGTTGGGTTTGTTGAGATGAACATTTTGATATCACTACAAGAAAACATCACTTAGACCACGGAAACGTAATTGTTCCGTGGTCCAAGTGACACCTAGACCACGGAAAATACTCCGTGGTCCAAGTACCACCTGGACGACGGAGAATACCATCTCCGTCGTCCAGGTGGTCACCTAGACCACGGAGTCTTTTCCGAGGTCCAGGTAATCACCTGGACGATGGAAAATACCATATCCATCATCCAGGTGATCACCTGGACCTCGGAGTCTTCTCCGTCCTCCAGGTGATCACTTGGACGACGGAGATGGTATTCTCCGTCGTCCAGGTGATTACCTGGACAACGGACCGACACGCCGTCGTCCGAGTATATGTAACGTACTTCCACTTAGACGACGTACCGACACCTCCGTCGTCTAAGTGAAGCATTATATAAGCCCGATGCCAAACTGAATTCATTCCTCGATCTCTTCATTCCATTTGAAGAAGAATTGAAGGAGAAGGGAGAAGGAGAAGGGAGCTAGCTAGCTAGAAGGCCGAGAAGAATCAGGATCGATAAGGGATCTCCGCTGACTAGCTAGGTAGCTTAATTAACGTACAGATATCGAGAAGGCCAGCAGGTACGTACGTACGCAGTTAAAATTTGCTTAATTATTATATATATTTAGTGAAAACGTACGTACATATATACATGCAAGGATGTTAGCTGATGTTAGCTATATATATATGTACAGATCGATTAAATTACGTACGTACGTAATTGATGGATCGATGTAGATCGAGTACGTATAATTAAGCGTAAATTAATGGACAAATATATATGTATGTAATAATTAATTAATTATAATATTTTGTAGCAGTATGGACAAGAGTTGGATGAAGTTGAAGAATAGATGTGATGTCCGGTATATGGATGGAATTAGAGAATTTGTGAATTTTGCGATAGAACATGGTCAGGGAAAGAAACGTTTCAGGTGTCCGTGTCAGAAATGTCTTAATTGTCAGTATGCGGAGGTTAATGTTATGGTGCAACACCTGTACGAAAATGGTATGATGTGGAGTTACACTACATGGAGCGAGCATGGTGAAGCAGTAGAGTTCAACGCAGCAGACTTCAGCTCAGGGTACAGTTACCATGGTGCCTCATCCAGCGGCAGTGGTGCCGGACCCCCAGCTTGCAACCCAACTGCAGATTTGGTCCATGATGCGTTTCCGGGATGTAGTCATAGTGGACACCAACACCAAGACAGAGGTTACAGTACCACTAATGAGCATGATGACACATTCCCCGCAGCTAGCTTGGCCACTGACACCAGTGAGATGGAAAAGTACAACCGGATACTACTTGAAGCGCAGACCCCGGTGTTCCCTGGATGTCGAGAGAATGTGTTGCAATATGTGATGGAGCAAATGAAGATAAAAGTGAAGCACAAAATTTCAGTGAGTGCTTTTGACGAAATTCAGGAGCAAATATGTAAGTTGCTTCCTGATGATCACAATCTTCCTAAATCTCATTATAAGGTTAGAAATATCCTGAGCAGCCTCGGCCTAAAGTACAGGATAATTGACGCATGTCCGAATGATTGTGTGCTATTTTACAAAGAGTATAAAGAGTTGGACTATTGTCCCATATGTAGCCAGTGCAGATTCCAGTTGAATAGGAAGAGTTCGAAAAAGAGAATTCCTGTGAAAGTTGTTCGATATTTTCCCTTGATTCCCAGATTGCAGCGCCTGTACATGTCTCTACACACAGCAGAGGCGATGCGATGGTACGCAGAAAAGCGAATAGATGACGATGTCCTGCGACATGCCGCGGATGGGGAGGGTTTCAAACATTTCGACAGAGAATTTGGAGACTTTGCTTCAGAGGTTAGAAATGTTAGACTCGGCCTATCTACAGACGGATTCAATCCTTGGGGAAGTAATAGCTCCGCCGTCAGCACTTGGCCAGTTATTCTGATGCCGTACAACTTGCCTCCGTGGATGTGCATGAACAAGGAATTTAATTTCCTTACCGTACTAATTCCAGGTCCTAAATCTCCATCGAAGTGCTTAGATGTCTACTTCAGACCTTTGATCGACGAGCTGAAACTGTTATGGGAAAATGGAGTCCCAACTTATGACAAATTCACTGACACGATGTTCACGATGAGGGCTGCCGTAATGTGGACGATCAGCGATTTTCCAGCTTATGGGATGTTGGCAGCCTGCAGGACAAAAGTGTATAATGGATGTCCTATATGTTTGGACGACGTGAACTCTAGTTGGCACGCGGGGAAGGTGTGTTACTTGGGTCACCGTAGATGGCTTCCTTATGACCACCCCTGGCGACAGGATGAAGCTCATTTCGACGGTACGGTAGAGAACAATCCTAAACCCCGTAGTTGGTCGGGCGAAGAGATTTTAGAGAGGTTGAGCTATTTCGACTTTGGTGTGTTGAGCAATGACGCGGATGTAAAGAAATGCAATCCAATTCCTCCACATGATCTGAGCTATTGGGATCACAAGAGTATATTCTTTGAACTCCCTTACTGGTCGAAGTTGAAGCTGAGGAACAACTTGGACGCGATGCACATAGAAAAGAATGTGTGCGACAGCGTGGTGGGAACAATTCTCGGTATTAAGTTCAAGACTAAAAATACTCCCAAAGCGCGCAAAGATTTGGAATCAATGAATCTACGTCGTCCCTTGTGGTTGAGGAGGGATAGGAAAGGAGTGTACAACAAGATGCCAGATGCACCTTACACAGTGAAGCCGACGCTTAGACGTTCTGTATTTCACTGGTTTAAGGGCGTTCGTTATCCGGCTACGTATGCAGCTACTATAACTGGAGCAGTGGACGAGGTGCAACACAAGTTTGTTGGTCTAAAGACACATGACTATCACGTTATGCTGTAACGTCTGATTCCAGTGGTAATTCGACCATACTTGCCTCGGGACGTCGTAGAACCAATAGTAGCATTGTGCAGGTGGCGGCAGAGGTTATGCGCCAGAGAATTAAAGAAGTCAGATGTGGTGGAATTGCAACAACAAATTGTGCACATCATTTGCAAACTAGAGAGGATTTTCCCCCCTGCTTTCTTTGACATCATGATTCACCTAATGATCCACCTGCCCGAGCAGGTGCTCATTTCTGGTCCGGTCTAGTACACTTGGATGTATCCTCAAGAAAGGTACGTACAACTAATTAATTAATTTGTTCCACTGGAGATTATATATATACTAGCTAGCTATATGTACTTATGTAATGTGTACGTTTGATTTTGTAGACAGCTTGGACAGTATAAGTCATTCGTCAAAAATAGGTCGGCCCCGGATGGCTCCATAGCAGAGACATACCTAATGCATGAGTGTGTTACTTACTGCAACAGGTACCTCAAAGATCCACCCCCTCCCACTGCCTCCGATCGCAGTGCCCGCATCAATCTTTCTGTCGTCACCAATGTCGTCCGACCGTTTAGAGGAGTATTAAAGGAATCGTTAACACGGGAAGAACTTATTGAGGCACATTGGGTAGTATTGCGAGACTGTGACGAAGTTGAGATGTACATGTTGTCATACAGGGAGAGGCTTCAGGCGTTAAATCAAAACAAGAGTTCGGCGTGGATTGAGAAAATGGTTAAGAAGAAGTTTCCCGATTATTTCTTCCAATGGATACGTACGTACATCTCGGTATTAATTATTTAAATACATATCGCTCATGTTTGTAGAAAGTAAACCCTTATATTAATTTGCCCTTTTTCGCAGATGATTGATCTGCAAAAATCTGATAACCACGGAGGGTGGTGGTCATGGCCAAAGCACTTGCTAGCAGGGAAGCCGGTTAAACACTATATTTATCCCGGATGTTTTGTGAACGGTGTAAAGTTCCATTCATTGGCCCGAGACGAAGGAAGAAGAACACAAAACAGTGGGGTAGCGGTTGGGAAAGACAATGATCTATATTACGGGGCTATTGTATACGTGGTTCAGCTATGTTACGGGAATGATGCCAACGTTTTCCTATTCAAGTGCAGATGGTTCAAGCGTACAAAGGAAGACCTGGGACTATTATCAGTCGATACAAACTCGCACTGGTATGAGGATGAGCCTTTCGCTCTCGCCACCTTAGTTCGGCAGATGTTCTATCTCGACGATCCGAAAGCCGGTGAAGGGTGGAAAATAGTGAACCATATCTCTCACCGAGGAATATGGAATACAGAGACAATTGAAGGGACACCGGCGACGACTGAAGATGCTGCTGAACCAGAAAGAGACATTTCTGCCTATCAAGAGCCTAATATTTCTATGGTCCGCTCCGATATAATGGACCTGGTTCAAGATGGTGAACGGTTACCCATGCCTGATGGTTGTACAGATCTAACTGAAGATGAGATTATCGATGAGGTAGATGAAGAAGACGAGCAGGAAGAGGACGCGGACGAGGACTCAGATTATTCGTCGGACGATGTTGAGTACGATGACGAGGATGAGCCGTCGTCTGACATTTCTGCCTATCAAGAGCCTAATATTTCTATGGTCCGCTCCGATGTAATGGACCTGGTTCAAGATGGTGAACGGTTACCCATGCCTGATGGTTGTACAGATCTAACTGAAGATGAGATTATCGATGAGGTAGATGAAGAAGACAAGCAGGAAGAGGACGCGGACGAGGACTCAGCTTATTCGTCGGACGATGTTGAGTACGATGACGAGGATGAGCCGTCGTCTAATGGGGATGAGGACGATGATGATTATGACGAAGAGTACGGTCATACGACGAGGGAGATTAATTGGTAATTAATTACTGTAATTATTGTAATATATATATGATCGATGCCGGTTTACGGTAAGAAATTAATCCGAATTATATATCCTGGACAACGGAGAAATTAATTGCAGGTTGTCGCCAAATCTCAATCTCATATAAAACCCTAGCTAAATCCTGGACCCTAAATCTAGCAGTTCGGATCGATCGATCAATTTTTTAATTATATTTTTGAATCAGAATAATTGAACGGACACACAAATGACCGGGGATGACCTAAACCGTAAACCCTAAGGCCCTAACCCCTGAAATCCGGGTTTAGAACTTGGACGACGGAGAATGGTCATTATCCGTCGTCCAGGTACATACTAGGACGACGGATATGGTCATTATCCGTCGTCCAAGTTCACAAACCCTAAACCCTAAACAGTAAGGCTCTAACCCCTGAATTCAGGGTCTATACACCTGGATGACGGAGAACGTCATTCTCCGTCGTCTAGGTCAGAACCTGGACGACGGATAACTTCATATCCGTCGTCCAGGTGATTACCTGAACGACGGAAACACTCATTTCCGTCGTCCAGGTGCAGATATCGTAATTTTTTCTAAGACAACGACCATCTAGACCTTCTTCCAATGCAAAGTCTTTTCATCAAGACTTTAGAGTAAACAATTCTTGGTGTGTGAGCTTCGACAGTTCGAAAATCGGAGTTGCGAAATGCCTTGTATCCACGTTTCCGGTTTGTGAAATTATCGGTTTTGCGGTTGACTGTGCCGATCAAACCCTTCCCGAACTTATTATTTTATGGTCCTTTGAAGACAATTATATATTATGTTACGAAGAACATATCCAACTGTTGTTTTGTCCAAATTCAATTTCGTTAATACTCTGCTGCAAATGAGCCTCTACTCATGAACACTTAAGTCGTAAGGATTAGTCGATACTTAACAACTTTCAAAACGAAAAATTATTCGTCGGTTCAAATTTAACTGTTCATATATACGATGCGTTCATCGATATTGTACGACTATTTCACTCGAATGACAGATCGTTAAATTCCTAGCGAATTATTTTTTAAATTTTTTTTAACGTAATTTGAACCTGGACGACGGAGAATGACCATCTCCGTCGTCCAGGTTCAAATTACCATGGCGGTTCGAATTTATTTTTGTTTATTTTTTCCATGTAATTTACACTTGGACGACGGAAACTGACCATCTCCGTCGTCCAAGTCCAATTTTTATGGCGGTTCAATTTACCGCTTCCGTTTTTGGGACCGCTTGAATTTTCACTTAGACGACGGCGAATTCATTCTCCGTCGTCTAAGTCCAAAATCATGGCGGTTCAAAACGTCCCGCCGATTAATTGGCGCCGCTTGAAATTTTTTGAAACCGCCACCTAGACGACGGAAAACACTGTTTCCGTCGTCCAGGTGGACTTAGACGACGGAGAATAGTGCTCCGTCGTCTAAGTGCAACTCTATAAATAGAGTTGCACCCCCCCTCATTTTCTCATCATTCCATCTCCTCCTCTCCTCTCCTCTCCCCTCCTCTCCTCCGGCGATCCTCCTCCGGCGACGCTCCGACGACATTTTTTCCGGCGTGGTTCCTCCTCTCCGACGACTCAACTCCAGCGAAATTCCCGAAAACTCCGATTCGGTAAATTTCTATTTTTCCCTTATTAAAATAATTTTCATTTAATTAATTAATTAAATTCTAAATATAATTAATTAGTAGAATTTAATTTATTAATTAGTTTAAATATTTAATAAATTATTAATTATTGTTATTAATTTATTAAATAATAATTATTGTAATTATTGTAAATATTTATTATTAGTTGCATGATTAAATGAATTTATTATTAAATTTATTAAATGAATAAATTATTATTCATAATTTATTAAATGAATCAATTTTTTATTAAATGCATGATAAATAAATATAAATTATTGCATCTAATTAAAAATTATTAATTAATATTTATGTTTATTTTCTAGTAAATTAATTAGTAGTACGTGTTCGATTTAAATTTAGTACATAGGCTTGGTTTATTAAGTCGCACTCTTTGGAATAGATGGCGCCTCTTTTCCTTGCTTATCTCCTTAACCCTTCGTGATGTGTGGATTTCATCACCGCACACCATAACCTAAGTGAAGTTATGGACACGAGGTTGAGGGCGGAGTTTGCAAAGGACTTGAGGGAGTGTAAATTTTTGAAAAATTGGCCGAATGTCGGACATGGTGTCTAGAAACGGGTTATGACTGGTGACAGGATTTAGACTAAGAAAGACTTTTGTCGAAATTAGTCCTGCCTCTCGCGTTATCTCTATCCCTAACTGGCCATGTTTTTCGATTTAACCAAGGCTGATTAATTGAAAATTTACACTTTATCGCGCGGGTCGCACGTCCATTGAACGACCGAAAATGCCAAGCTAGTGTACTCTATTTAAATCTTAAACGTACTTAATTAATTAGCGTAAATTTTTAAGTTGTAATTATTATGGTAAGTAGGTATTTTAACACCGTACTCTTAGGTTTAAATGGCTCCGCCAAAGACGACATCCGGCAAGAAGAAATCCCAACAGGAGGCAGAAGATGCCATGCTCCGAATGTTGGCGGCCCAAGTCGGTTGGGTTCAACAGGAGGGTAACGACGCTCTCAATCCGGACGGATCATCTGGTCCGTCCGTAGCGCCCTCTGGGGAAATTCCCGCTCCCCCATTCATCTCGACCGGTGATGACGTCGATCCCTTCCAATCTCCGACGCCCGGTACCGGTTCAACGGGAAGTACTCAGGCGTCCTCGACCGCCGAATCAATCATGTACAGCGCCCGCCGTAGGCAAATGAGGGCCCCCACTGACCCGGAACCAAAAAGGACTCGGGGTCTCGTTAAAGGGGGCAAAGCGGAGCGTATTTGCAAGGCGACCGGGAAAAAGATCGACTTGCCGTACGACGAATTCACCGGTGGCCCTCCCACAACTCAGCTAGCAAGTCTCTCGGCGCATGGGATATGGTCAATCATCCGTAACCGGGTTCGTATCACTGCCCCTACTTGGAAGGAGGCGCCGGATCATGAGAAGGCGAAAGTCTTCAAAGATCTTTCGGTACGTAATACGTCCAATTTAGTTATTATATAATATTGTTAATATTAGTTAAATTTTCATAATATATACGATTATAATTTTCTATTTATTTTTGATAGGAAAAATTTGATGTGGATCCGACACCGGCCATGTTGAGGCATATCAACCAAACCGCCAACTCCATCTACAAAGATTGGAAGTACAAGCTCCATAAGTACTTCTAAGATGTCGGTCCCGTGCGTCCCCCGGTAGAGCTGCAAGGGAAGAGAGAAGATGAGTGGGAGTGGTTGTGTAACCACTTTGCCGATGAACAATTTAAGGTATTAATTTATTTATTTTTATTTCAATTAAGATAATTGAATTATTTAAATTGTAGTTATTAATTTTTTAATGATTTAATTATGTTGTGTAACAGAAATTCTCCGGTGTCAACAAGGCCAACCGGGGGAAGAAGGAGAAACACCATACTACCGGCGCCAAGCAGTTCATTCAAATAGCCAAGGAGCACAAGGATAAGGGCTCCAAACACCCTTATCTTGATGCAAGCGTAAGCGCGTACGTGACGCCTGGGCTCGATAATGAAGCGAGTCAATGCGGTGTAAGTGATATATTAATTATGTGCTTTTAATTATAGTAATTATTATTTAAATATGATTTCATTATAATAAATTAATTATTCTTTTGTAGGCAAGGGTGATAGAGCGTGCAAAGGAAGAGTTGGCTAACACTCAGCTTGCGTTCCCAGATGTGCCGCCGGAAGACCTGCCTCCTCTATCCTTAGAGAGCCAAATTGCAATCGCGGATGAGGTCTACGGTCGTAGAGCTGGCAAGGAGGTTAGGAACTTTGGGCCTAGGGTGGTACGAGATTTGTCGACGACCTCCGGCTCATCATCTACGGGAGGTTCGGGGCAGCGGAGAAGGAGTCAGGCAGCGGCCGTCGAAGCAGCCATTCAAGAGGCTCGACTGGCACGAGAGGAGAACGAGTCAATGCGGCAAAGACTTGACGAACAACAAGCACAAATAGCCCAACTCATCGCGCTCATGAACCAAAATCGAGAAGTATGTCAACCTCCTCCGAACCCATACCCCGACGACAACGACCCGGCTGGAGGCGGAGGACCCGGCGGCGCATCTGCTCCTCCAGTGTATTAGCTAGCTAGTTAATTATCGTGTTTCTTTATTTCCGAGTTCCGAACAATATTTTATAATTTTTGTGGGTTTTTAATTTGGATGTGTATGTACAAATTAATTAATTATTTAATTAATACATTAATTAATATTAAAAATTTAGTTTAATTAATTATTTTTGACTATTTTTCATTATTTAAATTAAATTAATAATAAATTAAATTAATAATATTTAATTTCAATTTATTTTTTTTTAAAATTAAATATTCACTTGGACGACGGAAAACACTATCTCCGTCGTCCAAGTGCACAAACCTTAAACCTAACCCTAAACCCCTAACCCCTAAACCCTAAACCCTGCCATTCTCCGTGGTCCAGGTGTTCACCTGGACGACGGAGAACTAATTCTCCGTCGTCTAGGTGAACACCTGGACCACGGAGAAGCTAACATTATCTGTGGCCCACGTGTTGACCTGGACGACGGAAACGCTAAATCTCCGTCATCCAGGTGAACACCTGGGCCACGGAGCAACGAGCAATGTCCGTGGCCCATGTAGTCACCTGGACGACGGAGACTTAGAGTTTCCGTCGTCCAGGTGCATACATGGGCCACGGATAATGTCCGCGGTCCAAGTTAACTTGGACGACGGAGAACTAATTCTCCGTCGTCCAGGTTCTTGGACGACAGCACTTGGAGCACGCACCTTGGACGACGGAGATTCCGTCGTCCAAGTACTTAGACGACGGAAAACGTCACCTAGACGACGGAAATGGTCCGTGGTCTAGGTGCAGTTTTCTTGTAGTGTATACAGGTTTCTTGATTTGGTGCCAGTGGGATTCCGGCCGCCGCCGGCGGTGGTACGTGGCCCACGCGCTGCTGTGCGCGGCGGAGCTTCGGCGAGGTTGGGTTTTCGAAAAAAAATTATGTCGTTTCGCTCGTAATTTCGTGACAAACGCAATGGTGAGATTCTTGAATGGATCTGAACTTGATTAATTTAGACGTGTGTTTAATCGGATAATGATTAATTGATTTTACGATAATATTTACGGATGATTCGATTATTGATTTAAGTGCGAGTCGCTTGATATTTGAGATTTCTGATATGACTCTAAAATTGATTTAAAGTGAAAGAATGCAAGGAATGGAATTCAAAATTTGATCAAGTTTATAATTAGTCAAACAATACGTTATTCGAGAATGTGATATTCTCGACATTATTCCTCGTCGGATTACGAGCCTAACTATTTATTACAAATATCGGCGAGTAGATATTAATTATAATCGTGGTTTCAGAATTACGAGTTAGAGGGCTGTGTCGGATGATTATTGTGTTGATTAGCAGGTTATAACTTTATGAATATCCCGACATTGTACGGTGAGTGGACACCTTTATTTTTCACAGTTAATATCGAATTCATGGTTTTTATGCTTTACGCTTTACGGTATATTTTTCTGAGCGTTTATTTGGAGGTTTGTTTGTGATGGTTTATTTAGTTGCATCGATGCTCTACCTATTCGGCTGATCCCCGAATAGCCGGTCAGACCGGGTCAGAATCCCTACCCGACCTAATTCGTCTCGGGTCAGACAACACCCTAGGCGCTCTCATCACCTGTATTTTCTATTTATAGTCGTACCGGGTCAGGAGCCATGAACGACCACCTCCATTGCATTTCAATTTATTTATTTTGAACTCGCATTATTTTCCAGAAATTGGCTGAAAGACATGTTATTCCAGATTTATCGTTTTACATATTATATGTTATTTTTGTCCACTCATTCTATCGTGTTTTATTTTAAATATCTTTCCCTGGGCCTTTCAATTTTCCGTACCCAAGTTGCAGTGCTTCTCCAGAGCTGGATGTTAATCTCCTGAGAATTTGAGTCAACCAAATTATCACATCTTTCTGTTGTTGCACTGACGCATTTCCATTCTCACAACTCATCAAGTGCCAATGTGCCATTAACCAAGACAAAAGTGGCTCGATCTTTATCCTGTACTAGTAGTCGTCAACCACACCTACTCTCCTTCATCATCATTCTCATTTACCTGATTACATACATACCATACCCTTTATATACCTACTAATCGATCTACACAGTCGCTAAACCTCTCCTTATATCTTCATTTCATATTTTCCTAGCTGCAGAAGTAGTTTGCAGAAAAAGATTGTAAGTTCTCCTTCTAATAGCTCAAGGGTACGTATGGTTTTCCATTTTGTCCTCTGACCTAGCCTTGCCCATATTCATTTTGCTCCATCCCTTGTTGAGCTTCCTGAACGTAGCTTTCATTTTTAACTTTTTGCAGATGCCAAGTGAAAGTGCAGATCAGTCGGAGGTAGACAACGAACCCTTTGTCGAGATAGACCCGATGGACCGTTACGGCCGTTACGACGAGCTACTAGGCTCCGGCGCTGTGAAAAAGGTGTACAGAGCTTTTGATCAAGAAGAGGGCATAGAGGTGGCGTGGAACCAAGTCAAACTGAGCAACTTCATCAACGACTCCGCCATGACCGAAAGGCTTTACTCGGAGGTTCGATTGCTCAAGTCCTTGAGGAACAAGAACATTATAGCCTTCCACAACGTGTGGAGGGACGAGAAGCACAACACTCTCAACTTCATCACCGAGGTTTGCACGAGTGGGAATCTCAGGGAGTACAGGAAGAAGCACAAGAACGTTTCAATGAAGGCACTGAAGAAGTGGTCGTATCAGATCCTGAAAGGCTTGGAGTATTTGCATACGCATGAGCCTTGTGTTATTCGATTCATAGGGATCTCAACTGCAGCAATATCTTCGTCAATGGGAACCTTGGCCAGGTATAGTCACAAATTAAATTAAGTTAGTCACCAATGAAATTATAACCAAATTAATTAGAACCATTTTGGTGAAAAAGATTTCTCCAAATTAACTACCTTTTTATTTAGGGTAATTTTTTTTGTTAATTAATTAGTCTCTATGCATGCATGTCTTCTCAAATTTTGTGGTTACTCAATTGGGTTGAACAGGTGAAAATTGGCGACTTGGGATTGGCTGCAATAGTAGGGAAGACTCACTCGGCTCATTCAGTGCTAGGCACACCAGAATTTATGGCACCAGAGCTTTATGAAGAGGATTACACAGAAATGGTGGACATATACTCATTTGGAATGTGTGTGCTTGAGATGGTCACATTGGAAATTCCCTACAGCGAATGCGATAACATTGCCAAAATATACAAGAAGGTGACCTCTGGGGTAAGACCTCAGGCATTGAACAAGATAAAGGATCCGGAGGTGAGCGCTTTTGTCGAGAGGTGCCTCGCGCAGCCTAGGGCAAGACCACCTGCTACCGAGCTCCTCAAGGACCCGTTTTTCGACGACGTCGATGGCGAGGACGAAAATAATTAGCTAACTAACTAATTAATTACTTGTGAAATTGTTTTATGTGCTGATCGAATTTGCTTAGTAATGAAATATATATGGTATTGAACTTGACGCTTTTTTGTATGATTTGGATGCATGATCGAGTTGACATATGCATGAGCTAGGGACGGTTGTTTCGACTTTTAATTCTTTCAGTTCTTTCTTGCAATTGTACGTGTACGTTTTAGTAGCTTAATTAGGGAGAGAACTAGTCATATTGATTGTGGAGATGGTGTGGTGTTCCATACGAAATGAAGTTGAAACGATCCGATTTCAATCTTGCATTTCTACATTGGGGGAGAGTGAGCGTTGTCTTTTGTGTACCATATAAAATTATATATGATGCCGGATAATTGGATTCCAAAACATAATCTTACGTAGTCTAGTATGCAAAACTTGGTCTACACTCTACAGGATATATTCGGGAAAACGTTAATTACTAGCTAGCTACACATAGCCGGGGATTCTTCAAGCTAAACACATTAAGCATGCATTCAGCGAATCAAGTAAGAGTCGGATCAAAGCTGGCAATCTTTACTTGGATAAGTGTGAATTAGATCACCAATATAAAAAACTTAGAGATTAACTAAGCTCAAAGTTCGCCTAATTTGTTAAGCAAAGTCGAAGGAAAATGAAGAGTAAACAATCGATCTGTATGAACAAGCCAGCCAGCTGCGCGCCTATAGAGAGAGAGAGAGGTTAATATATATGACCTTCACAACAAGCAAACAGAAATTTTGAAAATAGTTGTAAAGCGACTCTTGTCGTGAAGCACAACCTAATGATGAAAATACCAAAAGGATAATATGTACGTGGTGGTGACCGACCAATATGTATGTATGTATACTTTTCTTTTGCTATTAACAAAGTGGTCACACACTTTGGTTTCGCAGTGAAACACATGATTCGGGTGATATCTAGGTGTGTGGGCGATGGCTTCGCTGGCTAGCTTAGGCTTCCATTTCTTGCTATGCAAGCCAAAACAAGAGGGTTTCATAACTTTCATTATCAGAAAACATCGTAGATATGAGGGTGGTGATGAAATAATTTTAAAAAAATGATAATTTCTGTTTACGTTTTGATTACGCATTGTATTCTTTACATTCACACTACAGAAATGGTTTTTGGTGATTTGAACATGTAGTATCATGTTTGAGTATATATTAGATATGCATGCATTGACACGAATATCATTTGTTTTACCATGACTACTTCCTTAATCCTTATGAAGTGTATTTATCATTCCGATCATTAGCCTTTTTCTCGGAGTGAAAGACAGTAACGCCTCATCAAAGTGATAACATGACATCAAATAAGCAACACAAGCTCTAAATCAATCCAGAACAAAGATATAAACTCACTATAGAATTGAGAATGAAATTGGGTAGAGCTTCGCTATCAATTAAGAAGAAGATGATTCCAACGTCTATTACAGTAGAGATATATAGCCTCAGTCACACTTAACTAACAAGCAAAATATTTCATAACAAAACCATGGAATGATCTCCACGTGTTAGATAAGATGAGGAAGATTCTGGACAACCAATGGCTCTCTTACAGATCATGACAGCTCATTCCTAGTCAGCACCTATGGTCAACATGCCCCCTCAAGCTTAGTTGGGCTAACCAGTCTGAGATTGATACTATGCTTTCGAAAAACAGGAGAATGCATGCGTTTTGTAAGTATATATGCAGTTTGATCTGATGTAGGCATATATTGCAGTAGCAAATCTCATTTATGAACCCTCTCTCTGACAAAGTGAAAATCATTATCTAGATGTTTCATTTTAGAGTGGAAGATAGGATTAGAAGCCAAAGCAAGAGCAGACAAATTGTCACAGTGAAGAAGAGGAGGTTGAGGAACTCTGCTACGCAAGTCACACAAAATGTGTCTGATCCAAGATATTTTAGCTGTGGTATTGGCAAGAGACCTATATTCTGCCTTAGTAGAACTTCTGGAAATAGACCCTTGCTTCTTAGATTTCCATGACACAGGACACCCTCCAAGATAGATTACAAAGCCAGTTGTTGATCTTCATACATTTACTTCACTTGCCCAGTCTGTATCGCAGTAGGCACCGATGCAAGACTTTGGAGTACCAACACAGCTATAGAAAATCCCTTTGTCAACACTGCCTTGTAGATATCGCAGAGTACGTTTTACAGCACCAAAGTGAACATCTGTAGGAGTTGTCATAAACTGACACACAGTATTGACAGAAAAAGTAATATCTGACCTTGTGAATGTTAAATACTGCAAGGCTCCTACTATACTTATGTATAAAGTTGGATTAGACAAAGGAGTACCTTCGGTTTTCAACATTTAATGTGAGGAAGACAAGGCGTGTTGCAAGGTTTGGTAGTATCCATTCCTACTCTGACTAGAAGATCTCTAGCATATTTGCTTTGACTAAGGAAGATACCATTTGCTTTCTGTTGAACTTCCAACCCAAGAAAGTATGACAAAGGTCCTAAATCCTTCATGTCAAACACATCACTCAATTCACTAATTACCATTTGAATCCCAGCTTTATCTAATCCAGTAACCACAATGTCATCCACATACAAAAGCAACGCTACAATACCTTCAGCACTTTCTTTGACAAACAGACTAGGATCAGAATGTGAAAACACAAAACCAAGACTAGGTAGGAAACCTGTAAACTTCTCGTTCCACGCCCGCGGAGCCTGCTTTAGTCCATACAAGGATTTTTTAAGCAAGCATACATGATTAGGACAATCCAAATCTACAAATCCTGGAGGCTGGTGCATATAAACTTCTTCCTTCAAATCACCATGTAAAAACGAACTCTTAACATCCAGTTGCCTTAATTCCCACTTATGAGTGGCATCAAGAGCTAGAATGATTCGTACAATACCATGCCTCACATTTGGCTTAGGAACAAGAGTCCAAGTTCCTTGTGTCTGCAAAACATCTATTTCTTCCTTCATGGCCATATCCCATTCGGCTATACCAGCAGCTGCTTTGTAGTGTTTTGGTTCAGGAATTTCATATATCTCTGTAATGGCAGTGAAACCATTGAAGAAAGGATATTCTACATACATCTTCCCTTGTACTATAGTAGAAAAAGCACAAAAATCTTGAAACGTTTTCTTCTTCACAATCCCATTCTTTGCTCTTGTCAGCATTAAGTGAGTGTTGTAATTTTGTTCAGTGATAAACTAAAGTTCATGAGGGAGATTGTTCACATCCAACTCTACTGGAATAGTACCAGCTATTGTAGCATTTGCATCAGAATTATCAGAATTTGGCATAGGACCATGAACATCACTATCAGAACTTGTCACATAGCTATGATCATTCCATGCAGACTCAACTACAACCCTGGTTGCCTCTAAGACATTACTTTCAGATTGTATAGTGGGATCTGGACTTTCTAGTGTAGTTGCAGCATCATGGAATGCATTATCTTCACCACTATCACTACTGATGGGATTAGGCTGAGAGGGATTAGGTTCACATGGGTTCAAATGAATATGAATAGGATCTGAAGAGGAATCTGTTGGTGGAGGAGAAGCATGAGTAGAAATTCTGATAATAAGAGGTGGAGAGGGTTTGGATTGTTTTGAAGAAGTGGGCGCAGGAGAAGTGGGAGGAAGAGATCTAGAGGCAAATGGAAAAATTGATTCATCATATATGACATGTCTACTCAACCAAAGCTTGTTATTTGGAATAGAATAACATAGGATACCCTTATAATCAAGAGAAGACACCAAGTAAACATATTGCATAGTTCAATGAGCAATTTTATCTTTAGTATAAGGTCTAAGATAAGGGTAACACGCTGAACCAATTTTTTTGAATGAATGAATATCAGGTTGAGAAGAGTAAAGTTTCATGTAAGGAGAAACCATAGCAAGAGATCTGCAAGGCATGCAGTTAATAAGAAATGTTGAGTGAGCCACATCATGAAACCAAAATGGTTTAGGAATTGAAGCAGTGGATAAAAGTGTGATAGTTGTCTCAACAATGTGTCTGTTCTTCCTCTCAGCAACACCATTTTGTTGTGGTGTATGAAGACATGTGATGTGATGTAATGAACTATGCCTTTAGATTCCAGGAATGTCTTGAACTTGTGGCTATTGAACTCACCACCCTCATCTGTTGCAAGATCTGAATTAAACTGTGAAACTAATTTAACACAAGGGCATGAAACTTCAAAAATATGATAAAAACATCAAATTTATTAATGAGTGAATAAACCCACAAGAATCTTGTACAATCATTTGTAAATGTCAAGTAGTATCTATATCCCTCAAGTGATAAGCAAGAAGCAGAACTCCATACATCACTATGAACTTTGTGAAATGGCCTACTGGATGGGGATACAGACTCAGAAAAAGGCATTATATGCATTTTTCCATACAGATAATGGGAACATATTGTATTAGACTCAGTAGGACTCTGAATATGACACTCTGATAATGTTCTAGAGATAACATCTGCAGCAGGATGTCCCAAACATTGATGCCAAAGAATATTTTTGACAAAAGCACCAAGATAAGCAGAGGGCAAAGCTTTATGTAACTTTGGAGTTTTGAACAAAAACAAACCTTCATCACTGCTCCTTCCCTGGTATAACAGGTCCTTTGTCCTTTTGTCCTGCACACAAATGTGTGATTCATCAAGTATAATAAAACACTGATTATCTTTACACAATTTGGTAAACGATAGCAAATTGACAACAAGACATGGCACATGCAAAAGTTGATTTAACCTAAAAGGATGATCATCAGGTTTGATAATGGAAGTGCCAACATTGGCAATTTGTAGCTCAGATCCATTACCAATAGTAATATGTTGTTCTGTAGTATAAGGTTGAGCAATGGCAAGGTTTCTGAGATCAGAGATCATATGATGAGTGGCTCAAGAATCTCCAATCCAAATATCAATAACTGTCAGCTCTTGAGAGTTAGATGAACTAGCACCATTGTAGTTAGATGAGCTAACACCATTGTGTCTATGGGAAGCAGTCATTGCAGTCAATGAACTAGAAGGATCAGTACCCTGGTAAGCATAATTGCTCATATGAACACAGTTCAAAGCTCCATGTCCCTTCAGACCACACACTTGACATGTCACAATGTTGTGAGCAGGATGATTAGTAGACACATTGAGACGATAGAAACAGTTGGCTGCAGTATGACCGCGTTTGGCACAGATTTGACACTCTGAACCAGTGGCATTAGATAGTCTAGGTGCTATATGATTAACACCATTGACTACAGGTGTAGCAAAATTTGGAGAATCAGAAGCTCTATGTGGATTCTGATATTCTGGATTCTGATAACACTTTTGAGCAAGATGACATTTTCTCCCACAGATATGACAACTATGAAGTTGATAGCATGTTGCAATAGTATGTCCTTTCTTCCCACAGTGATCACATTCATTAGGACCAAACACCTTTGAATCAGTAAGTTTCCATACAAACCCTCCATTCTCAGGAGATTGAGTATAATTCCCAGGTCTTGATGAACCATTCTTGGCAACCATAGCTGACAAATTAGAGAATGTGCTGAGACTTCCTTCAATCATTCGTTCAACAGAAAATAGCTAAGATCTCAAATCTCTCAAGGTAATAGGATTTTCTCACCCATCTATAACCATCCTCACAGTTGCATACTCATCAGGAAGTCCATTTAAAATGACAATAATGATGTCTTCATCAGCTACAACAACTTTAACAAAGAGGAGTTGATCTCTAGCACATTTTACATGCTGCAAGTACTTCTCAATACTGTCAGAACCTTTCTTAATAGTTTGAAGCTCAGTTTTGAGTTGCATGATATTCACTCTTGACACAGTTGAGAACCGTTCTTAAAGAGTCAGCCATGCTTGTCTGGATATCTTACTTCCAAAAATAATATCCATATAATCATCATCCAAAGTAGCCATAAGCAAGGTCATTAATGCTCTATCTGTCTGCTTCCATGCTTTGTAGACCTCTGTTACTTCACTAGTAATTTCAAAATCATCAGTAATGACAAACCTAGGTGGTGCACATTCTGATCCATCAAAGAAACCAAATAGTTTATTTCCTTCCAATGCAGACTGAAACTGAAAACTCCACTTGATAAAGTTTCGTTCACCAAGCCACACAGTTATCATATTGAAGAGAGAGTTGACATCAGATTGAGTCAGGCCAGGAGTAGCCACAATACGTGCACTAGAAAATGATAGTGATGAAGACTCAGCCATCCTTGATATTCCTCACACTATCAACAGCAGTTGCAAAACAATAACTAATATACCTTGACAACTGAAAACTTCTATGACTCCTTTCTTCACAGCTACAATCACTTGTTTTTCAATTTTGATTTTATCACAACTCATCAACTATCACCACAATTTGCTACGAATATCACAATTTTGCTATTAACATCACAATTTTGCTACGCCCAACTATGTTTTCAAGCCAATTTATCACCAAACATATAACCACAGCTACAAAATCTACAACAGTTATCAATACTTTTCAGAATACTAGAACCAGTAGAAAATCACACAGATCTATACTTCACTATGCTCCAAGACTTACATATACTCAGAAAGCAATATACAAAATCAATAATAGAGAATAGAGTCACAGATACTACCTCTGCAAGAACAAAGTAACACCAAAGCTCAGTAGATATAGTAAATGAACTCCGATCTTCTTCGAACCACCGATCGAAGCCTTGTATTTACAACCCTTGCACTCGTCTCCAGTAGATCTACATATCCAAGGGCTTCTGTGAGAACTTAGGGTTTCAACATCAAAATCAAATTAGAAAAGATGAGGGAAGAGTAAATGAAGGTCTCAGGAGCTATGTAAGCCCTAATACCATGATAACATGGCATCAAATAAGCAACACAAGCTTTAAACTCACTATAGAATTGAGAATGAAATTGAGCAAAGCTTCACTATCAATTAAGAAGAAGATGATTCCAACATTTATTACAGCAGAGATATATATAGCCTCAGTCACACTTAACTAACAAACAAAATATCTCATAAAAAACCATAGAATGCTCATTCCTAGTCAACACCTATGGTCAACACAAAGCTTGTTGTACTCAATTTTGGAAGTTTGGGTTAGATGGTGGCGAGCAACTTTTTTTCTTTTCTAATGCAAAGCAAATGGAGGTAGAAAACATACCTTGAGGGTTTAAAAAAATTAAGTTGATCAAGAACGCTATCTTATTCCATGATTCAGCCGCCGACATATGCCCGCTGGCCTTGAACCCTCACTAGCCACCAGAATTCACCTTTTCATTCAATGATTCAGCCTGTAATCATGGTTTCCTCTAACCCAAACGCAAATCCAAACTCAAACCAAGCTCCTAAGACCGTTTCCTCTTCAAAACCATATGTTATTTCGTCGTCTTCCTCAATTACACCTGTTGAACCCATTGCCAACCCTCAACCCCGTCCCTTATCTCTCAACCCACTAACCATAATTGCCTCTTGACTGTACAACCAACTAGTTCTGAGTTCTCTACTCTACATCATATTCAGTATGGTTCTCGGTGTGTAAATGGCATGATGGTATCGGGTATCGTGCTCGATACCCATACCTCACAATCGCTTCTTCAATCGGGCATTACCGATAATCACCCTAAGTCACATATTGCTTCTTTGGATAATGGCCTGGATGTCAGTCAGCTTGCTCCCACTCATGGTAAGCCTAAGTCTGCTGTTAGTAATGCCAATCAACATCTTAGTTACATGTCTGATGTGACAAAGTCTTTGCCTGGTCCCGTCGGGCATATCAAACTAAGGTTCGTTTCCCCTTCTTCTGTCGGTAATTGTAAAGTGGTTACTCCACCTATATCAGCTGCTATTGATGGGGCTAATGATTGGGAAAATTGTATTGTTGGCTATTTTCTTGAGAAGAAACTCCCTTTCTCTATGGTGAATAACCTTGCTAAAAAATTTTGGGGCACTTATGGTCTATGTGATGTTCTGGCCAATGATCATGGTTTCTATTTCTTTAAAAAATTTGATGTTACTAACTGCTCTATAGTGTTAGAAGATGGTCATTGGCACTTCATGGGCAAAACTATTATTTTGAAGAAGTGGCTGCCGAGAATGATCCTAACCAATGAGGCTCAATCTAGAGTTCCTGTCTGGGTTAAGCTGTTTAATATTCCTCTTGATTATTGGAATCCTGAGGGTTTGAGTCATATTGCTAGTTTTATTAGTACCCCTCTCTTTGTTGATGCTTTGACTCAAACTAAACAACGGATTTCATGTGCTAGAATTTGTGTTGAAGTTGATGCTACTAATGAATTGGTGGATTCCTTTGATCTTAATATGTTGTCTGCTGATGAGTTAAGTCCTCTTATCTCTATCAAAATCCATGTTGAGTATCAATGGAGACCTAATGTTTGTTCTTCCCGTAAAGTCTTTGGTCACTCTGTACATTCCTACCCTGTTATAAAGACTATCACCAAGCCTATCACCAAGCCTGTCAGTAAGCCTGTTATCCTTGTTGGAAACTCTTCGACGTGGACTTGTATTGGTAGTAAGGCCACTATTGGAAATGCCCCCTCGCCGACGAGCGATCATAGTGTTCCCTAAGCCTTGAAGGCTACTTCTGAGGCATCTTTATGTGTAACCCCAGCCTCCAATTCTGTGGCATCTTTATATGATGCACAAGCCTTGAAGGCCACTACTGATGTCCCAAAGTAGATTCACCTTGATATAAGTTCTTGTGTTCTGGAACCTTCAACTACTACTATGCTTCTTTTTCTCAGAGGTCCTCATCATCCCTCTAGTCCTATAACATCTGCAGCTGATATTGTTTCTGATACTAGCAACTCTTTTTCTGCTTTGTGCAATGTTGATTACTCTTCTGACCAAGAACATGCTGACACTGCCACTCCAGATACTTCCCTTTGGCCAAATAAGCTCAAGGGTAAGGACATTGTTTCTTCGATTGCTAAGCTTCAGTTTTATCCTAATTCTAAGAAGTCAAAACAGAAAACTAGAAGCAAAAGAGGGTCTCTTTCAATTGCTCAGGCCATCATATCTCCAAAATCTTGTAATGTTTAGCTTGGCTTGTTGGAATATTCGGGGTATCAATGATGACTCTAAGCAATTTGCTGTTAAAGACTTGATTTATGAGCACAAGATGGATTTGATTTGTTTAGTTGAAACTTGTGTTAGAGAAATTAATTTTTCTGCTATCTTCAACAACTTTGGTGATTGGAAGCTGATCAATAACTATGCCCATCATCCTCTGGGTAGAATTTGGCTAACGTGGAACCCTTCTAAACTGAATATCAGTTTGTTATACTCCTCCTCTCAAGATATTCACTACAAGATAATAGTTATTGACATTCAGTTAGACTTTCATGCTAGCTTCATATATGCCTCCAATTATGAAGTTACTCGAAGGCAGCTTTGGGCAGATTTGATCTCATTTCCTATCATGTTTACTAATCTTCCTTGAGTACTTTTTGGTGATTTCAATGTTACTAGATTTATCCATGAGGCTTTTGGTGGGGTTCAAGGTAGGTCGATCGCTATAGATGAGTTTGACTTATGTCTTCACAACACCAATCTTGATGATCTTGTTTATACTAGGGTCAAGTTTACGTGGTCGAATAAGCAAGATAATCTCATTTCGAAGAAGTTAGATAGGGTTCTTGTTAACCATCAGTGGCTCCTTCAATTTTCCAATAGTTTCTGTGAGTTCCTTCCTCATAGAGTCTTTGATCACTCGGCTGCTCTTTTGAGATTGGCTGTTCCGGTAAGAATTAGAAAATGTCCTTTCAAGTTTTTTAACTTTATTGCTGACAGAGCTGATTTTCTTACCATTGTTCATGATGCTTGGAACACTAATTTCCATGGCTCTTTCCAATACCAAGTCTGTTGCAAGCTTAAAGCAGTAAAACAAAAATTAAAGGGCCTTAACCATTCCCTTGATGATGTAACTATTGCTGCTTATAATGCTAAGTTGGCTCTGGATTCTTGTCAACTCAATATCAATGCCAACTTATCTGATGTTGGGGGCTTAGAAATCAGGAAAAGCAGCTGCTTATTACCTATTCTACTACTGTGATTGCAAAAGATAGTTTTTTTAAGCAAAAGTCTCGTCTCCAATGGCTTAGCTCTGGGGATAGAAACTATTCCTACTTTCTTCAAAGTTTTGACAAAGAGAAGGAATAGAAATAACATTGCGGCTATCTTAAGAAGTGATGGTACTCTTGCAACTAGTGATGATGACATTAAGGGTGAAGCTTTTAGCTTTTTTCAAAATTTGTTAGGAAATACCATGAATGCCGACTCTTCTCGATTACATATCTTGAATGATCTTGTAAAGAACCCTCTATCTTCTGATATGGCTAATTCTTTGTGCTGTGAGGTTTCTCCTGATGAGATCAAGTCTATCTGCCTATCTCTTCATCATAACAAGGTTCCTGGCCCTAATAGGTTTAATGAGCTATTTTTTAGGAAGGCTTGGCCAATGATCGAAAGTGAAGTTACTCGAGATGTGCAAGAATTCTTTGGTTCCGGTAATCTTCTTAAAGAGTTGAATGCTACCATTATTTGTCTTGTTCCTAAGCTTGCAAACCCTTCAAGTATGGGGAATTTCAGACCTATATCTTATTGCAATACGTTGTACAAGATTATCTCCAAGATTTTTGTGAATAGAATTAAAGTCACTCTTCCTCACATTATCAGTAACGCTTAATCTGCCTCTGTGCACGGCAGAAAGATTGAGGACAACATTCTTCTTTCTCAAGAGTTACTTCGGAATTATCATAGAGATGGTGGTCCTGCTAGATGTGCTCTCAAAGTTGTTCTTATAAAATCTTTTGACATGGTTGAATGGGATTTCATCTTAAGTGCTATGGTTGCTTATAACTTCCCTCATGTGTTCGTTAAATGGATTGAATGTTGCATATCCTCTCTTAAGTTATGTATCTCTGTTAATGGTGAATTGGTTGGCTTCTTTGTTAGTAAGAGAGGCTTAAGACAAGGGGGCCCTATCTTTTTGTCATTGCTATGGAGGTGCTTTCTTTGTTAATTGGTTTGAATATCAACAGTACTCCTTCTTTGAGGTATCATTGGCATTGTGAACAGGTCAAACTCGCCCATATCCATTTTGCTGATGATCTCTTATTGTGTGGACGAGACTTTAATTCAGCTAAAATTTTGAAGGACTCTCTTGATAGCTTTGCTTCTCTGTCTGGCCTTATTGCTAATCCATGGAAAAGCTCTATCTTTTTGGCTGGTTTTAATGTTGAAGATTTTGCTAATCTTCAATCTTTGTTTAACTTTTCCCTTGGTTCTCTCCATGTTCATTACCTTGGTGGTCCTCTTATTTCTACAAAGCTTAGTTCCAAGATTGTTCTTCTCTTATTTTTAAGGTGGAATCTAGAATCAGAGCTTGGGAGAATAAATACCTCTCTTTTGTTGGCAGATTTCAACTAATTCAGTTTGTTTTATGTAGCATGCAAGTGTATTGGGCTTCTCATCTCATGCTCCCTAAGAAGATTTTACATGATATTGACCAGCAAATTTGATGTTTCTTATCGTCTGAAAAATCTTCTGGTACCTATGTTGCCAAAGTTGCTACCATGAACAAGGCTATCAGTTACGCCCGTAATACTTCCATTGTTTGTGTTCTTTGCTCTAGTTCCAGTGAGGATCACAATCATCTCTTCTTTGATTGCCCTTTCACTGAGCATATATGGTCTTCTGTCCTTCTCAAATGTGGTGTTCTTTAGTTAAGGCTCCCTTGGCCTCTTTTTATTAAGTGGGTTACTGCTAGTTGGAAGGGAAAGTCTCTCTATGTTGTTGTGTTAAAACTTTGCCTCCAAGCCACTGTTTATTATATTTGGAGAGAGCAAAACAATCGACGTTTCATGAATGTCAGGTCATCAACCTCTCATGTCCTAAATTCTATTTTGGCTACAATCAGGCTTTGTTTGCAATCCTTGTGTGTCTTTCCTTCTGCTGCGGATAATCTTATCTATCGTCATTGGAATGTCAATTAGACTTTTTATTTAGTCTTTGTTGTCGTGTTTGCCGATGTTTAGGCTGGTTTTCTTTCTTTAGAGGCCTTTATAGTTTCTGTGTTTGCTTTTTCTGTTGCTTTGTATAGCTTCTAGTTTCTCTCTTAATTCAAGTTTATTTACCAAAAAAAAAGTTTGGGTTGCCTTTGAAAAAGTAAAGCACCTCAAAAATGGAGATGACAATGGGACAGTTTCGGCCAAATGGAGAAAAGGCGCAATGCCAAGAAAACCTAAGAAATGGTTTTAAAATTACAGCAAAGCCTCATCCTCTTGTTTGCATTTTGCATGACAAACACGACGTAGCTAGGAAGCAATGCCCTGCCACAAAGATAACGGCAAAATCTCTCTCTCTGGATTGTGTGACCAAAGCTCTTCTTGAGAAGCACTTTTGAATTTTTGGTGCTTTTCGGAGAAGTCGCGTCACAAGTGATATATGGACGTGGTTCAATTGCTTGACCACATCTCTTTCCTACTCTTGCCATAATTCCCTCTTTCCCAATATCCAAAATACACGCATTGCCGTCTTCTCCAGCACATCTATATACGTTTTATCCCGTGGAATAGATATACCCGTCAGTTCAGTCTGCTTCACCAACCTTGGTACACAGCTTCTTGATCACCCTGTATTAATTAAGTTTGTCAATCTTAATTAATATCAAAGGGTGAAAAAAAAACGGGGCGGGGGGAGTAGATCCATAGAAGGTAACGAGTCCATATTGCATATTAGACCATAGTAGATCCATATAAACCGCGGACGCACACAAGTTCATATTGCATATTCATTTCAACCAAGATTTGCACCCCCTTGTGCACATGAGAGAGAGCCTCTCTACTTACTTACTCAAGGTATACTTGGATGCAATTATAAATAAAAACTTTCACATTCCTAAATTCTCTCATGTGGGATCATATTTCTTCTTTTCAAGTGACCAACTTTGGGTAACAATTTCTGCTTCACCCCTTAACCAATTTATGCAAATGAATACATAATCTTTATGTACTCTTGTAGGAGAACACAAATCCATGTTTCCCTCACATCAAAATTAAGTGCAACACACTTAATTATTTTGTTTAAATTGTCATATTAAAATAGTGGAAAACCACCATTTTTCCAACAGCCTCTAATTTGAGCTTAATTCAATGAAAGCTATCAAATAATTAAGCACTGCTTGGTCTATCACAGGTTTTTTGAGTTTCTGATGACATTCCAACAATGAAGTATAGCAAACAAAAATGAAGAGCCGGAGCTGTTTTAATCTGTTCCTGAAGCGGCTGATATTCATTGGAGTCATTTCCTTCCGTTACGCAATGTAAGGGAAGTGAGTCATCCGAGTTTAAATCCTTGCTGCACTTCATTAGAGCTGTCGATCCGAAAGGTGTGCTCAAAGTTGGCCGCAATGTGCAATATTCCTGCAAGAATAACTTGAAGGGTGTGCTATGCAACTCTGTGAATAGCATAACAGAAATAAGGCTTGAAGATCTGCATCTTAGCGGTATACTTGATGTAGATTCACTGTGCAAGCTTCCGAATCTGCGAGCCGTTAGCTTGGCAAGAAACCACATCCGAGGAACTATTTCCAACTCGATAGTGCATTGTGCAAGACTAAACTATTTGGATGTGAGCAACAATTTGCTGAGTGGGAGTATACCAAAGGCTTTGAGAAGGCTACAGTATCTAAGGAGATTACATGTCTCCAACAATTATTTTACTAGAGACATTCCAAGTTTGAAAGAGAAACATCAGCAGCTTCATCCTCTGCGCATATTAATGATGGAGTCAGGGAGCCCTAGTCTTCCACCTAAACCTGGAGCTAAAAGGCATTGGTATACGAAAGTGGATCGCATGTTACCATTAGTCTGCGGGATAGGATTCTTTCTCGTGTTCATATTCTTTGCTGGAAGGATGGCCGCAAAGTTAGCCACAGATAAGGATTTTCTAAAGTCACTTCATGAGTACTCTACTCCAAAATCACCTCTAGCTAAGGTTCAAGAGGAAGAGAAGCCGGTGGAGAATCGGTCAAAGCTTGTGTTCTTCGTTGAAAAGCATGAAAGCTTTAAGTTGGAAGACCTCCTTGAAGCCACAGCTGACTTGAGAAACCAGACCTTCTGTAGCAGCCTTTACAAGGTAATACTCAAAAACAATGCTCTATATGCAGTCAAAAGGCTGAAGAAGCTGCAGGTACCCTTAAAGGAGTTTGGCCAAGCAATGAATCAGATAGGGAACACAAAGCATCCCAACATAATGCCTCTTGTTGGTTACAATTCTACCAATGAAGAGAAGCTTTCGATCTACAAGTACCAGAGCAATGGGAGTTTGCTAAACCTGCTTGAGGGTAAGCTGATGAGATCAAGATTTTCTATAAAAGGAATTGCATCAATAGACCAAAACAATGCCAACTTTACTTTTTACTTGTGCACATTGCATTCATATACAGACACAACCAGAACATCCTTTAGTTTTAATCCCTAACCCACAAGACAAACAATTCATTAATTAGTATAAGCAATTTCAATGATAATGTGACAAGTAATAAAGCCTTCAAATTGCATTGTTCTGTTCAAACTTCAAAGACATAGGTCTTTCGCAGCATAACGTATTTCTCATTTCTAAAAGGTAGAAGCTTGGGAAAATCATTAAAGAGAACGTACGAAAATCAAATCACCTAGCAATCCTAGCATTCATGGCAACCTTTAAATGGTTACCGCATCTGAATCGGTATGAACTTGATTATGTGCAGACTATACTTTAGGCAAGAGGGATTTCCCATGGAGAATGCGACTGTCATCATTTACAAGAGGTCTGATGGTTGCATCCCTCATGGGAATCTTAAACTTTCAAACATCCTCCTTGATGAAAACAATAAGCCACTAATTAGTGAATATGGACTTTCAAAGGTCGTTGACCCCCTGAAAGGGTGTGTCATCATCTCCAACGGTTATACAGCCCCGGAGAAAGAACTTTCTGAGAAGGCCGATATTTATAGCTTTGGAGTGATTCTTTTGGAGTTACTAACAAGCAAAACTGTGGAAACAAGTGGAATTGATCTTCCTAAGTGGGTTACTGCCATGGTTAAGGAGGAGTGGACAGGTGACGCTTTTGACAAGGAGGTTGCTAATTTAGCAAAAGAATGGGCATTCCCTTTGTTAAACATTGCTCTCAAATGTGTATCAGCTTCCCCACCAAACCGACCGAGCGTGGCACGAGTTTATGACAAGATTGAAGAGGTTATGCTGGCCAACTTGAACACATCAGATTGTACTGCTGATTGTGGAGGCTATGAAGACAACTGCTGTATGCTTCACTCCATCATACCTGAGACCTGGGATACTCCTGGGTAGGGTCAAATTACTAGTTGAAGCTAGCTTAACATAAATATGTTCTCTTTATTTTATAGTGACAGGCAGATGACTATTCGGATGATGCCATATACAGAAAATAATGCCAGATATGATGAGCTTACACTACCAAATGGTAATACTTGCTATCACATCAATAGTAACATAAACATGTCAAGTATCAGAAGTTTAGGCCGTCATAAACACATATATGGAATTGAGGAGAATGCGAACTTAACAGGATTACCTATATTAAACATAATTGTACTATCTCTAACAATCAAACATGTGTGAGAGCTAGACTTGGAGTCATATATTGGAACCTTCACAGTTTTCCCCGTTTTAATCTATGAATGTTTCAGGCAATGTATTCATAATAATAAGATGTCAAACCACTCTTTATATGTTTAAGGCACTATCATTTCATCCATTTTATCAAGAATCTGTTTCATTCTGCAGTGTTCGATTTCATTAGAGAATTAATTGAACTTCAATGAAACTTTTTTTGAAGGCATAAATTACCAAAGGAAACTCCAAAGACAACTTTTGATAGGCAGTTTTTTTTCCTAAGAGCAACTCTAAGAGCATCCCCAAATTTGAGTTTTTTTTTTCATTTTAGGAAATATTTTGGTCGTTTTGCTCCAGCACATTCTCTAAAATAGGGAATGTGATGAGAGAAAAAAAATAACATTCTCTATATTTATAGTAATCTCTATACTTTTAGGAAAGAAAATAAGGAAGAATGATAAAATCTGCAAAATAAGAAATCTATTAATGTTGGAGCAAAAAATGTATCGTAAATTGTGCTTTTTGCTTCCCTATAATACAGAAATTATAGAGAAATAATAGAAAATGTATCTTTCGACGAGCAACCTTTAATAGAAACATCTTTCCATGTCTATTAGAGAATCATCAAATCTGCTCTTCTACTGATGGAACAGGAGAATGAATACTATTAAGTATTTGAGAATCACAAGGGAGTATTCTTACAATTTTCTTAATAGAAACTCCTGAATAATAATAATAATAGGTCATTAAATGTATGCCTAAATTCGTCAGATACCTACATATTCAGTTGTCCAACTATAGTATAGAAGAAGACAGTTGTAACACAATATTTGACTTTACACCAAGAATTACCGAGTCCAAATATATTTACTTTATATCAACATAATTTATCACAAATTATGACTTGTATTCTTAGGTTATATAAAATAACCCCGGTTTGCTCAAAGACTATCACATCACATTTACCACTGCATTGTTTAACGTATTGACTATTTAACTAGTTACATGATTAGCTCTGACTAATCGAAGCTAATATGAACATTCATAGCCATCATATGTGTTTCTACCGGATTACGCGGGATGCAATCTAGCAGAAGCAAGTACGAGCTTCTTCTCTCTCTTCGTCCGAACGCTCGGGCTGTTCGGATGGTCGGGCGCTTCCTCGGGTCTTCGGGTCTTCGGGTGTGCGTGTTCGGGTATGGCTGTTCGAAGAATACAACGACAAACAGACAGTGATGGCCGAGACAGGGGTGGCCTGCCTTCAACGCTCCGATGCCTAAGTTAGAAGATGTATTGGATATAACAGTCAAGCGAACGTGCGAGAAAGTAGATTGGAGTGTTTAATGCTTGGATTCAGATATCTCCTTACCTGTAATAAATACCTTACCTATATAGGTGGTTGGGACTGCTGCTTGCTTGTGTTCCTTGATGTGGGACTGGACTCCTTCTGTTGTTTATGTGATCCACACATTCGGATGTGCGCCCTACGGGCGCGTGCGCGTTCGGATGGGGTCGGTCTTACGGGTGAAGTTGTAGCCTTCCTGGTGGTCTTTCGGGTGGTCAGGTAGGTGTTGATCACCTGCTTAACTGGGTAAGTATGTTTAATCGAAGAACTAATGCTGCTATACTAACAAGTCCCCCAAGTCCCCGAGTCAAAGAGAACTTTCTTGACTGGGGAGTTGAAAAAAGGGTTCGTGTGATTAAACAAAATACTTATCCGATTGAGCAGTGATGCGTGGTCCTGTAACCCCCAAGTCCCCCAACTCTCCGGTCAAGGAAAGTATCGCTTGACGGAGTGGGTACCTGTGCGTCCGATCGTGTACCTGTTCGTGCGGTCCTGCATTCTAGGCCCGGCCTCCAAACAAATCTTGCTATTTGGAGCCGCGCGCCCGTGGAGTCTTTCGGGCGAACACAAATGAGTGGAATACAGATAAATAAGTATGTGAATGTGTGGATGTATGCGTATGTATGTGAATGTATGTGGATGTATGTGAATGTATGTAAGATCACGCGCATGGGTGGATCCGAGCTGACCCCGACCCCCCAATATGGAGTCGTTAAGCCTCGGAACGGTCGTTCTTGAAATGCATGGGTGGATCCGAGCTGACCCCGACCCCCCAATATAGAGCCGTTAAGCCTTGGAACGGTCGTTCTTGATGCATGGATGGATCCGAGCTGACCCCGACCCCCCAGTATGGAGCCGTTAAGCCTCGGAACGGTGGTGCTTAGGTGCCCGAGAGGGAGTTGTCAACTCATCGGCGTCGACCTATCGTAACGTCAACGGTGGGATCAAGACCGTTACGTACGTTTGTTGCAGCGCGCACGGAGGGACGAACCGTATGCCCGTGCCGCTCATCGGTCTTAGCACGCGCAAGGAGAGGACGGACCCCATGCCTTAGGAGGGGACGGACCCCATGCCATCGGAGAGGACGGATCCCATGCCCGTGCCGCCTAATCCGGTGATTCGATCGCTAACGTTACGCACACGGAGGGGAGGAGCCCCACGCCCGTGCCGCCCATCGGTCTTAGTGCGCGCAAGGAGAGGACGGACCCTATGCCCTAGGAGAGGTTCGGACCTCGTACCCTCGGAGAGGACGGACCCCATGTCCGTGCCGCCTAATCCGGCGGATTGATCGCTTACCGTTACGCGCACGGAGGGGAGGTGCCCCACGCCCGTGGCGGTGTCAGTTCTGTATTTAGCGCGTGCACGCGGGAGGTAACGCGAACGTTCATCCTCCCCCGGGACGCCTAGATGGTGTTGCACTAACCTGGTGGGGTGGCGTTTGTTTGCCTGTGAGGTTTCTTGGGCGTTTGGTCGTGTGGGTGGTGCGCGCGCCAGTCCAAATGGCGGGAGTCGTGGCGTGTGTCGTCTTGCCTTGGATGTGGTTATTCTTTGTCTGAAGAGGTGCTTGAGGTGACATTCCTTTTGACTTCTTCTTGGGAACCATTGTGTAATAAATGCTAGCCGACGCAATTAATGCAGGCGTGCCCTGGGCATTAAATGCTGATGACGTAATAACTGCTCGAAGGTCATGCGTCAGGCGCGTGGGTGCATGGGGTGCTGCATGGCTGACACGTGGCGAGTCGTGGGAGATCGTACTAGGGTTTGAAACCAAGGCGGGAAGCCGAAGGGTGAGCGCGGTTACTTAGGCGGGTAAGTGAACCGCTCCGGGGCCACGTGTCATTATCTGACGGTGGACACGCGAAAATGAATGGCTGGCGTTCGTTCGCGTAATCCGTGTGATCAGTATAAATAGGGCTTCTGGTGTCGTCTTCCTCACCACTTTCACTTTCACCGAAACTCTGAAGAAATTACTCTGCAAATTGTTCTTCTTGTTCTTGCTCTTTCTGTTCTTGCTCTCTACCGGAATTCATCGTCGACGTCTACCTTCTACCTTCGATTTCAACTTGGTGAGGCTCTTGAATTTGTTTTGCTGTTTTCCGTTCTGCTTTTTTTGGTTTTTCCGGTTTCCTTTTGTTTCTCTCCTCCACGGTTTCTGGGTTTTTTGGCTTTTTCTGGGTTTGCGTCTCAAGAACAGGGCGTGTTCTGGAGGCGTGCCTAGTTTGATCTTGTTTGGGGTAGATTTTGTGAGTTTTTGTTGTTTCTGGTAGTTTAGTTTTTTTTTTTGCTAAGTGTGGGTTTCGCGTGCGTGCGTCTAGGAGATGGAGCCAATAGAGATATCGAGCGGCCAGTCGCGTGAGCGGATATACGTACCGGGGGTGGGGTGGGTTAGTTGTAGTCCGTATACGAGCGGGTCGGACACATCCTCGTCCGATTCCGTGATGAGTGTAACGCCTCTTCGGTTCATCCCTAACGCTTCTCCTGTGGTGCAGCCAATGGACCCTCAACAAGCGCTCGCTGCCGCAAGGTTAGGGGAATCGTCTGGGTCATCGGGCGGGTCCTCATCTTCCGGGCCATGGGGTGACGAGCCCGTCCGATCGAATCGTCCCGTGCCTCAATTTCCAGAGGGCGGGCGCGTTCACTGGGTGCTCCCCGACGGAGTGCCAGTGCAAGAGCCCGAGCGGGTGCCAAACGTCAAGGAGATGGCGCGGTGGGCGCGGGATTATCACATTCCGTCGTCCGTCAAGCTGAAGATACCAGGGAAGGGGGAGACGTTTACCCAACCGCCGGCCGGCCACGTGTGCGTCAGCGAATTCCACTTGAAGGCGGGGATAAAGCTGCCCCTTCATCCATTTTTCCAGTACATCCTGGTGCTCCTCAAGATCTCCCTTGGTCAGTGTGGGCCGACACTGACCCGAACGTTGGTGGCGTTCTTCAACGTCTTCCGCTTGAGCGGGCTGGACCATCCAACGCGGGCGGAGTTCCTCCACTTCTTCCACCTGAAGTACTCCTCCCGCCGGCGAGACTCAGGCACCTTCACCGTGGAGCCACGCGTGAAGTGATGGCTCATCAATCCTTCTAGTTCCTCGACCAGCTGGCGCACGATCAACTGCCTGGTCGGAGGTGACTGGCAGTTTGACGCTCACTCCCCCGAGATCGCGGCCAACGCCAGTCGTGTCCACCGAGTCCCCCAGCGCTTTCACTGGTTGGACACGAACGAGTATCCCTTGACGCCAGAGGAGGAAAGCAGGATTGCCCGTCTGAAGTTCGTCTTCGACCCCAGGCCCGAGGCGAGGCACTTCTGGGAGGCGTGTCACTGGGACTTGATCGACAAGACACGCCTGGCTCGAACACCTGGTCTGTCGGGTGGTGATATCTGAAATGTACGTGTAGTGTAGTTTATCGGCTGTTACTGACCTGAACGTTCTTTCTGTTTTGCAGTGAAAATGTCCAAGTGCAAGGCGATTGATCGGGACGAGGAGCACGTGCGCCGTCTCAACATGCTGCTGGAGGGTGCGGATACTGTACGCCACGTCGTTGTGGACGGGTCAGGCGAAATGCTTGTCGGTGGTGAAGTTCAGCCCACCATCCATGCGTCGGACGTCTCCTCGCACACCTCTCCCATCCGCCAGAGGTCGGGTGCTGGGCCCTCTGTTTCCGCTGCTACTACTGTCGGGCGGGGCACGCCTATCCCCCCTCCTCCTCCTCCTCCTCCTCCGGCCAGTCGGGGCCCAAGTCGGGCTGAGCGGGACCGCCTTCACTGTGAAAAGGAGCAAAGGCAAGTGGAGCGCGACCAGCGGCGGGTCGAGCAGGAGGACCGTCGCGAGGCCTCCCAAGGCTCGGGGTCACGCCGGTCCAGCAATAGTGGTGCAGATCTCTCTACCGGTGCCCCGACCGGTAAAGCTGGGCGCCCACAGAAGCGCGCGCGGACGGATGACTCCTCTCCGCCGGATATCGTTGAATCTCTCTACCGGGCTTTGGCGGATGGTGCCGCTTCGCTGGGGCCCCTGCTACAGCCGTTGGAGAATGCCACACTTGACGGGTTGGACAGGGCGTTCATCGCGTGCGCCCGGTTACAGCATCAGCTCTTCCGCGTGCGCTCCCGGGAGAACCAGGAACTGGCACGCCTCAGGGCTGAAGGTCTAAAGGTGAACCAGACGAAGGAGAGGCTTGTGGCCAGCCTTAACAAGGCCAATGACTTGGTCCACCGCTACACCACCCGCGCGGAGGAGGCGACTGCCCGGGCTGCTGAAGCCGCCGAACGTGAAGCCACGCTGAAGGCTGAGCGTGACAGCGCGCTGGCGGAGGTGGAGCGGATACGTTCCGAGCTGGAGCGTATTCGTGCTGAGGCTGCCACTCGGGAAGCGGAGGCGGAGTTCCGTATGATGGAGGTGGATCGCGTTGCTCGCGCGGAGGCCGTAGCAATGTTCAAGGAGTCTGAAGAGCTCTACGAACTTGTGAAGGCTGATGTGGAGGAGCAGGTGACCGCCTTCCGTGAAGCGGTGACTCCCTTCATCAAGCTGGACGAGTACCGGGTGTTTGTGTGGGCGGAAACAGCGAAGCTTGCGAGTGCCCGGGCTTCAGCCACTGATGGAGGGGCGGGGCCTTCTGGGGTGGCCGGTGAGGCGGAGGTGGAGCCTGTGCTGGTGCAGGTGGACCCGGTGGAGCAGGTGGAGCGGGCGGAGCCGGGGTCGTCCGATGAGGTGGAGGAGCTGGATGTAAATACCGGGGCGTAGTTTAGGAGTTTCTTTCTCTGTACTTTTTTCTTTTTTCTTTTTGTAATAGCGTAGATCTTTTTGTAATGAGCTTTGTGCTCTTTTGATTTAATGAAGTTTCTTTTCCTTCCGTGCGTGTGCCCTTTACTTTTGTTTCTTTCTCTCTCTTTTTTGGCATCTTTTGAATGATTCGCGCGTACATATGCTCTTTTATTCCTTGTTATGGTATTTTAACCAAGTGTTACATGAACACGAACAATCTCACCCCAGTCCCCCGAGTATCGGGCGGGCGGGTTGAGAACAAACGTAACAATAAAATGAACTTAACTGAATAAAGTACACAACCCAATAAAATTTAGTGAAAGTACTTCCTCAAGTGTTGGATGTTCCATGGGTGTCGCAGTCATTGACCTTGCATGTCTCAAAGGTAGAAGGTGCTGGCGCTTACCACCTTGTCCACGACGTACTGACCTTCCCATGATGGGCGGAGTGCCTTGACTTTCTGCTGGATCGCCTTCATCACCCAGTCCCTCTGCTGGATGGTCAAGCCCGAATACGCTGATTATATAATCGGGCGATCCTCTGCTTGTTCGCGGCGTTGTGGAGGTGCGCCATGTCCCTCCGTTCTTCCAGCAAGTCGTTGTTGAGTCGTAGTCCCTCGTTGTTCGTGCGTGGATCGTATCCCTCGATCCGTGGGCTCTGGTGGGTGATCTCCAAGGGTAGCACAGCTTCCGTTCCGAACGTCAGACTGAACGGGGTTTCGCCCATGGCGGAGTTGGCGGTCGTTCGGATGGACCATAGGATCTCCGGGATGACCTCGGGCCAACGTCCGTATCCCGCGTCCCCGGGTTCGATATCTTCAATCTTCTTCTTGATGTCCGCCTTGATGATTTTGTTCGCTGCTTCCACATGTCCGTTTGTCTGAGGGTGCGCCGGTGACGCGAATACGAGGTCCGTTCCTTACCGTTTGCAGAAGGCCATGAGCCTGGGGTTGTTGAACTGTGGCCCGTTGTCCGTGATGATGCTGATTGGCGTCCCGTAGCGACAGAAGAGGAAGCGCTCGACCTTCTTTGTCGTGACCTTTGCCATTGGTTGGGCCTCGATGAACTTGGTGTGATAGTCGATGATGACAATCAGGTACCTGTACTGCCCCTTCGATTTTGGGAGCTCCCCGATTAGGTCCAATCCCCACTGTGCGAATGGTACGGGCGACAGGAGGATGGACAGGGGGACGGCGGACGTGTGGTGGTGATGTGCGTGTAGCTGGCACTGGTGGCATTTGTTCGTTAGCGTCGTGGCGTCCGCGTGGATGGTGGGCCACCAGAATCCGCACCGAAGGGCCTTGTGTGCAATCGTTCTGGAGCCCGCATGGTGGCTGCACGTGCCCGAGTGGATTTCCTGCAGGATCGAGTTGCCCTTTGATGGAGTGACGCACTTGAGACTTGCCCAAGTCCTCCCTTGTCGATACAGTGCTCCATCCCGCACGCTGAAGTTGGCTGCTCGTGCGACGATGGTTCTGGCCTCTCGCTTGTCTTCTGGTAGCTCTCCCCTTGTCTTGTAAGCGATGAGCACGTCCATGTAGCTGCGCTCGTGCGGTTCGATTTCTAGGACCTGTTCTGCTCCCGAGATGCTCGGTCATCGTAGTACTTCGATAATCCGCTGCCCTGGTCCCATGTGCACGGGGGCCGTGGCCAATCGGGCGAGTCTATCTGCCTTCGCGTTGAGTCCTCGGTGTATGTGGTTGATGTTTACGTATTTGAACCTGCTGATCAGCGCCTTCACGTACTTCAGATAGGCGATCATGGACTCCCCCTTCGCCTAGAATTCCCCTCCGACCTGGCTCACCACCAACTGCGAGTCACTGAATACATTGAGGTCGGGCACCTTCGAGTTCTTGGCCAGCTGCAGGCCCGCGATGAGCGCTTCATACTCGGCCTCGTTGTTGGTTGTTTTGAATTCGAACTTGAGGGCGTACTCCGCGTTTACCCCTCCTGGCCCGGTCAGGATGATCCCGGCGCAGCTCACCTTCTTTGTGCATGAATCGTCGACGTAGAGGTTCCACTCCGACAATGGTCCCTCCTTGACCCCTGGTTTCTCGGATGTCTCTACCGTCGGGTGCGTCAACCGACGTCGCCTCTGCCTCCGTGTATTCGGCGATGAAGTCCACCACTGCCTGTCCCTTGATTGCCGTTCGGGGCTTGTACTGAAGGTCGACTTCGCTGAGCTCGACTTCGCTGAGCTCGACTGCCCACTTCGCCAGGCAGCCACTGTGATCGGGCGATTGGAGGATCTGGTGTAGGGGTATGTTCGTGAGGATGTGGATGCTATGAGCTTGGAAGTATGGCCTCAGCCGTCCGGCGGCGGTGATGAGTGAGAGCGCCATCTTCTCGATCATAGGATATCGGGTCTCGGCGCCTGTCATGCCCTTTCCTGAGAAGAAAACGGGCAATTCCGTTCAGTCCTCCCGGCGGACGAGGGCAGAACTGACGGCTGTGAGGGAAGCGGCCAGGTAGATGTCCAGTATCTCCCCTCGAACGGGTCTGGAGAGGAGTGGGATAGAGGCCATGTACTCCTTGATTTGAAGGAAAGATGCCTCGCATTCGGGCGTCCACGCGATGTCTCGTTTGTTCGTCGTTCGGAGAGACTTGAAGAATGGGGCGCATCTGTCCGAATAGAGAGATATGAACCTGTTCAATGATGCGAGCTTGCCCGTGAGGCTCTGCAGGTCTGCTTTCTTGACGGGCGGTTTCATGTCGATGATTGCCCTCACCTTGGCGGGCGCAGCCTCGATTCCCTGCTGGCTGACGATATTGAAAGGACCCAATCCTAATTCAGTTACCTAAACCGGAATCGAACCCCTTCTGAAAACACGAACCAACAAAAACTTTTCAAAATTTCGGCAGAGTTTCGTTACTAACGTGGAATTGCATAAACCTGCACCCTGAAAACAACACTTCGTCATATGCCACAAAAGCCAAACCGTGGGCACCAATCCCATCCGGATTTCTCAACATCATAATATAAACAATAAACAGTAAACATACTGTACTATATATAATATATACGAGAAAATCCATATAAACATGTATCAGAATGTATCAGAGCGACCTCTAGTGTAAATATATACAATATACACATCAGTAGGCGAAACAAGAACCTACTGGAAAACACAGGTAGCTCAGATCACTAGCCTCCAACCGCGACGTGAAACACCAAACCTGAATTGCAACTGGGCACGGAAACCGAAAAGCTCAGGGGAAAGACATGAAAATTGTTAGAGTGAGTGGACGAAAATAAATGTCTTTCACCAGTTGATATATATGTTTAAAATAACATATGCGAGTCCAGGTAAATAAAATAACAAAGTACACGAGGTAAAATCATACTCCTCCAGCGTACTGAGCATGCAAGTAAAAATCCCACGGGGTCACTCATGGACACATCCGTGCTAGTACAGTCCGAATCACGGGATCCCAGGCCCATACGTGATTCTAAGCCAGAAAGGCCTCGGTTCCGGGGAAACGCCCCTCGCCGGTCAAGTCGGGGTAACGCCCCTCCTGGGAGCCTACCATCGGGGATCAGCCGAGAGGCAAGTGTATCGATACAACAACGTAACTGAGAATGTACTCTGTGTAAACCAAATCATAAACAGTTCGATGCAAATGCATGAAACAACATATAAGTGTATGTATATTCGTATACGTATATCCGTATATGTATAATCGTAAAACACATGCTCATGTAATCCAAAATCTCATACGCATGCTCAAGTTCGTAAAACATATATAAAGACTCGCAAACAATCCGTGAAAAGAAATTGTCCACTCACAGATGAGCAAAACGCGCACTCGCGCTAATCTCGTGGTCCAGCGGAAGATCCCTCGCCTGAAGCACGATCACGATCCCGATCTCGATCTCGATCCCTTGAATATTCACAAAACATAACTGATCAAAATCGTAGTCCACAACCCTGTACTGAACCACGGAAACCAACCGTTCCCGGAAATAAACAATGCAGTGCAAAACGATTAACGAAATTCCCGAAATCTCCACTCGAAACCCTCAACTGAAAATCGGTTACCCAAATCGATCTGAAAACCTCTGGACGATAATCAGGGCGCGATTACGAGAAAAATGACATTAAAAACGTCGAAATCTGAAAAAGTCAACCCTCCATCGTTGACCACCGCCGCCGCCGCCGGCGGTGCGCAGTCAACGATAGAATTTCACAGCCAAAATTTCTAGAACTCAAGATCTCAATGAGCCTAACCTCTTTCACAACTACCACCAAGACCGAAACAAACCGGAACCCCTTCAATTCAAGCCAAAACCGAACGGAATTTCTTCCTCCGGTGACCTAATCGAACCTCTCTAAAACCTCAACCATAGCTAAAATCAAGCATACCATAAGACTTAGAGGGGCAAGGGGAGTCGAACCCCCCTAACCACCACCACCGTGGCTCGCCGGAACCACCCAAACCCTCACCGGCGAAATCAGTGCACTCGGCCCGATTCGAAACCCACAAAAACTCCACCAATTTTCATCAAACCAAACACCAATCCACTCGAAATCAAGAGAGGAAGAAAACCTTACCCTTGCCGAAGTCAGAGGTGGCCAGAAAAAGGACGTCGGACGACAAGCACCAAAACGGAAAGTTTTCCACTTCGGGTCAACGGTCAAATTTCCATTTTTGGAAAGTCAACGGTCCGGTCAAACTTCAACAGTGTTTTCGACAATTTTACGACTATTTTCGATATTTATACTCACGCCTGGGGTTATCGACGATTCGAAATGGATAACCATCACGATTCGGATAAACACGAAACAATTGGATAAACTCATCGGAAACTGAAACTTCAAATAATCGTATTATATTCCTCGGTTATTGGAAAAATCTTCCGAAACCACCCTCGAGCTCGAAATCATGTACTCTACAACTTCCGTGAAGACACTCAACTCAAATTCCCGGCCAAAAATATAGTCGCGAATAGAATCGGCAAACTACACATTTATCGTAAAACTGCGACTAAGCATAATCTCATGAATCGTGCCAAATATTCCACTGATTCTGGTTCGAGTCATCACAGATATACCCAAGGAATTTGCTGTTGGTGACTCCGAACGTGCACTTGGTCGGGTTCAACCTCATGCCGTTCCTGATAAGGACGTCGAGCATAGTCCTCAAGTCCTGGACGTGGTCGACCGCCTGAATGCTCTTTACCAGTATATCGTCCACGATGTTGCCAATCAGGCCATGAAACATCGCCCCCCATGAGCCTCTGGTACGTGGAGCCAGCGTTCTTCAACCCGAATGGCATAACGACGTAGCAATATAGGCCCTTGTCCGTGACAAACGTCGTCGCCTCCTGGTCCTCGGGGTCCATGAAGATCTGGTTGTAGCCCGAGTATGCGTCCATCATGGACAGGAGCTCGTGCCCGGTTGTCACATCCACCAATTGGTCGATCCTTGGTAGAGGGAAGCTGTCCTTGGGGCATGCCTTGTTGAGGTCGCTGTAATTGATGCACATCCTCCATTTTTTGTTTGTCTTCTGTACCATCACAGCGTTGGAGATCCACTTCGGGTAATCCACCTTGCGGATGAACCCGATGCCCAGTAATCGGTTCACCTCCTCATGCATTGCCGCGTAATGTTCCGCCTTGTACTCCCGTCGCTTCTGCTTCACCGCCCGTGCGCCAATGATGCTTCGATTTGGACCATCCTCTCCGGGTATTCGGAGGATAGCTGAACCGTCCTCAGCTCTTCGCGCTCGGGAATGGGCGATACTGCCATCATCCCGTCGCGCGGGTCGTCTGGTACTTCCGTCTCTGGTGCAGACTCTTCCATGGTGAGGACTTCCTGCCTGTTCCGGGGCTTCACTGCTTCTTCATAGTTGTATCCCCGGACGTGTCCGACCCCGTGCTCGGTTGGAAATCGTCCCAAGAGCATGTGCCCTGCAATGATCAGCCTCAACTTGTTGATCCCTAGCCTTCCGAGTATGGCGTTGTATGGGGAGGGGGTGTCCATCACGATGAAGTTCGTCCGGACCTCGCTGTGCGGGGAGTCGGGGGCGCCAATTCCGACCCGGATGTTATCGCTTCCAATCGGGTATGATGTTTCGCCCGTGAAGCTGGTGACGCACTCGTGGTCTTGTGTCATTTTGTGTGCGGGCCTGCCAAGCACCGTGTATGCATCCAGATAGATTACGTTCACGGATGCCCCGTTGTCTACCAGCACCCTCTTCACGAGGAATCGGTCGATGATCGCGTCGATCACGAACAGAAGGGTGCTGTCCTTCGGGCCTCCTTCTTCGTCCTCCGCTGTGAAGCTAATGGTTGGCGGCTTCTTCCTCCCTGCTTTGTGCGCCCGTCCTGCCCCAATCATCAGCACCTCCCTGTTCGAGCGATCGGGCGACGAAGTCCCCTCCTTACGCTTCCCCCCGGATATCGTGCTGATAGTCCCACGGGTCTCGATATTCGCCTCGCGCGATCGCTCCTCCGCCCTAGGAGGGGTGACTCGACCGTCCTTCTGCATATCTATGAGGACCTTCTTCAGCATGATGCAGTCGTTAGTGTGGTGGGTGGCGGTGTTGTGGTACTCGCACCAGATGTCTGGGGTTTGGCCGATCGGGGCCCTCTCCTTAGACATGTTGTTTAGTGGTGGAATCTGGCATCGGTGCTGACGGAGTAGTTGCTCGTTTGATTGTCGGTTGATCGCATAGACCTCTTGTCCGGCCGGTCGGTACCGTGGCGCTGGCGGTAGACAGGCCCCTTGAGCCGTCGGTCCCCTCGCCTGGTTGTGGGGGTTGCTCTGGTAGTTGCGGGAGGACGACCTCTGGTGATTTTGTCCTTGCGTGTCTCGGCTCCTCTTATAGCCCCCGGTTGGCTCTTCGTCGTCCGCGAGTTGTCGCGGCTGGGCGCTTACCTTCTCCGGTCTGTTGGTGCTAGACTCGGAGGCGGACCCGTGCACTCGCGTCTCTACTAACGCCTTCTGTACGATCAGGTCCATGATCTCGTCGTAGTCGAGATGTTCTTTCCGTACCAGCTTCTCTACGAATGGTATGGCGAGCATGTTGTCCATCAGGGCTATCTTGGCCACTCGCTTGTCGAGATCCTTGCATGTGCTCGCGAGCGTCCTCCACCAGTTTATGTAGCTCGACAGGCTCTCGTCCCTCCCCTGGCGGACCTTGAGGAGGATACCCGTGGTGTTGTACTTCCCCTGGAGCCTATACCGCCTCTGGAAGCTCTCCGCCAGCTCGAGGAATGAATGGATGGAGCCTGGCGGAATCTCGTAGAACCAACTCCTGGCCTCCTCGGTCAGCGTCTCCTGGAACAGGAAACACAGGGTCGGGTCCGAATATTGGATCCCGTCCGTGGCGGATCGAAATTCGTTGATGTACGTATGGGGGTCCCCGCTCCCTTCAAACCGGGTGATTTTTGATGTTTTTGCGTGGAGGTCTCTTCCCCTATCTAGTATATGCGCTGAGAACGGGCTGACCCGGGGGGTGAACATCCCACCCTGCCCGGCAAGTTTGTCTTTCCGTAGGCGCGAGACTTCCTCCGCTAACTCTTCCATCCTCTGAAGGATCAGGGTGTTGTCTATCAGGGGTGCCGATTCTCCCACCGGCGTGGGCGTGCGGGTTGCCCGGGTGTCGGCCCTGCCGAACGGATGTTGCTCTTCGTCTGTGGTCTCTTGGTTCCGTTCGCGTTGCCCCTGCTGCTGGTTGACGAGCGCGTCCAGCCGTTCCTCTAGTCTCTGTCGGATTTGGCGCTCCTGGTTCCTTTCGAGCGCTGCCTCTCGCAGCTCCTGGAGCAGGCGGTCGACGCGCTCCTCGCTACTGCTGCTCCCTCCCAGTTCCACCACTTGCCGCGCTTGTGCGCTCGGGGGTGTTTCCTCGACGGGTGTGTTGCTGACGTTAGTCTCCCTGGGTATGCATGTGGGCTTTTGATTGGTGGTGTTTATACGAGGTTTGCAATTTGTAGGATTCCCACAGACAGCGCCAACTGTTTCTACCGGATTACGCGGGACGCAATCTAGCAGAAGCAAGTACGAGCTTCTTCTCCCTCTTCGTCCGAACGCTCGGGCTGTTCGGATGGTCGGGCGCTTCCTCGGGTCTTCGGGTGTTCGGGTGTGCGTGTTCGGGTATGGCTGTTAGAAGAATACAACGACAAACAGACAGTTAGATGGTCGAGACAGGGGTGGCCTACCTTCAACGCTCTGATGCCTAAGTTAGAAGATGTATTGGATATAACAGTCAAGCGAACGTGCGAGAAAGTAGATTGGAGTGTTTAATGCTTGGATTCAGATATCTCATTACCTGTAATAAATACCTTACCTATATAGGTGGTTGGGACTGCTGCTTGCTTGTGTTCCTCGATGTGGGACTGGACTCCTTCTGTTGTTTATGTGATCCGCACATTCGGATGTGCGCCCTACGGGCGCGTGCGCGTTCGGATGAGGTCGGTCTTGCGGGTGAAGTTGTAGCCTTCCTGGTGGTCTTTCGGGTGGTCGGGTAGGTGTTGATCACCTGCTTAACTGGGTAAGTATGTTTAATCGGAGAACTAATGCTGTTATACTAACAATATGCATAACAGGACCTTAATTCAAACAAAACACGGAGGCTCCTCCCCTAGCCTCATTATATGATTGTACCCAATCGGCAACGGTGGAATCAGAAAACTGAGGTTGCTCATTCTCACCAACAGTATCATATAGTTATGGACGCGTGGATGATCCTTTTGCAAGCATTTTCTTGATCCTCTTCTTTTCTCTTATTATTTTTCAAAGGCAACATTTTCCAAAAGCAACATTTATGTAAGGCAACTCTGAATCGAATACAAGTTTTCGCAAGGCAACTTTCTCTAAATGAACAACTTATGTCTAAAGGAAACTTTTATATGGAATCAGGAGGCCATCTCCTCTACTAATGAAAATAGAAGAAGTAACCACACCAATATATATGTATCAAATGCAACTTTTTCTGAAGGCAAGTTTTTTTTTCCTGAAGGCAACTTTCTCCTAACCGACAACTTTGTTTCTAAAGGCAACCTTCGTGCAGAATCATCGAGGGATTAAGTTAAATGCAAAACGCATTTGCACCAATGTCATTTAGTATTTGACAAACAGTTACTTAAGGCAGATTTCTCCGAATGCGCCACTCGATCATTTATACAGGATTACGAAATCATTTGCACCACTGTCATTGAGGGCTCGATCAGATTCGATTAAGGAATTTCATTATCAACAAACCCTAGTGGATACCCAAACGATCAAAGATTTTGAAATTTGAATGACAGGAAAGAAGAGCTCTGATACACGTTAAGAGCAGAGAGAGGCTCCTCTCCAGTCTCACAACCACGATTGCATCTCACGTTTCAATTCTCATCATTGATCAAATCGGGCTCTCCTCCTGCTCTCCGTATCAGAGTTTTACTCAAAGTCACATGTTTGGTAACTAATAGCAAACTAACCACCGTCGATGACTGGGAGATGTCGCCGAATGTATCGACTTGCTGACGTCGAATCGCCGATCAAGACTACCAGTACTCATAGCCGTCATCAGCTATGTATAGCATCTTCGTTCATCCAAATTCGACGCTCTTCTCGATCGGGTCGGATCGAGTACTCTCGGTCGATTTCGTTGAGATGTTGTTTGGAAACAACATAGAATTGATTGTATATGAGAGAGAGAGAGAGAGAGAGAGAGAGAGAGAGAGAGAGAGAGAGAGAGAGAGAGAGAGAGAGAGAGAGAGAGAGAGAGAGAGAGAGAGTTGGGTGGCGGGTGTGATTTGCAGTCTTGACGAAGAAATCAATATGAAGAGGGTGTGCTTGATAATTAAGGGTGCATGGGCTCTGATTTACACCTGGGCTCAATTTCATATTACTGGAGTGCTTTGATTTTCAGCACATTGCTAATAATTGAAAAATACATTTAATCACAATATTTGAATTTTTTTTAAGTACAAAAAAGAGAGTTTCATTCAAAACTTTAAGCTGAAATAGTACATACATCACATGAAAAGAGTAATCTCCTCCGCAGGAGTGAGGAAACAAAAGATGAGACAAATGCTATTATTTAAGTACGATTAAGCTCAACAAGATGTCGAGCTAACTACAACTTTATCAGAGAGACTAGGATGAGGGAAGAGGGAGACTGAAGGCACCAATGCACGCAATTATAGTATGTCAGTCAGTCACCTCAACGCAGAATCCCTACAAGGTTGTAGTAAGCCAAATAGGACATCGGTCACTTGGCCTTCTCCTTCTCCTTCCTTGAAGATCCCAAGGAGTCCTTTTTCGCAGAGGCAGGAGGAGTGGGGTAAGTCAGCAATGGAGGCGCCTCTTACCTTCACCTTATTCTTTGAGCCTAGAGGACGACCATGCTTCTTCTTCTTGTCCATAAGAGTACCATCTGGTGTCTCCACCAAACCAAAAAAACCTGCTGTGACACGTCCAGGGAAAGTAGTGATCTTGATTCTCTTATCAATTGGTGCCTCTACCAAGATAGCCTCTGATGTGGTAATCTTCTCTTTCTTTGGAAAAGCTGACACCTTCTCCATTCGATCTCTCTTACCCGCCAAAGATAGTTGAGAAGTCTCTGCTTCCTCCATTTTTGAACCAGAAGTCGCGTTTAATCTTTCTGAGTGAATCACCACTAGTCCAGCTCTAACCTTCCTATTAGCCAGACGTTGAAAGTCTTCCAAAGTTGACAATTCCTTTGTGTGCAACAATTACTTGCTCAAAACAAAATCAGCAGCTAAAGAGGGCCGTAGAAGGCTATCAAAACAAAATTGAATCTTCTTCCTCAAGCTTAAAGGAGACGTTGGTGCCACAGTTAAAGTCTGTCTCGATCTAGGGTTCGATGAGGACTTTGCCTCCGCCGCCAACACACCACCAAGGCTAATGTTAGCCTCTACTGAACCTCGATCCTCTCTTGGAAAAAAAATGGCAAGCCGCGCACTTACCATTCAAATGCTAGATTACTCCACTTGCATCACAACATCCTCGTAGGTTTTCATGGGAAAAACCTAATCGTTTCAACAATGTCAGGCACCATCACCATCACCATCTCCTTTTCCATCACAAAAGAATCATCCAACCGTTGAGACATCCAGACCCTAACAAGGTCCTTCTTTAATACATCTAGATCATAATCTAGAAGTTCCCCAGGCGTAGAAGAGAAGGCAACGAAGTTTTTCGGATCCTTAAACAAGGGAGGGATGCATGATATTCGAGTCCATAAATGCAGTAAGTCAAAGGAGAACCTAGAGAGATCTTCTACTCCGTCATAATCTTCAATGATCAGCGGCGCTTTCCTATATACCAAGGTCCACCCCGAAACACTCGTTTCTTGTCATGAACGCTATCAAAAGAAAATACCAGTAGTTTGTCTTGTTCATCGACTTTGAAATCCCTGTCCATATTCCAAACACACCTAAAACACATGCAAAATTCGCGTAAATCCACTTCTCTTGGTGACAGAGACTTGCCGACCAGGAAGAAATGCGAGACTCACTTCATCGAGCCACCAACAACGCGCTGGACATCCAATGGTGGCGCTCTAAGGGCGAGGGAGGAGGAGAAGGACGTTGTGATAGACTCGATGGAGGCTGATTTGGACGACGACATTAGTTCGACGAAGAAGATCTCGACGTGCGAGACTTAGAGGCGGCTAGGTCAAGAGAATATAGATTTCTTATAGAAGTATCTAAAGTTTACCTTACTTGGACAAAATGAAGATCATCATAATATTTGAATATTTGTTGAATTATACATTTTTTTTCGTCATTGTGAACAATTGTTTACCCCTAAAATTTTCAAAAAATAGCTCTAGTATTAAAAAAATTTATGATACGACTCCTCACGATGTGCACGTCAACTTCTCTGTCAATAATAAGGGGTTTATCACAACAATTTATCATTTGAATGAACGAATTTGATGGTTATACATGATGAAAAAGAGTTAACCGATACCAAATGGTCAATCAACGACACCATTTTTTTTTTCAAAAAATACCTATAGTTATGCATAAGAGACGTCTACGAAGTCAAATCGGCCATTTGAGTATTTTGAATAATTGGATTTCACGAATTAACCATGTGCCTATTAGTGTTGTTTAACTTATTTAAGACTGTTGAAGGAATATGAACTTTCAAACGTGAAATTTTAGAACAAAACAAAATTAAAGAAATGAACTGTAGGATGCAGATATAAGACTATTTTACACATGGTGTAAAAAATTTAGTCGGTTTGGTCATCATCTCGACCTCGATCTATGTGGTCAACCCCGATGGTCGTTTATGCCGCTATTTTTATTTAATACGAGCCACAAAGGAGAACGTTATCGTAGCATCATTTTTAAAAGAAAATTTTCGTACGGCCATATAAAGGTGGTATATATGAAGGATGTCATAGATGAGAGGAGACCGGAAATTTATGTGTTCAAGTAGCTAATAAGGAAAATCTAGAAATAATGAAAAATAGGAACATAAATGACCGTGAAGATTGACTACAAGGATCAGGGTCGAAAATATAATGAAACATATTGATTTTTTTTCCACATGTACATTATAGTTCTTCGTAGAAATCTTACAATCGAATTTTTCAAATTCATTTTGTTCGACACTTTATTTGTGTAGTCAACTCGAACATCGTTTATGACATATTTTCATCATGTATGAATCAATACGAAAACTATATCATTGTGTCATTTTGTAATGACCCGAACCCAAATTTGGGTGTTAATCGTCGTTATCGTGCTAATTATTGGGCTAAGCAGCTTGTGACATGATTTTCGAGATTGTCGCGACCTAAATTAACGATGTTTTATAAAAATCAGAATTTGGACTTGTTTCCTTCACTAAGTGGTAAAGTGAATTATTTCGAACTCGTGCACATTTTTACTTGATTTTTCCGAACTCCGAATAATTAATTATGAATTTTTGAAGTTGTAGTAAGCAGTATAATTAAAGAGAATATTTTATTATCAAATTTATAATAGCCATACGATTATTTTTACGATCGAATCGTAGCTGTTGGATAGAATCGGATAAATGGAGTAATAATTATGAAATTCGTAAGTGGATCGGGCCGGGTCAGGTCTTTAAATAGTTTAAAAGATCATGTGAATGGCACGTAGGGTGAGGCCTGGCCTTCAATAGATTGAATGATTACGTGAATGGCACATGGGATGAAGAACTTGGACTTTGTGCTGCGGAGTACCACGGAACAACCCTCTCCCTTCTTAATCACAAACAACAAGCATTAAAGTTGGATCGGGAAATTAATTCAAAAGTATTGTTGTGTTTATTTTTAAAATACACATATCGAAGTGATGAATGACTGACATTAATTGTCAGACATTCTTTCTAAAATTTTGTTTTAAGAACAAGGAACAAATATAAAAATCCAAAAGAGGTATAATTTAATTTAATTTCTTTACTTAAAATGGGGTGTTCAATCCAATACAAATTGTACATTCACTACCAGAAAATGTAATTAGGTGATGAAATAATTTCGTCGCCTAAGCGTCTAAGGTTCGTTGGCTAAGTGTCGTAGTGTAAGAACTTAGATGACGAGTTTTTTTGTCTACTAAGGCACATCTTAGACGACGAAACTATTTAAATTTTTACACGACAAAATTTTACTATAAAAGATGAAATTTTTCGTCGTGTATAATAAATTACACGAAAAAGTTTTCGTCATCTAACTGTTCTAACTTAGACGAAAAAATATGAGTATTCGTCGTTTAACAGGTTCCATTCGAGACGATGAACATTTTCCAGTCATCTGAATGTTTTTGCTAGACAACGAAAAGGTAATATTTCGCCGTTTAACATGTCCACGTAGACAACGAAATATTAGCATTTCGCCGTCTAACAGTCCACTTTAAAAAAGAAATACTGAATATTTCACCGTCTAAGTTGTAATTTTTTTAATAATTATTTCAGAAATATAAATAGAATTAAAAATTAAATAGTAAATTATGAAAATACTCATTGAATATATTAAATAATTTGTACATAAAAATTGTATTGTTATGACTACATACGAATCTAAACAGAAATATAGACATATGCAGGAGTTTGGACCCCACTAATTCTTCCGATGCACAGATCGTCGTCGTTGTGTTAAGAATCTCGAGATGTAACTATAAGATGAAAAACGGAATAAAGATCCATGCTTAGCCTAGTCTTGAGGGACTCGAGTATATGATCCATTTGAGTCTGTAACGTATCAGTCCGAGTCTAGGCCTCTAGAGCCTCCTCTAGGGCTGCTCGACCTCCTTTTTGGCCGCTCGGACCCGTTCCTCGGCAGCCGCCACACTTGAATGCGTACTCGACGAAACTGAAGGCTGGCTCAAATCTCGCTCAACTGCCCGTCCAAGGCCATGAATCTCTTTCCAAGGTTGGCGGCTGAAAACTGTATTTGCAATATGGATTTGAGTCTCCTTCGATAGAGGAGGCAGCTCTTCAGGCGTTGTGGGAGAGAAATATTTCTCTCCGTCGATGAGTTAGAGTGGATGCTCGAGGAGAGACGAGCTCTCGGGTCACTTGGATGAAAGGTGAACGAGAAGATTTGAAAATAGGTAAAAGCTCGACGAGGAAGAAAATTGCGCGCTAAAAGGTCGACGAGAAAGAGTTGACGAAAAAAGGTCGTGCACCAAGGGGAATGCGACGAAGTCAAAGGTCGTTGAGATATTCGCGACGCGGGACTCGGTCTCGCCAAGAATATCTCGAGGACGTTTCACTCGACGAGCTGCAGAATGTGGGCCTTTGGGTAATGAGTCAGTTTCGGATGGGAAAGTTCAAAACTTGAGGCCCACGAGTTGGTTACTGATTCGGATGGAAGGTTTGGACTATAAATACTGCCCTTCCTGGCAGATTGTTGATACATTTAACTTGATATTCATTTCTTGGCAAACTTGCATTTACACTCTCAACTAGAACAGTTTGAGTGACTTAAGTGTCGGAGTTTGTTTGCAGGTAACCCCCCCCCCTCCCACACACACATACACACACCTTATTTCTGCATGAAGAAGCCAAATCTCGGGCTTGTCAAAGACGTTGGATCGTTTAGTGTTCATCAAGAATTTCTTATTGAGGTAACTAGTCCTCGACGACATTTTTACACTCCAACAAGTGGCACCGTCTGTGGGAAACGATAGCACCAAACATCCCTAAAAAAATGACAACGAGGCTTTGCCACACAACAACGATGGCAACCAGTCCGAGGATTATAAGAGTGGTGATATTTTGGAAGAAGGAACGACTCGATGAGCTGAGAAGCGACCCATCAAGTCGGACGTAGAGGTAGTTCGAGAAAATGGTGAAAGTTTGAGGAGAACTCGGTGGAGGAGAGAAAATCCGAGGAGAAACCCTTTCGAGATGAACTTCACCGCTAAAAACATCCAGAATCTGTGGTTGGAACTCGGGTGTCTCCGAAAGAAAGAGAAAAGGAGGAGGACGAAAGATACCACAGAGAAGAGTGACACCGGGGATGAACTACCCGAGGATGACGAGTTATGGAAAGACGACGAGGATTACGAACTACATAAAAAATCTTGTTAAGAGGGAAATCCCATCGAGAAGAGCTCGTCGATGCTGACAAGCAATTAACTAATGGATCTTGTAGCCTAAGCCATGAAAGAAGCCACATGGGTGAAGTCCCGATACATAGCCGTAGAATTGACAAAAGGAATCACATAATCTCCTTTTATCGACTGCATCTTGAGGACTAGGAAGCCGAAGCATTTCCTGACATCGGTGGCATTGCCCAAGTATACGGGAAACACCATCCCCATCAATCATCAGAAGGAGTACACGTGGATAATGAGGCTCGATATGATCAATGAAAGGTTGATGTGCAAGCTTTTCCCAATGAGCCTCTCAGGACTGGCAGCAAAATGGTTCCGGGAACTCACACCAAATTCTATAGCTAGCTTCGACCAGATGTCTTGAGCTTTCATCTTGCAGTACTTCTACTCAAGGAGATAAAAGAAGGACCTATCGATCTTATTTAACGTGAAACAGAAGAATGGTGGAAGGTTGGAGAAGTATTTCGAGAGGTTCAAAGAAGAAATGACTAGTATCCGCTGGGATTCCAGTGTAAATGTCATAGCTTTCTGAGAAGATTTACTTGATGGATCGGTACTTTACGAGGAGCTTATTCGTCACCAACCAACAGACAAGGATGACATCCTCATTAAAATTGAGGGAGAAATACGACTCGGGCCCCTTAAGTATTCTCGGCGAGGAAGGGTGGCAGCCAACGTCGAGAATAAAGTAGAAGCAGAAAATTTGGCAGGGATAGAAAAGGCCAAAGCCATCCAAAATGGAGGCAAGGATAGCATCTGAAGGCAGTAGGGAAAACATGGGAACAGAAACATGAAGGATGAACCATGGTTCACACGGGGCCCTGCCTTCATCTACCGGACGCATAAGGCCGAAGGCATCTTCAAGGACCCTACACCTCAACCTGTGTCTCCCAACCTCTTCGAACAAAGAAGATATTTCATATACCATAAGACAAAAGGACACAACATAAATACCTGCGAAACGATCAAGCCTGCCATAATGGAGCTCATTAAGCAAGAAAAACTCCAACAATACAAGCCAGGAGAAAAATAAGGTGAACGAAAAACCGTCGATGAGCAACCTCATGTTCGAGTGATCCTCGCCATCCATGGAGGACCCTCAACCATACGGGAAGAAGAGGTGTGGTTGAAAAGTAAGAATAGGCAAGCCGAGAAAATAAGGAGGAGATGTAACGTGGAATGGGGAGTCGTGAAGGTAGAGGACGCGCGGGAAGAACCCGCCAATAGCTTTTCGAGCAAGGATAGATTTGGGATACAATTCCCACACAAGGATGCCCTCATCATCTCGAAGAGGATTAGTGACTGTTTGGTACATCGAGTCCTCATTGATGCTGGGAGCAGTGTGGATATCATTTACTTCGGAGCATTTCAAAAGCTTAAAATCAACCCAAAGAAGGTAAGAAACAGCAAATCACCCCTTCTAACCTTCGACAGGATGGACGAGGCTTTATGGAGAGGTGACATTTCCGGTCATGATGGCGGGAAAAAGGATTGACGTCACCTTCGTCGTGATTAACAAGCAACGTCTTGCTAGGCCGAGGATGGCTACATATGATGGACGCTGAAGCCTCAACGAGGTACCAAGTGTTAAAATTTATCTCCACGGATCGCAAAAAGGTCATGTCCGTTTGAGGAGATCAACCAGAAGCAAAGTAGTTATACACGATGGAGAAGATGAGCCATGAGACCTAGGGATTAACTACATGTTAGCATAAGCGTGCATAGAAAGGTAAAAGACGTAGAGCACAAAGTACAAGATGTTACCTAGTTGATGACTGCTCAGGGGATAGTTCAATGGTCATTCGTGAAAGTTCATTTCCTTTAACATGCCTCGGAGGAGGAGGAAGGAGAATGAGGCTATTCAAGGGCAAGTCCATCACGAAATCAACTTCCAAAAGTGTGGCTGACATAATGGAGGATTTCTTTTGGGATGTACACATTAAAGGTGTGGCAAAATAGGTTTATAAATCCCAAGTGGTTTAGCATTTCTCGTGCAAGACGTAAGGAAGAAGATAGAATGGAGCCCCAAAGAGACCGAGATCAAAGGAGTTTTTGAAAAAATTCCCAACTAAAATCGGTTTTGAAGTGGAGACGTGGTCAATGAATCATTGGGAAAATCTCATCAACTAGAGAGGTTGAGCCTTTTTTGATGAGATCGATCTTGTAGAGGAGTTGTCAAAAATAGGGGTAAATGTTCGTCAAATAAAGGAATACGAAGGAAATTTGATAGGCACAGAATCAACAAGTATGGGAAAAATCATGAAGTATCGAAAAGCAAAGCATTCGTACAAAAGAGCAAACCGATAAAGATTTCCAAAATTCGGCTTATGCCAAAAATTACCAAGGTAAAAGGTAAAAGGAAATGCAGATAAATCTTTCAACTTGGGACATCGGTAGATGTGGTGGCCATTGAGTTTTGCTCCTCAATTTTCTCCTCGTTGGGCTCCTTGGTGCTCGAGGCGGTTTTAACGATTTTCTCTACATCGTTAATTTGCAGCTCCAGCGAGGAAATATGCTCCATGGCCTCCTGGTTCTCTTTCTCGAGCTTGGCAATTTTTCTTAAAGCTTCCTTAACCTCTTGATCCTTGACGAGGTACCTCCCTTGAGCAAATTTGAGGTTGTCGGAGAGCTCATCGTTGGATTTCTCGAGATTGACAAAGCGCTCTTTGAGGGCCTCGAGCTCTCGCACCTTGCTCCAGTATTGGGAGGTGGAGGCAGATATTTTGGTCTTGGCCTCGTTGAGTTCAATCTCAAGGGTGTCGATGAGATGGGAGTCGAAGGAGAATATTATGTGAGTGTGGAGCACGATTTGAAAGAGGGAAGATTGGTTAGAAAGAAATGGATCTTCCAAGAAAGGAAGGATGAAGGTTTTGAAGAACTTACGTCTATAGCCTTGGATATCACCGCCTCCTTATGTTCTTTGCGAGATGCTCGTCATAGAAGATCTCGGTGTGGAGAATGCTTACAGAGTTGAAGAGCCATGTTGCGTGCTGCCTCAGGGTTGCCGAGGAGGGGATGCTCTATGTTGAGGAAGGGCTGGACCTTGGTGGACTTCGAGCCGCAGGTCGATGAACTCTTCTCGGTGGGACTTAATGAGCTATTTGACGGAGGAGGCATGGGAAATTGAGGAGCTGCATGATCGATGAAGTTATTCGAACGAATTCGGGCTCAACAGCATGGGATGCAGGTCGAGCACCACAAGCAGTAGAAAGATGACAAGATGCAGTGGGAAGCTGAGGAACTTGAGGTGAAGTTGAGAGAGGATGAGGCAGTTGGCGGGTACTCTCTCACCGGAGATGAAATCTATGCCGTCGGGGACGGCAAATTTGGACACTGCTCGGGTGGTTAAGGAGAGACCTTGCATGGGAGAGTTGACCCTTGGTGGGAACCCATCGCTTCTTCTCATCTTCTGGAGATTCGACATCCCCTTGAACATCCTCCCTTTCTTCGTCAGCGACCTCATCATTGCTGGGGAGGTGACCTAGTGTTGGTTTACAAGATTCCTTTATGGCAATCTCTGATGCTTATTGCTCATTTTGCAAACCTTATCCATTAACAAAGTTGCAAGCTAGGCCTTCTTTTGCGGTTGATAACACTGAAAATATATCATTCTTCCAGAGAATCCATGGAGATATATGTGGACCTATCAAACTGAAATACGAACCATTTAAATATTTTATGGTTTTGGTAGATGCATCGATGCGATGATCACACGTTTCTTTGGTATCCATAAAAAATGCTGCATTTTCAAAACTCCTAGCACAAATTATTAAGCTTTGGACTCACCATTCGGACAACCCAATCAAGTCAATTAGATTGAATAATGTAGGAGAATTCACATCAAAGACCTTTGATGACTACTGTATGATGATTGGGATTGAAGTTTAACATCCCGTCCCTTATGTTCATTCACAGAACAGTTTAGCAAAGTTACAAATCAAACGGATACAGCTTATGGCTAGAGCAATGGTTATGCATACTAATTTGCCGATATCATCTTGGGGATACGAAATATTACATGTAGCAATGCTTCTTCGATTGAGACCTATAGCACACCAACCATTCAGTGTGTATCCGTTAGTAACTAGATATAAGCTTGATATTTCACACTTACGCATATTTGGTTGTGCAGTGTATGTGCTAATTGCGCATCCACAACGCACTAAAATGGGTCCTCAAAGTCAATTACGCATAGATGTTGGTTATGAATCCCCAAAGATTGTCCGTTACACAGAACTTTCGACATGAGATCTCTTTACTGTAAGAATTGCAGATTGTCACTTTGAAGAAACATAATTCCCGACGATAGGGTGAGATAGGAGTGCCTTTATTCTAGTTGAATGTCAGGAATTGACATGGAAAACTCCTCTCACTATGTTTCAAGAATATCCATACACATCTCAAAGTGTGATTGAAGTATGATGTATACTTGATCTTCATAAGGTAGTAGACTTGATGACTGGCTCTTTTACTGATATTGCCAAAGTGATGAGATAACACATTCCTGCTGCAAATGTTTCTACAAGGTTGGAAGTCCCCAAGGGGCGGTATAAAGCAACTCCAAGATAGAGTAACATGCCTTTTACCCATATGGATGGAGTAGTGACGACCTCAGCTTCCACCAGGAAGATGGGGAGACCAAGAAAATTCACAGATGAGCTACCGGTGAAAAGGCAGGCCATCTAGGGACAAAATGATCATTTCATCATCAATGTTGTGAATCCTTCACATGACATTGTTCCTGACTACAATTATGTTCTAGAATCACAAATGGCTTCTCTGCAGGACGATTTAGCTCCATATAAGATGTTAGAGAACGGTGAAATATCACTAACTAACAATGATGCACACATTGTTATGGATAGATTATCCAAGGTAGTCGATGATGCTTTTGCTTATTCCGTCGCTTAGGAGATTATTGACGAAGATGAAGTGGAACCTCGTTTGGGTGTGGAATGTCAGTGGAGAGTGGATTGGCCGAAATGGAAAGAAGCAATTCATGTCGAACTAAACTCTTTGAAGAAAAGATAGGTTTTTAGTCCGGTAGTGCTATGCCCACCAAATGTGAAGCCGGCAGGACATAAATGAGTCTTTGTTCGAAGCGTAATGAGAAGAATGAAGTCATGTGGTATATATAAAGCTAGACTTGTGGCATATTAAATTGTCTTCCAACTATTTTTTAATGATCTACCCCGTTGGATGCATATCTAACGACAGTTAACCACGACTGACTACAAAAATCATTGACCACCAGAACAGGACTTAGATATGTATAGCTCCAGTCGAATGCATGGAGAAACACTAATATAATTGGAATGAAAAGTAGACGAGTCGAGTAGTTTTTTTTTGACAAGTTGATAGAAAGACTGGGGGCTATTGGGGTTTGAAATTGGGTGGTGAGTGGGGAGGCACACTGCCTTGGCCACTAGACCAATCTCAAATGCTCGACAAGTCCAGTAGTTAGAGCGCCATTCGGAATTCATTATTTTAGATTTTTCTTTTGAATGCAACTATAATTTATTGGATATTTCTTTATTTATTTCATATAAAGTCATTTTTAGGTAATAATACGGTGTTCGAATTTGTCTGGATATAGTAGAAGAATTGTTTGAGATGCTTTTTAAGAATATTTATTTCAAGATTTCGTCAATATATTTGATTATTTTTTCTTTCGTTATTTTACCGAACATAGACCGTAATTTAAGTTCGTAATTTGTTTTGCTTCAAGAAAGGCCATAAGTTTTCTCATAAAAGCATAGAAATTCATATTCTCTTGCTTTGGTTGAGCAAAGAAACATCCAAACGGAGACCACAGTGATCCTCTTTAGCTCCTCCAATATTCTTAAGCCAGTGGATTTGTCAGTCTATTTATAAAAAAATTTAGTCTTCCTGCACGCATAGAGCTTCGCACTCACACGTACGAATTTTAAGTGTATTTATTAACTTTGTGTTGTTATGTTGTTTTACACAATATATGATTCAACCAATACTAAGGTTTTGATCTCTAAAGAAAAACCAAAAACATGTGAAGAATATTTTATCAAAAGAATAATACAAAGCTTAGATATGCGATGAAGTCGACATGTCTAACGAAGTCCACCTTAGCCACAATTGAGAACGACTCACAGTTTCGTATTGAACTGGCTCATCTTCCTTTTCTCTACACACACCCATCCGCCTGGTACCTCTTATAGGATCACAAATCGGTTATCTTTTCAGTATTTTTTCCTTTATTTGATGGGACATTTGATTTAGGTTTGGACTAAATTCGATCAAACTACTCAGGTTTCTTGTGCTCCTTACGTTCAATTAGTTCTTTCATATAACATTTTTTCTTTTTGTTTTGTTCTTGTTGTCGATTGATTCATTTGTTTACTTCATTGTATACATGAACTGATGCTTGAACAATATCGTGCACAATTGCAACAGTTAAACATTTTTGGAGCAAAACAAATCAGTAAAGCCAAGGCCATTTCATTATCAACTTTCAACTGTATACATGAACAACATAAAGATATACTATCGAAAATGTTGGGACTTTTAATTCTAACTATGAACTTCTTTATTACTGAATACAAGTTCATTAAAAAAACATATTCAAAAGATGATAGATCTTCCTTTCTTTTACACAGACTTTTGTCTTCATCATGAAGAAACTTTGTTAACCACCCTTCCATCAAATGAAGCACTGCACCTGCACCTTCATCTTCATTTTATTGACTTTTTTCTTTTTGGCAATAAGAAATCCTTACCACAAAATGAAACAGGGAAATCAAATCTAAGAACAGTACAAGAAAATTGCACCTAGACCACGGACCATTTCCGTCGTCTAGGTGCAGTTTTCCGTCGTCTAAGTACTTAGACGACGGAATCTTCGTCGTCCAAGGTCCGTGCTCCAAGTGCTGTCGTCCAAGCACCTGGACGACGGAGATTTAGTGATCCGTCGTCCAAGTTCACTTGGACCGCGGACATTATCCGTGGCCCAGGAAGACACCTGGACGACGGAAAATCTAATTCTCTGTCGTCCAGGTGTCTACCTGGGCCACGGACATTGCTTGTTTCTCCGTGGCCCAGGTGTTCACCTGGACGACGAAGAATTAGATTTTCCGTCGTCCAGGTGAACACCTGGGCCACGGATAATGCTAGTTTCTCCGTGGCCTAGGTGTTCACCTGGACGACGGAGAACTAATTATCCGTCGTCCAGGTGAACACCTGGGCCACGGAGAACGGCAAGGTTTAGGGTTTAGGGGTTAGGGGTTTAGGGTTAGGTTTAGGGTTTTTCACCTGGACGACGGAGAACATAATCTCCGTCGTCCAAGTGAATATTTAATTTAAAAAAAAAATTGAAATTAAATATTATTAATTTAATTTATTATCAATTTAATTTAAATAATGAAAAATGCTAAAATTAATTAAATAAACTAAATTTTGAATAATACTTAATTATTAAATAATTAAATTAAATTAATTTGTACATACATGAATAATCGAAAAAACTCATAAATTAAAAATTAAAATATTGTTCGGAATGCGGAAAGAAACGAGATAATGAACTACTAGCTAGCTAATACACTGGAGGAGCAGCTGCGCCGCCGAGTCCTCCGCCTCCAGCCGAGTCGTTGTCGTCGGGGTGTGGGTTCGGAGGAGGTTGACATACTTCTCGATTTTGTTGCATGAGGCCGATGAGTTGGGCTATTTGTGCTTGTTGTTCGTCAAGTTTTTGCCGCATTAACTCATTCTCCTCTCGTGCCAGTCGAGCCTCTTGAATGGCTGCTTCGACGGCCGCAGCCTGACTCCTTCTCCGCTGCCCCGAACCTCCCGTAGATGATGAGCCAGAGGTCGTCGACAAATCTCGTATCACCCTAGGCCCAAAGTGCCTAACCTCCTTGCCAGCTCTACGACCATAGACCTCATCCGCGATTGCAATTTGGCTCTCTAAGGATAGAGGAGGCAGGTCTTCCGGCGGCACATCTGGGAACGCAAGCTGAGTGTTAGCCAACTCTTCATGCGCACGCTCTATCGCCCTTGCCTACAAAAGAATAATTAATTTATTATAATGAAATCATAATATCACTTACTATAATTAAAAGCACATATATATATATATATCACTTACGCCGCATTGACTCGCTTCATTATCGAGCCCTAGCGTCACGTACGCGCTTACGCTTGCAACAAGATAAGGGTGTTTGGAGCCCTTATCCTTGTGCTCCTTGACTATTTGAATGAACTGCTTGGCGCCGGTAGTATGGTGTTTCTCCTTCTTCCCCCGGTTGGCTTTGTTGACACCGGAGAATTTCTGTTACACAACATAATTAAATCATTAAAAAATGAATAACTACAATTTAAATAATTCAATTATCTTAATTGAAATAAAAAAAATAAATTAATACCTTAAATTGTTCATCGGCAAAGTGGTTACACAACCACTCCCACTCATCTTCTCTCTCCCCTTGCAGCTCTACCGGGGGAGGCACAGGACCGACATCTTGGAAGTACTTATGGAGCTTGTACTTCCAATCTTTGTAGATGGAGTTGGCGGTTTGGTTGATATGCCTCAACATAGTCGGTGTCGGATCCACGTCAAATTGTTCCTATCAAAAATAAATAGAAAATTATAATCGTATATATTATGAAATTTTAACTAATATTAACAATATTATATAATAACTAAATTGGACGTATTACGTACCGAAAGATCTTTGAAGACTTTCGCCTTCTCATGATCCGGCGCCTCCTTCCAAGTAGGGGCAGTGATACGAACCCGGTTACGGATGATTGACCATATCCCATGCGCCGAGAGACTTGCTAGCTGAGCTGTGGGAGGGCCACCGGTGAATTCGTCGTACGGCAAGTCGATCTTTTTACCGGTTGCCTTGCAAATACGCTCCGCTTTGCCCCCTTTAACGAGACCCCGAGTCCTTTTCGGTTCCGGGTCAGTGGGGGCCCTCCTTTGCCTACGGCGGGCGTTGTACATGATTGATTCGGCGGTCGAGGACGCCTGAGTACTTCCCGTTGAATGGGTACCGGGCGTTGGAGATTGGAAGGGGTCGACGTCATCACCGCTCGAGATGAATGGGGGAGCGGGAATTTCCCCAGAGGGCGCTACGGACGGACTAGATGATCCGTCTGGATTGAGAGCGTCGTTGCCCTCCTGTTGAACCCAACCGACTTGGGCCGCCAACATTCGGAGCATCTCATCTTCTGCCTCCTGTTGGGCTTTCTTCTTGCCGGATGTCGTCTTTGGCGGAGCCATTTAAACCTAAGAGTACGGTGTTAAAATACCTACTTACCATAATAATTACAACTTAAAAATTTACGCTAATTAATTAAGTACGTTTAAGATTTAAATAGAGTACACTAGCTTGGCATTTTCGGTCGTTCAATAGACGTGCGACCCGCGCGATAAAGTGTAAATTTTCAATTAATCAGCCTTGGTTAAATCGAAAAACATGGCCAGTTAGGGATAGAGATAACGCGAGAGGCAGGACTAATTTCGACAAAAGTCTTTCTTAGTCCAAATCATGTCACCAGTCATAACCCGTTTCTAGACACCATGTCCGACATTCGGCCAATTTTTCAAAAATTTACACTCCCTCAAGTCCTTTGCAAACTCCGACCTCAACCTCGTGTCCATAACTTCACTTAGGTTATGGTGTGCGGTGATGAAATCCACACATCACGAGGGGTTAAGGAGATAAGCTAGGAAAAGAGGCGCCATCTATTCCAAAGAGTGCGACTTAATAAACCAAGCCTATGTACTAAATTTAAATCGAACACGTACTACCATGCAATTTACTCGAAAATACACGTAATTAATTATCAATTAATTAAAACAATAAATAATTACAATAATGAATTATTATTTATCATGCATATAATAATAATTATTCATTTACCAATATAATTAATTATTATTAACAATAATAATTATTGCTATTATTTAATTTTAACTAACAAATATAAAATTATTACCAAATAATTAACAACTAATAATAATTATCCCAATATTAATAATAAAAACTCATTAATGATTATAATTATAACTATGAATTATTTTAAACTAATTAATAAATTAAAACTATTTATTAATTAAATAATTAATTAATTAACAAAAATGTAAAAGAGGTAAAAAATAGAATTATTACCTCGTCGGAATGTCGCCGGAATATCGGAAGAGTTGAGTCGTCGGAGAGGAGGAACCACGCCGGAAAAAATGTCGTCGGAGCGTCGCCGGAGGAGGATCGTCGGAGGAGAGGAGAGGAGAGGAGAGGGAGAGGAGGAGATGGAATGATGAGAAAATGAGGGGGGGGTGCAACTCTATTTATAGAGTTGCACTTAGACGACGGATCACTATTCTTCGTCGTCTAAGTCCACCTGGACGACGGAAACAGTGTTTTCCGTCGTCTAGGTGGCGGTTTCAAAAAATTTCAATCGGCGCCAATTAATCGGCGGGACGTTCTGAACGGCCATGATTTTGGACTTAGACGACGGAGAAGGAATTCTCCGTCGTCTAAGTGAAAATTCAAGCGGTCCCAAAAACGGAAGCGGTAAATTGAACCGCCATAATTTTGGACTTGGACGACGGAGAATGACCATCTCCGTCGTCCAAGTGAAAATTACATGAAAAAAATAAACAAAAAAAAATTTGAACCGCCATGATTTTTGAACCTGGACGACGGAGATGGTCATTCTCCGTCGTTCAGGTGAACACCTGGACGACGGATATGGTCATTGTCCGTCGTTCAGGTGAACACCTGGACGACGGAAAATGACCATCTCCATCGTCCAGGTTCAAATTACCACTACCAGAAATTGAGACATTACCGGCGACCGGAGGTCGCCGGCCTTGTATTTTTTTTTCGCCGGAATTGTCATTCCCGGCGACAAGTCGCCGACAATGACGTCGCCGGAAATCCCCCGCCGGTGTTAACATTGCCGGCGACGGGAAACGGAGTCGCCGGTAATGTCGGAGACATCACCGGCGACTTGTGTCGCCGGCAATGTCAAGACATTCCCGGCGACTCAAGTCGCCGGCAATGTCTCGGACATTACCGGCGACGCCGTCGCCGGCAATGGTAGCGCCGCCGTGGCCGGAATTTGTGACATTGCCGGCGACTGAGGTCCATGTCGTCGGCAATGTGTGAAAAAATTTTGAAAAAAAAACGCGGTTCTGGATTGGGCCCAATTCCAGAACCTGCATTGAAAGACATAAACCGTACAATCATACAAGTTCAACAGTACACATAAATGTCCAACGTACAGTACAAATAGCAACGACGATACGAAAATTAACTACAACTACAGGTCAGGGTCCAGGAACTTGCGGGTCAGGGTCGAAGTAATCCATGTACTCATTTGAATTCCGGTGGCTTCCTTGGTCTTGCTCTGGCGTTGACTGGTGCGGTGGTGGTGGTGGATAGCTAGGGAACGGAGGGACCGGGACCGGGGGAGGTGTGGGGAAGGGTTGTCCGGTAGTCTGAGCCTCGTACATCGTCCGCATCCATGTGTACATCTGAGCCTGCACCTGTGTCTGCTGCATTTGGTACTCGGCCATCTGCCTCTTTTGCTCCTCCAACTCCCTCTGCGTCCTATGAAGCTCTGCCGCGAGGTTACGACTAGAAGTTGAACTTCTTGACCCGGTAGAGTATTCTGAAGTGTTCTTCAATAGTCCTTCGCCCGCCGTGCCCATTCCCCTACAGTAGTAGGTATTCTTTCCAGTCCCGCACGCTTTTGCCATCATCCGAGCCGCTATCGGAGGATCAAGCGGATCGATCTGAGAGGCATACTGGGTGACTTCTTCCTCGGAGCAGTCAGGATGGTTAGTCCGAGCTATACTCATGGTCACTTCTGTGGTCGCCTCCTCCACTCTCGACTAATTGAAAAGGGAAAATGAACAACGTATTAGCTAACAAAATCTATTTCCATCTTGAAAAATAGTTTTATTAACACATGGAGAGGCGAAAGACTTACCGCTTCTTCAGGGCACTGCGGGTAGAACTTCTGATGAATATACACCAACGGGTTCACCTCTTGTTGTTGCTGTGCCTTAGTCGACCAACCCATGTAGGACCAACCCATGTAGTTGAGTGAACCTGCATGATGGGCCCTGGTGTTTTTCAATCTATTCGCCCGGTTCGTCTTCGAAATCGCCTTGTTTGATAAACATATGAAAAAAAATTAGTAACCAACTATTTCAATCTGATACGATACATTATGCTTGAAAGATATATTAAGGATGCATACCCGAGCTTTGGGGTGCTCGAAGTGGGCTATCAGCCACAGCCACTCGTACTCCCTAAACCGGAATTCGCTAGGGGTGGAACCTCGGCCTAGCTCCTTGTATACAGTGTAATGGGAAGAAAGCTCGTTCTTCCACTCTTTATACCTATATTAAAACAAGGAAAAAAAGTTAGAGATATTAAAACACTTGATAAACAAAAATCTAACTCGATATATATTCAAATAAGTCGAAGCACATCACCTCATATGTAGTTGACGCTCTACCCACGTGTGAATAAGAACTTCATCCACGTCAAACCACACTTGCAATATGAATATATAAAAGGTAAAATTATATATTTATTCAGACTTAATTAATAAATGTAAAATTTACGTAATGAAAATACGATTTTACTCACACTGAGTGCATTATGCACTTGCATCTTCACGTAGATAGGCACAGATTCCCAATCTGGCCAAAGCATTGGGACCAAGGTTCTAAAAAACGCTAGGCGCTAGTCGGGCGGACAGCCAGCGCCTAGCGCCCAGAGGATTAATCGGGCGCCTAGGCGGTTTTTTATTTTCTATATATTTTATTTATTTAATTAAAATAATTATATAAATACAATTTATAAAAAGCATTATTATGTTCTAAAATAGTAAAAATACTTCAAAAATAGACAAAATGTTCAACAACAATGTTCTTAGAAATTATAAAAAAAAAACAATTTGAAAGAAACAAATTAGATTCTTGCTAGCCTATGCGGCTATGCCTCAAATTCTTCTTCTCCATATCCCTCTTGCACTTCTTCTGTGTCGGTCTCAAACTCAAAGTCTATTTCATCTTCTTCCTCTTCATCCGATACAAAATCATCCTCATGAAGTTCTCTAATTTCTTGAAGTCTAGAACTTCTCCGAGGCTCTAAACCACTACCCACTCCCAAATCATCTCCAACCATTTCACTATTAAGATCCGACTCAACATCTTCATCACCACCATCAACAATCCATCCTTGTGCCATAGTTGCTTCACTAGCAAGTAGTACATCCACATTCTTCTCTTTCTCTCTTCTTTTCTTGTTCATAATCCTTGCATTGAATTGGACATACACTAGATTGTTTAACCTTGTTGGAAAAAAAAAAATTGGGCCGCCCAGCCCGCCTAGGCGGCCGTTTTTTGCGCCAGCGCCCAGCTTCAACGCCCAGGGCAAAATCGGAACGGTCCCTTGCCGCCCAGCGCCTAGGCGGCCCTGGGCGGCCCTGGGCGGCGTTTTTTAGAACCATGATTGGGACCTTGTCCCGCACGATCGCACCGGCCATGCTAACATATTTGCGCGTGGTGTCGAATGCCTCGATCACCTCGCCATCCTCATTGGCCCTTATGGGCGTTTTCCTTCCGCCGGTGGCCTGCTCAAGTCTCTTCCCGGTGCAGGTGCCTCTAGCCCCTTTCCGTTTTCCAGTCCCATTAACGAAATTGCCTAATAATACAATGTCAACAAATTGATATCATTAATTGAACCTATCGCAAGTCTTAAGTAATAATTAAGTAATCAATTTGATGTTAAATAAAATTTACCTGCATCGTCCGTTTGTTGGTTGGTGCACCTCACACTCCAAAGATACACGGGGTCGAACGGGAGGAAGTTATACGCTTCCTCCACGCTCAGGAACTCCGGCCGTCCTTCAATATAAACAGGCATCCCCCTATCATCGAATTCAGGGATGACAGGAATCTCGTCGGGTAAGAAGAGACCGGACGGCGGAGATAGACGAGGCCTGGACGATGAGGCGCCAGCACCACCATGTGTCTCAGATGATTCCCGTTCCGGTTCCAAACCGTTTCGGTTCTATAACAAATCGGAACTGGAACGGTTTGGAACCGGAACCGTTTGAAACCGGAACTGTTTGGAACCGGAACCGTTTGTAGCATAACGGTTCCAGTTACAAACAGTTCCGGTTCCAAACCGTTCCGGTTCCAAACCGTTTCGGTTCTATACCAAATCGGAACCGGAACGGTTTGGAACCGGAACCGTTAGAAACCGGAACTGTTTATAACTGGAAACATTTGTAACATAACGGTTCCGGTTACAAACAGTTCCGGTTTCAAACGGTTCCGGTTCCAAACCGTTCCGGTTTAAAACCGTTCTGGTTCTAAACCGTTCCGATCCCGATTTCCACCTTCATTTATACGATTAATTAACAACTATATCACCTAAATTAAGAACTATACATATTCGATGTGTATATATATATACATCATGCATCTTAATTAAATTTATCCATCACATATTCATCCAAATCACAAACCCTAATTAATTTTCCACATTTATCACACATATATATATCATGCATCTTAATTAGGTTTAATTTCCACATATATATACATCACACATTCATCCAAACCACATTTATACATAATTTTCACATATATATATACATCACTTCATTTTCACATACCTAAATATATATATACATCACATATATATACATTGCATATAAATTTAGAACTTATCACCCTAATTTCCAACTTAGCACCCTAATTAATTTACACATACACATACACATACACATACACATACACATGCAAAAAAATAATTAAAAATTGAGAGAGAGAGAGAGGGAGAGAGAGAGGATCAGACCTGCCATGGATTTCCACCTACAATGCTTTGCCGATCGACTACAATGGTGAGGGGAGGAGAGGAGGGGAGGAGGAGATTTTCGGAGGAGGAGAGGAGAGGGGATCGGTGGAGAGGAGGAGAGGGAGAGGAGGAGTAGAGGATAAGGAGGAGGAGTGGGAGAGGAGGAGGAGGAGGTGAACTCACCGGACCGATTTGGGAGGAGGAGAGGGAGAGGAGAGGGAGAGGAGGAGGAGAGGGAGAGGAGGAGAAATGAAAGGCTCGGGCTATCATGCATCTATCCAGAAAACATTGCCGGCGAGTTTCTTATAACTCGTTGGTAATGTCATTACCAACGACTTCAACTCGTTGGTAATGACATTACCAACGATGAGTTAACTCGTGGGTAATGTCATTACCAACGAGTTGCTTATAACTCGTTGGTAATGTCATTATTTCCCGAAGAATATCCGACAATATTTTCCGCGTACGATTTCCGGCTACATTTTCCGACTACAATTTCGATTATCGATTTCTGTATACGTACGATTAACGACTACATTTTCCGTCTACGATTTCCGGCTACATTTTCCGACTACAATTTCGATTATCAATTTCCGTATACGTATGATTAACGACTACATTTTCCGACTACAATTTAGATTAATGATTTCCGTATACGTACGATTAACGACTACGATTTCTGTATACGTACGATTAACGACTACATTTTCCGTCTACGATTTCTGTATACGTACGATTTCCGGCTACATTTTCCGACTACAATTTCGATTATCAATTTCCGTCTACGTACGATTAACGACTACAATTTCCGTCTACAATTTCGACTACATTTTCCGACTACATCATATTTCCGACAACAATTTCCGACTACATCATTAACGTACTAAGGATGATAATCGTAATCATCGTCATCACTTGAGTCTGACTCGGTTTCATAGGTAACCTCTGGCAATATGTGCCTCTCCTCGTCATCTGAATCAGCGTCAACTTCATATGGATTAACATCGAGAAGTTCTGCTCCAGTAATTCGAACCACACTCCCAGGTCTCACATTATTAAGGCGAATCGTAGATGATTCCGGAATGTCAAAAGCGTTCGGCTCTTGGTATGCAGTAACTTCCTCATCATCTGCGGTATCACCAAGTGTGGCAGCACTGTATATGTTTCTATGAGCAACATGGTTAACCACCTTCCACGGGACTTTGTTAAGAAGATCGTCCAGGTAAAACACTTGTTTTACTGATGAGGCAAGAACGAAAGGGTCATCTTCATACCAGGTAGTAGCAGTATTCACCGAAAATGTTCCGTACTGATCGGTCCTTGTGTTCTCCGGGCTAGTATCAAACCATCTACACTTGAACAAGTGCACTTTCATGCGGTTCCCATAAATTAGTTCAACAACTGAATGAAGGACACCGTAATAGTCAACGCCATCCTGCCCACCATGGACCATCACCCCACAATTCTGTGTTTTCAGTCGGTCGTCTCGATTTTCACATATAAATTTCACGCCATTGACCTGACACATCGAGTAAACTTTTGAAGCAATCGGTTTCATCGCCAGGACCCTCAATTCGTTTGACCACTCTGGGCAACCATCATCTGCTACATGGTTCATCTTAAAACGTCCATATATTAACACGTACAGAAGAAATTATGTCATCTTGAAACCACAAAAGCACGTACATACATACATGCTATATAAAGATATATATAAAAATATACATATACACATATACTTACCCATTGACCAAAGTAGTTTGCAAACGTCTTGTTGTGGTAATCAACATTTCCGGCAATAGCAGGGTAGTGAAGATGATAGTTTTTCCAATATTGTACTTCTTGACAGTTAATCAGTACCGACCAGTGGGCAATGGCTACCTCATTTCCATCCAACTTGTACGACTTTGGCAAGCTTCCCTGTACTACCACGTCACTGGAGATGATAGAAAGGTTGAACTGGGGTTCATCTATCGGCATCTGTTGTTGGGGGTCCTCTACATTTTCCAAGTACACTTTGGTGTACGTTACACACTCGTGCGCAACATATGCTTCAGCGATACACCCTTCAGGTGCATATTTATTCTTCACATAGTCCTTGTAGGCTCCCAATTGTCTACAAGTTAACAAGTGCATGTTAACTTACTTAACCACAAGTCATTACATATAAAAACATAGGCAAACCAAATTTATGAATCATTTGTACCTTTCCATGGGATACATCCAAGTGTAGTGTACGGGACCGGTAAGCAACAATTGTTCGGGAAGATGGATCATCAGGTGCGGCATTATGTCGAAAAAATTTGGGGGAAATATCCTCTCAAGCTTGCACATGATAAAAATGATGTCATCTTGCATCTCCCTGAGGTCTGCTTTTTTAACTTCCCTGGTGCATAACTTCTGAAAGAATCTTGACAAGGCCACCAACGGCTCCACCACCTCTTTGGGCATGTACCCTCGAATGAAAATAGGGAAAAGGCGTTGAAGCAGTACATGGCAGTCATGACTCTTTAATCCGTACATCTTATTGTCCCGGAAGTTAACACACCTGCTTATATTTCCTGCATAGCCATAAGGATACCTGCATATATATAGATAAAGCCATATATATGGACCAATTATATTTCTCGCATATAACCATATATACTCCGCTAAAAATTTAAGGACAAATTCCTACATAGCCATAAGAATATATACCTGACATTACTCAGCCACCGAAAAATTTCATGCTTATGCTTCGGCTTTACGGTGTACGGAGCTTGCGGCATTTTTCTCTTACCATCTCTTAACCACAAATGTTTCCGCACACCCATTGCTTTAAGATCAATGCGTGCCTTAGGGATGTCTTTTGTTTTCCCCTCCAAGTTAAGAACTGTGCCCACCACACTTTCACACACATTCTTCTCTATGTGCATGACATCTAGGTAATGTCTGATAGGCAACCTGGGCCAGTAGGAGAGTTCCCAGAATATGCTCTTGTGTGTCCAAAACTTATACCTTTCGGGCTTGTCTGGAATTGACGCCACTATGTCAGGATGATTGCTCAGCTGGCCAAAATCGTATTCATTCAACACTTCCAAAATTTCTTCCCCTGTCCATCGCCTGGGTGCCACACCTGTTTCAACAGTCCCATCAAACGCGTCTGGATCCTACCTAAATGGGTGATCATATGGAAGCCAACAACGGTGACGCATCGAGACAATTTTACTGCAATGAGGACTGCAACAATCAACCGTCATGCACTCTGAACAAGCCCTGTAACCCCTGGTAACGTTGCCCGACAACATACCGCGGGCAGGAAAATCACTGATGGTGCCAACAAGCATGGCATGCATCTGGAACATCTCCTTTTTGAACCTATCGTAAGTGGGGTGGCCACACTCACTCAGGTACTTAAGCTCCTCAATCAAAGGCCTCAAATACACATCGAGACACTTTCCTGGATAACCCGGGCCCGGAATTAACAGAGTGAGCATATTGTATTCCTTCTTCATGCACATCCATGGTGGAAGGTTGTACGGTACCAAAATAACTGGCCATATACTGTATTGAAGACTCATGTTGCCAAAAGGGTTGAATCCGTCAGATGAGAGCCCTAGCCAAACATTTCGGACCTCTGCTGCAAAATGATCAAACTCCCTGACCATGTGCTTCCAAGCCTCTCCGTCGGAAGGGTGTATAAGGGTGTCATCGTCAGGCAAGTTCCTCTCAGCCCACCATCTCATTGCCTCGGCCGTGAAAGCACACATGAACAACCGCTCCAGCCTATCAATAAGCGGGAAATATCGAAGTATCTTCACAGCTTTCTTGTTGCCTGCAGGAGTCAACTTATACCTTTCTGTAAAACATACCGGGCAGGCTTCAAGGTCTTCGAGATCTTTTCCCCAGAAGAGAATACAATCATATCTGCATGCATGAATTTTGATGTAGGAAAGCCCAAGATCTTTCAGGATATGTCGCACCTTATGATGAGTGGTAGGAAGACGATGACCGGGTGGCAGTAGCGAAGCAGTCCACTTCAACCAAGAATCAACAGCTTTGACAGACATTTTGTTCTCCATTTTTAGCTGCATCACTCCCATCACACTTTCAAGAACAGTCTTACTACAACCGTCGTACAACGGAGTCTGTTGCAATGCAATCAGGTTGTTGTACTTATCCATACCGCTTGTGTTTACATGACCTCCAGGTAATGGTTCGACTGGCTCGATATGGGGGAAACCCTCAACGACGGGAGGGACATTTGGTGCTTCATCAGCAAATACACCGCTCTCATGAGGAAACATATCATTGATTAACATCGATGTTGGATCATAGGATGAACTGCCCCTCTCAGCAAAATGTCCATGATCATAGCGTGGACTGGCCCTCTCACCAAATTGTCCATGATCATGCGGACCCGCTACCGATGTTTCACCGTGATAAATCCAACAAGTGTACTTTTCCCAAAACCCGTATTTACTCAGGTGCCTCTGGACTTTATCAATGGGAAATCGAAATCGATCGCTGAAACACTTACATTCTTTACACGGGCAATAATGAAGTGTAGTGTCTCCACAATTAGCCTTCACAAAATCCACAAAACTCCTAATTCCCTCGTGATATCTGACATCCCATCTTTCGAGGCTCATCCAACTCTTGTCCATCCTGAAAATTCTAACAATTTTACGTATTAATTATATATATATATACACACATTCACTACTAATAATCGACGTGATCTCTCAATTCAACTCTAATTAAATCAACACATGCATGCATATGTATATATATATATCGATCTAATCTCTGAATTCGATTCAGTACTCGATGATAGTATTCTCCTTTTTTTCAATTCAAAACGTATTTGACTGGGTAGGAGGAGACTCTGTTAAGCCTGGCTCCGATAACAATACGATAATACCAGTCATTGATTCAGACACAAGATTAACTACAAGCTGTTTTCTCGTTTCGGTGACCGTACATCAACAACATTTCATATATATATATATCTCACGAATTGGATTTGATCAACACACAGACATATATATATATACCACATATACGTATATATACACCTACGTACCTATATATATATATAGCTTCCCGAGTGATCGAGTTTTCGACGCACGCCTTAATTTTGACAATATACCGAATGATCGATTTCAGAGCGTACGTTTTCCTTCTTTCGATTTCTCTGGATTTTTTTCGCTCAAAATGATTGAATGATCGAGCTGCCCCATCCGGCATCTAATATAAGACACATTGCCGGCGACGGAGTAAGTCGCCGGAAATGAAGACATTACCGGTGACTTTACGCCGGAATCTCGCCGATAATGTTCCAAAACATTACCGGCGACTCCAACCGTCGCCGGCAATGTCTAGGCAGACATTTCCGGCGAAATTCCGGCCGGAAAATCGCCGGAAATGTCTCCCTAGACATTGCCGGCGACGGTTGGAGTCGCCGGTAATGTTTTACAACATTACCGGCGAGATTCCGGCGACATTACCGGCGACTGGGTAAGTCGCCGGTAATGATGGACATTACCGGCGACTTTTCCGGTCGCCGGCCTTGTTGGCCGGAATCTCGCCGGTAATGACTCCTTTTCTTGTAGTGTACGTAAAAAAAAATTTTAAAAATAATTCGCTAGGAATTTAGCGATCTGTCATTCGAGTGAAATAGTCGTACAATATCGATGAACGCATCATATATATGAACAGTTAAATTTGAACCGCCGATTAATTTTACGTATTGAAACATGTTAAGTATCGACTAATCTTTACGACTTAAGTGTTCATGAGTAGACGCTCATTTGCAGCAGAGTATTAACGAAATTGAATTTGGACAAAACAACCGTTGGATATGTTCGTCGTAACATAATATATAATTGTCTTCAAAGGACCATAAAATAATAAGTTCGGGAAGGGTGTGATCGGCACAGTCAACCGCAAAACCGATAATTTCACAAACCGGAAACGTGGATACAAGGCATTTCGCAACTCCGATTTTCGAACCGTCGAAGCTCACACACCAAGAATTGTTTACTCTAAAGTCTTGATGAAAAGACTTTGCATTAGAAGAAGGTCTAGATGGTCGTTGTCTTAGAAAAAATTACGATATCTGCACCTGGACGACGGAAATGAGTGTTTCCGTCGTTCAGGTAATCACCTGGACGACGGATATGAAGTTATCCGTCGTCCAGGTTTTGACCTGGACGACGGAGAATGACGTTCTCCGTCGTCCAAGTGTATAGACCCTGAATTCAGGGGTTAGGGCCTTACTGTTTAGGGTTTAGGGTTTGTGAACTTGGACGACGGAGAATTACCATATCCGTCGTCCTAGTGTGTACCTGGACGACGGATAATGACCATTCTCCGTCGTCCAAGTTCTAAATCCCGAATTCAGGGGTTAGGGCCTTACTGTTTAGGGTTTAGGGTTTGTGAACTTGGACGACGGAGAATTACCATATCCGTCGTCCTAGTGTGTACCTGGACGACGGATAATGACCATTCTCCGTCGTCCAAGTTCTAAACCCCGAATTCAGGAGTTAGGGCCTTAGGGTTTACGGTTTAGGTCGTCCCCGGTCATTTGTGTGTCTGCTCAATTATTCTGATTCAAAAATATAATTAAAAAATTGATCGATCGATCCGATCTGCTAGATTTATGGTCCAGGATTTAGGGTTTTATATGAGATTGAGATTTGGCGTGGCGCCAAAGGTGAAAATGGCGGGGGACCTAATATAAACGTGGACGGAATTCAGGTGTCCGTTCAATTATTTTGAATGACCATAAAAAATTAAATAAATGATCGATCGATCCGATTTGCTAGATTTAGGGTCGAGGATTTAGGGAGATAGCCAAAATACCCAAAGGCGACAACCTGCAATTAATTTCTCCGTTGTCCAGGATATATAATTCGGATTAATTAATTACCGTAAATTAACCTGCATCGATCATATATATATTACAATAATTACAATAATTAATTACCAATTAATCTCCCTCGTCGTTTGACCGTACTCTTCGTCATAATCATCATCGTCCTCATCCCCGTTAGACGACGGCTCATCCTCGTCATCGTACTCAACATCGTCCGACGAATAACCTGAGTCCTCGTCCGCGTCCTCTTCCTGCTCGTCTTCTTCATCTACCTCATCGATAATCTCATCTTCAGTTAGATCTGTACAACCATCAGGCATGGGTAACCGTTCACCATCTTGAACCAGGTCCATTATATCGGAGCGGACCATAGAAATATTAGGCTCTTGATAGGCAGGAATGTCTCTTTCTGGTTCAGCAACATCTTCAGTCGTCGCCGGTGTCCCTTCAATTGTCTCTGTATTCCATATTCCTCGGTGAGAGATATGGTTCACTATTTTCCACCCTTCACCGGCTTTCGGATCGTCGAGATAGAACACCTGCCGAACTAAGGTGGCGAGAGCGAAAGGCTCATCCTCATACCAGTGCGAGTTTGTATCGACTGATAATAGTCCCAGGTCTTCCTTTGTACGCTTGAACCATCTGCACTTGAATAGGAAAACGTTGACATCATTCACGTAACATAGCTGAACCACGTATACAATAGCCCCGTAATATAGATCATTGTCTTTCCCAACCGTTACCCCATTGTTTTGTGTTCTTCTTCCTTCCTCTCGGGCCAATGAATGGAACTTTACACCGTTCACAAAACATCCGGGATAAATATAGTGTTTAACCGGCTTCCCTGCTAGCAAGTGCTTTGGCCATGACCACCACCCTCCGTGGTTATCAGATTTTTGCAGATCAATCATCTGCGAAAATGGGCAAATTAATATAAGGGTTTACTTTCTACAAACATGAGCGATATGTATTTAAATAATTAATACCGAGTCGTACGTACGTACCCATTGGAAGAAATAATCAGGAAACTTCTTCTTAACCATTTTCTCAATCCACGCCGAACTCTTGTTTTGATTTAACGCCTGAAGCCTCTCCCTGTATGACAACATGTACGGCTCAACTTCGTCACAGTCTCGCAACACTACCCAATGTGCCTCAATAAGTTCTTCCCGTGTTAACGATTCCTTTAATACTCCTCTAAACGGTCGGACGACATTGGTGACGACAGAAAGATTGATGCGGGCACTGCGATCGGAGGCAGTGGGAGGGGGTGGATCTTTGGGGTACCTGTTGCAGTAAGTAACACACTCATGCATTAGGTATGTCTCTGCTATGGAATATCCGGGGCCGACCTGTTTTTGACGAATGACTTATACTGTCCAAGCTGTCTACAAAATCAAACGTACACATTACATAAGTACATATAGCTAGCTAGCTAGTATATATATAATCTCCAGTGGAACAAATTAATTAATTAGTTGTATGTACCTTTCTTGAGGATACATCCAAGTGTACTGGACCGGACCAGAAATAAGCACCTGCTCGGGCAGGTGGATCATTAGGTGAATCATGATGTCAAAGAAAGCAGGGGGAAAATCCTCTCTATTTTGCAAATGATGTGCACAATTTGTTGTTGCAATTCCACCACATCTGACTTCTTTAATTCTCTGGCGCATAACCTCTGCCACCACCTGCACAATGCCACTATTGGTTCTACGACGTCCCGAGGCAAGTATGGTCGAATTACCACTGGAATCAGACGTTGCAGCATAACGTGATAGTCATGTGTCTTTAGACCAACAAACTTGTGTTGCACCTCGTCCACTGCTCCAGTTATAGTAGCTGCATACGTAGCCGGATAACGAACGCCCTTAAACCAGTGAAATACAGAACGTCTAAGCGTCGGCTTCACTGTGTAAGGTGCATCTGGCATCTTGTTGTACACTCATTTCCTATCCCTCCTCAACCACAAGGGACGACGTAGATTCATTGATTCCAAATCTTTGCGCGCTTTGGGAGTATCTTTAGTCTTGAACTTAATACCGAGAATTGTTCCCACCACGTTGTCGCACACATTCTTTTCTATGTGCATCGCGTCCAAGTTGTTCCTCAGCTTCAACTTCGACCAGTAAGGGAGTTCAAAGAATATACTCTTGTGATCCCAATAGCTTAGATCATGTGGAGGAATTGGATTGCATTTCTTTACATCCGCGTCATTGCTCAACACACCAAAGTCGAAATAGCTCAACCTCTCTAAAATCTCTTCGCCCGACCAACTACGGGGTTTAGGATTGTTCTCTACCGTACCGTCGAAATGAGCTTCATCCTGTCGCCACGGGTGGTCGTGAGGAAGCCATCTACGGTGACCCAAGTAACACACCTTCCCCGCGTGCCAACTAGAGTTCACGTCGTCCAAATATATAGGACATCCATTATATCCTTTTGTCCTGCAGGCTGCCAACATCCCATAACCTGGAAAATCGTTGATCGTCCACATTACAGCAGCCCTCATCGTGAACATCGTGTCAGTGAATTTGTCATAAGTTGGGACTCCATTTTCCCACAACAGTTTCAGCTCGTCGATCAAAGGTCTGAGGTAGACATCTAAGCACTTCGATGGAGATTTAGGACCTGGAATTAGTACGGTAAGGAAATTAAATTCCTTGTTCATGCACATCCATGGAGGCAAGTTGTACGGCATTAGAATAACTGGCCAAGTGCTGACGGCGGAGCTATTACTTCCCCAAGGATTGAATCCGTCTGTAGATAGGCCGAGTCTAACATTTCTAACCTCTGAAGCAAAGTCTCCAAATTCTCTGTCGAAATGTTTGAAACCCTCCCCATCTGCGGCGTGTCGCAGGACATCGTCATCTATTCGCTTTTCTGCGTACCATCGCATCGCCTCTGCTGTGTGTAGAGACATGTACAGGCGCTGCAATCTGGGAATCAAGGGAAAATATCGAACAACTTTCACATGAATTCTGTTTTTCGAACTCTTCCTATTCAACTGGAATCTGCACTGGCCACATACGGGACAATAGTCCAACTCTTTATACTCTTTGTAAAATAGCACATAATCATTCGGACATGCGTCAATTATCCTGTACTTTAGGCCGAGGCTGCTCAGGATATTTCTAACCTTATAATGAGATTTAGGAAGATTGTGATCATCAGGAAGCAACTTACATATTTGCTCCTGAATTTCGTCAAAAGCACTCACTGACATTTTGTGCTTCACTTTTATCTTCATTTTCTCCATCACATATTGCAACACATTCTCTCGACATCCAGGGAACACCGGGGTCTGCGCTTCAAGTAGTATCCAGTTGTACTTTTCCATCTCACTGGTGTCAGTGGCCAAGCTAGCTGCGGGGAATGTGTCATCATGCTCATTAGTGGTACTGTAACCTCCGTCTTGGTGTTGGTGTCCACTATGACTACATCCCGGAAACGCATCATGGACCAAATCTGCAGTTGGGTTGCAAGCTGGGGGTCCGGCACCACTGCCGCTGGATGAGGCACCATGGTAACTGTACCCTGAGCTGAAGTCTGCTGCGCTGAACTCTACTGCTTCATCATGCTCGCTCCATGTAGTGTAACTCCACATCATACCATTTTCGTACAGGTGTTGCACTATAACATTAACCTCCGCATACTGACAATTAAGACATTTCTGACACGGACACCTGAAACGTTTCTTTCCCTGACCATGTTCTATCGCAAAATTCACAAATTCCCTAATTCCATCCATATACCGGACATCACATCTATTCTTCAACTTCATCCAACTCTTATCCATACTGCTACAAAATATTATAATTAATTAATTATTACATATATATATATATTTGTCCATTAATTTACGCTTAATTATACGTACTCGATCTACATATCGATCCATCAATTACGTACGTACGTACGTAATTTAATCGATCTGTACATATATATATAGCTAACATCAGCTAACATCCTTGCATGTATATATATATATGTACGTACGTTTTCACTAAATATATATTAATTAAGCAAATTTTAACTGCGTACGTACGTACCTGCTGGCCTTCTCGATATCTTTACGTTAATTAAGCTAACTAGCTAGTCAGCAGAGATCCCTTATCGATCCTGATTCTTCTCGGCCTTCTAGCTACCTAGCTCCCTTCTCCTTCACCCTTCTCCTTCAATTCTTCTTCAAATGGAATGAAGAGATCGAGGCTAGGAATGAATTCGATCAGTTTGGCATCGGGCTTATATAATGCTTCACTTAGACGACGGAGATGTCGGTACGTCGTCTAAGTGGAAGTACGTTTCGTATACTCGGACGACGGCGTGTCGGTCTGTCCTCCAGGTAATCACCTGGACGACGGAGAATACCATCTCCGTCGTCCAGGTGATCACCTGGAGGACGGAGAAGACTCCGAGGTCCAGGTGATCACCTGGACGACGGAGATGGTATTCTCCGTCGTCCAGGTTATCACCTGGACCTCGGAAAAGACTCCGTGGTCCAGGTGACCACCTGGACGACGGAGATGGTATTCTCCGTCGTCTAGGTGGTACTTGGACCACGGAGTATTTTCCGTGGTTTAGGTGTCACTTGGACCACGGAACAATTACGTTTCCGTGGTCTAAGTGCTGTTTTCTTGTAGTGGAAGTCATGCATCATATTTCTTCATAAAAGTCATTTCAGGTCATGATAAGTTAGACAAATCACCTCCTCGATCAACTTTTTGCAAGTTGGTGATATCGTCACTTAGTATTCAGCAATGGTGTGGCCGGTGACAAAAACAACATGCTCATGTTTCTACTGGATCTATCATACAAAACAGCAAACAAATCAAGTCAAACACCAAAACCTCATTACTTACAAATTAGCAGCACATCCGACTCTTTGTTCAGTGGCACTCATATCAAATAGAGCCCGAAAAAGTAGTTGCAGAAGATATACAGTCATGACTTATGAGTGTTTTTTTTAGTTTTCAAAACACATTGAATGTGAGCGGTAGATGTAATCAAATTTTTCGCAAAATCTGCAAGTATTATGGTTCACTTAAACTAATTAATCTTAGCCATTTAATACAAAGGTTGCAATGCGGTACAGTGTTACCTATACTCTAAGAACGATTATGAATTTGATATTGGAGAATGTAAATGTTCTCCTGCATAATAATAATAAAAAACTAATGACTTATTATCATCATAACGATATTAGCTCAAACAAAATATATTATCTCAATCTTGAGAGGGTTGTATGAGAAGTATGTCTCTAATTACCTTTTAGACTTCTTTGTTTACCAAAATATTGGTAAATTTCCAAATATCACCTCTATCAACAATAGTAACATATGATACATATGAATGATATGATAAACAGATAAACTAAAACCTCAAGTATCTAACTCACCAAAGAAAAATTTGAACCAATCCCAAAGGACAAATGCTGGGAAGTATCTGAGTTGTTGATGTCCTATCCAAAGAATACCAAATAAAAATTATAGAACAGTTACTTTTAAGTGCAAAACCAATCAAACCAAATGCAATACTAGAATGCTTATGTTTATGACATACAGTCAAATGTTAGTAAAGGGGCATAACTTTTAATCTTTCTTTAGTTCTTGAATTTCCCCATTTATATGAGATGGTTTAATACTCCACTTCTCATATTTCTTTACATACATCCTTCATCCTACCTCTATAATTACACTAAAATCATGCAATTGAACGAATCAATTTTTTTTGTTTAAAATGTAAAACATATAAAACATTGTTACCCTGTTATCTTCATTATGATCAGAGAGCTCACCTCACCTATAAGCGCAAATGAGAGTATAGTAATATGAGAGGCTGAAGGCCTAAAGCTACAATGATCATAATTGGATTATATGATCAGAGATGTTAACCTTTTTTTTTTGCCGAATACAAAAACATTTGAAGTTTTGTCTCAACTTTTCCTCTTTCATACTAGACTAGAATTCATCTTCCGATTTTGTTACAGCTCTTCTTTTTTTTCAACTGGTGGCGGTAGATCATTTGCCAAACTCTCAACGATGATCTGAGTCAAAATTTAAAACAAACTAGCACAAATGGAAAAGATCAAATTAGATAAATAAAAAAAACAACCAATTGATAAAACAAAAAACAAAACAAAAACTCAATCAACAGTAAGAGAATCAAACAAATCAAGTGATTTACAACTCAAGCGAATATCAGTCGGTCTCACCCTTTTGATTTTTCTTTTCTCCTTTTTCTGGGTTCTATTTGGTTTTGTGTAAGAACTAAAAAGTAAACGGTCATGGACTGTATTTACTTCGATCTAACTCTAAAGTAAGATGAATGTTGATTACGTTGCACGACAGTTCTGCGTTCGAGTTGTGTGAAGTCGCTTCCTTTATGAGTCGAGCAAAGTTGCTTCCTTTCATGAAAAATTGTATCGATAAACTTTTTTTTTACTGTATTGAATTTAAGAAAAAAAAAGAAAAAGGAACACCAAATGTAAACGAAACGCAAAGCCATCTGGAACAAATAGCGCAAAAAAAAAATGTCGCAAAATTCAAATAAACATAGATCCTTGAATACTTGATACGTTTGGAACATAATATAGAGGTTCAAGTTTAGACACCAACCTTGGTAACTCCGAAGAAGTCCAAGTCTCAGATCTGGAAGTTTGTAAACCTCAAGAAGAAGAAGAAGAAAACAAAAGCATAAAAGAAGAAGGAAAACGGTGGAGGTGGGTTTCATCGGTTTCCGTGAGAGTGAGAAACTAAAGAGATAAGGATGGATGGAGGCGGAGGAGAAGAAACCCTCTAGTCCAATCCAGAGAGATAGAGTGAAGAAACAGTGCAAAAAGAAGGATGAAAAAAGGTCATGGTTCGCCGATAGAGTTGCAGTTCCCGTCTTTTTACCATAATTCCTTATAATATTGACATATTCTTTAGTCATTAGGTATTATTATTTTGGTTTAGAATTTTGGATATTTTAAAATTTGGTACGTCTGATGACATCAAAACAATGTTTTCTTTTATTGTAGCACAAATTTCAAAATTTAGTCTGATGACACCAAAACGATGTTTCCCTTTATTGCAGTAGAGATTTGACCCTTACCTTAGGGCTTCACATCCTATTTATTTCCCATTTTAAATTTATTCAAGGGAGGAAGTGGAATAGCCACGAAACATCTCTATTAATTAAGAGCATGCACTACTGCCTAATCATGCTCTTAATTTGTATTAATGTACTACTGGCCTTTCTGCACGCGTATGCTTCGCATTTGTGCATGCGAATTGTCGCACGTTTGAGTCGATATATCCAATATAGCACCTTGAAAAATAGTTTTGCTCGATCTTTTCATTTGCTTAAGTTTCTATGCAAAATATTATCCTCCCTTATTTCAAACCTTCAAGTCTTCTCATTGTCTCCTATGGGTAACGCAATGACGATACTTACATTTGAAAAAATTGTTACAATTGTGCTGCTATATAAGAAAAATATAAGATTTCACATAGCCCATACCTATTATACAATTACTAATATTTACTTGATCAATTTTTTACCCTTTTGAAGCACATACAATTTTTGTTTTCTTTCTGGAACGTAGCGCCCATCTCAAGTAGATTAATTCAATGAAAATGAGCATACAACAGAGATATAAAATTTTGACTTACAATAATCAATCACGTAATTGTGGAGTAAAATAATTACTTATTCAGAGATGATACTTCTTCTTTTTTAATAAGAGAGATAAACATGGTACTGTATATTAGTTTTTTTCTTCTTGAAATTACCATATAAAACTAAAAAAAAATATTTTTTGGAGGATGTAATGTAGGCTACTTTTCTCCTTCCCATCTCCAAACTCCAGTAGTACCCTATAGGTTTCATATTCTTGCCAGGGGTCAGAATACAAATAATCATCAGCACCCCATGAATAGATATCCTTAACTCAAATAATCACCATGTCTTCCTTTCTACTTCTCCTTTAATCAAAATCTGATTGAAAACAAAAATAATGAAACAAACCAATGAGATTGATTATATAGCTAGATAGATCATGAATTTGTCCTATAAAAGGCTATTTACATGCGAAATACTATCCTCCCTCTCCGTCTTTGTGTTCAGTTTCATTCCATATTTAAAAAAGTAATATAAAAGTTAAAAACCAACAGAGGATTAAATACACAATCCCAATAATGGAAAAAGAAAACAAACATTTCTTCTTCAATATTAAGGCCATATAACAGAAGTTAGCGTAGCTATGTTATTGATTATTAGTGAACTAAAAAGACCATAAGAACATTATTGATATTGAAATGACTACCGAGTAAGGATTTTGAGAAACAAAACTAACAAACAAATTAAGACCATAAGTCCATAACAATGAAGAAGTTTTGAGAGAAAAATTACCCCACACAGAAATCTCTTTCATTAGAGCTTTGCTCTATACAATCCTTATTGTTGTTGAACATCTCAGTAATCCCTGTCAAACAATAGTGTGGCTCCAAGATAAATGAAATTGAAATTGAAATCAAAATCAAACTTGAAAATCGAGGAACCTGTTTGGTTGGTACAGAGTTCTTGAATATGTATTGAGATCGGCACATAACCATTTTGGATATGTATTAACTCGCCACCACCAAATAAGGAGGCTGAGCCAAGACAAAGAATAGTTGAGGAGGAGGTTTTGGAGATGTGATGTCTCTACACAGACCCAATTTGTTTTTCAACTGTGGAAGAGCAGTTGGAGAAGAATCCTGCTGGTTTCTCTCTTCTCTCTTGTAAGTGTCGAGAATCTCTTCATTCTCTATGCTCATTACCTTTTTGTCCTTATATTATTAACTTTATTAGATGTTGAACTATGTTGAAGAGAAGGACAAAAATTGACATTCCAAATGTTTTACCATAAACTGCTCCCTCAACTACCGTAAGCACTGCTTCTTTAATTAATAAAGATTAAATATTATTATTTTAATTTAAACTTTTAGATATTTTAAAATTTAATACGTCTGATGACATCAAAACAATATCTTCCTTTATTGTAATAGAGATTTCAAAATTGAGCACCAAAACGACGTTTCCTTCATTGTAGCAGAGAGTTGCCCTTGCCTTACAGCTTCACATCCTATTTATTTCCCATTTTTAATTTATTTAAGGGAGGAAGTGGAATAGCCACGAAACATTAGAATTAATAGAAAAGGAAAGAGAGATAGAGCCTTCTGCCTTTGTGTATATATATATATATATATAGATATATATATAGAGAGAGAGAGAGAGAGAGAGAGAGAGAGGAGGATGACCACCACATCGTCTGTGTCCATTACTTATATTCCATTTCTTAGATCTTAGTTTCTATCGTATGTCTCATCTGGGTCCTCCTTTTAATGGTAACGTTTTCATCTTTGAAGCTCTGTTTTGTTGTTGCTGGTTGATCTTCTTTTGAATTGCTGTTCTCTGTGTGGGTCTCTGATCCAAAGAATTCTATGCTGATTTGAACTTTCTGGGTTTTATCAGGAATCCTTCTGCTGATCTGATTGTTTAGTAAGGTCTGATGTTCAAGATTGAATTTTGACATTTCCTGCTGTCTGAAATTTGGACAAGGTAAATGAGTAATGTCCTTACGATTCTTGATTGTTTTCTTCCGCATTTTTCTCTTTGATTAGCTCTTCTGGAGATTATTAGTGATATATTGCTAAAATTTAAATGCTACCAATCATAAACTTCTTGGCCGTGTTAAAAAATTATGGAATTTCTTGGATTTTTAGTTTCTGCTGAATTGTACGTGTTCTTTTATCGGAGCTGATTTGGGTTATTAAATTTTTTTATGTTATGCGGCGAAGAAGGATGGAACCAGATCTCGGCAAGATTTTCATTGGTGGGATTTCTTGGGACACAGATGAGGAACAGATTAAAGAGTACTTTAAGAAATATGGAGAGGTGGTGGAGGCTGTTATCATGAGGGATCGGGCAACCGGTCGTGCTCGTGGATTTGGTTTTGTTGTCTTTTCTGATCCTGCTGTTGCTGATAGGGTCGTTAAGGATAAGCACATGATCGATAGCCGCACAGTAAGTATTGCATTTACCTTTATTCTTTTTTTTCTTCTTTTGAAAGGGAGCATTTACCTTTATTCAGCTTGTACTTAAGTTGGTGTAAACTGCGTTGTTAAATGATGTATAAATCAAATGTAGAAGCCATCACAATCTTACATGTCAGGCAGTCTGCAGTCTGCATATCTTCTCTAGATTCAAGTCAGATTTAAGATAGCACCAATTGTTTTGCTTACGTTGCTGTTTTGAATTTAGGTGGAAGCAAAGAAGGCTGTTCCTAAGGAGGATCAGCACATCCTAAACAGAACTGCGGTTGCACATGGTTCTCCTGGTCCTGGACGCACGAGAAAGATATTTGTTGGTGGTTTAGCATCCTCAGTCACTGAGAGTGACTTCAAGACATACTTTGATCAGTTTGGTATAGTCACTGATGTTGTAGTAATGTATGATCACAACACACAGAGGCCTAGAGGATTTGGGTTTATCACTTATGACTCAGAGGAAGCAGTGGACAGAGTTCTGCATAAAACATTTCATGAACTCAATGGTAAGATGGTTGAGGTCAAAAGGGCAGTTCCAAAAGAGCAATCTCCGGTGCCCCCCCGGAGTCCTCAGATAGGATACAACTATAGTCCAAGTAGGGCAAATAACTTACTAAATAGTTACTCTCATGGGTATAATATGAACCTAGTGGGAGGTTTTGGTGCTGGTATGGAGAACCGGTTCAATCCTATATCTAGTGGTCGTAGTGGGGTTTCTCCTATTGGCACTAATAGATATGGAATGGGTATGAACATGGAGCCAGGATTGAGCCCAAACTATGGTGGGAATTCCAATTTTGGTAATAGTCTAGGATATGCATTAATGTTGAGCCCCACCTATAATGGTAATTCAAACAGGTATACTAGCCCTATTGGATATAATGCCAGTAATGGAAGGAGCAACTCTCTTGTAAACTCACCTACTCGGAATGTTTGGGGAAACAGTGGCATCAGCAATGTCATGAATCCTGGAAGTACTGGGGCTTACTTAAGCTCTGCAAATGGTGGATTTGGCATTAGTAGTTCAACTTTGGGTCCCAATTCTCTTTCAACTCAAGGTAGAGGCTCGCTATCTGGATATAGTAGTCCCAGTAATTATAGAAATGGGGGTAGCAGCTTTGGGTTGGAAGGAGGAGGATATGGAAGGATCAATGGCACTGGTGCAACCCCAGCATCATCATTCCCTACATCATCTGCTGGTTATGAGGGGTCTTATGGTGACTTTTACCATAGTGGTTCAGCCTATGGTGATTCAACTTGGCGCTCCACCACTCCTGAGCTAGATGGTCCTAGCACATTAGGTTTTGGGCTGGGGGATATTGCTCCAGGTGTCACAGGCAGAAATTCTCCGGATTACATTGGAAGCTACAGTGTTACCAGTAGACAACCAAATAGAGGTAACACTCTTGACTTCATCAATAAGATTTAGTTATCTTGTTTCGCTTACCTTGTAGAGAACTTATGGTTATTTCCAAAAGAAGAGTGTTGATCTGAAATTTGGAGGAATCAATTACAGAATTGTATAGTTATTTCAGTAAGAGTTTTATAATGCATCATAAATTACAATGTTTATGATTTAATTAAGAGATTTGAAACTATCAATTTGTATAGTGAATAAATTATATAATAAAATGTTCAACCAAAATAGAACTTTCATTAGTGCCCTTGTAGATCGATATTGATTCATACTTTATAATTACGTGCATGCTTTTATGTCCAAGGGAGAACAATTCTTTGTGAAGTTATCATTTGATTAGAGCACTGTAGCTTATTTTGGACCTTATTTACATGTGAGATACTGGCATTAATTAGTGTGTCTATTTTAGGTACGAATATTTGAAAGGTCTATTGGTAGCCATGAAGTTAATTTACTTTCTTGTTAAGTACAAGTATTCTATCTTTCTCCTTCTCCTTATGTACTTGGGCTCTTGAAGAGTCTTCTCCATTCTTCGGTTAATCTGACTCGCATCAAACTTGCTTTAAATGATTTTCTACATTTTACACATGGACGATGGTAAAGACTTTGTTACATGAAAAACCATTAGTGTATAGGTGCATGTGTTCCCATTCAATGCACGCTTTTTTCAACCTCATAATTCATTTGTGTAATTCAGGAATTGCTGCTTAGGAGATTTGTTTGGGTATCAAGAGGGTGATGGTAGTGAAGCAAAACCAGTCAGACAGTGACGGATTGTGAATATTATATATCTCCCTTATAAGGATCTTGAGCGTACAAGGAATGTGATCATGCAACTGGTAATGGGGTTCCCTGCATTGAAGTAGACTTATTCACAGAGGAACTAGCAATTATATGGAATTTTGTGTAAGGTTTGAATTTTGTTATTTTTTAACATAGATTCCTTTTGTGGGATTTGGTTGAGGTGTAAAATCAGACTGCGGAAACATACTCAGGAGGATGCTTTCATTTTATGTACTCTTGCATCTCCAGCAAGACAGCCCGATTAGTATGTTGAAAGAGATAGGATTGTTGATTTCTTGATGTTGTTTTTCTTTTCATTGCTGTAAACCTGGCTAAGCTGCTGGCTCTTATATTTCTTGTGGAGGTATGAGTTTTATTTTTCTCCAAGGATTCCCAACTAGCATTCGGTATTCGTATCACTACAGTTAGTTTTTGATTAAAATACAAGTCTGCAAAACACTTTTGTGACATTTCTCTTCTTTGTGCTGTTCTAAGTATTATTTTTCCAACATCACTCGAGTGGTCAAGGCTTTTTCCATTTCTCCTTGGAGCCATGAGCACCGTATTGTCTTGATTCAATTTAAAAAGTACAATCTCAATAACTTGACTTATCCCTTAATTAGGGAGATGTTTGTCTCCCAACACCAAATTACCCCTTTCCTTCTGCTTTATAGGATTCCCTTTCATCCTTTCAATGTGAAAAAGAAAAGAAATGGAGAATTGCTCACTGCCTAAATGTCAATAAAGTACAGTCACATTGTTTTCTTCGATGAAGCACAATGTGCACCACAGTGCAATGTTGATGTAAAACTAGTAGAGGTGTGTCCATGTTCATACCTGTGGAACTATCTTGCTTAAAGGCGTACTACATGTATCTTCAGATGAAAGCCTTGAATATGAATCATGTCCAACACAAAAGGCTGAAGTTGGACCATTACAGCAAGAAAGAATACGCTTTACCTCACTATTATATGTCATAGAACACTTGGACAAGCTCTGGATACATGTTTTTAAAATAATTCAAGAAGCCACAAACCTATATGGTTTAAACATACCCATTGGAGGAAATAATCAGGGAAGTTTTAAAGCTAGCGCTCCACTCTTTATCTCTAACAATGGCAGCAAGTCGGAACCTTATGGATCTGGTTTGGCTTCTTCAAGCTCTGAAATCCGAAAGCCTCAACCTACAAAACATCTCCTTCTACCTTTCACAACCCTCTTCCGGCTGCTACCAGGAAACAGAAAATTCCATGAAGATCAATATTTCAAGAGACAGCCTTTCTTACTTTTCACAGTTTCTCATGGTCCTAGGAACAACCAAAGCAAACCAACGGTCTCTAGGAAACTTGGAGTTCCACCAGATAGAATGGGAGCTCCAGCAACTTCTTGATCTTGCTGTCTTGTTGGAGTGCAACTCCAACATCAAGCTAGTCATGTTTCGGAGAAACAGGTTCGGAAGAGAATGCATTTCAGAGCTGTCTCAGATATTCAAGAGAAATGGGGTGATGATCAAAGAGGTAATGTTTACAGAATCAAATATAGGGTCTGTTGGAGCTGGATATCTTGCTTGTGCTCTCAAAATGAACGATAGCTTGGAAGAGTTACAAATATGGGAAGACTCAATTGGCTCCAAAGGTGCAGAAGAGCTTTCAAAGATGATTGAAGTGAACTCAATACTTAGGTTGTTGACAATATTTGACTCGAATCCGATAGCTGCAACGTCCCTTATCTCTGCAGTTCTAGCAAGGAATAGAGCTACGGAAGTTCATGTTTGGAGTGGAGAAAATGGAGACAAAAGTTCCAAGGTGGTAGAGTTTCTACCTGAAAATAGTACGCTCCAAATTTACAGGCTGGACATTTCAGGTGCATGTAGGGTTGCATGTGCTCTTGGGTGGAACTCAACTGTCAAGTCACTTGACATGACTGGCGTGCGGTTGAAGTCAAGATGGGCGAAGGAGTTTCGATGGGTTTTGGAGCAAAACCGGAGCCTCAAAGAGGTAAACTTGTCGAAAACTTTCCTGAAAGATAAAGGAGTCATATATATAGCAGCATGACTGTTTAAGAACCAGAGTTTGGAGATCTTGTATTTGGATGGAAACGCATTCGGAGGCGTAGGAGTTGAGCATTTACTTTTTCCTTTGAGCAGATTTTCTGCCCTGCAATATCAAGCAAACATTACTTTAAAGTCTGTAACATTTGGAGGGAGAAGGACATAGATTGGAAGGGAAGGACTTGCAGCCATCATACAGTTGCTGACATCCAATGAGACTTTGACTCGGTTAGGAATTTACGATGATGAGAGTTTAAGATCAGATGATTTTGTCAAACTCTTCGGGAGTTTGGAGAAGAATGCCTCCTTGAGAAGGAGGCACCTATCTTTACAGGGCTGCAAGGGTGTTCAAGGAGAGTTGCTACTGCAGACAATCATGGAGACATTACAGGTAAATCCTTGGATTGAAGATATCAATCTTTCGAGAACACCTCTGGAAAGTTCAGGAAAGACTGATGGGCTGTATCAAAGACTGGGTCAGAATGGGAAGGCAGAACCTGAAACAGACTTGCTGAAAGATATGCCTCTTACAGTACCTAAAAGTTGTAGAGTTTTTTTTCTTTGGGCAAGAATATGCAGGTAATCATCAAATTTTATTTACAAAGTTAAATTAGCTCAGTACATGTTTACCTTGAAAGAAAATATGGATGTTGATTTGCAGGTAATACTACATTGTGCAACACAGTACTGCAGAGTTGCTATTCCTCAAAGCTTCCCCTCGTGGACCAAGTAAGATCTCTAGTGAACCCTGTTGAGCAAGCGGTTAGAACAGTTGGAGTGAAGATAAAGACATTAAAAGACGACGACACGAAGATTTCAATATGGAACCTTGCTGGTCAGCATGAATTCTATTCCCTCCATGTTTCCTGGACATGGGAGCGCATCATTCTTCGTCATCATCTCCAGTATGTTTAGGAAAACAAACTACAGAGTGATAAACCAAAGAGTCCTGATAAACCAAAGAGTCTCGAAGCTTCAGAACATCCTTCTCCTAGTATAACTAAGAATTCTAGTGTTAGTCAAACCCCTTGCTAGAATATCTCATGGTTAAGATGATAACCTTCTGTATGATCTGTAGTTATCTGATGTAACTGATACTTATCTTGTATCATGTCATTCCTATATAATGGAGAGATGACAGCCTCTGAATTAAAACTGTGTAAAGGTTAAATACTTTCTTTCTTCTGTTTCTTCATGGTATCAGGAGCATAAAGTCTCATCCTCTCTTCCATCTCCCATGGCTACCTCCTCTGAGAACAACAACACCAATTTGGTTGTTCCTTCCCCATCATCGCTTCCCTCAGAAAGTCACTCGTCCTCCATCTCCAATTTCCTCTCCATCAAACTTGATCGAAACAATTATCCCCTGTGGCTTGCTCAAATCACCCCCCTTTTGAAAAGTCGTCATCTTCTTGGCTATGTCGATGGGACAACTACCTGTCCTTGTTTTAAAGCTGATTCTCAAGGGAATCCCACAACTGAAATCGATCCAGCGTATGATGTGTGGATGGCTAATGACCAGATGATACTTGGTTGGATTAATAACTCTCTCACTCCAGCTGTGCTTGCCACCGTGTCGCTCTCCACATCCTCCTTCTCTACATGGTCCTCTCTCGCTCGCCGGTTTGCTTCCAAATATCAGAACCGGGTTCTTCAACTTCGTGGTGAACTTATGAGGACCATGCGTGGCAATTTGAGTATCTCTGATGATCTTGATAACGTAAACTCCATTGCTGACAACCTAGCCCTCACCGGCAGCCCTATGACTGACGCCCTATGACTGACAATGACTTGGTCTCCATCATCATGAACAATGTTGGAGTTGTGTTTGAAAACACTATCAGTTCTGCTCAAGCAAGAGATACACCTATTACCTATGAGTCTCTTGAAGCTTGTTAGAAAGCCCTACATGAAAAACTCTACAATTAGAACTCAAGAACAATATGGATGAATGATCTGCATTCTTATTGAACAACTTTGGCTTTAAATAGCCTTGCATCTTAACAGAACTCCTACAAAGCAGGTTGTGATTAGCTACTGCTGCTATCACGTTTGAAATTCAAAATAAGTCCTATTCTAACTCTAACAGCTCCTTAGGACTAGGTATTATTAAACAGAAACAAAGACTTAGTAAAATAGAAAACTGATTCTCTAACTTTCAGTTTCTTGAACAGACAAGAGATTAAACCTCTTCAATTCCTCCCCTGAACTGACTGCAGTATAGCAGCTAGTTTAGTTCTTCAGCAGCACACACACCCAACTTCTCTTTGAACTTCTGAAAATCATCCAACTTCAGTGGCTTTGTCATCACATCAGCAATCTGATCACGAGTTCCGCAATGAATCAACTTATTCTCACCATCCTTTGTAAGATCACGTAGAAAATGGAACCTCACATCAATGTGTTTGCTTCTTCCATGCATCACCAGATTCTTTGACAATTTAATTGCTGAACTATTATCACAATGAATGATAGTACACCTCTCCAGCTTTTGACCAAGCATTGCTAGCACCCTCCGCATCCAAATTGCTTGACTTGCACAACCTGTTGTAGCTACAAACTCGGCCTCTGTTGTGGATAGAGTGACTATTGGCTGCTTCTTAGAAGCCCATGAAACTGCTCCTGAACTCAGAAGAAAGATATAGCCAGAAGTACTCTTGCGATCTTCTACATCACTTGCATAATCACTATCAGTAAATGCTGCTAATGCTTCAGACTCTCCCTTCTTGTACAAAATTCCATAGTTCTAGCTCCCTTTCAAATAACGAAGTATCCTTTTTGCTGCTAACAAGTGAGCCTCAGTTGGTTTGGCCATGAACCTGCTAATAAGGCTTACACTGTACATTAAATCTGGACGAGTCACTGTGAGATACATCAAACTTCCCCCAATTTGTTTGAAGAAAGACTCATCCATTCTCACGTCATATTCATCCTTATTGAGCCTGTGACCAAGAATAATGGGGCTATTTACTGAGTTACATCCTTCCATCCCAAATCGTTTCCAGACCTCCTGTGCATAAACTTTTTGACAAATAAAAATGCCTTCTGAGCATTGAGAGACTTCCACTCCAAGAAACAATTTCATCATCCTCAAATCAGTCATCTCAAAAGCCTTCATCATTAAAGCTTTAAACTCTCCTAACACAACTGCATCATCTCCAGTATAGATTAAATCATCGACATATATACTGACAATTAAAAATTTACTTTCCTTGCTCCTTCTTGTGAACAGAGTCTGTTCATTTGCACACCTTTCGAACCCTTCGTTGATGAACTAGGCCTCTATACGACTAAACCAAGCTTGTGGAGCTTGTTTTAGACCGTACAAAGCCTTATGAAGCTTGTACACCTTGTTCTCGTTTCCCTTCTTCTCATACCCTCTTGGTTGTTCTACATACACATCTTCACTCAATTCACCATGCAGAAAAGTGGACTTCACATCCAATTGATAAATCTTCCAATCTCTCTGGGCTACAAGTGCCATAATCATCCTTACTGTCTCCATTCTTGCCATTGGTGCAGATACTTCGGTGTAGTCAATCCCATGTTTTTAGGAGTACCCCTTTGCCACCAACTGAGCCTTGAATTTTTTAACTTCTCCATGCTCATTGAACTTCGTCTTGAAGATCCACTTGACACCGATCCTTTTGCTTCTATTTGGTAAATCAACAAGTGACCAAGTGGTGTTCCTCTCTATTGCATCAATCTCAACATCCATAGCCTTTCTCCATTCTATACTTTGAGCTGCTTCCTCATATGTAGTCAGATCAGCGGCACCGGTTATGACCATGTTGGCTTCAAGCTCTTCCTCTGACAAACCTTCTCCGGTGGTGTAATATGCCAAATAAGGTGGAGCTTGGCTGATTCTTCCAACACTACAAGAAAATGACTCATTGCCGGCGACTTGTAAGTCGCCGGCAATGTTTTTGGACATTACCGGCGATTTTTGCCGGAAAAATCGCCGGTAATGTCTTTTTTTTTTTTTTTTACATTACCAGCGATTTTTGTCGCCGGTAATGTCCGTCGCCGGCAATCTCTCGATGGTAATGTAAAAAAAAAAAAAAAAGACATTACCGGCGACTTCATTTATGTCGCCGGTAATGTCTTTTTTTTTTTTTTACATTACCGGCGACATAAATGTATGTCGCCGGCAATGTCTTTTCCGGCAAGACATTACCGGCGACTTACATTTATGTCGCCGGTAATGTTAAAAAAAAAAAAAAGACATTACCGGCGATTTTTCCGGCAAAAATCGCCGGTAATGTCCAAAAACATTGCCGGCGACATAAAAGTCGCCGGCAATGGGTCATTTTCTTGTAGTGCAAAGAGAGTGCGAGTTATAGGTGCACTACTAGTACCTTCTGCTAATTCTTGCACTTGTGCCTGAACCTTACCACGTGTATAATCTTCTTCCTTCTCGATATCAGCATTCATCTCACCATCTTCTTCATCACTTTCATACATGTCTCCCCAAGTGAGTTTTCCTTTGCTTGTTTCTTCTTCATCCCATCTCCACTTTTTGTCTTCCTCAAGTACAACATCATGGCTGACTCCAATTTTCCTCCTTACAAGATCATACAAACGGTAGGCTTTGGACTCATCACTGACCCTCATCAATACACAAACATGACTCTTGTCCTCTAACTTGGTTCTTTTAGCATCTGGAATGTGAACATGCCCCAAACACCCGAAAAAGACTTACTGTTGGTTTGAAACCACACCACATCTCCTCTGGTGTAGCATTCTTCACTGCCAAGGTTAGGCTTTTATTTAATACATAAGTGGTCCACTTGACCGCCTCAGGCCAGAAAGGTTCCGGTACTTCTTTCTCTGACAATATGGAACACACGAGATTCATCAAGGTGCGATTCTTCGGTTCGGCAACCCCATTCTGTTGCGGGGTGTAGGCGGTTGTGAGCTGCCTCTTAATACCATGCTCCTTACAGAACTGATTAAACTCATTTGAATTGAACTCTCCTCCTCTATCAGTACGCAAGCACTTAATACTCATACTATATTCCTTCTCTACCGTGCTCTTAAAACTTTTAAAGTAGCTAAAAGTTTCTGATTTCTCAGCAAGAAAAAAATGTCCATGCTTTTCTACTAAAGTCATCAATAAAGCATAGGACATACCTCTTCTTGCTATTTGATTCTAGAGTTATCGGTCCACACAGATCAGCATGAACAAGTTGAAGCTTGTGTGTAGCCCTCCACATGCTTTTCTTTGGTATGGGATCTCTGTGCTGCTTCCCGACAAGGCAGCTCACACATACTGATGATGAAGAAGTAAGTTTCGGTAATCCACTAACCATCTCTTTCTCCTGTAGTAGCTTCAATCCTTTGTGACTTAGATGTTCAAACCGGCAGTGCCACAGAGTGGCTAGATCCTACTTTTGCACAATGGAGTGAAAGCACTTCTCTTCTTGTGTATTGACAATAATCACAAACATTCGGTTGGTTGTCATAGATGTCTGAATGATGAGACCTCTCTCTGGATGGTATACTCTACATTTCCCTTCATGCATCAAAACAGCAAGCCCACTTTCTTGTAGTTGACCAATACTAAGAAGATTGTTAGTCAACCCTGGCACATAAAACACATCTGAAAAGTTGTAGGTGACACCATGAATGGAAATCTTGACTCTACCTCTTCCTTGCAACATCATCTTATAGTTATTTCCAAGCTTGACATGATGCCGAACTCGATCATCCAAATCACAGAACTTTGACAAATCACCGCTCATATGATTTGAGCACCCTGAGTCTAGGAACCACACATCTTCCCTTTTTCCTTCATTCAAATCGACATAAGCCATTAGTAGTATTTCTTCATGCTCATTGAACTCTACCTCTGCATAATTTGCCTCCTTGTTCCAAGTTGGACATTCATATTGAAAATGTCCAAGCTTGTGACATTTGTAACATTCTACCATGGCCTTGTTAAAACTGCCTCTTCCTTGACCTCTTCTCATGTTGCCTCCTTGTCCTCGACCCCTATTGCCTTTGCCTCGATTACCTTCTTCACTTGATGTCACCTTAAGAGCTTGTTCATCCCTCATTTCTCCATTGATTCTACACAATCTTTGCTCATGGATAAGCAAACTGTTGTGCAACTCGTCAACCATCATTGTATCAAGGTCATTGGATTCCTCAATTGAACATGCTACATAGTCAAATCTCAGAGTCAATGACCTCAAAATTTTCTCTACTATGTCAACCTGTGACATATTCTGACCACCACGAACTTTCAGCTTGTTCACAATGGTGAGAGTCCGAGCAAAGAACTCATCAATCCTTTCATCCTCCTTCATCTGCAAGATCTCGAAGTCTTACTTTAGTGCTTACCTGCTAGCTCTCTTCACCTTGGATGAACCATGATATTTTTGTTTCATGGAATCCCATATGCTCTTCGAAGAGGACCTATCAAGAATTGTGTCCATGATAGTCCTATGAATAGCTTGAAAAAGGAAATTCTTAACCTTCAAATCATCCTCCTCCATTTGCTCAATTCTTTGGCACAAGTCTTCTTCTCTCTTCCTTTATGCTTCTGTCTATTGTCTTCTTTTTGCCACAACAGTTGAGAAAGTAGTGACTTGTTCACGCACTTGCATAGGAGTTGGAACACCAACTTCAATGAGGTGCCACAACTTTTTGGAGCGAATGAAATTCTCCATGAGCTCTGACCAGTGATCATAGTATCCATCAAATATTGGGATGGATACCGGAGCTGAGTTTCTCTCAGCCAAAAGCTTCAACTGCATTGAGCTTGCTTCTGCCATCACTTCTCTCACACACACTGTTTACTCACACACACACACACACACACACACACACACACACACACACACACACACACACACACACACACACACACACACACACACACACACACACACACACACTATTTTACTCTAACCCGAGATGCACAATCATGCCCCGTTAAGGGCTTTGATATCGGATTGTTAGAAATTTCTGAATGAAAAACTCTACAATCAAAACTCAAGAACAATATGGATGAAAGATCTGCATTCTTATTAAACAACTTTGGCTTTAAATAGCCTTACATCTTAACAGAACTCCTACAAAGCAGGTCGTGATTAGCTACTGCTCCTATCACATTTGAAATTCAAAATAAGTCCTTTTCTAACTCTAACATCTCCTTAGGACTAGGCATTATTAAACAGAAACAAAGACTTAGTAAAATAGAAAACTAATTCTCTAACTTTCAGTTTCCTGAACAGACAAGAGATTAAACCTCTTCAGCTGAGAGTAGAATGCGTGATTAGCAAGCCACTGTGGGTGATATTGGAATAATTTCTATTGCTCTACAAGCTACTCATGTGAGCTCGACTTGTGGCTGAGGACGAGGATGTTCTAACTTTGGATCACTCATGCCTCGCCCTCCTAACACCAACTTTCGAAGGGGTTCTTCCCCAAATAGAGGTCGAGGAGGCTCTCTTCTTGGTCTTGCTCCAACCTCTTTCAACATTGGCGGCTCTTCTCGACCAACATGTCAAATCTGCCACCGTCAAGGTAACACTGCCATTGAATGTTATCACATAATGAATCATGCCTATGAAGGACGAATTCCTTCCAAGAAACTCAGTGCCATGGCTGCATCTTCCTTTACTCCACAGAATAATTGGATACTTGATAGTGGAGCTAACTCTCATGTAACATTAGACTATGCAAATCTGCAGCAACCCGAGAAGTATTCAGAGCCTGAACAAGTTAGTGGAATATGTAACTCTCCCTTCATTGCACACACTGGTTCCAACATCATCACTACACCGTCTCACACATTTACACTTAAAAACATTCTTCTTTGTCCTTCTGCTACACACAATTTACTTTCTATCTCCAAACTTACTCATGACAATCATTGTTATCTCATAATCTATCTTGACTTCTTTGTTATTAAGGAAATCTAGAGGGGGAGGACCCTTTATAAAGGTCCAAGTGAGAACGGTCTGTACCCTCTTCGACTTCTCCACTCAAGTAGGGTTTTCGATTCTCAGCCTTTTGCTTTCTTAGGCGCCAAGGTGTCAGCTCAAGTTTATGGTATGCTTGTGACGACACAGACCAGAATTGGTATAGTAATCGGCTTAATCCGCGAGTTTTACGAGTAATTATTGTTTGTCGTAATTGAGCAGTTTTAGCGACTTTATTCACGACTTAATTATCGGGCAAGAATTTGGTATGAGTCTCTTCATGAGAGTTGTAGTATGCATGATTTCGAGTTCGTAGGCGATTTCAGATAATTGTTTCGATCAACGAGGAATATGTTATGAATATTTGAAATCGCGTGATTTAGTCGTGTTTATCTGATTAATTTTGAGTTATCCGAAACGTGGATGTGATTCGATTTGGACCGTCGAGCGTATCAAGCTGCGAGTATAAATATCGAAATAGTCGTAAAATTGTCAAAAATCACTATTTGGAAGTTTGACCGCCGTTGACTTTGGTTGACTTGCGTTGACTTTTGACTTGCCGGAGAGATTTTGCACCACCGATCAACTTTCCGTTTCAGGGCAATTCAGACCAAATCGTTGGTATGGTTAGCTTCCTCATGATTTTCTATTGTTTTTCAATTGGTTTGAGTTGATTTGGTTGAGATTTGAGGGAGAACGAGCTCAGTGAAGTTCTTGGTTTTTGCTGGAATCGGGTGGCCATTTCCGGCCACTTTTGGGGTTGGGGGTTTTGCTCCCCTCAACCCAAGGAAGCTTTTGGGTGAAGAGTTTTTGAAATTGGTCGCCGTTTGGAGCTCGCCGGAATCCATGGATTCCGTGGGTTTCGAGGCGAATTCCGGCCACCGTGAGCCTTGGATGGTAGAGGTTCTTTGAGAGAAGTTGTTGGGCTTGAGGAGAGGATCATTTATGGAAATTTTGGCTGGAATTCATCACTGTTGACGTCGTGCCGCCGCTGGCGGCGCTCTGGCGAAGGGTTGACTTTTTGAATTTTTGTCAAGTTTTAGCCGTTTTACTCGTAATCGCGCCCCGATCGTAGCCTTGAGGTTTTCGAGTTGATTTGAGTAGCAGATTTTAAGTCGAGGATTTATGTGGAGTTTTATGCCGTTTTACTCTGTTATCCAAGTTATATGTTTTCGGAAATGGTTGGTTTCCGAGGTGTGGTGCAGAGTATCAAATTGTGATTTTGATCAGTGATATTTTGTGATTATTCAGGGGATCGAGATCGTACGTTGGGCGAGGGATCTTCCGTCAGATCTCGGGATTAGCGCGTCTGCGCGCTGTGCTTATCTGTGAGTGGACATTTATTTTCACTGTCGTAAAGAGTTCTTGGTTTCAGCATTTATTTTCATTACAGTATTGAGATTATTTATTATTTTTGGAGGTATTGTTTTATATTTTATTGGTGATGGCATTTACTTAGCATCGATGCATTGACTACTCGGCTGATCACCGGTAGTGCAGTTCCAAGGTTGAGAGATTCCCCTGATGTGCCCATTAGGATTGAGAGATTTGCCTAGTCTATCACCGTCGGGCTTGAGAGATATTCTCCTGACACCTCCATTTATTTTAAGAATTCGCATTATCTTTATGATTATGTAAATGGTGGAAGGCATATGTTTATTTTCGTTCACTCACTCTAATGATTTTATTTGCCTTTCCCCTGGACTTTTCAGTTTCCGTGCCCAGTTTACAGTTCAGATTCTGGTGTCGCACGTCGCAGTCGGAGGCTTAGTGTTCGAGCTACCTTTCTTTCTCAGTAGGTTTCTTGTTTAGCCTACTGCTGTGTATTTATGTATATATAGACTAGAAGTCGCTCTGAATACTCTGATGTTTATGTTTTCATATGATTTTCCCAGATTTCAGTAAAGTACAGTTTTGCTTATTACTTTACATTATGTTATGATTTTGAGAAATCCGGATGTGATTAGTGCCCACGGTTTGGCTTTTGTGGCATAGGATGAAGTGTGTTTTCGGGTGCAGGTTAATGGTAATTCCGCGATATAGTGAAACTTTGCCAAAATTTCTATGGTTTTTGCAAGTTCGTGTTTTCAGAAGGGGTTCGATTCCGGTTTAGGAAAATAAATCGGGGTTGGGTCCTTTCAATGCTTGTTTAGGTCACACATCGTCTAGGACTCTTTCTAAAATTCTAGCAAATAAAAATGTGCCTCTTGTCGGAAGTAGGTCCTTTACATTCTGTTCTTCTTGTCCACTTGGGAAAAGTACCAAGCTCTCATTTATATTGTCTGGGTCTGTCTCAAATAAACCCTTGGCTTTAATACATTCATATGTGTGTTCTTGCTCTACTGTTTCCATTGATGGTTTCAAGTATTATGTTGTGTTTGTTTATGACTATTCTCGAGATACTTGGATCTTTCCTATGAAATTCAAAAGTGAAATACTACATTGTATCATGCAATTTCGTTTATATGCTGAGAAACAGTTCAGTACATCCATTCAATTCTTTCAATGTGATGAAGGGGGGAAATACACATCTACAGCCTTTCGGACTTATCTCATCTCAAATGGAATACATCAGAGATTCTCTTGTCCTAAGCATTCTGAGAAAAACGGTCTCGCTGAGTGTAAGCACCATCACATCTTGGACACTGCCTTAACCATGCTAACACACTCTCATACTCCCTCTACTTATTGGCCTGAGGCGTGTCTCACAGCTGTCTACATTATGAATCGTCTACCCCTCTCCTATTCTCCATCATAACATGCCCTACTTTACCTTATTCAACAAACAACCAAACTACTTGTTTCTTAGAACATTTGGTTGTGCTTGCTATCCTTACCTCAGACCCTACAAAAAATCCAAGCTCCAACTTCGGTCCAAAGAATGTGTTTTTCTTGGTTATTCATTAGATCACTCCGGTTATAGGTGCCTTGATCTCTCCTCACAAAGAATCTATCTTTCACGCCATGTGGTGTTTGAGGAAAACAGGTTTCCTTTCTCCACGTACACGCCATCCTCTCACCCCTCGTCTGGTTCTTCCACTCTATATTTCGTCTCCATAACTTATGGTCCTTATCTTCCTCCTTCTGCATCAATTACATCACTATTATCTCCTCCCCACTTGCACACCACGTCACCTACACCTACTGTTCTCACTAATACGACTGCACAGTCACCAACTTCATCACCTAATCTGTCTTCATCACCTCCCTCATCACACCCCACATCAAACACTCCATGCACCACCAACTCAACGTCAATACCTTGTGATACTCCTTTGGATGCAGTAGACGTTGCTAATCAGGTATCTCCTCCTCCTAATACTCACACCATGCAAACACGTTTGAAAGTTGGTATTGTGAAGCCTAATCCTAAGTATGCTTTGAGTGTTTGTCTTGTTTATAATGATACAGAACCAACCAGCTATACTCAAGCATCTAAACACAAACATTGGTGCAATGCAATGGAAGATGAGCTTACTACCTTGAAAACAAACCATACATGGGATTTAGTGCCTCGTCATTCATCTATGAATGTTCTTCCTAACAAATGGATATTCAAAGTGAAACGCAAGGCTGATGGTAGTGTCGAACGATACAAAGCCAGACTTGTAGCAAATGGGTTTCATTAACAAGAAGGTATTGACTTCTCTGAAACGTTCAATCCCGTGGTCAAGCATTCTACTATTCGACTCATCCTGGCCTTAGCTCTCACCAATGGTTGGCATGTACGTCAACTCGATGTTCATAATGTCTTTCTTCATGGCAATATCACTGAAGAAGTTTACATGAAGCAACCGACTAGTTTTGTGCATCCTCAATATCCTCAGCACGTATGTAAGCTAAACTGTTCCCTCTATGGACTAAAGCAAGCCCCTCGGGCATGGTTTCAAAGATTTGCTGACTTCCTTGAAAGCATTGGGTTTGTCGAGTCCTTCTCTGATTACTCCATGTTCACGTATGCATCTGGTGGAGTGTTCATTGTGCTTCTCATTTATGTTGATGATATTCTTCTTACTGGGAACAACACCGCTCATCTTCCTCACCTTATCTCTAAACTCAGGTCTGAGTTCTCCATGAAAGATCTTGGCCGCCTTCATTATTTTCTTGGCATGGAAGCAAGTTATGACGGTGACACTGTATTTCACACAAAAGAAATATATCTTGGACCTTCTTCGAAAAACAAACATGCATGAGTCCAAGCCTTGCTCTACTCCAGCTCCATCCGGTCAGAAAATGAGTCTACATTGTGGCACAAAGCTCTCTGATCCTACTGAATTTCGAAGTGTCGTTGGAGCCCTGCAATATCTCACACTAACGCGACTTGATATTTCATCTTCTGTGAATCAGGTTTGCAAATTCATGCATAGCCTATCTAGCACTCATTGGATTGCAGTTAAGCGCATTCTGCGTTATCTTAAGTGTATTGATCATGGTCTCCAATACAAACCCGGTTCCTTATTCCTAAGTGCATATTCCGATGCTGATTACGCAGGTGATCCAGACAATCGATGTTCCACAGGGGGTTATTGTGTGTATCTTGGGAACAATCTCGTTTCTTGGAGTTCAAAAAATCACCGCACTGTCTCCCGCTCAAGTGCAGAGGAAGAGTACAGGCAACTTGCCTTCACAGCTGTTGAACTCTCATGGCTACGAAGTCTGTTCTGTGACCTCTGCCTCTTTCTCTCTTGTCCAAAGATTTGGTGTGAGAATCTCAGTGCAATCGCCATTACTTCCAATCCATTTTCCCATGCACGAACTAAACACGTCGAAGTTGATTATCACTATGTTCGACAGAAGGTTGTTAAAAAAGAACTTGATGTGCATTTCATCTCCACCACGCTCCAAGTTGCTGATATTTTTACAAAGGGCTTATCTGCTTCTCGATTTCATTTCCTGGTCTCCAAACTTCCTGTGCTTCCTTGCCCCATCAGTTTGCGGGGAAATGATAAACCAAAGAGTCCTGATAAACCAAAGAGTCTCGAAGCTTCAGAACATCCTTCTCCTAGTATAACTAAGAATTCTAGTGTTAGTCAAACCCCTTGCTAGAATATCTCATGGTTAAGATGATAACCTTCTGTATAATCTGTAGTTATCTGATGTAACTGATACTTTTCTTGTATCATGTCATTCCTATATAATGGAGAGATGACAGCCTCTGAATTAAAGCTGTGTGAAGGCTAAATACTTTCTTTCTTCTGTTTCTTCACAGAGAGCCAAAAAATGCAATGGAGATAGAAGAGGACCTCCAATACTGGCTCAGGTTCATAGTCTCAAATTCAAAAAGAGCAGTTCAGCAATGCATGCTACCAAATGTAACAATCGTGCTCACGCACTAGGACAAAGTCAATCAGCCATCACAGAACTTGCAGGTTGCAGTAAACTCAATCCAAAGATTGTGCGACAAGTTCCAAGGATTTGTTGACTTCTACCCAATAGTGTTCACAGTTGACGCAAGATCATCGGCATCAGTGAGTAAATTCACTCGTCACTTTGTAAAGATAACCAAGACAGTTCTCCAAGGAGTACCAAGACTCTATCAGCTTTGCAATGATCTAATGCAAGTGTTATCAGATTGGAGGTCAGAGAACTACAAGAAGCCAGGTATGCAGTGGAGGGAGTTTGATGAGCTATGCCAAGTTAAGGTTCCATCCTTACGAATTCGATCTAGACATGATAACAAACAGAAGATGGAAATGAGGCGACATGCAGTTGCTACTTGCCTACATCACATAGGAGAGTTGATATACTTTGATGAGCTAGGTTTTCTAATCTTGGATTGTGAATGGTTCTGTGGTGAGGAAAATTAGTAAAATTGGCCAACTAGTAAAATTAGACGTGAGAAAGCAAAGCTCCACTGAAAATAATGGTTTCATCAGCAGGAAAGATTTGGAGAAGATTCTAAGAGGAAGTCTACAGAGTCCAATTCCTAGAATGGGTTCAAAGATATTTGATAACTTAGATGCTAGTGACCTTGTGAGGATGATGCTTAAACTGGAGTTATGCTACCAACTGTTAGATGAATCTTGATATTTGCTGTCTGCTTGTATACATATAGCAGCAACACTAGTATATAGCTGATACAAGTTTTTGATTGTAATGGACTTATCCAGACGTGATATATACAAAGAGCAGTTATAAGTTTGAATTTGAATTCAAACTTAGACATTGATGGACAGTTTGTTTGTGGAACAAACTGTCATTAACAATATATGAAACTATATATACAACTGATCGTAGAACTTCTGTTGCATCCAATTTTCGTAAAGAATAGCCCCACTGCTATTGAAAAGGATTGATGAAAACAGGAGACAATCGATGCAGGAACAGAACACTTCAAGTAAGTAACCTGCACAATCAAACTAAACATCATGCTTATGAATTCCAATACCTGTGTATAAACATGCATATGTTTCATGATAGTAAATCAACATTAAAAGGAGATATGCAGACTGAAACTTACAATTGGTATCAGAGCAAACTATCGATGAACATAAATGCTGTAAATGGAATTCTGAAAACAGATTACAGTTCTGAAAACGTCTTGATTAAAATTCCGCACTTAGATAATAATTATTATCATGAGCATCTCACTTTGATATATTGATAATACCTTTCATTATCCAATCATAATTACAGTTGAGATTTGTCATATGATTTAGCATATGTTTCTGTTAACAAATCTTTCAGACTTTCATAAGTGTTGCCAAAGTAACCAAATGAAACAAAAGGTTCACAAAAGTTGAATCATTGAAATCTAAAGATGTAAGTTTGAAATCTTTTTACAGAATACTTAATGCTGCCAAAGTAGCCAAGTATGAATAAAGATCGAACTAACAACAAATGCTTAAAACCATTACTGATGTAAATTTCCAAAGAAATTTATTTCATTCTGACAATGGTTAGAAATTTTGTGTAAAATGGACAGATGAACTTAGAGTTTTGTAAAAGATTAGTACTCCCAAAGGATGTCAATATCTTGATTATAAATTATGTTCAGATATCTATGTTACACATACAGTGATTATTCTTATGAATTTTCATGTTTTGAGTTTAAAACTGTTCTGATGTCATTTTCATCACAGTTTTAATAATTGATCAGTTCTAACTACAGGCATGCATTTTCCAATGAGTATAAGTAACATAGAGTTACTGAATGGCTCAAATTACAACAAATGGAAAAGTGACATTGAGTTGAACCTCAGTATAATGGATTTCGATCATGTTCTTACTGAAGATCCTCCAGAACCATTAACACCAAATGCTACTAAAGACAAGAAGGAAGCTTTTGATAGATGGCACAAGCACAACAAGATGGCACTGATCTGCATAAAGAAAAGTATGACTGAAAGCATTAGAGGAGGTGTAAAAGATTCTAACAATGCCAAAGAATTTTTCAAAGCCATTGGAGACAAATACAAGCAATCAGGAAATGCTGAAACTGGGATGCTGATGAACAAATTCATAAAGATGCAATTTGATGGAAATGGAAGTGTAAGGGAATACATTCTGAAAGGTTCCAACACTGCTGAAAAACTCAAGGACCTGAACATGTCCGTAGAAGAACCATTTCTTGTCTACATGATTCTGAATTCCTTACCTGAAAAATATGACCATCTGAAGGCACTGTATAAAACTCAGCATGAAAAATGGAGCATAAATGAGTTGATTTCCCTCTGTGTGGCAATAGAAGAAGATTCTGATAAGAAAGGAAAAGAGATTGAAGTCAATCTGCTAGAGAAGAAGAAATTTCACAAAAGAAAATTCAAAGACAGCAAAACTCAGAAAGGGAGCTCTTCCACACCAGGTAACCACCACAATAAACTTTCTGTCATTCATGATAACAACAAAGGTAAAAATGCTAGATCTGCAGAAAACAGAAAATGCTTCTTTTGTAAGAAACCAGGCCATTTTAAGAAAGATTGTGATGGTTTCAAGGCTTGGCTGACTAAAAAAGGTAATTTCATAACAAAACCTGTTTTCAATGTTTTATCAAATGAGATTGTTTCAAATGATTCATGGTGGTTTGACACTGGTTCACCCATTCATATTGTAAACTCATTACAGGGATTAATAAAGAAAACAATCCCAGCAAGGAATGAGACAAGGGTATGTACAGCAAATGGTCATCAGGTTGCTGTAAAAGCAGTGGGAGAAGTCCACCTTGTTTTTGAAAATAACTTTGTACTAATATTAAACAATGTCTATTGTATTCCTGAAATAAGGAGAAACCTTATCAGTGGTTCTCAATTTGTAAAAGATGGTTATGGTTTTGGTACCAATAAAAGAACTATCTATTTGTATTTCAAATCTGTGTGTTTTGGAAAAGCATTTCTCATAGATGATTACTGGTTGGTTCATACAGGAAAGACACCAACTATTTCGAAAATTAAGGGAGAAATTTTACAGATAGAAAATCATCCTTCAAAGAAAAGAAAATTGAGTTTTGATAATTCAGCATTTTTATGGCATAAAAGATTAGGTCACATTTCGAAAAATAGATTGAAGGAATTAGAGAAACAAGAGATTTTACCAAAACTGGACTATTCAGATTATGAAACTTGTGTGGATTGTCTTAAAGGAAAAATGACAAACAAAAGGAATTTTGATTCAAAAAGAAGTGAAGTTTTGTTAGAACTAATACACACTGATATCTGTGGTCCATTTCCTGTGTCAACTATATGTGGCAAAACAAGTTTTATCACTTTCATAGATGATTTTTCAAGGTACTGTTTTACTTATCTCATTTCTAAAAAGTCTCAAGCCTTGGAATATTTCAAAATCTTTAAAACTGAAGTAGAGAAGCAAACTGGAAAAAGCATTAAAGTTGTTAGATCTGACAGAGGTGGTGAGTTTTATGGAAAGTTCACTGAAAAGGGGCAACAAAAGGGGCCTTTTGCATTGTTTTTGCAGGAATGTGGCATTGTAGCACAATATACTACTCCTTACAATCCACAGCAAAATGGTGTATCTGAACGAAGAAATAGAACACTGATGAGTATGGTGAGAAGCATGCATGATTTCCAGATCAGGATTGCCAAAATTTTTGTGGGGAGAAGCATTGAAGACTGCAACCTACATCTGCAATAGAACCCCTAGCAAAGCTGTCTCAAAAACTCTTTTTGAAATGTGGTGTGGTTATAAACCCAGTTTGAACCACTTTCATGTATGGGGATGCAGATCAGAAGCCAGACTACATTTAACAGATGACAAGAAGCTGGACTCAAGGTCTGTGAGTTCCTTTTTTATTGGATATTGTGATAAATCTAAAGGATATAGATTTTACTGTCCAAATAGAGGAACTAGAATTATTGAGACACATAGAGCCACTTTTTATGATGAAACAGTTTCTTTGAGTGAATCAATCCTAGATAATTTGGAAAATGATTCAGTATCTGATTCCATAGAGACATGGCTTGTCTATCCAGCTGTAGAAGAACCTGTTGTCCAAACTGATACGTATGAACCAATTATTCCCATTGTTCAACAAATTGTTGATCAAAATATTATCATTGAAGCTGTTAATGATGAAAATGCAGCTTTGGAAAATGATGTTGTTCAGAACAATATTGGAGCTGTTAATGTAGAAAATGCAGTTTTGGAAAATGATATTATGCAGAACAATGCTGAACCTGTTCAGGATGAAGCTGTCATGTTGAGAAGATCCGTTAGGGAAAGAAAATCAGCCATCCCAAATGATTATCATGTGTATCAAGTATCTACAGCAGATGATATAAACATTGAAGATGATCCCGTGACAATTACAGAAGCATTGGCATCTACAAGTTCTGATAAGTGGATATCAGCTATGGAAGATGAATTACAAAGTATGGCACTGAATAATGTATGGACCATCGTTGATAAACCAGATAACATAAAACCTATAGGATGCAAATGGGTTTTCAAGACCAAGAAGGATGCAGATGGTAACATTGAGAGTCACAAAGCAAGGCTGGTAGCAAAAGGTTACAATCAAAAGGAGGGCATAAAATTACAATGAGACATTTTCTCCTGTTTCAACAAAAGATAGCTTCAGAATCATCATGGCATTAGTTGCTCATTTCAACCTTGAACTTCATCAAATGGACGTTAAAACAGCCTTTCTGAATGGAGATTTGGTTGAAGAAATATTTATGGTACAACCAGAAGGTTTTGCTGCAGAAGGAAACAAAGTTTGCAAGCTTAATAGATCCATCTATGGATTAAAACAGGCTTCCAGACAGTGGTACCTTAAGTTTCACAATATTATTGGTACATTTGGTTTTCTGGAAAATAAGCTAGATGAATGCATCTACATGAAGACCAGTGGGAGAAATTTTGTTATATTGGTCTTATATGTAGATGACATTTTACTTGCAAGCAACAACATCACACTGTTGACAGACACAAAAGTCTTTCTAAAGGCAAATTTTGACATGAAAGACATGGGAGAAGCTCACTATGTATTGGGAATAGAGATTACCAGAAACAGACAGAGATGCATCATGGGAATTTCACAAAAAGCTTACATAGAGAAGATTCTGCAACGTTTTAACATGTTGCACTGTAAGAATGGACAATGTCCTATATCAAAAGGTGACAAGTTACACAAAGGTCAATGCCCTAAAAACTTACTGGAGAAGAAGGACATGGAAAGAATACCATATGCAAGTTTAGTTGGCAGTGTTATGTATGCACAGGTATGTACAAGGCCAGATATAGCTTTTGCTGTAAACATGCTTTCCAGATTCCAATCAAATGCAGGTCATGAGCACTGGATTGCAGGGAAGAAAGTGCTCAGATATTTGAAGAGAACTAAAGATTTTATGCTGATTTATAGAAGATTACAGAATGAAGAAATTGAGCTCAAAGCTTATACAGATGCTTCATACAAGTCAGACATTTATGACCTGAAATCAACATCTGGTTTCATTTTCAAGATGGCAGGAGGGGCAATATCCTGGAAAACATCCAAACAAAGTATCACTGCAACTTCCACTTTCCAGGCAGAATATATAGCCATTTTTGAAGCTTCTGGACAGGCACTATGGCTGAGAAATTTTATTTCAAGGCTACAGTTGATAGAATCTATAGAAAGACCAGTGCAGATATTTTGTGACAATGCATCAGCAGTATTCTTTTCAAAGAATAATAAAAGGTCTTCAGGGTCCAGAAATATTGATGTGAAGTATTATGCAGTTAGAGAGAGTGTCAATGATGGAGAGATTGAAGTAGTCAAAATAGGGACAAAAGAACAGCTTGCAGATCCATTAACAAAGGCATTACCAGCTTCAGAATTCATTAAGCATGTAGAAAACATGGGAATTGCTGAACTCTTGTACTGAACAGATATGAAATGATCTGTGTAAAGATGTACTGATATACATTTGATATGAATAAAGCTGTCTGAATCATATTGGATAAAATTTCATTATACTTCAGCATTTCTAGTTATCAATACAGAACATTGAAATTGATTTTAAAGTCTAAATCAATACTGAGGTGTTACAATTAAGCATTGCATTTACATTCTTGTTAAGAAATCGATTATGAAGAACAAGAGTACATTTACTGCTATAATTCATGTGATTACATCTTACAGCAATGTGATAACATAATACTGATGTATTTCTAATAACATCAAATCATTGTGTTGTTCGTGTTGTTTTGATATAATTGACAGAATATTAATAAAGAAGTCATCATTACAGTGCACATTTCAGTTTCAAAATTGTACAATACATTTTCGAGTGTTGATGGAAAATCAGAAAATATCAAGGTTCAGTGGGAGATTGTTAGATGAATCTTGATATTTGCTGTCTGCTTGTATACATATAGCAGCAACACTAGTATATAGCTGATACAAGTTTTTGATTGTAATGGACTTATCCAGACGTGATATATACAAAGAGCAGTTATAAGTTTGAATTTGAATTCAAACTTAGACATTGATGGACAGTTTGTTTGTGGAACAAACTGTCATTAACAATATATGAAACTATATATACAACTGATCGTAGAACTTCTGTTGCATCCAATTTTCGTAAAGAATAGCCCCACTGCTATTGAAAAGGATTGATGAAAACAGGAGACAATCGATGCAGGAACAGAACACTTCAAGTAAGTAACCTGCACAATCAAACTAAACATCATGCTTATGAATTCCAATACCTGTGTATAAACATGCATATGTTTCATGATAGTAAATCAACATTAAAAGGAGATATGCAGACTGAAACTTACACCAACGAGACCCATCTAATCCGAATCCATTGCTATTCATTCCCTCACTCCTTGAAGAAGGCAGAGGAAAGCCACAGAGATGGCAACTGAGTAGACCTGAATGTCTTTTTGCTGGTAGGCATCTTGAATGTGATGATTCAGTCCACATGTTCCTCACACCGGGCTTCTTCCCCCGGCTACAGGTCAGACTTACCGCAGTCCTTAAATCATTTTCAATGGTTATAAGTTACGAGTAATGCATGTCCAAAATACACGCAAGACAGATAAATCTAAAGTGTGCAAGAGAGCAAAGTTCCGGTTCATGTATCTTAAGACAGGAAATATGACTAATATTCTGTATAATTTCAAAGGTTCTGTCTATGTTCTCATCATAATTTGTATGTTGCAAACCCAGGTACATCTGCATAATAAGATCATGGCCATGAAGAACCAACATGGAGCAACTTATACCTCATTTCAATAAATATCAATATCCAGAACCTGACATGGAATCTATATCCGAGTTGAACAGGGAGGACAGCTAGGTTACTACATTGATGTCCTTGCACGCTCCACCAAGAACCTGACAGAAATCCTCAGACTTATCCAGCAGCTTATTATTCCAGCAATCCATTGCCTCTGCCACGGCATCACCTTAATTGAAAATGTGATGCGGCCAGAATGTGTTCGAAACCTGACAACTCCCAGATGCAGGAAAACACAATGTGTTTCATTGCAACAACTGAAACATGCACTACTTTCTGTTCCTGAAGACGGCATGTATGATTACCAGCACACGTGGGATCCGATCTCAGACTCCGGCAGGCAAATAATGGGAGCTAGTTTTGATTTTGCTCGAGACCTCCTATCAGATGATGACTTCCGCGGAGTACTGCACCGCAGATATCATGACCTCTACAATCTTGCTCAAGAGCTGCAAATCCCACCGGACAGCAATACAGATGGAGCCGAGAACGCAGTATCCACAAGTGAGGAGCTCGCCACGGTTGAACCAACATTTGGTGGAATTGCCTAGGGGGTTGAAGTAGTCCTGCAGAGACTGAAGATCATTGAGCAAGAAATTAGAGACTTGAAACAGGAGATCCAAGGTCTGAGATATTATGAGCATAGACTCCTAGCCGAGCTTCACCGCAAAATGAATTACCTGGTGACCTACAATGTCCAAGTTGAAGAGAGGAAAGTACCCAACATGTTCTACTTTGTCAGAACAGAAAATTACTCGAGGAGATTGATCACCAACATGATTCCTGGAATGAATGCTATTCGACTACACATGCTATGTGAGTTTCGAAGAGAAATGCATGTTGTTGAAGATCAGATTGGGTGTGAAATGATGCAGGTAGATAACAGAGCAGTGAAGTCATTGGCACCATACACTACAAAGTTCATGAAACTGCTCACATTTGCTCTCAAGATAGGAGCTCATTTAGCTGCTGGAATAGGCGAAATGATACCCGATTGGAGTAGGGAAGTTGCGCACCTTGCCGATTCCTCCCTTCTTTATGGAGCAACAGGAGCAGCAGGAGCAGGGGCAATCGCAGCAGGTGCTGTTGGAGCTGCAGCAATTGGGCGTATGAACAGAAGTAGAGCTGCAGAAAGCTCGAGAGATATACAGCAAGATCAAAGAACAGCACAGAAATGGGTTCTGGATTTCCTGAGAGACAGAAGATGCTCAACAGGCAAAGATATTGCAGAGAAGTTTGGCTTATGGAGAGTGAGGTACCGGGACGACGGCCAGATTGCATGGATCTGTCGGAGGCATATCAACCTCGGAGCACATGAAATAATGGAAGTGCCACTTTGAAACTGTGCAAGTATCTAACATTACAGTTCTCATTTCTTTAAGACTACACTATTCTAATAATTCTCAACCAGACATGCACATTTGAGTTGTTTTCCAGTCCTTGATTCTATGCTCATACGTGTATCAGAAAAAGATTGCAAGTTCATATGACAGAAATCAAAAATAGGCAAAGCATTAATAGGCCAGAAGGATGGTTTTGTTCTGTTGGAGGAATTCAAATCCTCCACAATATACTTAATTTCTGTGGACTTAACTACGTGTCTATAACAGTATCACATAATAAACTTTAACCTGTTTTAGGAAATAAGAATACGGAGAGAATAGTTTGAAGCAATGAATTATGTGTCTTTATTAATGAATGAGCAACTCCTATATATAAGAGAGTACAAGAGGTACAATCAGGAAAGTAATCATATTACAATACTAGATAAGGTATACTTGCCATATCCTGTAATCTTCACCATAACTAGGAACATTAAATATCCTACAACACTCCCCATTGTGCCGGTGTATGGTGGTGATGCCTCTTCATTTGCTTCATTGATGCCTCATCAAAAACTTTGTTGAGCCAAAAATCTTTGCAGGAGAAAAATCGGTTTCGCCAAGTAAAAAGAGTGCAGATCGTCGTAGACAATGATATAACACATAGCTATGTTGCCTCATTAAAACCTTGCTAAGTAATAAAAACCCAGTGGGATAAAAACAACCTTAGTCAAGGAAAAAGAGTACAACGTGTCATTCACATTCAGAAACGCTCATGTGTATGCTAGACTCCCCCTGATGTCTGCATCTATCCTTGATACCAATAATCAAGGCAACTTAGACAAGCTGAGCAACCCTATGCTCTTCACATGCTTCTGAAATGTGGATTTGAGCAATGACTTAGTAAATAAATCTGCCACATTGTTCTCAGATCGAACTTGGTTAATCTGGATCTTGAGAAACTCTTGTTGTTGTTGATTATAAAAATACTTAGGCGATATGTGCTTGGTATTGTCGCCTTTGATATAACCTTGTTTCATCTGCTTAATGCAGGCAGCATTATCCTCATAAATGCATGTAGGTTCATCAGTAGTGGATCTCAATCCACAAGTCTCACGAATATGTGTAATAATGGACCTCAGCGATATACACTCCTTAATTGCCTCATGAAGAGCAATAATCTTAGAATGATTCGTCGATGTAGCGACTAGGGTCTGCTTTGTAGACCTCCAAGATATCGCGGTGTTTCCCATAGTAAAGACATATCCTGTCTGAGAATGACCTTTATGTGGATCAGAGAGAAATCCAGCATCAGCAAAACCCGTCAACACATCACAAGGATTGTTGGTATAGGGGGTAAAGGGAATGGCGTCACCATCTTCAATGGCACGTCCCTTCGATACAATGGCTTTCCGTCTTGTCTCTCTGTAGGGAAAAAACAAGCCCATATCTATCGTACCCTTCAAGTACCTGAAGATATTCTTAATGCCTGTCCAATGACGTTGCGTGGGCGCTGAGCTAAATCTAGCTAACAAGTTCACAACAAATGAGATGTCCGGTCTTGTGCATTGAGCTAAGTACAGTAATGCACCTACTACACTTAGATAAGGCACTTCAGCTCCTAAGAGTTCCTCGTCCTCATCCCTTGGACGGAATGAATCCTTTTCTGGATCTAGGCTGCGGACTACCATGGGGGTGCTAGCAGGATGTGCCTTGTCCATGTTGAACCTTCTCAACATCTTGCGGACATAAGCAGCTTGGTGGACTAATATTCCACTACTACGGTGTTCTAGCTCAAGGCCTAGACAAAACCGTGTCTTCCCAAGGTCCTTCATCTCAAACTCGGATTTCAAGTACTTCGCAGTATCCCTTAATTCATCAAGGGCTCCGATGAGATTCATATCATCGACTGCTACTATTGCAAATTCGGAACTTGTTCTTTTAATGAACACGCAAAGGCATAGCTCGTTATTCACATATCCCTTCCCAATCAAGTATTCACTTAGGCGGTTGTACCACATACGCCCGGATTGCTTCAATCCCAGTGACCTTCTCAATCTTATAGAGAATGCATTTCGTGGTTTAGAGCTACTTGACTTGGGTAATTCGAATCCATCAGGGACTCTTATGTATATCTATAAATCTAGATCCCCATAGAGATATGCAGTAACCACATCCATTAGCTGCATGTCCAGTTTTTCGGAAACTACCAAATTGACAAGGTAGCGGAATGTTATGACATCCATTACGGGAGAATACGTCTCCTCATAGTCAATACCAGGGCGTTGTGAGAAACCTTGCGCCATAAGGCGAGCTTTGTATCTTACAACCTCATTATTCTCATTACGCTTTCTAACAAAGACCCATTTATGTGCTACAGGTTTTACACTTGGTGGGGTTAGCACTACCGGGCCAAACACCTGTATCTTTGTTAGTGAATCTATTTCATCCTAGATTGCATCTTTCCATTTGGGCCAATCTGATCTCTGTTAACACTCTTCAACAGATCGAGGTTCGATGTCATCATGTTCTATGAGTTCATATGCAACTGAGAATGCAAATGCATCGTCAATGATCATAGATTCTCTCTCCAAAATCTCATGTATGCTAACATAATTCATCGAAATTTTTTTATTTACTGAACTAAGATCAACCGTTGGAACTCCCTCCAAATTGGTTGTCTCAAGGACATAACTGTAGTCAGGAATAATTTCATGAGATGGATTCTAAGAGTTGATGAACAATGGATCTTGTTGTGCCGATCTCCCCCTCTTCCTAGAGTGAGTATCCATCGAACCTACGGGTCTCCCCCTCTTCCTTTGGGGAACCATGGCCTCAGCCACCACACGTCCACCATGTGTGGCGGCACCGCTCTCTCCCATCACAGGGGTGGCAGCATGACATCCTCCCTGTGGGATGTCAATCCTTGTAGGCACATTTGCAGCAGGTATATGTGATCTTGTCACTTTAGCAAGGTCAGCAAACGTATGAGGCATCGAATCTGCTACGTTACCAAGCTTTATAATTCTCCTTACTTCACTATCTGCTAGTGAGGAGAGGGGATCAAGATGAGACAAGTTAAGGACTGACCATGACAATTCCTGTCGTTCATGTGTCCTTCCTCCCCCTAATGACCGGAAGTTTGTCTCATCAAAATGACAATCCGCAAATCTTGCGGTAAATAGATTGCTTGTCAAGGGTTCTAAGTAGCGGATTATAGTTGGTGAAACAAAACCAACATATATGCCCATTCGTCTCTGAGGACCCATTTTATCGCGTAAAGGTGGTGCGATTGGCACATAGACTGCATAACCAAATATGCGTAGGTGCGAAATATTCGACTTATATCCAATAACCAACTGGTACGCAGAAAATGGTTGTCTAGCAGCAGGTCTAAAACGAATAAGCATTGCTGCATGTAATATTGCATAAGCCCAAGCAGAAGTGGGTAGGTTGGTACGCATGACCAAAGCCTGTCCAACCATTTGAAGTCTTTTAATGGTGGCTTCTGCGAGACCATTTTGGGTGTGTACATGGGGAACTGAATGCTCGACATCAATCCCGATGGACATGCAATAATCATCGAATGTTTGCGATGTAAACTCCCCAGCATTGTTGAGATGGATCGACTTTATAGGATGATCGGGGTGGTGAGCCCTCAAACGAGTAATCTGGGTAAGGGGTTTAGCATATGCAGCATTTCTTGTGGACAATAATGCGACATGTGACCAGCGTGTCGAAGCATCCACCAATATCATAAAGTATCTAAATGGTCTGCATGATGGGTGGATGGGTCCACAAATATCACCTTGGATACGTTGTAAGAATGGAATATTTTCTTTGGTGTCTTTGGCGTAAGAGGGTCTCACTCCTACCTTAGCTAAAGAGCATGCTTTGCAGAACAAGCAATGAGTACTAGACATCACTAGTGAGAATGTTGGAGTTTGCTCAAGGTCTCCTGGACCTGGGAAGCAACATAAGGGACGAGAGCACCACTCTTGGTGTCAAGTCGTCTCCTCTTGGGGGAAGAGGTGTCGGTATGAGGCCGACCATGGATGGTGGCGCCACCCCTCTTGGTGCCCACCTCCATGTTTGTGTAAACCTCTTTTTGGTTCTTGCTTCCTTTCGCTCGAAAGAATGGATGTTCGTTTGAATTCTTCAAAATTCGGATCATCATATCACGACCTGGGTGTCCCAGTCTGTCGTGCCAAAGCATATATATGTCTGAGTCCCATAGGTCATCTCTTATGACATGGTGTGACTCTACAACTCTCATAGTTGTAATACATAGCCCATTTGGCTGACACATGAGCTTCTCTAGTATTCGGTTTCTGCCAGAATCACTAGAGGTAATGCATATATATATATATTCCATTCCATTCTCACAATGAGTATTGATATGAAATCCGTTGGCTCGGATGTCTCGACTACTCAGTAGGGTCCTGGGAGCCCTAGGAGCATAGAGAACATCATCGATTATGAGTTTTATTCCATTTGGCAACAAAAGTTGGGCTTTCCCTCACCCTTGGATGAAATCCGAAGACCCACCCATCATTGTGGTTAGCGATGTTCGACAAGGCATAAAGTCGATGAAGAGTTGTCTGTGACGAAGAATGGTATGTGTGGTTCCGCTATCAATGAGGCATTCAAGCTTTCCTGGAAACATACCTACAAGAAAACAAGTCTTGTATAAGGAAAGATCGAAAAATTAACTCAAATTTTTTTCTAGGGATATGCCTTCGACCCATCGAAACACCCCCTCGGGTTTTCCTCAGGTTTTGGCCTTCCTCGGGAAAACTGACATCCGAGTACTTAAATAGGCATAACTTTGTCTAGAAAATAGCTTTTGATGTTCCGGATGAAGTTCTAGAAACTAGATATCCGTAGCTTTCCTAGAATATAATACTCATTTGCTGGATCGTTCTGAATCAATCCCAGATTCATGTCAAAGCTAAGCAATCTGCACAGCCAAATACGTTATGTCGGTTTCAGACCTCTGTCTTGTAAAATGAGCATAACCTTTTCTAGAAAATAGATATCGATGAGATGGACATAGTTCTAAAAATTAGAAGTTCGTATCTTTTCAGCCATATGTCATCCATATGTTGGTTTATTCTGGAAAAATTCCAGTTTGTCGTCGAAGTCAACTAATCTGCAGAGCAGATTCTGTTGTGCCCTGTTTCTGACCTTTGTCCAGTAAAACAGGTATAACTTTTTCTAGAAATTATCTATTGACAATCATAAGGTAGTTCTTAAAACTAGACATCCGAACCTTTTCAGCCATATGCCACTCATATGCTGAATATTTCTGAGAAATTCTCAGTTCTTTGTCGAAGCTGGCTGATAGTGCAGCAGATTCTGTTTTCTGCGTTTTTGGGGATTTATAGCACTCTTAACTATCCCAATAGATACATGGACGAATTTGCAAGTTTGCTAGGACATCTAAAGTTGTTTGGGTAGCTCTTTTCACTTATGACCAGGTGAAGAGAGATCAATATAGGTGAGACATAAAGTCCGCTCAAATACCTTTATTGAAATCTCTTGTCCTAGACATCACAAGTTACTAAGGTGAGCCCCAGTAGACGATAGGTTTGTAGCAACCACAAAATATGTATATTACACAGAAAATGTAGACAAGCTTGTTATTAATAAGCCAAAACAATGCCTTTATTAATAATGCCAACGAGTTACATCAAAGTTTACTAATCCAGAAATTTGATGAATTACAATGTCAATAATAAGACTTAGGCCACATGCCTTTATTAATGGAAAACATAAAGCTCTAATCAAAATTCGGTGTCTTAGAAATTGAGTCTTTGCCAATTCTGAAGCTTGCTTTAACGAGATTAGCCTCTGCTCCATCTCTTTCTTCTCTTTCATTGTAGTGAGCTTCTAATGCAAGCTTTTCGCGGTAGGCTTTGTAGTGATCTGCAAGTCCCTTGCTTGCTCTACAGTTCCTGAACCAGTGGTTGCTTGCTCCACACCTGTGGCAAACGCCATCACCACGCTTTTTTCCCTTGTCTCGAGATTGTTGGACTTTGGCCTTGCCTTTGTCAACAGTGGCGCCACCTTTTTGGCTGCCATGGCCACCATGGCCTTCACAACCTCTGTTGGTGGCTCCCTTCTCACGGTTTCCATATGATCTGTGGTCCGTCTCTTGGCGGTTGTAGGGACCTTGACGTCTCTCACGTTTTCCTTTTCTTCTAGGGTTCCGCTCCTTGCACCTTGCACTTCCATAGTTCGCTTCAGGAACTCTCTTTGTCCCCAAAGGCCTTGAACTATTGTTCACAAGTACACTATTCTACTTCTATGCAACAGACAGAATCTGTATAAGCTGATTGTACGTTGTGATATTCCTAGTCAGTACCTCATTACGGTGTTGGTTGGCAAGTATTCTTGCAGCGACCGGGAATGTAGAGAGTGTTTTCTCGAGCATATCTGCTTCAGTCACATCCTGATTACAGTATTAAAGCATGGGTCGAAGCTTGAGCATTTCAGCATCAAAATCTGCTATGCTCTTGAAGTCTTGGAACCTAATGTGGGTCCACTTGTCCTTCAGATCCGGGAGTAGGGTGTCTGCAATATTTCCAAATCTCTCAGCGAGGGCAATCCACAATGCTCTAGGGTCATTTACGTTCAAGTATTTCCATAGCAGTGGTGCCTCAAGGTGGCGTTTCATGATAATGATAGCTTGCGCCTTCGCAGCTAAAGTCGGTGGAAACGCAAGATCTGGATTATCTGGCTCAATCGTGGGGAGTATAGATTTTGCTGTCAACGCATTCTTGACATCTCCACACCAACGATGATACTCGAGGTCTCTTTGGTCCAATTGACCAAAATCGAGTTTTGTTTCAGAAATCCTGAAAATAAATAGAAGATATATTAGTTTCACAGTCGTAAAAGACTTCCTCGACAACTAATTAGTTTTCCAATCGTCTTTGGATTAGTACTTCACTTTGAAGTATGTGGTCTCACGAACAATCTTTGTTCGTCTTAATCGATGCTTTTCTTTATGAACACTCTTAGTTCAAATCGATTATGTGAACGTTCTTAATTCACTTATGAACGCTCTTAGTTCATGTGGGAACGCTCTTAGTTCCATAAATGCCCACCTTCAAGAAATGTGCGGGATGAGATGTTATCTCGAAATCCCTACGGAAAAATTCAAATTTCCCAAAAGAGTAGGTTATTTTGAAAAAGACAAAGTTGAGTTTATAAAACTTACTTGTTATTACAGAACAATTCTTTTTCTTCCTCTTTTCTCTTTGGGATAACAGCGGCAGTCGACGGCAGTGGAGTCGGCGGTGGTGCTCGATTTTAGGGTTTCGTGCTGATAATGTGTTTTAGGAAATAAGAATATGGAGAGAATAGTTTGAAACAATGAATTCTGTGGCTTTATTAATGAAGGAGCAACTCCTATATATAGGAGAGTACACGAGGTACAATCAGGAAAGTAATCGTATTACAATACTGGATAAAATATACTTGCCATATCCTGTAATTTCCACCATAACTAGGAACATCAAATATCGTACAACATAACCATTATTCATATTAGAGAGCAAACAACGTGTCTATTTTGGCTGTGAAATGGAAAAGATCTGGTCGAGTCTAAACCTAATCATGTGAAATGGCCGAAAGCACAACTACGGATGCATTGACTGTACAAATTTTTCATTCAATCACCATGTTAATGTAGGGACCATAAAATGACTCGTATGATTTTAAACATCATTAGCCTATAGTTGGATGGTATTTGATATCACAATTATTAAAAGGTCAAGTTGAAGTAAGTACAAGGAGAAAGTGCAAGAGGAAGATGAAATTAGTTCATATATACTAACAGCAGGTTGAGACACAACAGAGCTTGTATAACAGGCACAAGTCAAAGGTTTCATGTCATCTAAAACACCTCAACTTACAAAGGAAAGGCACACCAATACAGAGAACACATTATTACCCTTCATCTGAGCCAAAGAACACATTATTACCCTTCACTACTAGTACTAGCCTCCAACCTAAATTCTAGAGTCACCTGTGAGTCTTCATCTGAGCCAAAGAACCGGCGAAGCTTTAGAAGAAAGCCCTACTCCCATAAAACACACGGGAGCCATTTGACTTTGGTGTCGGTAAATTCTGCTCAGAGCTCGAATTTCCTGAACTGGTTGGTGATTCTATGTCCAAAGGAAGCTTCATTTTAGCCAAAGACTCGGTGAATTGCTGCATGCTTTTCATGTACATGTCAACAAAATCCTGCTGCGACACATTTTGCTCTGGAATGTTGACAGTGACAACAGGCTTTGAGAATGTATCAGTTGGCACCGCACCAGATGAATCAGTCTCACCATCTTTAACATCGGCCCTTTTCTCTTTTGAAGCCGAGACCTGTTCCTGACTTAGAGATTCTGAAGTTGCTGGAGTATCAGATGACTCTGAGCATGCAGGGACTGATGCAGATGAAACCCCATTAGTTGACACACTGCTCGGGGGTGAGTCAAGCTTTTGAGCCTGAATGGATTCAAAAGCCGTTGAGAAGCTTTCTCCAGCATGAACACCCACTTCTGAACCAAGATGAGTTTCAGTATCAGCAGTGACAAAGCTCCCAGAGCTCTGAGACTCAAACTCAGAACAAGGGATCTTGATATACTCCGAAACCATCATCTGGTCTTCATTGGCAATATCTGGGTCTGGGAACTCTATCTTATCTAATTCATCACAAGGAATAGAGTCAGTTATCTCGGTGTATTCCATAACAGGATTTGAGGCCAAGGACATCACTTCAGGTGACTCTCCAGCATAAGCGAGAGACAATTTCACAAACCCTGCTGGGGAATGGAAGAGATCGGTCGAAGAAAGAGTGAACTCTTTCTCTAACTTCCCATTCTTGACGAGGACCTCTGACATAGGCACCAAAGCAAACCCCAGCAACTGATCTTCAAGATAGTTCTTTACCCTGCTCAACATCCAAATTTCACATTTGACCGAGGAATCAACCGTTCGAACATTGAGCTGGACCTTGTCATCAAAGACAGGATTCTGACCACCACCATTAATGGTTTTGGTGGATACAGTCCTTTCTGGGTCACTTGTCAGGCATAGCTTTGCATACACATCTTGCTTGTGATAAATGCAGATGTTGTGGATGTCCCTAGCCTGATGAACATAAACCTCAACAACACCAATGAAGTCCTCAGAATTACCAACATTGTTTTCCTGTCTATTGACATCAGTTCCATTAGAGTATGGCCCATTGTTGGTGCGCATGAAACTGTCAGATTTCTGCTTCTCTGGTTCCGGAACAGCGCAGGTTTTGAATGGAGACACAACAGATTGGGGGGAATCCATGATAACACCCAGGAAACTACCTGACAAAGCCAAGAATTGGTTTTACAAGTCGGTCCAGATAAAAATGCTAAAACTAAAAGTTCATACTCCATCTTGATAGAAGCAAAATTTAAGACATTTCTGAAGCCGGTCCATATCGAAAATGCTAGAAACTTGAAAGACAATTTCCAATCCTAGGCAGGTTAAAGCCCGATAGTGACCAATAATACTTATCTTATGAATATATGATGCTTAGAAATCATAAGTACAACACAAACAACCACAGCCACATATAAATGGATATAATCGTCCTCATTGTCTTGAAAGTAACACAAAATTTTGACTTTCCAATTTTAGAAGCTAAGCACTTGTCCAAAACACAGTCCAAACATTAAGCAACACTAGAAATGAAGCATTAACAAACCATAATTTCAGCCACAAGTAAAACAAAGACACCCAAGTTCCTCACGAACAACTTCAACAACTCAAACCCTTACCTTGTAAAAATTTCAGCTAACCCTGAACTTGAACCAACTCAAGACTCTGAAATCCCTAGGAAAGACCCAGAATTTAGCCCCAAAAACCCAAACCTGAGCTGTGATGAACTAAATTCTCAAAACCCAGAAGCCAAAACCCCCCAAATAGATACCCCAACACTTAAAGCCAAGACCTTTAACAACACTAATGCAAAGATAGATAGATATTAACAGATACCAATAAAGCTACCTACTACTATAGTACACAGCAGCCGCTACCGGAATCCAAGGGAGTGAAACAGGGAAAGCAAATCAAGCACAGTGACCAAGATCACAAACTTAACAGTTCAAACCCTTTGAAGCACTCAAAGAGCAAGCGACAACAAATTCAAACCAGTAGATACCAAAAGAGCTTTAGTAAGATAATAAGTAAAGAAAAGCTGAGATGGGTATTGTTGTTCTTTTCTTCCTTGCCTTTGGCTCTTTAGGGCTCCAAAGTCAAACAGATTAGCTCGAAATTCGTGGCTCTAATCCGAGATCCGTTACAAAGTTACTGTTACTCTGTCAAGAATTGGAGATGTGCGCTCTGTTTTTTCTTCCAGAAAGGGAATAAAAATAGGGACTGGAAAATAAGAATATAATAAGAATGATAAAGAAAAGCAAAGGAGGAGAAAGAGGGGAAGTGTGTTGAAGCTTGTCGGTTCTGGAGTTGGGTATTTGGAGGATTATAAATAAATGGAGAAAATTTACTGTATGATCCCAAAGAGAGAGAAGAAGGGAAGAAGGGGATCGGCTTGGCAGAGACACCGTCCCACGCGTTGGAGTGAGGCGTACCAATCGCAGGCGACTTGGGTGCGCTTGGTGGTGGGGACATGGAACACATGTCGCGGAACTAAACTGTGTGGAGCATTCGCTTTAGAGGTTATTTTTATTGGTTCTAATTTTAGAGAATTTTTTCTCACTGAGAAATTACAGTGTTACAATCAATCAACTTACTCTAAAACCATTCACCCAAAATCAAATGATCTGTCATATTTTCTTTCCCTTTTTGCCCCGCCTCACCCTCTCTCTCTCTCGGCAAAGACCAAAAACAGTAGCAGCACTGCATAACGACTCCGCCATTTCCAACCTCGCCTTCTCCCCTCAAATCACGCTCGCCGACCTCCGAGCCTCACTCTCCGTCGTGCCGCTTAACGTGTTAGAAACTCTGTAATACAAGGATTGTAAATGCAGATTGAACAAAACAAGTGGGGAATCGTCATCCTTATTATCAAGCTGTACTGGTCTTATAAAGCCAGTGAAAAACCTAAACAGAACGTAAACATGCAGCCCACGATTAGCTCAACTAACGTAATCGTGGTAAGTGTACTGGAATACAAAAACATCCCTATCTACTACTCCACTACTGGAGTCTTATTCGAACTGAACAACTTCAGTCCTGGAATTCAGCAACTAACTTAACAAACCCTCCCTTAAACTAATTGCAGTCTGCAATTAGTTTACATCAGGTACTTCACATACCCCAAGCTGCACACGAAGCTTCTGAAACAGATCCAGCTTCAATGGCTTGGTTAACACATCTGCAATTTGATCTTGTGTCCCACAATAAACCAGCTCAATAATTTCATCTTTAGTGAGATCTCTTAAGAAATGAAATCGCACGTCAATGTGCTTACTTCGACCGTGCATGACTGGATTCTTTGACAGCTTGATAGCAGAAGAGTTATCACACATTATCAGAGTTCTACCTTCTTGTGCATACCCCAACTCCTTCAAAATCCTTCTCATCCAAATGGCTTGACACGCACAACCAGCTGCTGCAATGAACTCAGCTTCTGTTGTGGAGAGAGTAACAATGGGTTGCTTCTTTGAGGACCAAGCAACAGCTCCACCATTAATTAAAAACACATACCCTGAGGTGCTTTTCCTGTCTTCCACATCTCCGGCGTAGTCACTGTCGGTGTACGCTATCACCTCTTCATCTCCTCCTCTCTTATACATAATGCCATAGTTGATAGTTCCCTTCAGGTACCTGAGGATTCTTTTAGCAGCCTGAGCATGCAGCTCAGTTGGTTTAGACATAAACCGACTAATTAGACTTACAGAGAGCATCAAATCTGGTCTTGTTGTTGTAATGTACATCAAGCTGCCAACCATTTGTTTGAAGTGTGTTTCATCCACCTTGACTCCTTCTTCATCTCTGCACAACCTGTGTCCTGGTACGATAGGATTGCATACATAATTGCTATCCTCCATGCCAAAACGCCTCAGAATCTCCATTGCATACTTCCTTTGGCATATATAAATCCCATCTGATCTTTGTAGTACCTCTATTCCCAGAAAGAACCTCAGCTTCCCTAAATCTGTCATATCAAATTCCTTTTGCATGGATGCCTTGAAAACACTCATCATAAGCTCATCATTTCCAGTATATATGAGATCATCTACATATACACTGACAATAAGAACCTTACTTTCCTTACTCCATTTGAAGAAGAGTGTTTGTTCATTCTGACTCTTCTGAAAGCCTTCATTCACAAAGTATGACTCAATACGGCTAAACCAAGCTCGTGGAGCTTGTTTTAAACCATACAAAGCTTTGTGAAGTTTATAGACCATGTGCTCACTGCCTTTCTTCTCATACCCTTTAGGCTGTTCTACATACACATCTTCATTCAAGTTACCATGCAGGAACGCAGATTTGACATCAAGTTGGTTGATCTTCCATCCTCGTTGTGCAGCAAGTGCTATCACCATCCTCACAGTATCCATCCTAGCCACTGGTGCAAAGACCTCAGTGTAGTCAATTCCATGCTCCTGTGAGTAGCCTTTGGCCACTAGCCGTGCCTTAAATTTATCTACATCACCATGCTCATTGAACTTAGTTTTGTAGATCCATTTAACTCCTATCCTCTTTGCACCTTCTGGTAGCACAGATAATTCCCAGGTCTGATTCCTTTCAATAGCTTTGATTTCGGCCTCCATTGCTTGTCTCCACTTCAAGGACTTTACTGCTTCCTCAAAGTTGATTGGATCAGCTGAATCAATCAATGCCATGTTCACAACATCCTCTCCTTCAGATAAGCCTTCTCCTGAAGTATAATCCTCCATCCACATAGGAGGCTGTCTGACTCTGCCCTCCCTAGCATTCACAGCTCCAGTTTCTGTACCCGGAGTGATATTATCAACAGCATCCACTTCTTCTCCCTCTTCTCTGCTTGCTTCACTTTCATTCTCATCATCTGCATTGCTCTCACTGTCTCCCCATTCTAGATCCATTAGTATCTCTTCTTTATGGCTTGCATTCCAGTCCCATTGACTACCTTCCTCAAAGATCACATCACGGCTCACTATAACCTTCTTAGTACTGGGATCATACAGTCTGTACCCTTTAGATTCTGCACTAACACCCAGAAGCACACAACTGACACTCTTGTCCTCCAGCTTAGTTCTTCTGGCATCTGGTATGTGGACATGTCCCACACAACCAAACACCCTAAAGTGTTCCACTGATGGTTTCTCCCCACTCCAAGCCTCCTCTGGAGTTACATCTTTAACAGACATGGTAGGTGATCTATTCAGAACATATACAGTCCATTTCACAGCTTCAGGCCAGAAGGTTTTAGGGACCTTCTTCTCTGACAACATTGCTCGGACAAGGTTCATCACTGTCCTATTCTTTCGCTCAGCTACCCCATTGTGTTGTGGAGTATAGGCAGTAGTTAATTGCCTTTTTATCCCATTCTTCTCACATAACTCATTGAACTCCATAGAATTAAACTCACCTCCCCTATCTGTACGTAAGCATTTAAGGGGCAAACCAACTTCCTTTTCCACAAGCATCTTAAAGCACTTAAAGTAAGAGAATGCTTCTGATTTTTCTAACAGAAAATATGTCCATGCCTTTCTAGAATAATCATCTATGAAGCACAAGATGTACCTCTTTTTTCTGTTAGAGGCTGGAGTGATAGGACCACATAGATCTGCATGGACCAATTGCAGGCGTTCAGAAGCTCTCCATTTGCTTTTCTTAGGAATTGAGTCACGCCGTTGCTTGCCTTTCACGCAATCCTTGCATACCACTGTGGAAGGTGATAACTGTGGTAGACCTTGAACCATTTTCTTGAGCTGTAATGTCCTCATGCCTTTTTGACTGAGGTGGGCATACCTGCAGTGCCACAAATGAGATAGGTCCTGAGCAGTGGCTTGAAAACATGACTCCTTGGCTTGAGACTGAGCAAACAACACGAACATTCTGTTAGTTGTCATGTTGGTTTCGATGATCAAGCCTCTGTGGGGATGATAGATCCGACACATTCCTGATTGGATCAAAATGGCCAAACCTTTCTCCTGGAGTTGACCTATACTCAAGAGATTATTCTTGAGTTCAGGCACAAAGAACACTTCAGTGATCACATGTTGTACCCCATTCACCTTCAGCTTCACATTCCCTTTTCCAAGCACATTCATTCTGGTATTGTTACCAAGTTTAACCAGATGTCTGAAGGCTTCATCCATCTCACTGAAAGCTGATCTGTCTCCACACATGTGATTCGAACAGCCTGAGTCTAAGAACCAGGCTTCTTCTCCTTTTGCATTGTGCATCTCTACGTAGGACATCAGCAACAACTCTTCTTCGTCATTGAATTCAGCATAATTTGCCTCCTTGTTCCATGCAGGACACTCATACTGATAATGCCCTAGTTTATGGCATTTGAAGCACTCTATGGTGGCTTTGATGTATGCATGTTGACTCCCTCGGCCTCTTCCCCTACCTCTGTAGCCACCCCTTCCTCGACCTCTGCTTCCAAACCTTTCTTCAGATGACACCTTGAGAGCTTGATCTTCAGTATTCTGCCTTTGAAATTTTTGTTCATGAACAATGAGTGAGCTTTGCAGCTCATCAATGGAAAGCTCATCTATATCCTTTGATTCTTCTATTGAGCAGACTATGTAATTGAACCTTTCAGTTAGAGATCGTAGTATCTTTTCAACCACATCCACATCTGTCAATATGTCTCCATTTATACGCCTCTTGTTCACTACAGACATTACTCTAGAAAAGTAGTCTGTAACAGACTCACCAGTTTTCATCTCTAGAGTTTCATAATCCCTTCGCAAGGCTTGAAGGATGGATCTTTTCACACGTGCACTCCCTTCATACTTCTTCTTCATGGACTCCCAGATGTCTCTGGAAGTATCCTTCTTCAGTATTGTCTCCAGAATCGTTCTGTCAATTGCCTGAAACAGGTAATTTTTCACCTTCATATCCTTCAACTTTAGCTCCTGGATTGCTTTGTGTTGTTCTTCTGCTGCTTTGCGTTGTGCTTCAGAAGTTTGTCCTCCTCCTGTTGTGACTGCAGAAAATGATCTTGACTCTACTGCTTGTGGTTCTTCTGAGATTCCATGCTCTATTAAATCCCAATACTCTTTAGAACGGAGGAAATTTTCCATCAGCATGGCCCAATGGTCGTAGTGACCATCAAACCTTGGGATCGCAGGCTGAACAAAGCTTCCTTCAGTGGCCATGGCTTCCTTCGTTCCTATCTCTCTGTTTCTTTCTCTTCGTGTTTCACTCCTCTGAGAATCCGCAGATTCTTGCTATATCTCAATCAGGCCCCTACAGTGGGGCTCTGATACCACTTGTTAGAAACTCTGTAATACAAGGATTGTAAATGCAGATTGAACAAAACAAGTGGGGAATCGTCATCCTTATTATCAAGCTGTACTGGTCTTATAAAGCCAGTGAAAAACCTAAACAGAACGTAAACATGCAGCCCACGATTAGCTCAACTAACGTAATCGTGGTAAGTGTACTGGAATACAAAAACATCCCTATCTACTACTCCACTACTGGAGTCTTATTCGAACTGAACAACTTCAGTCCTGGAATTCAGCAACTAACTTAACATAACGCTCGCCGAAGTCGAGTTGCTCCGCGGCTTCAGCCTCCACGCCGCCGATTAGGTTTTGATTCCCTAGCAATATTTCTAGGATTTTGTTCTAATTTTTTCTGATTTTCACGTTTCAATTATGAGAAATTGGTTGTTCATACAGTTTGAGAACCAATGGATCCGGATCTGTACGTGGGGTTGGTCAGAGGAGACACGTCAATGTGCGAAGATTGAGATCTACGTGCCAACAAACTCTGGCTCTTTGCCCACCAAACTCAGAGGAAATGGTAACACATATTCATTACAAAAAATAATTTCGAATGCTTCTGATACTTTCAGCAGTTCAAATGAACATTTTTCTTTTTGAGCAGACTCTCTTGAATGGAATTGACAAAGGGGATATAATAAGTAGTGGTGCAGCTCAAGTGTCTAAAATGGAAGGAACTCAGTAGATTTTACACAAACAAGAAGAACGAAGCTTGGTAGTTTACCTGATCAATCTGTTTTAAAATCGTGCATGTATATAATATATTTCCAGTTGGGGACTGACTTGTAAAACTTAATTGTTTGAGCAAGAAGTAGAGAAGACATACCGCTGTCTAATGTTGATTCAAAAGATGAATCAATTGTTGGCTCAAAAGGTGGTTTTTCGAGATCAGGAGACGTACTCAGAGAACAGGTTTATAGCTGAAGGTATGTACAAATCTTTTGTGATTGAATTGCACTACTTACTTGCTAGTGTTAGTTATATTTGATTGGATGGGAAATGGTGATCCATATATTCTGTATTGCCTTGTGGTGTGTGAAAAATTGGTAAACTCAGGTTGAGTTGTCATGAACTACTGGTTTTCTCTTTCTTTTCAAAATTTATAAGTGCTTCTGCATTTTGATGACGTGTATGTTTAGGACCTCTTCCTGGAATTCATATTATCCTCGATCTATTCTAGCATGGTATTGGATGATCAATAAACAATTTACATGATTGAATTGGAGGAGACTGTAGTGACAGTATATGAAGCATTATTGCCTAATCATTATGATACTATCAAGATTTCTGTGTGTCATTTTGAACTGAAATCAGAGCATTTTTGTTTAAAAGATGTATATCGTTATTTAGTAGTAGTCTATAACTATAATAAGAGGATTATTCAGTTCGTGAAACTTTATCTTGTATATACATTAGCTCAGCGCAACCTGAATGTAAGCTTGCCTCAAGCTGGAGATCATTTTGTACAATGGAACAAGTTTAATAAGTGTGCGATCACTTGCTTGCTTGTCGATGTTGATTGGACACTCTGATGAACCTCAACTGAAACTCAATTGACCCTCAACTGAGTATCAGTTGAACGTGAACTAGTTTATTGGAAATTTGTTTACTTGAAGTGGCCGTGGAGCTTCTGGTGAATATATACCTTCAAGTCTTCCACACTTATTTGAATTTGCTGCAAGTGCTGGTTTCGTTTGTTATCTTGAGCTACTTTTACGTTTCTGGGTTGTTGATACAGTTTTTTTTTGTTGATATCATATTGTTGTTATATGAATGATTCATTTTGTGGTGTATTGTCTGTTATGATTATAGGTTGTGGTAAATTGGTATGGATGGGAAGGTGAATGGGGCTATTGAAACATATTTTGAGTCTAGTACGGTGAAGAAGCAGTTGCACACAAATATAGATTGCACACCAAATGTTCGACGAAATGCTTGACACTGAGTTGAACGTCAACTGAGTATCAATTGAACGCCAACTGACACTCAGTGGATCCTCGACTGACACTCAGTGGACCGTCAACTGACACTCAGTTGAAGTTCAACTGGCACTCAGTTGAAGTTCAACTAAGTGTTTGTTAAGGTGTATTACATTATGTTATTTGAGGTGCACCTTTTTTTTTCTTTCATGGAATGTCGTTCAAGATATGGATCCTTAGTTTGTTTCTCACTTTCTCGGTGTACCTTTACACATCAAGATGAAGGGCTTGACAAATTGGAGGAGACTGTAGTGAGCACAAAACATATTGCATTGGTTGTTATGGTTTTGATTATGGTTTCTTTGTTTATGTTCTTAAGTAATTATGTTTTAAGAAAACAATTGATGTATTGGTTTTGTTCTAGGGCTCCATAGTTTCTGCTTTCGTGGTAAATTATTCATGACTTGGTTGATAATTAGTTAATGTTCTTACACAGCTGGGTTAGACTTGTGGAATGATTAAGACCTTATACGGATGATACAGAAGTTGAGCTTGGGCAAAAGGGAGTAAAAAGTCTACTGGCAGTCCCTATAAGGTAATTGTTATGGGTTTCTTTTCCAACATTAGGCTAGCGTATGTTTGCTCAATCTTCTTATCTACTCTACTTCCTAAGAAGATGTAGATACAGTAATGTCTAATAGTCGGTTCAAGTTGTCTCATAAGTAGTACACATTAATAGACATCCATGTATTACATAGATGTTCAGAAGCAATGACTGAATTTGTTTAATGCTACATCAGTACAGAAAAATGTAGATAAGATAATTGTTGTGAAATAAAATGCTACTCTCAACTGACCATCAGTTGAACCTCAACTGAGTATCAAGTAACCCTCAACAGAGTATCAGTTGAACCAACTTCAACTTAGTACCAGTTGACGCTCAACTTAGTATCAGTTGACGATCAACTTAGTATCAGTTGACCCTCAACTGATTATCACTTGACCCTCACTTGAGTTTCAGTTAACACTTTATCTTAGCTTCGTAGCTGCATTTTATTTTGAGTAATTGTCTTGTTTGATTTTGGGGGTTATAATATCTCTCATTTGAGATGCTTGGACAACTCTCACTACGTGAATTCATATGAGTGATATGTTGATATGATGTGTTGCTTTTGGTTGGTGGAGGCTACAGAGGAATATGAGTTTCTTCCTTCTTGAGACTCCATTTTGCCATGCATCATATGCTGTTAAGTATACATGAATGTGGTCTTTCGAAATAAGTTTCAGCTAGTCAGAATTGTTGCATTACTTATAGCCATCGGAAGTCATTTGCAACTTGCAATAGTCATAATCTGTGGTTATTTTTGCAGCCTGCATTTCAAAATATGAACTGTATATCATTACTTGAAGTTCTAATTTCAAAATATTGTAACCTTTTGGTTAGCCTCTTGGAATGAAATTCCTGGTTATCGACTTTGTGTTTCTTAGGTGTAACTAGCTATATATGTTTTTATGTGATGTGCAATTGATTTCTAACTCGCAATACTGGAGCTATGTACGTATCTATTTAGACAAGAATCATACCATGCTACTTATAATGTAGACAACGTTGATACATGATATATGTTGAACTAACATTTCATCATTGTTCACTTGCAGGGGTGGGTTTGGACGGTGATGAGGGCTATTGCAGCGATTTGAGAGATGCATGAAAGGTGTTCGACAAAATGCCTAAACCAGGTTTACATGCATGGAACACGATGATAATTGCATATTCTCGTTGGCATTGTCTATATGACGCTCTGACTTTGTAATTAGGGATGATATCAAAGGGAGTAGTCAAACCGGAAAGCATAATCGGATAGTAGTTTGTTCTTTGTATTCTAATGCCTCACTATGTATTTGATATCATTTATTTTCTTTATTCTTATGTATTGTATTGCCGGTAATAGTTTATGAGAATGTAGTTCAATTTGTATGCTAAAGTGGTTGTAGATTATTATGATTTATGTTGTCCAAGTCGAAAGAGGTGCTGAAAGTGGTTACAAATGTTAAATTGTGTATCAGGTTACCATAAACTAAGTATCAGTTGAACCTGAACTGACACTCAGTTGAACGTCAACTGGGTATCAGTTGACCTTCAACTGATACTCAGATGATCCTCAACTGAGTATCAGTTGAATGTCAACTCAGTTGAGTGTCAGCGGACCCTCAACTGAGTGTCAGCTTACTCTCAGTTTAGTGTTAAGTGAGTATTTATTTGTTTAGGGTAAATTGATACTTAGTTGAGGATAAACAGTCAATGGTCGAAGTCAACGGGTCAACAGTCAAAGTCAACGGTCAAAATCAATGAAATTCGGTCGTCGAAATTTGATCAAAGTTGTCGGAATCCGGTCAACGGTCAACGCCGGTGGTTAACGGTCAACACCGCCGAAGTCAAGTCAACAATTAATGAAGAGGTGATGAGAGAGTAATAGTATTGGGTAATTCATCAATTAAAATGAGGTTAGGCTAGTCTTTTACCTAATTAGTAGGATAGTGAGAATTTTGAATATTTTGCTAGGGTAGTGGAAATTTTGAATATTTTTCTTGGGTTTTGGGGAAAGACTCATTCGCTTTATTTAGTTTATTGGATTTTTTTGTGCCAGTTTAGTGCTTTGATTTTTTTTTCTTTTTGGTTAAAAGAGCTTATAATATGTATCAATGAAATAAATAATGTTATTATTATAAACGAACGCTTATGAGATATGAGAGAATAGACTATTCTTAAGTTAATTTAGAGAAACTCTACACCAGTTCACGAATATTATATTAAATAAGAACAAGGTTCAAAAAAGCGTTAGACAGTATTAGGCGATTCAGTTACTGTTTAGCGCCTAATAATTTAGGCGAAGTTTAATCAGTAATTAGATAAATTATTATATATATAATTAATTGTATATATGGTATATTATAATATAAATAATAAAAAAAAATTATAAAGAAATATCATCAAAAAATTTAAAACACATTGTCTCATAAATAATGGTTATCAAATAATAGTTTAAAATTTTAAATTCAAATAAAAGCACATACAAATATGAAAAATAATAAAAACTAAAAATAGAATAGAATAAAAAAAGGTTTGGATGGTGAAGAAAAAATATAAGGCAGAGCATTTTCTAACCTCCTACCTTCAGTCAATGGTGGAAATTCACATTAAAAATCAATCTAAAGGTCAACTCCCTTCCTCACTTGTCCTTTTGTGTAGACGAGAAGCTCAATGCCCCTCCTCTTCCCTCTTCTTCTATCCGATAAAATCAATGCCCCAAACGGTCTCTCCTCTCATTTCTCACTCATCATCATCATCTTCATCTTCTACTACTACTACTCCTTTAGAGTCACACACACAGAGACCGAAAAGCCATGACTTATTCACCTCCGTCACTCTCTCTCAAGCTCTCTTGGCTCACGCCATCATCTCATCATCTAATGGCTCTACTCACTCCTCTTTCTCCATCCCTCTCCTCGCCTTCTTCAGCCTCAAGTCCACCACCTCATCGGTAAGAGCAAGCGGTGTGGCGAGCAGCAGCGTGCGGTGGCAACGCCGGCGAACAACGAGCGACGATAGCGACCGTTGTGCAGCGGCGAATGGCTAGCGACAACAGCGAGCGAGAGGCGCCAAGAGACCAGTGAGGGAGAGACGAGACCGTTTTTTGGTGATTAATCCTGAAATTTTATCCTCTTTAAATTAAAACAAAAAAAAATTGAAAATTGTATTCAAAATTCTAGCCTAGGCGCTCTGAACTCCCACCTAAACGCTAGGCACTCCGCTTAATTGCCGCCTAATCGGCCACAGCCCATGTTGATCGCCCAGCACCAAATTTCATCGTTCTGCTTGGTTTTTCCACCTAGGCGGTCTAGGCATCCATTTTTTCGAACACTGAATAAGAACAATAAGTAACTGAGATATGCCCCACACGAAAAAGACGAATATTAACATGGATAAACCAAAGTAATATTCCCCTAAAAAATTAGTAAACCTAGCCAGAAAAGACATGACCCTCTCTGCAATGACAAACCAAACACCTAGATCTCAGACTTGATAGCAGACATAGACAAGCCCAAAGAGCCCAGCCCACTCACTAGAGTAAGCTAAAGCCCCATAGCTCAACACATAGTCAATCCAGACCATGTAGACCTTAAGGGTACCTAAAGGGAGATCGGTAAGGCTCAGCCATTAGCCCACTCAAGACACACTCAAGACCGTGAATCTTCTTTCTCTATTGCCGCTGCCCCGATCGAGACAAGCTAAAACACACCACAGCAAGGCTAAAGCCCCGAACGCCGCACTAAAGAACCACATCGACAATAAAGACGACCGCCAAGATATCCCTATGGACAAGCTAACAAAACTTGTCTAAACCTAGCCACTCTATGAACACTATGGGAAACCTGCTGAAGTGACAACCACTTAACTCGAGGCCCATAAAACCACTAGACGCCACCTTACGAGGGCGACTGACGCCACGCAGATTAAAGGCGGCCTCATCATGGCCGTAAACCTTCATCAGAGACTAAAGCAAGAAGATATCAAAATCAACACCCTCAGAGATCAATTCGACCTCCCAACGAGATCGTGGAGCCATCATAACACAGGGAACAACACCAGCGAGACGACATTGAGTGGTCTGCCACACATGAGGTGTTGTTGTTGGCTTCCATAGGCGACAAAAGGTGGAGAGATGGTGAAGGCCAAGAAACCCTAGGATAGCCATCTCACTTTGTAGAGTTTTGATGTTTGCGTCTACTAAGTTGAACATCTTTGCCCGGCTAGATACGTTCTTTTCCCGTAACATTTGAAAAGTTACCCTAGGAGAAGTTGGGTTAGCTTGCTCTAAGATCCACCACTTAAACCAACTCGATCAAAAAAATATATCATTATTTAAGTTATAAACGATGATATTACTTACACATGCTGAGAGATCATGGATTCAATTCACCATAAGCCGATTTCCAGTGGTTGAGTGTTACCAAAAAAAATTATAAACGATGGTGAGAAGGATTTTTCTAGTACTCCTTGAGCTTGATTAAGTGGGACTCAGCTCATTAATCATGTTGATCTGTTACATAAACATTTATATTTATATAATCATATAAATTTATAGTCTGGCTAAGTTTTATTATATAAAAAAGAATGAACTTGCAGAGCTATACTAGTTCTGCGAGGGCTACTAGAGAGTCCTCGCCTTTGGCGTTTGCCCACCCTCCCATACTTCTAATGAAGCTCACATTCAGACGTGTTTCAAGGTCCGTAGGCACCCATCAATCAAGGTCACTCAAAATTCCTTTTAACTTCATCGTTGTAGTCTCTAATTTGTGGCTGGCGTTGGCAAGGATCTTATGTGTGGTGCTATCTTCAGTGTGATCCATGGAAGGTGGTTGGACGAGGCCAAAACGTGCCCGGATTAAGTGTGTACATAGAGTAGATAAGATTCCGATCTAATCCTTTGAGGATCGAGTTCCACTGAAGAATTTGGATTGCAATCGATGTTTGCCAGTAATTTTTTTGGTTTATTAATGCTAAAGAGTGTCATATGACAATAATATGAAGTTAGTTTAGACTAGGTTGAGCAGTGATCTCTATTCTTATTTTCTGTTTCGGATGATCATTATATACTCGGTATTACTCCGGTAATAAATTAGTTATAGTCTTTGCTAAAACAAAAAATTTTTCTTTTGAAAGAAAACTGATGATATTTAATTAGAGAAATCAAAAATTACAAATAGGGATTAACCATCCCTCCAATTCAGTGGGGATAGCTTCAATTCCAATCAAAAGCATACTGAGAAAGTAAAACACTTATAGCAAGTCTATGAGCCATTCAATTTACCTCTTTGTAAACATGACGAACACACACACCAGGTGTAATAACCCAGACTAAATTTTGACCTTTTACGATTCAAAGGAAGTTAGCCGCTGAGATAAATAGTTTTTACTGTTGATATTTATCGATATGTTTTGTTTGACTTTTATCGGATTTATATCTCGAGAAACTTTCTTAGAGAAAGTCGTAAACCTTGAGGAGACGAGAATGTGAACACATACAACAGCGAAATCAGAGTTACAACGAAGAAAATGTTGACATCGGAAGTTTTATTATGTTTTGACTTTCTGACAAATTTGCTTATTATAAATACCAAGTTGCCATTTTGGAAATAGGTAAGTTTCCATTTTTTTCTTTCTTCTCTCCCGGGTTTCTCTCTCTCTCTCTCTCTCTCTCTCGCACGAACTCGGTGACCGACAACCCATCGCCATCGGCTGACCACCAAACATGGCATCCACGGTGTCGAACTGACCACCTTGCCATCCTCTGCCTCTTTATAATAGCCTTGACCTTCACCTTACATCATTGAAGCTCGAATTTGGAGGAAACCGATTGAAAACCTTAAGAACCCTATAATTTGGGGTGATCTGAATAAGGAGACCTACTAGATTTTGTAGCTCTCTTACTTGTAAGTCTATTACATACCAAGAACACGTCTTAATTCCATTCGAGGAGGGAGAATCGAAGATTTGAAGATTTGGGGTTTTTTGAGTGTTTTTTACTTCAAAGGTAAATTCGACCATTTTCATGATGATTTGGACTTAGGTGTAGTTGAGAAAATTTTTGTTGGGTTAATTTTGGATAAGTTGAGCTTTGGTTCTCCGAAAAATTGATCAGTGGCGCTGTGGCCGACCGTGGTTCACGGCGGTGCTCCGACGAAGGATTTTTTCGACAAAAGTTTTATACCGTTTTGTTCATTTTTGCTTAAGGCCGGATTACAATGAAGAGATTCTCGAATTAGTTGGGATTAGTTAAAGTGAGACTTAGACTTGACCAAAATAATAATACGATTAGTTTATTAATTTATTTCTATTCCGAAAATCATGTAGTTCGAGAATACGTTATACTAAAGGGGTAATGAACTTGGTTAATCATAATCGTTTTGGCGAAGTAGTATTAAATAATGTTCGTTGTTACAGGACAACGCGTTGAACCATCAATGACTGAACAATCAGCTCGACAAGAGATTTAGCCTAGCATTGTGAGTGGACTTTGGGTTTTAAACATAAAAGCATGCAGTCTTGCACTTTCATTTGATCATTGTAGTTGCCGAGACTAGTTAGTTTTATGTTCGGTTATGTAGTTTCATTTAAGGAATTTATATGTTTAGTTATACGTGCCATGCTTTATATTTACGTTCTAGTTGTATAGTTAAGCATTTGTATATATTCTATGTGTCAGTTATACGTTTTCAAGTTCAATCAGACAGTTAGTCGATCAGTTTCTTAAAGTCAGTCATATTATGTTCATCTAAAGGTTACTATTATTATAATATTATATGTATCTATACGTATGATATGTCACTTGGTCTGGCCTCCGAGTGACTAGCCCGATGTTGTAACCATCAGATAGGTTATCTAGTGTGCTAGTACCCCCTAGATGATCATTAGATGACTGGTGAGCTAGCACCCCCCAGTCATCGCCTCCATCTTGTAGAATCCAAAACTTGTTTCATCTAGCGTTGACTAGTGAGCTAGCACCCCCTAGTCATCGCCTCCAGTAGTATGAGAGTCAGTGTACATTTCTCATAGAAATGGTTGATGTGCTAGCACCCTCCAACCAATGATCCTATAGTATGTACATCGTGGTAGTCAGTTGTCTCTAGTTGTGACTGCGAGCTAGCACCCTCAGCCACAAGTCTTTCTTAGTCTTATGTTTATAATTTGTCAAGGTACTAGTGAGCTAGCGCCCCTAGTCAGCGACCTTTTCTAGTATTATATTGATAGCTTTTCATCAAACTGCATGTCAGCTTTTAAACTTCTAGTTTGTCAGAAATGCAGAAATAGTCAAGAGTTAGTTTTATGTTCATTTATTTTTGTCCACTCACTCTAATGTTTTGCAACTACATTTTCTGGGCTATTTGTTTTACGTTGCCCAGATCTCAGGTTAGACGGTTGAAGATGCGTATGTGTCCATCTAGTTGCAGAGGCTTAGAATTTTTACAGCTTCCGTTTTGTTCAAAGTAGGTTACTCAGAGACCTATCTATGTTTATATTTCTGTCCAGCTGGTCCTAGATGCTCTGAATATAAACTTTTATAAATTATGTTTGTTAGTTGTAAACTGTAAAGTTAGAACCCTTTTGTTTAGCAAACTTCCCAGTTGTGTGTTTTCTTTCAATAAAGAACTTTGAGTCAAATTGGAGTCGTTTTTCTTTAGTTCATGTTTTTCAGGTAACTCAGATTAGGGTTACTTGTATTGATTCCTAGATGCAAGTTATCCTAATGCGGGTCCCACATAACTTGTCTTGGGTGACGTCAGTATTTGGGGTGGGTCATATCAACATATGACGAGTGATCTCTATAAAAGCACTTACCACTTCACCATAATCAGATTCATCGTCCACATTCTCTTGTAGAGAATAATTCACTACTTGTAGTCAATCTAACTCAAAACTAATAGAAGAGTAACTAAACCTCCTCACTAATTCCCTTGCCATCTTGCTAGCCAAAGCCTCAACTTTTGCTGCTGAAGTAACAAACTCCATTTGACAACAAGTACTAGCTAGAACCCGACCATAATGGTCATGAATAATCACCCCAATGCCTCATATATTTTCAAGATAATAAAAAGCCCTATCAATGTTGCACTTCACAAGACCAGCACTCGGCTTCACCTATGCTTATTGACCACGTGAAGCCTTTTTTTGCTTGATCCTAAAAGAGCTTAAGGTGCAAAAATTGCTTCAAATCTGATACACAATAGTAGGTATAGGAAGGAACTCATTAGACTAAACTCTCATGTTTCTCTCCTTCCACACAAACTATAACAACATGAGAAGTAAAGCCACATAATTCGAGGCCATTTCTCAAAACAAATAGCCAACCAATCGATTATAGACGCTGCCTGTGGCTCTCGTCCAACACCATAGTTAGCTCAGGTAATTCATAGATCACATCTTGAACAAAAATAAACAACCTCTACTCACATGATTAATGGAATCATCACCACCCTCAGACAAGACACATCCTCGGTTGATTTAAACTCGCTTGGAAGCAAGAGATTCAGTAGTAGGAAGCACATTAATACATTGAAGACGTACCTTTCCAAGAATCTTACTCTTCCACATTTTCCTCCAAAAGAGCCGCATCAATCTCCTTTTCATTATAAGGAGAAGCCCCTGGATGAAGATGTTGGTAAGCCAAAGTATAGGCTGATTTGGTAGGGAACCTACCATGGATGTTATAATGCCATAACATCTAGTCTATACCTCCTCTTGAACTAAGAGCTAGCCCTAAAACCATTTCAGTTTCATCTCTCTCAAAGACTAACATCAATAATGGTTTATTCTAACCACCTGTAGCCTATAATAACTTACTAATATACATATATTCAATAGATCGCGAGACCGGCTAAAGGAAGTAGGTCTTGGAAGCCATGGATCCTTCCCAATATGAATTGTTGAACCATTGTTAACTTTTCACCGTGGACCTTGACCCTTGTTGCAAAATGTGTCTATCTGCAAAAATTCCTCTTCAACACGAAGACGATGATGAGGGTTCATCACAAGTCAAGAAATCACCATTAGAAAATACTGAGCCTGTTACAAACGACTAAGCAAAGAAATCTGATTCTTAAGAAAGTAAAGCCAGATTATGCCATACAGGTCCCTAAAACCCACACACCATCCTCCTTCTACTTGTATAGTTTCTCCCACTCATGCCAATGAATTTTCATCCTAGTCTTTGTACTTCCCCACCAAAATTTAGCACATATTTGATGAAGAGTGTTACAAAAAAATTTAGGTAAGAGAGATCATCTCATAGTATAAGTTGGCAAATATTGAGCTACCACACGAATGAACAACTTCTTACCCGCAACACTCAGTAACTTCCTTTGCCATATCTTAAGCTTCGAACTCAAATGTTTCTTAATATAAGAAAATGTCTCAATATGATGTCTACCCACATAAGTAGGTAAACCAAGGTACTTCTCATGATTAGCATCAATCACGACTCCTAAAAAAGTTGCCATCTCTTCTTTTTGTTCCTCAGATATTTTCTTGCTGAAAACTACACTACTCTTCTCAAAATTCACTTTGACCTGATGCCCTTTTATAGTTTGTCAGAATCTGTTTCATTGCAACACACTAAATCATAGTTTCCTTCCCAAAAAGAAAACTATCATCTGCAAAGAGAAGGTGATGAACCATAGGCACTCCCTCACAAATCCGAATACCCTGTATCTCCCTCATTATATTTTTTTTTCCAACAAAGCTGAAAATACCTTAGTACCCAATAAGAAAAGATATCGAAAAAGAGGGGACGTAACCCCCTAGAAGGCATTACATATCCCTTAGGGACCATTCCCCAAAATATAATAACGCACTCTAGACACACACTACATTATATTAGTAATCTAGGAATATGCAAAGCCAAGACGACGCAATACTACGTCCAAAAATGACCACTCCATTCGGTCATATGTCTGGCTCATATCCAGCTTCAAAGACATAACCCCATCAACCGACGACCTACAATTATGAATAAAATGAGACACCTCATTCTTCGCAAACAGAGTATTATACGTAATCTGCCTTCCTGGAATAAATACTCTAAAAAGGCAAAATGATCCTATCTAGAAAACGTTTCAACATATTTTCTATAGTTTTTGAAAAAATCTTATAAAACATATTGTAGAGTGTGCTAGGTCTCAAATTTGTCATAGATACAGGATTAGGCACCTTCAGAATCAAACAAATATATTTACAATTAATCTCACCTAGTAGATGACCCGTATGCAGAAAACCCATGAACATCCTTCACAACATCTGGTCTAATCGTCTCCCAGTATTTCTAAAAAAAAATGGTAGCATCCTGTCTGGCCTCAGAGACTTAGTCAGGTAATATACAACACTTGTATACTCCTTTGTAGTATGCTCTGCCCACAAACTCAAGTTCATCTCATATGTCACCCTCAGCTCTACAAGTTGAATCACTGAATGCATAAACTCATAATTGTCAACGAATGTGGAAAACATATTCTGAAAGTATTGCACCACCACCTGTTCCATACCATTCGCGGAAGGCTGCAATACACTGTCACTATCAAACAAACTTTGTAAACGATTTTTAGCACACTGGTTTGAAGCTTTCTGATGGAAATACTTTGTATTGCGATCTCCTTCGGTTAACCATTGAATTTTCGAACATTGACACCAAAATTTCTTCCCACCATCCAGCAATTTCTTCAATCTATGAGACAATTCCATAACCTTCTCTTGTAGCTGACTCGACAAAGTTGCTCCTCAAAGGATCAAAGGATGAGACAATCCAAATACACTATTCCATTTAGTTAATGGGCATGAACACAGCCTCCTCAGAAGCAACAAGCTTGATAATTGATGGAAATCAAAGAATGTTTTTGGATTATTGTTTGTATATGTAGCCTTACCTTATGAGTGGATAGTGACCTCAAACTTCATTGTGCTCTACCTAAATCATACTTAATTAATTACTTATAATACTTATATTTCTACGCCATTAAAAATATGCTTTATTTATCTCTTTTTGACAAATGTGGTATGCCAATATCCGTTAGATCATTCCAAACAAATTGCCTTGAACCAAGGTTGAAAAAGGTGCTAGGTGGAATTAGGCGATGGAGCTACTGCCTAGCGCCTAGTAGCCTAGGTAGAGTTTAATCGGTAATTAGATGGATTATTTTATATATATATTTAATTAATCATATATTTATATGGTATATTATAATATGAATAATAAATAAAAAAATTATAAAGAAATGCATCAAAAGATTCAAAACACACATATTGTCTAAAAAATAATGTCATCAAACAAGTCTACAGTTCAAATCATACAATTATACAAATACAAATAGAGTCATTGACATATTGTTCACAAGTCTACGATTCAAATCATACAATTATACAAATCAATGAAATCATACAAATACAAATATACAATATACACTCTGCAAAAATTGATCAGCAATCTCATAGGCTTGCTGCGGTGGTCAACTATTCTCTCAAATTCGAAGTTTGCACTGGTATGAAACAAGTGTATGAGATTGTGTAAAAACGATTGAAGAATCATTATTGGTCATTGATAAAATGGCCCATTAAGCATCTTCGGTCGACTAGAAAAGGAGAAAATGTACTAGTTGAGCAGTTCTAGGGGTAATATAGGTTTATCGCTAAGCCCACCCTAGCCTCGCGGGGTGGGCCGCCGAGGGAAATCCTGTGAATACGAGAGCCAGTGAAATGGTAGTTACCAAAGAAGAGCGGTCACTAAAACAGAGAATACCCTTTATCAACCTGCACACTCCCACGAGCTCACTAGTGAGTAGTTTTTTTGGAGGGGGGGGCATTAGTTTCTTGGATAATCTTTGTTTTATGTCACTTAATGTGTGTCACCAGCTATTTTGGTGATGGGAGAAGACATTAAACAAACAATTTTTTTCCTAGTACATGGCGTTATTATCGGTGATTCAGTTTTCTCCTTGCTACCAGTCCGTGCTTGCTATCATGCTGGCAAAAGTAGGGGTTTTGAACAGTTTTACCTACTATTCAGTTAGGCATCCCTTTAAGCGCCTCTTTCGAGATTGGAGACTTCTAAAATATCCACTATATCTACCGATCACCCAGCAAGTAGAAATGTAACATCGTCGAAGTGCATTATCTGATTTTACTATGAAGGAAGGAATTTGAAGGGCTTCTCGAGGCTCTAATATCTCCCAGTGGGGGATAAGGAATAAGCATTAAAGGTACCCAATAGGAAAAGCACCAATGTTAAAGGGTTGTATAAGGCCGAGCAACAGTGAAGCAGTGGCAGATCACCTTTTTGTATTGCCTATGCAAAATAGATTTGTAATGTGTCAAAAAGTCTCATATCTTTCTTGGTTGGACCAGCCCAAGCAGCGATTTTCGACAAGTCTCTTCTTCTTTTCTTTGCAACCTTTTTGTATTGCCTATGCAAGATGGCCAGCCACCGAGCACCTACGACGAAAGGGAATGGAATGTCGACCAAAGCCGGCATTATTGAACCAAACAAAGCAACAAGCAATAAAAGGTTTGTCAACTGCCTTCTATAGAACACAATGTCCATCTAAGTGTTGATGTAGTCTTGCTTCCCAGAGTTCCTATCGCCTTTATTAGTATAGGAGGGATGCTTTCCATTCGACTAAAAAAGGCTTTCCGTGAGTTTGCAATTCGTCGAAGGGACTTTTCTTCAATCCAAATAAAATAATAGAATAAAGAAACCACTCAAAAATGCAATGACTAGAAATATCACTCATCGGCCTAAACGATGAGTAGACACTCAGATGAGTAAGACTGTGAATATAATCTAGAGGGGCCGAAGGCGTGTGTTTTGGATGATTAAAAGCAAACTTTCATAGTTTGGATCCTAGCTACAACTATTTCTTCATAAGTGAGGTGGGGCCCGACTGGCCTCATCATAGGTTATCTCTCAAGACTTTTCAAAGACCTTTCCTTGTCAGTGACTTTGCTATGCTAGCTCAGATGACTCATAAGAGGTGAGAAGGACCCATATTCTGTCCCAAACAGTGTACTACTATCGACCTTACTAGGCAACATCTACATACAAAAGCTCGATCATGAGATTTTTTTTTATTGTTAAACATCGTAGCTTATTCACCTCCCTCTAGACTAGTACTAGGGTTGTCTTAGTAATTTGGCATCAAAAGGGAGGAGTTAGGAACAAGAATAAGGATAAGCGAGAATCACTTAAATAATTAACCGACGCTACTGCTACTACTGGTCTTCCCACAAAAAATGTTGTTAAGTTAAAGCAAGCATCGATGGAAGTTCCAGAACCCCCCAAAGTTTAGCAGTCTTTTCTAGGAAGTTGAGAATTGTTAGGAAGTCTTTTCATCTCCTGAGTTGTTCTAATGCAAGGGTGAGCAAATCTATCTCGTTAATGTTATAGTTATCCTCCAGATTTGCCAAATTCTACCATTCCCGACCTCTTTTCGGATAGGATTTATGTTGGCTTCATTGAAAGGCTTGCGTAGTTTGTTATGTCAGCGCCCCTACAACCAAGTTGTTATAACTTGACTTGTTGTGAGCTCTCAACTTGTCTTTTATATATGAAAAGGTCTCCTTATTGGCTTCAACATGGGTTGGCAGGTTGGGATACTGCTCATGGTAGGGAACCCGATACATGCCCAAGATATGTGCCAAAGCATTCTGACTCTCTTCCTCCAGGTTTGACTGAAATAAACACTACTCTTCGAATAATTGATAGACTGATTTGAAGCATGTTCATATACATGAAATACCCCCTTAACGTTATGGCATGCTTGGGGAGTGGCATGCGAAAATATCATACTATCATCAGTAAACAACAAATGAGAGATAATAAGGGCATTTTTACACACGCTAATATATGTCAAAGCACTAGTAGTCTGGGCCCCATAGAGGAGAGCAAATAACCCTCTTAGTACAAAGTAAGAACGAATATGGTGAAAATGGGTCTCCCTACTGTAGGTCTCTTATAGGAGTCACACAGCCTCTAAGAGACCTATTGAGTAGGAAAGCATATCTAACAAAAGCATCACAAGCCATCACATTTGGCACCCAAGCCGCAGGAACCCAATCTACAGCATCACTCCCCATAGATAACTCCACCCCATCCAATTATAGGCCTTGCTAACATCTAACTTCAAAGCCATCTGACTCTTCTGCCCTCCTCTCTTCACCCACAAGTAATGCGCCACCTCATTTGCAACTAATTTGCTGTCTGTAATCAGCCACCCGGGGATGAAGGCACTCTAACATGGGTCAATGATATACTATAGCATTGGCTTCAATCTATTTGCAAGCAAATTTGCCACCACTATGTATACTATATTACATAGAGCAATCAGCCTATAATCCGTAACCTTTATGGGATTTTGAACTTTAGGGATAAGCCGAACATATGTAAAGTTAACTGATGAGAGAATCTTTCCTGAATATGTAGAATATCCTGAATAACAGCTACAACATCTACTCCAAAAATATCCCAATATTTTTCAAAAATTTAGGTAGCATACCATCAGGTGCTAGAGCTTTCATTAGTTGCATCTGGAACAAAGCAACCCAAACCTCTTCTGCATTATATGGCAACAAAAGGGACTGCTGCATCTCCTCGATTACTTTCCGAATAAAGGTAGTAACTGCCTCTATCTGCTCCTCAGTGGTATTTGTCGATGCAAATAGACCCGTATAATAATCCATCACAACCGATTCAATTCCACTCAAGATTTCTTGCCAATTATCCTGAGAGTCTAGCAAGCCCAAAATATGATTCTTCCTCTGCCTATTTGTTGCTTTATGGTGAAAGTATTTTGTATTTCAGTCCTCTTCAGTAATCCACTTATCATTTGCCCTTTTCTTCCAATATAAAACCTCTTGAGTCAGCAACCTCTCTTGTTGGTCATACAACTATTTTCTTTTGGCTACAACATCTGGATCAAAAGCTTGTAAGTTTAAATCCCCCAACTTCCTTTCTATCTCCTTCAATACATCTTAACGTGCCCCATACATTACCTTGGCCCAATCTTTAAGACCAAACTGTGTGCTTTTATACTCTTCACAAGTTGGTATTGGAAGGTTCTAGACTCCAACACTGTTGCCCCTTTCCAAGCTGCCCGAATTACCTCCACACTATTCTCATCATTGGATTCAGAACGAAAAAAATGTTGTCTCTTAGGAAAAGTGAGTATTCACGAACCGTAATCAACAATGGTACATGATTCGAATCAGATGGTGGTAAGTGCACTACTCGGGCTACCAGAAATCTTTGTCTCCACTTCGAGGTCAGGTCTGTGAATCATGCCAAGTAAAGTCAGCTTCGGTGTACCCTATATCCACCAAACCACAATCATTGAGACACTGAGAAAGTTCTCCATCTGCCACACCGGTCGAACAAGGCCACTCGACTTTTTCGAAGACCTCAAGATCTCATTGATGTCGCCAAATAAAGGAGGTGTAAAACTTTAGAAGTGAGTTAAGCAATTATGGACGTTCTAATCAAAAATCTTATAATTTTGAAAACTATCGATTTTGTAACAAAATACTATATTGGCAATAGATCATTTATATATGTCTTGTGATACTACTAAACAAGGTTGCAGGTTTGCAGCATTTAAATGCAGTACCAGAAAAGTCTACTTAGGTGATGAAATCTTTACGGTTTCGTTGTCTAAAGTTTACTTAGGCGATAAACATTTACTTGGTCGCCTAAGTTATACCTTAGATGACGAACCACTTATTTCGTCGTCTAAGTGACCTCTTAAACGACGAAACCATCATTTTATCACCTAAGAAGAAACCTAAAATGACGTAATGTCAGTGACTTAGACGACGGCAGTGTGGTCGTCGCCTAGGTCGTCACTTAGGCGACGACATACTATTTTCGTCGCCTAAGTGGCTACATAGGCAACGACAGTGTGGTCGTCGCCTAGGTGGCCACTTAGGCGATGAAACGTATCACTTAGGCGATCAAACAGATCAATTATTAGCTCAATCATTTTATTTTTCCCTCGGGATATATCACCCTCTCCTCTCAACTTCACTCTCCTTACTCTACCCAGTAGACCGATCCGGCCGGGAAAAAATCATCACGAAATATATCGATCGATTTTGATTTTTTATCAACCCCTGCTCTCCTTCTAGGTGAAGGTACTTATTAACTCATTTTCCACGAATCATTTATTTGAATTTAATACCGTACGTACATACGTAAATCCGGTGAAATATTTCGGCAAATACATAGTTTCCGGTGATGTTAGGTAGCTTAATTACTAGCTTGTTGTACGTATTATATTGTATTGTATTGTATTGTTAATGTACATAATTGTAAGGTAATTAGTTAATAATTAATAGTATAATATATATATATATTATGTTATATTATTAGTTAAAACATGTTAGCTAGCTAGATTAAACTATTTGGTAATCTATAAGCGTGCTAATTAATGCTTTAATTAAGCTAGGTAGTACATTAAGGTTAATTAATTAATAGTATATATAAGCTAGGTGCGTAGTACGTTAAGGTTAATTAATTAATAGCATGCAGAAATATGGATAATAGTTGGATACAATTGGCGAATCAAAGTGATGTGCGATATATGGACAGAATCAGAGAGTTTGTGGTTTTGGCGATGAAACATGGTCAGGGAAAGAAGCGTTTCAGGTGTCCTTGCAGAAAATGTCTTAACCGTCAATTTGTGATGACTAATGTTATGTTGCAACACCTCTACAAGAACGGTATGATGTGGAGTTACACTACGTGGAGCGAGCATGGTAAAGTAGTAGACTTAAGCTCAGGACCAGACTTCAGTTACCATGGTGCCTCATCAAGCGGTAGTGACTCCTCTTCGTGGAACCCAACTATGGATTTGGTCCATGATACCTTTTTAGGATTTAGTCATGGTGGACACCAACACCAAGAGGGAGGTTATGATACCACTCATGGGCATGATGATACATTCCCCCTGCTAGCTTGGCCACTAACACTAGTGAGATGGATAAGTACAATAGGATGCTACTTGAAGCCTAGACCCTAGTGTACCCTGGATGTCGAGAGAATGTATTGCAATATGTGATGCAGCAAATGCAGATAAAAGTGAAGAACAAAATTTCACACAATGCTTTTGACGAAATATAAGAGCAAATATGTAAGTTGCTTCCTGATAATCACAATCTTCCAAAATCGCATTATAAGGTTAGAAAGATCTTGAATAGCCTCGGCCTAAAGTACAAGATAATTCACGCCTGCCCAAATGATTGTGTGCTGTTTAACAAAGAGTATGCACATTTGGACTGCTATCCCATATGTGGCCAATGCAGATATGAGAACCGGGGGAATAAGAGGAGTTCGAAAAACCAAATTCCTTTGAAGTTTCTTCGATATTTTTCATTAATTCCCATATTGCAGCATCTGTACATGCCTCTATATGCAGCAGAGGTGATGCGATGGTACGTAGAAAAGCGAATAGATGATGATGTTGAAAGGACCCAACCCCGATTTAGTTTCCTAAACCGGAATCAAACCCCTTTTGAAAACACAAACCAACAAAAACCATAAAAATTTCGGCAGAGTAACGCTACTAACGCGGAATTGCCATTAACCTGCACCCGGAAAATACACTTCATCCTATGCCACAAAAATCCAACCGTGGGCACCAATCCCATCCGGATTTCTCAATATCATAACAGCAATGTAAAGTAATCAATAAAACTATACTTTACAGAATCCGGGGAAAAATCGTATAAAAGTATAACATCAGAATGCTCAGAGCGACTTCTAGTATATATATATACACACAAATAGTAGGCCAAACTAAGAACCTACCATAAAATAAACATCGGTCAAATACTAAGCCTCCGACCACGACGTGCGATACCAGAATCTGAACTGCAAACTGGGCACGGAAATCGAAAAGCCCAGGGGAAAGACATGAAACCGTTAGAGTGAGTAGACGAAAAATAAATGTCTTTCGCCGAATAATATATGTTATAAAAATATATGCGAGTCAAAATGAATGAATATGATATAGTACACGAGGGAGACTCTAACTCCTCACGCGTCCAGAGCATGCAGCGTAAAATCCCGTGGGGTCACTCATGGACACATCCGCGCTAGTACAGTCCGAATCACGGGATCCTTGACCTACACGTGATTCAAGACAAAAAGTCCTCAGGTCAGAGGTCTCCCCCCCCTGGTAAAGGCCTCGAGTCAAGGATTATAGCCTCCCCCGATAAACATCCTCGGGGATCAGCCGGGATGCAAGTGTATCGATACAACAATATATACTGTGACTGTGCTCAATGTAAACCAAATCATAAATAGTTCTATGCAAGTGTATAAAGCATAATATAAATGCATATACGTAATACATAATTGTATAACACATGCTCATATAAATCATAATCTCATATGCATGCTCATGCTCGTAAAACGTGTATTAAAGACTCGCGACTAATCAGTGAAAATAAATTGTCCACTCACAGATGAGCATAACGCAATACGGGTTAATCCAGTGATTCGGCGGAAAATTTATCGCCAAATGAACGATCATGATCCCCTGAATAATCATAAATTCCATTGCTCAAAATCATAATTCAAAACCTTGAACCACATCCCGAGAACCAACCATACTCGGAAACGTATAACTCAATATCGACGAAATTGTCAAAAATCCAATAAACACACCATAAAACCTTGCTATAATTTCTGATGCTCAATTCGAAAAATAAACCTCACCACTGCGATCGGTGCGCGATTCCGAGCGAAACGACATAAAACATGTCGAAAAACACTCCGGCCGGAAAGTCGCCGCCGTTGCCGCCGGCCGCCGGAAAATCACACCGGCCCAGAAAAATTCGACCTACACATGGATTTGAAGATCTCGACATTTCCAACAACTTTTCAGTTCAAAGTTAAGGCCAATTTTTACCGGAAAAGGTCCACAACTCACCTCAAAGTCACAAACCCTTATCGGAATTTCAAGTACACCGATCTCCTTCCTCCGGCCACGGCAACCTCCCAAACCACTTCCAATAGCTTCCTCTCCTCATGGCTAACAAAACCTCTCAAAGTTCCACCACCAACTCGGCCTCCAAGCCGTCACCCGAAGTCGAAGAAAACTCGCCAGAAAACACCGATTTTTGCCGCCACATTTCTTCCTCCTCCGGCCACCTCACGGGTCGATCCACCTCTCAAATCGAAGAGGGCCACGAGCCCAACAAGTTCCATGAAGGGACCCCGGCCAACCGTAGCTGGAATCGGCCTCCACGGCGGTGCAAAGTCCACGGCCCAACGAAGCAAAACGAGTCACCTCCTTGACCCGTGGTCAACGCGGGTCAAGGCCCAGTTTCCAGATTTGGCAAGTTTCTAAAAACGGCAAGTATTCTCCCGTATTTATACCATACGCATATCGAATCCCAAACGGATAAATACGACAAAATCCAACGGCCGAAAATATTCACAACTTATTCCTCGTAACTCGAAATAATCCTCCGGAAGTTCCCACGAGCTCGAAATTAAATTCTCTATAACATCCGTGAAAAATCCCAAACCAAATTCTTGCCTGATAATTTATTCGCTAACGAAGCCGCCATTTTAACCGATTACGACAAAATCGCGACTAATCGCGAAACTCGCAAATCAAGTCGATAATCATTCCATTTTCGGTTCGGGTCGATCGACGGTCCAAAACGGATCACAATCACGATTCGGATAAACTCGAATACGAACTGTGACGACCCAGACCAGAATCAGCAGTATGATCAGCTATATTCGTGAGCTACGGCGTAGTCGCAGAGTTGCGACAGTTGTTTTAATCACCGAAGCTTCTTAACGACTAAATTATTGGCCAAGAATTGGAGCTGGGTCTCTTCTCGAGAGTTGTTATACGTGTGATTACGAGTTCGTGGGCGGTTCCGAATCGTTATTTTGACGATCGAGGAATTAGTTATGAATATTTGAAGTTTCGACGGAAATGGATTTAAATGGCATGTTTGTTCGCGACTAAATTACCGGTCGAGAATTTTGTTTCGGCTTCTTCGCGGAAGTTGTTCAGAATTTAATTTCGAATTCGTGGGAACTTTTGGAGCATGATTTTGAGTTACGAAGGTTTAGTTGTGATTATTTCCGTTTGTTGATTAATTAGTCGATTTAAATGTGTGTTGGTTCAAAGGGTTGACTTTTTATCCGTTTGGCCAATGTATTTGACTTTGGGTGATTATTGACGAGTATGTCGAGACGAGTTTGTGGCCGCGAGAATTGTCGGAATCGGAGTTACGACACGAAAGTTACGGGTGTTCAAAGTTCGTCGAAATGGATAATTATGAGTTTCCGTTTTGGGAAAGCTTTAAATAGTAACCTGCCTAAAAGGGAAAGTCAAAACTGAAATTATGGAGGTTGACCATGGCTGACTCGGTTTGACCGAGTGGGTGAGGTGAGTTGCGACGGTGGCTCACGGCTTCCATGGCGGCGAAGGGTTTCCGGCCACCTCCGAGGCCGAGACCAGACCCAGACGACTCGTCTCGGTGTCCCGAGCGTGTTTCCGGCCACCCCTCACGGCGAGGGTGGCTGTGGAGGGGAGATTTTCCGGCATGAAACGGTGAGAAATTGGAGGAATTCGGGTTTGTGGGTTTTGGCCGAATTGAACTACATAATTGATTGAGTTTTGTAGCTCTCCACTCCACGAATCTAACCACGTTGGTTTGGAGTTTCAATTTGATGTGTGTAGGGAGAATTCTTGATTTGAAAATTTGTGTACAATTCGGTTTATCATGAAATTGGATGTGTTACAGTGAGAATTGGACTTCGGTGCAGTTGACAAAGTTGCTCAGTGGACGATTTGGAGTGGATTAGGGGTGGCTCCGCCATGAAATTTCATATCCGGCGGCGACGCCGCCGTGGACGGCGGTCAACGGTCAACAGGTTTGACTTTTTGGACTTTCGGCAAGTTGCATGTCGTTTGACTCGAAATAGCGCTCTGATCGCAGTGGGGAGCTTCGTTTCTCGATTTGAGCATCCGAAAATAAAGCGAGGTATTGAGGTGATATTTATGGATTTTCGACGATTCGTCGGCTTTGAGTTATGTGTTTCCGGGAACGGTGGTTTCTCGTGATTTGTCTTGCATTGTCGAGATATGATTTTGAGATATGGATTTTGTGAATATTCAGGTGTTCGTGATCGTTCGTTTGGTGAGGGACTTTCCGCCAGATCACGGGTTAACGCGTATCGCGTTACGCCAGTCTGTGAGTGGACATTTCTTTTCACATATTGATTGCGAGTCTTTTATAAATGATTTACGAACTTGAGCATGCGGAATGATTATGATTTTACGAGCATGTGTTTACGATTATGCATATACGAATATACGTATACGAGTATACATGTATATATATTATGTTTTAAGCATGTGCATAGAAAAGATTTATGATTTGGTTTACGCAGAGTACAGTCTCAGTATATGTTGTGGTATCGATACACATTGGCTTCTCGGCTGATCCCCGAGTACGCTCCGGGAAGGACAGATATTCTGACCCGAGGCATTTCTGGCTAGGATCACGTGTGGGTCTGGGATCCCGTGATTCAGACTGTGCTATCGCGTGGAAGCCCGCGAGAGTCTCCGCGATATGTTTTACGTTGCATGCTCTGTACGTGAGTGGTAGCCAGAGTCTCCTCACGTTTCATATGATTTTCATGCATTTGACTCGCATATGATTTTATATGTATATGTATTACTTTGTGAAAGACATTTATTTTCGTCCACTCACTCTAACGTGTTTCATGTCTTTCCCCTTGGCTTTTCGGTTTCCGTGCCCAGTTTGCAGTTCAGGCTCTGGTGTCGCACGTCGTGGTCGGAGGCATAGTGCTCGAGCTACTTTGTTTCATCCAGTAGGTTTATTGTTCTACCTACTGTGGTATACGTATATGGTTATGTATTAGAAGTCACTCTGAGCTTCCTATTGTATATGTTATACGATTTTACTCCAGATTTTCCGTAAAGTACATATATATTTACTATTTTACGTTATTGTTGATATATTGAGAAATCCGGATGGGGTTGGTGCCCACGGTTTGCTTTTTGTGGCATAGGATGAAGTGTATTTTCCACGTGCAGGTAATGGTTTCACGCTAGTAACGAAACACTGCCCAAATTTCGAAAAGTTTTTGTTGGTTCGTGTTTTCGAAGGGGTTTGATTCCGATTTAGGAAGCTAAATCGGGGTTGGGTCCTTTCAGCTTGGTATCAGAGCATTAGGATATAGGTTCTGTAGACTTCTGTAGTCGTGTTTACTAAGGATATTTGAGAATGTACAGCATGTCTGGAATGGTGACCCGACTGGCCGGCGGATAATCATCAAATTCCGGGTGTTGGATGCTTTCAAATATTTGAAGTTCCATGATTACGTTCCACTTGTTGTGAACGATATTGAAATTCATTAGGATGCCTCCTGACGTGCTTTCCGTGTCGTTTCGGTTGTGGATCCTATTGTGGATCAATCGACCCGCGATTTGCCAGAGAACAGTGGATTCGGATGAGTATTCAGAGTTCAGAGAATTGTGTGGCACGGTTTGCCTGGTTGTGTGTGTATGGGCGTCTATATGTTGCCTCAGAGCTGAGAATTGTGGCAGAGATGTTTGCCTGAGTCAGATTGTCGTATTTAATGGGCTGTTATTGTGTGAGTTCTGGTTGTGACTTCATGGCCTGCGTTCAGGGTGTTGTGTATGCGGTAATGGTTCCATCAGGCTACCCAACATTCGACTGTGGAGTGTTTACCCACCTGAGGCAGAGATGCATTGTTCACGTGTTTGTCCTTATTTGCACGAGTTATGTGGCTTTAGAGGGAGCTGTGTACGAGGTTCGAGATGAGTTTGAACCTGAGTATCAGAGAGAGTTTGATTGATGTGCCTCGGGATATCCGTGAGGAGCTTAGTGTGTTGCACTCAGTGGCGAGGCTATTATGAGGGAAAGATGTACGCGGTTTTTGATGTGGCGGTTTGCGGAAAGTGGATTCAGTAGAGATATTATGATGAGGTTGAGTTCCGACACTTCGGGATCAGTGACTTCATCAGGCTGTGGTCTTTCTGATATTGTTGAGGGTCATCATATCACGCAAAGGATCCGTTTGACGATGGTGGAGATCACAGAGTAGCGGATTTGCTCATATGGCATGAGTTTGTGTGATCGTTGGTGATCCTTTCACGCAGAAGGTGTTACGGTGACTTGTGTTCGTGGAGCACTTTCAGTTGCCAATGTGGTGGCTAGGAGGGTCACATTGCGAGGGAGCGCCCTCAGCCAGCTGTGTTAGCGGTTTAGCGGCTCAGAGTTCACGAGGAGATCCTCATGTTCCTGAAATCTGATCAATGTACCATTTTGACGAATCCTTCAGTAAGTTGCATATGACGTGGGCGACTAGTTAGGCATGTTAGAGTTCGTGCCATGACCTTGTTTGAGGACAGACTTTTCTCCGAGGTTACTGTTACTTGATATCCATGGCGATTGTACCTGTATCTCCACTTCCGAGGTTTTGGAGAGTGTTGCATTCATCTGGAGGTTGTGAGATCCTTGTTGGAGGATATGGGTTAGCCGCGGATCTGTTATAGCTGGACATTGTGGTTTTAGTGTGCTTGTGAGTATGAACTTACTGACGACGCATTTAGCGATGTTCGAGTGCCTCGAGGAGGAGGTTGTGATTCGACGACCAGACTTTCCCGAGATGCTGTTTCGCGGTGATGGTCGAGCGGATGATGGAGACGGTTTGTGTTGTTTGCTTTGCCCATGTTGTAGATACTACGGTTACTGTGTCCGACATTGGTGACATTGAGGTGGTTCCTGAGTTTCCAGGTGTATTCTGGAGGAGTTACCAGGTATCTCTCCAGTTCGGGAGATTGACTACACCATTGAGTTTGTACCGGGCGCTGGACTCATTTTACTAGGATCTTGTCGTTCGGAGCTAGCGGAGCTGTTGGAGCTACAGTTTCGACTCCAGGAGTTGCTGGAGGAGGTTTCAGAAGATTTCATGCGACCCCACGTGTTTGTGTGATGTGCTCTTGTATTGTGTGTACGGATGTTGGTTGATTCGACGTGATGGTGCGTTGACTACCGAAGCCTGATTTGCTTCAGAGGAGAGCGAGTATCCTCCGCTTCGAATTGACGAGTGGTTTGATCAGCTTGCGAGAGTTTCAGTCTTGTCGAAGATTGATTTCGGGACCGGATGTTATCAGTTGAGGATCGATGAGTCAGATGTGGTTTGGACAGCTTTCGGATCTCGGTGCAGACATCATGAGTTCTTGGTCACACTGTTGGGTTGACCAATGCCCCGTAGATCGTGTGGACTTGATGGACCAGGTGTTCAGACGGTTTCTGGACGAGTTTGCGGTCATGTTCGTTGGCAGTATCCTGATTCACTCCAGGAGTGTGGACCAGCACCTGAGGTAATTGTGAGTGGTTTTGCGGACTTCGCAAGACGATCAGTTGTTTGCGAAGTTCAGCCGGTATGAGTTTTGGTTGATTAGTGTGAAGATTTTGGGCTGTGTAATGTTATCGGAGGGAGTTGACGTGGATCCTGACCAGTTAGAAGCCGTGTTGATTTGGGGATTGCCCTACCATTGTACCAGAGATCAGAGGTCTCTTGGGTTTGGCAAGCTATTACCGACGGCTTGTGCAGGATATTCCCGGATTGCCACTCTACTTTCCGGATTGACGAAGAAAGCGTCGAGTTCGAGTGGTTCGATGCACACGAGGAGAGTTACTTACTCCTGCAGGATGGTTGACCGTTGCTTCGGTTTTGACCTTACCTGATGATTGTGATGAGTTCATGGGTTATGGCGATGCATCGAGATTTGGATTTGGTTGTGTATTGATGCTATGTAGCAGAGCGGTGGCTCATTGTTCCAGGCAGTGGAACTTTATGTAGCTGCATGTCCGATGTATGATTTGGGGTGTAGCTGCCTTTATGTTAGCATCAGAGAGTTCGAGACTCTACAACTATCGTGTGCAGCGCAGTGTAGGACGTACACTGATCATTTGAGTTTCATCCACTTGCATTTCCGGTCAGATTTAGGCTTGAGGCAGTGTAGATGTATGGGGTTGACTCACGACTATGGCTGCACCTTTGAGCTTGTTCGGGAAAGGCTAGAAGTTGTACTTTGACCATCCGTCTGGGATGTTGTTGCTGATGCATTCAGTCGAGAGTCGAGATTTTGGTGTTTCATGTGTGTGTGGCTCGAGTTTCCGTATTAGCCGAGTGTGGGCTATGAGAGCTGTGTTTGAGTGTGATGATGTTGAGGCTTGTGGTTTGCATGCGTTTGACGCTAGTGATACGGAGATGTGTCAGATACTTCGAGTTTATTACTCGTGACGCAACATGAATAGCAATGTAGCAGCTTGTGTGTACTGATGCCACATTTGTCAGCTGACCATGGCTCGGAGGCGGAAACTTGCCGAGAAGTACTAGTCATTTGAGATTTTCGGTTAGACGTGGCGTTTGTTGTTGTGATCTTGTGTGTGTGTGCTTGCATACACTTTGATTTACGATACCAGTTGTTAAGCCTTTGTGGACCATTTGATGAACTCAGTACTTTTCCTTGTACTTTCGGAGAGGATTCCAATGGTTGGCTGGCAGAGCTGTGTTTGACGGAGATTGTCCATCTACGTGGTGTGCTTGTGTCCCTGTTCGCCGATCGAGGTAATTAGCTACAACTGAGTGTTGACGAGCTTTGTAGCGAGCATTGGGGACCAGATTACGGTTTGGTACCAGTTTTCATCCTCGGATTGGTGGGCGATCTTGAGAACTATTTAGACCTTGGAGGGCATATTATGGACCTCGGTATTGCAGTTCCGAAGGATTCGGGACCAGCAGTTTCAGTTGTTCAAGATTGCTTGCAGTACCAGTTTGTTGACCACTGTGATATTGACGTTTCGTGATGTCGTTTTAAGGGATGTTGTTGTACTCCACTGTGTTGGAGTGAGTTTGGCTGAGTTTGAGTTGACGTTTGATTCTGATTTTGTGGAATGTGTTACCACAAACTGTCAGGTTAGTGGAAACAGGTTATTAATTGCTTGAGCTCGATGCTTGAGCTATGCTAATATGAATGTGTGAGATATATTGATGTGTGAACTGGGTTGTGATTTGCCTTGATGTTTGAATCCATATGTGGTCATAGGCGAGTTTGTGTTATGCCGTATGGTTCGGCATCGCCTATGGCATTGGCTTTTGTGCGAGTTGTGTTCCGTGTGGCGGAACTGTGTTTCAGGTTGGTTTCGTGTGGTATACCCTGTCTGTTCCTTATGCAGGAACACTTGGCTCTTGTGTGGAGCCAGTTCAGATTTGTGATTTGTGGGTACAGGGATTTCAGCACGGAGTTATCTCCTATTGTGGAGACGGTTACCAGAGTCGTTCAGTTGAGATTACCACTGAGCAGTTGAGCGGTACGCAGAGGCAATGCTCCTACCTTTAGTCGGCAGACTCGGAAATATCGAGGTTGAAATTTTTCTAAAGGGGGTGGATTTGTGACGACCAGGACCAGAATCAGCAGTATGATCAGCTATATTCGTGAGCTACGGCGTAGTCGCAGAGTTGCGACAGTTGTTTTAATCACCGAAGCTCCTTAACGACTAAATTATTGGCCGAGAATTGGAGTTGGGTCTCTTCTCGAGAGTCGTTGTACGTGTGATTACGAGTTCGTGGGCGGTTCCGGATCGTTATTTTGACGACCAAGGAATTAGTTATGAATATTTGAAGTTTCGACGGAAATGGATTTAAATGGCATGTTTGTTCGCGACTAAATTACCGGTCGAGAATTTGGTTTTGGCTTCTTCGCGGAAGTTGTTCAGAATTTAATTTCGAGTTCGTGGGAACTTCCGGAGCATGATTTTGAGTTACGAAGGTTTAGTTGTGATTATTTCCGTTTGTTGATTAATTAGTCGATTTAAATGTGTGTTGGTTCAAAGGGTTGACTTTTTATCCGTTTGGCGAATGTGTTTGACTTTGTGTGATTATTGACGAGTATGTCGAGACGAGTTTGTGGCCGCGAGAATTGTCGGAATCGGAGTTACGACGCGAAAGTTACGGGTGTTCAAAGTTCGTCGAAATGGATAATTATGAGTTTCCGTTTTGGGAAAGCTTTAAATAGTAACCTGCCTAAAAGGGAAAGTCAAAACTGAAATTATGGAGGTTGACCATGGCTGACTCGGTTTGACCGAGTGGGTGAGGTGAGTTGCGACGGTGGCTCACGGCTTCCATGGCGGCGAAGGGTTTCCGGCCACCTCCGAGGCCGAGACCGGACCCAGACGACTCGTCTCGGTGTCCCGAGCGTGTTTCCGGCCACCCCTCACGGCGAGGGTGGCTGTGGAGGGGAGATTTTCCGGCATGAAACGGTGAGAAATTGGAGGAATTCGGGTTTGTGGGTTTTGGCCGAATTGAACTACATAATTGATTGGGTTTTGTAGCTCTCCACTCCACGAATCTAGCCACGTTGGTTTGGAGTTTCAATTTGATGTGTGTAGGGAGAATTCTTGATTTGAAAATTTGTGTACAATTCGGTTTATCATGAAATTGGATGTGTTAGAGTGAGAATTGGACTTCGGTGCAGTTGACAAAGTTGCTCAGTGGACGATTTGGAGTGGAATAGGGGTGGCTCCGCCATGAAATTTCATGTCCGGTGGCGGCGCCGCCGTGGACGGCGGTCAACGGTCAACGGTCAACAGGTTTGACTTTTTGGACTTTCGGCAAGTTGCATGTCGTTTGACTCGAAATCGCGCTCCGATCGCAGTGGGGAGGTTCGTTTCTCGATTTGAGCATCCAAAAGTAAAGCGAGGTATTGAGGTGTTATATATGGATTTTCGACGATTCGTCAGCTTTGAGTTATGTGTTTCCGGGAACGGTGGTTTCTCGTGATTTGTCTTGCATTGTCGAGATATGATTTTGAGATATGGATTTTGTGAATATTCAGGTGTTCGTGATCGTTCGTTTGGCGAGGGACTTTCCGCCGGATCACGGGTTAACGCGTATCACGTTACGCCAGTCTGTGAGTGGACATTTCTTTTCACAGATTGATTGCGAGTCTTTTATAAATGATTTACGAACTTGAGCATGCGGAATGATTATGATTTTACGAGCATGTGTTTACGATTATGCATATACGAATATACGTATACGAGTATACATGTATATATATTATGTTTTAAGCATGTGCATAGAAAAGATTTATGATTTGGTTTACACAGAGTACAGTCTCAGTATATGTTGTGGTATCGATACACATTGGCTTCTCGGCTGATCCCCGAGTACGCTCCGGGAAGGACAGATATCCTGACCCGAGGCCTTTCTGGCTAGGATCACGTGTGGGTCTGGGATCCCGTGATTCAGACTGTGTTATCGCGTGGAAGTCCGCGAGAGTCTCCGCGATATGTTTTACGTTGCATGCTCTGTACGTGAGTGGTAGCCAGAGTCTCCTCACGTTTCATATGATTTTCATGCATTTGACTCGCATATGATTTTATATGTATATGTATTACTTGGTGAAAGACATTTATTTTCGTCCACTCACTCTAACGTGTTTCATGTCTTTCCCCTGGGCTTTTCGGTTTTCGTGCTCAGTTTGTAGTTCAGGCTCTGGTGTCGCACGTCGTGGTCGGAGGCATAGTGCTCGAGCTACTTTGTTTCATCCAGTAGGTTTATTGTTCTACCTACTGTGGTATACGTATATGGTTATGTATTAGAAGTCGCTCTGAGCTTCCTATTGTATATGTTATACGATTTTACTCCAGATTTTCCGTAAAATACATATATATTTACTATTTTACGTTATTGTTGATATATTGAGAAATCCGGATGGGGTTGGTGCCCACGGTTTGCTTTTTGTGGCATAGGATGAAGTGTATTTTTCGCGTGCAGGTAATGGTAATTTCACGCTAGTAACGAAACTCTGCCCAAATTTTGAAAAGTTTTTGTTGGTTCGTGTTTTCAAAGGGGTTTGATTCCGATTTAGGAAGCTAAATCGGGGTTGGGTCTTTTCACGAACGGATAAACTTGACGATATTCTGAAATTTTAAATATTCATATTATATTCCTCTGTCGTTGAAATAATAATCCGGAACCGCCCACGAACTCGAAATCACGCTTACAACAACTCTTGAGAAGAGACTCAACTCAAATTCTCCACCAATAATTAAGTCGTGATCAAAACCGACAATTCAATCAATTTACGGAAAACTGCGATTACGCGCAAGCTCGTGGATTAAGCCGATTACACTACTGATTCTGTTCCGAGTCGTCACAGATGTGCTGAGACATGCCGCGGATGGGGAGGTGTTCAAACATTTCGACAGGGAATTTGGAGACTCTGCAGCAGAAGTTCGAAATGTTAGACTCGGACTTTCTACAGAAGGATTCAATCCTTGGGGTAGTAATAGCTCTACCGTTAACACTTGGTTGGTTATTCTGATGCAGTACAATCTACCTTCGTGGATATGCATGAACAAAGAATTTAATTTTCTTACTCTGCTAATTCCAGATCCTAAATCTTTGGGGAAGTGCTTAGATGTCTACCTCAGACCTTTGATTGATGAGTTGAAACTGTTGTGGGAAAATAGAGTCCCAACTTATGACAAATTTACTTACATGATGTTTATGATGAGGGCAGCCGTAATGTGGACGATCAACAATTTTCCAGCTTATGGGATGTTAACAGCCTACAGGATGAAAGGATACAATGGATGTCTTATATGTTTGGACGACATGAACTCTAGTTGGTACACGAGGAAGGTGTGTTACCTAGGTCACCGTAGATGACTTCCTGATGATCACCCGTGGTGACAGGATGAAGCTCATTTCAACGAGATGGTAGAGAATAATCCCCAACCCCATAGTTGGTCTGACGAAATTTTTTTAGAGAGGTTAAGCTATTTCAACTTTGGTGTATTGATCGACCAATGACAAGGATGTATAGAAACGTAATACCTTAATAGGATTTCAGCTATTGGCATCACAAGAGTATATTCTTTAAACTCCCTTACTGGTCGAAGTTGAAGCTAAAGAACAACTTAGATGTGATGCATATAAAAAAGAATGTGTGCAACAGCGTGGTGGGAACAATTCTCGGTATTAAGTTCAAGACTAAAGATACCCCCTAGGCGCTCAAAGATCTGGAATCTATAAATCTACATCGTCCCTTGTGGTTGAGGAGGGATAGAAGATGAGTGTACAACAAGATGCCAGGTGCACCTTACATAGTGAAGCCGGCACTTAGAGTTTTTGTATTCTACTGGTTTAAGAGTGTTCATTATCCGGCTACGTATGCAGCTACTATAATTGGAGTAGTGGACGAGGTGCAACACAAGTTTGTTGGTCTAAAGACACATGATTATCACGTTATGCTGCAACGTCTGATTTCAGTGGTAATTCGGCTATATTTTCCTCGTGACATCATAGAACCAATAGTGGCATTGTGCAGATGGTGGCAGAGGTTATGCGCCAGAGAGTTGAAGAAGTCAGATGTGGTGAAACTGCAACAACAAATTGTGCACATCATCTACAAACTAGAGTGGATTTTTTCCCCTGCTTTCTTTGACATCATGATTCACTTAATGATCCACCTATCCGAACAGGTGCTCATTTCTTGTCTAGTCCAGTACACTTAGATGTATCCTCAAGAAAGGTACGTACAACTAATTAAGTATACAGGTTTACGATCAATTATTTGTTCCATCCGAGATTACTATATGTATCTATTCTACAATTAATTAATTTAACGTTGGATTTTGTAGACACTTGCTAGCAGAGAAGCCGGTTAGACACTATATTTAACCCGGATGTTTTATAAACGGTGTAAAACTTCATTCATTGGCCCGAGATGAGGAAGAAGAACACAAAATAGTTGGGTCATGGTTGGGGATGGCGATGATATATATTACGGGGCTCTTGTATATGTCATTCAGCTATGTTACATAAATGATGTCAACGTTTTCCTATTCAAGTGCAAATGTTTCAAGTGTACAAAGGAAGACCTGGGCCTTTTATCAGTCTATACAAACTCAAGCTGGTATGATGATGAACCTTTCGTTCTTGCCACCTTAGTTAGGCAGGTGTTCTATCTTGATGATCCAAAAGCTGGTGAATGGTTGAAAATAGTGAACCATATCTCTCATCGAGGAATATGAAGTACCACGACAACTGAAGGGACGCCGGCAACTGCAGATGCGGAACTGCAAAGAGACATTCCTGCATATTAAGAGCCTAATATTTCTATCATTTCTTCTAACATAATGGAAATGGTTCAAGCTGGTGAACGCTTACCCATGCCTAATGGCTATATGGATCTAACTCAATATGAGATTATAGATCTAGAGAATGATGGCAGTGAAGATGAGGCGCGGGATGACGACGAGTACTCAGGATATTCATCGGATGACGTTGAGTATGATGAGGAGGATGAGCAATCGCCTAATAGTGTTGAGGAGGATGATGATGATTATGACGAGGAGTACAATATCAGGACGAGAGATATTAATTGATAATTAATTATTGTAATCTCACTTTTTCGAGGTAGTGATGATTAATTATATTATGATCGACGAGGAGTACAATATAATTAATTAATATTTTGAATTCGAATTTTTTTTAACGAGGATCGAAGTACGTACTAGTACAATTATTCTGTCATTCCCGACATAACTAATGGATTCGGAATTGAACTGGTTCGGATCAATCGGCCTCACAAATAGAATTCAAATTAATTAAATGATTAACGCTTAATTAATTATTAATTACCGTACGTATACAACCTTACATTGTATTTCTTCGCGTCTACTTTGGATGATACTTTGACGCACAAATTTCACTTTTGTATGTAGGGTATGACTTAAACGACGAAAGGAGTTGTTTTCGTTGCCTAAGAAGATCCTTAGACGATGAACCCAACTCTTTTCGTCGCTTAAGTGACTTCTTAAGCAACAAAAATAATTCTTATCGTCGCTTAAGTCATACCCTAAACCCTAAACCCTACATACCCTAAACACTTAAACCCTTTCCCTTAACCCGAAATTACTTGGGCAACGACAACAGTTGTGTTCATCACCTAAGTCGCCTAAGCTTCTTCTTAGCTGACTAAATGTAACTGTTTTCGTCGCCTAAGTCATAGTTTCACAATTTGACCTCTAAGAGCACGATCCTGCATACCATCTTTAAATATAAATTTTTTTCCTTCAAGTCATAAAGTAACCAATTCTTGGACTGTAAGTATCGACGGTTCGAAAATTTGAGTTACGAAGATTTGCATATCAACGTTTCCGTTTCATTGGAATTTTGGTTTTATGGTTGACTATGCCGATCAAACCCTTAGCAGACTTTGTATTCAATAAAAATTCATGAACTTACATATTATGTTATGATCAATATATCCAATGGCTATTTTGTAAAAATTTAATTTTGTTAATGTTCACGTGGAGTAAATATAGATGTATGAATACTTACGTTATACAACATTAGTAGATATATCACAGTTTTAATTTCTAATAAATTTTGGCTATTAAATTTCAATTAAATTTTTTTAGTTGATAAATTAAGTTCTTATGACGAGATAAACATCCGTAATTTCGAAAACTGGTTTACGAATTATTTTACGATAGTGCCCGTCTTTTAACTATTTTTTGATAATTACTAAATTCATTTGATCGAAACCTAAATTAGTCTTAATTAGGTTCAATTTTTTTTAATAATATTGTCAAATATAATGGTTATATCTTATGGTTCATTTTTTTATTTATAAGTAACTACACAAAAATAATTTTCATACTTTTTTTTTAAATATTCACTTAGGCGACAAACCAAGGTGTTTTCGTCACCTAGGTGAGAACTGTGGCGACGGAAACACCCTGCTTCGTCACCTACTACCAAATTTTTGGCAGTTCGGTTCGTGCGCCCAAATTTTCAGGCCAGAAATAAGAACGACTTAGGTGACGAAATACCTCACGTTCGTCGCCTAAGACCAAAATTTTGGCGGTTCAGTTTCTTGAGCACCTTTTTTTTAGGCCACATTTGAATATCACTTAGACGACAATAGGGTTGGTTTTGTTGCGTAAGTTTAGGTTTTAGGTGATGAAACAAACCCTTTCGTCGTCTAAGTGTGGTTCATTTTTCTGTGTGCCTCATGTTTTTGGCCATATTAAATTTCACTTAGGCGATGAACAAATAGTTTTCGTTACCTAAGCGCACTTAGGCGACACAATGGTTCAGCTTCATTGCCTAAGTGAATGTGTATATCCAGAAACCAACCCGTTTCGAACCAGTCTCTCTCTCTCTCTCTCCATTCTCTCTCATTCTCTCCGATCCACTCGCTCTCCGTTCTCTTTCTGTAATGTTGCCGACACCTCCCCGCCTCTCCTCTCCCTCTCCCGTCGTCTGGCTGCCTCCCCTCACTCCTCCTCCTCAATCCCGTACGTATGTACTCCATCTCTGTCCGCCCTCCTCCCGGCCACAAGCCCGCCCTCCTCCCTGCCGCCTCCCCTCGATCTCCCGCGCCACCGTCGATATATCTCTCACTCTCTGTCTATATATATATATATATTTTATTTATATATATGTACGTATAATACATGTTATGTACGTATTATATATTGTGTATATAGATTGAATCTGTATATATATTGTGTGTGTATATATATATATATATATCTATTTTTGGATATATTGTTAATAATAAATGAAATATTAATTGTGTATATTGTATATATATATTTGGTAATGCATGTATTTAGTACGTATAATATATTTAGTATTGTACATATAATGTATAGACATAGTTTTGAGTATATTGATGTTAATTATTTGGTAAATTGGTAATATAAATTGGATAAATAAATTGTTAATATAAATTTGTAATATAAATTGGTAATATAAATGCCATGAAATAAATTGGATAATTAAATTAGTGAAATTTGAATAAATTAGATAAATTTGGATATTTGTGAAATTTGGATAAATTTGTAAAATGTATAAAAATTAGATAATTTTGTAAAATTTGGATGGTAAATTAGTAATATATATCGAATTGAATTTATTTGTAAATTGGTATTATACATCGAATTGAATTTAATCGTAAGTATATTGATGTTATTTGTGAAATTTGGATAAATTCAATTTTTTTTGAAATTTAGATAAATTGGATATATTAATTTGTGAAATGTAGATAAATTAGATATATTTATATTTGATGAAATTTGGTGAAAATTTGGATTAATTTGGATGAATTAATTTGGATATATATATATTGTTAATAAATAATTTTTTTAGCTTCATTAATTACGATCGATGACGCCAAAGAAGAGGTTATCGCAAGAAGAGAGGGAAGCCAAACTCCAATCCATTGCACAAGTAATGGGTTTGAGCCAAACTGAGTCGGAGGAGATCGTTTCGGCTCATCTGAATCGTTCGGGTATGCCAACTCCGACTGGCGCAATCCCTCATGCTCCAAATGAGGCGGTCACTACCTATACCCATCACTGCTTCAGCGGTGACGTCTGAAGGTCCCATGGAGTCGATCGGCGACTCCATTCACTACAGCGCACGATGCACGGCGAGGAGGCAGCCGTCAGATAAGGTTCTCAAAAGGAGTCAGGGACTTGGGAAGGCCGCGAAAATCGAACGCATAGTCAGGTCGACCGGGAAGAAGATCCCGGTGTCGTTTAACGATTTCACCCGAGGCTCTCCGTCCTCGCAACTCGGCATCCTCACGTCGCACAACATCGGCTCAATCATACGGAACAACATCTGTATGGTTGCCGCTTCGTGGAACAAGCTTCCTAAATCCGAGAGGTTGAGGGTGTATCGCAAACTCTCGGAAATACTATTTAATTTTTATATATTTTTATAATTAATTACCAACCACGAAACTAGGCATAATGTTTAGGTTCTAATTTTTTTTTCTAGACACATTTCGATATCGACGACACACCGGAGATGATGGAGCACATCAACACCGTGACCAAGAATATTTTCAAGGATTGGAAGTATGACCTCCACAAGTACTATCTCTGACACAACGCTACGTGTGTGTCCCACATGAGCTGCGAGACAAAAGGGAACAGGAGTGAAAATGGTTGGTCAGACACTTTGAGTCCGACAAGTATAAGGTTCGTCTTCATTTCCTTTAAATTGAGAAAATTAAATAATTTCTTATTTTTAACCATTGATTTATTATTTAATGATTTATTTTTTCAAACAGATAAGATCAGATGCAACAAGGCAAATCGTGTGAAGAATGATAAACACCATACTTTAGGCTCCAAAGGCTTCATGTTCATCGCAAAGGAGCACAAGGATGCGGTTTCGAAGCATTCTCTCCTAGATGTCAGCGTCTCGGCTTATGTTAGGCCCATGGTCGACGATGAAGCGAGTCAATAAGAGGTAAGTGACTCATCTTGCCTAACTCAATTCAATTTAATCGTACTTCCAAAATGTATCAAAATTTATTATAACGGTAATTACATTTTTAATTTCAGGCGCAGTTGATATAAATGGCCCAGGAGTAGTTGCGAACTCCCAGCTGGAAAATCCGGGTAAGACGCCCGAAGAGGTGCCCCCTCTATTAGTGGAGAGCTAGATCGCCATCGCCGATGCTGTTTACGGCCGCCGAGCTAGCAAGGAGGTTTGTGTGCTTGGACGGAGGGTCCATAGAGATTTTTCGTCCCAGCCCTCCAGATTGTCGTCCAGTAGGTGAGGTGGGGTCGATGCCGTGGAGGATCGAGCCGCACAAGAGCAGGCTCGATTGGCACAATAATCGACTGATCGAGCCTAGGAGCAGACCTTGTCGATGCAGGGGCAGCTGGACGTGCAAAACCAAAGGATGGTCAACTTCTTCGATGTGCGCACGTTTGGGGTTTCCCGTTCCCGAGGACTCTTGTCGTCCCCCCTCCTCATGGGCCCAGCGACGAAGATTAGACCGGGGACGACAGAATCGATGGCCTGTTTACCCACCCCCCCTGTAGTTTAGTTTTATATTTTCTTTAATTTGTAAAAATAAACTTGTATTTTCTTTAATTTGAATTTTCTTTACTTTAATAAATATTTTATTCATTTTTATATTAATTTATAATTTTTAGTATTATTAATTATTTATTTAATTCAGAAAAAAAAACATAATTATTAACTTAGGCAACGAAATAGGCATGTTTCGTCGCTTAAGTGTATTCACTTAGACAATGAACATGCTTCGTCGTCTAAGTAGGTTACTTAGACAATGGAACGTCGTCGTTGTGGAAGTGGTCTCTGAGATGACGGAACGTGTCCGTCGTGGAAGTGGTCTCTGAGACGACATACACGTTTTGTCGTTCAAAGGGACAAATTTTTTACGCCCAAGTACTTAGACGATGCACTATTTTTCGTCGTCTAAGATGGTACTCAGGCGACAAAATGAATCAGTTTCGTTGTCTAAGTACATAGGCGACAATTCTTAGGCAATGAAACCTGGTCGATGAAAATTTCGTCACCTAAGTACTTAGGCGAGGAAAACACTTCGTCACCTAAATGTGTATTTCTTATAGTGATGTCTCTTTTTTTTCTTCAGAAACTAGCAAGGTTCATTTCCGGAATGGCTTGAAATGGTAATGCTTAGTCCTCATATGCCTACTTGAGTCAATACAAGTCTTTATATTGCTTATAATATGTGACAATGCATAAATTGTATAATATGTAGACAAAATCAGAAATGCTCTCAGGATATCATTGTAGAAGAAGATTCACAATATCTGACTTCTTGTTTGAAGGAAAGTAAGAAAAAAAAGTTCTTAGAGAATCACAACTTTGGTGGAGGAAATACTACAGTTCAATAACTCAACAAGGCCGTTGATTCTATTGTCTTCCTAAATGAGAAATAAGGTCTCTAAGAACATCTCCAATAGTCAAGTTATTGTTTATAATTTTTTTGTTGTTGAGGAAAATGACATTTCATAGGGAGGATAATTTTATTAATGAATACGACTAAGGTCATAATGAAAGGCAGCTAGAACAAACTCTAGAGTTGTTGTGAACCACTCAAAGTGAGTGTTCGACTCATAAGCCTGATCATCAAGATTGTGTGCAACTCTATTACAAACTCTAAGTGCAAAACGAAAAAAGAATAAAGGGAAAGAGGTCATAATACCCTTGACATTCTCAACAATAGTCCCAAGAATTGATAGGTCCTCCTCCGGGTTAGTGCACCATTGAGTGGCCACCCATCAATTTGATTCAATCATAGCTTCATTTAAACCCATCTCTTGCAAAAAGTTCACATGATCACATAAAGTAGTGAGTTCTGCTTGAGCAGTAAAAGCTACTGCCCCATAGTGATATACAAAACCAACTATGAAAGTTCCTTCATGGTTGCGAAGGACTCTACCCCCTCCTCTTGTACCATTAGCAAAAGAGGCATCCATATTTAACTTGAGTTTACCTACAAGAGGTGGCATCCAATGCCAAACTTTTAACCCTTCTTTCACCATTGTCACACTTCAGCTCGTAGTACATTGTTTATATTCCTCATATTTCACCAAAGATGAAGCCATCACGAGCGAGGGCTCCTTTACCTTGTCATTGCGACTAAACCACAGTCCCCAAATGATCATCATAAGCTGCTCGAATCGATGTGTAGGCATGGAAACCTCATGCTCAAGCATCCATTCTTTAAAATGAAAAGATGGTGACATGAATACATGTAAGTAGGAAGGGCTCTAGTTTAAGATGCTCTTAGCTGTCGGACATGTACAAAATATGTGTCTCATCGATTCGAAAGGGGCTGTACACAACGAACAACATAGTTCTCCAGTATAACCTTTGACACTTAAGCATTGTTTGATAGGGAGAATATTGTTGTGTGCACGCCATATATAAATCCCAACCTTCCCAGGGACCTTAGCTTTCCAAATGGCCTGCCATAGCTTCTTGTATCCATCATCATGCGACTCTAAAGCCATACAACTTCCCATAACCATGTCCCGAGTAACAAAATAACTCGTCTTAATTGAGTAATGCCCCATACGTTCTAACTTCCAAGTAAGGCAATCCTGACAAGTCCTGTTATCACTAGGGATACTGCATATATGTTGAACAACCTCAGGAGAAAACAACTCCTCAGGTCGCTGCATATTTCAAATATTAGTGCCAGGGACCATCATCTCCTCATCAACTTGATAAACACATTCCTCAGGCCTAGAGAGAAATAAAAGCCACAATAGGTATCCACTCATTTGCCCAAATGTTGATCTTTCTACCATTACTAACATGCCATATGCAACCCACCTTTATAATCGGCATGGATGCCATAATGCTCTGCCACGAATATGAGACACTTTCTTCAATTGAAGCATCTAGATAACAAGATAAGGAATGATATCTCGCTTTGTACAGCTTTGAGATCAGGGATTCCGTGTTCTTCAAAATACACCACCCTTGCTTGGCAAGCATAGCCAAATTATGTGCATACAAGTTCTTAAAACCCATGCCTCCCTCTGATTTTGTCAGGCACATTCGATCCCAAGATATCCAATGGATTTTACGAGTGTCTTCATTTCCAGCCAAACAAGTTTTCAATAAAGTTGGTGCATATTCTCGCATAACCTTTTGGAAAGCAAATAACAATTCATAGCATACAAAGACATTGTTTGAGCAACAGCTTTAATAAGAACCTCTTTATCTGCAACACTCAAGAGCTTTGATCTCCAGCTTACCAGCTTCTTCATTAAATTTTCATTTAGATAGGTAAAGATAGTTGTCTTTGATTGCCCTACAAGCAAAGGTAAGCCAAGGTAATACCCATGGTTATCAACTCGTTCCAGACCCAGAATATCAGCAAGATCCTCTTGGATATCAATAGTGACATTCTCTCTAAAAACCACGCTACACTTCTGTAAATTAATGTGTTGCCTCGACGCACATTCATACACTTTTAAAACTAGCTTAACAGCCATACACTCTTCCACGGTTGCTTCCCCAAAGAGAAAAGAACCATCGACAAATAGGAGGTGATGAAAAATGAGAGCCCTAGAGCACATGCTAATACCTTGAATATCCCTAGTACTTACTACTTTGGAGATCATGGAAGAGAGCCCTTTTGCATACAAAATGAAGAGATAGGAGATGGAGGATCACCTTACCGAATGCCTCGTGAAGGGATGAAGTATCCATTAGGGTTACCATTATGTAGTACCGCTAGTTGATTGAGATCACCGTACTCATCACTATTTTGATTCACAAAGCTGAGAACCATAACTTGAACATCATCATCTCTAAAAAATTCCACTCTAGGTGATCATAGGCCTTACTGATGTCTAGCTTTAATGAGAAGAAACCATCTACATTACTCATACGCAACATATAAAGGAAATGAGCAACTTCATTCGCACCTAAAGAATTTTCCGAAATCATACGACCATGAACGAAAGCACTTTGTAGAGGTGATATAATGTGAGGCAAAACTCACTTCAGCCCATTTGCTAACACCTTGGACCCGATCTTGTAGGCTACATTACATAAAGTGATCGGACGATAATCTTTAATCGTTTTTGCCCTCCTTCTTTTTAGGAATCAAAGTCAAGTGGGTGAAGTTTGAGCATAAAGGATTGGTTCCAGTGTGTAAGAAATTCTAGACCGCCAAGCAAACATCCTGGCTTACAATGTGCCAAAACTTTTGAAAAAAGAAAGGTAACATACCATCATGTCCCGAAGCTTTAGATGGATGCATTTGAAATAAAGCTTGTTTAATTTTCTTATCCGAGTATGGGAGGCAAAACTCCTCATTCATATTCGTAGTCACTCTCAAAGATACACAATTTAGTACCTCGTCGAGGGTAGTTGCATCCACTCCCTCTGTCTTGAATATATCTTCATAATAATCCACAAGAATCCTAGCTACCTCATTAGACTTTGACTTCCACACTCCTGTTGCATTTTCAATGACTTTAATTGCATTACGGCTACGACTATTTGAGGCATTACGATGATGGAACTTTGAGTTTCTATCTCCTTCTCTCAAATACAAAACCATAGATCATTGCCTCTAATAGATTGCTTCCTATGAAAGTAATTCATTGTACTGAAGTTGAAGTGCATGGTATTTGTTATATTGACCATCACTATGAGGCAAACCAACAATCACATGCATCTTGTGCTACAATAGCTTCATCTCATTCATGCGTTGTCTAACCTGTCCTGTACTCTTGATCTTAGATCCCAGTTAAAGTAGAGGATCCCCTGTAACGACCCAAACTGGAAATTGTATGTTAATTGGCTTGATTTGCGAATTTCACGATTAGTCGCGGTTTTGTCGTAATTGGTCAATATGGCGGGTTTGTTCAAGAATAAATTATCGGGCAAGAATTTGGTTTGAGTTCCTTTGCAGAAATTGTAGAGGATTTAATTTCGAGTCCGTAGGTGGTTTCAGAGGATTTTTTAGGTAATCGGAAAATATAAAATGGTTATTTGAAATTATCGTCGAGTTAGTCGTACTTATCAATTTGGGTTTGAGTTATCCGAATTTGGTCGGTTTGCGACGTATAAATATCGAAATAGTCGTAGAATTGTCGAAAAGTCACATTTGGACCGTTTGACTAGCTTTGACCTACTTTGACTCGCGTTGACTTGGGTTGACAGGAGCTCCACCGCGACCCGTTTCGGGTTTGCCGTCCGACCCGCTTTTTCCGGCCACCTCCGGCCACGTTTTTGGTATGTTTGGAAAGATCTTGACTTGTACTATTAATTTGTGTATTCATTTGTTGAAATTGGTTGAGAATTGAGGGAGAACAAGCTTGATGAAATTTGGGAATTTCACCGGAATCGGGTGGCGGATTTCGGCGAGTTTTGGTGTCGGGTTGGTGGGGTGGGGGGGGGGGGGGTTTGCTTACCCTCAAACCCTTGATGAATTCTGGGTGGTTTGTTTGGAAATTGGTGGAGGTTTAAGGTGGTTTGTGGCGGTGACCAGAGAGGAAAATCAGGCGAGACTTTCGGCCGAAATTCCGGCCGGTGTGGGTTGAATTGGCCTTGGTGGTAGAAGAGAAATGTGTTGAGCTTGAGGAGAGGAAGAGTTTGGGGTAAGGGTCGCCGGAGTTGTCACCGTTGGCGGCGGCGGTCAACAGCGGAGCTCCGGTGAGGGTTGAATTTTTGGGTTTTTTTGAGATTTTTATACCGTTTTGCTCGTAATCGCGTCCCGATCGTAGTCGTGAGGTTTTTGAGTTGATTTGGGTATTCTATTTTGGGGCGAGGGTTGTTTGGGTGTATTTTGGGAATTTTGCTATACTCGTCGATATTTCGAGCGATATGTCTTTCGAGAACGCGGGGATCTTGACGTATTAGCTCCGTATGTTGTGATTCTATATGTATTGATCGTATCTCTGTTGTTTAGGTGATCGAGATCGAGTGTTTGGCGAGGGATCTTTCGCCGGACCTCAGAGTTAGCTTTGTATTGTGAGTGGACACTTTATTTTCACAGTTGATTTGCGAGTCATGATTATGCATTTACGTTATGCATTTATGATTATACACTTTACGATTATGCATTGTATTAGTATGCATTTACAATTATGCACATACAAGTATGAATTTTATGATTATGCCTTTTACGATTTTGCATGTGCATGGAAAGTATTTATGATTTGGTTTACACAGAGTACAGTCTCAGATATAGAGTTAGCATCGATGCTTTGGCTTCTCGGCTGATCCCAGAGATGCTCCGGGAAGGACAGATATCCTGACCCGAGGTCTATTAGACTTATAATCACGAGGGGGTCTAGGATCTCGTGATTAGACTGTACTATGCAGAGGAGTCCTTGAGTGACCTCGCATGATTTTACGTGCATATTTATGGATCAGGGAAAATGTACCTGGTCGGGATTTTCACGTGCTTTGACTCGCATTATGCTTTTATGAGAAAATACACTTATCTATTGGGAAAGACATATTATTATTTTCGTCCACTCACTCTAACGATTTTATTTGTCTTCCCCTAGGCTTTTCGGTTTCCTTTGCCCAGTTTGCAGTTTGGGTCCAGGATTGCACGTCGACGGTAGAAGAGTAGAGTTCAGGTCATATTTCAGTTCAAGTAGGTTCTTTGTTCGACCTACTGGTTGTATATGATGTATATAGGAGTCGCTCTGAATACTTATGTTTGTTTTCAGTTGAGTTTACTCTTGAATGTTTTCTGTATTTCTTGTAAACTTTGTGGCTTATTATATATATGACGTTGAGAAATCTGGATGGGGAACAGAGTCCCACGGTTTGGGTTTTGTGGAATATTCGAAGTGTGATTCTCTTTGCAGGTTCTAATTTTGGCTCACGTATTTCAAAATAAACTCTGGCAAAAAAAATTTTAAGGTCGTGTTTTCGAAGGGATTTGATTTCGGTTTAGGCAACTAAATCGGAGTCGGGTCCTTTCATTCCCTACTGTAGGCACCGCCCAACCCTACTTGATATGACTTACACATTCACCAAATTGTGCCCGCAACCCTTCAAAATGGAACCGATGTACTCGTTTACCTTTAACAAGTGGAGTAGCCGCAACTTCTATTAAGAGAGGCAAGTGATCAGATTTGTCCAGAGGCAATGTTAAAACTCAAGAATAAGGAAAGATATTCTTCCAATTGGGGGTATGATAAGCTCGATATAGTCTTTCCTTGGTAGTCCGGGAAAACCAAGTAAATCAAGACCCAAAAAAATCGGAATCCACAAGGTTACAATCGACCAAAGCCTCTCTAAAGGGATTCATGGGAACGGCCGAACATGTAGGACCACCCAACTTCTCATCATTACACAATACTTCATTATAATCTCCGGTCACCATACATGACAGAGTAGATTGAGAAGCTAGCATACAGAGGAGGTTCCACGTACAAACTAGTCACCATTCCCTGCACATCTATAGATACCAATGAAACACCATTCCTCCGATGAACCTACCTCTCCAATTTCCACATATATGTGATTTTTGGAGTACGTACGTAGCCAAATAGGATGTCATAAACGCCAAAAATAGCTAAACTTCTTGAGACCTTAGTCCTCTCTTTGCAATAGACTCCATCAAAATCAGCGGTTCAACATAGTTTACTAACCACAGCCTGAGAGGCTAGGGTTTCACACATGAACAATAGGTTTACTTTTCGTTGTTTTACTAGTGAGATGATTGCATCTTGGGTTTCGTTGTTGGAGATCGCCCGAAAATTCAACACAATGATCTTGAAATAAGTCATAGGTGTTGGCCAGAAAAACTCGTCGTTTGACGCAGGAGTGCAGTCGCTAAGGTAATAGGTTTTTTGAGAGCGAAAAAAATCACTATATATGATTAATTAATGTTTAGTTATTTTTTGTAGTTAAAATTACTCAAAAGTTAAATATGACCAATGCTCTTTTAACTTCTCTTCGGCAGTAATAGTTGTTCTTAATCTAATTCAAATTCATAAAAGAATAAAAATGAAATGCAGTACGTGAGATTCTGCGGGAATTGAAAATTTTGATATTAACTATATAACCAAACGTTTTAACAAAATTAAAGTGATATTTAACTTAGCTATATGGAGAAATGATGTATGTTGGAAGTGTTTTTAGCTAAAAAATAGTTAATAAAATTCAAAATAAAATAGCTATATGCACTACAAAAAAAATTAGCTTAAGCCATGGTTTTTTGCGACGGCTGAGATTTACCGTCCCTATTGGTATAATTCCAGCAATGGCAAGGCACCCTGCGACACATATTAACGACACCATAATCGTGCCGTTGCCAAACAGTCGCTAAACATACATTTTGAGCGACCGAAAAAGCTTCACCGTGGCTAAATTATAGCTTTGGCGACGGAAAATCAATACTCTAGCGTCGATGAGTTTTTCCGTGAACCAATTTCATTTATTAAGACTCTTCCTAATTTCTCTCTCTCTCTCTCTCTCTCTCTCTCTCTCTCTCTTTCAACCCCATTCTCTTCGTCGCTTGTGAACCTAAAAATCTCAGGTTCACGGAAAATTGAGAAACCACTCTCTGCCGTTGGTAATTTGGTCTAGATCTCCATTGATGTTGCCTTTGCCGTTGCTTCTGCAAAGAGACTAAGAACCTCTTGCACCGCCACATAAGAGGAGGAGAGTCGAGGCCAGTACGACGCCTCCACTGGGGAAACATGAAATTACCGTGGTAGCCGAGACAATCTCGACCTCGTTTTCGATGATCCGATTCTGATTTCGACGACGCAGGAGTTCATAAAATGAGTCTTCGAGAACGGCGATGACGGCGATTTTGCCGCCGATCCTTGGCTCTGCGCTCTCGATTTTCTTGGCGGCGAGTCGTGAACAACTTTGGGCTCGATCAAGAAAGGGATTCATACTCACGAAGTAGCTAAGGTAGGTCATTATTACGCCATCAATTCGTTTATCCCCACATTGTAGATTTAAGGTTTAAAAGATTACTAAAATTGGATTCAATTTTGGTTTTAATGTTTGTGATAAGGTTGTTGGTGTGATCAAAACATGCATCCCAAATGGTCTTGGTGACTTGATGTTGACTTTGAAGGTGAGGTTTTACATAGTGATTTGGATTATAAAGAGGTTTGTGTGTGTTTTATGATGAGGCTAAAAGTTGTGTTCAGGATTCTATAGGTACAGTCGGCGCAAGATTTCACCACAAAGCTCTAGCTGAGAGAGAGTTTGGGAGGAGCATTTGTGTCGGTGCGGTTTTGGTGCTGCAAAAGTTTTGGTCTTTATGTATAGATTTCACCGATGTCTCTATAGTGAAATGTTGGTTGTATTTATAGAATTATGATTTAGAGGAAGATTGGTGAATGGTATTTCTGTTTGTTTTTAATCTCAGGTTGCGGTGTTTTCTCCCTCGCGTTCTGCGTGTTATCTCAATGTGACATTGAACAACATTGTCAAGGTTTGTTGGTCTTTCTTGTCTTGACAGTTTTGGGAGTGTTGTAGTCATATACACACAGAAACATGCTTCTTTTGATAGTGTTTATTATGAGTATTTCTAGAGATTTTGGGCCTTTCAACTTTTATAGTCACTGTGTGAGGGTTGCTACTTGATGGATATGTTTGATGTACGTTCATAGCCCTCAAATGTAGAGTTAGAGGGCATCCTACTATCAATACTCAATGTCTTGATCTAATCTTCAGTCACAGAATACAATTCAGTGGCACTAGTATTCTTGAAACATATGGCTCCCTAAAGCACAGCAACTAAACATATATATACACCACATTATTTTTGTTTTCTTGTTATTTCATCTACGGGTTACATCTGACTTGTTTCATTTAAAGGTCATTTCGAAGGACAGTGGACCTCTTGTGACAAAAGATCTTTTGATTTGTTCAGTTAGCAATACTTCTCCTATCAAAGTTAAGTCCAACTTATAAGTAGGTGTTATTCTCATATTCATTCTGCTTCTATTACATAGAGGAAGATTGCGGTTCTTTTTTTTATGTTGCTTGTGGACTTTGAATCTTGAAAATCTCACATCAGTTGTTATGTCTCTTGGTAAAATTATTTTCCCTCTTTGTTCTCTTCTCTTTACAGAAGAAAGTAGTTTAGGAATGCCACAAGAAAAAGTTCTCCCATCAGAGATTAGTACTCGACGAATCTTGAGTAATCTGATACAAGATCCAAAGTCAATTAGGAGCGGATGTAACAGTTAATAGCATATTGAAACCAGCCATACGACACCAGTAAGGAGTTTCTCTGGCCATGCGTGCACACTGTGGAAGAAGTCGAAACTTGGAAAAAGAGTGGCTGAAGAAGACAATTTATCAAGCATCAACTGTTCAACAAACTCGGTTGAGATTCCTTCTCGTGATAAGAGAACAAGTAGAGCTAAAAGGCCAAGACAACCACTGAGCTTAAGAACTTCACTCCCTGACTTGAGTATACAGAAGAACAACTAAACATTTTTGACTTTGATTAAAGCAACACAACTCAATTTGCTCGAAGTCCTACACAACTCAATTTTCGACAGTTTCTCGACGACATCAATTTTGATTGCGAAGGGTGGAATATGATGATGTGATGTTACATGGACTGAAACATCTCTATGTAATTGGTTCGAGTTAAAGCTTGAAAGAGTTGATGAACACAACATGATGTTTCAAAACTTAGAAGACTTCCATCTAGAGATTGTTGATTCCTTAAAGGAACTATGTATTGGTGAATTTCCACATGGATCTTTATTTATTCTGAAGTTTTCATCAAGTTACTTGTATTAAATTTTCAAAATTGTTGTATGATGTGGCAAACAGGAAAAAATTGATTATGGCATTGCACATTTGCATACCAAAACTAATTTTTTTTATTAAAATTTTTTTGGTTTGTGACGGCAAAATTGTCGTTGCTATCCCTATGTAAAAGTCAAAAATATCTTGAACAAGTTTGACGACGGTAATTTTTCTGTCACCAAATTTGTTTGTAACTCCAATTAGTGACGGCGTTGTGCTGTGGACATATTAGACGGTAGAGAAATGAAATCGATATTTGCTACTGGTCCTTATGCGAAGCGTCCTAATCATTTTTTTGTCAATTCAGCTTCAATTCATTACGATGACGCTTGGCCATTGAAAAGAGTCCCCCCATTGACAAAGATTGATCTAGAAAAACCATCCACATCTCCATCGACTTCCTCAATTTGAGTCGTTTGTCTCATTCCTTGTTTTTTTCTATTTTTTCTCCTCTTCTTTTTATTTCATCAATTTGAAGGATGTGAAAGCAGAAGGATAAGACTCATCAAGCCATCAATAATGTTTTGTGTATATACAATGCCGTAATTAGCGCATGGAGTCTTTGATCTCGAAAGTGTGTTCATATAGAGCCTAAAGTGTGTATGTATATATTAATAAATTAGTCCCTACACACACGATGTTTGTTTTAACATAATTATAAAAAAAAGAAACAGGATGTACGGTTGGTTTAACTTTGCTATAGGAAAGTTATTTGCTAGATTCTAGCTTTCTCTTTTTTGTTTATTTATAAATTTATTATAATTTTACTATTTTATCCTTAAAAGATTTGAGTTTATCAAACTTATTGATGGTTAAAGGGTTATAATCGTAAAAAATATATATTATGAATGACAACGTAAGTTTCTTTAAATATAATATATATAATATACAGTTATAGGCTAATTAGTAATTAATCCCACCACTACCCTAATGATCATTCTATTCTGAATTTTGAAATACAAAAACTTTGATACCGATAAGTGTCGCTCCTCGATTATCGTAATATTTAATCTTTTAAATTTTTTACTTTCAATTTCACTTATAGGATGAAACTTATTACCTAACTTTGAGATATCCTAGTACCATAGATCATGTAGTTTTATAAGAATTTTTGGGTTTCATACTCATAGTGCATGTTACGACATGCCGACGTACATGACATTTACATATCTTCACACAACTAGTAGCTAGCCAGTTGCTCACGAATTTGACTTGCTATTTGAATAGTGCTTGTCACAGAAGGCTTACAGATACTTTCTTCAAGAGAGTGAACTAGCTTTGGAGATATTAATGTCAGCAAATCTTGACTCTTCTCGAATCCGAATCGGATAATACATGTACATAAAGTTAAATAAACACAAAAGGGTGTATTTGAAATGAAGTAGTGTGGATTAAATTGGTGGGGTGGCCGTGTCTATATTGCTTTGATTTAACAATTAATTAGTTGGTAAAGTGCGTATGTTAATCTGTAATTTATTGTGTAATTCTTGACTTTAAAACCCACGTGCTGTTCCCTTTTAAAAAAAAAAAATTCCACGCGCTGTACGTTAATTATACTCGAGCTTCACCTAATCCCACGATCTAACATACTTTAATTTTTTACAAATTTTTTACAAATTTTTTTCAAGGCCATACAGAAGATATTTATTAGAAATAAAGGGTGCATATGTATGCCGATTAAATTTTTCTTAGAAATAACTTTAAATGATTAAAACTGTTATCAAGAGATTCTTATAAGAAGTCGATTTTAATCTCACACGGTTAATATAAAGGGTTGAAATTGGTACTTATATTTTTACAAATTACACCTTTCACTAATTTTTGTGTGTATTTTGAATACATTTTTGGGTAAAAAAGACGAAGAATTGGGATATAGATGGTAAAAAGAGGGATATCAATTTCATCTCCCTTAATACATAGCTAAGTCTAAAGTATAACACTACACTAGCAAGCTAATAATTGTTCTTTCACATCAATGAAACATATTTCTATGAAATTTAAGAAAAATAAAATTTATAATATAAAGATAAATATCTCATCCCACAAACATAAATTGTACTTTTCGCCAGTGCACGCACACTGCAAAAAATACACATTTAGACGACGAATTTTTCTTTCGTCGTTTTTTTTTGTCGTCTAAGTCCAACTTAGACGATCAAACATAATATTCGTCGTTTAAGTGTGTAACTAGACGATGAATTATGTAATTCGTCGTTTAAAATCTACACTTAGACAACGAATTACATAATTAGTTGTCTAAGTTTGACATCTTAGTCGACGAAAATAATACCCGTTATCTAAGAGATAACTTAGATGACGAATTATGTTAAACTTAGACGACAAATATTATTTTTGTCGTCTAAGATGTCAAACTTAGACGGCTAATTATGTGATTCTTCGTCTAAGTGTAGATTTTGGACAACAAATTATGTAATTCGTCATCTAAGTTATCACTTAGACAACGAAGTTAGTTTTGTCGTCTAGGTACATACTTAGATGACGAATTATGGAATATGATCTGATCGAAAAATCGTCGTTTAAGAAAATTCAATTATTTAGATCAGATTCCATTTCCAGATCGGGCATTTCTCAACTTTCTCCTCTTTCGCACTCGATACCCACCTCCGGCCACAATTTCAATTTCATCGATTTTTTAACCCCCGGAGTTCTAGTTTACCCACTTATCTCCTTATCGGTGAAGTAACTCGTTTCTCTCGATTAATTTTTTTGAATTTAATTACGTACGTAATAACATATGGTGATGGAGTTCTCCGGTGAAATATTTCGGCGTATATATAGTTTCCGGTGACCTTGTTTGCATATGTATATTGTATTAATTAATTATTTAACTGTTAAGCTAATTATATGTTTAATTGATTAGTTAAAAAATGTTAGATGAAGCTAATTGTAAGTTTAATTGTTAAGCTAATGGTTTAACCTAATTGTTAAGCTTAATTGTATGTTTAATTTTTTATTAAGCTAATTGTTAAGTGAATTGTTTAATTAAGCTAATTGTATGTTTAAGTAATTGTTAAGCTAATGTATGTTAGAATAATTAGTTGAAAAAATTTATATAATATGTAAATGCATATTAACTTAATAATATAATATATTAGCTATAATTAACTTAATTGTGATATGTAATTTGATCATATAGTATATTAGATTAATTAACTAGTTTAAAAATGATATAATATGATAATTAACTTATGCAGAAATATGGACAAGAGTTGGATACAGTTGGTAAATAGAAGTGACGAGAGGTATATGGATGGAATCAAAGAGTTTATGTTGTTTGCGATGCAACATGGTCAAGGAAAGAAGCGTTACAGGTGTCTATGTAGAAAATGTCTTAACCATCAGTTTGTGGATATTAATGTTATGTCTCAACACTTGTATGACCACGGTATGATGTGGAGTTACACTACATGGAGTGAGCACGATGAAGTAGTAGACTTCAGCTCAGATTACAGTTACTAGGGTGACTCATCCAACGGTAGTGGCACCTCTTCTTGGAATTTCACTGTGGATTTAGTTCATGATGCTTTTCCAGAATTTAGTCATGGTAGACACTTACACAAAGAGAGAGGTTATGATACTCCTCATTATGACACAATCGCTGCAGGCTTGGCCACTGACACTACTGAGATGGATAAGTACAACATGATGCTACTTGAACCCAGACCATAGTGTACCCTGGATGTCCAGAGAATGTGTTGCAATATGTAATGGAGAAACTCATTAGAAGGTTAAAAAAATCTTGAGCAGCCTCAGCCTAAAGTATAAGAAAATTCATGCAGGCATAAATAATTGTGTGTTGTTTTACAAAGAGTATGTACATTTGGACTACTGGACTTCATGCAACCAGAGTAGATATTTGCACTGGAGGAATAGGAGGAGTTCAAAGAAGTAAATATTTGTGAATGTGCTTTGCAATTTTCTGTAGATCGTCTGTACATGTCTCTATACACAACAGAGACGGTGAGATGGTACGCGGAACAAAGAATAGATGACGATGTGACGTGGTAGATGGGGAGGCTTTTAAATATTTTGACAAGGAATTTCCTAACTTTGCAATAGAGCTTCGAAATGTTAAACTCGGACTTTCTACAGATGGATTCAACTCTTGGGGTAATAATAGCACTTCCATCAGCACTTAGCCAGCTATTGTCATGCCATACAATCTGACTCCATGGATGTATATGAACAAGAAATTTAATTTTTTTACTATGCTAATTTCAGGTCCTATATCTCCTGGAAAGTGTTTATAAGTGTACCTCAGACCATTGATAGACGAACTGAAACTGTTGTGGAAAAATGGAGTCTCAACTTATGACAAGTTCACTAACACAATGTTCATGATGAAACCAGAAGTACTGTGAACCATCAACAATTTTCCTGTGTATGGGATGTTAGCATCTTGCATAACCAAATGATGCAATGCTTGTCCTGTCTGCTTGGACGACATCAACTCTAGTTGGCAAGCGGGGAAGGTGTGTTACATGGGTCGCCATAGATGGCTTCCTCATGATCACTAGTGGCGATAAGATAAGAATCATTTCGACTGGACAATAGAGAATAATCCTAAATCCTAATAGTGGTCTGGCAAAAACATTTTTGAGAGGTTAAACAACTTCTCTTTCGAGGTGTTGACCAATGCCGACGATGTGAAGAAATGCAATCCATACCCTTCACACGACCTTATCTATTTGCATCACATAAGTATTTTCTTTGAACTGCTTTACTGGTCAAAGTTAAAACTTGGGAATAACCTAGATGTCATGCACATAGAAAAGAATGTGTGTGACAGCGTGGTAGGAACAATTCTCGGTATCAAGTTGAAACCACGGATACTCTTAATGCGCAAAAAGATCTAAAATCTATGAATTTACGCCGTCCCTTATGGTTAAAGTGAGATAGAAGAGGAGTGTACATCAAGATGCCAGATGAACCTTGAACAGTAAAACTGACACTAAGAGATTTTGTATTCAACTGGTTTAAAAGTGTTCGTTGTCCGTCTAATTATGCAGCGAATATATTTGGATGTGTTAATGTTGAGCAACACAACTTCATTTGTCTAAAGACTCTTGACATCATGCTACAATGTCTGATTCTAGTAATAATTTGATCATATTTACCTCATGACGTTGTCTAACCAATAATAGTATTGTGTAGATGGTGGCAGAGCTTATGCGCTAGAGAGTTGAAGAAGTTAGATGTGGTGAACTACAGTAAGGAAATTGTCCACATCCTTTGTAAATTAGAGAGGATTTTTTCCCTGCTCTCTTTGACATCATGATTCACCTCATGATCCACCTTCTTGAACAAGTACTGCTTTCTGGTCGGGTTCACTACACTTGGATGTATCCTCAAGATTGTATCATTTTGCCGACAACTCGAATAGTATAAAGGATTCGTCAAAAATAAATCTGCCTCGGATGACTTTATAGCAGAGACATACAAAATGCATGAGTGTGTTATCTACTGTAACAGGTACCTCAAGGATCCAGTCCAGACCACCGCCTCCAATCCAAATGCCCGCAATAATCTTTCAACCATCACAGATGTTATATGACCGTTTAAAAAAGTATTAAACGAAAGATTAACTAAAGAAGAACTTATTGAAGTGCATTGGATAGTGTTGCGAGAATGTGTCAAGGTCGACCTCTACATGCAAGCTTACAGAGAGAAAATTTAGACAACTAAACAAAATAAGAGTCAGAGCTGGGCTGAAAAAATGCTTAAAAAGAAGTTCCTTGATTATTTCCTCCAATGGGTACGTATGTTTAAACCATGCATATAGGTTTGTGAATTTTTTATTTTGAAAATGAGAAATTCGGACGGGAATAGGTGCCCACGGTGAATTTAAAGATAATTTGGTGTTTGCTTATTCAAAGTATTTTTCCTTAGTTAATGCATGCAAGTTTTTGGTTTCCTTTTGTTTTAGGGGAAACTATGTCAAACTTTCTGTATAAATTAAATACACATTCCTATATCTTCTTCACATTTTTGCAGATGATCGATCTAGAAAAATCCAATAACAATGAGGGGTGGTGATCATGGGAAAAATACTTATTGGCCCATAAGCCAGTCCAACACAATATATACCCCGAATATTTTTTCAACGGTGTAAAGTTTCATTCATTTGACCGAGATGAAGGAAGAAGAACACAAAACAGTGGAATCGTGATTGAAGAAGGCGCTAATGTATATTACGGGGTTCTTGTTAATTTCATTCAGCTACTTTAAGGGAATGATATCAACGTTTTTCTATTCAAGTGTAAATGATTCAAGCGTACGAAGGAAGATCTGGGCTTTTTCAGTCGATATAAACTCAAGCTAGTATGAGGATGAGTTATTCGCTTTTGCCACCTTAGTTTGGCAGGTGTTCTATTTGAATAATCAGACAGCTGGTGAAGGTTGAAAAATAGTAAACCATATGTCTCACATAGAAATATGGATTGCCACAACACTTGAATGGACGTTGACGATTGACACTGAAATGCATAATGACAATGTATATCAAGAGCCCAATACATCTATCATCCCCAACATAAGGTAACTAATTTGGTCTAACGAGCACTTACCCATGCCTGATGGCACCACACATCTTACTCAAAAGGAGATCAATAACCTAGAGAAGAATGCTTCTGAAGAGGAGCAGGAAGGTGACGACAACGATGATGTCATATATGATTCAGATGATGGAGATAATGATGATGAGGATCTTTCAATTGAAAGTGAGGAGGATGATTCAAACAATGATGATTATGATGATGCGGAGTGATCGTTGATATAGATAAATATATAAAATACTCAATAATAATTATTCAATATATGAAGATAATTTGATCAATTTTTGAACTTAATTAATTTGTACGTATGCGTGCATGAAAAATTATTAATTAATTAATTAAGGCGCACAAATTAGAAGTGGTTTATTTAGAGTATACGTACGTTTGTAATACTTTTTATGTCATACATGAATAATTTTAGAATAAACAAATGCAAGATCATTTTCTGGTAAAGATGACACACTACTAGAAAAACTGCGCCACATAACACTTCTCAAACAATACTTGAGCAATCGCCAGCTGTCTGTTCCTGGAATCTTGATCATATAACGGTTGGAACGCCCAACCGCTGTGTGGTTGACTAAAATCTCAGCCTATGTTACTATCAAACAGCGAAATAGATGAAATCCACCATTTGATAACCCAAATTGTGCTCCAAAAGTCCAAAAATTGAGTACTTTACACAACAGTTTTTGTTTAATTCATTATGTGAGTGCTATGAATTAAAAACCCTAGCATAACTTGCCGAACTTTGTATCTTATGTGAAGAGCTAGACAAGAGTACATGTAATTTACTGTTGTCTTATTGCCTCTATGAGATGCCAAATCTAGGATGGTGCCCAATCTCAATATATTTCCCTCCCATTCCCAAATTTTCCCCTCCTCTTTGTAAAAAATAGACAACAGTCAATATAAGTTATCATTGTCCGATTCAAAGAAGTTCAACGAAAAATCATTTGGTAGCATTTATGTTACTCACCCACAGTGTCACTTAATGATATCGAGCTCAAAACAAAAACAAAAACCACAGCTTTTGAGAACAAAAACTCACAAAAAACCCACAGCCTTCTCTTCCAAATCTATGTCTTCTCTTAGTTACTACATCATAGACTCCCCTCATAGCTTCTTAATCCCCTCACTCCTTCACTCAAGTTTGTTCTGAACATGGTTTGTTGAAGTCTAATTTGGTTTCTTTTGTTTGCTGGTCATTGGAATCTGTACTTGTTGCTAGCTTATGAATGTAATGTAGAGTTTTGAACAACTTAGCTTATTCATAAATATGTTATGCTCCATTTTTTGTAACTGTGTGAGCATATGGTGTGTGTTAGATGATTCAGTACTTAGCTTAGATTATATTACCATCCTTGAAACTGTATGTTCTTAATCAAAATTTATTTTGCCTAGTTAATGAAAATCTTCTTTTATTTAGGGAGTTCCGAGGCAATAAGATGTTGTGCATTGTAGATACTTCATCATGCTTTACATGAAAGAGATATGTGGAGACAAGGATGTAGATTTTGTGAAAGGACCCAACCCCGATTTAGTTTCCTAAACTCGAATTAAGCCCTAACGACTCTACTAATCTTAGTTACTACTCAATAAATTGACAACCAATGTGGAGATCCCAACCTCAAAAGCCACGAAATAATAAATTTCCCACATATAGGTTCACTACTAAAATATACAATAAATACAACTATTTTTGCTATCATAGCAGCTAGACAAATTAAACTGAGTATGTAAAGTAAAATACTAACTCACATGATCAACCTTGGATCCCACGGTAGATATTGCTATGCCATGTATTGTGTATGCGTTCGACCTCAAATAAACTCTATAAACTGGGCAAATAAACCAAAAAGCCCAGGGAAAGCCACATAAAATAATAAAACAGAGAAGACCCGACCCTAGATTAACTAGTAATCTAGAATCAAGCCCTAACGACTGACTCCAATCTACAAGTTTCTGTGAAAAGTTTGACATAACTTCTCTTATATAGAGACAACCAAAAACTTGCAAGGAAAACTGACACTCCGCAGATAAACCCACAAACAATATCGTAGACCACCGATGTTCATCCGGATTTCTCAACATAAAACGGAAATCACAACTGATACATTATTCAAAATTTGAAAACATAACTCTAGTAAATACACTGATTCAGAAACAAAGAAACTCAACTCGACAACTATACGAGTGACAACCTATTCACAAGAGTCTCACTAAGACGATACTACAGAACTAGTATCCAAGGTGACTTCAATAACACAAGAGACATACTGACAGTGAGCTGGAACCTACTGCTGAAGGAATTGACTGGTGGACTCGACGCCCTCAACGACATCCGACACCCTCATGATGCACACTGTAATCTGGGCAAATAAAACCGAAAAGTCCAGGAAAAAGGCATATAAAATCATAAAAACTGTTAGAGTGAGTGGACGAAAATAATCTTTCATTTTTAATCTGATAACATTTAAAATAATATGCCTTTCACAATATATACAAATAAACATGATGCGAGTCTAAAAGCGCGGGGTCCGTCTTGGACACATCCGCAACAGTACACTCTAAATCACGGGATCCCAAACTCACACGTGATTAAATAGTCAGAAAGACCTCGAGTCAGGACTCTGTTCCCCCCAGAGCATCTCGGGGATCAGCCGAGCATGCCAACGCATCGATGCTTCTACCTCTGAGACTGTACTCTATGTAAAAAAAATCATGCATATGCCTCCAAATGCAAAATCATAATCAGAAATGCATAACCGTAAAATGCACAATTGTAAAATGTATAATCATAAATTCGCAAATCGACAGTGAAAACAAAGTGTCCACTCACTTCTACCTCTGAGACTGTACTCTATGTAAAAAAAAATCATGCATATGCCTCCAAATGCAAAATCATAATCAGAAATGCATAACCGTAAAATGCACAATTGTAAAATGCATAATCATAAATTCACAAATCGACAGTGAAAACAAAGTGTCCACTCACTTCTACCTCTGAGACTGTACTCTATGTAAAAAAAATCATGCATATGCCTCCAAATGCAAAATCATAATAAAAAATGCATAACCGTAAAATGCACAATTGTAAAATGCATAATCATAAATTCGCAAATCGACAGTGAAAACAAAGTGTCCACTCACAACATTTTGCCGGGATAATTACAAAGTTGAAACCTGCCAAACGACATACTTATTCATCTGACACGCTCGCTAACTCAAGATACTGAAACCACAATTAAAAATAATATCTGATCATCGGGGTTTACACTGCATAGCTAAGATCGATCGTAATCTGTTCAGTAATACATCGAGAATCTCCTATACTCGAATAACGTAACTTATGTTTAATTACTGACTCAACCAAATTCTGAATTCAATTCCTTGTAATCCTTCAATTTTAAGAGTCGCAAACAAATCTCGAATATCAAACGACTCGCAAATAAACGGATAATCAAAGCATCATTTAATATTGTCATGAATTAAACTGATAATTGTCCGATTAAATACTTGTCCAAATTTAACAAAATCAAATCCAAATATAAACCTCACCATTGCGTTTAGCACGCGAAAACGAGCGAAATGACATAAAATTTTGTCGAAAAATCTATATCGCCGAAGCTTCGCTACGCACGGCGAAATGACATAAAATTTTGTCGAAAAATCTATATAGCCATCGGAAACTCATCGGCACCAAAATCTGCGATTGATACATCAATGGAAATCTCAAGACAAGCCCAACAACTTTCATAACTGTAACAAACCCAAAAATGAACCGAAAAACCTCCAATTTTCCGGAAAACCGAATAACCCACCAGAATTTCATTTCCTCCGTTCGCCGGAATACTGCCACGGCAAGGGCTGAGACCACTTGGGATAGACTCACCACCCCAAGGGCTGCAAAACCCTCATAAGATCGACCCCCAGCGCCACCGCTATCACCGCCTCCATCTCCGCGAATTCTGGCCGGAAATCTCTCCTTTTTCTTCGCATTGATTCTTCCACCTCAAGCCACCAACCTCGGTGATCCACCTATCAAATTGAAGAGGAGCTCAATCCCAACAACTTTCATCAAGAAATCACGGCCAAAGATGGCCGGAAAAAGGCACACCGCCGACGAGAAAACTCGGTGGAAAAACGGGACTGTTTGACCCGTGGTCAACGCGGGTCAAACCCAGTAATCCCAAAATAGAAAATTTCCAATTTTGTCTCGTATTTATACCGTACACATACCAGCCCAAATCAACGGTTCAAAACAAATCTGATCAAGATTGAACGGTCACAATTAAATTAGCAATTAAATTAACACTTTTAAATATTTTCACCAACCGACTTCAAAACTCGATAAAATATTGCTCGCTTATCCAAAAAATTCCCTGAAAATTCACATAAGTTCAAAATTAAATAGTTTACAATTCTCGTGAAGAAAGTCAACATAAATTCTTACCTGATAAAAAATTCGTTAACAACCCACGCGATACCACTAATTCAAGATAATTCTACTTCATGCTGATTTATATGTATATTTCAGTTCGGGTTGTCACAATTCACCCCCCATACAAAAATTTCATCCAAGAAATTTACACACCTGCTAGGAGAACAAAGCTACTGCTCACACAACTGTTCTGACTGCTACGTGGCTACATTTATTGCATGATTTCTGTACAACACTGACACTAACCGAATATTCTTGTTCCAGAGAATCTATTATCGACGGTTAAGAACATCCATCAGTTTCACAACATGAACTGAAATTGTCTGCAACGGAAATTTTTTGAGGCACGCTAACATCAGGGGATTAGGAATATACGTCCATAACCAAATTATGTGAAATACGTTATATACATATGCCAGCCCTGATAATATTTCTCAAACGGTAAACTATAATGCCTATATCCTGACTAACTTTTATATCAACATAGCCGTATACTACCTGGCTTATCATAAAATGCTTAATAAAGTGTTATCTTCATATTCAAATGCAAACTGTAATCGTAGGTAAATTCCGCTCAAATGCTGACACTTCATAAGAAACTGATATACACATAATCTTAGCATACCACCACAATCTGAGTAGGTTCTCACGAACTGACACCCTGCATGGGATGAAAACTATGTTAACCTGCAACTGATATACAACACTGTCATTTATTTACTTTAGAATGTTCAACCGAATCGAGTAACAAGCCTCATAAGAATTCTTCTGTTTTCGACTAATCTTAAACTGTTACACAAAATCTGCCTTTATATAACAACAACTCACCTCTCATATCTGCAAGAAATCAAGCAATCCACCAATACACAATTTACTAAAGAAAAATCACAATTCATGAGTTCACAAACTCGATAAGAAGAAAACTGATCGAACCAGAAATTAGCAACAAAACCTTTGGCTCAATAACTGTGATATAAAAAGAAAATACTTCTAACACGCATCTTTGACTGAAGTAATATTCGTGATTCCTGAATACGCAATAATGTAACACCAGATTTCTAGCTGAATACACCAGCTACAAAATTAACTTTCTCGCTAACCACAACAAGGTCAGCACTGAAACCGAAATTAACTTTTTCTTCGAACTGTCTTGTTAGACCGAGGCCATTAAAATCGAATTCTTTTCTCAATAATGAGGTTAGTAGCGTCGTAATACGTGAAAAATCTAACACGAATCGGTGATAAAAACAAGCTAATCACAGAAAGCTTTGAATAACTGCCACGTTAATAGGTTTACTCTAGATCAACACGTCTTCAACCTTATCCAGATCCATATTGACATACCCTGCTGATAACACATGGCCCACAAATTTAACATTGTTAACATAAAAACTTGTGCTCACAGATCTGCGTTGGTTCAACACCACTTCAATCTTATCTGGGTCAACACCAACATGCATACTAATAATACATGGCCGAAAAATCTTGCACCACAAATCAGAACCTGTACTTACTAATATGATAAACAACTAGAGTTCTCACAAGGCCATCGATAATAAATCTGATATCTCACATGCTGCTGTACATCCATAGCCATAGACGCGTTCAATAAAACGAACTGCATCACCCGAAATTAACATCGACTGAAACACTGTCGAAAATCAAATTTAAACAATACTGAAGATCCTTTCGAATTATCTAACCAACGATCACAACAAAATGGTGGATACTTGCTCTTCACAATAACTCAGTTCAGCTACCGACGGACATCACATAATCATATGAAATCATCTGGTACAACGTCTACGCAATGAGACATATACCTGGAAAAGCTCATACATGTCAACAATTTCCCGTAATGGAGGAAGACTTAATAATTCCTCAGAATAGACATTAGGATATTCCCTGACTATTGCAATCTCTTCAAGATTAGAAGGGAAACACAAGTATTTACACCATTCGCTAAATATGAAGTACACCATTACACAATATTCCACTGCTTCACAGCAACGATCACTGATAGAAATATTCCACCATTCCAAAAGCTATATAATGCTATCGGCTCGACTAGTCTGTTCAATCCTCACAACTTCTAATCCTGCTAAACTGACTGTCTGGGTGGCGGTGCGGCTCTAACCTCTGATGTGGCTCCCTAAATCACCACAAGCACTCTGCACCAAAACTCCACATGAGGGGTTCCAGTGTGGACACACCCTCCCAAAGTGATCCAACATTAGAGTCAACTCTTCTCAACTCAGAAAATGAGTCGGACAACATACACAAGGAGCATGAATGTGAGCTTCCATGCCTGAAGAAATAATGGAAACTGAAATGTTCAAACTTCCCACACCGAGGAATCTGATGAAGTACACTACCATCAAATCATTGAGTTTCTCCTCACACAGATTGGCTTCAAACCTTGCATCAATTTGCAATACTGACTACTATTTAAAACAACGCGTATTACATCTGATAGATATAGAGCGACATCAGACCGCAAACTCTGCTCAAAACTTCAACATTTCCTTTTAACTATCCTGTTGGAATTTAGTGCCAACTCGGGCCAAACAGGTGAAATGATCGCAATACTCTAATCACTGAGCGAAAACTTCATCTTCGTAATACCCTGCCATTGGAAAACTGCATGGTCCAACAACAGACCAGCAACTACTACAATTCTCTGCTCAAAAATCAACTGAGATCGCAAACGATCAAACTCGACCAATTCCACTAGCCAAAATTCGCTAGCCATAGGGTTATGGGAGTATGTAAGAGAAATTGTTCTTACAAAGGTAACTTTACTAATTAATTCTCAAAATCCACTCACAATCTTGGCATCATGCGTGTAATCAAATCACACATAATCAAACTAGAGTTTGTGTATCATGCAGATAAGCAAGGTGTCGAGGCATACCGACTGACTGACTACCGAGTCCAAAACTGACAGCTCACTGAAAGAAATCACAAACCAAATCAACTAGGAGACTCTAGACATCTGACAAAGCACAACACTTGGAATAATGAGCATCCACCAGCCCAGTCGAGGTATCATTCGAGAAGTGTCGTACGTTCTCAAATGTCTGTACTGACCTGACCAGAAAAGTCTATAGAATCTGTAACCTAATGCTCTGATACCAACTGAGAGGACCCGACCCTAGATTAACTAGTAATCTAGAATCAAGCCCTAACGGCTGCCTAATCTACGAGTTTCTGTGAAAAGTTTGATATAACTTCTCTTATAAAGAGACAACCAAAAACCTGCAAGGAAAACAGACACTCCGCAGATAAACCCACAAACAATACCGTGGACCACCGATGTCCATCCAGATTTCTCAACATAAAACGGAAATCACAACTGATACATTAATTTGAAAACATAACTCTAGTAAATACACTAATTCACAAACAAAGAAACTCAACTCGACAATTATATGAGTGACAACCTATTCACAAGAGTCTCACTAAGACGATACTACCTACATAACTAGTATCCAAAGTGACTTGAATAATACCAGAGACATACTGACAGTGAGCTGGAGCCTACTGTTGAAGGAATTAACTGGTGGACTCAATGCCCTCGACGACATTCGGCACCCTCATGATACACACTGCAAACTAGGCAAATAAAATCGAAAAGCCCAGAAAAAAGACATATAAAATTATAAAAACTGTTAGAGTGAGTGGACGAAAATAATTATTCATTTTTAATCTAATAACATTAAAAATAATATGCCTTTCACAATATATACAAATAAACATAATGCGAATCTAAGACTGCGGGGTCCCTCTTGGACACATCCGCAACAGTACAGTCCAAATCACGGGATCCCAGACCCACACGTGATTAAATAGTCAGAAAGACCTCGAGTCAGGACTCGGTCCCCCCCCTTCCGGAGCATCTCATCGATCAGTCGAGCATGCCAACGCATTGATGCTTCTACCACTGAGACTGTACTCCGTGTAAAACAAATCATGCATATGCCTCTAAATGCAAAATCATAATCATAAATGCATAACCATAAAATGCATAATTGTAAAATGCATAATCATAAATTCACAAATCCACAGTGAAAACAAAGTGTCCACTCACAGCATTTTAGCGGGATAATTACAAAGTTGAAACTTGCCAAACGACAGACTTATTCATCTGAAACGCCCACTAATTCAAGAACCAGAAACCACGATTAAAGTTAATATCTGATCATCCGGGTTCACACTGCATAACTAACATAGTAATCTGTTGATTAATAACATCGAGAATCTCGCATACTCGAATAATGTAACTTCTGTTTAATTAATGACTCAACCAAATTCTGAATTCAATTCCCTGTAATCCCTCACTTTTAAGAGTCGCAAACAAATCTCGAATATCAAACGACTCGCAAATAAATGGATAATTAAAGCATCATTTAATATTGTCGTGAATTAAACTGATAATTGTCCGATTAAATACTCGCCCAAATTTAACAAACTCAAATCCTAATATAAAATTCACCATTGCGTTTAGCACGCGAAAATTAGCGAAACGATATAAAACTTTGTCAAAAAATCCACATCGCCGAAGCTCCGCAGCGCACGGCGGTGCGTGGGGCCGCGAATCGCCGTCGCCGGCAGCCGGAAACTCATCGGCACCAAAATCTGCAATTGATACATCAATGGAAATCTCAAGATAAGCCCAACAATAGTCATAACTGTGACAAACCCAAAAACTAACCGTAAAACCTCCAATTTTCTAGAAAACCGAATAATCCACCGGAATTTCATTTCCTCCGTTCACTGAAATCCGGCCATGGAAAGGGCCGAGACCACTTGGGATAGACTAACCATCCCAAGGGCTAAAAAATCCCCATAAGATTGACCCCAATTCCACCGCTATCGCCGCCTCCATCTCCGCCGATTCCGACCGGAAATCCCTCCTTTTTCTTCGCGTCGATTCTTCTTCCTCCGGCCACCAACCTCAGTGATCCACCTATCAAATTGAATATAAGCTCAAGCCCAACAAGTTTCATCAAGGAATCACGGCCAAAGGTGGCCAGAAAAAGACTTATCGCTAGTGAGAAAACTCGGCTGTAAAACGGGTTAGTTTGACCCGTGGTCAACGCGGGTCAAACCCAATAATCCCAAAATGGAAACTTTCCAATTTTGTCTCGTATTTATACCATATACATACCGTACACATACCAGCCCAAATCAACAGTTCAAAATAAATCTGATCAAGATTGAACAGTCACAATTAAATCAGCAATTAAATTAACACTTTTAAATATTTTCACCAACCGACTTCAAAACTCGATAAAACATTATTCGTTTATCCGAAAAATTTCATGAAAATTCACATAAGCTCGGAATTAAATATTCTACAATTCTCGTGAAGAAAGTCAACGCAAATTTTTGTCTGATGTAAAAGTCGTTAACAACCCACGCGATACCACTAATTCACGATAATTCTACTTCGTGCTGATTTATATGTAGATTTCGGTTCGGGTTGTCACAAAAACTTTAGAGTGAGTGGACGAAAAATAAAGTATTTCACTTTAAAATGAAAACTATAAATAATATGCCTTTCATCATAAATGTACATAAAAATGATGCGAGTCTAAAAATAAACAAGCTCAGATCAGGTGTTTGTCCTAACCCTCCGAAGTACTGTGTAATATGTAGAGGCAGTAACTTGAGTACATTTTCCTCAAAGTTACAAGAATTCCTAGGTTAGGTGTTTGTCCTAACCCTTCTAGGCACTGTGTAAATCACGGGTCACGTGTTTGTCTTATCCCTCCCGGAGCGTCTCAGGGATCAGCGAGAAGCCAGTGCATCGATGCATCAACTGTGACTATGATCTGTGTAAAAATCATATGTGCCTCCATACAAATGCATAATCGTAAATGCATACGTGTAAAATGCATTATCGTAAAGTTCATAATCGTAAAATGCATAATCATAGACTCGCAAATCAACAGTGAAAATAAAGTGTCCACTCACAATACTGTGCCGTGATTTCCATTAACTTGAAGCCAGCCAGTCGGCGTTATATACGTCTGCCACTAGCTGCTAATACATCATCCTAAAATAACGATTAATATTTAACAACTAATCATTGGGGATAATATCGAATACCTAAATTCGTTCATCTAACGGGTAAAACCATCGAGAACATCACATTCTTGAATATCGTACCTTCCGAACTTATGACAATCTTTAATCTGATTTTAAATTCTAAACCTTTAATCATTTTTAAAGTCACAATACAAATCTCAAACGTTACGCAACCCAATGTCGAATCAACGTTCGACTTAATCGTTCATTAAAATCGTTAAATCGTTTAATTATTACCCGATTAATCACACGACTTAATCAACTATGTACAAATCAATTCAATAACCTCTTCATTACAATCGATATGTAATTTTGAGCAAAACAGTATAAAATTTACATTAAAATATCCCTCGCCGGAGCACCGCTGAACCACTGCCACCGACGCCCATTATTTTTCAACGACCCATGGCTCAACCTGTCAAAAACCCACCCAACAACAACTTTGTCAACAACAACATCATCCAATTCAAGCTAGAAGACATCAATTTTACCTTTGAACACAAAATCCACAAAAACTTCAAATCTTCGATTCGGACTCATCTGATTGATTTGGGAAGTAACCAAGGTATGGTTAGCTTCGTGGTGGCAAGGGCTACAAGGCCCAGTAGGTCTCTTGAACCGATTCTAGTTCAAAATTAAAAACCCCCAAAACTTAGGATTCTAGAGTTTTTCTTTCGGTTTCCTTCAATTTCCGGCTAAATCAATGAACAATAAGATTGTGGGTATATTGGAGAGGGTAGAGGAGATCAAGAGGAAGATTTTGACTCCACTTTCACTCGTTTTGGTGGCCAGCAGTGGCAGTCGGGAGGGACAAAGGAACTGGGGAGAGAGGAGAGAGAACCGCTTGAGGTGAGAGGAAATAATTGCCCAAAATTGTAACTAGCCCTTTTCCAAAATGGGAAACCTCCTACTTATATTGGTACAATTACCATAACGTAACTTCTCAAAAAACTTCATTTAATCAAAAATTTCTCGTTGTAACTCCATTTTTGGCAGTGTTCATGTGACGGACTCGGCTTGGCAATTTCTACACACCAATTTCGACAATCTGATAAAAAGTCAACTAAAAAGCTCTCAATAATTACCGACGGTGACAAAACTAACTACATTCCTTGATTAACCTTAAATAAATCATAAAAGGAAAATTCTCAGGACGGGATGTTACAACCTACCCCCCTTAAAAAAAATTGTCCTTGAAATTTACGCACATACTAGTAAAATACCAATGGGTACTACTCCTATATGAGTTCGTTCGGCTTGCAAGTAACATTCACAATTACGAGAATTGTCCATAAAATTGTCACCATGCAAACATCTTGCTACAAAGTCTGTCTCTTCTAATCTGAAGTCTAAATCAACTACTCAACAGAAGCTTGATACATGAGAGCGTCCATATCCAAACTCTGTAACATAAATACCTGGAAACATCAGGTATCAATGCCAACCCTAGTGGCAAGTTCTACTAAGGTAATTGGAACTATTTTGTCAGTCTAGCCTAGCACCCCCCCCCCCCCAACTATGATCTTGTATGAAGGGTTGTGTGATTTTACCTCATGTACTGGCTCCTTGATCATCAACATAAACCTGTACCAAAAATTTAACTGAGGTGTCCCTTCACAGACACGCACATAAAATGACCCTCCATGCCACAAAGGTATCAAGCTGAGGACCCAGACTAACCATTCTAAAGTTGTAACATAAGTGGGCATCTGACCGATCTTGGTGAACGTTTTGATCCTACTCAATTCCTTTTTTCTTGAAAATTCTACTGAAAATTGGGCATAGTTTCCCCAAAAACTTAAGGAAACCCGAAAACCTGCATGAAGAGAACACTTCCAATAACAAATCCCACAAACAAACCATGGGTACCGATTTCCATCAAGATTTCTCATAATCAATACACACAACATTATGAACATAAATCACAGATACTCATATGAAATTATGATTTACTAGGATCACAATACTAAAAATCTCCATGCTTCAAATAACATCAGTTCGATACACTATAATGACTAACTCAAATATCAATAATCATAATGTAAAGAGGCTTATAAGGGATCACTTGACCTTTGCTTCCGTTACACCTGAAAATATGGGCGGACTCCAACGAGTCTAACCATACTTTCTAATCACACTCAAATATTCAAATCTGTAAACCAAACTACACGGAAAGCTGAGCATCACTAGCTCATAACAAGACTCACATATAGCATAAGGACTATTATCCAATGTTAAAAAATTCAATGGAAATAGATATGCCTTTACTTAAAATATCTGTCCACACGAGGTGGTAAAATAAAGAGGCGCTAATTTACATACCCAGACTTACTCTGGAATTGAATAGCTAAATTAATACCACTATACTCATTATACAACTACCAAAATTTACAATTTTCTAGACACTGGATGATTAACTAATAAAATTAATTACAGGACGAGAATGCTATGAATTCAAGAAATGAAACAATTCTTTAGTAGGAAAGAATAATAAGACTTATACCCCATCAAGCTGATAAACCACATCTTCATTGAACACAAATTTAAAGCTGGTGGAAAATTTGCGTTTTTGCGTAAATTTTTCATATTTGTTCCAGCGAGTAATGAACGCTTGGTCACCTGTATGATACTCCTCTAACCAGTCTAGCGTGAATCCGAAGATCAAGCAACAACTATCGAATCGAGTCATACTCATGTTTTTCTAATTTCAGCACGTACTTATGATGTACATAATTCCTTGTTGATTATCGACCTTAGTGTTTCCTAGGTGTACAAGCACAAAACGCACAACTCTAATCCGAAACCTTGATAACAACATCATCATCCTCGCGAATCCTTTTGATTCAAAATAAGGAAAATTATATTTTTGATCTGGCTACACATCAAGAAAGAAGAAGATATCTTTATAGTGGAAAGTGTGTTCCCGATATAAAATGAACATGACCTGATCAAGAAGATATTGATGTAGAAAAACTTAAGGTTAATCCCGACTAACCAGACTAAATTAGTAAAATCACAAGATAGTGAAATGATCTTCACTCTTGACGTCAATAAGAAACTCTCTACACATCGAGGTGACCACTGGTGATTTAACCAAATCTCACGTAGTCTGAGACAACAATCTACCTCGAGTACTACAAATTTGCTCCATGAAAAAGCGTTAAACAAAGGAATCAAATGTCTGGAATGAAATTAGTATGCATTCTGGCGATATTTTCTGTCTGAAATTATTACGGATTGCGATGCAAATGTGAAGTTACGAGACGGTAACATAATTTACAATAATATTTTCACATAACGAGCTGGTTAAGGCATAATACAGTTACTCCTTACCTCTAATGTTAACCACGATACGAAGCATATTACCAAACCCAGTGATAAATTTACATGGAGAGAAAACTATTTGATTCTCATATATTAGCACTCGTAGGCAACAAACCGAACGAAAATCGAATCAAGAGAATGGAGCGTCAGAACGATATCTAAAAACCAGACAGAGGTTGACCGAAAAAAATGACGAAAGGTCTGATAGTTAGATAGAATCGAGCTAGAGAGTAAAAATAGGATTAGATAAAACTTACTCTCGATAAAACACATTTTTCCCCCAAAAATATCACAGGATCAACTTGAACTCTTCAATAAATTTCATCTTCAATTTCATGATTACCCTATATCCTTGATACTCTATTTCCATCATCCACAACTATGACACTGCATCTTTCCCCGATGGAAAATGAAACACATCAACCCGAAACACTTCATGTTAAAGCCGTTGAAATCGCTAAAATCACCAACTCGAGGTCAATGACGCTGAGGTCTGAAGTATGTCCATTGAGGGAAAACCAGTCACTAAGTCCATTCCTAAGGAAACCTTTACTTCCCGTAGTTATCATTACAAACACCTCGTCTACTACCACAATAATACCCATGACTCACACCGGCCAAACAAATCTGGAATGAAGGAAAAAATGAAACGAGCATAGGAAAGAGGATTGTTGATACCACATAACTGAGGGAAAATGATTATAAGACTACTAAGTATTGTATTTTTCCCGTAGAACAACCTTATATCTCAACTACCACTCGAGTCGACACTACGGGTCGAAAACTAGACACACTACTATCACTGAATTCTCATAGTGCCACTCAATAGACCTGACCTAAAATGTGTAGAACTACTCCAGTTGCCATCATAAAACAGAGAAACAATGCAGATGATCAATATCTTCTTGTTCTCTACGCACGCGTGGGAACTAAAAACTAAAACCGGAATGAAGACACGTGGTATACAACCATGTTGGTGAAGTATTCGACTGGTACCATCACAGAATGGATGCAAGAAAGAGGTAGGTAGTGAATACAAGAAGTTCACCATACTACTCAAAACAGCGCGAGGAAACCGGTCCAATACTTGACTCCACAGTCCCCTGCAATCCTGACGTTGTCATTTGTCTCCTCACTAAACTTACATTCCCTATGAACTTAATTATTTCTAATAGTTTCATCACGTTCTTCTTAACATGGAGAAATTCCTGAACACCTCACAAATCTGATTGAGGTCGGTGTACTCAAGGCATAGTGACTAGGGTAGACTGACTCACAGGCTGAAGTTCATACTTGGTCACATTCGTCACGTATTCAACGACATTCAACACCGTGAGTATTCGATGGGGATCCGCCGCAGTCAGGCCATCAATCTAGAGGTGTTGATCATAATCGAACACGACAATGAAAGAAACCAAGTACAGCCTACAGAACCGATAACCTAATGCTCTGATACCAACTGAAAAGACCCGACCCCTATTTAGTTGCCTAACCCAGAATTAATCCCTAACGACTCTACTAATCTTAGTTACTACTCAATAAATTTAGAACCAATGTGGAGATCCAAATATCAAAAGTCACGAAATAAAGAAATTTCCCACATATAGGTTCACTACTAATATATACAATAAATACAACTGTTTTTGACTTCAGAGCAACTAGACAAATTAAACTGAGTATGTAAAGTAAAATACTAACTCGTAGGATCAACCTTGGATCCCACGGTAGATACTACTATGCCATGTATTGCGTACGCACTCGACCTCAAATGAACTTTGCAAACTGGGCAAATAAACCAAAAAGCCCAGGGAAAGTCACATAAAATAATAAAACTGTTAGAGTGAGTGGACGAAAAATAAAGTATTTCACTTTAAACTAAAAACTATAAATAATATGCCTTTCACCATAAATGTACATAAAAATGATGCGAGTCTAAAAATAAACAAGCCCAGCTCAGGTGTTTGTCCTAACCCTCCTGAGTACTGTGTAATGTGTGGAGGCAGTAACTTGAGTATATTTTCCTTAAAGTTACAAGAATTCCCAGGTCAGGTCTTTATCCCAACCCTCCTGGGTACTGTGTAAATCACGGGTCACGTGTTTGTCCTATCCCTCCTGGAGTGTCTCGGGGATCAGCGAGAAGCCAGTGCATCGATGCATCAACTGTGACTATGATCTGTGTAAAAGAAATCATATGTGCCTCCATGCAAATGCATAATCATAAATGTATACATGTAAAATGCATTATCGTAAAGTGCATAGTCGTAAAATGCATAATCATAAAATGTATAATCATAGACTCGCAAATCAATAGTGAAAATAAAGTGTCCATTCACAATATTGTGCCATGATTTCCATCAAGCTGAAGCCTAGCAGTCGACATTATATGCGTCTGCGACTAGGTGCTAATACATCGTCCTGAAACAACGATAAATATTTAACAATTAATTATATAGGATAATATCGAATAACTAAGCTCGTTCATCTAACGAGTAAAACCATCAAGAACATCGCATTCTCAAATATCGTACCTTCCGAACTTATGACAATCTTTAATCTGATTCTAAATTCTAAACATTTTATCATTTTTAAAGTAGCAATACAAATCTTGAACGTTATGCAACCCGATGTCGAATCAATGTTCGACTCAATCGTTCACTAAAATCGTTAAATCGTTTAATTATTACCCAATTAATCACACGACTTAATAAACCATGTCCAAATCAATTCAATAACCCCTTCATTACAATCGGTACGTAATTACGAGAAAAATGGTATAAATTTACATTAAAATACCCTTCACCATAGCACCATCGTGAACCACCACCATCGGTGCCACGCGGCCTATAATTTTCTGGTGACCCGCGTCTCAACCTGTCCAAAATTCACCCAATAATAACTTTCTCAACTATAACATCATCCAATTCAAGCTAGAAAACATCAATTTTACCTTTGAACAAAAAACCCACAAAAACATCAAATCTTCGATTCAGGCTCCTCCGATTGATTTGGGAAGCAACCAAGGTATGGTTAGCTTCGTGCTGGCAAGGAATACAAAGTCCAGTAGGTCTCTTGAACCGATTCAAGCTCGAAATTAAAAACCCCCAAAACTTAGGGTTCTAGAGTTTTTCGTTCGGTTTCCTTTAATTTTCGGCCGAATCAATGAACAAGAGGATTGTGGGTATATTGGAAAGGGTAGAGGAGATCATGAGGAAGATTTTGACTCCACTTTCACTCGTGTTGGTGGACGGCTGATGGTAGGCCGCCGATGGCAGTCGGGAGGAACGGAGGAACTCGGGAGAGAGGAGAGAACCGCGTGAGGTGAGAGGAAATAATGGCCCAAAATGGTAACTAGCCCCTTTTTCAAAACAGGAAACCTCCTACTTATACTGGTACAATTATTGTAACGTAACTTCCCGACAAACTTCATTTAATCATAATTTTCTTCTCATAACTCTGTTATCAGCATTCTTCACGTCTATGGACTCGGCTTGACAATTTCTACAACTTCCACCCGAAGTCAACCAATTTTGAAATCTGATAAAAAGTCAACTAAAAAGTTCTCAATATTTACTAACGGTGATAAAACTAACTATTTTCCTTGATTAAGCTTAAATAAATCATAAAAAGAAAATTCTTGGGACGGCATGTTACATTTTACCTCTAAACGTATTTTGCATAATAAGTACTGTATATGTTAATTTGTGGTTTATGTGGGAGAAGTTTTTAACTTCATTTGTATTGGTGTTGAAAAATATGTCTGACTTCAATTTTATTTCAAAGTACTTGGTGATATTTCAGTGGGAAAGCAGGAAAGCAACATAGGTATATTTTTGAGGTAAGCTTTGATGAAATAAGAGCTAAATGGGCCAAGTTTGTTTTGAATATGGTGTGTTGAAGTCTGATTTGGTTTATTTTGCTTCCTTGCAATGTGCTCAAGTACTTTATGTTCCTGCTAGCAGATTTTAGTTATGAACTTACCTTAAACTTATGCAGTTTTTGCAAGTAATGATGATTCATACATATACTATGTTCCAATTTTGTTACAATGTGAGCGTAGGGTGTATTTTGGATGAATCAGAGTAATTATGATCTATTGTAATTCCATAAAAATGTGCTTAAATTTAGGTTTTTGATTAAATGACAACACTGTTCATATTGTCATTTAGCAGCATGTATTGTTCATTTGGTATATATCTATACAATGGTTCATTGGCAATTTTAATGTTGTGGGAGTACATGTAGTTCCAACTTGTGCTTCACACAATAGATATAAAAAAAGTCACACAATGGTTCAAAATTATCCAGACAGTTATGGGTTATGTACTTAACACAATCAATTAGACAATAGTTACAAAAAACTCAATCTATTGTGTGAAATATAATTAACATATGCCACATAATTGTTGCGAAAATGTTATACCACCTAAAAAAGCAACTAGACAATGGTTACCAAAAAAATTCATCCATTGTGTGAGATATAATTAACATATGCCACCACACAACAGTTGCGAAATGGTTATATTGTATTGTCTCAAAAAATAATACACAATGGTTAGGCAAACAATCCAAACCATTGTGTCCACAATCATCAGACAAGGATTATAGATCCTTGTGTGATCATTAGTTCAAACCATTGTGTGGGATATATGTCAGGCCATCGCAACCCCAACTAATGCGGCATGGCATGGCATCTACCTGTCATGACCTCCAATCACACAACAGTCAATAAATAAAAGTCGTTGTGCCATCTTGTAGAAGACAACGTCAAATTGACCGTTGTGTTGTAATTTCAAGAGACAACGCTCATTATTACATCGGTTTGCTGGAAGATAGACAACGGGTAATCACCATTGACTAACGCATTTTTTATAGTAGTGACATCTTAGACGACGAAATCATATAATTTCGTCGTCTAAGGTTCACTTAGACGACGAAACTATATAAGTTCGTCCTCTAAGGGTGGACTTAGACGACGAACATATATTCATCATTGAAAAACTACTTAGACAATGAAAATATAGTGATTTCGTCGTCTAAGTACATGTACAAACCCTAACCCCTTTTCCCTAAAATTTAAAAGTGTTAGACGATGAAAGTAGTATATTTCGTCGTCTAAGTCACACTTACACGACGAAATTCTACCACTTTCGTCGTCTAAGTAGATTTTCACAATCTGAACTTTCTGAGTATGATTATGTGTACCATGTTAGATTACGGATTATATTTATTGAAGGCATAGAGTAAAAAATTCTTGGAATGTGGATGTCGACGGTTCGAAAATCATAGTTATGAAGATTCGTATATCAACGTTTCATTTTCTTTGAAATTTCAGTTTTATGGTTGACTACACCGATAAAACCCTCAACGTACGAACTTCGTATTGAATAAAAATTCATCTACTTATATATTAAGTGGTGATGAATATATCTAACAGTTATTTTTTCCAAATTCAATTTCGTTAATATGGATGTAGAGTAAATACAGACATATGAACACCTAAGTTATACAATATTAGTAGATGTATAACAAGTATTAACTAGTCAATCTAGTTTTTATGTCAAATTAAATATTAATTTATATCTAATTGATATATAAATTTTTGACGTAAGTGAAAATGCTCGTAACATCAGAAAGGGTAATACGATTAATATTATTTACGAAACGTTTCCGTCTTTTAAAATTTTGTTGATATTCACAAAAATGTATCGACCGAATACCAAACTCTACCAAATTGGTGTCTATTTTTTCTAAAATATTATATAAACATAATGATTACATCTGACGGCTGATTTCTTTGTGTTTTAAGGCAGGTAGCCAATTTTTTTTCTTTCTAAATATCTCACAAAAAATTAAATAAATTATTACTTAGACGACGAAAAACATAGGTTTCGTCTCCTAGGTTCCTTTTTAGACGAAGAAATCGTGTTATTTTGTTGTCTAACCCGAAATATTTGGCGAATATTTTTTTTGAGCCAAATTTGAGGAGAGTTTTAAAAAAGGTTAGACGACAAAATATCTAGATTTCGTCGTCTAAGTGGACTTAGGTGACGAAATTCTACTTTTCGTTGTCTAAATTGAAATGAAATCATTTAAATTGCGAAAAATTCCTAATTGCTCTATCTCATTTCTCTCTTCTCTCTCTCCTCGCCTGCTTCTCCTCTCTCTCTCCTCGCCTTCATCTCCTCTCTCTCCTCTCCCTCTCCTCACCACCGTCATCGTTGCCGTCTCGGCTCCTCTCTCTCTCTCCTTGCCACCACCCTGGCTCCTCTCTCACCTCACCACCGACACCGTCCTCTCTCATTGGTTAATCTCCATCTCTATCTATCTCTCTAACTGCTATATATAAATATATATATATATATGGATGAATATGTATATGCATGTTGAATTTTGTATATATATATATATGATGAATATGTTGAAATTTGTTGTATTAGTTATATTGAAATTAGTTGAAATTAGTTGTATATAATGATGAATATATATATTATAAAAGTAGTTGTTATGAATGCATTTGTTGTTGAATGAATTTGTTGGTTAATTGTTGAATGAATTTGTTGGATTGTTGATGGTGATTATGGATTGTTGGATTGAATAAATTTGTTGGATTGTGGATTGTTGGATTGTTAAATTGTAAAGTACATATTGTTAATTTCCGATGTCGTACAACTTAATCAAGATGCCTGGCGGTAGGAAGAGGCGCACTGCACAAGAGAAGATCGCCGAATTCAAATCCATTAGACGACAGTTTGGTTGGGGTTAAATTTCAGAGGAGACTGTTATAGCTCTTTAGGCTCCTGTGGCTCCGGCGGTTTCTCAGACGATATCGAATGCTCCTAATGAAGTGGCTACAACCTATATAGATGAGCCACAGATTTTCACTTCGGCAGCAGTGTCACAAGGTCCTTAAGAATCAGTCGACAATTCTATTTGCTATAGTGCCCGACACAAAGTGAATAGGAGGGACCCCCTAGCCCCGGTCCCCAAACACACTCAGGGAATTGTGAAAGGAGCTAAACTCGAGCGGATAGTAAAGTCAATGGGGAAGAAGATCGATGTGTCGTTCGACGAGTTCACTAGAGACCCTCTGATGCAGGACCTGAGCAGTTTGTGCTCGCACAACATCGGATCAATCATACGGACAAAACATACATATGATTGCCCCTTCTTGGGACGAGCTGCCCCAAGCCGAAAAGTTTAAGGTGTACCACAAACTCTTGGTACTATGTCTATTTAATTTTATTCAAGTTCATAATTAATTACAAAGCATAGAGACATGGGGTATAGGAAGTTTTTTTTTCTAGGTACATTTTAATTATGAAGGGATACCTGATATGTGGGAATTCGTAGAGGACACGGCTACCCGCATTTACAAGGATTGGAAGTATGATCTGCACAAGTACTACAAGAAACACGGTACCTTGCATGTCCTAGAAGAGTTGCAGACAGAAAGGGAAGACAAGTGGGAATGGTTGGTTGGACTCTTTGAGTCCGAGAAGTTTAAAGTTCATCTTCCTTTTCTTTAATGTAATGAAAATGAAAAATTTCTTACTTTTAAATATTTATTTATTATTTATTATCCATTGTTGTGAAACAGATAAGGTCGGAGCTCAACAAGGCTAATTGTGACAAGAAGACTAAACACCATATTTCCAGCTACAGAAAAATGATTGACATCGCAAAGGCTCACATAGATGTGGGTTCGAAGCATTGTTCTCTTGATGCCAACGTGTCTGCTTACGTCAAGTCCAGGCAAGCCTATGCCATGAGTCAAGCCGATGCCGTAAGTAACCATTTTCCCCAAATTGATTGAATTTAATCTTACTTTCAAAATTGATTGAATTTAGTGTTACATTTGGTTTGAAAAAATTAAATTATGATTAAGACATTTAATTACGTGGTGCTCTAAGAATTTGGTTTATTTGGCTAAATTATTATGAACTTGAGAAATCTGGATGGGAATCAGTGCCCACGGTTAATTTGTTATGTTGAAAATAGTTATTTGAAGTGTTTTCTTTTGTGCAGGTTTTTGATTTGCTCTATTTTTAGGGAAAACTATGTCAAATTTTCTTTAGAAATAAACATTCATATATTGTTCACATGATTAATTTCATGAGAGGTTGGTACAAATGGCCTAGGAGGAATGGTGCAGGCACATTTGCAAAACCCGGATATGACACCTGAAGTCTGAAGAGATGCCTCCTCTATCAAAGGAGACTCATATCAGTATTGTTGATGTAGTTTTCGGGCCCCGACCTGGGTAAGAGGTTCATGGGCTTGGATGGGCGGTCCAGAGAGATTTGACCCAATCATTGGCATCGTCGAGTAGGCAAAGTGCAGCAGATGCTAAGGCGGTCCAAGTCGCCCAAGAAGAGGCTCGATCAGCCTGGGAGGAGGCTAAATCGACCTGGGAGGAGGTTTGAGTGGCTCAAGAGCAGATTCAATCGACCCAGGGCCGAGATGAGCTTCGTCCTCAAGTTCCTTGAGTCGATGGACATGCAATCTCCGCCCTAGTGTCAGCTCCCCACGCCTCGGGATCTTGGGCACGATGACGACGATAATCCAAACGGCGGTGGGGGAATCGACGGGATCCATACTTCTGGTTTAGTTCCGTAGTTTGTATATATATTTTGATCGATGTATGTACATTTTTATATTTAATGTATTACATGAGTATTTTAATTTATTGTTTAATTATTAATTAAATTTATATTTTTAAAATAATTTTTAAAAATAAAAATTACAACTTAGACGACAAAATAGAGAATATTTTGTCGTCTAACATGTCTACTTGGACGACGACATTGTAATATTTCATCGTCCAAGTGGACATGTTAGACGATGAAATATTCACTATTTCGTCGTCTAGCAAGCATATTCAGACGACGAAAAGATTTTGTCGTCTAAGTTATAACGTCGTCGTCTAAGTAGACATGTTAGACGATGAAATATTCACTATTTCGTCGTCTAGCAAGCATATTCAGACGACAAAAAGATTTTGTCGTCTAAGTTATAACACTTACACTACGAAAAACACGGCACCACCGCTATCTCCACCACCACGACACCACCACCCACCACCACCACCACCTCGACACCACCATCACTACCACCACCACACAAATGTCGCCGCCACCACCACCACCATCATTAAACTATCTCCTAATTACATTTTTTGTATTAATTAATAATTAACTATTTAATTACAATTTAATTATTTTTTTATTTTTTTGTAAAAAAAATACTTAGACGACGAAATCAATAGTTTCGTCGTCTAAGTTATTTATGTAATTTTTTTCAATTAAAATTTACCACTTAGAGGACGAAAAACCTTCGTCATCTAAATGGATTATTTAAAAATCAACACTTAGGCGATGAATAACCTAAAATTTCATCGACTAAGTGGTTTAACTTAGGCAACGAAATGTTTGTTTAGTCGTCAAAATTCTAACTAAAACGATGAAATTTTTTGCCGTTTATTCATTAATTTTTCGTCGTCCAAAAACCTAGACAACGAAACAAAAAAAATTCGTCGTCTAAGTACTTAGGCTACAATTGTTAGACGATGAAACTTTCGTCGCCTAAGTACTTAGGCGACGAAATAAATCACTTAAGTGACGAAGCAATATTATCGATTTACCTTGAGGGTGTTATGTTCGGTATGAAAACTTATAAAAAGTTTGAATAAATCACGAAATCCGGCGATGGTCAAGAGCTTTAGCAATGGACGTCAGTGGTGCTCTGGCGGTAGAGGTTAGGTGTTTAGGGGCTTTTAGCTATTTTAGGGTTTTGGGTTGGCTATCAACTCAAGAGCTGTTGATAATGTATTGAAGGAGTAAATAGATACGCAGAAGATATAGACTGAAATTGTTCTTTATTTATTGATAGATGACCTTAAATATATGCATTACAATCAGTTGTAGAGGTAATTCTGGCCTTGTGGGGGCAATCGCCCCCTCTCAAATCTAAGATTACGTACGATATGATCTCTCAAATGTATCTTTCCTCCCCTCTATAATTAGATATATACCATATATTTTCATATATAGGCATTATTTCCCCCCTCTCAAATCTAAGATTACGTACGATATGATCTCTCAAATGTATCTTTCGTCCCCTCTATAATTAGATATATACCATATATTTTCATATATAGGCATTATTTCCAAGATAGCATGGGGGTACTTGTGTTTGGTTGTCATGGGTTTGAAACCCAGTGGTGTCAAAAACTCAAAATGGCCTACTTTTTTTGTTTTTTTCCCATGCTTCCCTGATTTTGGCCTTTCCAATTAATTTTTTTGCTCTTCCATTAAGTTTCGCCACACCCCCCCCCCCCCCCCCCCGAGTCTCAACTTTGGCTCCGCCACTGATTACAATCTGTTACAATCAATATCTATATAAATCAGGAATTGAGAGAATATCGACTTCTACTCTAATTAAGACAAGAAACACACTGAGATACCAAAAATATTTCTCCTAAAACACTTCCAGCAAAAAATTTCTCTTCAGAGATCCTGGAAAGCTTACAACCAAAGTTTCATTATCCGGATTTTCATTCCTTCCATTTATTAGGCCTCGTAAGTGGGATACTTCTTTCTAAAAGTTAAATTAAGGATATTCATAAGAAACATCGTAAATCACAATAAGCACTTCATTAATACACAATAGAATATATTTCTAATGACTAAGCTGGATATAAGCTCATGGCACGTTTATTAACTTGGAATGGAAATTTTCTTGAATCGAAATCAAATTGAATCAGAATGAAAAAGAATCGAAATGAAAATCTTTCAATTCCATTGAACTGTTTGTTTACCAATTAAAAACAAATATGAATGAAAATGATTACGATTGATATTGTTTATTTACCATAAGGAATCAGAATCATAATTGGTTTGATTACTAAAATACCCTTTAAATTGGTATATCTTTGTTTGATTCAACTATTAACAATATTGAAGTACTAAAATGGTAAGTTGTTTCAATTTTTACATAACCGCTAGAGAAATATTTCTTAGCTTTGTTGAATTTGAACATGTTCTCTTCGCACAATATTGTTCTTCTCTTAAAACCAAATAGAAACATGAACATTGACCAAAATATAAAGTAAGTACTAGATCAGGGATAAATGAGTAAAAAAAGAAGCCAAATGAAGCAGGTTAATTCCCTGATGCAGCATGAAGTAGCATATACAGACAAATAACAAATTAACCATGAAGTAACAAAAAATAGAAACATCCATCTCAATTACAAATTTAGCCGAAACAACAAAATTAACAAAGAAGCATCCATGCCAAATGAAACTAAGTCAAAGTAACAAAGTAACAAAAAAGAGTAGTATATAAATTTCTAGGGTTGGGTATCTATGAGTTTTTGAATTTACATGATGACATTTTTGGTAGATAAGTTGATTATGGGAAGGTTGATTTTTAAACCCATCTCCCTCATACGGAATACAACTTCGGGTTTATCCCGGAATCATTGATAAAAAGGTGGATCCCACCTCTATTCTGGTTCTCTTATGTACAAGAAAACGCTGAAATTCAACCATCCAAGAATAATTCCCATTCTTTTGATTCTCATTCCAAGTTAGTAAATGTGCCATCAATTCAATTAACATAGAACACTTTAGGTAATGAAAATCTCTAGATGCATTCTCAGTTCCTCACTCAGAATTGCCTGAAAATCACATAATTATCAATTTGCTGTCACATAACCTATGGGTTAAGAATCGCGATACAATATCAAATTAAGCCAATAAGAATAGGCTATATCAACACCATATGCCAATCAAAGATATCAACATTTGTGTGATAAACTTAGTTTCATGCCTTTGCGAAGAGTTGTTGATGAGAATGTGTGTTTTCCTTATCTAACTTCGTTCATTTTAGCTTGTACGTGTTTGTGTTTCCAATATTGAGGACACCTTGTGGAAACATTGGATGTGTTTGTGAGTCTTTAAATGTCGAGGCTTTGACATACTTATTTTGTAGAAGGTCTTAGCTTAATTAAGTGTTTGTTTAGGGACTAACAAAGTTAAAGTGTGAGATAATTTTAAATGTACATTTTACGCTTGATTTTTAATGCATTTTTCTCTATATTTGACTATTATAAGCTTAATATTGTAGTTTTTATCTGATTTTGGACTTAATCAAAAGAGACGGAGTAAAAATGCTAAAAAAAAGGAAAAACGCAAAAGGAAGGAAGTCTCCTATTTTTGACCCAGATTCCCTAGTGAGACGGAGCAGATGCGCAAAAGTTTCTAAAAATAATTTTTTTCTGAAAATGGTTGCAAATGGTTTTTTAAATGGTGTAGAGAATAAGTATCAAATGACAAATTGTTCCAATCAGTACAAATGAATAAAAAGACATTTTTCCCGGTTAGACCAGGATGACGATGGACGTGACATACACATTGGGCCGGCCTCCTAAACCAATTCGGTCAAGGTTTATGGGCCGAGTGGACATATGAAAATGATGTTATTCCTTGCTCAACAAGGGGTGAAGAAGATCTGATCATAAAAAGGCCAAAAGTTCTTCGTCTCTGGAGGAAAAGGAGTTGAGGTTCCTCTTGGCCTTATTTCGACATCTCTGATCCTTTAGACCAAAAGGCTGACGACTTCATTCCTCTTCCTCTAGAATGATTGATCCTCATTGTAAATTCTCCATGACATGGCTAGCTCAAAACGTATGAGCTAGATTTGTACGCTTACTCTAGTCACAGATTGGATAAATTTCGCGACGATATGCAAGAGAACGCTCTAGCAACATACTAGTGAACACAAAACTCCCAGTTAATCTCGAAGTATTTCCCATGCAAGTAAAAGGGCTTGATACAAGGTTCCTTTTCTATACATTAGTACCATTCTTATCTCGTTAACTGTTGCCCTTTGTTTGGTGAGGGTTAAATCACTACTGTCAACTGAACCTGCGCTACCTTGGAATCGGAATTTTGTGCGCGCTAGTTGTAGACATGTACTGATGTAGGTATCTCTATAATAATAGAGGTACAATCATGAAAGCTATGAAAACACTGGTCTAGTCATCACAATGTAACCTCTTGAATTCCCAATATCAAAACTAAGATAAAGAAAACATGAAAATAATAGCAAGGAATACTACCACAAACCACATGTTCCATAAAATCAAAACAGAGATAACAATCAAACTTAGTTAGCAATCATGTTCAGTTTACATGACCTGGATAGTACGAAAAGTTTTTATGGTTGCAAGTTTAACTTAATCATGATTCATGAACCTGGATAACGCATGCTTAGGGGATTTTCTTTGATTTCTTTGTGCTATAACCTTCCAGAATATACTGCAAGTGCCTCCATCATCTGGTTTTTGCCGATCGTTGATGGGCTTGCCGCAATGTGTAGGCCAATGGTCACCGGCTGTACCACAACGACAACATGACATCATGGAAACCTCATCAGTAAATTCTTCACAGTAGCGACCTTGCTTATCCTGTAATTTCATGTACTCATAAGCCATTCCCTTCGGAAGAACCCTCTTCTTTCTCTCACGGTCTTGACATTTTAAACATTTGAGCCCGCGACAGGTGCGACAATTTGATAAAGGCGAGGATGGTGGTGAAGGGGAGGAGGGCGGTGATGGTGAAGGTTCTGGTGTTCTGACACGATGAAATTGTGGGCGATCTAGTTGCGCTATTTGCTGCCAATAGTCTATAATCCAGTATAAAGAAACAGTAGCATTAGCCAAGTATATGAAACATATGACAAAACCAAAGCATGAGCATGAGTATAAGAAACATATGACACCAAAATCTAAAGCAATGATCTCAACTACTTTTGTAGCTGAGTACATAACTTAGTAATAATCCAATCCAATCCAATTATTTCCCAGCAACACAACCTTAATCAAAAAGTAAAACAGGTTGCAGCAAGTGTTTCATTATTATCAGTGTAAATAGGAATCTATTCGAAACCCAGATAACGTGAAATCAGAGTAGGTATGCATGTATGTACCTTGATCAGAATCATCGTATTCGATTGGTTTGTCATGGAAGGCTACGCGCCGCCGGTCAAACGCTTTTTCAACAAGAGATGCAAATTCCGACGAATCAGCTAGTGGGACGTTGTCCATCTCCTCCACCCGCTCGGCTTTGCGTTTCTTCATGCATTGCCTGACAAGATACTCTATGCTGTTAAATAGGACCTGAGTTCCCTAACATTGCCTGAAAACTCCCATCGTAGTCGTCCATCTTAATCACCAAAAGAAAAGAGTAAATGATAAGGAATGTCACTTTTGAGAGATTTTTTTTTTCTGTTAAGGTCAGTCAAAAGATTTTGTGCATACTTTGGTTCAACATTTCTCATTTTAGCCCTTTTTGTGTGGTTATGTTAATACACACTCATGTATAATAAGTAGTGTCTTTCTATAACCAGAGTAGTACATTCTTTGTAAAATGTAGTGAGCTCATAATTTGTTTGTTCTGACACTTACAGATAAAGATCTATCTTCAATACTCGAAGGTAAACAATTATTTCTTATAATCATAATTTCTCACTTTCCAGCTTCTCGAGAGTTAAAAAGTAAAAAACTTAAGTAGATTCGGAACTTCACTAAAAACACAAAACAAAAAAGTAAACTACTAGAAAGACTCAAAAGATTATCTCGTCCTCAAGATCAGGAAAAATTTGACATTGAAATTGCTAAACAACAGTCTCTTCTAGTTGCTTGTCTACGTGATAAAGCCAAAGCAGAGCTTTATTTACATAGATTATCCATCTGAGCTTGTTGGTTAGATCTACAGAGTTACTGGTATCAGAGTTTGCTATAGCTTAACAAGTTCCCATAGATGAGAACACCTTCTGAGAAAATAATGGAGAAACTAGATTCTCTATTAAATTCAACTTATGCAACGCATCAAGAATTCATAACAAAAATCTCTAGAAACAGAGAATGTCTAGAGATACTTCTGGTGATTAGTATCCAATTACAACAACTAGAAGCTAAAATAGATTATATCTAAAATTACCCGAAAAACAAGAAAGAACTATTAATAAAGGTTAATAGTAAAATTGAAGGACTAAATCGTCAACATATGAAGATTCTTGACTATATTCAAAGGATAGCCCGAGAACCCAAAACGTCAAGAGAAAGTCCACCTCGAACAGTCACAAGAAAAACTAATGACTTTAAACCATTGGAGGTTCCAAAGGGGAACCCTTCACCAATACTGTGTCTCTTAGATTCAACAACAAATCTGTCAAGTATAAGGTTTCTAGAATCCAAAACTGAAGATGTTCGTAACATGAATATGTTAATCATCTTTGGAAAGAAAAAAGCAGTACAATTGGTCAATTCTAAAGAATTTGAATTTAATGAAATTGAACCAAAATTTTGAAATTCTTGAATTCCAAAATTGAATTTAATCAAATCTACAAAAGAGAAATTTTTGACTTGTTGGATAGCCATTAGTTCAAAATTGTTGAATTCACTACCCCAGCAATAACAAGATAAACAAATCTCATTTTAATAACACCCGAGGAAGTTGTTAAAGTAAGAAAAAGAAACTACAAATTTATGCACTTAGGAGCAATCCAAGTCAACATAAAACTACTAGCCCGAGAAGACATAACTTGCTCAGTCTTATGTGTCTTACAGGACAATATACTGATTGATTTCCAAAAAATTCTATTGGGAACCCTCCAAGCATCATTATGCAATCAAGTGGCAGATTTCAACTGCTTCCTAAACTTTTCAACTAGCCTGACTGATGTAGCTCAGTATTTACAAATGAGAGTCGAAACAGATGACACTTTAATGAAAGACGGCATGCAAGAGCTTGCTATGGTTTATAAGGTTTACTATAAACTGATGAGCACGATAGTAGAACCAAAGACCAAAATAACAAACATTCCTGGTCTTACTACTGGATTCCTCACAAATCTGAAAAATAATTCAGAACAAATCCATAAGGTTACATGGGATGAAGTAACCTTTCCACTAGAATGGAAATTGTCTGGCCCAAAAGAAAACGCAATCTATGAAAATAGAAGAACAAGAGACATCAACTTAAAATTTGAAGGAGATAGAAACAGTGATGTATTCCTCGAAAACCTAAGAGGTGAAATCTCTAGATTACTCAGAAGATGCAGCTCTTCTAAAGAAAAATGTACTAGAGGTACCAGAATTTCAATAAGGGAAGAAACCAACCCATAAATGAAAGAAGATTTAGATGCTGATATAGAAAGAAATATCAGCATGCTAAAATCTGAAGTACTAGAATCAGAAAAGCTCTTTTAGCTTTATGAAGAAGCTATAAACTGCAAAGATCCTTCTCGCCTGGAACAATTGATCAAAGAGATCGAAAGTTTCACAATCAAAAAGGAAAGAAAAGTTTTTCCTTATCAAGAAGTAAAAATGGAAGAAGGAGATTTTTAAGGAATCACTATCATTAAGGTTGATAGGATCCAAGACTTCCAAACATGAAAGGTCATATTGGAAAGAAAAAAGAAATAAGTTCTCAAAAATTCATTCCATAGGACAGTACACCAACAGTGGCAATTACGCAATTTGGTGTATGGCTGGATCTAGACAAAAACAAAGTCATAGATGAATGGGCTGTTAGTTTAGTCATGGCAACATGTACTACTTTTGGAAAGTTTGAAACTGCAGACTTCCTGATAGTCTATGAATCAACCCTCACAGGGATGGCAAAGAAGTTCTATCTAGCCTTCAAACAAACTTCCAACTCACAAGAGTGGTTGGAGAAAATTAAAAGTGATAAATCTCCATACACCTTTGCAACTCCAATCTATGAACAATTTTGTGGAGATATTTCATACGTTGGAGATAAAGCTAAAGAGTTAGCAAAAACCAACATATATGCCTTCAAGATATATAATATAAAGTATTTCGAGGAATATCTAAATGAATTCCAAGAATACTACTACACAATTGGAGAGCTAGAAAATAGTAATTTGATACATCTCTTGCATAGAAAGCTTCCTGAACCTTGGAGAACATCCATGAGGGAAAGCATAGAAGAAACACCCCTAGAAAAATTCTCAGTAGGGGGAGTACCAGAAAGAATCAGACAGATGATGTGAGAACAATGAAAAGCCAACATAAAAGCAAAAGCTGCAAAGAAGCAGCTTAAAAGATCTGACAATTTCTACACCAGAATCATCGATATCCCAACTAACTGGGGATGCGATGAACATAAGCAAAAAACTAAGGGAAAGCACTTCTATAAAAGTTTCAAAGGAAACAAAATGAAGAATTAGAGATTCAAGAAAAGGTGCAATTACAGAAGAGAAAAATAGAACCCAAGAAAGAGATTCTTTCAGAAGAAAAGACTCTTTCAAGAAGCAAAAAAGAAGAGAACTTGCAGATGCTGGTTATGTAAAATGGATAAGAGAAGTTCAAAATCCCTTATAAGAGAATATGAAGAGGTCATAAAGATGATCAATGTAAAAGGCTACGAGGTAGTCTATTCGGAAGAGGAAGATGATGATGTATCTCTCTATTCAGCCTGAACAGAAGATGAATCATCAGAAGAATCAAAAACAGATTCTAAGGAAGAATATGAACCTAGAAAGGTTTATCTCCTTGAAATAAAGAATTGGGAAGAAAGTATTGAAGAAGGAAATATTTCCTCTTACAAAGTCAATTCGAGATCATTTGTCTGTGACTACTTTCATTACTATGAGAAAGAAGGGCTTCCCATGTTTTGTGAAATGTCAGGAAACACATATCACAAAGAATGCTTCATAGTTGAAGTAAGAAGAAAAACAAAGAATAGTTCAATAAACCAGATTATTGAACAAGAATATGAAGACTACTTTTAAGAGCTAGAAGAAAGAAATGAAAAAATAGAAAGAAATCTAGAAAGAATGAAAGAAGATACAACCACTAAGAAAGAAGAAGTAGTATCTACAGAAAGCCCAACTTGTGAAGAAAAATAATGCAGTCTTTTCACAAAAATAGTAGAAGAAGAAGGTTCTTCGAAACAAAATTTGTGCATAGCAGCAACTATGAGTAAGTTCAGCAACTACATGAAAATTGGATTAAAATTTCCAGGATACAAAAAGTATCATCTACATGCCTATGTAGATAATGGTTCTGGCTCCAGTCTAGCAATAAAGTTTGCTATACACTACCGGCAGAAACACTATACCCGACGACATGGCAAAAAATAGACCGACGAGAACCCTTGTTGTCGGGTATAGTCAACTATAACCGACGACTAGAGTACATCGTCAGTTATAGTTTTTTTTACCAACGATGTATTGTTGTCGTCGGTTATAGTAGCCGAAAAATCGTCGGGTATAGTTTTCCACTATTACCGACGACTTTTTTTAACTATTACCGATGATTTTGTAGTATCATCGGCTATAGTTGCTTATTTCAGATCTATTCTGGGCAGCAGCTCTGTCATTCAAAAAAAATCTCCCGTGAAAACTGAAAATACTCTGAAATCATTGGGTGATGTCGAAAACTGTCAAGAATGAGTTCGTGATTCAGTATATATAAGTACGTACGTACTTAATTATATATATATGTGTGTGTGTGTTGATCGATTGTTGATGTACGTTGATTTTGATCGAGTTAATCGATTGTTGAGTTTGAGTATAGTACGTGATTGATAGTTGAGTTGGAGTATAGTAGTACGTAATTGTTGTGTTGATTATTGTGAATATATATATAGCTAGGGTGATTTATTTAATTGATTATATATATATTGTGATTATTATAGGGTTAATTATGATTATTAATTATGGGTAATATTGTGATTATTGTGATGTTTCGGTTAATTGTGATTAATTATAGTGTGGTTATATATATATTTAGATTTTTGTGATCGATCGATTATAGTTAGGGTATATATATATATTAAAATTATGGGAAGTATAATAATATATATTTATATTAATTGATTGATCGAATGTTGATTTTGATCGAGTTAAATTAGACGAAATTATATATATATGAATAATTATGGATCGAGTAGAATAATTAGACGAAAATATATATATATGTTCATTTGTAATATATTAATTAATTAGCTAGCTAAGGATCAAGTAGAATAGTTAAATTATGTAATTTATAGTTTGAATATCGATATATATATATAGATATATATATCTATGAAATTTTAATTAATATATAAGATCATGGGTATATATACATGCAGTTATAATTTTCAGGATGGACAAGAGTTGGATGTGTCTTCCAAGATGAGATGTAAAATATCACTGTGGAATTAGAAGTTTTGTGGAATATGTGAAGGTTAATTGTGGAGGGATGACAATTCATTATTGTCTGTGTATGAAATGTCAGTGTCGCAGCGAGCGATATTGTTTTCACATCGATAAAGTATTAGAGCACTTGAAGAAAAATGGATTTTGGGATAAGTACACATGTTGGATTTATCACGGTGAGATTTCATCAGTTGGTCAACATGATCACGGACAATTTTTTAAGAGTGGCAGTACATCCAATGATCCAACAACAAGGTTGATCAACGATATGTTTCCTCATGAGAGCGGTATATTTGCTCAAGCACCGGATATCCCTCCCGTCGTTGGAGACTTCCCTCGTATTGAGCCAGTCCAGCAATTACCTACAGCTGTCAACACTGCTGGTATGGACAAGTACAACAACCTCATTGCCTTCCAACAGACCCCGTTGTACAACGGGTGTAATAAGACGGTTCTTGAAAGTGTTATGGGATAATGAAGCTCAAAGTGAAGAACAAAATGAGTGTGAAGGCTGTTGATGATTGGCTGAAGTGGTCTGGTTCGTTGTTGCCCCCCGGTCATCGTCTTCCTACCACTCATCGTAAGGTGCGACAGATCCTGAAACATCTTGGCCTTTCCTACATCAAAATCCATGCTTGTAGATATGATTGTGTTCTCTTCTGGGGTGAAGATGCTCATGGGAATGATCTTGAATCCCTTGATAATTGCCCGATATGTGGTACAAATAGGTATAAGTTGACTCCTGCCGGAAACAAGAAAGCTGTGAAGATACTTCGGTATTTTCCGCTGATAGATAGGGTAGAACGGTTGTTCATGTGTGCACACACGGCTGAAGCTATGAGATGGTGGGCCGAGAGGAATTTGCCCGACGGTGCCCGACGGTGATACGCTTATACACCGTGCTGACGGAGAGGCTTGGAAGCACATGGTGAAGGAGTTTTCTTATTTTACATCAGAGGTTCGAAATGTTTGGCTGGGGCTTTCATCTGACGGATTCAACCCTTTTGGCAACATGAGTCTTCAATACAGTATATGGCCAGTTATTTTGGTACCGTACAACCTTCCTCCATGGATGTGCATGAAGAAAGAATACAATATGCTCACTATGATAATTCCAAGGCCGGGTTATCCAGGAAAGTGTCTCGATGTGTATTTGAGACCCTTGATTGAGGAGCTTAAGTACTTGAGTGAGCATGGTCATCCCACTTATGACAAGTTCAAAAATGAATTGTTCCAGATGCATGCCATGCTTGTTGGCACCATTACCGATTTTCCTGCACGCGGGATGTTGTCGGGCAACGTTACCAGGGGATACAGGGCTTGTCTAGAGTGCATGACTGTTGAGTGTTGCAGACCTCATTGCAGGAAGATTGTACAGATGCGTCATCGTTGTTGGCTTCCACATGATCACCCATTTCGGGAGGATATAAAGGCATTTGATGGGACTGTGGAAACAGGTGAGCAGCCGAGGAGATGGACGGGGGATGAAATATTGGAAGTGCTAAATGAATACGATTTTGGGCAGCTCAGCAATCATCCTGAGATAGTGGCGTTAATACCTGACAAACCCGATAGGTATAAATTCTGGACACACAAAAATATTTTTTGGGAACTTCCGTATTGGTCCAAGTTGTTGATCAGACACTACTTAGATGTCATGCACATAGAGAAAAATGTGTGCGAGAGTGTGGTCGGCACAGTGTTGAATTGGGAGGGAAAAACTAAAGACGGCCCGAAGGCACGCATTGATCTTAAAAGAATGGGACTGCGAAAACATTTGTGGTTCAGAGATGGGAAGAAAAAAATGCCACAAGCTCCTTATACCGTCAAGCCTGTCCAGAAGAATGAAATTTTTGGCTGGATGGGTAATGTCAGGTATCCTTCAGGCTATGCTGGAAATATAAGTCGATGTGTTAACTTCAAAGACAATAAGATGTATGGACTAAAGAGTCATGACTGTCATATACTGCTTCAACGCCTCTTCCCTGTTTTCATTCGAGGGTACCTGCCCAAAGAGGTGGTGGAGCCGTTAGTGGCTTTGTCAAGATTCTTTCAGAAGTTATGCACGAGAGAAGTGAAGAAATCGGACATGTTGGAAATGCAACAGGACATCATTTTTATTATGTGCAAATTTGAAAGGATATTTCCTCCAAACTTTTTCGACATCATGCCTCACCTGATGCTCCATCTTTCAGAACAATTGTTGCTTACTGGTCCAGCACACTACACATAGATGTATCACATGGAAAGGTACGTAATGCATCTCTGAATCTGGCTATATATGTCTTTAATATTATTTATTCACTTATTTTACAATATTCATAACATGCTCTGTAATTACCACTTTATAGACAATTAGGGGACTACAAAGACTATGTGATGAACAAATCTGCACCAGAAGGGTGTATCGCTAAAGCATATATTGTGCACGAGTGCGTAACGTACACCAGACTGTATTTGGGAGCGTTCGAGGACCCTCCACAACATATGCCAGTAGATGGAGCGCAGTTCAACCTTTCGATCATCTCCGATGATGTTGAAGTTTCTGGAAAGTTGCCCAACTCGTACAATTTGGAACCATATGAGCTAGTCATTGCCCACTGGTCGGTGTTGATTAATTTTCCAGAAGTTCAATATTGGAAAAATATGCACATTTACTGCCCTGTCATTTCCGGTGATGTTAACTACCACAACAAGACGTTCGCAAACTATTTTGGCAAATGGGTACGTATATAGATATATTGACTTGTATATGAATTTAATTGCATGTCTCGTATCCTATTTATAGTTAAGTTAATAAATGATTATTTTCAGATGAACCATGTACAAGATGATGGTATCTCTCAGTGGTCACACGAATTGAGACTCTTGGCGCAGAAACCGGTAACTTCCAGAGTTTATCCTATGTGTAAGGTAAATGACGTGCTATTTATTTGTGAACATAGAGATGTCAGACGAAAAACACATAAATTCTGGGGTAATGGTGCATGGTGGGCAGAATGGAGTTGACTATTACGGTGTTTTCCATTCAGTTGTCGAATTAATATATGGGGAAGGCATGACCGTGCACCTGTTTAAGTGTAGATGGTTTGATATCAACCCTCAGAACACAAGGACCGATCAATACGGCATATTTTCGGTGAATACTGCTACAAGCTGGTATGAAGATGATCCGTTTGTTTTGGCCACGGCAGTGAAACAATTGTTCTATCTTGATGATCTTGTGCATAAAGGCGCGTGAAAAGTGGTTAACCATGTTCTTCCAAGAAACATATACAGTGCCTCCACACTTGGTGTGACCTCAGATAATGAAGAAGTTAGTGCATACCAAGAGCCAAATGCAACTGGTATTCCTGAAACCTCAACAATTCACCTTAATAATGTGATACAGGGCAGTGTGGTATGAATTCCTCAACCGAATCTTATTGATGTTAATCAAAATGAAGACAATGAAGAGTCAAGTGACGAGGGATACACATCTTACCTGAAATTAACTCAGAAATCGAGTCAGACTCAAGCGATGATTCTGACTATGCGCCTTAGTGTATGTATGTTAATTTGAGTTTGAACGTGCAATGTAAAATGATGTGTATGACGATGACTTTAAGTTAGATGTAATTAAAGTAATAAGATACTTTGTTTAAGGAGCATTTTTTATAAGTTCGGAAAAAAAAACTCATAGCATTTGTGTATAAATATAAATGCATACGAAAAAAAAAGGCAGGAAAAAAACTATAGCCGACGATATTCATAATAAATATCGTCGGTTATACTATAGCTAACGATAATACTTATATCGTCGGCTATAGTATCGGGTTATATCTCAGAACTGCAGCCGTTTTGGGCAGAAACGAAACTGCCCAAAACTTTTCTCAAAAGCTCCAATTCTTTTCCGCTGCTGTCGTCCGTCAAGCAAGAGCCAAAGTCGATCATCCTCAAGCCGTCGTCCATTCTTAAGCCTCCATTGATCGATTCTACAACCCAAAAAACAGGTTCTAAATCCCTAAATCCTTAAATCCCCAATTTGGAATTTTTTTAATTAATTTAGGTTAGATTTTAATTTGTTTAGTTTGTTGATCAATAATGTGGATGTTTGGATGAATTGTGTGAATATATATTGGATTATTGTTGAATTTTGTTGAGTGTGGGAATTATTGTTGATTTTTTAGATTTTTGGAATTATTGGATTATATATATATAGAGGAGCTTAATTAATTATTGGATGATATATTGGATATTATTGTTGATTTTTTGGATTTTTGGAATTATTGGAATATATATATATATATATATAGAGGATCTTAATTAATTTTTGGATTATATATTGGATATTATTGAATTATGAAAATATATATGTGTATAGGAGATTGTTGGATTAGAAATTTTTGGATTATGAATTCGAATTTTTGGATTAATTAGGAATTATTTTGAATTTTTGTAATTTAATGGAATTTTATATGAAGGAATATATAATGAAATTTGTTGAATATAATGAAAATTTTATATGAGTGGAATGATTTTTTATGAATTTTTGTAATTTACTGAAATTTTTTTGAATTGTTGTAATTTGTGGATTATTATTATGAACATATATATGAATTCATTTGAATTTTTAGTAATTGATGGAATTATTGTGAGTTAAATTGTTGAATATACCGCGCACTTATTCATGACCAAGACAAGTACAATTACTATGTGTCTTATAGTCCTACTGATAACCATCAACAAGAAGAGTTGCTTGTTGAAGAATCATCAGAAGACGAAGAAGATGATGAAGAGATGTCTGAAGTCGCCTTCATAAAAGAGCATAATCTCAAGAACTTTAAGGTTAAGCTTGAAAAATAGAAGATGCATACCCTTGCAGAGATCAAGGAAATGCTAAAACAAAATATTGACGTCAATCCTTTGAAATTGTGGGAAAAAGACCCTGTGGTCTGTGAGCTCAAGCTACATGACATGAATTTCATCTGTCATGTAAAAGCAATCTCTCAATAGCAGGAAGAAGATAAAAAAGAATACAGAAAAGACATAGCTAATCTGGTGGAAAAAGGATTGATAAGACCACCGAATAGTCCTTATCATGCCCTAGCATTCTATGTCAGGAATCAGACTGAAGAAGTTTGTAGAAAAGTAAGAATGGTGATAGACTATAGATGTCAATAAGAAAACTTTAAAAGACGGTTATCAGATAGCACATGCAAGAGTGCTAATCAATAGGCTCAGAGGAGCCAAAGTATTCTCAAAATTTGATGCAAAATCAAGATTCTGGCAAGTCAGAATGCGTCCTGATAGCATTCTTCTTACACCTTTCGGAACTCCACAGGAACACTACGAATGGCTATTAATGCATTTTGGGCTAAAACAAGCTCCATCCATTTTTTAGAGAAAAATGGAAAATATATTCAAGCAGGTTTTAGACTTTTGTGTCTTCTATATTGATGATATATTAGTCTTCTTAAAAACTAAAGAAGAACACATGAATCATCTCTATGAGGTAGTCAAGCCCATAGTTCAACATGGAATCGTTCTAGGAGAAAAGAAAGTATTTCTCGTCCTAGATGAAATTGACTTCCTAGGGATTAACATAAAAAAAAGGGTGATCAAGCTTCAACCACTTATTTTAAAAAAGGTCTGGAAATTTCCATACATAATCTTTGACGTTAAAAGTCTACAGACATTTTTAGGAGTCATTAACTATGGAAGAGACTTCCTTCCCAAAATTGCTAGATTAACAACAATACTATCTAACAAAATGAGCTTAAAGAGAGCTTGAAAATTTACAGAGGATGACGAAAAGGTCGTTAGGCAAATCAAACAGCTTTGCAAAAATTTACCTCATGTCCATTAACCTAGATGCTAGTGACAGTTTTTGGGCAGGGGTAGTGCTGGCAAAAGCGCCATGCACTAATACAAAAATGTTTTTAAAGTTCTGTAGTGGAAAGTTTAACTCTTTGTAGTGGAAAGTTTAACTTGGCAGAAGAGAATTATCCCTCAAGAGAAAAAAAAATTCTGGCAATCAAGAAAACAATTAAAAATTCTCCTACCTTTTAAGGAAAACCATTCACAGTGAAAACGGACTGCACCAGAGTAAAAAAATTCAAGAATTTTAAACTTGATAAAGCAGCTAATAAAGGAAGATTAGCAAATTGGCAATTATTTCTTAACCAATATGATTATGATGTTGAACTAATCGCAAGTAACAGGAATTATCTTCCAGATGCTTTAACAAGAGAAATGACAATGTTCCGAATGAATGTAAAAGACGACGAAGGTCAGAATCTCAGGAGTAGAAGGCCAGGAAAAGAACCTGAACAACAAGAAGAGTCTATCGAAAATATTCTTAAGAGTTTTTTGTTGTGTCCTAAAAGACCATCCTTAACTGACAAATTCTAGGGGAAAGGATTGGCTAACCCATCTCAAATGGCAGACGGTAAAGGTTCATCAAGATCGTTGAGGGTTGCTATTTTGCCAAAAAGCAGAAATTTTCCTATAGGGTTTGTAAATATATTCAATTCTCAACTGAATACCTTATTGGAATCAATTTTCTAGACTAACTCAGGTCTAGCTTTTCACGAGAAGATTTTGCTAGAAAATTTAATGTTTGCCTTCCAGGAGCAAGACAAAAGGCTTATGGTAGAGACCATGAATGCCTTAGCTAAAAAGCTGAGCCAAAAGGAAAAACAACAAAGCGTTGTTAATGAACCAGCTATGTTGTACATCAGAACCCCTGAAAGTGAAAATGTATCAATTTAAGCATCGAAAGAGACATAATGGTTCAAATTCTATAACACCATTGGCAGACATTCACCCATATCAATTCTCTCTGATACGCTCTTCATAGTTCCAGGACCATTCCTAGGAAGATATTTGGTGAATGTTCAAAGTGAACATCCACAAGAACATAAATTGTGGATGGTTGAAAATGGTTTTGTTCTTAATCTATGAACAAAAAAAAATGATGATCTCAAGGGGCTGTCGGCCATCATCTGTAATACAGTCAAGAATATAAAGAAGGCCAACTACATTCTTAGACTCAAGTTCAGATCTACACCTCCAGAATGGGTGCAGAAGTCTAATGGAGAACCTGCATATATTTCTCCATACCACTATGTCAGAATCATTTAGGGTCAGTACCTAGAACCAACTTATGTTGGATATAATGGAGCTCCAAATTCTAGTATTCTATGGATGAAAACAATGACACTATAATATGTCAAGAAAATAATCGAAGAAGACCAAGAGATTACTTTTCTTGCATTCAGAGAGAAAATAATTGTCGCTGCCTATGACCCTTCAGAGGCCATAACCAGTGACTTGTTTGTTGCCCTTAAGAGAAAGGAAATAAATTCCACTCTTGCATGTGCTCAGTGGCTCAAAAAGATTGAGAAAGAAAGGCACTGCAAGATATATGTTGATACCGACATGGAAAAGAATGGAACAAGAAAAATAATTGATTTTGAAGAACCCTATCTTGGGAAAAACTCAGAAATATACGATGACCTGTAAAGACAGGTAAGATCGTATTGTCTTTTTCTTAAGTGGGGAATCAGTTTTCCAAAAGAAGACAATGGAGGAAAGCAAAAACCTGATCAACATGGAGTCACTAACTTTAGTGGAACTACTATTAATTATGTGTATTTCAATTCTATTTTAAGTTCCGCTCCCTATAAAAGAAGCCTTGAGTCTTAAGTAGTTCTAGGTCTCGAAATTCAGAATAGAAGAAATCTATTTCAGAGTAGAATTGCCTAAGTAAAGAGTGTGATTCGAGAGATAGAGTGAAAGTAAACTGTTCAACTTCTCTATTTTCAAGTAAGTATGTTTACTACTATGAGTGGCTAAACAGCTGATAGCTATTTACCAGAGAGTGAGGCTCTAGATCTATAGTTTGTAATCATGTTGGAATAAATAAGCTATGGTTTCCCACTACCAGTCTTTCAATTTGTCTCTTATTTATTCATAAAACTCCATTAAACTCCCATAAGAGGTAGACTACCACCCAGAATGAGGGAAAAAATGGGTTTTCCTTACTTGTTCATACTTGTTTTGATCCCCTTGGAGGCAGACTACTACCCAAAAGGTGGAAAGAAAGAAGTTGTCTGATATTATACAAGTAGTACCTTCATTCACTAGTAGCAGTGTGTTTTTACATAACATAGATAGTATTTACTGGAAATGAAGTTGTTCGTCAGGAGGATAACCTTTCTAAACTAAAAGACAGTCAACAGTGAGTTCGCCATCATCAATAACTAGATAGGCAAGATCCAATAGGTGAAATAGTGGCATGACAAAGGTTAGTTTTGTTTAGAAGGGAAAGAGAGGTAGAAAGCTTTGAAATAATGGCAGGGTAGTAATTGTTTAAGTTAATTATGTCTTTTTCATAAGGAAAGTGACCTTATTTGGGATAAATTTGTTAGGTGACTGTTTTTGGTATAAAATGTGTGAAATTGACTTTATTTGTAATTTACTCAAACCAAAAAGCTACATGACCAAAACGACATAGTTTCTTTTAATAACTTAGGTTGCCAATTTCTACACAAAAGAGGAGATAGACAACGTCCTACTGGCTGATTCATCGTTATTTGCATCCCTTGTTAAAAAAGTGTTTGATAGACCACGTCTCATGCTTCTTGCATGTTTTTCATGAATAAAGCATCGTTCTTACGACGTTTTATATTCTTACTATAAAATCATGGTTTGACTCAAAAATGCATCAAAGAAGAAGAATTACATACTTATTTGAGAAGATGTATACATTTCTGGAGTCATAAGAGAAATGGAGCAACTTTGGGAAAAAGGCAAAATAGATTCATCAGAAGTCGTTGGAAATTGACCGGAGCTTACGGGAATTCACCATAGCCGGCCAGACCACATTGGACGTCCTAATCACTTTGAGTCCAATCACAAGGACGCCCAATCCACCTTTTTATCCAAGCTAATCTGAGTTGAAGTAAAGAGAAAGAAGATGTACCACATGATGTCACACATTTCGGACTTTAGCTTTCCATTACCTAAAATTATGGATCATGGTTCCCTTACTTTGAAGCTAACATTTGTATCTTCCATCTCACCATTTCTTATCATCTAAGGGTTACAAATTGGCCTCCAATAGCAGCTAAATTCGAGCTCCCTTCTCATCCCACACTTCTTTTTTCACATTTTCAAGTTTTAGCTCCCCTCTTTCTAGCCATTTTCTCTCCCAACCCTCCAAAACACTTTTCTCCCTCTCTCACCCTCATCTAGGTTGAATCACCACCATCTCCATCCATCTTTGATAGACCTAGACTCCTCTCTTCAAGGTGGTCGAACCTCTCCTGACCTCCATCATCATTTCAATCTAGCTTGGGTGTTCCTCCTCTCACATTTTCCTTTAAGGTTTGATTTGGTTCTTAGAATTCAAATGAGTGGTAAGTAATCCATCTTTCCCTTGACTCCTTGGATTCCTAAGTGCTATCATTACCTCCTTTTGAAGTTGGATGCTAGCTCGAAGTGAAAATGTGGAGTTAGAAGCCTTGGAGTCATTTGGTGGAGCTTTGGCTAAGGGATCTCTTCGGTTATCTCTTAATTCTTCTAATTCTAAGCATGCATCTAAACTTTGTTTTAGTTATGTTTAGTGACTAGTTGTCTTTTGGAAGGCTAGGGGTCAAACCCTAATCAATTTGATGTACATACAATGATGCTTTGAGTTATGAAATTGGATCTATTTTAGTGTATTACATGTTGTGAATGAGTTTGATAAGTATGTGATGTGTTGTGATGTGTTTGCATGTTTGGGATTGATTCAAGGTTTTCATTTACATTTCTTAGCCATGACTAACTTGAGGTATGTTTAGGAAAACTAAAAATGAACGTAAGTGAACTAATTACTCACCTAAAAAAGATAAGTATGTAATTAAACATGACTTATGTTTAAACTTAAAAGGTCAAACTTAAGGTTTGATTTCCATTGGGCTTGAGCATGGACCGAAGCCATCTTGAACTCCAAATGACTCAAGGAGTTTCGGTCAAGCTTAATTACATTGACTCGAATGGACTTTGTAATTAATAGTTACTTCTTCTAATTCATGTTCTAAAAGGTGTGAATTAGGAGAGTTCATTAGAATCTACTTCTATATTCCCTAATAGGAACTTAGGAGGGAAAACCACTCACATTCATCACATGCGTTTGCAAATTGAACTCCTTGAGCATGTTATACGATTGGGATATGATTCGTAATTGATTTGCATCTTAATTTTGGTTTTTCTTTTACTCGATTGGTGGACCAAAAACCTTCTAGATCCTTAATGATCTAGGAGATTCGGTTCACAACCAAATGTGACTCAAGAGGGGCACGATTTGGACAATCACATGTAAACCGAACTAAAACTCATAACTTGGACATTGTTGGTACATTGAATTGGCTAGTGGCGACATTTCTCAGCCAACCAAACTCCATCTTTTCATTAATTAGTTTTGGGTCACATTGTATGTTTAGGTAATGACGTAGTCTAGGGTTTAATCGATCCAAGCCAGGAAATTAGGGTAGTCAATCATCGTGGGCTCGACACTCGACTTATATATATTATATTACTTAGACACCGTATATTTGCGGTTTAGAGAGTTTCACTTACCTTACGACTAATCCTTAGTTCAAAAGGTTAGGAGAAGAATTTCTCTAACACCTTCCTCGCCGTCACGGCCTCGGTTCGGCCGCCTGGGCTCGGCCTCCTCATAGCCTTGCCTCTCATCTAATCGACATGCTTGCTATGCTTCGCCAGCCTCTCTCCGCCGCCGAAGAAGAAGTCTCTATCGCCACTACTCATCTCAAGCTCCACGACCACGACTACAAAGCAACTGCTGGTCCTCCGAATAGTGCGGCGTGACAGAAAAGAAGTCACAGAATAGCAACGACGAGGGAAAATATAGTTTTGATCTGTTGCAAGCAATAGCTAGATGCCTCTGTGTGCCACGAGTTTCTCCAACAAATCAAATTTCGCCTTTGCAGTAGCACAAAAGTCGGTCTGGTCTCCTTCAAACTTTGTGTTTGTTAGTTGCTTTGAGATTAAAATGACACATTTAGAAATCGAAACAGCTTGTGTTTGTTGTTTCTGCTACTGCTTCCATGTGTTTTTTTTATACCCAAATCGAGAGTTGTGATAATTAAGCATGGAAAGAAGTCTTTTTGCAAGAGCAAGTGTTCTGGGTATGTGTGGAACAATTTCGTGTTGGGTTTCTAATGCTTTGCTATTGTTTCCATTCTAGTCAGGTTTCTAATGCTTGGTTTTATTGCTAGTTGTTCCCCTGTACCAAAGTTTTTCCACTATAACAAGCATGAGTATAAAAATCTTGTGGTAATTTCAAAAACTTACGGATTTGGACCGCTAAAATATCCCTCTTTTGCATATGAATTGATTTTGTGTTAATCCTGAAACCGTTGTTGGGATTTTGCTTAAATGTGTTGTCTGTTTGGTACTCCTTGGAGTAAATTTGTTAAGCTCCCAAAGTGAAAACAGGGCGAGAAGATTGAAAGGTTAATTGTTCTATTGCAATTGACAAAAGCTTGACATTTTGCAAAGCCTGGCAATATTGAAAGAAGCATATATGCACACCATGTATTCGATGGAATCCAGATCTTCGAGAAAACGCCCTTCTTGAACTTTCTAAGGTAAGTACTCCAACATTTGGTTCGGTCACTTATTACGTCAAACATTCAAGTGCCAAATCTGGGGCTTCTTATGTATGGATCTTCTTCACCGTGATTCGTGTCAATGCTTTCTTTGTTGCGCGTGTCTTTTTAATGATAATCACCATATGCATAAGTTTTTCACGTCTTAGTTGATAACACTCTTTTGTTTGTACGTGTTCATCCATCAAAATGCAATTAGTATATACTACATTGCTATGCTGCTATAAACTCCGTGTGTCTTTGGTTTTAGTTTTTAGAACAAGGAATTATTTCAAGATTTGGCTCCTTTCTTGTGGAAATCATTTGGTACTATTGCTGCACTCATTCAGGTAACTTGTGTTTCTTTCTATTTTTATTCTTAGAAAAGAGATTTTATTCAAGATTTGGCTCCTGTGTTGTGGAATTCTTTTGGTACTATTGCTGCACTGTTACAGGTATGTTGTTTACATTGGTATATTCGTTAGTAATGATCTTTTTCTTTTCAGCCTTTGTGAAGTTGGATTCGTAGGATATCTCCTCCATATCCCTTGAACACAAATATTAAATATTAAATATTTAATGTTCGATTTTCAAATTCTTCAGTTTCGGCCTCTCTTCTTTTTCTCTCTTTCACTATTTTTTTCCTTCTTCTGGCCCCCAATAAGCTAAGGTGTTATATCTCATTTTGGGTTTTTGGAGAATATATTTCATACACGGCAGTGCACTTGCACCGTTTATGTGACAAATTTTCATTAACTCAAAGCTAACTAAAAATTAAAAAATTAGGATAAAAAATAATTAAAAAATGTTAAATTCCTCTTTTACTCCTATTTTTATATGTAGTGCACGTGCACCTTGGTGTATAAAAAATTTAGCATGCTACTTAAAAGGACAAGCTAGAAGTTTAGCCTGTATTTAAGGACAAGAGTTTAATATTTGGACACTTAATGATCAAATCTTATAGTTAAGGACAGAAACCTGAGATTTTGACACGTGTCACTGATTTTTTTACCTTTATACCCTTATGTATCCGGTATATAAACAACTTTTTCTCAACCAAAAAAAAAATCAAAATTGCACAATCAAACCCAAAGCTCTGCTCGAGCTCTCTTCTATTTCTTCAATATCATCTGCTCGAGCTCCAACTTCATCCTAGTTTCTGTCTGTATTTTTGGTGAGGATCTCGAATCTGATGGTTTTTAGAAGGATTATTGTGTTTTGAAGGTGCGATTTGACTTTTTTGATGCTATTTTGAGTTGCAGTGGTTCGGATTGGGTTCGGTTCCAATTGGAGCATCAAGTTCGATTGTTGAAGTCGTTCTCCTCGTTTTTATCAGTGAGTTTTTTTATTCTAGCAAGTGCGTGCGTTTTTAGTTTTTAGTTTTGTGTGTAATAGTGTAGTATTGGTTTACATGTTTTTTATGTATATGTTGTTCGTCGATTGTTTAGGTGTTTGATTATTGTAGCTATTTTTTTTGTTGACGACTTGTTTAAGTTGCAGTTCTTAGATTTTGTTTGGAATGTGTCGATGATTTTGTTCAATAGCAGTCGACGTCTATCTTGCTGATTTTGACATTCTATTCCAGTAGCAATTATTTTTCTTTGTTGTTGTTTGTGATTTTTTCTTCAATTTTATGGTAGCAGTGATTTTTCTGTTTGTTTGAAGTTGATACTATTTTTTTTTTATGTTCAGTAGTAGTGATTTTTTCTGTTGTTGTTGTTGTTACTACAGTATCAGTATCTATGATTTTTACTCCAGTAGTAATGGTTGTTTTTTTATGCCTTTTTTTTCAGTAGCATTAAGTTTTTTGTGAAGAAGTGTGTTATTTTCAGTAGCAATTAGTGTCTTATTTTTTTTTAATATCAGTAGCAGCATTCTTTAGGTTACGGTGTAAAGGCACGCTGCTTAATTAGATAGTTAATAAAAAAACAAAAAGCAACGTGCATTCTTATTCCAGTAGCAACGTGCATTCTAATTCAGTATTATTGTGCATTCTTATTCGAGTAGCAACGTTCATTCATTTTTCAAGTATCAACATTGCTTTTTGAAGACTGTTTAGTATTTTTTTTCAGTAGAAGTGCCTTCTTAGTATCAATGCATGTTACATGTTTAGTATCAGTGCCTTCTTAGTATCAACGTGGCTTTTTGAAGAATGTTCAGTATTTTTTTCAGTAGCTGAGCCTTCTTAGTATCAATGCATGTTACATGTTTAGTATCAGCACATATCAGTGCATCTCTCAAAGTCATGTTTAAAATGTATCGTAGCAATGATTTTTCTGCTTTGTTTGAGATTGATGCTACTTTTTTCTAGTAATAGCTGATACTCAGTAGCAGTGATTTTTTCTGTTTTGTTGTTACTGCAATATCAGTATCTATGATTTTGTTTATATTTTAGGTTTAATATACATTATGTTTTTTGTCTCAATAGCAATGATTTTTCTGTTGTTTGAGGTTGATTCTACTTTATTCTAGTAACAACTGATGTTCAGTAGTAGTGATTTTTGTTGTTATTGTTGTTGTTGTTGTTGTTGTTACTGTAGTATCAGTATCTATGATTTTGTTTATGTTTTTAGGTGTAATATACATTATGAATGTGTTTCTTTTTCTGTTCAGTAACAAATTTTTTATATGATTTTTTAATATTTTTTTTGTCTCGATAGCAATGCAAAGTTTTATACTTTTATTTAACTGATATTTTATTTTACAGTAGCAATGATTTTTTAGCAGCCATGTGTTTTTGTATGCTCCTTTTGTGAAGTGGCACACTGCTTATTTTATATCAGTTTATATGCATTTTTTTTAATTAATTCAGCAACAATATAAAGTGACATTTTTGTGTTTCATTTTTCTTTGTAGCAATGTCATTTTCAAAGCTTGGAAAGTTTACCTATGGAATGCAGAGTGTGCTAGTTAGACAGATATTCATGTTATAGATGTTAGTTCTGGGTGTGAATCTGTTGTTGAACACCCATCTAGTGTCGATATCGCTTGTGGGGCTACTGCTTTTTGTGCTTTGAGGATCACACATCATGAGAAAAGAGATGTTGCTGATGATGAGATCAGTAGCGATGACTCAAATCACGAGGAGGACAATAACTTGATATTGGACAATTTTGTGTCAAGGAATAGTAAGAGGAATTTTCTTTGTGCTGAATGGGCAGACTATATACTAGAGGTTGGGCAATTCTATAGTGGCAGAGCTGTTGAGTTCAGAGACAACCTGTGCAAGTTTTCTATTGAGAATAGTTTTGAATTTGATTATGTGAAGAATGACCAGTTTCGTGTTACAACTGTTTCTGCAAAAAGAGAGAGAGTGATCATTGTAAATGGTCTGTTCATGCTACTTTCTGTGAGACTAATGATTACTTTTACCTGAAGAAGCTAGGTGGTGATCATACATGTGTTTGTGAGGTTTCTCATAAATTTCCTAAAAGGCTTGGTGCCAATATTGTTGCTAATATTGTCGTTGATAAAGTTCGATCTGATTCGTTGGTTAAGCCAAAGCAAATTATGAGAGATCTCAATGATACTTTTGGTTTGAAGATTCACTATCACACAGCGTATCGAGAAAGAAACTTTGCCAATCGAGCTCTTAATGGTGATGAAGCTACTGGATATGCCATGTTGCCATGGTATACAGAAGCATTGAAGGCAACTAACCCTGGTTCTCATGTTATTCTTGAAGATAATGGAAGAAGGTTTTTACGTTTGTTTGTCTCCTACCATGCATCTATTAAAGGATTTCAATTTCGTTATCCAATGCTTTTTCTGGATGGTATCTTCATCAAAAACAAGTATAAATAGATGCTTTTAGGTGCCTGCGCAAAAAATGGTAACAAAGGTATGCTTGTTTTTTAGTTGTATTTTTTTCAGCATCAATTATGTACTCAGTAAGCAACAAACAGTAGTAGCAGTAGCAATTCCCTCATATTTTTTCTTTTCTACAGAAATATTCCCGGTTGGATTTGCTATAATTGATGCTGAAAATAAAGAAAACTGGAGGTGGTTTCTTGAGCAGTTGGCTATTTTATTGGCTGGAAATTATCGAAACAATTTTTTCATAACTGATCATGGAAAAAGACTTCTTGATACAGTGACTGAGGTTTTCCCAAATTCTTCTCACTCCTACTGTTATAAGCACTTGAAAGATAATCTGAATAGGAAGTATTCTAGTTCATTTGGTGTTGATTCAAGAAAGCAATTCTTAGGATGTTTAGCAATTGTGTTTATGCAAGAACCAAAGAGACTTTTGATCGAAGAATCGAGGAATTTAAAGTTGCTGGACGTGGTCAAGCTAAAGACTTCCTTGAAAACTTGCAGCCTGAAAATTATGGTATTTCATATTTTCTGAGGAAGAGATATTATGAGATTAGTAATTCCCTTGCCGAGAGTTACAACAATATGATCAAGGATGAAATGTGTATGCCACTACCTCTGCTGGTTGAGAACATCTGTGTCAACTTGATGGAGAAACTTTCTCATAAGAAGAATGCGTCTTCACAGTGGCAGGGTGTCTTATGTCCGAAAATGGAGAAAAAGCTTCGTAAGAGGATTGACACTGGAAGAAACTGGAAGGTGAGCTTCTTTTCAGTATAAATGTTTTTTTGCTTTCTTTACAGCATCTGATTGACATTGAGTAGCATTGTTTTTTTTTTTTTTGGATTCTGTGTAGGTTATCCTACCAGTAAGGATGTTTTTGAGGTTATTACTGAGGAAAGTAGCTTTATAATGCATATCGCTAAAAGGACTTGCTCGTGTAATTGGTGGCAGTTTCGATGATTTCCCTGCTCTCATGTTGTACAAGCTATCCAAAAGGCACAACGTCTTACTTACTTATATATTGAAAACTATTGGAAAACTGAGTACTATCAACAAGCTTATGCCTTCCCCATCTTTCCAGTTTCTGATTTGGATAAACCCTCCCCACATAGTTTCGGAGATGGTGCATTGTTACCTTCTATCACAAGGATGCCTCCAGGCAAACAGAGGACGAGAAGAATCAGGTCTTTTAGAGAATCATCAAGGCCTATGATGTGCGGTCAATGCCGTCAGCTTGGACATCATAATAGTCGTTCGTGCAATGTTCCGCTCTCATGAATAGCATACAACTATCTGCGCATTTTTTGATTTTGTGATTGATTCATATTGATTGATGTTACCATAATAATTTTTGAATTCTGATTTTTTGGCATGGTCTGCTTTGATTCAATAGCAATGGCATTGATTTTTTTGAATTATTTTGATTTCATTTTTTTCATGTGTAATGAATCGACATATTTTTTCTAGTATCAATGACAGTTTTTTTTTTACTCTAGTAGTAATGCTTCTTTTTATGCCTTTTTTTCCAGCAGAATTGAGTTTTTTTGTGAAGAGGTGTGTTCTTTTTAGTAGCAGGTAGTGTCTTATTTTCTTTTAGTATCAGTAATAGCGTTCTCTAGGCCCGGTGTAGTGGCACGCTGTTTTATTGGATAGTTAATAAGAAAACAGAAAGCAACGTGCATTCTTTTTCTAGTAGCAACATGTGTTCTAATTCAGTATTATTGTGCATTCTTATTCGAGTAGCAACGTTCATTCATTTTTCCAGTATCAACATAGCTTTTTAAAGACTGTTTAGTGATTTTTTCAGTAGCAGTGCCTTCTTTAGTGTCAATGCATGTTACATGTTTAGTATCAGTGCCTTCTTAGTAACAATGTAGCTTTTTGAAGACTGTTCAATATTTTTTCAGTAGCAGTGCATTCTTAGTATCAATGCATGTTACATTTTTTTAGTATCAACGTGGCTTTTTGAAGACTGTTCAGTGATATTTTTAGTAGCAGTGCCTTCTTTAGTATCAATGCATGTTACATGTTTAGTGTCAATGTCTTCTTAGTATCAATGTGGCTTTTTGAAGATTGATCAATGTTTTTCAGTAGCAGTGCATTCTTAGTATCAATGCATGTTACATTTTGTTTAGCATCAATGCATTCTTAGTACCAACGTGGCTTTTTGAAGAGTGTTCAATGTTTTTTCAGTAGCAGTGCATTCTTATATCAATCCATGTTACATGTTTAGTATCAGTGTATTCTTAGTATCAACGTGAATTTTTGAAGATTGTTCACTGTTTTTTCAGTAGCAGTGCATTCTTAGTATTAATGCATGTTACATTTGTTTAGTATCAGTGCCTTCTTAGTATCAACGTAGTTTTTTTTAAGACTGTTCAAAGTTTTTTTCAGTAGCAGTGCATATTTAGTATCAATGCATGTTACATGTTTAGTATCAGTGCCTTCTTAGTATCAACGTGGCTTTTCAAAGACTATTCAATTTTTTTTCCAGTAGCAATGCATTCTTAGTATCAATGCATGTTACATTTGTGACGACCCGGAACAGAATCAGTAGTGTTAATGAGCTTAATCCATGAGGTTATGCGTAATCGCAGATTTCCGACAGATAATTGAATCGCCAGCTTTGATCACGACTAAATTATTGGCCAAGAATTTGAGTTGATTCTCTTCTCGAGAGTTGTTGTACGCGTGATTTCGAGTTCGTGGGCGGTTCCGGATCATTATTTGGACGACCGAGGCATATAATATGAATATTTGAAATTCCGGAATACTGTTGAGTTTATCCGTTTGTGTTTAAGCCTATCCGAATCGTGATTGTGATCCGTTTTGGACCGTTGATCGACCCGAACCGTAGATGAAATGATTATCGACTTGATTTGTGAGTTTCGCGATTTGTTGTGATTTCGGCATAATCTGTTAATATGGCGGCTTCATTAGCGACTAAATTATCGGACGAGAATTTGATTTGGGATCCTTCATAAAAGTTGTAGAGAATTTAATTTTGAGCTTGTGGGAACTTCCGGAGGATTATTCCGAGTTACGAGGATTAAGTTACGAATATTTTCGACCGTTGATTATTTAATCGGGTAAGCTTGTGATGGTTTGAACCGTTGACTTTTTATTGGATTTTTCGAAGTGTTTGACTTTGGGTGGAAATGGAAGAACATGTCGAGATGAGTTTGTTGCCGCGAGAATTATTGAAATCGGAATTACGATACGAAAGTTACGAGTATTTGAAGTTTGTCGTAAAATTAATTATGGAAGTTTCTATAATTGGAAAGTATTTAATGTGGGTTTCCCCTTTGGGAAAGTCAAATCTGATCATCAATGTTGTTGACCGGTCAACGCGGGGGAGAAAAAGTGGTGTGAGACGGTGGAGGAGCTCGCCGGGGGTGGCTCGCCATCCGGCCACCCCAGGGCTCGGGGATGGATCCTTCCGGTGCGCCTCGGAGTCCTTGTCCTTTTTCCGGTCACCTTTCACGGCGAGGTTGCCGGTGGAAGGAGTTATTTCCGACCAAAGTTTGGAAAATTTGGGGGTTTTGGTTGTCAAATTTTCCGGCCAAATTGAGCTGCAAGAAGTATTGGGCTTTGAAGCTCTCATCACCATGAATCTAACCATATAGGTGTGGAGTTCCAATTTGTTTTGTACATGGAGAATTGTTGGATTGAAATTTGTGTGGGATTTCGGTTTTGATTGAAATTGAACTAGTTAGAGTCAAAATTGATCTTTGGTGTAGTTATGGAAGTTGCTTGTTGGATGATTTTGAGTGGAATAAACTTTGGTCCGCCGGGAAAATTCGAGTTTGGGTGGCGCTGCCGCCGGCGGCGGCAATCAACGGTGGTTAACAGTTGACTTTTTGGAGTTTTCGACAAGTTGTATGTCGTTTCGCTCGGAATCGCGCCCCGATCGCAGTGGTGAGGTTTGTTTTTCGATTTGAGCATCGGAAATTATAGCGAGGTTTTGTGGTGTGATTATCGGATTTTCGACAATTCGTCGTTATTGAATTATGTGTTTCCGAGAACGGTTGTTTCTCGTGATTTGATTTGAGGTATCGAGTTATGATTTTGAGAAATGGATTTTATGATTATTCAGGGGTTCGTGATCGTTCGTTTGGCGAGATATTTTCCACCGGATCACAGGATTAACGCGAATCGCGTTACGCTCACCTGTGAGTGGACATTTTTATATTTTCACAGTTGTTTGCGAGTTCGTGATTTTTCATGATTTTCCGTATTTACTTTATACGATGTTGAGATATATGTTATTTTCGGAGGTATTATTTTATGTTTATTGGAGATGGCATTACTGCATCGATGCTTCGGCTACTCGGCTGATCACCGGTAGTCCGCCAGAGTTGAGAGATTCCTCTGGGCAGGGTTGAGAGATTCCCTTGTATGCCGCAGAGGTTGAGAGATTCCCCTGGCCTATCATCGTTGGGTTTGAGCGATTCAGCTGACCTTCAGGCTTGAGAGATTCGCCTGACAACCTCCCTATATACTTTCTGAACTCGCATTGTTTTACATTGATTATGTATATAAACTTGTGAAAGGCATATGTTTATTTTCGTCCACACACTCTAACGTTTTATTTGCCTTTCCCCTGGGCTTTTCGGTTTCCGTGCTCAGTTTGCAGTTCGGATTCTGGTGTCGCACGTCGTGGTCGGAGGTATAGTATTCGAGCGATGTTTCTTTTATGGTAGGTTCTTAGTTTGGCCTACTATTTGTATATGTATACTAGAAGTCGCTCTGAGTATTCTGATGTATACTTTTATACAATTTTTCCCCAGATTTCGGTAAAGTATAGTTATATTTATTACTTTACATTACTGTTATGATATTGAGAAATCCGAATGGGATTGGTGCCCACGGTTTGATTTTTGTGGCATAGGATGAAGTGTTATTTTTCGGGTGCAGGTAATGGCAATTCCACGTTAGTAGCGTTACTCTGCCAAAATTTTGATGGTTTTTGTTGGTTCGTGTTTTCAGCATGTCTGGAGTGGTGACCCGACCGGCCGGCGGATACTCATCAATACTCCGGGTGTTGTATACTTTCAAATATTTGAAGTTCCATGATCACGTTCTACTTGTTGTGAACGATGTTTTATTCATTAGGATGCCTCCTTGACGTGCTTTCCATGTCGGTACGGTTGTGGATCCTATTGAGGATCAAACGACGCACGGTTTGCCAATGAGTTATGGGTTTGGATGAGCATTCTGAATTCAGAGATTTGTGTGGCATGGTTTGCCTAGTTGTGCGTGTATGGGCGTCTACATGTTGCCTCAGAGCTGAGAATTGTGGTAGTTGATGTTTTGCCTGAGTCTGATCATTGCATTTGGTAGGCTGGTGTTGTGTGAGTTCCTGTTGCGACTCCATGGCCTACATCCAGGGTATTGTTTATACTGTAATGGTTCGATCAGGTTACCTAGCAATCGAATGAGGAGTGTTTACCCACTTGAGGCAGAGATGTATTCTTCACATGTTTGTCCCTGTTTGCACGTGTTATGCGGCTTCAGTGGAAGCAATGCACGAGGTTCAAGATGAGTTTGAACCTGAGCATCAGTGGGATTTTTACTGATATGCCTTGAGATAACCATGAGGAGCTTGATATGCTGCACTTAGAGGCGTGGATATTGAGAAGGAAAGGCTTACGCGGTTTCCGATGTGTTGGTTTGAGGAAAGTGGACTTAGTCGAGATATATTGATGAGGTTGAGTTCAGGCACCTCGAAATTAGTGACTTCATCAGGCTGTGGCCTTTTCGATTATGTTGGGGGTCATCAGATCAAGCAGAGGATCCGTTTGGTGGTGATGGAGATCACAGAGTAGCGGATTTGTTCATGTGGCATGAGTTTGGGTGATCGTTGGTGATTCTTCCACGCAGTAGGTGTCGCTGTGACTTGTGTTCGTGGAGCACTCTCAGTTGCTATTGTGGTGGCCAGGAGGGTCACGTTGTGAGGAAGCACCCTCAGCCAGCTGTTTTAGCGGTTCGGCGGCTCAGAGTTCATGAGTAGGTCATGATGCTATTTCTGGAATTTGACCAATGTAGCCTTTTTGACGAGTTAATCAGCAAGTCGCAATTGACATGGGCGGCTAGTTGGGCATGTTGGAGTTCGTGCCACGACCTTGTATAAGGACAGAATTTTCTCTGAGGTTACTGTTGCTTGATATCCATGGCTATTGTACCTACATCTCCACTTCTGAGGTTTTGGAAAGTGTTGTACCCATCCGGAGGTTGTGGGATCATTGTTAGAGAATATGAGTTAGCCGCGGATCTGTTATAGTTTGATACCATTGATTTTGTTATGATGTTGAGTATGGACTTTTGGCGACACATTTGGCTGTGTTCGAGTGTCTCGAGAAGGAGGTTGTGTTTCGAAGACCAGGTTTCCCCGAGATACTATTTCGCGGTGATGGTCGAGCGGATGGTGGAAATGAGTTGTGTTGTTTGCTTAGCTCATGTTGTGGATACTATGGTTGCAGTGCCCGACATTGGCGACATTGAGGTGATTCCCGAGTTTCCAGGTGTGTTCCGGAGGAGTTACCAGGTATTACTCCAGTTCGGGAGACTGACTACACCATTGAGGTTTTACTGGGCGCTGGACTCATATCACCGGCATTATACTGTTCGGTGCCAGCGGAGCTGATGGAGCTACAGGTTCAACTTCAGGAGTTGCTGGAGGAGATTTCGTACGATCCAGTGTATCATCGTGGTGTACTCTTGCATTGTTTGTGCGGAAGATGGTTGGTTCGATGGGGTGGTACATCGACTACCGGAAGCTGAATCAGGCTTCAGAGGAGAGCGAGTATCCTCCGCTTTGGATTAACGATTGGTTTGATCAGCTCATGAGAGCTTTAGTCTTTTCGAAGATTGATTTCGAGACTGGATACCATCAGTTGAGGATCAGGGAGTCAAATGTGGTCTGGACAACTTTCGGATCTCGATGCGGGCATCAAGAGTTCTTGGTCACGCCGTTTGGTTGACCAATGCCCCCGTAGTTCTTATGGACTTGATGGACCAGGTGTTCAGACGATTCTGGACGAGTTTGCGGTCATGTTCGTTGGCAACATCCTGATTTACTCCTGGCTGTGGGCCAGCACCTGAAGCAATTGCGAGCGGTTTTGCGGACTTCGCGAGATAATCTGTTGTTTGCAAAGTTCAACCAGTGTGAATTTTGGTTGTTTAGCGTGAAGATTTTGGGCCACGCGATGTCAGCCGAGGGAGTTAGCGTGGATCCTGACCAGATTGAAGCCGTGATGATTTGGAGTTTACCTACCATTGTACCAGAGATCAGGAGTCTCTTGGGTTAAGCAGGCTACTATCGGTGCTTTGTACAGGATTTTCTCGGATTGTTACTCCACTTTCCGGATTGATGAAGAAGGCGTCAAGTTCGAGTGGTCCGATACATGTGAGATGAATTACTTACTCCTGAAGGAAGGATGACCATTGTACCGGTTTTGACTCTACCTGACGACCATGACGAGTTCGTGGTTTATGACGATGCATCAAGATTTGGATTTGGTTATGCTTTGATGCTGTATTGCAGAGTGATGGCTCATGGTTTGAGGCAGTGGAAACTTTATGTAGCTACGTGCCCTATGTATGATTTGGGAGTAGCTGTCTTTATGTTAGTATCAAAGAGTTCGAGACACTACTGCTACGGCGTGCAGCGCAGTGTAGGATGTACACTGATCACTTGAGTTTCATCCACTTGCATATTCAGCTGAATTTGAGCTTGAGGCAGTGTAGATGTATGTGGTCGACTAACGACTATGGCTGCACATTTGAGTTTATTCGAGAAAGGCTAGTGGTGGTACTTTGATTATCTTTCTGGGATGTTGTTGCTGATGCATTCAATCGGGAATCAGGAGCTTCATTGTTCTATGTGTGTGGCTTGAGTTTCCATGTTAGCCGAGTTCCGAGCTATGGGAGCTGAGTTCGAGTGTGATGGTGTTGAAGCTCATTGTTTTATGTGCGTTGTGCACTAGTGGTACGAAGATGTATCTGATACTTCAAGTTTACTACTCGTGACGCAACCCGTAGAAGAACTTAACAGCTTGTGTGAGCAGATGCCACATTTTTCAACAGGCGATGGCATCGAGGCAGAGACTTGCAGGAAAGTTACAGCTATTGGAGATTTCCGATTAGAAGTTGGAGTTTGTCGCTGTGGTTTTGTGTGCCAATACGCACTTCAGTTTATGGTACCAGTTGTTGGATCTTTGTGGACTATTCGATGAACTCAGTACATTTCCTTGTACTTTCGGAAAAGATTTCGATGGCAGGCTGACATAGCTATATTTGACGGAGGTTGTCCATTTACGTGGTGCGCTTGTGTCCCAGTTTGCTGATCGAGATAATCAGTTACAGCAGAGTGTTGACAAGCGTTGCAGAAAGCATTGGGGACCAGATTACAAGTTAGTACCAATTCTTATCCTCAGATTAGTGGGCGATCTTTGAGGACTATTCAGACTTTAGAGGGCATGTTGTGGTCTTATGTATTGCAGTTTCGAGGAATTTAGGACCAGCAGTTTCAATTGTTCGAGATTGCTTGCAGTACCAGTTTGTAAACCACTATGATTTTGACGTTGCATGATGTCGTTTTGAGGAACGATGTTGTACTCCATTGTGTTGGAGTGAGTTTGGTTTGAATTGACGTTTGATTCTGATTTTGTGGGATGTGCTACCACAGACTTTCGGATTAGCGGAAACAGCTTAATAATTGCCCGAGTTCGATGTTTGAGTTATGTTGGTGTGAGTAGGCTAAGTTTTGATTTGCCACGTTATTTTGATCCCGTATGTGATCATAGGCGAGTTTGTGTTGTGCCGTATAGTTCGGCATTGCCTATAGCATTGGCTTTTGTGTGTGTTGTGTTCCGTGTGGTGGAACTACATTTCAGATTTGTTGCGTGTTGTGTACCCTATCAGTTCTTTATGCAGGACCACTTGGTGTTTGTGTGGAGCCAGTTCAGATTCGAGATTTGAGGGTACAGAGATATTTTCCGTAGACAGAGTTGTTCGGTTGAGGTTGCCACTGGAGAGTTGAGCTGCATGCAGAGGCAGTGCTCCTACTTTTTAGTCGGCATACTTGGAAATTTCGAGGTCGAAATTTTTTTAAGGGGGATGGATTTGTGACGACCCAGAACAGAATCAGTAGTGTTAATCAGCTTAATCCATGAGGTTATGCGTAATCGCAGATTTTCGACAGGTAATTGAATCGCCAGCTTTGATCACGACTAAATTATTGGCCGAGAATTTGAGTTGAGTCTCTTCTCAAGAGTTGTTGTACGCATCATTTCGAGTTAGTGGGCGGTTCCGGATCATTATTTGGACGACCAAGGAATATAATATGAATATTTGAAATTTCGGAATACTGTTGAGTTTATCCGTTTGTGTTTGAGCCTATCTGAATCGTGATTGTGATCCGTTTTGGACTGTTGATCGACCCGAACCGTAGATGGAATGATTATCGACTTGATTTGCGAGTTTCGTGATTTGTTGTGATTTCAGCATAATCTGTTAATATGGCAGCTTCGTTAGCGACTAAATTATCGGACGAGAATTTGATTTGGGATCCTTCATGAAAGTTGTAAAGAATTTAATTTTGAGCTTGCGGGAACTTCCGGAGGATTATTCCTAGTTACGAGGATTAAGTTACGAATATTTTCGACCGTTGATTATTTAATCGGGTAAGCTTGTGATGGTTTGAACCGTTGACTTTTTATTGGATTTTTCGAAGTGTTTGACTTTGGGTGAAAATTGAAGAACATGTCGATATGAGTTTGTTGCCGCGAGAATTATTGAAATCGGAATTACGATACTAAAATTACGGATATTCGAAGGTTTGTCGTAAAATTAATTATGGAAGTTTCTATAATTGGAAAGTATTTAATGTGGGTTTCCCCTTTGGGAAAGTCAAATCTGATCATCAATGTTGTTGACCGATCAACGCGGGGAGAAGAAGTGGTGTGCGACGGTGGAGTAGATCGCCGGCGGTGGCTCGCCGTCCGGCCACCCCAGGGCTCGGGGATGGATCCTTCCGGTGCGCCTCGGAGTCCTTGTCCTTTTTCCGGCCACCTTTCACGGCGAGGTTGCCGGTGGAAGGAGTTTTTTTCGGCCAAAGTTTGGAAAATTTGGGGGTTTTGGTTGTCAAATTTTCCGGCCAAATTGAGCTACAAGAAGTATTGGGCTTTGAAGCTCTTATCACCATGAATCTAACCATATAGGTATGGAGTTCCAATTTGTTTTGTACATGGAGAATTGTTGGATTGAAATTTGTGTGGGATTTCGGTTTTGCTTGAAATTGAACTAGTTAGAGTCAAAACTGATCTTTGGTGTAGTTATGGAAGTTGCTTGTTGGATGATTTTAAGTGGAATAGACTTTGGTCCGCCGGGAAAATTCAAGTTTGGGTGGCGCCGCCGCCGCTGGCGGCGGTCAACGGTGGTCAACAGTTGACTTTTTGGAGTTTTCGACAAGTTGTATGTCGTTTCGCTCGGAATCGCGCCCCGATCGCAGTGGTGAGGTATGTTTTTCGATTTGAGCATTGGAAATTATAGCGAGGTTTTGTGGTGTGATTATCGGATTTTCGACAATTCTTCGTTATTGAATTATGTGTTTCCGAGAACGGTTATTTCTCGTGATTTGATTTGAGGTATCGAGTTATGATTTTGAGAAATGGATTTTATGATTATTCAGGGGTTCGTGATCGTTCGTTTGGCGAGAGATTTTCTGCCGGATCACAGGATTAACGCGAATCGCGTTACGCTCACCTGTGAGTGGACATTTTTATATTTTCACAGTTGTTTGCGAGTTCGTGATTTTTCATGATTTTCCGTATTTACTTTATACGATGTTGAGATATATGTTATTTTCGGAGGTATTATTTTATGTTTATTGGTGATGGCATTACTGCATCGATGTTTCGGCTACTCGGCTGATCACTGGTAGTCCGCCAGAGTTGAGAGATTCCTCTGGACCAGAGTTGAGAGATTCCTCTGGGCAGGGTTGAGAGATTCCCCTGTATGCCGCCGGGGTTGAGAGATTCCCCTGGCCTATCATCGTCGGGTTTGAGCGATTCACCTGACCGTCGGGCTTGAGAGATTCGCCTGACAACCTCCCTATATACTTTCTGAACTCGCATTGTTTTACATTGATTATGTATATAAACTTGTGAAAGACATATATTTATTTTTGTCCACTCAATCTAACGTTTTATTTGTCTTTCCCTTGGGCTTTTCGATTTCCGTGCCCAGTTTGCAGTTCGGATTCTGGTGTCGCACGTCGTGGTCGGAGGCATAGTATTCGAGCGATGTTTATTTTATGGTAGGTTCTTAGTTTGGCATGCTATTTGTATATGTATACTAGAAGTCGCTCTGAGTATTCTGATGTATACTTTTATACGATTTTTCCCCGGATTTCGGTAAAGTATAGTTATATTTATTACTTTACATTACTGTTATGATATTGAGAAATCCGGATGGGATTGGTGCCCACGGTTTGATTTTTGTGGCATAGGATGAAGTGTTATTTTTCGGGTGCAGGTAATGGCAATTCCACGTTAGTAGCGTTACTCTGCCAAAATTTTGATGGTTTTTGTTGGTTCGTGTTTTCAGAAGGGGTTTGATTCCGGTTTAGGAAACTAAATCGGGGTTGGGTCCTTTCAACATTTGTTTAGTATCAGTGTCTTCTTAGTATCAACGTGACTTTTCTGAACACTGTTCACTGTTTTTTTCAGTAGCAGTGCATTCTTGGTATCAATGCATGTTACATGTTTAATATCAATGTCTTCATAGTATCAACGTGGCTTTTTGAAGACTGTTCAATTTTTTTTCCAGTAGCAATGCATTCTTAGTATCAATGCATGTTACATGTTTAGTATCAATGCATATCAGTGCATCTCTCAAAGTCATGTTTAAAATGTATAGATATGTATTAGTCCATATCAGAAGCACAGATTGACTAATATTCTGTTTCACTTCAGTAGTAGCCGAAAATTGATTTAAGTAGCTGCTTTCATATATTCAATAGCATCCGAAAATAATTTTTTTTCAGTTGTGTCATGCGGTGCAGCGGTATGCTGCTTGATTGATTTTTTTTTTTCAAATCTACAACCATATGTTACCAGTAGCGGTGAACATTTCCTCAATGGTAGTTTAATTTCACTTGGTAGCTGTGAACTTTTTTTTCTCAGTAGCAAAGATTTTAATACTTAAACTTGAGCATAATAATAGTAGTATCAGTCTCAGATGTTAAATTTTCTATAGACATTTATATATGTACTACATTCTACATACTACAGTACTAGCACATATATCCCATGCCCCATGTACTTCGACCTATATCTTGTTTTGAAAATGTTTCTGGAATTGGCTTCCCTTTTGAAAGTTTCTCCATGAAGTTCAGCAAAAAAATTGCACAGTCTTCACTGCAATATATAAATAATAGAATGAGTTGGTGGGGACTCAATGTTTGGTTTTGTAGCAGTAAACAACAATATCAAAGGAGAGATATTGTGTCAACTACTTATGTTGGCCCCTGCCTTACACATGTCTGATGATTTCTAATTGAGGAAACAAATGTGTGTTTTTCATCCAGTTTATGCAAGCTATTTAATTTTTCATTCTCAAATTGTTGGGACCAAGACCCTTTAGTTTTATCTTTCTGCAATCATAAATAAATAAATATTATCATAATTATTCAGTAGTAGCATTGAACATGCATATGTTAAATAAGTTCCATGCATACCACTGTTATTGCTCTATTGTAGTCTGGGTCTTCTGCACATTTTTGTATCCGCCTTGTGGAGTTGTAATGCGTCCATTGTCTAGTGCTTGTGTTAAACACCAATAGGCTGAAGAGGTTGTCAGACTTAGTGTACATAATTGGGAAAAACAGAATTTCTTTCCCTTCCAGACTTGCCTTTGTCTCTGTTAGAATCATATCCTTGTAAACATGTTCATAGTCCTTATGGGAATCGCTATGTTGCATTATCTGAAGTAGCATAACACATTTTTTATACCGCAAGAAGTCAGTAGTAGCAATGCACACAAAGCAACACATACATACCAACATTTTTTTAATCTCAACCATTTGCAAATTATAGTAATTTAACAAAAAAAATTTGTAGCAACGTCACACAAAACTTACAATGTATTCACACTTCATGTAGAAACATTGTTTTTTTCTGGCGCTTCTGGATGAAAGTCATGTAAGTGTTGACGATGAAGTTTGAAATTTTTTCATCCTTCAACAGATCCTCCATGTCATCCCAAACAACCCCCATTATGAAAGGTAGGCTGCATAAAATGAACACATATTACTGTGAACTACATATTTTCGATAAGTAGATGCTCTATAACTATTTTTTTACTTACCATTGGTCCTTTTTTTTCCAGTACTCCTTCAACAAATACTTATGCTCCCCATCCAATTTACGGTAAACATGGTAATTCTTTCATTTTAAGGTCGCTCCCTTCTTGCTTAGCTTGTCCTTGACATCATTCTTCACTACTTCTTCTTCTTCGTGTGTCATATCTATAACCTATTTCTCAGCTTTTCTTTTGCATGGCATTGTGACTTTGAACTCTGGCATCGTCTTCTCATTTTTGTCCTATTTGGTTTTAATCCTCCTGACGTATGACTTCATTATAGGTTCATTTTCATCAATGTCAGCTTTCCCAGTAACATCAGCAGCGCCCGATCTTGCAAGATCCTCAGGTGTCCTCTCAATAGTAGCAGCACCCGATGTTGCAAGATACAATGAATCCTTCTCAGTAGTAGTAGCAGCATTATCAATATCATTATTCATCCTCTTTTTTCGTTGAACCAAGAGTTTGACTTTGTTCCTTAGTCCGTCCAACTCCTCATTCTTATGATTCAGCATGTTTGTCAGAACAAGGATTCTGTTTTTGTACTCTTCCTTTTTCTCCCACGACCTCTCAATGAAATCATTTTTCGTTCTGCAAGATTCTAAAGCACAGTAGACTATTTCCTGTTTTAACTTGGCTTTTTCCTGCCACTCTGCAATTGTGGTCAACATGTGGTTTATAGAAAGGTCTGGTGGGGTTTTGAGGTTGGCTTCACGTAGTAGCATCTCCTCCCATTCGTCAATTTCCTCTTTGGTGCATCTCCTTTAATCATTGTTTGGGATCTTGACATTAGCTTCTACATTTGTTTTTTCTAACCCCTTTTTGAGTAACTGAGAAACCAGGGGACTTGGTTGAACCAGTGGACTTGGGTGTAGATTGTTGAAGAAGTCTAGGTAGTTGTACTGTTGAGTTGAATCATCGTCGAGCTGGCTTCAGTACCAACCTTATATGCTTCAGGAAGATTCATATCAGCATTCTGAGTTGCTATAGGGGCTTCAGTAGCAGCACCTGTCTTGTGCCATGCAGAATGTTTAGCAGCAACCGTGTTTGATTCGGGATCCTCTGCTGCAACAACTTTCTGAGGTTCTTCAATAGCATGCGCATCTTTTCCATCGATGTTGGAATTGGAAGTAAACATGTCAAATTCAGGAAATTCCAAGCAATCATCATAATGATCCGGATCATCATCATCATTGCCCATCTCAGCTCCAATAATAGGTGAGGATGGTTTCGTTTGCTCAGTATGAGCTTCATGATCCGAAGGCACTTGCGTGTTGAGGTAAATGTTTGATACTATTTCAATATCATCAGATTCTTCACGATCTTCATCTTCTCAAGCTGGCTCTACTGGAGGACTTATTGAACATATCGGCTTATCACCACGTTTCTTCACATTATGCATCTAGAATTAAAATTTTAGCAATCATAGATTTAGCAGCAAGTTACAACGTAGAGGCATAAAGCCCTTACCCATACTGCTAATGTCAAATCTACTTCTCTGACTTCTTGTTCTTCTTCTTCTTTTTGTCACACTCAGATTTTCTTTGTCGGCGTGTCTCCTGCTCAATTTTCACAAAGTAATTGTCAGTTTTATTACAAACATAAATGAAAAATGGAAGTAGCATCTTGTAATATTTTTTACTGGAAGACGTGCTTCCTTTTGCTTTTTCCTTTTCTCAACCTTCTTGGCTTTTTTTTTTGAGTTTTACTCCTTCGTCAAGGCTTTCCGTTTTTTTATAGCCGGAGTAGCAAAATCATCATCATCATCATCTTTAGTAGTAGGGGTTAGCAATTTTGCTGCCTTGCTGATCGTTGAATTAGCAAGCTGGAATTTTTTGTTTTTTAATTTGATCAGTATGAATAGAGAATATTACTATTAGGACTAGTAACATTAACAGAACAATTTATTCTTTTTTTTCATCGAGCTAAATGTCATCAGTATTACCTTAATTAATGTCATCAATGTTCGTCGTCTCCAGCTTTTTCCATAGTTTTCCTAAATCCCACTTGATAAAAGCATCATTGATCGGTTCATCTCTAGCATTAACTTCAACTTCTTTCTCCTCTATCAGTGTACTCTTCTTGCAAGCCAATACTGCAAATAGAATCAAACAAACCTATCAGTTCAATATTTCATGCCTTATTTCTATTTTCCTAGTAGAAACAAATGTATCTTATTTTTTGAATAAGTTTCAATACTTACAGCTACCAGAAGAATATATCGACTCGAACTTTTGTCTTTTTTATGCCAGTCAAGTAATTCATCAAGTACTTGAGGATAGCCTCTACCTAGTTATATGCCCCCAAGTTGTCAAAATTGTCAATCAATTTTACAAAACACCACACCAATGTGGATCCAGAGCTGGCAAAGAGGAAAGTATATAAGAGATATATTAGTATCGGCTTTGTTGCATCCTCTACCTAGTGCTCATTTTCGGCACGTGTTGAAATCACATTGTCCAAAGCATCTTATATGGGTTTACTTGGTGGACGCTTGACTAAATAGCATTTGATAAACTACCATTTGTTGGTCTGTTACAGTTAGTTTTGTCCATTGGGACGATTGCTCCTGATGATAATAAATAAGTAATCAGTAGCAGTTAACAATCAACATCAATTCAAAACAAATCCAAAAATTTATTCATTTACCTAAGTTTCTAATGACTAACATATTTTTTGCCTCTTTGGGTTTGATGTGACCCATTTTCGTTCCGATTCTGAACTTCTTTTGCTTCTCGTCAAAGTTCTTAAGAAGTTTATGCATCATTTTCGCTAATTTCTTCTCGGCAGCATCCATTTTTTGTTCGTAAAATGTTCTGAGTATAGTCTTGAAAGGTGTGGAGTAAAGCTTATCCTAGCTCAGTAGCTTTTTTCTTGTTTCGTCGGTTCCAAAATCACTTTTTAAACCAATCATGAGGTCTTGTGTTGTAATTGTCGAGCATCTATGTTGTGCAACTAAGTCTGCAACTCTTTTTTTCACTTTTACTACTGTTGTTTTATTCATATATGCTAGCCCACCATTTATCTTCGTCATTTCTACAAATATAAATATGCAATATGAATTCTGCAGTAGCAGTACAGTGAAACAAACACAATATAACACATTCAAAATCATGAAAAGATCAGTAGAAACCATTGACAGATCAACTTTTTCAAGTATCAACAATTTACAAACAATATATTCATCAACTCAACAATATTAAGTGATTGTAGAAACAAACACAACAATCAGTGAAATCAAAGTTACTTTCATTAATACGAAAACATAGTATAATCTACATATAATCATTTACCAAGAACAAAGAAATACAGTATGATCTCATATTGTGTTTCTTTGTGCATGTATTTACAGTTTATGAATTGAAACCACATTATTAAAGCAGAATCATTAGAATGAAGACTGATCTCTACTGATATACAAGTAGTAACAAGAAACACATTATCATTTTTTCTAAATCCGTTTGTGTTTCCGAAGCTTTCCCTCCCAAAATTGAACACTATATCATCTAAAAGCCATCGAGAACAAAGCCAAAATGTGTAGAAATTTAACAATACAAACGTTGTAGCATCCAGAAAAAAAAACCCTAACTGAAATAATCGATTTCTTAGTATAAAAACATAGTAGCAAACCTCTTTTTGAGATCGAAGATGAACAAGGTGATATTGTGGTCCCAAAGCGTGGTTGAAACTGATATTTTTCGAATCGTTGCCGGCGGTGAAAAGGTGCAGTTTTCAAATGTGTGGAGTTGGGGTAGACGAGAGGTTTTTGTAGTATTAATCGCACTAGTTGGAGAAGTGAAGCGAAAGGGCGTGATTTTCAGTGTTATGTTGGGTGATGAACGTCTGTTTGATGAGGATAATGGGTTTGGCCGGTGTTATGATGAGGTTAAAGGGCTAGGCCGGTGTTATGTTAAAACTAGGTAAACTTGTTAAGTAGCAGTCCATTTTACTCAATAACATGTTGAGCATCAAGACATTTTACTCAATAACAGTTCACCATTTTCTTAAAATTGATTTTAAATGTTGTATTTTTAAATGAAGAAGTCATGACTGAAAAGTAAGTAACACAATACTAGTAGTAGCTGTTTAAGTTTACATAGCATAGTTCCTAATTTCTATTCCTAGTTCACTTGAAAATACATTGTACATTATCAGTCTCAGTTGCTTCATTCAACGATTAAATTTCATCCTCAACTTCATCCTCACTTTCATAATTTTAAGTATCAGTGTCAGTATCCTCCGAGGACTCTGTTTCATCTTCACTATCCTCTATCTCAGTATTAGTCTCTTCATCTAAGGGCTCCATGTCTGTATCACAATCATCAAGCTCAGTATCAGTGTCTACAACCTTCTTCATATCTACAGAGATTAATACAAAAATAGGATTATTCACCATTTTTCCCAGTATAATCAATTCAAAAACAAATATGGAGTCAATTTTTATCAAGTGAGTGAAGAAAACAAAATTCAAACAAACAACAAACAACCATGAGAAATGGGATTCCGTTTTTTGGTGAGTATAGTAGCAGTGGAGAAAACATACATACATACAGTATAACAGAATCCAAAACAAAACAAACATGAGCAACAACAAAGAATCAGATCATGCATGCATCATCAAAACCTAAAAAATAAAACTCAGCACACTGATTACTATGTGAAATTTCTAGCGGAAACCTAATTTAATCACAGTATCAATTCAAAATCCATACAAGGATGTGCAATTTATATTGATATTCAAGTAACAACAATGAACACAGTATTATCACGAAATTAAACACAGTATCATCTCAAAAACAACAAAAGTAATGTCAAAATCAAAAGTCAACATGCTTGGAATTCGAACAACCCGAACGTAGTAGCATTTTCTAATACAAATCCTTGCTAAAATAGACGATTTCTAAGTTGAAAAAACGTAGTAGCAACACAAAAAATTTTGAATTCGAACCTGATACTGAAATCAAATATGCTTTCTGAATCTTGCAGGATACTGCGATTTAAATCTGCACAGCCAAGCGATCTTTAATGTGAGCTCGTGATCGAGAAGGAGAGGCTGTGAGCGAGGTCACGACTATGAGGAATCAGCGGCGAGGTTCAGGCAACCGGCGACTGAGTCGGCAAAGTCAGGAGAGGGCGGTGGCGAAATTCGGAATTCATACCAGTTGCTACTACATTTCTATTTTAGAGAGAGAGAGAGAGAGAGAGAGAGAGAGAGAGAGAGAGAGAGAGAGAGAGAGAGAGAGAGAGAGAGAGAGAGAGAGAGAGAGAGAGAGAGTGTGTGTGTGCGCGCGCGCGCGCGCGCTACTACGTTTTTTAGGGTAAGGCTTCTGTATATATAAAGAGGGTAGAATTACCTTTTTAACTATTAAATGGGCTGGGTATATTGATACTACATTTTTGGGCTTGGGCCAGTTTCCTTGGTTGTCTAAATTATGTTGTAGTTGGGTTTTTTGTATTTAACAAACTTACCTTATCCTTGGCTGTTTTTAACTATAGAATATTTTTCCCAAAATGAGACCTTATTAGGGTATAGGACATTACTTCTAAGGTATGAGACATATTTCTTTCACCGGAAACTCTTCCAATGAGGACTTGATGAGTACTTTTCATAAAATTGTCGTAAGACACATTTTTCGTTAATATTTTTACAAAGTTAACCATTAGATGTTTAGATATTGATGAGTAGATCATTTCCACAAATTTTCATCCAAATTAAAGTTGTTAAGGTATCGAATAAGATCAAATCAAGGGACGAACCAAAACTGTCAAACATACACCGTTCATGTCTATAAGTGATATATCTTGATTATGAATGACTTAACGATTTTTAATTTTTGTGAAATTTTACATGAGTGATCTACTCATCATTATCTATCTAACTAACGGTGAATTTTCCAAGATATATTAAAAAAAATGTGGGTTTAATGAGAATGTACTCACCAAGTCCTCATTATAAGGGTCATCAATAAAGAATTTCCCTTCTTTCACCATTGGAGATGAAATTTTTCAAAAAAGTTTCATTTTGAGGTATAGCACTTCCATTGTTGGAGATGCTCTAATAGCACTATATTGTTATCCTTGACTATCTAATTGTTGTATTATTTTGTTTGGTGTTTGAAAAAAGGTAAGTGAGCCAAACTCAAACAATTGTCAACTTTTTTTGATTCTTTATTAAAAAAATTAATCTGGTGTATTGTATGCCTCATCATTTGGTCCGTGATCCTCCGAGGCCGACAAAGCCCGAGAAGCCCAAGCTCGGCCCGGCCCAAAAGCCCACAATAGACCCATGCCATCTGTCCTCGGGCCGGACATAGGCTTAGTGTGGTAATCCTGGCCGGGCCTACACAACCCGTAGGCCCGGGCCCAAAAAGCCTGGTCAGAAAGCCCATATTTTATTTTAATTTCTTAAATTTAATATACGGATTATAATTTATAATTATATAAAAAAATTGCAATAAGATAAAGAAACATGCTACGGCCTTAATGAATAAACTCTTAGTTGAATAGTTGAATTTGCACTTAGATTCTCATTTTGCTACTTGGCCTTAATAAATAAATTTAGTTTTATACAAATAAAATCTATATTCATTGTTTTGAAAATGTTATATGGTTTTTGAGTTAATTTTTGTGTATTGATCTAAGAGCATCCCCAATAGTAGTCTTATTTTATAGTTAAATTTATCACAAAGCTCCATATAACCACCATATTTTTAAATTTTATTCCAATAGTTCTAGATATTTCTAAGTCAAATTGAAATAAAGCATTATGAAGAAAGAAAAATATAAGAGGGAAAAGTTTAACTATTAGTTATTTTCTCTCTCTATTCTTGCTAAATTTGAAAAAGGATTTAACTAAAAGTTATTTTTGACTTTAGTATAGGGTATCTATTAGAGTGAGAAAACGCTATGAATTAGTCAAGTTTTTAACTATTTTTTGCGATTAATAAGTTTATCTTCTTTTTTTTGTAAAAAAAATAATTAGGCCCTGCCCGACCCAAAAATTATAGAGATATCCAACCCGGACCGGCCCGTAATTATTTAATTTTCTCAAAATCCCGGCCCACAAAGGCCCAGCCCGGCCTGTTAACGACCCCTAGTGTAGTGTATAATTCTTATTTCATTTTCCCTACTTTTTCGCTCTTCTTGACCCCACTAATTACATTACCAGAAAAAGCCACTTAGGCTACGGAACAGTTTCGTAATCTAGGTACTTAGACGACGGCATCTCAGTCGTCTAAGTGATGTTGTCTAAGCACCGTAGTTTAGGTACTTAGACAATGGAAATTGCAATTTCCGTCGTCTAAGTTCCACTTAGACGACGTTTTTAGAAGCGTAGTCTAAGTCCACTTAGACGCATATTTCCGCAGTATAAGTATATACTTAGACGACGCAATCAATTTTGCCATCGTCTAAGTGATATTACTTAGACCACGACAAGTTTAATTCCGTTGTCTAGGTGATAGTACTTAGACGACAGAATCATTTAATCCGTCGTCAAAGTAATAAATTTTTTTTAAAATATAATTAATCTAATATATTAAACATTAAATTAATTTAAATAACTAATAATAAAAATATATATTAAATATAAAATATAAAATTCGTACAAAATTAATAAAATATTGTTAGATTTCGATCAAGATCACAAAAGTAAATAAAAAACCTAGCTAGCGACAGTAGAAGGTGTATAGCCCCGCCGATCCCACCCCCACTCGGATCGTCGTCATCGGGTTCTGGAGGAGAGGGAGAACGGGTGACTAACAGCATCGGGATCCAAGCCTAGCTTAATTGACATGATGCGCATTAATTGAGCCATATGATCCATCCTCGCTTAAGCTGCTTGACTCTCCTCCCGAGCCATACGAGCGACCTCCTGAGCCCTACAAGCCTCCTCCTTGGCGGCTAAAGCGTTGTCATTGGCCACTCGAGCTTGCTCCTGGAAAGCTTGTATTTGCTCTCGTCCCGCTGCATTCATGCGCCGACTCCCCGACGATGTGGACTGGCTCATATCTCGCTCGACTCCCCGTCCAAGATCATGAACCTCTTTACCAGGTCGACGGCCGAAGACTACATCTACCATTTCTATTTGAGACTCTATCAAGAGAGTAGGCAGCTCCTCAAACGTGATCCCTGGACTTTGGGAGTGCATATCCACAATTCTCTCATCGGGTACTTGTTGGAACCTCTTTTGAAATGAACATGGGCAACATATATATATATATATATATATATATCAGTGTCCCCCAAAAAATTGACATAATTGCCCCTAAAAATTGAGGAAACTAAAATCCGGCACGAAAACCAAAACACTTCCAATAACATCAAAATTAAAAATCTCATTCACATTTCTCAAGTTCACCATATGTATCTCGGCCACATGCACCTATGTACCACACATGCATATAATCAATTACCTATGTATCACACAAATAATATCCTCATTTTTCAAGTTTATCTCTTTATGCACAAGTGAAGAAGCAACAATAAAATTAAATATTATTACTTTGGGAAAAAAAATGTTACTTACGGCATGTGGAGTGCCGAGATGTTCGATCTTCCCGAGCCTATTGTAAGCAGAAATGCTACCTGCTATGAGCGGGTATTTCGAACCCTTTTGCAAGTGCTCATGCGCCAGGTTGAGCATTTTTAGGAGCCCGATCCGTGGTGCAACAGCTTCTTCTCCTGATTATCTCTGTTCCTCTGTGATTGCGCCTATTACACAACAATTTAAATTATTATGTAATTAATCATTATTCAACATAATTTTTCCCAAAAAACAACACGAATATGGAGGAATATAAATTACGAACCTTATATGGTTCGGACTCAAAGTGGGCTTTCAACCACTCCCACTCATCATCCCTTCCGTTTTTGAACTCCTTCGGAGTCTTTTCGGGGTTTTCTTTGTACCTCTTGTGCAATGCGCACTTCTAATCCTTGAAGATCCTGTGAGCGGTTTTGTTGATGTAGTCAACTATCTCCGGAGTCTTTTCGAGGTTTGCCTTGTACGTCTTGTGCAATGCGCACTTCCAATCCTTGAAGATCTCTTAAGCGGTTTTGTTAATGTAGTCCACCATCTCCGGAGTCTGTTCATAATTAAAATTGTTCTAACAAAAAAATATTAAACAATTAGAAATAGTAAACACTAGAATTTATAATCAATTATGAAAAAAACTATAATATTAATTTTTTTTTTACCATGAGTCCGTGGAACAAGTTCATTTTGTCCTCGTCGGGGAGGTCTTCCCAAGTAGAGGCTATCATAGGTACGTGAGAACGTACGTAGTTTTCGATCTGGTGAGTTGTAAAACTAGTCAACCTCCTTCCTTCAGAACATCGGGTGAATGCGTTTAGAGGCACATCAATCCTCCCTCCTGCCGATATCTTTGCTACGCTCTCGGCTTTGCTTCCATTGCAAATTCTCCGAATGCATTTAGGAGGTGGAAGTGAGGGGTCCCTCCTGTTTCGTCATCTCACACTAATGGCATCTAAATCTTCATCGGAAGATTGGGGCGCCTGTGACATCGACCCTGAACCGCCTTGATCAGCTGCAACGTCGTCAATAAGAGGAACGTTCGGAATCTCCCATTCAGGCGCCAAACTCGTACCCGACTCATTGGAGGCTTGATTCCCTCAACCCATCTGTCGTAAGACAGATTGATGCCATGATTTTTTGTCTTTTTCATTGCGCCTTTTCGGCATCTTATATTTCTATATATTAACACATTTATATTTATTTCACATATAATTATAAACATAAATAAAATAACACATATATAAATATTAACATATATAATTATAAACATAAATAAATAACACATATATAAATATATATTAACACATATAAATAACATATCTATATATTAATTAACACGGGAATTCAATATGCATACATATCCATATATATCAATTATCCAATATATTATACACATGCATATAAATTATCAAATTATGAAATTATCCAATAATATATTATACACATGCATATATATAAATTATCGAATTATTAAATTATCCAATTAATTATACATATGTAAATATTTCAATTAAATTATCCAATATTATAAATACATATCCAAATATACAAATATATACAATACTTATATATAGTATTATACATAGTACATATAATATGTATATACATAGTATTATACATTATATATATATGCATTGGGTGGCCGGAATATTCATGCATGAATATTTATGGATCGAGAGGGAGATCGGGGGACGTATCGAAGAGGGAGACCGAAGAGGTGGCCGGATGCCGGAGAGAGAGAGAGAGAAAGAAAATCGTCGGCCGGTGATCGATCGAGGGACGCGCACGGGATTAGTGGGGGGTGGGGGGCGGCACTGGTGAGGGAGAGGGAGAGGGAGGACCTGAGGTGAGGGGGCGGCGCCCATGAGGGAGAGGGAGAGTCACCGTGAGGGGGGAGATCGAGTTTTGGCCGGCAAGGTGAGGGAGAGAGAAGGAATCGAAGTGAGAGAGAGAGAAACCAATTGGTTTTTCTTATACCCAGTTTTCCACTTAGACGACGGAACCCTATGATGGCGTCGTCTAAGTGGTTTTTGAAAGCCACCCAAAAAACAAGCGGTTACTTTTCGTCGCCATTATTTTTTTGTCTTAGACGACGTAATCCTATGGTTTCGTCGTCTAAGTGAACACTTATACGATGGAACCCTATGATTGCGTAGTCTAAGTGGTTTTTAAAAGCCACCCAAAAAAGGGCAGTTACTTATCACTCGCCATTATTTTCAGCTTAGACGACGGAACCCTATGATTGCGTCATCTAAGTGGTTACTTAGACGACGGAAGCCTATGGTTCCGTCGCCTAGGATAGTGTTTTTAAATTACTCACCAAATTTATCCACGTCTAGGATATCGATCACCAAATTTGATTGGTCTCCAATTTGTCCATAATTAATATAAATTAATTATTTAATCGATTGTCAACGTCTAAAATTTGTATTAATTAATTAATTAATAATATACATCAGTTTTATATATTCAACCATGCATATATACATGCATGCATCAAAATTACAAAATCAATGAACTCGGTCGATCAATCAATCACTTTCATCATCATAGTCTTCATCAACATCTTCCTCTTCACTACTCTCAACTGATGGCTGGTCCTTATCGTCATAGTCTCCATCATTATCATTATATCTGAGGTCATCGTCATCCTCCAGCTCCTCTTCTTCAGATGCATTATCAATCGTAAGGTCCGTGATCTCCTTTTCAGTAAGATCTATTTCCCGATCAGGCATGGGTAAGTGTTCGTTAAGGCGAATGAGTTCCCTTGTGTCTGGGATGACAGAAGTATCAGATTCTTGATATGCACTGACATTATCCCATTGAGTGTGAATCAGTGACGACCATTCGATTGTTGTGGCACTCTATATTCCTCGGTGAGACATATGGTTTACTATTTTCCAACCTGCACCAGTTTTCGGATCATCCAGATAGAACACCTGTCTAACTAATGTGGCAAGAGCGAAAGGCTCATCCTCATACCAGCTTAAGTTTGTATCGACTGATAAAAGGCCCAGATCTTTCTTCGTATGCTTGAACCATTTACACTTGAATAGAAAAACGTTGATACAATTCCCATATAGTAGCTGAACGACATTGACAAGAACTCTGTAATATACATCGTCGCCTTGTCCAACCGTGATCCCACTATTTTGTGTTTTTCTTCCTTCATCTCGGTCTACTGAATGAAACTTTACACCGTTAACAAAACATCCGGGGTAAATATAGTGTTGAACCGACTTACGGGCCAGCGTGTGCTTTTCCATGACCACCACCCATTGTGGTTAGAGGATTTATGTAGATCCTCCATCTGCAAAAAATGTGAATGGACAAGATGTAATTAAGAATATATATTTATCTACCAAAAGTTTGCTATAGCTTCCTCTAAAACTAAAGGAAACCACAAATAAACCTGCATCCCAAATTTGACCAAAAATACTACGAATCCATAAATTAAACACCAAATCAAATAATAAATTACTTAACTAATTAATCCCTAGTCTGGTTCCATATATATATATATCAACATCAAATTTAAAAAAGGAAGCACAAAGCCTATATGCATGGATTAATAATTTAAACAAACATACCTATTGAATGAAATAATAAGGAAACTTCTTCTTAAGCATTTTTTCAACCCAGTTAGGAATCTTGTCCGGTTTGGCTGTCTGAATTTTAGTTCTATAACTTTGCATGTAACCAGTAACCTCGTCATAGTCTCGCAACACTACCCAATGTGCTTCAATAAGTTCCTCATGACTTAATCTTTCGGTTAATACTCCTCTAAACGGTCGTACAAGATCTGTGACGACTGAAAAATTGTAGGTAACAGGTGTATTGGAGGCGGTCTGGACTAGATCATTGAAGTACTTACTGTAGTAAGTAACAGATTCATGCATTAGGTATGTTTACGCGATGGAGCCATCCGGGGTAGACCTATTTTTTACGAATCCTTTATATTGTCCGAGTTGTCTACAAAATAGGCATTATATTATTAATTCGGAGTGATATTTGTAAGAAAAGAGATATATAAATGATGGAAAATGTGTTTAAAAAAATTCAGTACTATTCCATATTTTACCTTTCCTTAGGATACATCTACGTGTACTGGACCGGACCAAAAAGCGGGACTTGTTCGGGAAGGTGGACCATGAGGTGAATCATGATATCGAAGAAAGCAGGGGAAAATCCTTTCTAACTTGCAGAGGATGTGGAAAATTTCTTATTGAAGGTTGACCACATCCGACTTCTTCAACTTCCTGGTGCATATCCTCTGCCACCATCTACACAGTGCAACTATTGGTTCGATGATGTCTTTAGACAAATAAGATCAAATCACCACTGGAATCTGACATTACAGCATAACGTGATAGTCATGAGTCTTTAAACTAATGAACTTGTGTTCCCCTACTTTGACACAATCATATATGTTGGATGCATAATTAGACGGATACCAAACACACTGAGACCAGTTGAATACAGCATCCCTCATTGTCAGCTTCACTGTGTAAGGTGCAATGTGCATCTTGTTCTAAACACCTCTTCTATCCCTCTTTAACCACAAGGGACGGTGTATATTCATAAATTCTAGATCTTTTCGCGCTTTAGGAGTATCCTTAGTCTTGAACTTAATAAGAGAATGGTTCCCACTACGATGTCGCACACATTCTTCTCTATGTGCATGACATCTAGGTTGTTCTTCAGCTTCAATTTTGACCAGTAAGGCAGTTCAAAGAAAATACTCACATGGTGCCAATATGCCACATATTATGGAGGGTGTGGATTGAGTTTGTTCACATCATCGTCATTGGTTAACACACCGAAATTGAAGCTATTTTTAACCTCTCAAAAATCTCTTCGCCGGACCACTGTCAGGGTTTAGGATCACTCTTTACTGTCTCATCGAAACAGTCATTATCCTGTCACCACTGGTGATCATAAGGAAGCCATCTATGGTGACCCAAGTAACACACCTTCCTCGTGTGCCAACTAGAGTTGACGTCGTCTAAGCAAACAAGAAAAGCATTGTATCCTCTGGTTGTGCAAGATGTCAACATCCCATACGCGGGAATATCGCTAATGGTCCACATTACCGCGGCTCTCATCAAGAACATTATGTTACTGAACTTGTCATACGTTGGAACTCCAATTTCCCACAATAGTTTCAGCTTTTCAATGAATGGTCTAAGGTATACATCTAAACACTTTTCAGGAGACTTAGGCCCTGGAATTAGCAGAGCAAGGAAATTAAATACCTTATTCATACACATCCATGGAGGCAGGTTGTACGACATGAGGAGAACTGGCCAAGCGTTGTACGTGCAATCGTTAAAAGGATTGAACCCGTCTGTAGAAAGTCCTAGTCTGACATTTCAAATCTCTACTGCAAACTCTGAAAATTCCCTGTCGAAATGTTTAAAAGCCTCCCCATCTGCTATGTGTCTGAGCACATCGTCATCTATTCTCTTTTTCGAGTACCATCTCATCGGTTCTGCTGTGTATAGAGACATGAACAAACGCTATAATCTGGGAATCAACAGAAAATATCAAAGCACCTTCATAGGATTCTTCTTCTTCAAACTTCTCCTATCAGGGTACTTCCATCTGGAGTGGTTGCAAATAGGACAGTAGTCCAACTCTGCATACTCCTTATAAAACAGCACACAATCATTTCTGCAGGCGTGGATTTGCTCGTACTTCAGACCGAGTTTGCTTAAGACACTTTTTACCCGGCCATGGATTCCATGGTGACCAAGAAAGCCATGAGACTGAGGTATCAATGCCAAAAGAGGCAAAGAAAAGATGCACATTTTTTCTCAAACCAAAGGAGTCTACTTGATCCTAGAACACATTATTTTTTGGAACTGTTTTCTGCGTACTATTGTAAAAATTATTCGACTTAGTTATATATCTCAAAAAATTATTGAAAATTGCAGAACTGTTCACATACATGTCTAGAGTGGGTCTGCAAAATGTTGTTGCATTATAACATACCAATAATTCGACAGAAATTTGACAAGCAAGCGTGATCAAATTTTGTGAATTTTAAGGATCAAATAAACAATGAAATAGAAGATGGAGATAGAGCTAATGCGAATCTCAACATAGCATACTTCAAAATTGGCAGAGACTCAATTGATGAGATACCAAATTTTAATTAGAGTTTATGTTTTCCATGTAAAAAAGTGTGTGTGCCTAAGTATTATGTTTGACAATGTTGGTCAATTACTTTGGATTAGCAAACTTTGATGTATCATGTTAGCTTATTAATAAAGGCAGCATTGTATTGGCTTATTAATAACAAGCTTGTCTACGTTTTCTGTATCACATACATATTTTATGGTTGCTATAAATCTATCGTTTACTAGGGCTCACCTAATTAGTTGTGAAGTCTAGAAAAAGAGATTTTTGATAAAGGTATTTGAGACGACCTTGTGTCCCACCTACATTGATATCTCTTTGTCCGGTCATGAGTGGAAAGAGCTACCCAAATGACTTTAGATGGACTAGTAAACTTGCAAATTCATTCATGTATAAATTGGGATAGCTAAGAGTACGTGCTAAAATCCCGGAAAATACCACAAAAGTAGAAAATAGAATCTGCTTTGTAGAATAACCACATTCGACGATAAATTGAGAATTTTCCAGAAATATTCAGCATATGAGTGATATATGGCTGGAAAGATACGGATATTTAGTTTTTAGAACAATCTATGAATCATCGATAGCTAATTTCTAGAAAAAGTTATGCTCGTTTTACTGGACAGAGATCAGAAACAGGACATAATAGAATCTGCTCTGCAGATCAGTCCACTTCGATGATAAACTGGGAGTTTCTCAGAATGAACCAACATATGAATGATATATGGTTGGAAATTTACGGATGTCTAGTTTTCAGAACAATATCCGAATCATTGATACCTATTTTCTAGAAAAAGTTATGCTCGTTTAACAAGACAAAGGTCAGTAACAGACATAACATAATTGGCTGTGTAGATCACTTAGCTTTGACACAAAACTGGGATTGACTCAAAATGAACTAGCATATGAATAATATATGGTTAGAAATCTATGGATGTCTAGTTTCCAGAACTTCATCCGGATCATCAATAGCTATTTTCTAGACAAAGTTATGTATGTTTCAGTACGTGGAGGTCAAATCAGTCTTAGTCGAAGGCACAACCTGAGAGGGACCTTCGATGGATCGAAGCCATAACCTGAGAAGGACCTTCGATAGATCAAAGGCACATCCCGAGGAGGACCTTCGATAGATCGAAGTCTATCCTCAGAAAATTGAATTTTTGAGTTACTTTTCAGTTTTTTTTCTCTCATGCAAGACTTGTTTCTTTGCAAGTATTTCTCCCGAGAACTTTGAATGTCTCATTGAAACAGGAATTACACATACTATGTTATGAAATAGACAACTTATATCAACTTTGTGCCTCGTCGATTATGTTTCTATATGATGAGAATGGACATAGGTCTTCTCATCATCTATGGTAACAATTTTCAATTGAGAATGGACAAGAATTTACATTATCTCTAATGATTACGGTATGATCCGAATATTAGAGAATTTTATGTGTCAGTCAGATGGGCTATGTAAGACAATTAAAAGAGAGTTGTAAAATTAAATCATGTCATAAGAGATAACTTATAGGATTTAGGCACATATAAGGTTTTGACACGACAGACTGGGACATCCAGGTCGTGATATGATGATCCGAATTTTGAGAAAGTCAATCGAACATCCCTTGTTATTAGTGAAAGGAAGCACAAACCAGAGTTTGTTAATAAGAGAGTGGAGTTGGGCACCATTCAATGGTGGCTTCATCGTCCAACGTCGGCCAGTGACCGACACCTCTTCCCCCAAGAGGAGAAAACTAGACGCCGAAGATGGCATACTAGTCTCCTATCCTGCTTCCTGAGTCCACGAAGACTCGAAGCCTCGACCAAATCCTCATTGGTTGTTTTTAAAGGCTCTTCACTCTTTATTACAAAGCCTACGCAAATGACACATATATACTCCATCCTATGCAAATGGCACATATATTCTCACAATATAGAATCTATGGTGATTTTATATATGGAATGATTCAACCAACTAGCGGACTACTAAGATATTTTATGGTATTAGTTACAAGGAAAACACACTGGTCATGTGTCATGTCATCGTCCACTTATAATGCTGCTCAAACTTCTAACTCAGATCATATGACTGCGAGCTCACTACTCAGATCATCCCATTTATAGTCGATTTGACTTAATAATGTTAGAGAATTTACATCAAAGAGTTTCGATGACTTATATTGAACATCATTGAGATTTGATAATGGTATCATACTCTCATGAACAAACCCAAATGGTCTGGCAGAAAATGACTGCGATGGTAGCTTGGACATTGGTGATGCGCACCAACATTTTGTGCTTAGGTTTATGCCATATCACATGCAGCTATACCAAATCGTCTACGATACATCATCACTTAATCTTGTTTTGCGCAACCAGTGACTATGAGCAAAGATAATGTCTCGCACTTACGCATATATGTGCCAAAATTGCTCTACCACAACACATTATGATGGGTCAATCGAGATGAATGAATATTTATGTTAGACATGAGTCTCCAACTATAATCCACTATGAGAACCTTAACAGGTGATCTCCTTAACAGGTGATCTCTTTACAGCTAGTTTTGCGGATGCCACATTGATGAGACAGTCTTCCCATCGTTAGGGGGGACATAGGAACAAACATGTTCAATAGAAATGACTGGAAGGTTCGTGTCCTCACTATGTCTCATCATGATCCCCAAACAATATAACGTAACAGATTTGATGCCTGATGCATTTTTCTAGTATCGTTTAAGTGACGAGATCACATATACTTGTTGTAAATAAGCCTCTAAGCATTTATGACCCTTTGAGAGGACCTATCGCAACCAAAAAGAAGTTGTTTATAGTGATGCCACCATAGAATGTAGCCAAGTGACATCACAAAGTGGCATAGTGTTGTAACAGACCATGGATTCCCCTGGAAAGTGTAGGAGACCCAAAATGTTCGATAAATACTCGTCCAAGGAAGGGAGCGAGTTTGGCATAATATGATCAATTGATCATTGATACTCAATTCCATCATATGGTTATTATTGAAGGATGCCTTAATGTTAAAGCCAATTACTCATAATATAGAGATCTCTAAAAGGTACAAATTACATTAGTGTACATGAGAGCATAGAATTTTGAGACTTATCGAACCTATCTACGTTGAAACTCCCAAATGTAGTAGCAATTGGCCTACATGGAAAGAAGTGATCCAGATTGAACTATGTTCACTAACAAAAGAAAGGTAGTTGGGTTGGTGATGCCGACACACCCAAGTGTAAAGCATATCGAAATGGGTCTTTGTTAGAAAGCATGATGAGAATAAATAGATTATACTCGCCTCATGGCGCAAGGTTTCTTATAACGCTCTGGAATCGACTATGATGAGACAAATTCTCTCATAATAGATGTCATTGAACTCCACTACCTTGTCTATTTGGTACTTTCTGAAAAACTTAACATGCAACTTATAATCGTGGTCATGACGTCTCTCTATGGGAATCTAGAATAGGAGATAGATATGAATGTCTTAGATGGACTTTATGTACCCAAATCAAGTGGCTCTAGACCACAGAGTGCGTTTGTAATGAGATTGAAATGCTCACCAAGTGACTACTTGATTGGAAAGGGATATGCCCATGTGTGTTCATTTATATGACAAGTTCAGGATTTGCAAAGTGTTTAGAATTCGAATTTGAGATAATAGATCTTGGGAAGACACGATGTTGTCTCGAACTGGAACTTGAGCACCGTAATGATGAGATTTTCCGGCAATTGGCTTATACTCTAAGACATGTTGTACTTTATGATGATAAAGTGAAGTCTATGACTACTCTCATGATTAGCTATAATCTTGACCCTTAGAGGGATTCGTCTTCGTCCAAGGGATGATGATGAAGACATGTTAGAGGCTAAAGTTTCTTATCTAAGTACAAAAGTATACTTAGCATAATTGAAAGGACCCAATCCCGATTCAGTTACCTAAATCGGAATCAAACCCTTCCGGAAATACAAACCAACAAAAAATTTTCAAAATTTCGGCAGAGTTTCGTTACTAACATGGAATTACCATAACCTGCACGCGGAAATTAACACTTCGTCCTATGCCACAAAAAGCAAACCGTGGGCACCAATCCCATCCGGATTTCTCAACATCAATATAATCAACAACAGTAAATAAACTGTACAATGTATATATGTATATCCGTGAAAATCCGCACACAACATGTATCAGAATGTATCAGAGCGACCTCTAGAGTAAAACATATACAATATGTACATCAGTAGGCGAAACAAGAACCTACTGGAAAACACAGGTGACTCTGATCACTAGCCTCCAAACCGCGACGTGAAACACCAAACCTGAACTGCAAACTGGGCACGGAAACTGAAAAGCCCAGGGGAAAGACAATAAACACGTTAGAGTGAGTGGACAAAAATAAATGTCTTTCACCATTTAATATATATGTTTAAATTAACATACGCGAGTCTAGGTAAATAATAATAACAAAGTACACGAGGTAAAACCATAATCCTCCAGCGTACTGAGCATGCAAGTATAAATCCCACGGGGTCACTCATGGACACACACCGTGCTAGTACAGTCTGAATCACGAGGTCCTTAGTCCCCATGATTCTAAGCCAGAAATGGCCTCGGTTCCGAGGAAACGCCCCTCACCGGTCAGGTAGGGATAACGACGCCCCTCCTGGATGGCCTACCATCGGGGATCAGCCGAGAGGCAATGTGTATCGATACAACAACGTAACCAAGACTGTACTCTGTGAAAACCAAATCACAAACAATTCGATGCAAATGCATGGAACAATATAAAAGTATATGCATATTCGTGTACGTATATCCGTATAAACATATTCGTATAATCGTAAACACATGCTTATATAATCGTAATTTCGTATGAAGTCTCATGCTCGTAAAACCATAATCATGCTGCATGCTCAAAATCATAAATCACATGAAAGACTCGCAAGATTTCCGTGAAAAGAAATTGTCCACTCACAGACTCTCGAAAACGCGCACACGCGCTACACTCGTGGTCCGGCGGAAGATCCCTCGCCTGAAGTACGATCACGATCCAGATCTCGATCTCGATCCCCTAACATATTCATAAAACATAACTAATCAAAATCGTAGTCCATAACACTGTACTGATGCACGGAAACCAATCGTTCCCGGAAATACGAAATGCAGTACAAAATGTATAACGGTAATCCCGAAATCCCCACTCGAAATCTCGACTGACAATCGGCTAACCAAATCAACCCGAAAACCTCCATACAATAACCAGGGCGTGATTACGAGAAAAATGACATTAATTACATCGAAATCTGAAAAGTTGACTTTTTGACCGCTGTTGACCACCGTTGACCACCGTCGCCGGCGGCGGCGCGCCGTCAACGGTGGAATTCCAAGGCCAAAGTTTCCAGTTTTCAAGATCACACAATTTCGAACAACTTTCCCTTCTACCCCGAAGGCCAAATCCAAACGGAAGTCCTCCAATTTGCCCAAAATCCGATCGAAATACCCATCGGAAAACCCATTCGGGTTCGAGCCAAAACCTAACCAATTTCAAAACCAATCATGTGGGAAGCTTCACAAGGTTAAGGGGAGTCAAACCCCTCTAACCTCCACCCTCAAAACTGACCGGAACCACCGTCACCATTATCGGCGACGTAGCCCGACTCGGTCCACAACGGGTGCCCCAAAATTCTCATCAATTCTCATCATACTATACATCATTCAACTCGAAATCATGCAAGGAATCTAACCATACCTTCCTCGAAGTCCAAGGTGGCCGGAATCCGGTCGCCGGAAATCAACTTCCCGTTTGGGAAACTTTCCCTTTCGATCCCTTGGTCAGCTTTCCAAATATGGAAAGTCAACGAAATTGCAAGTGGTCAACGCCCAAAATGAAGTTCCCGACTAATTCTCGACTATTTTTCGACTTTTCGATATTTATACTCGTCCCTCGGGTCGATCGACGGTCCAAAATGAAAATACGAAATGATTCGGATAAGCTCGAAACAATCGGATAAACTCGTCGAATACCGAAACTTCAAATAATCATAAAATATTCCTCGGTTATCGGAAAAATCTTCCGAAACCACGCACATACTCGAAATCACGTACTCTACGTTTTCCGTGAAGATACTCAACCCAAATTCTCGACCGAAAACCAAGTCGCGAATCGAATCGGCAAACCACAATATATCGCAAAACTGCGACTAAACTCAAATCTCGAGAATCGTGCCAAACGCACCTCTGATTCTGGTTCGGGTCGTCACAATAATACACAAGACTTAGCTCCTCATTATTATTAAACTTGACAGCTAGATGTAGCTATGCGCCCACGCAATGCCATTGGAAGGATTTAAAGATAATCTTCCAACATCAAAGAGTATGAAAGATATGGGCTTAATCTATTCCTACAGAGAAGCCACAGATAGAGTGGCAACGGAAGTAAAGACACCACATAGAGAGTAGTGTCGTTTTCCCTCACCCTCTAAACCAACGATCATTGTGATGTGTTGGCAAGTTTTGCTGAAGTTGGACATCTCTCTGATCCACACAAAGGTTGTTCCCGATTTGGTTATATCTTTACCATAGGTAACACAATGATATCTTAGAAGTCTAGAAAAGAGACTTGTCGCTACATCTTCGAACCATGTTGAGATTATTGATCTAACATGAAGTTTTTTGGAGGGCATATGGTTGAGATCTATAAGTGCATATATAGAAGATCAAGAGGTTTAGAATCAACCATTGATGAACCTACATGCATTATGAGGATAATGTTGCTTGCATCTAGATTACATGTAGGGTGACAACACCAAACATATATCGCATTAGTCATTCTATAGTCGGCACACAATATCAATTCTTCAAGGTTATGGTTGACCAAGTTTGATTTGAGGATAATGTGGCAGAATTTCTAAGTCATTGGCCAAATTCCACGTTTAAGAAGTATGTGAAGAGCATAGGGTTGCTCAGCTTATTCAAGCTACCCTGGATGTTGATATCAGGGGGAGATGCGGACTTCAAGAGAAGTCTGGCATACACATGAGTGTTTCTAAATCTGAAGGACATGTTGTACTTTTTTTTTACTAAGCTTTTTTTTATCCCAAAGGGTTTTTATTACTTAGCCAGGTTTTAATGAGGCAACATAGTTAAGTGTCATATCATCATATACGACGACTTGCGCTCTTTTCACTTGGAGAGATCACTTTTTCTCCTGCAAATATTTTTGGCTCATCAAGGATTTTAATGAGACATCAAGGAAGCATTGAAGAAGCACCGTTTATCATAACAGACACAAGGGGGAGTGCTGAAGGATATTTACCTTATTATATGTATTCCTAGTTATGGTAGAATATACAGAGAACAAGGGAAATAATCATATTTAGTGATGTATTAGGATTCTTACCATATGTAACTCCATGTACTCTCCTACATAAAGGAGCTTCTTATTATCAATGAAAGATTACAAGGATTGCTTTCACAATTTCTATCTACTTTATCGTTTATATATCCTAAAACATGTTCTTGTTTATTGATCTGTTTTAAACTTATTTTGTAATTGTGTTTATTTTTTACTGATCACTTATTCAAGTAATCATGAGCCTAAAGTTATTTATCTGCTCTCACCTTATTTTTTTATACAATATGTTATATTAGTTTTATTTACATACTAGCATAATACTGCACATTGGTCTCTTTTTCTTCTTAAGTAATTGGTTCATCCAAATTTTTCGTATGTAATATAGTAGAAAACATGGAGTATAACATCAACAAAAATGATGACTATATATTTTTTTATACTGTTTTGCATACGTAATAGGTCATTGTATTACTCTCTTGAAAATTTATAGTAGGTCTGGGGCCAAAAAGAGTGGCGGAAAGAAATAAAAGAAGAGAAGGAAGAATTTTGATATGGGTTTTTGTCAGAGGGGCCAAGAAGAATGAAAGAGCAAGGCAAGAATGGAATAAGAATTATACACTACACCAGGTTTATTTTTTAATAAAGAATAAAGGAGAAGTTGATAAGTGTTTGAGTTTGGCTCACTCACCCTCATTGTGAGTTTGAGCTTATCACTCTCCATGAAAAAATTATCTATAGTTTCGTGTTTCTGTTTCTGACCCTGGATCTATGATTGTTATTATGTGATTTATGTTTGTTCACTCCATCGTATATATTTTTCAATTGATTTGGTTTTTTTTTTTCATTTTTCTTGGAAAAGCACAATTGTTTCAAAACACAATTTGTGATATTACATTAATGGTTACAAATTATCGAGGTGTTATTTTTTTTTAGAGTTTTGGACTAAGTATGATGTTGATCTAACACACATGAATAAACTTAAACTGACACTCAGTTAAAGCTAAACTGACATTCAGTTGAACTTCAACTGAAAATTAGTTGAACCCAGATGATCACACTACAAAAAAAAATTAATAATTACCACGGATTTTTTCCACGGCAAATATTTGTCGTCGTAATTGGTCTAATTCTTGCGACGGAAAATCAGCCGTGACACAAAATAACGACAGAAATCTTCAGCGTCGTCATGTCATTGCCAAGACTAAAAGTTTAGCGACAGCAAATCTCAAGCCGTCGCCACATCTGTTAGTATGTGACGGAACATTTGAAGCCATAGCCAAGACTAAAAGTTTAACGACGGATAATCTCACACTGTTCCTTGCTGTCGTCAATGTTGTATCTTTCTCGACGGAAAAATACTACCGTAACAATAAAAAAACAGAAAGAAAGAAGAAAAACATCAAAGTCTAAATTAGTTGAAGTGTAAACCAATTGCTGTTACTAACATTTTTCTTAACTTTTTTACGTTTTTACCTTTTATTGTTACTTGCTGTGAAAATTTGGTAGATGCTAAAGTAGAGTTTTCACTGTTCAATTCGGCCACTGTTCAATTGAAGCGACATACTTTACCAATTTGCTGCCCCTAGGTCTAAAACTCTCAAATCTCTCTGCCTCTTCCAACTCTTTCATTCTCGGATCCTTTTTCATTTTCATTCTCCTAAGTCGCACTCGGTCTCTCTTTTGTTCTCAACCTCTGTGGAGTATGTCTGAGGTTTGGAATCTCTAAGTTTGATAAAGCCTCAACCTCTCATCTCAATTACCTCCGAAAATCTTCGAAACTGCTTGAAAATCTCCCTTGCCGGTAAGTTTTTTCATTTGCCTAAAAATCCCCATCTATGTATTGATGAATGTGAGTTCTCGATTTTATATTTTTGGTTATGTGTGATTGAGATTGTGTTTCATTTTTGAGGTAGATTTTGTTTTGCATTTAGTTGACATACTATTTATTATTTGGGATTTTTTAAATCTTTTGTTTGGTATCAAAAGATTGATTTTGTTCAAGGGTTGGACTGTCGGAGCATTCATATATTACACCTAAAACATATTCCCTCAAATTGGGGCTTACGGGGTTCGAACACTAGACCGAATCCCACTTTAAGCCCACTTTATCATTGTTCAAACGTCCTAGTAAGTTAATAGGATGGTGCACATTTTCATTTGTGTTTTCAAAGAAAATGAAACGTTCTTATTGTATTTGGCGACACCATCTCTCGAAAACGTCCTTATAACCAAAACTCAACTGTCCTATAATATGTTTTGTGTAGTAGTGTATTAATTATACTATATTTGCATCAACGAAATGAGAATTCTTCACACTTTTGTTAATTTTTTGGCGCCTATCACATTACATTACGTTCTTCTTATAAGTAAATGAATTCTCTTCATACCTCTCGTTGATGCAAAACTTTATGTCACATGCATTATTTATGTGACTTTGTGCAAATACTTATGTGACTAATACAGGCATTAAAGGAAAATATTCAAAAATTTTGATGCAGGCAACAAGTGGATTCACCTTCTATGCACAGGTACACCATCGCAAGCAGAAGGATCGAGCGAAAATCGGTTTGGCTAGTGAACATTGGGACTTGCACGTCGCGTGCCGAAACATAAAGCATTCGGGTAAACGAATTCGTTTAACTAAGGATAGAAATGAGTTCCTATCTATGATAACGCTACTATTGGTGTAGCAATAAGCGAATGGTAGAAATGACCGAGTGTAGCATACCGAAGAGTATGTCGCTATGGTCAGCGCGAGCTGAGCCGCCACTTACGCCCCCTTAATGAAAAGATACAGAGGAGTACGCCAGTAATCAGGAACAGCTTTATTGGGAGTGGGCATACTGGGTTCCGTTACTTGGAGGAACTCTGAAATGATGTTATGACACATTCGAGAATATTTATAAAATTTTATTTTTGGTTAACTGTTTTTCAAACATTTGCTGGTACTTGCGAAAATACGCATCGGCGAAGCAGAACTGTGAGTAAAAATACCATGAGTAAAAATATCACAGGTACCGATATTATATATCTGGGAGGACAACAAGCTAGCTACTTGTTTTTCTTACCAAAAACTAACCACACTTACGGTGTTATTCTTTTTTAGAATGTAACAGGTGTGCAAAGGAACAATGGATCAACATTGGTTAGAGAGTCGATGACTATATGGCCCGTAACTAGCAGCAGAAAAAGAATGTATTCCCGGTCTAGGCCTTGGGGACTGAAACACCCTTTTTAGCATAATCACTCATGCATGTCCCACCGCTCAAACATGTGCACCATCATATGCATGTTGCATACACACATACATCATGCATTCATAACGTATCACTGCTCATCATTTCGCATATGCTAACTCATTTATTTTTGTCATGCATGTATGATTTACTTTCCATGCATGGTCTAGAGTATCACACATATCGCCACTGGCGCAACCCAACTAACACCATATTCCATTGTCTACTCCTATTATATGCTCAAATTTATTTAAATGAATGAATTATATGAAATTCTAAAATAATTAAGAGTGACTATTCTTACTTGGAGAGTTAGGGGACTAGGGGTGTTGTACCCTCACTTATACTTGGTAATTTATTTCTTAAACTCCCCAAAAAAGAATTGCTTTACTTGGAGAGTTAGAGGACTTGTACATATATGTCATATTAGCATACCATTACCAAGCATAAGTAAGCATTAATCAAGTCAAGAGCCAAGCAACATCAAAATGGGGAGCCATCACACCTTCACCGGCAAGAAGCTTTGAAGAACAAGGTCTTATAACACTTGGGGACTCCCATCCTACATTGATAGAATTTTAAAGGAGGAGGCATCCCTACTTATAAAAGGGAGCCTCCCCTCCCACTCAAACACATCCTACTACATCTCTTAGTAGTTTTCTTGGGCCTAAATCTTCTTTGGGCTCGAGATCCATAGTTAAAGCCTAAATGGCAAAGTGGAGTAATCAATTTGGTGAACCACTATAATTCTTGTATTGTTTACTTATGGCACTTACTTATCGCATTTTATTACTGTTGTTTCATATCTCGAATACTTTAGTTATTCTTGGTATGAACAGTTGATTATTCACTTCCACTTGAGTACGAATTTTGTACGCCTGTTCATGCCTCTCTAGTCTCCAAAGGATATATCTAGCTTTGTGTATCGATGAACTAGGGTTTAAGAAGTATGAATTTTTTTTTTCTTTTCCTTTTTCTTTTGCTTCTTACAGATCCCAAATTGGTACCAAACTTATGTTTTTTGTTGTTTTTTTTTGTTTATATTTTAGAATGGGGTTAACGGTATTAACTCCAATTGGCTTAATTTTCTAGATGTGATGTGTTGGCAGTTGTTGATATCATTAGATTAGTTAAATGAACAAGATTACAAGCACTTTATATAAAGTGCACTTTAGAGGAACCGAATCCAGCTAGACAATATTGTCTCATGGAAAGCAGGAAGACGAAGAAGTGGCTCCTAATTATAAAGTTAAGGAGTAAACTAAAATACAGTTGATCAAGTATTCAACTGACGATTGAAATTCCCTCCTCTAGCAATGACTTGGCCTCTATAACAAATTCTCTCAGAGTCAGTAGCTCTGCTTCCATCTTTCCTGATAAGAAACACGAATCCGACCTCGAATCTAAGAACTGGTTCGTCTTCTTAGCTGCTAAAGCCCTCGATACACTCAGCTCATCCATCTTCTTCAACTCAATCTACAATTCTTCCTCCAAAATCTCAACCTCCGCCTCCTTCAAATCTAATTCCAACCAATGCTGCTGGTGCTCGAGTATCATATTTTCAATCTCACTCCTTCCATTCTCCTTGACTTCCAAGTTCCAACAGTATCTCCTTCTCATTAACAATGCCCTTAAGGTGAAGTTCTGCCTCTTCCACAAAATTGCAACCTTTTTTTTATTTCCACCTGGACATTTCTAATCTTTGTTTCTACATTCTTGGCTTTCCTGTTCAACTCCTCAAGTTCCTTTCTCAAAGCACCAAGTTTTTCTTGAGATACCTTCATCTCATTTTGCAGCTTTGTTTTCTCTTCTTCCGACTTCAGTAACTCGGTAGCTTTACCTCCCAATTTCCATTTTTTGTGAGGTATCTATTCTTTCGACATTATCGATCTATTGCGAAGAGAACTTGATCAGTCTCCAGCTTTCGATTTTCTTCTTCCAATTTTGACTTCAAACATGCAACGGTGTTATTTAGTTTAACTTTAGCTTCTTGCACACTTCTCTATGTAGCATATATTTCATCTTTCTTTGCTTGTAAACAGCTAATTTTTCCTTTCTTTTGGTCTATTAAAAAATAAACAAGCAGTTACCTTGGCTCTTGCTCGGCCTTCTCGTTGCTCAAAATAAACTACTAATGAAGAAAAGTTGGACAAAGGGTATTTGAGAGCTGACAACTTTTTGTCAACTAAAGTCTTTTTGTCTTTAGCTTTTGAAGCGAGAAGCTTATAAGTTTCCAATTGTTGCTGCTTGACTTGAATTTCATCTTCCATTACATCAATTCCTCTCGAGAATGTGCCAACCTCTAGTATAATTTTCTTGACATAACCAAATGGAGCAACAGTTTGGGCAGAATCTAATAGATGTTCTTCAGCTCTTTCCAGCTTCTGTCTGAACAAATTCATATCCTCTGAACGTTTTATTGTAATAAGAGATGGTGTCTCCAGCTCCATGTTAGACTGAGTTCCATTATCAACCTCATTTCCTAAACTCACATCAGTATTATTAACAGTTGTGTCATTGGGTGTATCCATTTCCATATCAGACTCAATACCAACATCGACATCATGAGTCCCGTTATGGTGGTCAATAAATTTTGTGATTAATCATGGTCATTCACCATTAGATCTTCATCCAACGGTGGTTAATTAAAATAGAGTCACAAGACAAATTATTATCATATGTTGAATGCAGATCTAATGGTGATTAACCACAAAATCATTGACCAACATGATTGTCGACATCATAAAACACTCCAACCCACTGAGATTAGCTCAAGCCCTAGACCCGAGTGGGTTAGCCCAATCCAATCTCTACTGCCCCAAACTACGCAGTCCACGTGACCCTCACTCGTGAGAGAAGCTAAGAGCAACTCCAGCAGATTCCCTATAAGTCATTTCTAGCTAAAATATAAAGATTTTCTTTTAAAATTTATTCCAGCAGCTCCCCTATTTTATTAGCCAATTTAGGGATTCCCTATATTTCATGTTTTCATCCCTTATTCTTATACCGAAAACATGAATAGGTAACGAAACATTCAATATTGTAATTAATTTTTTCCTTCTAGATTGTAAATGTAATTAATAATTATATTAATAAATAAATATGTTATTATCAACCAATCAAAACTAAGCATGTGTTTAGGTCTAACTACATTTTAAGTAATATTGTTGGAGTAAATTTATACAAGTGATTAGCTAAAATAGGTTTCGGCTTTATTTTTGAACAAAATAAGCAAACTTTTCGTGACATTGTTGGAGTTGCTCTAACACTAATATGGCCATATAGGCCTGCCAATCAAATGCCAACTACTCTACTCGACGTCCTCGATGCTCGCCGACCATCTTCCACTCGTGATGTTGACTGGCTTCGACCCAACTTCTGCTACCTACTTTATGAGGACCATTGCCAACATTTACTGGCCCTATTCCCAACCTTTATCTTAGAATAAAAAAAGTCCTCACTGCCAAAATTCAAAATCACAAACTTAGGGTTGGGCAAGAATCTCGAACCGGATCCTATCCCGTCCTTATCCCGCAAGGGACGGGACTAGACGAAAATTAAAATTTTCACTATACCATCCCATCCTAATCCTTCCTATTTTTTAGGGACGGGATCAGGTCTTGATTTTCAAATCCCGATAACCTATCATGTCCCACATAATATATTTTGTTTATTTTATCATTTATTTTATTATTGTCCATGCCTACAAAAAGTAATGTTTGGAGTTAGAAAATTTTCGAACTCAACAATAGTTGCTTTACTAATTAGTCAATGTATTTAAAAATCTCCATATTTCACTTCTCAACAAGACTCAACACTACACATGCAAACTTACATATTTCCTACCACAATTTCACATAAATGATGCTAGAATACCACACACACAAACACATTAAACAAGCATAAAAGTGAGAGTGAAGTAAGAGATAAGAAATGCTCCCCCTTGAAGACCAAAAACGTAGCGTTCAAAGTCACCGACAATTATCAACATGCAAGACCAAGGTAGGTCCTGCTTTCCATGCTAGGCTAAATGCTTCTTTGGGTCACACCAAATCTGCTACCTCACACTTATTTCAATGAACATTTTCCTATGGACTCCGGCCATTACGGGTTCTGGTTTAAGGACATAAACATGATCCGATGGAGGAAGAGGTCATGCCATCGTGGTCGGGTCCTTAGAATGAAAGACCCTCACATTACACTTCATTATTGCCTCTTTAAAGGCCTCTACTTGCTCTCTATGAAACTCCAATGTCCTCCCGCTCTTCAAATTCCTCAAGAGAACTACCCCACATGGGCATATCTCAAGGATTTTGTAGCATGCATCCCTTGAGGAGTCGGAGTTCTTCAAAGCGACTTTTCTTCCAATGACGAGCCTTTTCGGCTTCAACCTCTCCTTTGCACAATCCTTGACCTTATCCAGTGTCATCACCTCTTCGACCCTCATTTCATCGGCTTCCAGCTCCGTGTAGCTCACATCTTCATCATTTTCGGGTTTCGAATTCACAACCTTGATACTCATGGCTTATAGGGAAGGAATCTTTGTCGACTTGTTAAATATCTTGCATGCCCTTGTCTCCTCAAACATGGTCATGGTAAGCTCTCTGGCTTTAACATCAATTTTGGTACCCACCATAGCCATGAAAGCTCTTATGAAGATCAATGGGAGATTATCATACCCTCTCGGTTCTTCCATGTCAAGAATAACAAAGTTGGCCGGCACTATGAGGTCTTCAATCATAACAAGCACATCTTCAACTATACCCCTTGGATGAACAGTGCTCCTATCCGCAAGTTGGAGGGACATATCTACCGGCTTTAACTTTCCCAAGCCAATGCACTTGTACACCGAATATGGCATCAAGTTAATGGAAACTCCAAGGTCCATCAAAACTTTCGAAAAGTACTTTGTTCCTATGGTGCGCGGTATGGTGAAACTTCCTGGGTCTTTCAATTTCTTAGGTACCTTTCTTTGTATGATAGTCGGCACTGTTGTATTGAACTTGACCTTCTCGCTCTTTTCCTCCCCTTGGAGCTCATTCTTCTTTCGGCGATTGGTGCACAAAACCTTGAGGAACTTGAAGTACATGGGGATGGTTTGGATGGCGTCAAGAAGGGGGATATTAATCGCGACCTTCTTGAAGACATCCAAGCACTCTTTTGTCTTCTAGTCCAAGTTCAATTGTGCTCTCTCCTTGTTTTAAACTTGAGGGAAGGGTAGACACAAATCTACATCTCTTAGGGTCTCTGAGGATTGCCTCTTGGACTTGCCCTGACCCTATTTTTTGACGGGTCGAGGATTATCCTCAACGAATCAAAAATGTGAATCTTCCCAGACAGGTTGCCATCTTCGACCGGAAGAGAATTTTTCTCGACCGGTCGAATTCTGGGCAGCTTCTTCACTTAGTGTCTTCCTCAAATCTATCCTGAAATATTCTCTATCCACATCTCTACCCTCATGACTCTTTTCAGAGTTTTCATTATGACCCAAACCGATCTTGGACCTCGCATTCTCAATTTCTAACTAATCTTCTTCATCATCCAATGCCTCGACATCTTTAAATGGGATCACCTCAGTCCTCTTTTAGAACTTTACCACTTTATTTCTACTCGGAGTACCATTCTCAATCTGGGGGTGTGACTTTGACACCAATGGAGTGTCATCGTCATCTTCATCTTCATCATCACTCTTCACGATTAGAGCATCATCATAGTTGTTAAATCCTTTTCCGGATCTTAATACCGCTTTCACAATGTTGACTTGATGCTTAGGATTCCTCTTCGTAGTAGAGGGAAACTCGTGAGCTTTACCTTCCCGTTGGATTTGGTGTGCCTTAGCTAATTGGCTCACTTGCATCTCAAGCTTGTGGATGGCACTTTGGCTCTCATTGCGAAGAGCTTGATTCTCACTCTTTATAGTCATAAAGATGTCAAGATACAACTTCTTATCCTCTTCTTGGTTCTTGACGAGCTTGGCAAGCAAATCGTTCATGGTGGACTTAGGTGCCTCCAATTGAGGTGGAGGAGTGGGTGCTTGAATCATTAGTGTTTTTGTTGTTGAGTTTTAAGCATGAAAGGTATTCTTGCTTGGTAAGTATTACCATTCGAGACATTTGCAAATCTTCCACTAAGCCTCGGTGCAAATCTGGAAGCTCCTTGATACATAGACACTCCCTTGTTTCCACTTCCTGAAGCACCATAACTACCTTGATCTCCACTTTGATTGTAAAACCAGTCATTTGGTCTCTGAAAACTACCTTGATATCCTCCCATTTTCCTTGGAAATCCTCCTTGATTACCTTGCCCTTGACCACCCCAAGGAAAATTAGGGTGGTTCCTCCATCCCGGGTTGTAGGAGTTGGCATACAGATCTTTTTTTGAGGTTGGTTATAGAAGATCCCCTTGCACTCTTCAATAATCTTTGAATAATCCTCTTGATGAGGACATTGTAAGGTCTTGTGCACCGTACTCTCACAGATCATACAAGTAACTGATTCCACACTTATCTCCGATACTTGATTGACTTGCCCTCTACTTCGGTTTTGTTTCATCAATAGGTCGAACTTCTTGTTCATGGACTCTTCGAGCTTCTTAATGGCATCTTCTTGAATATGATTTCCCTTCACTTCGTAGATACCACCCCGGCTAGCTTGTGTAGCTTCTCTTATGGAAATCGCTGGCTTCTTCACATGAGGCTTAATATCCCATAAAGTTGAGCGCTCCACCAATTTCTCCAATATAATGTGGGCTTCCTCGGTGGTCTTGTCTATGAAGTCACCACTACATGCATTGTCCACCTTCCGTCTAGTCTTCGTGCTAAGCCCTTGATAGAATATGGACATTAGTATGTCTTGAGATTGCCTATGGTTGGGACAACCAAGCTCTAGGTCTTTGAACCTCTCCCAAGCTTCACAAAACAATTCTCCATCCTTTACGTCTTCTCGGAAGGTCATCAAACTTGTCTTCCTCTCATTAATCTTCCCCGGTGGGAAATACTTCGTGATGAACTTTCTTTGAAATGCCTCCCATGAATTGATGGAATTGGGAGGGAGCTTATTGAACCATTCCTAAGCCTTATTGCGCAAACTTGATAGAAAGACCCTCAACCTCAATTGACTCGGGTCCATATTGTGGATATTTAGCCGGGCACACGCCTCCTCGAACTCTAGTAGGTGCGAGTAAGGATCCAAATTGGCGTGGACAAGGAACAACAATAGAGTTTGTAAAAAGCTAGGCTTGATCTCAAACGATTCGCCCACCAACGGTTGGAGGACAATGCATCCAGTATGTGCCATAAAAAAGGGAAGAGCACACTCCCTAAATGGTCGTCCTTCATAGATTTCTTCACCTTCTCCCATAGTTATTGGGTCTATTGAAGGTACATTTTCGTCTTCAGATGAAGAGCATTCTCTGTGCTCACTAGCTTCTTCTTCAAGATGAGGATCAACTTTAATTGTGAATACTCGGCCTCCACAAGAAGGATTCTCTCGTTGAGCTTCTGGAGCAAGATCAGACAAATTTTTAAGTGCTTCCCGGTTACTAACCCTCTATATAAGTATACCACTCCCTTCTTCACTACTTATACTAGCTCCCTCTCTTGTAGGAGCTACGTTGTCGAAACCTAAATTAGTCTTCCACAAAATGGGTGACGAACTAGAAGATGGAATGTGTAGACGTGTGTGACAAAAGGGAATAAACCTAAAAACACACTAGGCAACCAATAGATACTAGGTCTAAACTCTCAAAGTACTCAAAGCCTTGAGGGCGTTCCACGGTGCTTCTTTGACACCTCCCTCAAGGAAACATCAATGACCACTCTAAGAGTTTGAACGAGATTCCAATACGTGGCATAGTGGTATTCATTGTGCTATGGACACCAAGGTGAACTGAGGTAAAGGCTTGTGTGACCTAATATATCGGAATCGCCAAATAAAGTCCCAATAAACAAAGGTGCAATGGAAAGTAAGTTTGATAAGGTAAGACACACACTAATTACTATACGTGAAAGTAAGACACTACTTAAAACAAAATGCTCCAAATGGATATAGATAAGCAAAGGTAAAGGAGTAGGGATGGAGTAAACAACCTCAAGCCACAGCCCAGTTTTTGACGGGTCAAAAATTTTCACTAGAAAATTTCAACCGGTCAAAGAATGCAACATGTTATGTTCTGTGTCAAATTTCGACGGATCGAGAAGAATCCTCGACGGGTCAAAAATGCCTTGTAACAAAGGTTAGAAAAAAAAAATTCTAGCACCATTTTACCCCAACAAATCTACCAAAGTATCCTTATTAAAAGATAAGCAAAACAAGATTCTAAGTGATAAATGGAAAGAAATCAAAAGAAAAGAAACAAACATCAAGCAATAATGTCAAAATAATCTGCAATCAAATGCTAACCGGCTAAGGAATTAAGATAAACTTAATCCCCGGCAACGGTGCCAAAAACTTGTTGGAAGATTTATACCCCCACACTTAGTAAGCTATTGGCTAACTCATAAGTGCAAAAACGATCTTCGTCCGCAAGTATACGGGGACAAGTAATAGTATAGAAAAGAAAATCGAGTATCGAACCCACGAGGATTAAGCACTTAGATTCCTTAGCTCGAAGTGAAAAGCACAAAGACTACGACTCACTAGACAATACTTTACACTAAAAGGAAATAAAATGTAAAAGTAAATCTCACACTACTAAGTCCTTTGGAGACTTAGCATTGCAAGAGATGATGAAATTATGGTGAGTGATTAAACGTAGGTTGATTGATTGGTTGTGGTTACACTAAAGTATCAAAGCTCAAACGATGCGAAATCAATAAAAGAAAATTAGGTCGGCTAGGAGAGTCCCCACTAACCATATGATGCATCAAACAATGTCCCGGTTTATGTAATAAATTAAAGTCTGTTCACACAAGTTAATGTCCAAATCGTGACTTTTTGGGTCACGTTTGGTTTTGAACCCAAGTTCCTAGGTCGTTTTAAACTCTAGATGACTTGAGCTCAACATTGAAGTATTTCGTGAATTTGAATCAAGACCCAAGCCTTTTTGGGCTTGCATCTCGATCATATGTCACGTTGTGAAGTCAACAAGCATCTCATGTGATATATGTGGAAGGTTCCCCTTCTTGAATCTCTATTGAAAAATATGAGAGAAAGTCTATGTGATTCCCCCAACTCGAACCTATTGGGTTACGAGTCAAGTGAGTCTACTATTTTCCACAATAACATTTTAGATTTAATGTGTGCTTGACTAGAGTCCCTGAAGTCTAAGGAGACTCAAAGAAGCTCTAGACCATGCTAAGTACTAGAGAACCAAATCTTAAGATAAATCTCATAGGTAATACCTTAATCATGTTTACATACTCATATATCCTTAAGTGAGTAGCTAATTTATTCAAGGGTTATTTTTAAATCCTTTAACACATACATCAACCTAGATAGAGTCAACACATGCATATAAGAGACTTAGACAACAAGCTCAAGCATATAAACATACCACAATCACACAATAAACTCATTCACAACACAAATCTTCATAACATACACTAAAACTATGAAGTATACATAATCCAAGACATGTTCATCACATCACAACCCTCGCCTCCCAAAATCTACTACTCACTACCCATAACTAGTATAGAGTTTAGATACAAGATAGGGTAAGAAATAACCAAGAGTCCCCAAAAGCTCCAAGGTTTTCTAGCTCTTCTTCCCTTCTTGCTCAAACTATGCTCCAAAGCTCCTAAAACTTGAGTCACCCACCTTAGGCCTTGTAGAAGATGGTGTAGATGAAAGTATGGTGGTGGTGAGGGAGGTTTAGAGGCCTTTAGGTTGTGATTATTGTTGTGTTTGTTGTGGAGGAGATGGCTATTTCAAATGGGTATGGATGGGGGTATCTCTAGAGAGCTAAAACTTGAGAAAGTGAGAAATGAAGTATGTTATGTTATGGTTCAAGGGGAAACTCGACCCTAAGACTTTTGGGACATATTTTGGCTTTTAAATAATGCAAAAATAAATCAAGATATGATCCACAATTTTAGGAACTTGTTGGTGGTTCAAAGATGACTCACCACCAACATGTGAGTGGCACATGACTCTTCAAAATATCTTCTCCAATTGAGCTTGTGGGCTTGGACATAAAGTCTTGAGCCTTGACACATTCCGGAAAGGACTTACCGGAGTTGGCCGTTGATTGGCCGGAATTGACTTTGATTGGCAGTTGACTTTTCATCTTTTTCTCGGTTTTGCTCTTTCTTCTCCCAATGCTTCGGAAATTTGCTTGGCTTCTCCAAAAAGTGATTAATTTCCATCTTTTAGCTCGTTTCCTCGCAAACTCTCTCCATTTCCTAGCATGATAATGAAACGTATTAAAAACGATGCTTTATTCTAAGAAGGCAAGTTTTAAACATAAGGTTAGGTACATAATTGGAACACAATTATGGTCCTAACATGTAGCTACCCTGAAACCGCTTTCATATAGTTAAGTTAACGAAGATGCATTTGTTATTATTTTTTTAAATAAATCTCTATATATTAAAAGATGTGAGGCTTTTATAGCTATTGGAGCAGTTATCACCAAACATTATAAATACCATATTTTGTCCTTATATCAACTCATCTAGTTAAAAGAAAAACCCACATACAATGGATAGAAAAGTAAATCAGTTAACCAAACAAAAGAATTGAATTTCTTTTTCAAAGAAAGATAATTACTATCAAAACTTATTCCTTATATAAATAAAATCAAAATTGTTGATTTTCTAGATCGAATATCTTTATGTATCATGCCTTTTAGGCCTCATTATTTAGTCCGTGGGCCTCCGAGCCTGGCCCAACCTGGCCCGAAAAAAGTCTGCAATGGGCTCGGCCCACTCTTAGCGTCTCAAATCCGACTCGCCCCGTAAGAAGTCTGCTTAGTCTAACTCTATCCGTAAAAACCTGTCTTGTATTTTAATTTCTAACATTTAATATATGGATTATAATTTAGACATATATAAAAAATAATTACAATAAGGAAATAATGTTGTAATCTCTTTACTAGTTCAATCTTCTCTTTATATAAGGAAACAAGACTAAAGAAATAAGACTATAACAAATTACTAGTTTGATATTTTCTTTATATGTAGTTACTTTTTAAAGTGAGAACAAACTCTAACGTTTATTTTTCTTCATATTACATTTTTCTTGTCTACTTAGATAGTTGGATTTGATTTTGACCTTAATGAATAAATTTAGTTTTATATAAAAAAAAATATTTACTCTTTGTTTTGAAAATATTATATGAATTTTAATTTGATTTTTGAATATTAATCTAATGTTTACCATTAGTACATTGAAACTTATTTTTTATATAAAAAATAATTAAGTCGGTCCGGCCCGACCATCGACGACCCTAATGCCTTTTGTCTAGTTAATTATTAATTCTCCTTCTTAATTTTGAAAACACATGAACTCGAAATCTTCCCGCATATACAACTCAGTGAACTCACATTGTATAACGGTAATCATTTCAAAACACTCACTTAAATCTAACGCGCTCTCTCTCTCTCACTCGGCATCATTTCAAATTCAAAATCTGTACAGCTCTCTCTCTCTCATTCTCTCTCTGACTCCACTTTCACTCGGTCTCAGAAAAAAACGCAAATGAAGCCTAAGAGCAGCAGCAACCCAGAGAGCTCCGGCGAGTCTCGGTTCTTAGGAACCATCGTCGCTTCATCATTCCGAAGCCTCCTCCCCAGATCCATCTCCACCAAGCACGGCAAGAGCTTCTTCGGCCCCAAAATCGCTCCACCAAATGCCGAAAATACCCCTCCGCCTCACCCTAACGTCCAACCCCACGAATCGTCTCTCGCCACGACGAAGCCATTGCCGTCCGATTCGCCCAAGTCTCCAACCGCCGCCGCTCCTCTCAACCTTCCGGCCAAGGTAATTGTTGAATCTCATAACATTTGAGTATTCCATTTACCGTTCAGTAATTCGAAAGCGGAGGATTAGAGATTTTACCATCGAAAAATGTTTGATTTGCAATATGAGATTGATGGATCTGACGGCGAGGATGAATTCCAGGCTCCTTCAGACCCATCTGTGAAGGTAGTTTGATACTTTTTTATTGCTAAACTTTTTTATTGTTTTCCTTTTCATATTGTGACACCGGTTTTGAAATTTTTTGTAGGTTGTGGTGAGGATTAGACCCACTAAAGGAGGAGATTGGACTGTAAACAAGGTTTCTCTGAATACAGTTTCGGTTGGGGACCGTGAATTCAAGTTCGATTCGGTTTTTGATTCGAAATCCGATCAGGTATGGTACCAAACTAAACTTCAGTAATGAGCAGTTTTGGTTTTACAATCTTGTCTACACTTCAGTGAGGGATTCTAACACTTGTATTCAACTAAGGGTCATAAGAAATTTAGCTACTTTTGAACATTATGAAAAGGATGTTGGTAGTTTTTTGTTGCTTTTGGGGATATTGGATTTTGATTAATGAGTATTGTTTGGTTCCCACCAGGAAGATGTATTTCAGACAGTTGGTGTGCCCTTGGTTAAAAATGCCTTAGCTGGATACAACACTTCGATTTTGTCTTATGGACAGGTATATACATTTTTATGCCTCGATTATGAAGGTCCATTCATTTCACGTATAAGAAAGTTTTGCAATGCCCAATGTGAATATCTTTTGTTGGTTTTTTGCTTAGAGTGGTAGTGGGAAGACATACACGCTGTGGGGTCCGCCAAGCGCCATGGTTGAGGATTCGTCTCCTGAAAGCCGCCAGGGCATTGTTCCCCGTATCTTTCAAATGCTGTTCTCGGAGATACAGAATGTATGTCACTTGGTAATTCTAGTTCATTTTGGTAGGTGAAAATGTAGAGAGTAAGAGTTGGTGTAACTGACATGTGTTTGGGATATTTTTGTACAGGAGCAAGAGAACTCGGAAGGGAAACAATTCAGCTACCAGCTCCGTTGCTCTTTTCTTGAGGTGTAGACCTTGTTTCCTTTTCTAAAATAGTTTGGGAAAAGAGGAAATTTTGTATATGGACTAATGTCTTTTGTCAATTTTAATATTAATTATAGGTATATAATGAACAAATAGGAGATTTACTTGATCCAACATTGCGGAACCTTGAGGTAAATAATTGCTTTATCATTTGCTTCCCTCAATGTTGCTTACTTTTTATTTACATTTTGGCTTCATTAGATTTGTCCACGATACAAACAGGCTTGTTTAAAATTGTTGTAGATCAAAGATGATCCCAAAAATGGACTGTACGTTGAGAATCTGACTGAGGAGTATGTGACTAGCTACGAGGATGTTACACGTATTCTGATCAAGGTGTGAATGTGCAATTTTCCTTTTGTCCATTTAATTTTTCATGTGCTTTCATACTCATTAATTTATCTGTATACGGACCAGGGGCTTTCAAGTAGAAAAGTTGGAGCAACTAGCACAAATTCTAAGAGCTCTAGGTCCCATATTGTTTGTACGTTCATCATTGAGTCGTGGTGCAAGGTACTTCATATAGATGTTTGTTTTTCTTTGATAGATATATTCTCAAGGATAAAGGTGGTTAGTAGTTAATTTTGTTTTGTTTGTCTGTCACTAATATTTTTACTGCTTTATTTCTTATTTTACAGGACACCTCATCCAAGTGTTTTGGTAGTTCAAAAACAAGCAGAATGAGCTTTGTTGATCTTGCTGGTTTGGATAGGAATAAAGATGATGACGCAGGCAGACGATGTGTGAGGGAAGGCAAATATGTAAAGAAGTCCTTGTCACGACTTGGGTAAGATTCCATAACCGCTAAATTTAATCATGGTTCCATCAAATGCTAGGTTGTAGAGAACTTGGTATGGAATTGTTACGACAGGAGGGATGCTTTTCTGTCAAAGATATAATAAAAACAATTTCTTTGATCATTTGTACATTCTGATATATCAAATGAATACTATCTAACATGTTTCTTGAAACAACACCAAGGAAGAGGTATAATTATAGAGTTTAATGATTTGATATCATTGGACCAACGATGTGACTTTGTAGTGTGTAATGTTACTATTTTGGTGCAGGCTATTGGTAAACACTCTTGCCAAAGCACCACATTCTGGATACTATGAAGATGTTCCATATAAGTCCTCTTGCTTAACACATCTACTACGGGAATCATTTGGCGGCAATTCAAAACTCACTGTGATATGTGCTGTTGCCCCAGATAACACGTATGTCACGTTAGTTTTTGTATAAAGTTTCTCATTCATATATGTACGTACATACATGCATGTGGTCAGAGTGGTTGAAATTGAAAGCTTACTGAAAAACTGACTACTTGTTGTGAATGCAGCAATCACAGTGAGATGCTACAGACACTAAGGTTTGGAGAACGAGTGAAATCTATCAAGAATCAACCAGTAATAAATGAAATAACCGAGGATGCTGTTAATGATCTGAGTGATCAAATTCGTCAGTTGAAGGTACCATTCATTGGATTATGTTTAAAATTCTGCATGCGGGCTGAATAGAATAAACGGCTGAGGCATTTCACATGTTTGTTTTGCAGGAAGAACTTATAAAAGCTAAGTCTAGTGCCCCATCTGGTGGTAGTCGGAATGGATGTTTCGATGGGAAAAATGTACGTGATAGCTTGAATCAATTGCGAGTTAGCCTGAATCGCTCTTTCTTACCCTGCATAGATGATGATTCTGATGAAGAGGAAGATGTAAATGTGGATGAGGAGGATATAAGGGAATTGGGTCAGCAGCTACGTAAGCTGCAGAGTTCTTGTGAGGAGAATGCAGGAGATGGGGCAGACTTGATGAGTGTAGAAGATGAAGACTTTCATTCCTCAGAGGAAAAAGAAAGTGAGGAATTTGAAGATGTTGATATGGAAGAATCTCAGGATGAGCTTCCATCTAAGAACAGCTTCCAATTGGCAGATGACACTACTAACCCAAAGGCTATTAATCCAGGAACTAAAAGTGGCATCTCTATTAGCTTAAGCTGTCGGTCTCCAATCCTCCAAGGCCCTACGCTGACAGAGTCTCCAAAAATTGGAAATACACAAAGGAAAAGTGTCACTTTTGCATCAAGTTGTTCAGTCAGTCAGAACAAGGTTCAAGAGAATTACAAGTTTAAGTCAGATGTTGTGAGAGAGTCCCTTGAAAACATTCAATCCTCTTTGCGGCCAAGCAGGATTTTTCCAGGTCCTACTGAGTCATTAGCTGCCAGCCTTCAGAGGGGATTACAAATTATTGACCATCATCAGCAGAACTCTGCATTAAACAAGTCTACTGCATTAAACAAGTCTACTGTCTCCTTCTCCTTTGAGCACTTGGCACTGAAGCGTTCTTCAGCTCAGACATTACCAGAATCAAGACCATCCCTAGATGAGCCTTCTGTTTCTTTCATTTGTACGTCCTGCAAAAGAAAAGTGTATGAAGTTAATACCAATGAGGTCCAGGACACCTTGAAGACATTGACTATAGCCGTTGATGAAGTAAGGAATTCCAAGCAAATGAAAGAGGTTTGTTGGGACACTTTAACCTCTGGAATCTATTTTGATACAGGAATGCCTTCTTATTTAATATTTTTTCTTGAATCAGGTTAAAGATAATGTCACTGAAGAACATAGAACGAGAGAGGAGCTTGAGAATCGTTGCATGGAGCAAGCAGCTAAAATTGAACAGTTGAATCAATTGGTAACTTTCTTTACTTTGGTTTCATCCCTCGATGATTTCTTCTCCCTAATTCTGTGTTTGACATTTCTGAGAATCTGATTTTACCAGGTTGAGCAATACAAAAAGGAGAAATGTAATTCAATTGCAGAACTTGGTAGAGAAATGATAGCATATGAGGAGTTCAAAGATGGAAATGAGGTAGATTTGTTTCCAGAACTAATCTGGTCCTCAGTTCTTTATGCTAGATTATATTTGCTTATGTAATCGATTCCACCTTGCATGTTTTCTTATTGTTTTTGCAGCATTTGAGATATCATCAACCAGAGATTATTAAGGAGGAATGTGAGATTAAAGAAGTTCATAATGAGTTGCATCTTGGGTATAGGAATGTAGAGTTTGATCAGCATGAGAAGGAAGCACTTCTGAAAGAAGTTCAGATGCTAAGAACCAAATTGCAGGTTCAAAATGATGCATCTGCCAAAATGTCTACTGACAAATTGCGATCCTCCTTATTGTCAAGATCTATCCAGCTACGAAAAAGTGGTTCTTATCGAGATATCAGTGGGGAAGAACTAGAAAAGGAAAGAGAGAGATGGACTGAAATGGAGTGTGACTGGATTTCCTTAACTGATGAATTGAGAATAGATCTTGAGTCCATTCGCCGGAGAGCAGAGAAAGCAGACATGGACCTAAACTTAGAGAAGAACCGCACAGAAGAGTTGGATGATGCACTTCATAGGTCTGTCCTTGGGCACGCTAGAATGGTGGAACATTATGTTGAACTGCAAGAGAAGTATAATGAGTTGGCTGGAAAGCACCGTGCCATTATGGAAGGAATAGCAGAAGTTAAGAGGGCAGCGGCAAAGGCAGGGAAAAACGGCCGTGGATCTCGCTTCTCCAAATCCCTGGCAGCAGAGCTATCTGTGTTGAGAGTGGAAAGAGAGAGGGAGAGGGAACTTCTGAGGAAGGAGAACAAGAGTCTGAAACTTCAACTTAGGGACACTGCAGAAGCTGTTCATGCTGCTGGAGAACTACTTGTTCGGCTTAGAGAAGCGGAACACGCCACATCAGTTGCACAGGTAAACTCATTGGAACTTAAATCTCATGACATTTGCAGATAATTGTTTTGAGAAAGATGGAAACTAATCTCAAGTGTTTTGTCCACAATAAACACAGGAGAACTTCATGCATGTGCACCAAGAAAATGAAATGTTGAAGAAGCAAGTAGAGAAGGTTAAAAGAAAACACAAGATGGAGATGATCACCATGAAGCAGTACATGGCAGAGAGTAAACTTCCAGAGTCTGCACTGCACCCAATGTACCGGGAGGATTCCGACGTTCAACGCAACAACACAGCCCTGGATGATGATCAAGCATGGAGAGCAGAGTTCGGAGCCATATATCAAGAGCATTACTGAGGAGTTGGATATCAAGCAACAAGATTTGTCTGGTGTATTATGGTAAACTTCTTCGCTCCGGCAGACTGGCAAGCAAAACCTATCTTGGGTTTCATGCACCGTACAACATTATTATGAATTCATTGGATCATTATTTTGTACTTTATGCTGTAATTTGATATACGAGATCTGTGTAATATTTCTCCGAATTCTTTCCCCTAAACCTGCTTGCACACTTCACAATATTTCTCCGTATTTTTGTTTTTAACCAAAAGAGAGGAAAAGGAAAATAACCAAAAGAGAGGGCCTATCCCAACAGATTGGAAAGCCTCAGAAAACAAAGAAATTAAGCGGGTTCAGATGAAGCATCAAACAAGAGAATCCAATTCTGAGGAACTTTCTCCACGCGTACTCAAGAATTTATTGTGGAAGCAATGCTTGTACCATTTAATGAGATTAATAACGTCCTCTATATAGAGGTTTACAAACCTTACAATGGATCACCTCTCAGATCCAGTTAAACCCTACACCCTTGGTCGAAGAGGCCTCGGCTTCACCTTTCACATCCATCAACTGTTTATTCTTTCTTTCGGCCAATTTATTCTATTGAGTATAAGCAATGGAAGTCTAGTGTCGAATCTCATGAGTGTCAAAGAATGCTGACATCTCACCATTCACATATTTTTCACCATTGTCAGATTAGAGAACCCGGATTCGTTGTTGGTATTGGGTCACCACCATATTGTGAAATTCAATAAATCTAGCAAACACTTCACTTTTACATTTCATCAAAGAGACTCAAGTCATTCTAGTGCATTCATCAATAAAAGTCACAAAATAGTGAAAGCCAAAATACGAAGAAATTCGTGCAGGACCCTAAACATCATAATGAATCTTCATAAAAGGAACTGAACATTTATTCAAACTTGGGGAATAAGTAATACGATGGCTCTTGAACAGTTCACAAATATCACATTTGAAATCTGACTCTTCAACAACTGAAAATAACTGAGGCTGTTATTTCTTAAGATATCCAAAATTCAAATGGCCTAAGCAATGATGTCATAACCACACAGCTTCTTTGGGTTTATTTAGACTACTGGTATTGTTTGCTTGACTCAACAAACTCAACAGCTCTCGTCAACTACTTGTCAACTCTAAGTAGTACAATTTCTCCATTCTAACACCATAACCAAGAATTCGTCTTGTTAGAATGTCCTGAAAATACATAATTCGAGATGAAAGGTAATAGAGCAAAAGAGCCTTAGTAATTTGACTCACAGATAATATGTTATATGCTAGAGATTGAACAACAAGGACAGAATCAAGAGTCAATTTATTAGAAAGTTGCACAGATCCTTCACCAAGAACATGAGAAAGAGAATCATCAACAATAGTTACAACATGTTGATGAGAGGTTTTAAGGGTGTTTACAACAGTGGGATTATTTATCATATGATCGGTTGCATCAATATCACTTATCCAAGATTTATTCGCAGATAATGTATAGAGAGAAGATGCATTACCCCCCATACCTGATTCAACAATGAGTGCAGATGACTGCTTAGATGATTCTGTGGTGATTACATCTTTTTTGGGGATATTCTTGCGAGACTTCTTAGAGAAATCCCACCACTCAAGGTATCCAACAATCTCAAAGCACCGCTCCTTTGTATGACCAACCTCATAGCAATGACTACAGTTAAGATTGAGGAATTTCACTTAAGGCTTCCCACCAGATTTAGAGGTAGAAGAACCAAATCAATGAGGACCAGAGAAGCCAGGATGATGCCCTTGGTGACGCTAGGATTTAGTTGCGCCGACAACACCAGGCGATGGTGGCGGTGGAGTTGATGTGGTCATAACAGAGGCCTCAGGTTGAGCAGCATAATGCACCATTTGGTTGATGTGAAATCTTCTGACATGTGAATAGGTTTGTTCTAGATCCAATTTTAGATCTTTCCTTAGAAGCTCTTCACGAACTTCAGTAAATTCATAATCAAGTCCACTCAGAAATATGTGAACTCTCAACCGGCCATATATAAGGCTTCATATACAACGCCTTCAACTGTAGTAATATGATATGATAGGTGTTGATCCATCTCATCCAACCATCCTACAATGAAATTGTAGTAGGCAGAAAGAGGTCTTCCATTTTATTTTGCCCAAAAACGTAGACAATGAAGTTCAAAGTTCAAAGTTTCATCTGATTCATCATAGTATGTCTTGTATAGTGCATCCCAGATTGCTTTGGAAGTTGGAAATCTGAGATACCGATTTCTCAATCCTGGAGACATGTTTTCAATGGGCCAACACTTCACTTTTTCATTGTCAGTGACCCATGCTTGCTATTGAGCAGAGAAAACTTCAAGCGCAACTTCAGTAAAGAAGCTAGTTCAAGCTTACTACGTCCTCCAATACATATCTTCATGAGAGGAGCCAAACTGGAACAGTTGGACTCAATTAAGAAATCTTCGATAGGAAAAACAGAATGATCCTTAATGGTGTTGTGGTAGTGTTGATAATTGTGGATGAGTTGTGCAACAACTTCTCCATTTCTGTTGACAATTGCTCCTTCATTGTTGTTGTTTCCGATGAGATCCATCTCTTCAAATTTCAGATTTCAGGTGCAGCGAAAGAAAAAATTTGGTGGTGGTGATTCAGATTTTCAATTTAATTTAGGGTTTTCAAGCTCCAGGAATTCTGCTCTGATACCAAGTAAAAAAAGTATTTGGGGAGAATTCAATTATTTCATTCATCCCAATTTTGAGGTAAATATACTACAACATTTTTTAGTATTGCCGAAAATTTTTCCCCCAAAAATCGCCGGCAATACTTTTTTTTTTTTACTATTGCCGGCGATTTTTTCCCCAAATTGCCGGCAATAATGCGCCGGAAATAGCCAAAAAAAAAACTATTGCCGGCGACTTGGGGAAAAGTCGCCGGCAATACTTTTAAAAAAAAATAAAATTATTGCCGGCGGCTTTCCCCCAAGTCGCCGGCAATAATTTTTTTTTTGGGCTATTTCCGGAGCATTATTGCCGGTGATTTGGGGAAAAAATCGCCGGCAATAGTATTATTGCCGGCGATTTTTCCTCCAAGTCGCCGGTAATGATGAAAACTATTGCCGGCGAAAAAAAAAATCGCCGGCCTTAGTTTTCCGTTTCGCCGGCAATACTAAAAAATGTAGTAGTATATAACTTTACAAGTGATTTTCTAATAAGAAAACATATCTACACAATCCTATCATATTTGTAATAATTAATTCTAATTATAATAAGACTATATTTCTAACATATACGTATCCCTTTTTAATACATCAATTGTTAAATTTATTAATTATTTCAACAATTGCTAGATACACACCCCTAAAACTTCCTAAATACCCTCATTTAGCAGATTTTTTTTTCTTCTATCTAATCGTAACACCTGTATTGTACGTGCTCAATTGGCAAATATCTTCCCTTCTATCTTAGCACAGTCTCTCTTGTAATTGAAACATGTCCTGATCCGGCTACACCTCGTCAATCACCATGCTTTTTCATTATATCCTTTATAAGCTTTTACTCCATTAATTCCAAATTTGTGGATGTCGAGAACCAACGTTTATAATCTAAATTCAACGGCGCTTCTATCCTTTACTTCCATTCCTCATATTTACCAAATTGAAGGATTTTATTTATTTCCGTAAGGTTAATTTACTTCAATAGTGTCTCAACTTTACTTGTCCGGGCAATGTGGTACTCAAAATTACAAAGTTATCAATGTGGTATCCAGACTCAATATTTGCTATAAAATTGGTCTCTTTTTCAGTTTTCCGTCTCGGATGTGTTAAGTTGATGACATGGTAGTTATGTATTTCAAAAATGAAGGGTAAAATTATAATTTAGCAACTTCACCCACGATTTAACCTACCTTAAACGAACAAAACTACTTCCTTAATTTCATTCTTCAAAATCGCTCCCGCCTCCTTCTTAACCTAAATCATAAGTTTATGATAAAGTCAAACCCATAAATCTATCGGATAGTTGCTGCTCTGAATCGAATCTACCCGTGATCACTCTCAGTCGACTGTGATCGTGGAAGGATGGGCAAGATGTGGCATATGTTCAAACTAAATGGGCATCAACCACATAGTAAGAACTTTGAAAACTTTATTACATCTTTATGTTGTTTGCATATATGGTGTTTTGAAATCGAATATTCTTGTCTGGAATCATCTTGGGTTTGGATTCTCTTTTGTTGTTTAACCCTTTTGTTTTGAAAGGACCCAACCCCGATTTAGTTTCCTAAACCGGAATCAAACCCCTTCAGAAAACACGAACCAACAAAAACCATTAAAATTTCGGCAGAGTAACGCTACTAACGCGGAATTGCCTTTAATTACCTGCACCCGGAAAATAACACTTCATCCTATGCCACAAAAGCCAAACCGTGGGCACCAATCCCATCCGGATTTCTCAATATCATATCAATAGCAATAAACAGTAAACATAACTGTAATATATAGGGAATCCGGGAAAATCCGTATAAAACATGTATCAGTAATGTATCAGAGCGACCTCTAGTGTATATATATACAAAATATACAACAGTAGGTGAAACAAGGAACCTACTGGAAGAGACAGGCAGCTCGGACAACTAGCTTCCAACCGCGAAGTGAGACATCAGAATCCGAACTGCAAACTGGGCACGAAAACCGAAAAGCCCAGGGGAAAGGCAAATAAAAGGTTAGAGTGAGTGGACGAAAATAAACATATGCCTTTCACCAGTTTCATAAACATAATCAATATAAAACAATGCGAGTTCGGAAAGTATATATGGAGGTGCCAGGCGAATCTCTCAAGCCCGACGGTCAGACGAATCGCTCAAGCCCGACGGTGATAGGCCAGGGGAATCTCTCAACCCCGGCGGCATAACAGGGGAATCTCTCAACCCTGCCTAGAGGAATCTCTCAACTCTGGTCCAGAGGAATCTCTCAACTCTGGCAGACTACCGGTGATCAGCCGAGTAGCCGAAGCATCGATGCAGGTATGCCATCACCATAAAATATAAAATAATGCCTCCAAAAATAATAAATAATTCAACATCGTATAAAATAAATACGGAAAATCACGAACTCGCAATAACTGTGAAAATATAAAAATGTCCACTCACAGGTGAGCAAAGCACGCACTCGCGCTAATCACGTGGTCCAGCGGAAGATCCCTCGCCCGAAGCACGATCTCGATCCCCTGAATAATCATAAAATATATCTAATCAAAATTACAATTCACAACACTGTACCACACCTCGGAAATCAACCGTTCCCGGAAATATATAACACTGTACAAAATAATCGACGAAATTCACGAAATCTCCACTCAAAACCCTCGACTGAAAATCTAATACCCAAATCAACTCAAAAATCTCAAGGCGACAATGGGGGCGCGAATACGAGTAAAACGACATTAAAATCATCCAATTCTAAAAAGTCAATGGGTCGCCGGAGCTCCGCCGTTGACCGCTGCCGCCGGCAGCGATGCGCCGTCAACCGGAGAGATTTTTCAGCGGCCAAGCTCACCGAAGCTTCATCTCGACGAGTACAACACATCTCTCTTCTATGGCTAAGTCCAATTCCGGCCACACACGCCGGAAAACAGCTCGAAAGCCACAAATCCCTCCACCGCCGGCGATCTTCGATCTCTTTCGTTCTCCGTCCACGGCGCACGGCGGCCTTCGAGACCACTCCCAAAGGCACCGCCGTGGCCCAACGGTCCAAACCCCCCTAATCTCTGGCCACCCCCGTGGCCGGAGCGCCACCGTCCACGAAATCCTAAACCGGCCGGAATTCCATGAATTTCAACTCAACATTTCTCCCTCGATTCTCAACCAAATCAAGAAATTCCAAGTTCTAAACTGTTTAGAATCACGATGAGAACATTTTACCTTCCAAACTCGTGGACTGAAATGGCCGAAATCAGCCAGTTCACCGGAGGAAGCCAAACGGTCCAATTTTCTCCACGGTCAACGGTGGTCAACGGTCACAGCTCGGTCAATGCCGGTCAAACTTCCAAACAGTGTTTTCGACAATTTTTTAACTATTTACGATATTTATACTCGCGTCTCGGGACGATCGACGGTCCAAAACGGATAACTATTACGATTCGGATAAACTCGATACGAACGGATAAACTCGTCGATATTTCGAAACTTCAAATAATCATATATATTATATTCCTCGGTGTACCACTATTCTCGAGAAGAGACTCAACTCAAATTTTCGGCCGATAATTATCGTAATTAAAACCGGCAAACCACACAATTATCGAAAAACTGCGATTACGCACTAACTCGTGAATTAAGCCGATTGCTCTACTGATTCTGGTTCGGGTCGTCACATGTTTACTTTATGAATTTGGACAATAGTGATTAGTTTATGCAGATGGTTTAAAATCTTGTTTATAGTGATTACTTATCACACCTATGTTTATGGTACTGGTTGTTAATGAGTTTTAGTTTTGTTTGTATTATGTTTACCATAGAGATTTTTTATGATAGTTACTTTGATAAGCAACTGGATAAGAGTCAAAAGTATAAGATAGCTCATTTTATGAGGAAGTCTGGGAAGGCTGGGAAGTTGTATCGAGATTATTTAGATCATGATAAGATATCTATACTGGACATCAACAACATTTCCTGGGATTTAGGGTTCTGAGAGAATCTCATCTCCTACTGTTTCAAACTGCCTAATACAACTTGCAATGAAGGTTGGATACCTTTGAAGACTGACCAAGATTGTGTGGCAATGATTGATGCCCTTCCCCCCAAGAAGAGGCATATTAGTGTTTATATTACAGGTGGTGGGGGTAGAAATAAAGAACTAGCTGATTTAGAGCATTTGATAGGGACACCTCCTAGATGGAGAAACCATCTCCATGATATCATTGCAAATGAGAGGGAAGCCTGTTTTGAGGATTCAAATATGTTTGCCAGCAAATTAAATGCAAGGGAAAAAATGGATGGAAGAGTGAATGTGGGTGCCCACTACCACATTTTGACCCATTGCCGGCGATTTTTAAATCGCCGGCAATGTTTTTTAACATTATCGGTGATTTTTGCCGGAAAAATCGCCGGTAATGTCTTTTTTTTTTAACATTACAGGCGACTTAAATGTAAGTCACCGACAATGTCCCGTTGGTAATGCAAAAAAAAAAAAAGACATTACCGGCGACATAAATTTCCGTCGCCGGTAATGTTAAAAAAAAAAAAGACATTGCCGGCGACACAATGTATGTCGCCGGCAATGTCTTTTTTTTTTTTTTGCATTACCAACGGGACATTGCCGGCGACTTAAATGTTAAAAAAAAAAAAAAGACATTACCGGCGATTTTTCCGGCAAAAATCGCCGGTAATGTTAAAAAACATTGCCGGCGATTTAAAAATCGCCGGCAATGGGTCAAAATGTGGTAGTGGCCTCAAGTGGTCCAAGACCAACTTTGAACAGTGTTGGCACTTTTGGTAGTCTAGAAGACATAGTGAGTGACTTTGAACATTTGGGTAGAGGCAGAGAGATGGGCCAGAATTCAGAGGGAGGCCATAATAAGGAGATGGGCCAGAATATAGTGATAGGCCAAAAACCCATTAGAGTTAAACACTCTGCCAAAAGACCATGCCATGGAATTGGGATGTAGCATCTGATGTTAATGGGGAGGCTAAAGTCTCTATTTTTAATGAAGAGCCTACATCACCTGCACCTGCAAGTACTGAGCACGTAACACCTATAAGTATTGAGCCTATAGCCCCTGGTAGTGATGAGAATGATGTTGTTATGGAAGACATTGTAGCACTTGCTTCTTGTGATGATAATTTATAGTAAGCTGGTAAACATGCAGCTAAAAAAAGGGGAAAAATGTCACTACATCTACAAAAGGGAAAGAGAAGGTATCTGGCCACAAGAAGAAATGCAACAAAGTGAAACAACAGCCAATGTATAATACTAGAGCAAGTTCTTAGAAGAATAATGAAGTGGGAGAAACTGAAGAGGGTAATTCTGAAATGGAGTACAGTGATAAGAGTCAAAACACTGTGTATAGTGACAGTGATGTAGGAAGTGATTTCTGGGGTGAGGATGATTATGACAAGGTTGCTGATGGTCAAGATTTTGATGATAATATAGATAACCCCACAAATATTGAAGAGTTTGCTTCAATGGGATGTGGGGGTGATTGTTCAGATGATGATGCATCAGGAGATGAACTTAGGAGTTTAAGTGGATCTGAGACAGAAGAGGATGAAGATGGAAATCCTATTCCAAAAACAAAGATTGGTGGATTCACTGTCAGGTCTTGGAGAAGAGAGGTGGACTTGAAAAATTCTAAGTTTAGAGTTTTCCATGCCTTTGTTAGCTCTGCAGAATCCAAAGAAGCAGTGAAGGAATATGCAATTTTGAACAAAATGGACTATTTTTTTAAAAAGAATACCAAAGACAAGATTGAGGTTAGATGTCAGCCTGGCTACAAGTACTGGTTGTATACAAGCAAAATATAGTGAGAAGGAGATACATTCTTTCTGAAGACTGCAAATTTTGAACACACATGTCATCTAATCAATGAGTGTCATTGGTTTGACTATAATAGAGTGGCAGTGGAGATTGCTCCATTACTTTTGGTGGATCCAACTTAGAGAAGATTTGGTATACATAACTACCTGCAAATTAAGTACAATTTGACCAACAACATTCACACATGTTCCAAGGGGAAAGCAAGGCTAAAAGGTTGAATGAAAGCCACTACCTTGAACAGTACAACACACTGGGTTCTTACAGGAAGGAATTGTTGAGATGTAATCTGGGTTCTACTGTGAAGATTAGAATAAATCTAGAAGATGGGATCTACACATTCAACAAGATGTATATATATTTTGCAGCATGCAAAAAATGCTGGATTAATGGCTGCAGACCCCTTGTAGGATTTGATGGGGCACATATTAAAGGTCAACATCCAGGTTAGCTACTGACAGCTATGGGAGTGGATGCCAACAATGAGATGTTTCCAATTGCATATGCAGTTGTTGAAAAAGAGAATCAGGAAATCTAAGAATGGTTCATGGAGTTGCTTAAGTGTGATTTGAAGATTGAAAGCGAGAGCAGAAACTGTTTCATCGATGACAAACAAAAAGGTTTAAGGAATTCCATTGCCAAATTTTGTCCTGGTATTGAACATAGGCATTGTGTGCGCCACTTTTACAACAATTTCAAGCAGATTTATCCATGAGAAGATTTAAAAAGTATGGGTAGAATGCAACTAGATCTACTACAAAACATTGGTATGAGAAACACATGGCTAACCTTACAAATATGGATTCGAAAGCCATTACCTGGTTCAAGAAGGAAGACAGACAACCAAAATTTTGGTGTACGGCATTCTTCTCAGACAGTTTTTAAGGGTGACATGCTCCTAAATAATATGTGTGAGGCTTGAAATAAATGTTTGGCTCCTGCAAGAGACAAGCCTATTTTGACAATGCTAGAGAACATATATAAGGGTTGATCTAATGACTAGGATGAATAATAGAAGGGTTGCAGCGCTCAATTGGAAATATGTAGTTAGTCCAAGAATCATGAAGCTGATTGACAAGGCTGTGGTTTTCTCTGCATTTTATCAGTCATTACCTGCTGGTCAGTATTCATTATCTTTACATATGTTTTTCACTATTGGTTTATATTTAAATGTGAAAATAGTAATTTTCTTCTGTTATTGTCGAATGTTGTAGGTGAGTTTGAATTCCTAGTGACTGGTGGTCCTGCTGAACAAAGCCACCATGCTATTGACTTAGGCCTTCACACTTGCACCTATAGGAAATGACAATTGAGTGGAATACCATGCCACCATGCAATAGCTGCAATCAAATCAAAGAAACATGATCCAACATTGTACTGTGATGACACATGTTGAAGCTCCCCATGTATACAGCTGCATATGATCCTATAATCCATCCAATTGGTGACCATGCGATTGGAAAAAAAGTAAATTTTCTCATTGCTCCTCCACCTTACACCATTCAACCAAGAAGACCCAAGAAGAAGAAAATTCTTGGAGCTGGAGAGGGTAATATGACAATACATGCAGGAGAAGGAAGAGATAAGGTGCCAAGAACATATGTGAGGATGACTTGCTTCAGATGTGGTACAAAACACCACAATAAGAAAGGATGTCCTCTCAGTAAAGCTGAGAATGCAGCAGTTATAAGTTACTTGCTTATAAAATCTGTTTGGCTATATGTAATTATTTGTCGTAATTATGTGATGCAATTATGTGTTATAACTGTGAACATGGACAATGACTAAGTAATGGTGATCATACTAATAAGAGGAAGAGAGAACAGGTTAATGCTGCAAGTCATTTTGTAACGACCCAAACTTAAATTACCAACTTAATCTTTGTCAGTCGAGTTATTTATCGAATTAATCACTATATGTTATGTTTATCGAGATTCGTCGCTTCTAAAATTGACTTTTTATAAGTTTTCGTTTTTGGACTCATATTCTTTTCGGAAGTTGTAAAGAAAATTATTTTTGAGCTCTTCAAGTCGAGTACGTGGACATGTCAAATGTTAAATTTGGAGTTACGACAAGAAAGTTATGGTCAATTGGAATTTGTCAAGAATTTTTACGTTTCAATAAGTTTCGAGGTATAAATACCCACTTTCCGATTTTAGAAAGTCAGAGACTTTCCTTTTTGGTCAATTCAAGGTCAACACTTGGTCAACCTCATTCTCCTTCTCTCTCCTCGACCCGTTCTCCCCGTGAAGTGTTGCCGGTGAACTACCACCGGACGGCCACCAAATTAGTCGACTTTGGTATCAACATCTTCACCTCGATCTCCTCTTCCTTTCCCCCAACAAATTAACTTCCAATTCCCATAAATTGAAACTAGAAATCAATGAGGAATTCAAGAACTTTGGCTCGATTTTCATCGTCCCTGGCGACTGAGCTGTGGCCAAGGTTAGGGTGTGAAACCACAGGGATTTTGAAGCCTACTCCTCCACCAGTCGAACCCGACCAGTTTCGGGTCACGTCGTGGCCTGACGACACCGGTTGGTCGACTTGATTTTTCGACGAGGGTTCCGGATTTCAAATGTAGTTTTTGACATTTTCTGGCAAGCGTTTGACTTTGTGTTGTTCTGTAATATTGTTGGGCTTGTTGAGATGAACATTTCTATGTGCAAGTTGTTCAATTTAGAGTCGGTCAGATTCCGGCTGCCCCCGGCAGTGGCGCGTAACCTTACGCACCGCCGTGCACGGTGGAACTCCGACGACCCTAAAAAGCTATTTTTCAGAGGAAATTTTGCTAGTTGATTTGTACTAGTTTTTGAGTAGTTTCATTAATTTTAGGGTACTTGTGTAATATTTTTATGTATGTTTAGGATTCAGATACGACTCCACACTTTCGACGTGATCTTTCATCGTGTGTCGAGTCGATGCCCACTTTTTTTATGGAGCTTGGGATCTTATCATGACAAAATTGTGTGATTTCATGATTTGGCGGAGTACTAACGCTTAGGAAATTGGAAATGAAATATGAGTATTTGGGATACCCTTGTATGCTCTAGTTGTACAAAATTAGAATATTATATTAATTAAACTAGATCTTTGTTCGGCTTAGGAACGCTATGTAACGAATTACGAGTTAGTGGATCGACTATTGAATTTATTACGTTTCAGATGAGTGAATACTTTTATTTTCACTATCGATTTACGAGTCTATATTATACATTTTAAGATTATGCATTTTACAATTATGCACTTACAATAATGCATTTACATGGAGGCACATATGATTTTGTTTTACATAGAGCATAGTCACAATTGTTGCATCGATGCACTGGTTTCGCAAGAGGCTCCGGAAGGGCCAGGGACCTGACCCGTAATTTACATCGTACACAGGAAGGTTAGGAAAAACATCTGACCTGGGCGTTCTTGTGGTTTGAGAATGATTAACTCAAGTTACTGTCTCTACATGCCCATATTACATAGTACCTAGGAAGGTTAGGACAGACACCTGACCTGGGCATGTACAATTTAGACTCCCATCATTTTACGTATATTTTAAAGTGAAAGGCATAATAGTTATGTTGTCAACATCCCACTCACTCTAACGGTTTTTATTACTTTCTATGCCTTTCCATGGGCCTTTCATTTTCAACCGCCCAGGTTGCAGAGTTTCGACTGAGGTTAGGCGTCCGCGCAGTTCATGGCATGGCAGTATTTCCTGTAGGATCAAAGGTTGAACCTGCGAGTTAATATTTTAGTTTGTGTAGTCAGTTTAAATTGTCTAACTGCTCTGATGTCGAAAATAATTGTCTATATTTTATATTTTAATGGTGAACCATTTTTTGGAAAAATTTCTTTATTTGGTGACACTTGAGTCTTGGATTTTTCACTTCAGTTTTAATTTAGGTAGTAGAAACTAAGGTTAGCAGAGTCCACTACAAGAAAAGGAGACATTACCGGCGACGGGAGGTCGCCGGCCTTGTATTTTTTTTTCGCCGGAAATGTCATTCCCGGCGACGAGTCGCCGGCAATGACGTCGCCGGAAATCTCCCGCCGGTGTTAACATTGCCGGCGACGGGAAACGGCGTCGCCGGTAATGTCGGAGATATCACCGGCGACTTGAGTCGCCGGCAATGTCTCTGACATTACCGGCGACGCCGTCGCCGGCAATGGTTCCGCCGCCGTGGCCGGAATTTGTGACATTGCCGGCGACTGAGGTCCATGTCGCCGGCAATGTCTGAAAAAATTTTGAAAAAAAAACGCGGTTCTGGATTGGGCCCAATTCCAGAACCTGCATTGAAAGACATAAACCGTACAATCATACAAGTTCAACAGTACACATAAATGTCCAACGTACAGTACAAATAGCAACGACGATACGAAAATTAACTACAACTACAGGTCAGGGTCGAGGAACTTGCGGGTCAGGGTCGAAGTAATCAAAGTACTCATTTGAATTCCGGTGGCTACCTTGGTCTTGCTCTGGCGTTGACTGGTGCGGTGGTGGTGGTGGATATCTAGGGAACGGAGGGACCGGGACCGGGGGAGGTGTGGGGAACGGTTGTCCGGTAGTCTGAGCTTCGTACATCGTCCGCATCCATGTGTACATCTGAGCCTGCACCTGTGTTTGCTGCATTTGGTACTCGGCCATCTGCCTCTTTTGCTCCTCCAACTCCCTCTGCGTCCTATGAAGCTCCGCTGCGAGGTTACGACTAGAAGTTGAACTTCTTGACCCGGTAGAGTATTGTGAAGTGGTTTTCAATACTCCTTCGCCCGCCGAGCCCATTCCCCTACAGTAGTAGGTATTCTTTCCAGTCCCGCACGCTTTTGCCATGATCTGAGCCGCTATCGGGGGATCAAGCGGATCGATCTGAGAGGCATACTGGGTGACTTCTTCCTCGGAGCAGTCAGGATGGTTAGTCCGAGCTATACTCATGGTCACTTCTGTCGTCGCCTCCTCCACTCTCGCCTAATTGAAAAGCGAAAATGAACAACGTATTAACTAACAACATCTATTAATATCGAAAAATAGTTTTATTAACACATGGAGAGGCGAAAGACTTACCGCTTCGTCAGGGCATTGCGGATAGAACTTCTGATGAATATACACCAAGGGGTTCACTTCTTGTTGTTGCTGCGCCTTAGTCGACCAACCCATGTAGTTGAGTGAACCTGCATGATGGGCCCTGGTGTTTTTCAATCTATTCGCCCGGTTCGTCTTCGAAATCGCCTTGTTTAATAAACATATGGAAAAAAATTAGTAACTAACTATTTCAATCTGATACGATACATTAGGCTTGTAAGATATATTAAGGATGCATACCTGAGCTTTGGGGTGCTCGAAGTGGGCTATCAGCCACAGCCACTCGTACTCCCTAAACCGGAATTCGCTAGGAGTAGAACCTCGGCCTAGCTCCTTGTATACAGTGTAATGGGAAGAAAGCTCGTTCTTCCACTCTTTATACCTATATTAAAACAAGGAAAAAAAGTTAGAGATATTAAAACAGTTGATAAACAAAAATCTAACTCGATATATATTCAAATAAGTGGAAGCACATCACCGATTATGTAGTTGACGCTCTACCCACGTGTGAATAAGAACTTCATCCACGTCAAACCACACCTGCAATATGAATATATAAAAGGTAAAAGCACATCACCGATCATATGGATTAACATCGAGAAGTTCTGCTCCAGTAATTCGAACCACACTCCCAGATCTCACATTATTAAGGCGAATCGTAGATGATTCCGGAATGTCAAAAGCGTTCGGCTCTTGGTATGCAGTAACTTCCTCATCATCTGCGGTATCACCAAGTGTGGCAGCACTGTATATGTTTCTATGAGCAACATGGTTAACCACCTTCCACGGGACTTTGTTAAGAAGATCGTCCAGGTAAAACACTTGTTTTACTGATGAGGCAAGAACGAAAGGGTCATCTTCATACCAGGTAGTAGCAGTATTCACCGAAAATGTTCCGTACTGATCGGTCCTTGTGTTCTCCGGGCTAGTATCAAACCATCTACACTTGAACAAGTGCACTTTCATGCGGTTCCCATAAATTAGTTCAACAACTGAATGAAGGACACCGTAATAGTCAACGCCATCCTGCCCACCATGGACCATCACCCCACAATTCTGTGTTTTCAGTCGGTGGTCTCGATTTTCACATATAAATTTCACGCCATTGACCTGACACATCGAGTACACTTTTGAAGCAATCGGTTTCATCGCCAGGACCCTCAATTCGTTTGACCACTCTGGGCAACCATCATCTGCTACATGGTTCATCTGAAAACGTCCATATATTAATACGTACAGAAGAAATTATGTCATCTTGAAACCACAAAAGCACGTACATACATACATGCTATGTAAGGATATATATATAAAAATAGACATATACACATATACTTACCCATTGACCAAAGTAGTTTGCAAACGTCTTGTTGTGGTAATCAACATTTCCGGCAATAGCAGGGCAGTGAAGATGATAGTTTTTCCAATATTGTACTTCTTGACAGTTAATCAGTACCGACCAGTGGGCAATGGCTATCTCATTTCCATCCAACTTGTACGACTTTGGCAAGCTTCCCTGTACTACCACGTCACTGGAGATGATAGAAAGGTGGAACTGGGGTTCATCTATCGGCATATGTTGTTGGGGGTCCTCTACATTTTCGAGGTACACTTTGGTGTACGTTACACACTCGTGCGCAAGATATGCTTCAGCGATACACCCTTCAGGTGCATATTTATTCTTCACATAGTCCTTGTAGGCTCCCAATTGTCTACAAGTTAACAAGTACATGTTAACTTACTTAACCAGAAGTCATTACATATAAAAACCATAGGCAAACCAAATTTATGAATCATTTGTACCTTTCCATGGGATACATCCAAGTGTAGTGTACGGGACCGGTAAGCAACAATTGTTCGGGAAGATGGATCATCAGGTGCGGCATTATGTCGAAAAAATTTGGGGGAAATATCCTCTCAAGCTTGCACATGATAAAAATGATGTCATCTTGCATCTCCCTCAGGTCTGCTTTTTTAACTTCCCTGGTGCATAACTTCTGAAAGAATCTTGACAAGGCCACCAACGGCTCCACCACCTCTTTGGGCATGTACCCTCGAATGAAAATAGGGAAAAGGCGTTGAAGCAGTACATGGCAGTCATGACTCTTTAATCCGTACATCTTATTGTCCCGGAAGTTAACACACCTGCTTATATTTCCTGCATAGCCATAAGGATACCTGCATATATATATAGATGAAGCCATATATATGGACCAATTATATTTCTCGCATATAACCATATATACTCCGCTCAAAATTTAAGGACAAATTCATACATAGCCATAAGATCGAATATATACCTGACATTACTCAGCCACCGAAAAATTTCATGCTTATGCTTCGGCTTTACGGTGTACGGAGCTTGCGGCATTTTTCTCTTACCATCTCTTAACCACAAATGTTTCCGCACACCCATTGCTTTAAGATCAATGCGTGCCTTAGGGATGTCTTTTGTTTTCCCCTCCAAGTTAAGAACTGTGCCCACCACACTTTCACACACATTCTTCTCTATGTGCATGACATCTAGGTAATGTCTGATAGGCAACCTGGGCCAGTAGGAGAGTTCCCAGAATATGCTCTTGTGTGTCCAAAACTTATACCTTTCGGGCTTTTCTGGAATTGACGCCACTATGTCAGGATGATTGCTCAGCTGGCCAAAATCGTATTCATTCAACACTTCCAAAATTTCGTCCCCTGTCCATCGCCTAGGTGCCACACCAGTTTCAACAGTCCCATCAAACGCGTCTGGATCCTGCCTAAATGGGTGATCATATGGAAGCCAACAACGGTGACGCATCGAGACAATTTTACTGCAATGAGGACTGCAACAATCAACCGTCATGCACTCTGAACAAGCCCTGTAACCCCTGGTAACGTTGCCCGACAACATACCGCGGGCAGGAAAATCACTGATGGTGCCAACAAGCATGGCATGCATCTGGAACATCTCCTTTTTGAACCTATCGTAAGTGGGGTGGCCACACTCACTCAGGTACTTAAGCTCCTCAATCAAAGGCCTCAAATACACATCGAGACACTTTCCTGGATAACCCGGGCCCGGAATTAACAGAGTGAGCATATTGTATTCCTTCTTCATGCACATCCATGGTGGAAGGTTGTACGGTACCAAAATAACTGGCCATATACTGTATTGAAGACTCATGTTGCCAAAAGGGTTGAATCCGTCAGATGAGAGCCCTAGCCAAACATTTCGGACCTCTGCTGCAAAATGATCAAACTCCCTGACCATGTGCTTCCAAGCCTCTCCGTCGGAAGGGTGTATAAGGGTGTCATCGTCAGGCAAGTTCCTCTCAGCCCACCATCTCATTGCCTCGGCCGTGAAAGCACACATGAACAACCGCTCCAGCCTATCAATAAGCGGGAAATATCGAAGTATCTTCACAGCTTTCTTGTTGCCTGCAGGAGTCAACTTATACCTTTCTGTAAAACATACCGGGCAGGCTTCAAGGTCTTCGAGATCTTTTCCCCAGAAGAGAATACAATCATATCTGCATGCATGGATTTTGATGTAGGAAAGCCCAAGATCTTTCAGGATATGTCGCACCTTATGATGAGTGGTAGGAAGACGATGACCGGGTGGCAGTAGCGAAGCAGTCCACTTCAACCAAGAATCAACAGCTTTGACAGACATTTTGTTCTCCATTTTTAGCTGCATCACTCCCATCACACTTTCAAGAACAGTCTTACTACAACCGTCGTACAACGGAGTCTGTTGCAATGCAATCAGGTTGTTGTACTTGTCCATACCGCTTGTGTTGGCATGACCTCCAGGTAATGGTTCAACTGGCTCGATATGGGGGAAACCCTCAACGACGGGAGGGACATTTGGTGCTTCATCAGCAAATACACCGCTCTCATGAGGAAACATATCATTGATTAACATCGATGTTGGATCATAGGATGAACTGCCCCTCTCAGCAAAATGTCCATAATCATAGCGTGGACTGGCCCTCTCACCAAATTGTCCATGATCATGCGGACCCGCTACCGATGTTTCACCGTGATAAATCCAACAAGTGTACTTATCCCAAAACCCGTATTTACTCAGGTGCCTCTGCACTTTATCAATGGGAAATCGAAATCGATCGCTGAAACACTTACATTCTTTACACGGGCAATAATGAAGTGTAGTGTCTCCACAATTAGCCTTCACAAAATCCACAAAACTCCTAATTCCCTCGTGATATCTGACATCCCATCTTTCGAGGCTCATCCAACTCTTGTCCATCCTGAAAATTCTAACAATTTTACGTATTAATTATATATATATACACACATTCACTACTAATAATCGACGTGATCTCTCAATTCAACTCTAATTAAATCAACACATGCATGCATATGTATATATATCGATCTAATCTCTGAATTCGATTCAGTACTAGATGATAGTACGTATTCAGTACTCGATGATAGTACTCAATGATATATCGATCTAATCTCTGTTAAGCCTGGCTCCGATAACAATACGATAATACCAGTCATTGATTCAGACACAAGATTAACTACAAGTTGTTTTCTCGTTTCGGTGACCGTACATCAACAACATTTCATATATATATATATATATATATCTCACGAATTGGATTTGATCAACACACACACACACATATATATATACCACATATACGTATATATACACCTACGTACCTATATAAATAGCTTCCCGAGTGATCGAGTTTTCGACGCCCGCCTTAATTTTGACAATATACCGAATGATCGATTTCAGAGCGTACGTTTTCTTTCTTTCGATTTCTCTGGATTTTTTTCGCTCAAAATGATTGAATGATCGAGCTGCCCGATCCGGCATCTAATATAAGACACATTGCCGGCGACGGAGTAAGTCGCCGGAAATGAAGACATTACCGGCGACTTTACGCCGGAATCTCGCCGGTAATGTTGCAAAACATTACCGGCGACTCCAACCGTCGCCGGCAATGTCTAGGGAGACATTTCCGGCGAAATTCCCGCCGGAAAATCGCCGGTAATGTCTCCCTAGACATTGCCGGCGACGGTTGGAGTCGCCGGTAATGTTTTGCAACATTACCGGCGAGATTCCGGCGACATTGCCGGCGACGGGCTAAGTCGCCGGTAATGTTGAACATTACCGGCGACTTTTCCGGTCGCCGGCCTTGTCTCCGGTGATCTCGCCGGTAATGGGCAAAAATGTTGTAGTGGTCGTTAGGGCTTAATTTCAATTTAGGCAACTAAATCGGAGTCGGGTTCTTTCACATTTGGTGATATCTGTTTGTGTAACTGAGATATGGTTACTTATAGTTTAGTCTGTTTGTGTTGTATAGGTGAAAAGGTTTAAAGCTCCCCAAAGAGCTCTCAATCCTCTTGAGGCTACTATGAGGTCTAGAAATGGATACAAGAAACATAATGCCGCATATGAGGCTTCCGCAGGTAAGGCTAGCATGGCAAGTGCTAGAGTGCATCACATTCCAACTCAGGGAAGTCAGATCCCTGCTGCAAGAATGTGAACTGATTAGTAGTATTTAGCAACACTTTGGATTGTTTTGAACATATTTTTATCCACTTTTGTTGATCATGGTGATCACAGCTTATGTTAATGTGATCAGTTTAGAATTCAAGCAAATGGATGTGCAAGCTTTTGTATCATTATACTTTGTTCAGTGTAAAACTTATGCATGGATGTGCAAGGCCATCCAATTTCATTGTAAGACCTAGTTGTAATGCATTCAGTATCACTATTTTGCTTTCAGCTGTATTACATTCTGATACATAATTCAACTTCTATACATCTGCAACATAATTCAGTTTCTGATACATAATTCAACTTCTATTCTATTTTTTAAAGATCAGGTATATAGTTTATAATGTAGAATCTAATGCGACATCTCGATTACTCAAACAGCAAGAACAAATCACGAACCAGCAACATTATTAGCACACAGCCATGTCCAAATTGCTTTTCAACTATCCACATGGTCTGCACACTCTCCAACTATTGCACTCTTCATATTCTGGCCATTCATCTCTTCGTATTCTACACTATATAACTTTTCAGAAGAACCTAGACTCCACATCCATAAACTCTTCTCTGAAAACCCTATTCCTCATTTCATCAGCTCAGCTCAAATGGCAGGAAAGCGCAAGGTACTCATGTCACCACCAAGCAGTCATCTGTGATACTCTTAGAGGCTAAACCCTCCTAATCATCTTCATCATCATCATCATCATCATCATCATCATCATCATCAGCCTACTTAGAGCGCCTTTACATAGCTAATGCGCCTCATATCCCTTCCTCTTCCACAAACCTTCACGGTCCTGCATTGCATCATTGCAGGACTTGTGAGGCCATCCAAAACCTTAGTGTTCCAGGTCCCTCCACCCTAAACATTTACAATCATCTCATTTTATTGGACAACCTCATTAGAGAAAGCTATAATGCCCAAAATCAAGTTGTGAATGATATTCAGGACACTGTGTTGACACAAAATGGAATTGTGGCAGCAAAGCTTGAAGGATTAAGTGATCGGGTGAGAGATCTGGCAAGGCAAGTGACGAATCTGCAAAAGGGAGGGGATAAAGTCATCCGGGACTTGGTGATCAGGAGGGAACATCTAAAGGAAAGTGAAGATGGGAGTGGAGATTGCGTTGTTGGCAAGGGCTTCTGTATTTAGGGTCTTTTCATTTCAGCCTTTCAATTTTGGATTCTTCTTAGTTTATTGTAGTTTCATGTTCTTCTGTCAGGACCATGACTATCACTACCAGAATAAGTACTATAACCGACAACTTTTGAAAAAATAGGCCGACGACTGTTCAAGTCGTCGGGTATAGGTCACTATACCTGACAACACAATTAAATCATCGAGTATATTCAAAACTATACCCGATGACGGCTATAGTCATCGGCTATGATACTATAGCCAACGACCACCCCTAAGTCGTCGGCTATGGTGATGCAACTATACCCGACGATCTATAAAGTCGTCTGGTATAGTTTGACTATACTATAGCCGACGACTTTAATGAAGTCGTCGGGTATAGTTCCTTTTATACAGATTTGGACAAAAACTCAACCATTTGAAAAGAAATTGCCCAAAAAATCCTAAAACGCTCTTAAATTGTGGGTGTCGTCGAAGGTTGTCGAAAAAGAGTTCGTGATACTCTCCTATTATACATATATATAGATATGTATGTATATATATGTGTGTGTTAATATTGTTGATTTAGAGTTGATTATATATATAGATATGAATGAATGTGAAGATTTTGAGTTAATTGTTGTGTTTTAGTTGAGTTGAGTTGATTTTGACTGAATTGTTGGTATGTATGTATGTATGTATGTATGTATGTATGTATGTATGTATGTATGTATGTATGTATGTATGTATGTATGTATGTATGTATGTATGTATGTATGTATGTATGTATGTATGTATGTATGTATGTATGTATGTATGTATGTATGTATGTATGTATGTATGTATGTATGTATGTATGTATGTGTGTGTGTGTGTATGTGTGTGTGTGTGTTAATTTGTAATTAAGAATATATATATATATAGAATAATTAATGTTATTAATTTGAGTTGTTAATTTGTGTTGATATTGTTGATGTTGAGGTGATCGATTAATGTTGATTTTGAGTTATTTTTTAGTTGAGTTGAGTTGATTTTGAGTTAAATTCAATGAAATTATGTATATAAATATGTTAATCGTGAATATATATATATGTATGTGTGTTAATTAATTTGTAATTAAGTATAGAAGAATTAATGTAATTAATTTGTAGGTTAAAGAGATTTATAGATATAATGTTGAATTTTTAATTAGTGCATGTATATATTAATTTATGTATATACAGTAGGAATTTTGATGATGGACAAGAGTTGGATTTTTCTTCCAAAATGGGATCGAAGATATGGCGTTGGAATGTGAAATTTTATGGAATATGTGAAGTGTAATGCAAAGGAGAATACAATTCATTATTGCTCATGTATGCAATGTCAGTGTCGCAGAGATTTGGTTCGTTTTCCCATTGATATAGTATAAGAGCACATGAAGAAAAACGGGTTTTGGGATAAGTACACATGTTAGATTTATCACTGTGAAACATCATCAGCGGGGCAACATGATCATGGGCAATTTTATGAGAGGGCTAGTACATCCAATGATCCAATAACGAGGTTGCTCAACGATGTGTTTCCTTATGAGAGCGGTGTATATGCTCAAGTACAAGATATTCCTGCCGACATTGAGGGCTTCTCTTTTATTGAGCCAGTCCAGCAATTACCCAGAGCTGTCAACACTGCTGGTATTGACAAGTACAACAAGTTGATTGCCTTCCAAAAGACCTCGTTGTATAACGGGTGTAATAAGACAGTTCTTGAAATGATCATGGAAATAATGAAGATCAAAGTGGAGAATAAATTTAGTGTCAAGGTTGTTGATGCTTATCTAGAGTTGACAGCTTTAGCGCTGCCCCTGGTCATCGTCTGCCTACCACTTATCGTAAGGTGCGACATATCCTAAAACATATTGGTCTTACCTACATCAAAATTCATGCATGCAGATATGATTGTGTTCTCTTCTAGAGTGAAGATGCTGAATGGAATGATCTTAAAAACCTTGATGCATGTCCGGTATGTCAGACCGATAGGTATAAGTTGACTCCTGCAGGGAATAAGAAAGCTGTAAAGGTACTTCGGTATTTCCCGTTGATTGATATGCTGGAACGGTTGTTCATGTCTGCACACACGGCCAAAGCTATGAGATGGCACGCGGAGAGGGATTTTCCTGTCGATGATACCCTCATACACCATGCAGACATAGAGGCTTGGAAGCACATGGTTAGGGAGTTTTTCTCATTTTGCATCAGATGTACAAAATATTTGGCTCGGGCTCTCATCTGACAGATTCAACCCTTCTGGATTCTCACGCAGGTCGATAAGTTCGAAGTCTTCTCGTCTATAGGAACAGCTCTAGAGGGTGAATGCAGAGCACCAGAGGCAGGCGGCAAAGCATCAGAGGGTGCTGGAAGAGACTCAAAGGCGGGTGGATGAGATGGAACGGGCGAGATTAGCCGAGCAATTTGCAATGATTTCATGGTTTCAGGATTAGACTGCACAGCTCCACTCATCTGGATTCCCGGTCCTGGCTCCACCTGCGTTTCCTTTTTCTACCACACGGCCGCAAAAGGATCCCGAACACCCTGATATTAACGTCGATGTTTTCTATAACATCAATTTGGATCATCCATAATGTATGTGTGAATTTGTGTTTTGTTAGTGAATTTGTAATGTGTTTTGCAACTTCGATAAATAATATTATGTAATTGTAGGTTCGGGGATTAAAATTGTACATTTTTGAGTTTTTTTTTCTAAAATTTTATACTATAGCCGACGACACTATTCAAAGTCATCAGCTATGGTAAATACTATAGCCGACGACTTGGTGTCCTAGTCATCGGCTATAGTCACCCTCCGGTCAACGCCGGTTGTTGACCGATCGTCAGGTATAATCAGGACTATAACCAACGACATGCCATGACTATACCCGACGACTCACCTTCTGGTCGTCAAGTATAGTTTTTCCGTCGACCGTATAGTCGACGGCCAGTTGTCGGCTATGACTATAATCGACTGCCGGTTGTCGACTATGACTATAGCTGACGACTGGTCTTGCTATAGCCGTCGACTCCAGGTCATCGGCTATAGTGCTTGTTTTTTTAGTTTATGTCTTCCTTTTGTTTCATCAGTTGTGTTAGGGAGGTCCTTTTTGTTGCTAAATTTATGTATGTCTTATTGGTTATTAGCTTACATATCATCTCTATCATGTTTAATCCACCATTCCAGCACATTTTAATATGTAAAACTCATATTAAATGCATCCAATCAAGATTAATGAAAGCAAGAACTGGTCCATTTCATTAATTGATTCATGACTTGATTTATAATAGATGTTTACATGTAAATCTTCAATAGATAACTAATGAAAGCAAGGAGAATTCCGGCTGCTACAACTAACACCATAAACAAGTTTCTCTCTTTTCTTCTACTCTTCTCTAATTCTGATTCTAGCACTTCAATCTTCTTCTTCCATATTCCACCACCAATATCCATTTCTACAAATAACATAGACAAATCCTCCAATTCCTGTTCTCGATCTATTAGTTGCATCCACAATACCACCACAATTGCCTAGATATGCATCTCTCTTTCTTTCTCTCTTTCAATTTCACATACCAAACTCTGCACTCTCCAAATCAATTCTTCAACCATTGCTCTGCCTCTTTCGCAATATGGAGTATCAATTAAGGAGAAAAATCCACAAATTCTCTGCAAAATTCATCACAAAAACGCAACGCAACATATCAATTTTGGTGAGTGAATGTTTCAAATTAAGGAAAGACATACCTCATTTAGTTTCCCACCACATCCCCAAAATCGTCGTCCATGATTCTCATCGGGATACAGCCAGGACCCCATTTTCACATTCTTTCGGCAGTGACAAGTATTTCCCGAATTCATTGGGCTCGGAGTTCCTCTTTGCATCTCTATCTCTTTTAGATGATTTGTTTTCGAATAATTCTTTTCTCTATGCAAAGTTCTGGTTTCGTTTGGTCAATTGAGTGAAGTGTGGGGGAGGGGGAATTAGAAAGACACTGTTCAAGGAATAGTGTTTGGCAGAGAATAATTTGGGTAGGAAAAACATAAGCAACTTTGGAGGAAAAACCATCTCCGGAGTATTTACATCTTTTAGACAATTACTTATAGAACTTGACTGCCACGTCATTAACTTAACGCATTCGAGACGGAAAGTTGAAAAAGAGACCGAGTTTATAGCAAATATTAAGTTTGGGTACCACATCAACTTTGTAAGTTCGGGTACCATATTGCCCGGACAAGTAAAATCAAGATACTGTTGAGGCAAATTAGTCTTGCCATAATCAGTCGGTCTTCGGTCGTATGACAATGTTTGTAACGATGTAATCTAGGGCTATACAATCAAGATGTGAAATATAATACAATTCTCTAGGTTTCCAACGATTTTAGGAAAACTGATTGGAAGGGGAAACTGGGTAAGTGAAAGGGATCAGATTAATCCGAATAATATATTTTGGGTTTTTGTGATAGGGGATTAATTATTGATTATTTTTTGAAGCAGATGTAGGATTTCTCTCTATAACGGCGAAGAAAAAACAAGCACATCAATATAAGGGACATATATTTTCGTAATTTGATAAATTTTGAAATGTAACATTCAATGCATATAAAAATTTTGTATTTAGTAAGTAGAAGTCTGTGAATAAAATTTTCCGAAATGTTAAACCCACATATTTTCATGTTGTAATCACTTTCATTTACCCTCACATAGGTTAAATTTCAAGTGTTTGCTTGGAGTTTATGGCCGAATTGAGGTTGATGCATTGTCCATGTAAATTAGATAGCTAAGCATGACATCATGCATTGTAGGAGACCTATGCAAGCTAATTGAGTGGCCGTTATTGCGCTATCTTTTTACCCAGGGATTAAAGCTTGATTGATTGCGTAAATGAACAAAGGTCTACTACCGTCCACAGAGCACACAGACTACGTGGTATAGAGTCCCAGAGAGTCACAGAGTGAGATAAATCGGAAGGAGGCTTTTACTTTTACTGGCTTGCTTGTTTTTATAAAAGCAAAAGGTAGCAATGAATGAGGCCCTGGAAAAAAAATAAAAAAATATATATATGGCCCCCAGCTCTGAGCTCCTGACCTGTTCTGATATCGAACTGAACCTACACGTGCATCGCCACCGGAATTCAATGTTTTCTTGGCCGCCCGGCCCCCACTCCGCCGCTCGATCATTCATAATCTCCACCCTGAAAAAATTGATGGACAATATTACACTATTGAATTCATGGTGAATTCTTGCATACTCATGGTACGGGATACTATATTTTTTTTTAATATTTTTGAGCATTATGAAGAAGTTTTGTAATGATTTCATATTTATTATGAGAGTTCATTTAGATACTATTTATATAAGTCTTTGATTATTTTAAATGACAGAGGTTCTAACTCAAAGTTCTAATTTTATATATTTATTTATTTTTTATTTTGTGTTGTAAATAATAATAATTTATATATGTAAACAATTCTTATATATGATAAATAAATATTATATTAATTTTTAAAAAATTAAATTTTGGACCACGTATGCATTATTCACAACTCGGACATGATTTCGATTGACATGTGTCGGTGAATAGGATTATAATTAAATTATATATATATATAATAACTTATCACAAATCGAATAAGATTTTGCACAACACGTGTCAATGTCTAATTCGTTGTCGAGATTGCGTTATCTGTCACGTGTCAATTTTTATCTTCAGAGATCATGTTGATCTTCTAAAAAAACGGAGTCATTCACTCCTTCATATTTCACCAATTCACAAACACTCCTCCCACAAACAAATTGTGGTTTCTAAGTTATTGTTTTATACTTTGAGTTTTGTTTTCCGCCATGAATATGTAGTGGAAACTACTGAAGAAGGAGGAAGTAGAAGATGTTCTGAGAAGGCAACAACAAGCCCTCTTGATGTTTGTGGCAGCCCATCAAGTGCAGATGACGGAAGAAGATGAAGTCTCACAATGGGGTGGTTCTTCGAAAGGCCGGAGGTACATATTAAGGGAACGAGAAATGATGGATCAGCGCTTGAAAACTCTATATTTCACTAAGCCGTGTAGGTTTGACGGCGACATATTTCGAAGGCGCTTCTAAATGCGACCAAGTCTCTTTGACAAGATGATGTGTAGCGTGGCCAACCACGATCCGTTCTTTGTACAGAATATAGATGCCATTGACAGACTCGGCCTTACCCTTATTCAAAATTTATTTTATTTTTTCGTCACTTTTTTTTACCGTTATTTATAAAATCAAAGTTAGTTTAAATAAGAACCGTCGATTAATTTAAAACTTATATCTTGAACCGTCAGATCAAAACTTAATTTAGAAAAATATAAAAACAAAATATCTTAGAATTTTAATTATAGTCGTTGATTTCAAAGAGAGGTTGATATCATCCGTCCAATTTTTTTACCGTTGGAGCAAAGAGAGAGTCGTTGCTCTCTATGGCTTGCACGTGCACAGGTCCCACACTAGACCAGTACGCCTCAGTCTTCTCATTTCCTTGCACGTCGCGTGTCTCTCCTCCCTCTGAATTTCGTCTTTTTGTGCTTCTCACCTCTCTCCCTTCTCTTCCCGCGCGTTGCTCATCTCTCCCATCAATCCACTCTCTCTCTCCTCTGCGCAACCTTGGCCCCACCCTCACCATTTGAGACTCGTCTCATCCAGAGTCTCAAAATGAGACCTCATTTGAGATGGGGTGTCAAATATATAGGGTTTAGGACTTCTTCTTTCAACCAGTGGAACCTAGAATTCTTAATACCCCCTGAAATATAGGGTTTAGGACCTCCTATTGGAGATGCATGTTCAAAGATTTACACCCCCACACTTAGTGAGATATTAGCTAACTCATAAATATAAGAATGATCTTTGCCCGCAAGTATATGGGGACAAGTAATAGTATAGAAAAGGAAATCGAGTGTCAAACCCACGAGGAGTAAGCACTTAGATTCCTTAGCTCGGGGTGAAAAGCACAAAGACTACGACTCACTAGAAAATACTTGATACTAAAAAGAAATAAAATGTGAAAGTGAATCTCACTCTACTAAGTCCTTTGGAGACTTAGTATTGCGAGGGATTATGAGATTAAGATGAGTGATTAACGAAGTTAGATTGGTTGGTTATTATACTAGAATGCGGAAACTAAATAACACAAATTTAAGATGAGGAAAGTAGGTCGGCTAAGGGAGTTCCGCTAACCACATGATGCATCAAACAATGTCCTAGTTTATCTATAGATTAAGTCCGTTCACACAAAGTATTGTCCAAGTCGTGACCTTGTGAGTCACGGTTGGTTTTGAACCCAAATTCCTAGGTCATCTCGGACACTAAAAACTTAAGCCCAACATTGAAGTATTTCGTGAATCAGAACCAAGACCCAAGCCATTTTGGAGCTTGCATCTCGATTGTATGTCACGTTGTGAAGTCAACAAGCAAATCATGTGAAATATGTGGAAAGGTTCCCCTCTCAAATCTCTATTGGAGAATTCGAGAGAAAGTCTATGTGATTTCCTCAACTCGCACCTAGTGAGTTACGAGTTAAGTGAGTCTACTATTTTCCACAATAACCTTTTGGATTTAATGTGTGCTTAACTATAGTCCTTCAAGTCTATAGAGACTCAAAGAAGCTCTAGTCCATGCTAAGTGCTAGGGAATCAATCTTAAGATAAATCTCATAAATAATACCCTAATTATGTTTACATGCTCATTTTTCCTTAAGTGAGTAGCTAATTCATTCAAGGGTCATTTTTAAGTCTTTTAACACATACATCAACCTAGCTAAAGTCAACACATGCATATGAGAACTACACAACAAGCTCAAGCATATAAATATACCACAATCACACAATGAACTGATTCACAACACAAGTTTTCATAACATACACTAAAACCATGAAACATACATAATCCAAGATATGTTCATCACACCACATGGCTAGGGTAGGAACCCTTGCCTCCCAAAATCTACTACGCACTACCCATAACAAGCATAAAGTCTAGATACATGATTGAAATACAAAGTAGGATGAGAAATAACCAAGAGTCCCCAAAAGCTCCAAGGTCTTCTAGCTCTTCTCTCCTTCTTGCTCCAAAGCTCTAAGAGTTGAGTCACCTACCAAAAGCTAGAGGAATGGTGATGTAGATGAAAGTATGGTGGTGGTGTTTAAGGTTTTCAAGCCTTTTGGTGGTGGTTATGGGTGTTTGAGAGGTAGAGGAGACGGCTTTTTGAATTGGGTATGGATGGAGGCTTAAGAGAGAGACTAAAACTATCCAAAACTGAAAATTGAAGTGTGTTGTGTAATTGTCCAAAGGGGAGCTCGACCCTAGGGGTTTTGAAGACGTATTTTGGCTTTGAAATAATTCAAAAATAACTTAAGACATTATCCACAATTTTAGGGGCATGTTGGTGGTCCAAAGATGATTCAGCCAACATGCATGTGAGTAGCACATGACTCTTCAAAATATCTTCTCCAATTGAGCTTGTGGGCTTGGACTTGAAGTCCTGGGCCTTAACACCTTCCGGCAAGGATTCTCCGGAATTGACCGTTGATCGGCCAGAGTTGACCTTTGACCGATTGGAGTTGACTTTGACCGACGGTTGACTTTTCATCCTTTTCTCGATTTTGCTCATTCTTCTCCAAATGCTTAGGAAACTTATTTGGCTTCTTGAAAAAGTGATCAATCTCCATCTTTTAGCTTGTTTCCTCGCAAACTCTCCATTTCCTAGCATAACAAGGAAACATATTAAAAACGATGCTTTATTCCAAGAATGCAAGCTTTAAGCATAAGGTTAGGTACATAATTGGAACACAATTATGATTTTAACAAAATACCTCACACTTAAACATTGTTTGTCCTCAAGTAAATTAGGAAGAAAAGAATTAAGCTAAGCTAGACTCGAAGCATTAAAACATACAAGTATGTAAGTGTTCCAAATAGTAAATTATTTTCCCTCAAAGATTCATGGCTAGATGGATTGAACTACTTTTGAGACACACTTTTAAAACATGAAATCAATTCATATGTAATCAGCCGAAATGAGATATGTTAGGCCAAATGTATCACAATGAGATATATTCAAATTGATATGTTTCCTAACCATCAAACTCACTAGATATCACTCAATGCACACAAGTGTTTGAGGGTTAGTGTTTGCACTCATAACAATGCCCTTAGCCCTTGATTTAATAATTTATTTTGAAATAAATCTAACAGCTTAAAATATTTGATCTCTTGATAACATATTTTGTCTTACCTTTTATAGATTAATGCCGTTTACTTTTTCAGTTTTCTACTTTATTATGTTATTCAATATGATTGATTTAAGAGAAAATGAAGAAAAAGAAAAACTCAGTTTCAACACTCTCTTTCCTAAAAAACCCACCAGAAGTTTTCTATCCCAAAAAGGTCCATTTTATTTTTAAGTTTGTAACAGACTAGAGTTTTCGTCATATTTACGTTATTTGCCACGCTCTATCTCCCGCGTAGTACATAACTCATGTCATTTTTTTTTCACATATCTCTCTCTCTCTCTCTCTCTCTTCATTTTATCTCTCTTCGTTTGAAAATCGCTGCCGTCGTGTTCCTTCTCGCCATTGTCGTTTTTGCGTCTCGTCGTTAAGTTCGTTATCTCTGTTGTCTTCATAGTCTTCATCGACGTTCTTATTGTTCTTTGTAAGTAGGGAAACCTCTGTTCGAAAGCCCTAGGTTTTTATTTTTCTCTGTTCTAACCAATTTGCGTGATCCTTTTCGTGATTCATATTTATGCTTTCTGTATTTTTGAAATGTTTGTTGTTGTTGTTGGTGACATTTTTCTATGATTTTCAATTTGATTTTCGATAATTTTTCACCTTTTTTCATGATATTTTGTAGAATGTATGTGATGTAGTGTGTTCAAAAGGCTATTTGTTTGTTGTATTAGTTGTTATTGTGTTTGTGATAGAAGTCATTTTTTTAGATATCTTTGAAGTATCTATTTGAGTATCTGTTTGAGTATCTGTCTGTGTATCTGTTGAAGTATTTGTCTTGATATCCTTTCAAATTTTTTGAAATGAATGTTGTTGTTGTTGTTGTTGACGACATTTTTCTAAGGTTTTCAGTTTGATTTTTGGTTGTTGTACTAGTTTGTTGTTGTTGTATGTGTGATATAAGCCTTTTTTCTGGATAGCTTTTAAGTATCTGCCTTGGTATCTATCTGAGTATATGTCTGGGTTTCTGCTGAAGTATTTATTTCTCTTACTAATGGATATCTGTTTTGGATATATGTCTAACTATATGTGTGTTGATCATTTGTAGTTATCTATATTTAATGGGAAAGCATAGTAGAGCACACCAAGATTCAGATAGTGAATCTGAAAAAAGGCGTACTGAGAGATCATCTAGGAAGAGAGTAAAAATGTATGATGAATCATTAGAATCTGATGGCTTGCTTCTTCATCTTCTTATTCTTTTGAGGAGGAGTAGTTTGTTTATAAAAAAAAGAAAGCAAGGGAAGAAGAATGGCTTCCTCTTCATCTGGTCCTGCTGTTTTCGATGATCGTCTTGTGAAGATTATCAGAGAAACTCCTCCTCCTCCTCCTCCTCCTCATCATCATCATCATCATCATCATCATCATCATCATCATCATCATCATCATCATCATCATCATCATCATCAGAAGAAGAAGAAGAAGAAGAAGAACATGACGAGGAAGACTAAGGGTATCAAGAGGCAAGATATGAAGGTCAAGGCTAAGAAGAAAGTTGAGTCTTCTGAATCAACTTCTGATAGTAATTCAAAGAGTAAGAATGATGATGAAGTAGGTGTTAGACAATAGGAGCAAGTAGTGGATAACTTATTTGAGCCGAAAATTGTTCAGGTGGTGGAACGGACTTGGAAGTGTCAGTTCCGGTGTTATTTGCACTATTTTCAGAAGTTCATTGTTAAAAACCGGAATAAAATCAGCGATGATGTGAAGAAGAGGCTGAAGGATACACCCTTCAATGAGATAATTCGTGCATTTGACAATGATATTGATCAACGAGACTACTTGAAATCGGATGATTCTATTGTTGTTATGGTTGACGCATACAGGAAAGAGAATAAGGAGTTTCAGTTCCATCTGATGCGTGTTCACCATATTACTCCTGCTTTTTTGGATCTGTGTTAGGTTTGAGCTGCATTGGAAAACTAATTCCATTGAATGATGAGACTGTGAAGATTTCAGAGTGGCTACGTATGTCATTTGAGGGTGAGACAATCAACAAGACCAATATCAGTTGTATGTTGGAGAAAATAATTGGTGGCAAAGATAGGGTTGACGACTGTGTTTGTCTTTTGGTTTTGCTTCTGTTGGCCTCTGTTTTGCTGCCTAATTCAAAAGGAACTTTGGCTATTGGCTTTGCAAACTGTGTGTCCAGCTTTAAACAAATGAAGGAATATGCTTTGGCAACTGTTGTCTATGACAACCTGCTCAGTGCATTGAATATTTATGCAAAGAACTTTGTTCCAGAAGTAGTCATAAAGAAGGAGGAAGTAAAGAAGCTAAAGAAGGAGAAGGTAGAGAAGAAGAAGGAGAAGGTAGAGAAGATGAAGGAGCAGAAGGTAGAGAATGATGATGATAAGGATGAAAAAAAGTTTGATAGAAGCAATGCGAAGAATATGGGTGGTTGCACCATTATTATTCCGGTAAATTTTTTTGAGTATCTGTCTGTATTTCTGTTTGTGTATCTGTCCCTTACTGTTTCTGAAAGGACCCAATCCCGATTCAGTTACCTAAACCGGAATCAAACCCTTTCGAAAATACGAACCAACAAAAATTTTTCAAAATTTCGGCAGAGTTTCGTTACTAACGTGGAATTACAATAACCTGCACGCGGAAATTAACACTTCGTCCTATGCCACAAAAAGCAAACCGTGGGCACCAATCCCATCCGGATTTCTCAACATCAATATAATCAACAACAGTAAATAAAGTGTACTATGTATATATGTACATCCGTAAAAATCCGCACAACATGTATCAGAATGTATCAGAGCGACCACTAGAGTAAAACATATACAATATGTACATCAGTAGGCGAAACAAGAACCTACTGGAAAACACAGATAACTCTGATCACTAGCCTCCAAACCGCGACGTGAAACACCAAACTTGAACTGCAAACTGGGCACGGAAACCGAAAAGCCCAGGTGAAAGACAATAAACACGTTAGAGTGAGTGGACGAAAATAAATGTCCTTCACCAAGTATATATGTTATAAAAACATATGCGAGTCTGAATAAATATAAATAAATACGCGAGGTAAACTCATACTCCTCCAGCGTACAGAGCATGCAAGTAAAAATCCCACGGGGTCACTCATGGACACACACCGTGCTAGTACAGTCAGAATCACGGGATCCCAGACCCACACGTGATTCTAGCCAGAAATGGCCTCGGATCCGGGGATACGCCCCTCACCGGTCTGGTTGGGGAAACGCCCCTCCAGGCGGCCTACCATCGGGGATCAACCGAGAGGCAAAGTGTATCGATACAACAACGTAACCACGACTGTACTCTGTGTAAACCAAATCATAAACAACTCGATGCAAATGCATGAAACAGCATATAAATGTATATATACTCGTATACGTATATCCGTATAAGTATATCGTATAATCGTAAAACACATGCTCATATATCCGAAATCTCATAGGCATGCTCAAGATCGTAAATCATATAAAAGACTCGCAAACAATCCGTGAAAAGAAATTGTCCACTCACAAGTGAGCAAAAAGCACACACGCACTAATCTCGAGGACCGGCGGAAGATCCCTCGCCAGATGCTCGATCACGATCCCGATCTCGATCTCCTGAATATCCACAAAAACGTAACTGATCAATAACGTGATCCACAATACTGTACTGATGCACGGAAATCAACCATTCCCGGAAATACGAAAAACAGTACAAAATGAATAACGGAAATCCCGAAATTCTCACTCGAAACCTCGACTGAAAATCGACTAACCAAATCAACCCGAAAACCTCCGTACGATAACCAGAGCGTGATTACGAGAAAAATGACACTAATTACATCGAAATCTGAAAAGTTGACTTTTTCCTCGCCGTTGACCGCCGCCGGCGGCGGCGGCGCGCCGTCAACGGTGGAATCACAAGGCGAAAAGCTCCAGATCTGACCATCTCAACCTTGCGAACCTCTTTCCCTTCTATCACTAAGATCAATTCAAACTCTATCCCTTCCAAAATCAAGCAAAACCGAACGGAAACCAAATCGGAATTCCAAATCGGGTTGCATCAAAAACCCCTCCCCAACTCTAATTAACCACATCAATAGACTCAGAGTGATGAGGGGAGTCGATTCCCCCTAGTCTCCCCTTCCAAAACTCGCCGGAACCATATCACCCATCACCGTCGACCACCACCAATCGGTCCTTAATCGAACTCCCTCAAACCTTAATCAATTCTCCTCAAACCACAACCCAACCTACTCGAAATCAAGAGGGGAAGAAAACCTTACCCTTGCCGGAAGCAGAGGTGGCCGGAAAATGGGTCGTCGGACGGTGGTTCCCAAACGGGAACTTTCCCTTTTTGTCCAAAAAGTCAACTTACTAAAAACAGAAAGTCAACAGTGGTCAATGCAATTTCGTGTTTTTACGACTATTTTCCGACTTTTCGATATTTATACTCGTCCCACGGGTCGATCAACGGTCCGAAATGAATATACGATGTGATTCGGATAAGCTCGAAACAATCGGATAAACTCGTCGAAACCCGAAACTTCAAATAATCATAAAATATTCCTCGGTTATCGGAAAAATCTTCCGGAACCGCCCTCGAGCTCGAAGTCACGTACTCTACAACTTCCGTGAAGACACTCAACTCAAATTCTCGACTGAAAACATAGTCGTGAATCGAATCGACAAACCACACAACATCGTAAAACTACGACTATATCCAAATCTCGAGAATCGTGCCAAACACACATCTGATTCTGGTTCGGGTCGTCACAAATCTACCCCCCTTAAAAAAATTTCGACCTCGAAATTTACGTACCTGTCATGTGAACAGATGAGGATACTGCTCCCGCATACGCTGCTCGGTCTCCCAGGTGGCCTCCTCAATCGAATGGTTCTGCCACAAGACCTTCACCAGCGGAATCACACGATGCCTCAACTCCTGCTCACGACGATCGAGAATCTGCACTAGCTCCTCAACATTCGATAAGTCCTCTCTGATCGGCAACTGCTGTGGGGCTAACACATGTGAAGGATCTGAGATGTACTTCCGCAACATCGAAACATGGAAGACATCATGCACACGAGCCATCTCAGCCGGTAACTCAAGTCTATAAGCAACAGCTCCAACCCTCTCCGTAATCTCATACGGACCAATGTACCGCGGTCGCAGCTTGCCACGCTTCCCGAAACGCACAACTCCTCTCCACGGAGATAGTTTCAGAAAGACCCAATCACCAACCTCAAAATCTAAGCTCTTCCTCCTCCGCGTAACTTTTCTGCCGATCCTGGGCGACCTTCAGTCGATCCCGAATAACCTGAATGTCCTCCATCGTGGTTTTCACCAAATCTGGACCAATAAGCCAACGCTCGCCCACCTCACTCCAACACAATGGAGTACGACACTGCTTCCCGTACAGAGCCTCGTACGGTGCCATCTCAATACTGGCCTGATAGCTGTTGTTGTAGGCGAACTCGATCAAGTGCAACTGCTGATCCCAGTTTCCGCGAAACTGCAACACACATGATCTCAACATATCCTCAAGAGTCTGAATAGTCCGCTCGGACTGCCCGTCAGTTTGAGGATGAAAAGCTGTACTAAATCGTAACTTCGTGCCCAAAGCTCGCTGCAACGCCCGCCAAAACTCAGAAGTGAACTGACTATCACGGTCAGAAACAATGGACACAGGCACTCCGTGCAAGCGAACAATCTCGGATAAGTACAACTTGGCCAACCTACCCACTGATACCTTCCCTGGAAGTGCAAGAAAGTGTGCGGATTTCGTCAGTCGGTCAACAATAACCCAAATACCAGTGTTGCCCGCCGAAGTACGCGGCAACTGATAGACGAAATCCATCATGATATGCTCCCACTTCCAAACTGGAATCTCAAGTGGCTGTAGTTTCCCTGCAGGTTTCTGTCTCTCCGCCTTCACCTGCTGACAAATCAAACACCGACTCACGTACGCGGCAATCTCCCGCTTCATGTTGCGCCACCAATAGTACGCTCGAAGTGTACGAAACATCTTCGTACCTCCGGGATGCATCGCATACGCTGAACTATGGGCCTCATCCAGAATCTCCTTCTTCAAGTCCTCGTCTCGGGGCACACATAGCCTGCCTCTGAACAACAACGTACCGTCGTCGCTCAAACGGAACTCTGTAGTCACACCATTCCGAATCATGGTCTTCTTGCTCAGCAAGTAAGGATCTGAATCCTGTGCCTCCCGTACCTGATCAACCAACACTGGTCGAACCTGAAAGCTGGCCAACAAAGCTCCATCATCATCATACCCAAATACAGCACCTGTAGCTCGAAGCTCGGCTAACATCGACACTCTGGCTACGCACATGTGAAACAACGAAACTCCAGATTTCCGGCTAAGTGCATCCGCTACAACGTTGGCCTTCCCTGGATGGTACTCAAACGTGCAATCGTAGTCGTTGATCAACTCCATCCATCGGCGCTGCCTCATATTCAGGTCCGGCTGTGTCCGCAAGTAGGTGAGACTCTTGTGATCAGTGAAAATCTTACACTGAGCACCATACAGATAATGTCTCCAACTCTTCAACGCTAACACAATAGCGGCTAACTCCAAGTCATGCGTCGGATAGTTGACCTCGTGCGGTTTCAACTGTCTAGAACCATATGCCACGACTCTACCATGCTGCATCAGCACACAGCCAAGGCCCAACTTCGACGCATCGCTGTATACAATAAACTCACCACTGTCATCTGGCAATGTCAGAACTGGTGCGGTAGTCAACCTCTCCTTCAGGAGCAAATAACTCTCCTCGCACGCATCAGACCACTCAAACTTGACGCCCTTCTTCGTCAATCTGGTCAGTGGTGTAGCAATCCGGGAGAAATCCTGTACAAACCGTCGATAATAGCCTGCTAACCCCAAGAAACTCCGGATCTCTGGCACAGTAGTGGGTCGACTACAATTCAGTACGGCCTCGATCTTGTCAGGATCAACACTAACTCCCTCGGCCAAAATCACGTGGCCCAGAAACTTCACACTATCCAACCAGAACTCACACTTGCTAAACTTCGCGAACAGCTGATGGTCCCTCAAAGTCCGCAACACCGCTCGCAAGTGCTTCTTGTGCTGGCCCACACTCCTCGAATATATCAAAATATCATCAATGAATACAATCACGAACTTGTCAAGGAATCGTCGAAACACCCGATTCATCAAGTCCATGAAAGCTGCGGGGGCGTTGGTCAACCCAAACGGCATAACTAGAAACTCATAGTGCCCATACCGCGTCCTGAAAGCTGTCCTGGCCACATCTGAATCCCGGATCCTCAACTGGTGATATCCGGATCGAAGGTCAATCTTCGAAAAGACTGCTGCTCCCTTGAGCTGATCGAACAAGTCGTCAATCCGTGGCAACGGATACTTGTTCCTCACTGTAATCTGATTCAGCTTCCGATAGTCGATGCACAAACGCATGGACCCGTCCTTCTTCCGCACAAATAACACTGGAGCACCCCACGGAGAAACACTCGGTCGAATGAATCCCTTCTCTAATAACTCCTGAAGCTGAATCTGCAACTCCCTCAACTCTGCAGGAGCCATCCGGTATGGTGTCTGGGAAATCGGTCCAATACCCGGCAACAACTCAATGGTAAAATCAATCTCCCGCACAGGGGGTATACCAGGTAACTCCACTGGAAACACATCCGGAAACTCAGACACAACCTCAATACTACCAAGATCTGGCACTGCAGCTGTAGTGTCCACAACATGGGCTAAGTACGCAACACAACCCTTCTTCATCAACCGATCCGCCCTCATCGCGGAAATCAAACACGGTAGGGAAGTGTTCTTCTCACCACGAAATAATATCTCAGGCAACCCTGGTCGTCGAAACGCGACCTCCTTCCTGTGGCAATCAAACATAGCCCAGTGTGACTCCAAAAAGTCCATACCCAATATCAGATCAAAATCCACAATATCAAGCAATAACAGATCTGCGGCTAAGCCATGGCCATCAACAAACACCTCACAATCTCGGTAAACCCAACCGATGCTTACAACCTCACCTGACAGATACAACACTCTCCACAACCCCGGAAGTGGAGATGCAGGTACCGTAGCCAATGATGACAATCTAAATGATATGAATGAATGTGTGGCACCTGGATCTAACAATGCAACTACTGGAATACCAAAGACATGTAACGTACCGATAACGACCTCCGGTGATGCTCTGCCCTCACGCATAGTCATAGCATGAACTCTCGCCTGTCCGGCTGGTCGTCCTCGCTGGGGCTGACCCTGCTGTCTACCCTGGCCTGCAGTCTGTGCTGGTCGAGCTCCTGAAGTGGCACCTCGCTCTCCTCCGGAACTCTGAACCGCCTGTCCGTCACCGCCATATAACTGAGGACACTCCCTCGCATAGTGACCCACCTGGCCACAGCGGAAACAAGTGACAGGACCTCGCTGACATGGACCCACATGATGTCGACTGCAGAGACTACACAACGGGTACTCCCTCGGTACAGCAAATGTGCCACCAGTACGCCGAGGATAACTAGAACCGCTAGAACCTGCACTAGCTTGTGAACGCTGTGGTCGATCTCTCCTCCATAACGGTCTCCGTCTCGGTGCACTAACTGGTGAGCGATATGATCCACCGCCAGAGGATGAAGCTGAACCGGAAGTATCAGAACTCTGCCTCTTTGAAGGCCCCTGACTCGGTCCACCTTCCTCGAATCGCCTCGGCTGGTACCTCTGCTGTCTCTCCTGCTCAATATCCTCGCCTCGGAGAGCTGCACTGACAAACTCATCAAAGTTGTTCCTCGGCATCGTAGTCAATGTCGCCTTGATATTCAGATTCAATCCCAACTCAAATCTGCGACACTTGGCTTCCTCTGTAGCCACCATATCCCACGCAAAACGAGACAATCGAGTAAACCGATCCCGATACTCAAGTACAGACAAACTGCCCTGCCTCAAGTTCGTGAACTCCTCGTACTTGCGCTGCTGGGTAGCCTGATTGAAGTACCTCCGCATAAACAAATCACGAAACAATGTCCACGGAGTATCCACAGGAACTCTGTCGGTGCTGACCCACCAAAAGTATGCATCACCCTCAAGTAAACCAATTGCGGCTACTGACATCTGCTCAGGAGTAAACTGCAGACGCTCACAAACACGCTCAATCTAAACCAACCATGCCTCGCATATCTCTGGATCAACTGCATCCGAAAACACAGTAGCACCCGCAGTGCGAGCCTTGACCACAGGGTCAAAACGCTCTTCCAAACGCAGCACTCGCATCAGCAAGTCGCGCGTTCGGCGATCCTCATCAGGATCATCATCCCGATCAACACGGGGACCACGTCGAGGAGGCATCCTACTGATACAAGACAAGCATTAGGTACAAGCAGAAAGAACGTAATCATGAAACCGCAGATATTTGAGGACACACAACACCCGAAGTATTGATGAGTACCGCTGGCCAGTCGGGTCATCACTCCAGTCATGCTGTATCAACTCAAATACCCTAAGCGTCACAACTACAATAGTCTACAGAATCTGACAACCTAATGCTCTGATACCAAGCTGAAAGGACCCAATCCCGATTCAGTTACCTAAACCGGAATCAAACCCTTTCGAAAATACGAACCAACAAAAAATTTTCAAAATTTCGGCAGAGTTTCGTTACTAACGTGGAATTACAATAACCTGCATGCGGAAATTAACACTTCGTCCTATGCCACAAAAAGCAAACCGTGGGCACCAATCCCATCCGGATTTCTCAACATCAATATAATCAACAACAGTAAATAAAGTGTACTATGTATATATGTACATCCGTAAAAATCCGCACAACATGTATCAGAATGTATCAGAGCGACCACTAGAGTAAAACATATACAATATGTACATCAGTAGGCGAAACAAGAACCTACTGGAAAACACAGATAACTCTGATCACTAGCCTCCAAACCGCGACGTGAAACACCAAACCTGAACTGCAAACTGGGCACGGAAACCGAAAAGCCCAGGTGAAAGACAATAAACACGTTAGAGTGAGTGGACGAAAATAAATGTCCTTCACCAAGTATATATGTTATAAAAACATATGCGAGTCTGAATAAATATAAATAAATACGCGAGGTAAACTCATACTCCTCCAGCGTACAGAGCATGCAAGTAAAAATCCCACGGGGTCACTCATGGACACACACCGTGCTAGTACAGTCAGAATCACGGGATCCCAGACCCACACGTGATTCTAGCCAGAAATGGCCTCGGATCCGGGGATACGCCCCTCACCGGTCTGGTTGGGGAAACGCCCCTCCAGGCGGCCTACCATCGGGGATCAACCGAGAGGCAAAGTGTATCGATACAACAACGTAACCACGACTGTACTCTGTGTAAACCAAATCATAAACAACCCGATGCAAATGCATGAAACAGCATATAAATGTATATATACTCGTATACGTATATCCGTATAAGTATATCGTATAATCGTAAAACACATGCTCATATATCCGAAATCTCATAGGCATGCTCAAGATCGTAAATCATATAAAAGACTCGCAAACAATCCGTGAAAAGAAATTGTCCACTCACAAGTGAGCAAAAAGCACACACGCACTAATCTCGAGGACCGGCGGAAGATCCCTCGCCAGATGCTCGATCACGATCCCGATCTCGATCTCCTGAATATCCACAAAAACGTAACTGATCAATAACGTGATCCACAATACTGTACTGATGCACGGAAATCAACCATTCCCGGAAATACGAAAAACAGTACAAAATGAATAACGGAAATCCCGAAATTCTCACTCGAAACCTCGACTGAAAATCGACTAACCAAATCAACCCGAAAACCTCCGTACGATAACCAGAGCGTGATTACGAGAAAAATGACACTAATTACATCGAAATCTGAAAAGTTGACTTTTTCCTCGCCGTTGACCGCCGCCGCCGGCGGCGGCGCGCCGTCAACGGTGGAATCACAAGGCGAAAAGCTCCAGATCTGACCATCTCAACCTTGTGAACCTCTTTCCCTTCTATCACTAAGATCAATTCAAACTCTATCCCTTCCAAAATCAAGCAAAACCGAACGGAAACCAAATCGGAATTCCAAATCGGGTTGCATCAAAAACCCCTCCCCAACTCCAATTAACCACATCAATAGACTCAGAGTGATGAGGGGAGTCGATTCCCTCTAGTCTCCCCTTCCAAAACTCGCTGGAACCATATCACCCATCACCGTCGACCACCACCAATCGGTCCTTAATCGAACTCCCTCAAACCTTAATCAATTCTCCTCAAACCACAACCCAACCTACTCGAAATCAAGAGGGGAAGAAAACCTTACCCTTGCCGGAAGCAGAGGTGGCCGGAAAATGGGTCGTCGGACGGTGGTTCCCAAACGGGAAACTTTCCCTTTTTGTCCAAAAAGTCAGCTTACTAAAAACAGAAAGTCAACAGTGGTCAATGCAATTTCGTGTTTTTACGACTATTTTCCGACTTTTCGATATTTATACTCATCCCACGGGTCGATCAACGGTCCGAAATGAATATACGATGTGATTCGGATAAGCTCGAAACAATCGGATAAACTCGTCGAAACCCGAAACTTCAAATAATCATAAAATATTCCTCGGTTATCGGAAAAATCTTCCGGAACCGCCCTCGAGCTCGAAATCACGTACTCTACAACTTCCGTGAAGACACTCAACTCAAATTCTCGACTGAAAACATAGTCGCGAATCGAATCGACAAACCACACAACATCTGATTCTGGTTCGGGTCATCACAGTTTCATTATTGTTTTTGTATCAGTTTTATCTTTCTTCAATCCTTGACATTGTCAAACTAAGAGTTAGCAAGGAGGAATCAAAGGTTAGCATGGTCAAGTACAGCCTCGGTGATATTATGGATCATTTCTGAAATATCAGAAGCTTTGATGCTGAGGGTGAGTATCTAACTATTATTGTTGTTGTGGGTTAATAGAGGCCTTCTAGATAGCTATATTCTAGTTATGTCTAAATAGTTGTCTTTTGGATATCTGTCTTAATAGCTGTCTAGGTATCTGTCTAAATAAAAGTCTGGATCTCTTTTTCACAGGCCAATTATTTTTTGCATTCGCGGACCAAGAAAATTAAAGTTGATGGTGATATAGTTCCTATCTTGAAAAGTATCAATGAAATGAACCAGGATGACTATGCCAAATTTGAAGCTGAGTTGAGTGTCAAGCAAGATGAGTTGAAAGATAGAGAAGAATATGTTCAGAAGTTGTAAGAAATTATCATTCAGAAGGATGACCAGATCGTAAAAAAGGATTCTCAATATGAGGAATTGCATAAAGCCAATTTAGTCCTTGGGCAGGTACTTGGTGTTTTGAAAAAATATTTGAAGTCTTTGAAGCAAGAAAATGCAGACTTGAAAGCAAAGTAATCTGCTTCCAAACATCATCAAATTGTTGAGCTGCAAATGGAGGTTGATAGTCAAAAGAAGTAGAAGGAATATATTCAAATGAGAATGGATGTTTTGGACCAGGAGAATGAGTCTCTTAGGAATCAATTATTAGCTAATGTAGATTCTACGGATGTGATGACATTATTGATGGCAGAGAATGTGGATGCCCAAAACAAACTACTAGATGTGAAGTGTCAACTTGCTTCAACTGTCAAAGAGAAAAGTATGTTGGAGAAAAGATTAAGCGAGATGAATGATATTGCTGGAGTTATTGCTAGAGAGATTTCGTTGTTGAAGAGGGAACTCAAGGAAGCACAACTTCAACTTGCTGCTCAAGGGAAGATACAAATTTCTTCTGAACAAAGTAGTAAGTTGCAGAAGCAAGTTGAAGATGGTGCTAAAGCACTTAAATCGTCTCAAGCAGCGAATAAGGAGCTTTAGAGGAGATTGAATGCTTTGCAAAGTCAAAAGGAGGACCTGGAGAAACAAAAGAAAGAAGTTGAAGATGTAAAGCAGAAACTTGAGCTCATCAATCAGCAGCTTCTTAAAGACGATAAGAAGATGAAGAATGTTGCTGCAATTACAAAAGAACTAGCTGGTAGTGATTCTGACATTTGAAAACAATAGATCTCGGTCATTTCATTTTGTAAAATTCGCCTAATCTTAAGGAACATGACACTAGCCCTTACTTTTTTGTGTGGTGATTTTACTTTGTATTTTCTTTTTGGGTCTGTATTGTATCTGTCTGAGTATTTGTCTTTGTATTTGTGTCTACATCAGCTATCTATCTGTGTATCTATCTGAGTACCTATCTGGGTATCTGTCTATATATCTATATTTTTGCTCTGAACATGTAGTGTATCTGTCTTTTGTAACTTTTCTATTTTTATTGAATGTTTTTTTTTTGTATCTCTGTTAGGGAAATTGTCTGAGACGAATAAGAGTTCCCAAGGAGACTTTGCACCATCTTTCAATATAGGGATTACCCCTACTCTCAGTCAAGTGGCATTGTCTGTTCCTACGTTTGTGTCTCTAAAGGTAGTGGAAAGCCTGGTGACTCCTCCTCATCCTCCTCCTGTTGGTGTTTCACCTCCTCTGTCAGTCCACACGGATTTGATTTGCAAGCCACTTCCTGGGGTTGGTGAGAGACTCAACAGAGAAAATAGTTACCTATACTCGTATGTTAAGAGTTTAAAGGATAAGTCTAGGAAACCCTTGAAGAGTGACGAGATCTACTGGTGGATTAATGTTAAGGCAAAGCCCCAAACTAGAAGAAGGAACAAAAATATTGACGTGATGGAGGTAGTGCCTGGTGGAAAGTTTGACATTATCGATGTATCTTCACCCTTGGTAGTGAAATCGTTCAACAAGAACAGGGGCAAGCGGGGAAGAATCCGTGTGAGTTTGAGTGATAAGGAAAAGTTGGCTGTACAGTCTTTGTAGAGAAAGCATAATCAAAATCACATCAAGATCAGCTTCCAGAAAAATGTGTTTATCTTCTGGTGTGATACAGTATCTATATGTCAAGATTGAGTTATCGAGTGATTTAAATCGTTGACGGACAATATCCACTATGTCAGTAAATGTGATATCGACACTTAAAATATCCATCACCCCTTCTCGTCCGTGAATATATTTCATAATGATTGGAGATGGTGTTATTGCCATTGAATATACTGTAGATAAAATATTAAAAAGTTGTTAAAGAGTTGAAGAAACGTATGTAAATGTTTTGGTTAACTAACATAATAAATAGAGAAACAGATACTCAGACATATACTCTAACAGATACTTAGACCAATACACTAACAGATACTCAGATAGATACTTAGACACATCTTTAGAACCAAAATCATATCCAGACCTAATTAAGTAGATTTTGATCTCGCAATGTTTATAGTTTGAGGAGAAAAGTAATCAATACTATCATGAAATCGATTAATTCAACTACGAACTGAAACAGTTTCGTGCAAAACATAGTGAAATTGGATATACAACAGAGCTTAATATATTAAATCATCAATAGCGAGCGAGAGAGAGAGAGAGAGAGAGAGAGAGAGAGAGCGCGCGTTGAAACTTACAGCGCTTGAAATTTTCAATTTCGTACAACATATAGATCGAACAGAGTTTTTGTTCCAGTGAGACTGTGATCGTGATCGCAAGAGAGAGATAGATAGAGAGAGCAAAGGACATTGCTGGAGAGAGAGAGAGAGAGAGAGAGAGAGAGAAATAGAGAGAGATTCGGAAAAAATTGAGGTCAAAATTTTTTTTAAGGGGGGTAAATTTGTGACGACCCGGAACAGAATCAGTAGTGTAATCGGCTTAATCCACGAGGTTGCGCGTAATCGCAGTTTTCCGTAAATTGATTGAATTTCCGGTTTTGAACACGACTTAATTATTGGCCGAGAATTTGAGTTGAGTCTCTTGTCGAGAGTTGTTGTACGCGTCATTACAAGTTCGTGGGCGGTTCCAGATTATTATTTCGACGACCGAGGAATATAATATAAATATTTGAAATTTCAGAATATCGTCGAGTTTATCCGTTCGTATTCGAGTTATCTGAATCGTGATTGTGATCCGTTTTGGACCGTTGATCGACCCGAACCGAAATTGGAATAGTTATCAACCTGATTTGCGAGTTTCGCGATTAGTCGCAATTTTTATGTAATTGATTAATATGGCGGTTTCGTTAACGACTAAATTTTCGGGCAAGAATTTAATTTGGGATTCTTCACGAAAGTTGTAGAGAATTGAATTTCGAGCTCGTGGGAACTTCCGGAGGATTATTCCGAGTTATGAGGAATAAGTTGTGAATATTTTCGGCCGTCGGATATTGTCATATTTATCCGTTTGGCATTCGATACGTGTACATTATAAATACGGGCGAATACGTGACGAATTGGGAAACTTTCCATTTTGGGGAATCTGGCCCGTTCACCAGTTTGACCCGTGGGTCAAAACTGACCCATTCCAGGCCGAGTTTTGTTTGCCTTCGTTGAGCTCAATTCTGGCCTCTTTTGGCCGTGGTGTCTTCATTAAAGTTGTTGGGCTTGAGGTCCTATTTCTTTTGATAGGTCATTCGTTCAATTTGGTTGCCGGATGAAGAAGTTATGGCTTGTCAAAGTTTAGAAATTTTGGGTGGTATTCCGGCGAGTTTTGGCGACGTTGGTAGCGGCGGAGGCGGCCGAGATGGAGCTCGGGGTTTGAGGGGTTTTGTTAACCTTGGAGAGAGGAAGCTTTTAGAAGTGGTTTCAAGTCTTGTCGTGGCTGGAGGAGGGAGATCGGAGAAGTTGAAATTTCGGCAAGGGTTTGCACCTTTGAGGTGAGTTTTGGACATTTTCCGGTCAAAATTGGCCTTAACTTTGAACTGGAAAGTTGTTGGAAATGTCAAGATCTTCAAATCCATGTGTAGGTTGCATTTTTCTGGGCCGATGTGGTTTTCCGGCGGCCGACGGCAGCGGCGATGGCAACTTTTCGTCCGACGTGTTTTTCGACTAGTTGTTTGTCGTTTCACTTGGAATCGCGCACCGATCGCAGTGGTGAGGTTTATTTTTCGAATTGAGCATCGAAAATTATAGCGAGGTTTTATGGTGTGATTATCGGATTTTTGACGATTTTGTCAATATTGAATTATATATTTCCGGGAACGGTTGTTTCTCGTGATGTGATTCGAGGTTTTTAGTTATGATTTTGAGCAGTGGATTTTATGATTATCCAGGGGATCGTGACCGATCGTTTGGCGAGGAATTTTCTGCCGGATCACTGGATTAACGCGTATTGCGTTATGCTCATCTGTGAGTGGACTTTTCTATTTTCACTGTCGTTGCGAGTTCGTGATTTTTTGTGATTTTTCGTATTTATTTATATACGATATTGAGATTATTTATTAATTTTGGAGGCATTATTTTATATTTTATGGTGATGGCATTACATGCATCGATGCTTCAGCTACTCGGTTGATCACCGGTAGTCTAACTAGAGTTGAGAGATTCCTCTGGACCAGAGTTGAGAGATTCATCTGGGCAGGGTTGAGAGATTCCCCTGTTATGCTGCTGGGGTTGAGAGATTCTTCTAGCCTATCACCGTCGGGCTTGAGAGATTTGCCAGACCGTCGGGCTTGAGAAATTTGCCTGGCACCTCCATATATTTTCCGAACTCGCTATACTTTACATTGTTTTTTGTATATGAAATTGGTGAAATGCATATGTTTATTTTCATCCACTCACTCTAATGTTTTTATTTGCCTTTCCCCTGGGCTTTTCGGTTTCCGTGCCCAGTTTGCAGTTCTAATTCTGGTGTCGCACGTCGCGGTCGAAGGCTTAGTATTCGAGCGATATTTCTTTTTTGGTAGGTTTTTAGTTTGGCCTACTATTTGTATATATATACTAGAAGTCGCTCTGAGCATTCTGATGTTATATTTTTATACGATTTTTCTCCGGATTTCTGTAAAGTATAGTTTTATTTATTACCTTACATTACTGTTGTGATATTGAGAAATCCGGATGGGATTGGTGCTCACGGTTTGATTTTTGTGGCATATGATGACGTGTATTTTCCGGGTGCAGGTTAATGGCAATTCCGAGTTAGAAGCGTTACTCTGCCAAAATTTTATGGTTTTTGTTGGTTGTGTTTTCAGAAGGTTAATGGCATGTGTTTTCAGAAGGGGTTTGATTCCGGTTTAGGAAACTAAATCGGGGTTGGGTCCTTTCAGCTTGGTATCAGAGCATTAGGTTTTAGGTTATGTAGACTTCTGTAGTCATGTTTACTAAGGATATTTGAGAATGTACAGCATGACTGGAGTGATGACCCGACCGGCCGGCGGATACTCATCAATGCTCTGGGTGTACGTTGTATGCTTTCAAATGTCTGAAGTTCCATGATTATGTCTTGTTTGTTGTGAACAATGTTTTATTCATTAGGATACCTCCTTGACATGCTTTCCGTGTCGGTACGGTTGTGGATCCTATTGAAGATCAGTCGACGCGCGACTTGGCAGTGAGTTATGAGTTTGGATGAGCATTCTTGATTCAGAGATATATGTGGCATGGTTTGCCCAGTTGTGCGTGTATGGGCGTCTACATGTTGCCTCAGAGTAGAGAATTGTGGCAGGTGATGGTGTGCCTGAGTCAGATCATTATATTTGGTGGGTTGGTATTGTGTGAGTTCCTGTTGCGACTTCATGGCCTATATTCAGAGTGTTGTTTATACGGTAATGGTTCAATCAGGCTACCTAACAGCGGAATATGGAGTGTTTACCAACCTGAGGCAGGGATGTATCGTTCACATGTTTATTCTAGTTTGTACATGTTATGTGGCTTCAGAGGAAGCAATGCACGAGGTTCGAGATGGGTTTGAGTCTGAGCATCAGAGGGATTTTGACTGTTATTCCTCGAGACAATCGTGATGAGTTTGATGTGCTGCACTCAGAGGCGAGGATATTGAGAAGGAAAGGCTTACGCAGTTTTCGACATGTCGTTTTGAGGAAGGTGAACTTAGTCGAGATATTTTGATGCGGTTGAGTTCAGGCACCTCGGAATCAGTGACTTCATCAGGCTGTGGCCTTTTCGATTATGTTGAGGGTCATCTGAACATGGCAGAAGATCCGTTTGGTGGAAAAGAAGATCACAGAGTAGTGGACTTGTTCCTGTGGCATGAGTCAGGGTGGTCGTTGGTGATCCTTTTACACAGCAGGCATCGCTGTGATTTGTATTCGAGGAGTACTCTCTGATGCTATCTTGGTGACCAGGAGGGTCACGCTACGAGGGAACGTCCTCAATCAGCTGTTTTTAGTGGTTCGGTAGCTCAGAGTTCAGGAGGAGATCATGAAGCTATTTCTAGAGTTTGACCAATGCAGCCTTCTACATGAGTCAATCAGCAAAGTCGTAATCGACGTGGACGGTTTGTTGGACATGCCAGAGTTCGTGCCACGACCCTGTGTGAAGATAGAGTTTCTCTGAGGTTACCGTTGCTTGACATACATGGCTATAGTGCCTACATCTCCACTTCTGGGGTTATGGAGAGTGTTGTGTCTGTCCGGAGGGACTGTGAGATCTTTGTTGGAGGTTATGGGTTAGCCGCGAATCTGTTATTGCTGGATATCGTCGATTTTGATGCGATTTTGGGTATAGACTTCTTGACGACACATTGGGTGATGTTCGATGGTCACAAGAAGGAGGTTGTGTTTCGACAACCAGGGTTCCCCGAGATATTGTTTCGCGGTGAGAAGAATACTTCATTGCCATCCGTGATTTCAGCGATGAAGGCCGAGCGGATGATGGAAAAAGGGTTGTGTAACATACTTAGTTCATGTTGTGGATACTACGGCTGTTGTGCCAGACTTTGGTGATATTGTGGTGGTTCCCGAGTTTCCAGATGTGTTTCCGGAGGGGTTACCGGGTATTCCTCCGGTTCGGGAGATCGATTTCACCTTTGAGCTATTATCGGGCGCTGGACCCATATCACATGCACCTAATCGTATGGCGCCAGCGGAGTTGAAAGAGCTACAGATTCAACTTCGAGAGTTGCTAGAAGAGATTTCATACAACCCAGTGTATCACCAATGGGTGCTCTTGTATTATTTGTGTGGAAGAAGGATGGGTCGATGAGGTTGTGCATTGACTACAGGAAACTGAAAAATAGGCTTCAAAGAAGAGCAAGTATCCTCCACTTCGGATTGACGACTTGTTTGATCAGCTCAATGGAGCTTCAGTCTTTTCGAAGATTGATCTCAGATCCGGATGCCATCAGTTGAGGATCAGAGAGTCAGATGTGGCCAGGACAACTTTCGGATCACGGTGCGGGCGTTACGAGTTCTTGGTCATGCCGTTTGGGTTGACCAATGCCCCGCAGCTTTTATAGACTTGATGAACCAGGTGTTCAGACGATTTCTGGACAAGATTGTGATCGTGTTCATCGACAACATCCGGATTTACTCCAGCAGTGTGGGCCAGCACAAGAAGTATTTGCGAGCGGTTTTGGGGACTTTGCGAGATAGTCAGCTATTTGCGAAGTTCAGCAAGTGTGAGTTTTGGTTGATTAGCATGAAGTTTTTGGGCCACGTGATATCAGCTGAGGGAGTCAGCGTGGATCCTGACCAGATAGAGGCCGTGTTGAATTGGTGTAGACCTACCATTGCACCAGAAATCAGGAGTTTCTTGGGTTTGGCAGGTTACTATCGGCGCTATGTGCATAATTTTTCTCGGATTGCCACTCCACTTACCAGATTGACGAAGAAGATCGTCAAGTTCGAGTGGTCCGATACGTGTGAGGAGAATTACTTACCCCTGAAGGAAAGTTGGCCATTGCACTGGTTTTGACTTTACCTGATGACCGTGGCGAGTTCGTGGTTTATAGCGATGCATCGAGAATTGGGACTTGGTTATGCTTTGATGCAGCGTAGCAGAGCGGTGGCTCATGGTTTCAAGCAGTGGAAACTTTATGAAGTTACGTATCCTATGTATGATTTGGGAGTTGCTGTCTTTATGTTAGCATCGGAGAGTTGGAGACACTACTGTTGTGGCGTGCAGCACAGTGTAGGATGTACACTGATCACTTGAGTTTCATCTACTTGCATATTCAGCCAGATTCGAGCTTGAGGCAATATAGATGGATGGGGTCGATTAACAACTATAGCTGCACATTTGAGTTTATCCGAGAAAGGCAAGTGGTTGTACTTTGACTATTTTTCTGGGATGTTGTTGCTGATGCATTCAATCAGAAATCGGGAGCTTCATTGTTTCATGTGTGCGTGTCTTGAGTTTCCATGTTAACCAACTTGCGAGCTACGGGAGCTGAGTTAGAGTGTGATGATGATGAAGCTCATTGTTTTACGTGCGTTATGCACTAGTACAAAGATGTATCAGATACTTCGAGTTTACTACTCGTGACGCAACATGAAGAGGAATATAGCAGTTTGTGTGTGCAGATGCCACATTTGTCAGCATGTGAGGGCAGAGTGGCAGAGACTTGCAGGGAAGTTACAGCCATTGGAGATTTCTGATTAGATGTTGGAGCTTGTCACTGTGGATTTTATGTATCAGTTCTTTTCCTTGTACTTTCGGAAAAGATTTCAGTGGGCAGGCTGGCATAGCTGTATTTGGCAGAGGTTGTCCATTCTCATGGTATGCTTGTGTCCCAGATTGCTGATCGAGATAATCAGTTATAATAGAGTGTTGGTAAGCATTGCAGTGAGCATTGGAGACCGGATTACAGTTTAGTACAGTTTCTTATCCTCAGATTGGTGGGCGATCTTTGAGGACTATTCGGTCTTTGGAGGGCATGTTGTGGTCCTATGTATTGCAGTTCCGAAGGATTTGAGACCCGCAGTTTCATTTCTTCAAGATTGACCTTCGGATTAACATGGACAGGTTGATAATTGCTTGAGTTCGACGTTAGAGTTATGTTGATGTGAGCAGGTTGAGTTATGAATTTGCCATGTTATTTTGGTCCGTATGTGATCATGGGGCGAATTTGTGTTGTGCCGTATAGTTTGGCATTGCCTATAGCGTTGGCCTTTGTGTGTGTTGTATTCCGTGTGGTGGAATTACATTTCAGATTTGTTGCGTGTTTTGTACCCTATCAGTTCCTTATACAGGAAGACTTGGCATTTGTGGAGGAGCCAATTCAGATTCGGGATTTGAGGGTACAGAGATATTTTCCATTAACAGAGTCGTTCAGTTGAGGTTGCCACTTGGGAGTTGAACTGTATGCAGAGGCAGTATTCCTACTTTTCAGTTGGCAGACTTGGAAATTTCGAGGTCAAAATTTTTTTTAAGGGGGGTAGATTGGTGACGACCCGGAACAGAATCAGTAGTGTAATCGGCTTAATCCACGAGCTTGCGCGTAATCGCAGTTTTTCGTAAAATAATTGAATTGCCAGTTTTGATCACGACTTAATTATTGGCCAAGAATTTGAGTTGAGTCTCTTCTCGAGAGTTGTTGTACGCGTGATTTCAAGTTCGTGGGCAGTTCCGGATTATTATTTCGACGACCGAGGAATATAATATGAATATTTGAAATTTTGGAATATCGTCGAGTTTATCCGTTCGTATTCGAGTTCTCCGAATCATGATTGTGATCCGTTTTGGACCGTTGATCGACCCGAACCGAAATTGGAATGGTTATCGACTTGATTTGCGAGTTTCGCGATTAGTCGCAATTTTTACGTAATTGATTAATATGGCGGCTTCGTTAACAACTAAATTTTCGGGCAAGAATTTGATTTGGGATTCTTCACAAAAGTTGTAGAGAATTGAATTTCGAGCTCGTGCAAACTTCTGGAGGATTATTCCGAATTACGAGGAATAAGTTGTGAATATTTTTGGCCGTCGGATATTATCGTATTTATCCGTTTGGGATTCGATACGTGTACGGTATAAATACGGGCAAATACGTGACGAATTGGGAAACTTTCCATTTTGGGGAATCTGGCCCGTTGACCAGTTTGACCCGTGGGTCAAAACTGACCCATTCCAGACCGAATTTTGTTTGCGTTCGTTGAGCTCGATTCCGGCCTCTTTTGGCGGTGGTATCTTCATGAAAGTTGTTAGGCTTGAGCTTCTCTTTCTTTTGATAGGTCATTCGTTCAATTTGGTTGCCGGATGAAGAAGTTATGGCTTGTCAAAGTTTGGGTGGTATTCCGGCGAGTTTTTGCGACATTGGTGGCGGCGGAAGAGGCCGAGATGCAGCTCGGGGTTTGAGAGGTTTTGATAGCCTTGGAGACAGGAAGCTCTTAGAAGTGGTTTCAAGTCTTGTCGTGGCCGGAGGAGGGAGATCGGAGAAGTTGAAATTCCGGCGAGGGTTTGCACTTTTGAGGTGAGTTTTGGACCTTTTTCGGTCAAAATTGGCCTTAACTTTGAACTGGAAAGTTGTTGGAAATGTCGAGATCTTCAAATTCATGTATAGGTTGCATTTTTCTGGGCCGATGTGGTTTTCCGGCGGCCGGCAGCGGCACTGCCGTGAGTGGCAGCGACTTTTCGTCCGACGTGTTTTTCGACGAGTTGTATGTCGTTTCGCTCGGAATCGTGCACCGATCGCAGTGTTGAGGTTTATTTTTCGAATTGAGCATTGAAAATTATAGCAAACTTTTATGGTGTGATTATCGATTTTGACGATTTCGTCGATATTGAATTATATGTTTCCCGGAACGGTTGTTTCTCGTGATGTGATTCGAGGTTTTGAGTTATGATTTTGAGCTGTGGATTTTATGATTATCCAGGGGATCGTGACCGATCGTTTGGCGAGGAATTTTCCGCCGGATCGCTGGATTAACGCGTATTGCGTTATGCTCATCTGTGAGTGGACTTTTCTATTTTCACTATCGTTGCGAGTTCGTGATTTTTCGTATTTATTTATATACGATATTGAGATTATTTATTACTTTTGGAGGCATTATTTTATATTTTATGGTGATGGCATTACTTGCATCGATGCTCCGGCTACTCGACTGATCACCGGTAGTCTGACCAGAGTTGAGAGATTCCTCTGGGCAGGGTTGAGAGATTCCCCTGTTATGCCGCTGGGGTTGAGAGATTCCCCTAGCCTATCACCGTCGGGTTTGAGAGATTTGCCTGACCGTCGAGCTTGAGAAATTCGCCTGGCACATCCATATATTTTCCGAACTCGCTATACTTTACATTATTTATTGTATATGAAATTGGTGAAAGGCATATGTTTATTTTCGTCCACTCATTCTAATGTTTTTATTTGCCTTTCCCCTGGGCTTTTCGGTTTCCGTGCCCAGTTTGCAGTTCGAATTCTGGTGTCGCACGTCGCGGTCGAAGGCTTAGTATTCGAGCGATATTTCTTTTTTGGTAGGTTTTTAGTTTGGCCTACGATTTGTATATATATACTAGAAGTCGCTCTGAGCATTCTGGTGTTATATTTTTATACGATTTTTCTCCGGATTTCTGTAAAGTATAGTTTTATTTATTACCTTACATTACTGTTGTGATATTGAGAAATCCGGATGGGATTGGTGCCCACAATTTGATTTTTGTGGCATAGGATGAAGTGTATTTTCCGGGTGCAGGTTAATGGCAATTCTGCGTTAGTAGCGTTACTCTGCCGAAATTTTTATGGTTTTTGTTGGTTCGTGTTTTCAGAAGGGGTTTGATTCCGGTTTAGGAAACTAAATCGGGGTTGGGTCCTTTCATTACAGTAGTAAATTGTTTAATTTTAATCAAGAATATATAAGTACTTCTCTATAAATAATTTTACAATACAATCTAAATAATCGATGTATAAGTGATAATCATGATTCATTTTGTAGTAATTACTTCACTTATATACTAAATGATAATTAACTTTACCTCTTCTTTTTTTAAAAAAAAAATCAACTTTACTTATGAGACCACAAAAGTGTTATAAACATGATAAAAACTATATTTTTATTTCAAATGAGATTATTACTTTTCTCACCTCAGCATTTGTCCAAAAAGCCTCATCCGCATTCCTTGTTTTTCGTGAGATGCTAGTAATTCATTGAAATCGCCTACAACAAACCATTATGTGGTGACAGTAGCCCCAATACAGCGGAGAAATTCCCATGAATGATGACGAAGATGACATTTTGGATCACCATAGAAGCCTGTAAATCTACATAATCTCCCATTTTCATCAAACAACATGCCATCAATATGACCCAAAGAAGAAGTGAAAACATGAAAATTCCAATTCAAGCTCCACATTAGAACAATCCACCACCTCCAGTAGGAGAGCGACTAACAACTTCAAAATTTAAATTCAAAGAAAAAGCTGCAAACTCCATTTGACTAATATCTAACATGGTTTCCATTAAACAAATTACATCAGGATTATGCTCTCGAATTAAACGATCAAGAGCTCAACGTGCTCGTGATCTTTGAAGACCACAAATATTGTTGGGTTTTGGTTTGTTTTATCTTTTGGTTAATAATGTCCTAGAGTTTAGGGGGTGTTTAGATATGACATAGTCTCTAGGGATCAGTTGCATTTGAATTTCTTGTTGTTTTCAGTATGTACGTGGCTGTGTGTAGCCTAAATGTGGACTTGTTTTCAGCTCAGTTTGTTTAGGTCTTTGGCTATATAAGAGCCCAACTAGTTCAATAATTCGTAAGCAGTTGCAATCCAAATTGTGTAGTCTTTGTATTCAGAGTTCTATTCCTTTCAATCTAGTATCAGAGCCCCCACTGGGCCTGAGAAACGAGAGAGAAAAGCAGTAGCTTCAAGAGAGAAACAACGAGAGATGAGTGAAGAGAAGGGATTAACTAAGATTCCTCAATTCAGTGGTCATTACGATCACTGGAGCAAGCTCATGGAGAATATGCTCCGAGCAAAAGGCTTGTGGAGTTTGGTGGAAAACGGCTTCGAGGAGCCAAGGGCGGGGACCTTGTTAACAGAGACGCAGCGGACACAACTTGAGGATGCTAGGACTAAAGATCATCAGGTCAAGCATTACCTTTATCAAGCCATCGACAGGAACGTCTTCGAGCAAATATTGGATCATCGTTCCACCAAAATTGTTTGGGATTCTATTAAACGAAAGTTTGGTGGGAATGAGATGGTGAAGAGGTCTCATCTTCATACACTTAGAAGAGAGTTCGAGATACTGGAGATGAGGAATGAAGAAACCATTACAGAGTACTTTGCAAGAGTGACGGCTGTCTCTAACAAGATGAGAAGCAATGGTGAAGATTTGTCAGATGAGAAGATCGTCGAGAAGATCTTGAGAACCTTGGTAGACAAGTTTATCCCTGTTGTAGTTTCAATTAAAGTAGAAAAGGATATTTCGACCTTGGCAAAGCAACAGTGGAGTGTTATAAGTGTCACAACCTTGGCCATTTCCAGTATGAGTGTCCGCAATGGAACAAGGAGGCAAACTATGCTGAGTTGGATGAAGAAGATGATATGTTGTTGATGTCTTATGTGGAGCTGCACAAAGCTACAGGGTATGATGCTTGGTTCTTGGATTCTGGTTGCTCAAATCACATGTGCAACGACAAAGGTATGTTTTCGAGTCTGGATGAGAGTTTTAAACATTCAGTAAAGCTTGGAAATAACTCTAGGATGAGTGTTGGTGGAAAAGGTGATGTCAAGCTTGTTTTCAATGGTCTTACTTACACCATTGGAGAAGTATATTTTGTTCCTGATTTGAGGAATAATTTGTTGAGTATTGGTCAGTTACAAGAGAAGGGCTTGAAGATTTTGATTGAAAATAGCATCTGTAGCATTTATCATCCATAAAGGGGCCTGATTGCTCAGAGCAAAATGAGTGTGAATCGTATGTTTGTTTTGGTCTTAGAAACTCATGGTTCTGATGCTCAGCCTGAAGAATGTATGCACACAAGCTCTCCTCCTGATTTAACTCACTTATGGCACCAGAGATATGGGCACTTGAGTCACAAGGGTCTAAGAACCTTGCAATTTAAGAAGATGGTTCGTGGTTTGCGACAATTTGCAAGTTTGACAACTAAATGCACATATTGTTTGAATGGGAAGCAACATAGAAGTGTCATGCCAAAACAAAGCACTTGGAGAGCAAGTCAAGTCCTAGAATTGGTGCATGCAGACATTTGTGGACCAATATCTCCCACATCCAACGGTGATAAGAGGTATGTTTTGTGCTTCATTGATGACTTTAGTCGTAAGGGATGGGCATATCTCTTATGTGAGAAATCAGAGGCATTGTACCACTTTAAGAACTTCAAGCAGATGGTAGAGAATGAAGCTAAAGTTTTCATCAAGTGTCTACGAACAGATAGAGGAGGTGAGTTTACTTCTCACGAGTTCAACAATTTTTGTAAAGAGCAAGGCATTAAGAGGCAGCTAACTACAACATACACGCCACAACAAAATGGAGTAGCAGAGAGAAGGAATCGAACTATGATGAACATGGTTCGATCGATGTTGTCAACCAAGAAAGTTCCTACAACCTTTTGGCCTGAAGCTGTATTATGGACTTTCTACGTCTTAAATCGGTGCCCTACCTTAGTAATCAAAGATGTCACACCACAAGAGGCATGGAGCGGAATAAAGCCTTCTGTGGATCATTTCAGAATCTGGGGATGTCTTGCTCATGTGCATATACTGAAGACAAAGAGAGGTAAACTAGATAACAGAAGCTTTCCATGTATTCTTTTGGGTGTGAGTGAGGAGTCTAAGGGGTATAAGTTGTTCGATCCTGTTACAAAAAGGGTAGTAGTTAGCAAAGATGTAGTGTTTGAAGAAGATAAGATGGTGAGCTGGGGTGATATGTATAAGGAGCAAATTTCAGAAGAGTTCAAATGTAATGATGATGATGAAGAGTTTGAGGGTCCTGAAGTTTTTGAGGGTTCTAAAAATAGAGTAGAAGGAGAGAATGATGTAGAGAGAGGTGATGGGGCTGTAGGTGAAGGAGACGAAAGTGGGAACAGGGAAACACAAATTAGTGGTGAGTTAAGAAGATCAGAGGTGAGATATTCAATTGAAGGGAGGGAAAGAAGACCTCCTAGGTGGATGGGTGACTATTTTTGTGGTGAAGGGCTGAGTGAGGAGGATGAAGCTCACATGGTGCAAGATGTTTCTGTTGAGGATCCTATTTATTTTGAAGACGCAGTGAAAGAAGAGAAGTGGCGTCAAGCTATGGAGGCAGAGATTCAAGCTATTGAGAAAAACCTTACTTGAACTCTTACAGACTTACAGGAAGGAGCAAAGAAGATTGGGGTGAAATGCGTCTACAAGACTAAATATGATGAGCAAGGAGCTGGGATTAAGCACAAGGCACGACTCGTGGCCAAGGGCTACTCACAAAATGAGGGGATCGATTATTCAGAAGTGTTTGCACATGTGGCAAGACTTGACACTATGAGAACTATAGTGGCATTGGCAGCTCAGAAAGGTTGGAGGATCTATCAACTCGATGTCAAGTCTGCTTTCTTGCATGGAGAGTTAATTGAGAAAGTGTTTGTTGATCAGCCTAGAGGATATGAGAAGAAAGGCAAGGAACATATGGTGTATCAACTACACAAGGCCTTGTATGGATTGAAACAAGCCCCTAGAGCTTGGTTTAGTCGTATAGAGTCTCATTTTGGCAAGGAAGGTTCTCAAGGTGTGAGAGTGAACAGACCTTGTTCACAAAGCATGGAGATGGAGGTAAACTTATCATCGTAAGTTTATACGTAGATGATTTGATTTACATAGGTAATGATGATGGTATGATGCTAGAGTTCAAAAGTTCAATGTTAAGAGAATTTGATATGAGTGATCTGGGAAGCATAAGCTATTTTCTTGGTATAGAAGTTTTGCAAAAGGAAGGAGGTATTTTCATTTGTCAAAAGAGATATGCACAGGAGGTTCTGACAAGATTTTCAATGATGGAGAGCAATGAAGTTAAAAGTCCCATGGTTCAAGATCAGCAAAGACAAGGAAGGAGCTGTGATTGATGAGACATATTTCAAACAGTTTGTTGGCAGTTTGATGTATCTAACAGCAACTAGACCGGACCTCGTATTTGTGACCAGTTTGATAAGCAGGTATATGTCAAGACTTATTGAGCTTCATTTACAAGCAGCAAAAAGGGTCCTTAGATACTTGAAAGGGACTATGAGTTATGGCATATACTACAAGAGGAATGGAGTTAACAAGTTCAAGGCCTTTACAGACAGTGATTATGCTGGGGATGTGGAAGACAGGAAAAGCACAAGTGGTTATGTTTTCTTATTAAGTTCTGGAACTATCTCTTAGAGCTCAAAGAAACAACCAATTGTGACTTTATCAACAACTGAGGCTGAGTTTGTTGCAGCAACCATGTGTGCATGTCAAGGTTTATGGTTGAAGAAGATCTTGAAGGTGCTTGGACAAGAAGAGGGTTGCATTTACATTAACTGTGACAGCAGTTCGACCATCAGACTTTCGAAGAATCCGGTGCTTCATGGTCGAAGCAAACATATTGATGTGAGGTATCATTTTCTTAGAGATCTTGCTAATGACAGTTCAATTGCTCTTGTTCATTGTGGAAGTACAAGTCAATTGGCGGACATTATGACAAAGATGTTGAAATTGGATACTTTTCAAAGACTCAGGAGTATGTTGGGAGTCTGTGAGTTTGCTGAAGTAAACTAGAATTTGCTTCTTGCATTTTAGTTTAAGGGAGGGTTTGTTGGGTTTTGGTTTGTTTTATCTTTTGGTTAATAATGTTCTAGAGTTTAGGGGGTGTTCAGATATGACCTAGTCTCTAAGGATCAATTGCATTTGAATTTTTTGTTGTTTTCAGTATGTACGTGGTCGTGTGTAGTCTAAACGTGGACTTGTTTTCAGCTCAGTTTGTTTAGATCTTTGGCTATATAAAAGCCTGACCAGTTCAATAATTCGTAAGCAGTTACAATCCAGATTGTGTAATCTTTGTATTCAGAGTTCTATTCCTTTCAAATATTTCAGCAAATAAACTTCATGATAGATTAAACTTTGGATCCAGTACCTTTACCCCTAGTAGATTTTGTCCCACAAGATTGAGAAGAGGTTGATGATTTTTGACGTTTTCCACGAGATAGAGTCAGAGGAGGAAACACCACGTGCATCAATGATAATTGACATGGAGGCAGTTGATGGAACTGTAGCAGTTGAAGGAGGATAAGGATTGAGACCAGCTGCCGCAAAATTTGGGGACCCAGTATGTGTTGGGAACGATTCGGCAATTGCTTCTGTTAGTAAATCAACTCTCACTTGCGAGACTTTTCTACTTGGGGAAGGCCCACTAGGGACTATAGTTGAAGTAATTAACCCACCATCAACGTGGGTCTTTAATTGTTGGCCCAAATTATCAAAATGTGGAACAACCATACCAAAATGTGGTGGAAGAGTATCACCACTTACGATGGCCGGAGAATGAAAGGGACGACGCCATATGTTTCCAATTGGAGTGGTACAGGGAGGACGATGACCACTGTCTTCATTTGTACAAGCATCTAAATCCTTCCTTTGAAAAGGTAACTCATCACCATGTAATGAGTGTTGATGACGAAGAGAACAATCTTCAGTTCAATGAGCAAGTATACCACAATATGCACAAAATCGAGGCAATCGTTCATATTTAAATTCCAGATTACAAACACCAATACCAGGAAGAGTTAGAGTTGTTTTCCGACAGAGAGGTTTGTAAGCATCTATTCTAACCCGGATGCAAAGAGAAGATCCAATGCAGTGAAAGATAGGATCTGGTTTAGCATGAATGAACTCACCCAATTGATTCCCAATATAGCCTGTCATGTTTTCATGCATACAACACAATGGTAAATTATAAACATGTACCCACAAAAGAACCGTAGTCATTTAAAATGAGTGAGATGAGGAGATGACTTCAATCTTTTGTAGAAGCAACAAATTGCATGCAAAATTCCATGGTTCAGGGTCTAAAACCATCTTCAAATCGGACAACCGATCAAAGTGAAATAAGTAAGTATGGCCATCGATTGCTTTGATTGAAAGACCTACAGCAAACTTCCAAAGTGTCTTCATTGTAGCGATAAACTCATCCCTACGAAAGCCTCGCCCAGTAACAACCTTGCCAATCAAACATTGAGATACTTTTATGGCTTGATCTAACCAGACAAATTCAGGAGGAATCAGTTCAGACGTCTCAAGGGGTTTCACAACAAGTTGCATATCAGAATTAGTTGAACTTGTGGCCATTTGTTGGAAAAATGTATGTAAAAACGTGTGATACAAACAAACGATCTAATTTATAGAAAAATTTAGAAAAACGTGTGATAATCGTGCAGTTTTACATGTTACATATCGTGCCAGAAATTGGATATCGTGCAGGTTTACAGATTACAGATCGTGCAGTTGTACAGATTACAGGTTATGGATCATGATAGCAAAAGAATAATTGTCCATGATAGACATTTTGATAACAACGATCCAGAAATTGGATCAGCCATAACTGTCATGGATAACCAGACACAACCTCTTCAAAGAAGAGAGAAACAGAGATCCATATGCATACAACTTCAAAACGACAATTAGATTGAGGATGAGTGCGCTGAAAAGCAATCGAGACGCCATGGTGAAAACGAGTTGATCAATCATCGTACCAATTCGATCAAAAATTAGAAAATTGTTATGTTTTATTGATAACTAGCCTTCATATGCGCGTGCGGAAGAGCGTCGCGCTCGCGCGTGCGAATTATTAGTGTATTTACGCGTATTTCTATTATTTTACGCAGTCTATAACTCAACTACTATTAATTATATTGTCCTAAATCCATGGATTACAATTTGTACAATACTACTACTTAATAGACTTAGTAATATATTGAGCACTTCACATATATTAGTAAAAATTTATGAAGTATCTCATGCGTATGCACTATATAGTGAACTATTTGTTGTTTCAACAAAGTTATAAAAGCGAATAAAAATATAATTCGCACGCGTATTTTATGAGCCTACGAAATATAATTTGTATATCGTTGATAGATTTATCGATCAATCGTAAGCGCGACACACTACCGCACGCGCAAAAAGGCTAGATTATCAATTAGATCTCATTTGGTCCTATCTGTATTCAAGAATGCAAATCGACGAAGTCTTTCCAAATTTAGGCAATCACGTATTCTTTATTTCATAATTACATGTTAACATTGTATACCTTAAAATCATACGTTAACCTTTATGTACGTTATGCAATCTGAGTTACATGTGGTCCAAGGTTGTTAAGCGTGGGTCTTTCTATATATGCAGATCAATGTGGATCAATATGCTTTCAGAGATTGGTCTTATCTCTATTATTAATTATCTCTATTAATTATGCGAATTGCCCTTCCATTATCTCTACATCGGAAAGCAACAAACGCATTTCATATTGTGCAGAAACTACAATAAAGACAAATTTTCAATCACTTATTTATCTTGCTTGTTGTTAGATATGGGAATTGCTCGATCTGCACTATTACTAAACATGGTAGTTTGTGTAGATAAATAGAAAACTGAAAAGTTTAAGGAGTGTGACACGTACGTATTTCAGAGAGAATTAACGGTTTTCATGAGCAGTTTACACATGTCATTTGCATTGTTATAGCGTATTTATTTTTATACACTCAGTTTACACAATATATTTATTTTTCAAAATAAGTTTATAAAAGGTAGTAAAGGGCTAACTGTGACGACCCGGACCAGAATCAGCAGTATGATCAGCTTGATTGATGAGTTTGTGTGTAGTCGCAGAGTTGTTCGACAGTTATTGAATCGCCAGGCTCGTTAACGACTAAATTCTTGGCCTTCTCGAGAGTCGTTGTACGTGTGATTACGAGTTCGTGGGCGGTTCCGGATCGTTATTTGGACGACCGAAGAATTAGTTATGAATATTTGAAGTTCAGATTTAAATGATGGGCTACTTAACGACTAAATTACCGGACGAGAATTTGGTTTCGGCTTTTTCACAGAAGTGGTTCAGAATTTAATTTCGAGTTCGTGGGAACTTCCGGAGCATGATTTGGAGTTACGAGGAATTAGTTGCGAATTTTGCCGTTTGTTGATTATTTAGTCGATTTAATGTGTGTTGCTTTGAAGGGTTGACTTTTTATTCGGTTGGCCGATATGTTTGACTTCGGGTAATATTGGAAGAGTACGTCGAGGCGAGTTTGTGACCGCGAGAATTATCGGAATCGGAATTACGACGAGAAAGTTACGCGCGTTTCAAGTTTGCCGAAATGGATAAGCATGAGTTTCCTTTTTGGGAAAGTCTATAAATAGAAGTTGCTATTTTGGGCAGGTCAGACCTTTCCTATTTGGGTGTTGACCGAGTTGACTCGGTCAACTCGGTGGAGAGAGTGGTTTCCCGTCGGCTTCATGGTGGTTCCACGGTGGCGCGATGATTCCGGCCACCACAAGGCATGGTCCTTGGCCCATCCGACTCGCCTTGGAGTCCTCGACACCGTGCCGGTCTCCTCTCACGGCGAGGTTGCCGGAGGTGGATGATATTTCCGATCAAAGTTTGCAAAATTTTGGGTTAATGGTGGTTTGTGAAATTGGCCGATTCGAGCTACAATTCTTAGTGGGCTTTGAAGCTCTCATCCCCTTGATGCTTCCCTGTAAGTTTCGTGTTTCAATTCGATGTGTACAAGGAGAATTTTGGATTTGAAATTTGTGTGTTCATTCGGTTTTTCATGAAATTGACCATGTTAGAGTGAGAATTGGACTTCGGTGCAGTTGACAAAGTTGCTCAGTGGGTGATTTTGAGTGGAACAAGGGTTGCTCCGCCGTGAAATTCTCCGGTCAACAGTGGCGCCGCCGTGGACGGCGGTCAACGGCGGCGGTCAACGGTCAGAGTTGACTTTTTGACTTTCGACAAGTCGCATGTCATTTGACTCGAAATCGCGCCCCGATCGCAGTGGGGAGGTTCGTTTTTCGAGTTGAGCGTCCGAACGTTAAGCGAGGTATTGAAGTGGTATATACGGATTTTCGACGATTCGTCGACTTTGAATTATCTGTTTCCGAGAACGGTGGTTTCTCGTGGTTTGATTTGTATTGTCGGATTATGATTTTGAATATTGGACATTGTGAATATTCAGGGGTTCGTGATCGTTGTTTTGGCGATGGACTTTCCGCCAGATCACGGGTTAACGCGATACGCGTTACGCCAGTCTGTGAGTGGACATTTCTTTTCACGGATTGTTTGCGAGTCTTTTATATAATTTTATGAACTTGAGCATGCAGCATGATTATGGTTTTACGAGCATGAGATTTCATACGGGATTATGATTATATGAGCGTGTGTTTTACGATTATACGATTTATTTATACGGACATATGTATACGAATATGCATACATTTATATGTTGTTTCTTGCTATTGCATCGAATTGTTTATGATTTGGTTTACACAGAGTACAGTCTCAGTTACGTTGTTGTATCGATACACCTTGCCTCGTCGGCTGATCCCCGACGGAGGGCCGCCTGGAGGGGCGATTCCCCAACCAGACCGGTGAGGGGCGTATTCCCCGGAACCGAGGCCATTTCTGGCTTAGAATCACGTGGTAGTCAGGGACTCCGTGGTTCAGACTGTACTAGCACGGTGGAGTCCATGAGTGACCCCGTGAGATTTTACTTGCATGCTCAGTACACTGGAGGAGTATGAGTTTTACCTCGTGTACTATGTTGTTTTTATTTACCTGGACTCGCATATGTTTTTATAACATATATATTAATTGGTGAAAGACATTTATTTTCGTCCACTCACTCTAACGTTTTTATTGTCTTTCACCTGGGCTTTTCGGTTTCCGTGCCCAGTTTGCAGTTCAGGCTCTGGTGTCGCACGTCGTGGTCGGAGGCATAGTGCTCGAGCTACTTTGTTTCATCCAGTAGGTTTATTGTTCTACCTACTGTGGTATGTGTATACGATTATGTATTAGATGTCGCTCTGAGCTTCCTATTGAATACGTTATACGATTTTACACTGGATTTCGGTAAAGTGCATATATATTTACTACTTTACTTTATTGTTGACATATTGAGAAATCCGGATGGGATTGGTGCCCACGATTTGCTTTTTGTGGCATAGGATGAAGTGTATTTTCCGCGTGCAGGTAATGGTAATTCCACGCTAGTAACGAAACTCTGCCCAAATTTTGAAAAGTTTTTGTTGGTTCGTGTTTTCGAAGGGGTTTGATTCCGATTTAGGAAGCTGAATCGGGATTGGGTCCTTTCAGCTTGGTATCAGAAGATTAGGTTGTAGGTTCTGTAGACTTCTGTAGTCGTGTTTACTAAGGGTATTTGAGAATGTACAGCATGTCTGGAACGGTGACCCGACCGGCCGGCGGATAATCATCAATATTCCGGGTGTTGTATACTTTCAAATATTTGAAGTTCCATGATTACGTTCCACTTGTTGTGAACGATATTGTATTCATTAGGATGCCTCCTGACGTGCTTTCCGTGTCATTTCGGTTGTGGATCCTGTTGAGGATCATTCGACACGTGAATTGCCAGAGAACAGTGGATTCGGATGAGTATTATTTGTGTGGCACGGTTTGCCTGGGGATGTGTATGTGAGAGTCTACATGTTGCCTCAGAGCTGAGATTTATGGCAGTTGATGTATGCCTGAGTCAGATCAGTGTATTTTGTGGGCTGTTATTGTGTGAGTACCGGTTGCGACTCTATGGCCTACATTCAGAGTGATGCTTACACGGTAATGGTTTTATCAGGCTATCCAGCGATCGAATGTGGAGTGGTTACCCACCTGAGGCAGAGATGCATTATCCACATGTTTGTTTCCGGTTGCACGTGTTACGCGGCTTCAGAGGAAGCAGTGCACGAGATTCGAGATGAGTTTGAACCTGAGCATCAGAGAGAGTCTGACTGTTCTGCCTCGAGATTGCCGTGAGGAGCTTAGTGTGTTGCACTCAGCGGCGAGGTTATTGTGAAGAAAAGATGTACACGGTTTTCGATGTGACGGTTTGGGGAAAGTGGATTCAGCAGTGAGATTTGATGAGGTTGAGTTTCGACATTTCGGGATCAGTAATTTCATCAGGCTGTGGCCTTTTCGATTATGTTGAGGATCCTCTGCTGATCAGTTTGACGATGGCGGAGATCACAGAGTAGCGGACTTGCTCCTGTGGCATGAGTTTGGGCAATCGTTAGTGATCCTTTCACGCAGCAGGTGTTGCGGTGATTTGTGTTCGAGGAATACCCTCAGTTGCTGTTTCGGTGGCCAGGTGGGTCACGTTACGAGGGAGCGACCCCAGCCAGCTGTTGTAGCGGTTCGGTAGCTCAGAGTTACGAGGAGATCCTCATGCTGTTCCTGCAGTCTGATCAATGTATCCTTTTGATGATTTATTCAGCAAGTCGCAATTGACGTGGGCGACTAGTTGGGCATGTTGGAGTTTGTGCCATGACCTTGTTTGAGGACAGACTTTTCTCCGAGGTTACTGTTGCTTGATGTCCATGGCGATTGTACCTGCATCTCCACTTCCGAGGTCTTGGAGAGTGTTGCATCCATCCGGAGGTTGCGAGATCCTTGTTGGAGGTTATGACTTAGCCACGGATCTGTTATAGCTGGATATTGCGGTTTCGGTATGTTTGTGAGTCTGACGATGCATTTGGTTGTGTTCGAGTACCTCGAGAAGGAGGTTGTGTTCCGACGGCCAGATTTCCCCGAGATGCTGTTTCGCGGTGATGGATGGTCGAGCGGATGGTGGAGACGGATTGTGTTGCTTGCTTAGCACATGTTGTGGATACTTCGGTTGCTGTGCCCGTTATTGGTGACAATGAGGTGGTTTCCGAGTTTCCTGGCGAGTTCCAGAGGAGTTACCAGGTGTTTCTCCAGTTGGGAGACCGATTACATCATTGAGCTTGTACCAAGCGCTGGACTCATTTTACCGGCATCTTGTCGTTCGGAGCCAGCGGAGCTGATGGAGCTACAGTTTCGACTCCACGAGTTGCTGGAGGAGATTTCAGGAGATTTTATGCGACCCAGCGTACCTGCGTGGTGTGCTTTTGCATTGTGTGTACGGACGTTGGATGATTTGATGAGGTGGTGCATTGACTACCGGAAGCTCGATTTGCTTCAGAGGAGAGTGAGTATCCTCTGTTTCGGATTGACGAGTGGTTTGATCAGCTTCCGAGAGCTTCAGTCTTTTCGAGGATTGATTTCGGATCCGGATATCATCAGTGGAGGTTTGATGAGTCAGATGTGGCTATGTGGCTTTCGGATCTCGGTGCGGACATCATGAGTTCTTGGTCACGCTGTTTGGTTGACCAATGCCCCGTAGATCGTGTAGACTTGGTGGACCGTGTGTTCAGACAGTTTCTGGACGTGTTGCGGTCATGTTCGTTGGCAATGTCCTGATGTACTCCGAGAGTGTGGACCAGTACCTGGAGCAGTCGCAAGCGGTTTTGTGGACTTCACGAGACGATTAGCTGTTGTAAGTTCAGCCAGTGTGATTTTTGGTCGATTAGCGTGAAGATGTTGGGCTATGTGATGCTAGCCGAGGGAGTCGGCGTGGATCCTGACCGGTTCGAAGCCGTGTGGATTTGGAGTTGCCCTACTATTGTACCAGAGATCAGGGGTCTCTTGGGTTTTGGCAGGCTTGTACCGACGATTTTGTACAGGATTTTTCCTGGATTGCCACTTCACTTTCCGGATTGACGAAGAAGGCGTTAGGTTCATGTGGATCGATGCACGCGAGGAGAGTTGCTTACTCCTGCAGGTTGGTGACCGTTACTGCGGCTTTGACCTTACCTGACGATCGTGACGAGTTCGTGGGTTATGGCGATGCATCGAGATTTGGTTGGGTTATGCTTTGATACTGTGTAGCAGAGCGGTGGCTCATGGTTACGGACAGTGGAAACCTTGTGTGGTTACGTATCCTTTGTTTGATTTGGGTGTAGCTGTCCTATTGTTAGCACCAGAGAGTTGGAGATACTATTGCTATGGCGTGCAACGTGGTGTAGGGTGTACACTGACCACTGAGTTTTATCCACTTGTATTTTCGGCCAGATTTGAGCTTGAGGCAGTGTCGATAGATGGAGTCGACTGATGACTATGGCTGCACTTTTGAGTTGCTCGAGAAAGGCTAGAGGTTGTACTTTGACCATCTGTTTGGGATGATGTTGATGCTGATGCATTCAGTTGAGAGTCAGGAGTTTCAGTATTACATGTATGTACGTGTGGCTTGAGTTTCCGTGTTAGCTGAGTTATGGGCTACGAGAGCTGAGTTTGAGTATGATGGTGTTGAGGCTCGTGGTTTTGCGCGCATTTGACGCTAATGGTACAGAGATGTGTCTGATATTTCGAGTTACTACTCGTGACACAACATGAAGAACGATATAGCAGCTTGTGCGAGCGCAGCTTGTGTGTGCTGATGCCACATTCGTCGACTGGCGATGGCTAGGAGGCAGAGACTTGCCGAGATGTATTAGCCATTTGAGATTTTCGGTTAGACGTGATGGTTGCTGCTGTGATTGTGTGTGTATGTGTACACTTTGGTTGTGTTACCAGTTGTCGGGCCTTTGTGGACCATTTGACGAACTCAGTACAGTTCCTTGTACTTTCAGAGATGATTCCAGTCGTTGGCTGGTATAGTTGTGTTTGACAGAGATTGGTCATTCATGTGGTGTACTTGTGTCCCAGTTCGCCGATCGAGGTGATCAGCTACGACTAAGTGTTGGTGAGCTTTGCAGCGAGCATTGGAGACCAGATTACGAGTTAGTACCAGTTCTTATCCTCGGATTGGCGAGTGATCTTCGAGGATTATTCAGGCCTTGGAGGGCATGTTGTGTATCTCGATATTGCAGTTTCGGAAGATTCTGGACCAGCAGTTTCAGCTGTTCGAGATTGCTTGCGGTACCAGTTTGTTTACCACTGTGATTTCGACGTTGTATTATGTCGTTTTGAGGAACGATGTTGTACTCCATTGTGTTGGAGTGAGCTTGGTTAAGTTTGAGTTGATGTTTGATTCTGATTTTGTGGAATGTGCTACCACAGACTGTCAGATTAGTGGAAATGGGTTGATAATTGCCCGAGTCCGATGTTTGAGTTATGCTGATGTGTGCAGATTGAGTTGTGATTTGCCTTGATGTTTTGATCCATATATGGCCATAGGCGAGTTTGTGTTATGCCGTATGGTTCGGCATCGCCTATAGTGTTGGCTTTGTGTGTTGTGTTCCGCGTGGCGGAACTATGTTTCAGGTTGTTGCGTGTTGTGTACCCTGTCTGCTCCTTATGTAGGAACACTTGGCGAGTGTGTAGAGCCAGTTCAGATTTGTGATTTGAGGGTACAGGGATTCCAGCACGGAATTGCCTCCTATTGTGGAGTTTATGATCAGAGTTGTTCAGTTGAGATTGCAGTTGGTGAGTTGAGCAGTATGCAGAGGCAGTGCTCCTACTTGTAGTCGGTAGACTCGGAAATTTCGAGGTCGAAATTTTTCTAAGGGGGGTGGATTTGTGACAACCCGGACCAGAATCAGCAGTATGATCAGCTTGATTGATGAGTTTGTGTGTAGTCGCAGAGTTGTTCGACAGTTATTGAATCGCCAGGCTCGTTAACGACTAAATTCTTGGCCGAGAATTGGAGCTGGGTCTCTTCTCGAGAGTCGTTGTACGTGTGATTACGAGTTCGTGGGCGGTTCCGGATCGTTATTTGGACGACCGAAGAATTAGTTATGAATATTTGAAGTTCAGATTTAAATGATGGGCTACTTAACGACTAAATTACTGGACGAGAATTTGGTTTCGGCTTCTTCACAGAAGTTGTTCAGAATTTAATTTCGAGTTCGTGGGAACTTCCGGAGAATGATTTGGAGTTACGAGGAATTAGTTGCGAATTTTGCCGTTTGTTGATTATTTAGTCGATTTAATGTGTGTTGCTTTGAAGGGTTGACTTTTTATTCGGTTGGCCGATATGTTTGACTTCGGGTAATATTGGAAGAGTACGTCGAGGCGAGTTTGTGACCGCGAGAATTATCGGCATCGGAATTACGACGAGAAAGTTACGCGCGTTTCAAGTTTGCCGAAATGGATAAGCATGAGTTTCCTATTTGGGAAAGTCTATAAATAGAAGTTGCTATTTTGGGCAGTCTATAAAAAAAAAGACATTACCGGCGACTTCATTTATGCCGCCGGTAATGTCTTTTTTTTTTTTTTTAACATTACCGGCGACATAAATGTATGTCGCCGGCAATGTCTTTTTTCTTTTTTTTTAATTTACCATCGAGACATTGCCGGCGACGGACATTACCGGCGACTAATGTCGCCGGTAATGTAAAAAAAAAAAAGACATTACCGGCGATTTTTTCGGCAAAAATCGCCGGTAATGTCCAAAAACATTGCCGGCGACTTAAAAGTCGCCGGCAATGAGTCAATATGTGGTAGTGTCTCCCATAACTCTGGTTCCGTCCCTTTGTCGAAAGAACCTTATTCGTACAATACCTACAAAAAAAGAGACAAAAAATATTAACACAATTAAATAGGGTCATGATTATTTCTTCGATATCAACTACATATGTATTTCTGCCATTTGTATAGTACCTATTAATTCTAGATATCATTTGAATCTGGAGGAAGTAAAACCTCATTGAACACCACGTTCTTAGTGAATGCCCCATCTTCACCAGTAATAGACCATCTTTTAATGAGAACCTTCGTAGTCGTCTCAGATACTCCTCTAGACAATGCCACATATAATTGACCATGACTGAAAACATGATCAGGGAGATAAACACCTATATGCGGGATAGTTTGACCTTGAGACTTGTTTATTGTCAAAGAAAAGCTCAATTTGATCGGAAATTGCTTTCTTGTGAGTGAAAATGGTAGTCCTGCATTCTCTACGGTTTTCAAAGGAATTCGAGGTAAAAAAAACTCTAGTCCCAGCATTGTGTCCAGTTAAAATTTGAGCATCGATTAAGTTCTGATAAAAACCACGACATAATAATCTAGTCCCATTACGCAATCCCAATTTTGGGTCAATATTTCTCAGTAGCATGACCGGGGCACCAACTTTCAAAGTCAACTTGTGAGGGGGGAGTCCTCCTACAGAAATTGAGTTTAAGAACTCTGGCTGGTACAAATTTCTGGTGTCAACTTCCACATAATCAAAAGAATACAATGTAATTCGATCACCTGGAAACATATCAATTATTTTATCATTGAGCATGTCCACATCATCATTTATAGGAGTAATAAGTGCTCGCTCAACCATGTATCTTGCATCATTTACGTGATTGCCCAAATTTGGAAAGACTTCGTCGATAATTTTTTGAATGGAACTGTCATTTTCCCATGGAACAACCATCGAATCAGGCAATTTGATCATTTTATCATCATAGACATTTTCAGCTCCATCACCAACATGCAGCAAAAATTCGGCAAAATGACGGTCATTTATAGATCTCATATTTTCCCTCAATCTCAATATTTTCATTTGTGCCCAAAATGCTGATCTCATGATTGAAGCTTGAATGAGCTCAGACTTTGTTCCTTTAGGAATCACAGGAAGAACCTGACGAAAATCTCCCCCGAAGATCATTATCTTTCCACCAAAGGGTAATTCAGACGCCAATATGTCTCTAAAAGTTCGATCAAGTAGTTCAAAGTTATATCGATGTGTCATTAGAGCCTCATCCCAAATAATTGCAGTCGCACTTCGTATCAGTTGTGCAAGAGCTGATTGTTTACTTATGCAGCAGTCGGCAAATGCATCTACGTTTAGTGGGAGTTTAAATCTAGAATGAGCCGTCCTCCCACCAGGTAATATGTTTGCCGCTATTCCAGATGATGCTGTGGCAAGGACTATATGATTTTTGCTTCTTAAACTTGCTAGCAATGCACGATATAAAAACGTCTTCCCAGTTCCACCTGGACCATCAACAAAAAATAATGCACTTTCTTGTCTCTCCACTACTGCCATAATAGTGTTGAAGGCACTTTTTTGATCGTTGTTAAGAAGCCCAATTGCATCAACATCTTCTTGAGGAACTTCTATGAGGAGTTCGTCCTCAATACATCTAGGCATGCCAGGATTTTCGTCAGTGTCATTAATTATATCGGGAAGATCAAAATCTTAATGCTCTTGTCAAACTGTTCAAGTATTGAGTTTAAATCCCGTAATAACCGGTTTATTTGTCTAGTCTCACTGCATGAAGGATAATCTTCAACCATGAAAGGATAAAATTCGTCCCACAACATTCTAACACCGGTTGGTTCACTGAAAATCAAAATAGTGACAAATAATCTCCTTAATGTTGATGGCATCCTGACTGTAGAGGCTTCCAACAAACAATTTTGGATGCTATTGTCATTCTCTAAAAATCCACGCATCTCGGTTACTTGCTTAAATGTTGGTTGTAAAACACCATCAACAGTAAGCACATCACGAAATGATGTTGGTCCTCTGATGTTATTTAGAAGGACACAAATTAAACTTCTCACTGTCTAACGGTGACACACTGTATACACGACCGATCACCTTGTACTTATTCCTTCTTTTTGCCCAAAACTTCCTGCTACTATCCCACCTATAGTGTTCAGGAATTTCTCGATACAGATACTCCTTTGCATCCTCGTCTACTACGTTAAGGGTGAAAAATTCAGTTAGCATTGTTTTTTGTGCTTGCTCATCTGCTAAAATATCCTCTAAAACTTCATCTTCTCTGAATGTAATTTGCTGCATGTTCGGAAGATGTATCTGTAATCGTTCTACAGTTGGATATATACGATTCATCCCAAATTTAAAGATCCTCCATAGGCCTCTGGTGCACAAACCCACCTTGCATCCACATACTGCTTGATTTCATCAAAGTCGAGGTTCGATTGCAGTTGAAGTGCTACTCTGTCTGGACCTTTGTATACATACTTATATAAGTACTTGACACTTTTTATGCTCCCACATATTTCAACATTGATGTGACAATTGTATCGTAGTAATAACCACAGATTGTAAGGAACTACCCAACTATTATCCACCATCACGTCACCTCGTCTTCCGGTATGTACGGGCAAACGACTTTCTCGTCTTCGATATACAGGATAAGCAGCATTCCCTTGCATCGTGAAATTTGAGGATGATTTGGGATATCCTTTATTGCAACTCCCATTTTTCATACACGCAAGCCTTGGATTTAATATTCCACATGGCCCATGAATCATATGCATGCACACTGCCTCGTATAGTTGAGGCTCATCATCCTTATTTGGGATTTCAGCTCTAACAATGCGGTCATACTCATGTGGATTATTAAGCTTATCACCTTCAGCCAACATAACCAACATGTGAACGTGTGGTAGACCCCTTTTTTGAAATTCAATTACAAAAGCATGAGCAACAACTTTTCCTAGTACACCCTTGTCCACAATGTCTTCTTTAAAATGCCCAAGTTTTGCATGGAAAACCCTAGTGACTATATTTGGACGATCTTTAGGTGTTTGTCCAGGGAGCAGTTGAGTTTTAATTTCTTCCCAGTTTGGATTACATGTCATGGTGATAAAAACATCGGGCCTACCAAATTTTTGAACTAAAGCCATTGCATCCTGATATCGTTGGTGCATGTCACGCGGGCTTCCAATAAATGATGAGGGAAGAATGGTTCTACGTCCAACATTTTCTGAGAATATATTAATTTCAGATTAATATACGAATACACATAACAATCTTATATATACATAAGAGCTTACCTTAAAAATATAGCAAGTACCTGCATTGTGCTCCCCTACATGAAGAGAGTCTTGTAGTCCTTGACGAAATTCTTTTCAAAATTTTTCTTGTTCAAGTCTTAGATATCTAAGTCGCTGTGATTCAATTTTCACATAATTATCCATTACATATTGTTGTAAAAGTCGTCCACCTCGATGTAGGAGATTTTCGTGACCTTGACGCACCTACAAAAGTTTTGTTTTTTAAGAACGTGTCTTATAGTGACATAGGAAAATTATGCTAATGAAAAGAAAAAATAAATCAACCTGTAGCAGATAGGCATAAAAGTCGCAACATGACATATCCTTCCCTCTATTATCTCGAGTCTTAATATCTCATCCATATGATCCGTACGGTAATAATAATGGATATTGCATAGGGCCATAATATCCGACGGAATCTTTTATATTCCAAAGTCGTCCATCAACCGTTTGAACAATAAAATCTCTTCCGTCTGGATTTATATTGTCTTCCCCTCCAACTATAACAGCAGCAACTTGTGATGCAGATGGCATATTATATTGACGACGATCAGATGGTTGTTCTCTTATGATGAGTCTACAATTGGGTAAATCTTGACGTTGTCCTTACATATCTCGTCCGTCTGCAACCATGAGAGTTTTAAAACAGGACAACAACACCATAACACAATGAATTAATAAATGTAATTAAAGGTACATGAGTTTAAATTATAGAAAGCTACACAACTTAGAAGATCATGCATAGATGCAGCAATATGGTCCAGGCTATATTGCGAACTTTTGTTACTTCTATAGTTCTATTCTACATATCCTCTCATGTACGTGTCGTGAATTAAGCCATCCCGCCATGTACGTGTCGTGAGTTCTTCATTTCTTTTTTCCTGGAAATGTTCTACTCTCCTTCTTACTTTGTTGCCTCTGATACGTTAAATTTGACCTGTGTGAAAGTTATATAGAGCGAGCGTAAATTTTGGGGTTTCGAATGTTTAACCATTCAACTGCCCAATAACTGTACTAAGCCATTTTGGCCCAATATAACTCATATGTACATACACTAAGAAGTCTTATTGTCCAATTGGCTTGGAGAGATGGGAAATACTGGTTAACATCCTAAATATAACTCCAAACAGTGCAAAACTAATGATTCAATAGGAATACGATCAACAACTAAATTGAATCAAATTAGATTCAAAATTTGGGAATCAGGTCTCTTACCTGCAGAATTTCTTAGGCTGAACTTCACCCTTGAATATCCCTATGAAGCCTTCAAGCCTTCAATTCCTCAATTTCTAATTGCGAAAATTTGAGTATCCTCCGAAGCCTTCCTCGGACTCCTATTCAGTCATGAATCAAAACAGATTCACTTCTTCATCTTCATCTTCTCTGCTTTGTCACAAAAAGACCATTACATCAATAAACTCTTCGAGTTCGAGAACATTTGCACAATTGACAAAATGAACCGCTTACCAAAGTACTTGAACCAATACAGAACCGAATTCTAACATTAATTGAAAAAATATATATTAGTAGGGGACCGTGCTTAACCAATTCACTCTATAAAATTGTCTTCGTGCAGTGTCTCCTTTGGCAAAACCCCCCAATATTCCAACTTCCAAAGTGGTGAGGAAAAAAGAATATAGACTTTGTTGGACATAGCCTCTGTCGTTAGAATTGTGTTTAAACTACAAATCTATGAATATTAGTTGAGTTAGTGACGGAAAAAAACCGAGAAAAGGTTAATGACAGTTGTCCACCTCCAATTCTCCAAGGGAGCATGCTCGGTGCGGATAAAGTAGGCATATGAGGAGATCTCAGATAACTCGGTTATAATCGACCACCAAACTTCCTCCATTACCACCATGCTCTTATCGGCCGCGACTCACTCACCTCTCTTTCATTTCTCTCAATCACAAACAGAACCACACCTTTTTGAAATAGAGCACCTCCTCACACAGATCTTAACCCACACCATTTTGAAATAGAGCAGTTGTGCAGGCAAAGAGAATGAAAAATTGAAACTGTAAATCAGTTTTGTAGGACGACTTGAGCATATGTCCCAACTCCCAACCAATCCAACAGTAAACACACATCCTTTAACCAAATGAATTAGAAATTAGAAATTAGAAATCTGACCTCCACATGCCTCTTCATATGGGAATTAATTATGCCAAATCCTTACCATATTTAAACATCAATGTAAAGAACGCCAAAGACGCAAGACCTGCCAAATCTACAAATCAAATGATTAGAACTTCAGATGAGAATTTAATGCTTACATGAGAATATATTGAGAACTTCAGATGATTATACCTTTCGTACAGAGGGAGGAACATGAAGAATAAATTAATCCACTTGATCGAATATCGATGAATAACCAAAGAAAACTATCATCTTCCACAAAGCCTTGCTTGCGATCTTCTCTCTGCAAAGAAAACTGCAAATTGGTTTTGCTGCTGACCAAATTTTGGCTATAAGGTAGAGGTCGTTTATAGTAAGGGCAGCCAATTTCATCGCGTATAGGTCGTTTATGATCTGATTTAATTTCGATACTGTATTAAACTGCTCTCCAATAACATCTTCTTGACCCTTCTCCTCCACTTGAAATGGTTATCAGGTATTCGGGGACATTGCTTCTTCCCCTCTTATCCTCTGTTTATCTAATTTTGTGATGCTTTTACTCTTTTGCCATTTTTTTTCTGTTTAGTGATGAGAGGGTAGTTGATAATTTAAGGACAACGATAGAAATAATGAAAATTTAACCTTAAAAGGATTTGGCATAATTAATAGAGATTTGTACATATATGAAATTAAATCGTTCGGAATCGAAAAAAATGATATGATTACATAGCTAGAATACATGCAAACTACTAAAATACATGAGGAGCAGACGCGCCGCCGAATCCCCCGCCTCCAGCCATGTCGTCGTCGGGGTATGGGTTCGGAGGAGGTTGACACTGTTGTCAAGCCTGATTTTCCATGAGGGCGACGAGCTGGGCTATCTGAGCTTCTTGCTGATAAAGTCTCTGAAGCATAGATTGTGTTTCCTCCCGTGCGAGTCGAGCCTCTTCAAAGGCTGCTTGGAGGGCCGCAGCCTGACCACCTTTCCTCGCTGAACATCCCGTAGATGAGTCGGAGGACAAATCTCGCTGGACCTTGCGTCCCATCCCCCTAACCTCCTTGCCAGCTTGACGACCGTATATCTCATCGGCGATTGCAATTTGGCTCTCCATCGATAAAGGAGGCAGGTCTTCCGACGGCAAATTCGGGTGTGCAAGCTGCATGTTGGACAATTCCTGCAGCACCCGTTCTACCAACCTCGACTAAAAAAATAATAAAAATTAAATAATTATAAATTTGTACGATAATTTAATAAATAATAATTAAATAATAACTATGCTAATTAAAAAGAAATATATAGCACTTACGCCGTATTGACTCGCTTCATTCTCGAGCCCAGGCGTCACGTATGCGTTGACGCTAGCATCTAGATAAGGGTGTTTGGAGCCCTTATCTCTATGCTCCTTGGCTATTTGGATCATCTGCTTGGAGTCGGAAGTATGATGTTTGTCATTCTTCCCCCGGTTGGTCTTGTTGATGTTGGAGAATTTCTGTTGGACAACATATATCATTAAAAAATTAATAAGTAACTAAAATAAAAATAATTCAATTTTCTTAATTTATAAAAAAAAATCACCTTAATTATATTCTTCTCCTTGGAAGTGGTTACACAACCACTCCCACTCATCTTCCCTATCCCCATGCAGCTCTATGGGGGTAGGCATAGAGCTGATATCATCATCATACTTATGAAGTTTGTACTTCCAATCACGGTAGATGGCGTTGGCGGTTTGGTTGATGTGCCTAAGCATCTCCGGTGTGGAATCCACCTCATATTGTTCCTATAAAAAATGAATAGAAAATTATAATCGTATATATTATGAAATTACGATTTTTATTGGTTATTAGAAAATAAATTTAAACTTGTACATATTACGCACCGAAAGTTCTTTAAACACTTTCGCTTTGTATTCATCCGGCAACTCCTTCCAAATAGGGGCAATCATATGAACCCTGTTGCGAAGGATTGACCCGATGATGTACGCTGAGAGACTAGCTAGCTGAGATGTGGGAGGGTCATCGATGAATTCGTCGTACGGCAACTGGATCTTTTGCCCGGTCGCCTTGAACAATTTCTCAAATTTTTCCGTCTTTTACGAGACCGCGAGTCCTTTTGGGTTGAGGGTCTGTCGGGGCCCTCCTGAGCTTACTCCGGGCGCTATAGAGGATAGACTCAGAGGAGACCGTATTCTGATCGAGAAAGAATATCTTCCTATTAAAAAATGATGCTTCCTTGGCCGCGTGGAACATGGATTAGCATTATGTCATTCCTACAAGCGATTACCCATCCAGACGCCTGAACACTTTTTTCCATGGACGTCGGACCGGAGTGGGCTTCATCATCACTGGTCAGGATAACTGGGGCAGCGGGAATTTCCCCAGTCGGCGCTGTCGAAGGACCAGCTGAAGGGTCCGGAGGAAGCACGTCGTTGTCCCCCTCTAAATCTCAAACGACTTGCTCTACCAAGCGTCGAAATGGAGCATCTTCGGTCTCCTTTTAGACTTTTTTCTTTCTCGACGAGGCTTTTTTTAACTTGGGAGTTGTTAAAATATTATTACCATAACAATTATATATATAAATTTACGATAATTATTTACAAGTTTTGAGTGCACCTAAGATTTAAAGAGAGTACGCTAGCTTGGTGTTTAGGTCGTTCAATGGACATGCGACCCGCGCGATAAAGTATAAACTTTCAATCAATCAGCCTTGTTCAATCGAAAAATATGGCCAGTTAAGGATAGAGATAACATGAGAGGCAGAACTAATTTCGACAAAACATCCCGAGGTTAACCAAATCAATGGTATATACTCTATTGGTGTTAGTCTTTCTTAGATTCAAAACCTGTCACCAGTCATAACCTGTTTCTAGACACCATGTCCAACATTCAGCCAATCTTTCAAAAATTTACACTCCCTCAAGTCCTTTACAAAATCCGCCCTCAATCTCGTGTCCATAACTTCACTTAGGTTATGGTGTGCGGTGATGAAATCCATACATCACGAGGGGTTAAAGAGATAAGCTAGGAAATGAGGCGTCATCTATTCCAAAGAGTGTGACTTAAGAAACCAAACTTATGTACTAAATTTAAATCAAAGACTACAAATTTACTACAAAATTTTCATAATTACCAATTTATTATATTTAATAATTCACTAATTTACCATATATTTACTACAAATTTACAATATTACAACAATATTTACAAATTATAATTACATGCAATAATAATTACCAATTCTAATATTAATTAAAATAATATTTAATTAAAATAATTAATTATTAATTACCATGCCTTTACAATAATAATTATCATGCATTTACTAACTAATATTAATTATTATTACCAATTATTACTAATATATTATTTTTACTAATTAATTTACTAATTTATTAATTAAACTATAATTATGTTAAAAATTTTAAAAATTACCTAAAAGATGAGTCGCCGGAGGAAGGGAGAGAGTCATTGGAAAGTCGCCGAAATGTCGTCGGAAAGTCGTTGGAGTGGAGAGTCGCCGGAAAGAGGGAGTCGCCGGAGGAGGGAGGCCGGATTTTTAAAAGAGAGTGAGGAGAGGGATGATTTGATTAAGAATGGGATGAGGAAAAAGGCTTGGCCTTGCTGCATTTTATAGAGTTTCACATAGACGACGGAGCCCCATTCTTCGTCGTCTAAGTGAACCGTTTCAAATTTTGTAACCGGTGACCAATTAATTTGGCAGGTGGGAGTTAACCACCTTAATTTTGGGAAGCGTTTCAAATTTGACTTAGACGACGGAGAAACCTATCTCCGTCGTCTAAGTCAAATTTGAATCGTTTGACTTACTTCTCCAACCGCCTTACTTCTTCAACCTAGACGACGGAGACACACATCTCCGTCATCCAGGTGGTCATTAGGACGACGGAGATGGCCTTTTTCCATCGTCCAGGTGGTCACTAAGACGACGGAGGTGCATAATCTCCGTGGTCCAAGTGAAATTTATGTAAAATTAATTTTTTAAAATAATTCGCAAGGAAGTTGCCGATTTTTCATTCGAATGAAATAGTCGTAAAATATCGATTAACGCATCGTATATATAAACAATTGAATTTAAGACGATGAATAATCTTACGTCTTTAAACTTATTAAGTATCTACTAATCTTTATTACTTAAGTATTATTAAGTATAGGCTCATTGAAATCAATATTAACGAAATTGAATTTGGACAAAACAACCGTTAGATACATTTGCCGTAAGACAATATATAATTAGAATAATTTTCAGAAAATAGTAAGTTCGTGAAGGGTTTCATCGGCACAGTCAACCGCAAAATCGAAATTTTGACAAACCGAAAACGTGGATACACGAAAATTCATAAATCCTATTTTGGAACCGTCGAACCTCACACTCCAAGAATTGTTTACTCCATGGTCTCGACGAAAATAATATGCACTGGGACATGGTCTAGATGGTCGTTGTCTTAGATAAAATTACGAAATCTTGACTTAGACGACGCAAACAACTGTATGCGTCGTCTAAGTCAGTACTTGGACGACGCAAACGCATGTTTGCGTCGTCCAAGTGAAAATTCCCTTAATTTAGGGTTATGGCCTTAGGGTTTAGGTTTTAGGGTATACTTAGACGACGGGTTGGTTCTTTTGCGTCGTCTAAGTACTATTTTTAGGATTTAGGATTTATATAGGTATAATTAATTAGTATTGTGTTTAATTACCTTAGTATGGACTACGAAAAATCGTTTTTTCGTCCTCGTTTTAATAGTCGTGAAAATTAACTAATGTGATTCGATCGATCGATATCAAATTATCGATCGATCCGATCCTCCGGATTAATTAATTTTAATTTACATCGGTCAAACCGAGCACGCTATTTAATTAATTATTAAATTAATTAAGTACAGAATTAATAGTTGGACATACGTACGTACTCCTCCTCATAATATATATGTATATATATATATTAATTGATCGATCATGCATCATTACAATAATTACAATAATTAATTACCAATTAATATTTCTCGTCGTTATATTGTACCCTTCGTCATAATCGTCATCATCCTCATCCCCGTTATCCGATTGCTCCTCCTCCTCATCATACTCAACATCGTCGGACGAATAACCTGAGTCCTCGTCCTCGTCCTCATCCTGCGCGTCTTCTTCATCTACCTCATTAATTGCTTCAATAATCTCATCTTCAGTTAGATCTGTACAACCATCAGGCATGGGTAAGCGTTCACCAGCTTGAACCAGGTTCATTATGTCGGAGCGGATGACAAAAATATTAGGCTCTTGATAGGCAGAAATGTCTCTTTCCGGTTCATCAGCATCTTCAGTCACCGATGTCCCTTCAATTGTCGTAGATTCCATATTCCTTGATGAGAGATATAATTCACTATTTTTCACCTTTCACCAGCTTTCGGATCATCGAGATAGAACACCTGCCTAACTAAGGTAGCGAGAGCGAAAGGCTCATCCTCATACTAGCTTGAGTTTGTATCGACTGATAAAAGCCTATGGTCTTCCTTTGTACGTTAGAACCATTTGCACTTAAATAGGAAAACGTTGACATCATTCCCGTAACATAGCTGAACGACATATACAATAGCCCCGTAATATAGATCATTGTCTTTCCCAACCGATATCCCACTGTTTTTTGTTCTTCTTCCTTCATCTCGGGCCAATGAATGGAACTTTACACCGTTCACAAAACATCAGGGGTAAATATAGTGTTTAATCGGCTTCCCTACTAGCAAGTGCTTTGGTCAGGACCACCACCCCCCGTGGTTACGTTTTCAGATTTTTGTAGATCAATCATCCGCGAAAATGGGAAAATTAAAGGGTTTACTTTCTACAAACATGATCGATATGTATATAAACTAAATACCGAGACATACGTACGTACCCATTAGAAGAAATAATCAGGAAACTTCTTCTTAACCATTTCTCAAACCACGCCGAACACTTGTCCGGATTTAATGCCTGAAGCCTCTCCCTGTATGACATCATGTACGGCTCAACTTCATCACAGTCTCGCAACACTACCCAATGTGCCTCAATAAGTTCTTCCCGTGTTAACGATTCCTTTAATACTCCTCTAAACGGTCGTACGACATTTGTGACGACAGAAAGATTGATGCAGACACTGGGATCGGAGGCAGTAGGAGGTGGTGGATCTTTGAGGTACATGTTGCAGTAAGTAACACACTCATGCATTAGGTATGTCTCGGCTATGGAGCCATCCGGGGGCCGAACTATTTTTGACGAATCCTTTATACTGTCCAAGCTGTCTACAAAATCAAACGTTCAATTAATACATTGTAGAATAAGAATAAGTACATATAACTAGTAATCTCCAGTGGAAGAAATTATAAATCGAAACACCTGTATAATTAATTAGTTGTACGTATCTTTCTTAAGGATACATCCAAGTGTACTAGACCGGACCAGAAATGAGCACCTGCTCGGGCAGGTGGATCATTAGGTGAATCATGATGTCAAAGAAAGGAGGGGGAAAAATCCTCTCTAGTTTACAAATGATGTGCACAATTTGTTGCTGTAGTTCCACCACATCTGACTTCTTTAATTCTCTGGCACATAACCTCTGCCACCATCTGTATAATGCCACTATTAGTTCTACGACGTCACGAGGCAAATATGGTCGAATTACCACTGGAATTAGACGTTGCAACATAACGTGATAGTCATGTGTCTTTAGACCAACAAACTTGTGTTGCACCTCGTCCACTTCTCCAATTATAGTAGCTACATACATAGCTGGATAACGAACCCTCTTAAACCAGTGAAATACATAACGTCTAAGTGTCGGCTTCACTATATAAGGTGCAGGTGGCATCTTGTTGTACACTTCTCTTCTATCCCTCCTCAATCACAAGGGACGACGTAGATTCATAGATTCTAGATCTTTGCGCGTTTTGGGAGTATCTTTAGTCTTGAACTTAATACCGAGAATTGTTCCCACCACGCTGTCACACACATTCTTTTCTATGTGCATCGCGTCCAAGTTGTTCCTCAGCTTCAACTTCGACCAGTAAGGGAGTTCAAAGAATTTACTCTTGTGATGCCAATAGCTGAGATCATGTGGAGGTATTAGATTGCAATTCTTTACATCTGCATCATTGGTTAACACACTAAAGTTGAAATAGCTCAACCTCTCTAAAATCTCTTCGCCCGACCAACTACGGGGTTTAAGATTGTTCTCTACCGTCCTGTCAAAAAGAGCTTCATTCTGTCGCCATGGGTAGTCGTGAGGAAGCCATCTACGGTGACACCTTCCCCGCGTGCCAACTAGAGTTCACGTCTTCCAAACATATAGGACATCTATTATATCCTTTCGTCTTGCAGGCTGCCAACATCTCATACGCTGAAAAATCGTTGATCGTCCACATTACGGCAGCCTTCATCGTGAACATCGTATCAGTGAATTTGTCATAAGTTGGGACTCTATTTTGCCACAACAGTTTCAGCTCGTCGATCAAAGGTCTAAGGTAGACATCTAAGCACTTCCCCGGAGATTTAGGACTTGGAATTAGCAGAGTAAGGAAATTAAATTCCTTGTTCATGCACATCCACGGAGGCAGGTTGTACGACATCAGAATAACTGGTCAAATGCTGACGGCGGAGCTATTACTACCCCAAGGATTGAATCTGTATGTAAATAGTCTGAGTCTAACATTTCTAACCTCTGCGGAAAAGTCTCCAAATTCTCTGTCGAAATGTTTGAAAGCCTCCCCATCCGCAGCGTGTCTCAGGACATCGTCATCTATTCACTTTTTTGCGTACCATCGCATCGTCTCTGCTGTGTATAGAGACATGTACAGACGCTGCAATCTGGGAATCAAGGGAAAATATCGAAGAACTTTCACATGAATTCTCTTTTTCGAACTCTTCATATTCAGTTCATATCTGCACTGGCCACATATGAGACAATAGTCCAAATCTCTATATTCTTTGTAAAACAGCACACAATCATTTGGACATGCGTCAATTATCCTGTACTTTAGGCCGAGGCTGCTCAAGATATTTCTAATCTTATAATGGGATTTAGGAAGATTGGATCATCAGGAAGCAACTTACATATTTGCTCCTGAATTTCGTCAAAAGCACTGACTGACATTTTGTGCTTCACTTTTATCTTCATTTGCTCCATCACATATTGCCACACATTCTCTCGACATCTAGGGTACACCAAGATCTGCGCTTCAAGTAGTATCATGTTGTACTTATCCATCTCACTAGTGTCAGTGGCCAAGCTAGCAGCGGGGAATGCGTCATCATGCTCATGAGTGGTATTGTAACCTCCCTCTTGGTGTTGGTGTCCACCATGACTAAATCCCGGAAACGCATCATGAACCAAATCTGCAATTGGGTTCCAAGCAAGGGGGCCAGCACCACTGCCGCTGGATGAGGCACCATGGTAACTGTACCATGAGCTGAAGTCTGCTGAGCTGAAGTCTACTACTTCACCATGCTCGCTCCACGTAGTGTAACTCCACATCATACCATTTTCGTACAGGTGTTGCACCATAACATTAACCTCCACATACTGACAGTTAAGACATTTTTGGCACGGACACCTGAAACGCTTCTTTCCCTGACCATGTTCTATCGCAAAATTCACAAATTCGCTAATTCAATCCATATACCGGACATCACTTCTATTCCGCAACTTCATCCAACTCTTGTCCATATTTCTACGAATTTTAATAATTAATTATCATATTAGTCAACTATTCTCTCTCTCTCTCTCTCTCTCTCTCTCTCTCTCTCTCTCTCTCTCTATATATATATATATATATATATAGATTTTCAAGCTAGTAATTATATATGAAACTATTATATATCACTACCGGATTATTAACCATTGCCGGCGACTTTTGAGTCGCCGGCAATGTTTTTGGACATTACCGGCGATTTTTGCCGGAAAAATCGCCGGTAATGTCTTCTTCTTTTTTAACATTACCGGCGACTTAAATGTAAGTCGCCGGTAATGTTAAAAAAAAATACATTACCGGCGATTTTTCCGGCAAAAATCGTCGGTAATGTCCAAATTTTTAATCCGGTAGTGTATATATATATATATATATTTAATCGTCGGTAATGTCCAAATATATATATATATTTAATCGTCGGTAATCGTCGGTAATAATCCGGTAGTGTATATAAACACAAATTTTTAACTACCTTAATATATTAAATTAAATTATTACTTAATTACCTTCAATAATTACCTTTATTAATTATTGGTGAATATATGTACTCGATCTACATCAATTAATTACTTTAATAAGTCAAACATGCTACATGTACGTTTTAACTAAATAATAACCAAATTTATAAACATCCATGCATATATATACGTACTACGTACTGGTCAATATTAATTAACTAATATATATATAAATATAATCAATTACCTAACTTAATTATAAATATATATTAGAGCGTACTAATTATTAATAATGTAATCAATCAAACGTACAATTAATTATATATATATAAACGTTAAATGGTGTTGGGAAATTAACTACGTACGTACGTACCTAGCCTTCTCCAATATATGGCGAATCGATGCTCGAATATAGTTCTAGCTAGCTAGAATTTGCATGCGCCCCATATACATATGCGTGAGGATCGAAGCGAGAGTCTGATCGATCAAGAGAGAGAATTGAATGATCGATCGACATATATATGCATGGAGATGAAGTTGAGACGAGCGAGCGGAGAGAAAGAGAGTTCGGCATGGACATTATATAATTCTTCACTGAGACGACGGAATGTCGGTGCGTCGTCTAAGTGGTCACTTAGACGATAGATTAGGCACTTCTCCGTCGTCCAAGTGCTTATAATGACGACGGAGAAGGAACTCGTCGTCCAAGTGGCCACTCGGACCACGGCATGTCGGTCCGTTGTCCAAGTGGCCACTTGGATGACGAAAACACTCTTTCCGTCGTCCAAGTGTCACTTGGACCGCGGAGAAAGTTTCCGTCGTCTAAGTGCATTTTTCTTGTAGTGACTTAAAGATAGTTAAAATTAAATGGTAAGGTTCATAAGTATATTTAAAGATATGTTAGTGATATACGCATTTTATGCTCGTTTCTTAACGCATTTCCCTTTACGTTTAGCTATGTTATTATCTTAGTTTTTATGTTTTTCTTATTTAATTTGTTATTTTGAAGATATTTAAGGTGGAGATTAATAACGACGCAATTCGGAGGAATTTCGGCAATTTTGCGATTTTTGCGATTTCGGACCACCGGGAATGGGTCGGCCCAAAAAGTATTTTGTGGGCCCATTTCTCAAAGTTTGTTTCGGCCCAAAAACCAGCCCAAGCCCATTAATTTCGTCATGGAAGCCACTTGGGGAAGAGGAAAAGTCAAGGTTGTCAAGCTTTGTGACTAGACTTGGTGACTCTTGCTTTGTGATCATTACAAAGGGTGACAAGGCTTGGTGACTCTTGTTTTTGATCATCACAAATGGTGACAAGCCTTGGTGACTCTTACTTGTGATGATCACATGTGATGACTAGGGGAGTGACTTGCCCTTGTGATTATTGCTAGCATTTAATGAAAGAGGCAAGGTGGAAGAGAGAGGGAGCATTTCCCTTGCCTATATAAGACCAAGGAGGCCAGCCATAATACGGATCACATAAATTCATAAGCCAAAACTCTATACACTTTACTACTCTTCCATACACAACCAAAGTCCTCCCGAAGTCGAAGTCCTCCACCACCTCCGGATCAAGAACGTAGAGTGCGTCATTCGTGTTCTTGAGAATCACCGCTAGTAGATTGGTGCGTCACCTCTCTAAAAAGTGTAACCATGTACTCTAAACTCCATCTTCATCTTTCTAATACTTTCGGTTATGTAATGAAAGAAATTCTCCATGTTCTTCTCTTATTTCGATTCTTCCATGTGTTCTTAATTTTATTAGTTTGGATGCATGTGCTAGCTTTAAGTTCTTAATGCTTTGAGTATGTTTTAAAATAGGGTGCGTCACCAATCTTCCTAAAATATATCTCAATGATTTCGGCAAAGTAGCAATTGTTTTAAGGTGTTATGAGTCATAGCATTCTTATTCAACGAAAGCATGTGTATGTATCTAGACTAAAATTAAGGATTTCGTAGATAATTAATAAGATAAAAGCATATGAGTAGGCTAGGTAAGTGAAATAAGTTGATCAATTGTAATTAGTAGTGTAACTTCTTATTTTTAGTAAGCATAATTAGACTTTAAGGGTTCTTGATTGTTAAACTTGTCTATGAGTAAAACATGTTAGAATTCTAGGAGTTCTTGTTGTGTTTGCATGTTTTTGTACTTTAATTTCGTAGATTAATCAACCAATTTCCAATCCCCCCAAACCTTTAAATTTCTGCATAAACGAAACCATGCATGCGCCCTTTAATTCCCCGGATAGAACGATCCCTACTCGCCAATATTATATCGACAAAATAAGGGTTTTAAATTGCACTGCGTGTGAACTGTGTTTTTAGTGTCTACTTTGTGTTAACATTAAATGCATGTTTTGCGCGTATCAGTTAGTTCTTGATGTTGAAATAAAGTTCTTCATTTGCTAATCAATGCTACTAATTTGATAAAAAAATCTAATTATGATATTTACATATTTGATTAGGTAATTACCACAACAACCATAATTTTGATCATTAGTTGTTATTTTAGTTCTACTACGTGTAATTTATTATATTATATTCACATGTTACATATTTATGGAAGGTTTAACAATGGGAGAATAATGTGTTTCTTAGTGTGATAACATTTTATTTCAAAAGGGACACATGTCAACATATAATTGATACAATTATATTAAAATAATAATAAAAAAAATGATATCTCATACTCATGGATACCATAAAACGTGCCTTAAATTCAGACGTTGCTACATGAGTACAAACGTAGTAATGACTAGTGACTAGTGACTAGTGACAGATATACAAAGATGACAAAATAACCAGAACTCGTGGGAACCCGCTAGAACCGAATTCAATTTTTAAGGCAAATAACGGGTATTGACTTGAATGATAGCGGGTTTGGGTCGGATATGGATCTAAAGGAACCCGACCCTCCTATTTTTTAATGTGTATTTATTATATTTTATTATTTATATCTAATTTTTATATTTTTAATATATTTTTTATAGAATAGTAACATTTATAATATTATTTATTTAATTTTTTTATTTTTTATTTAAGTAAACTTGTCGAATTCGGATATTATATATCCCACGGATTTGGCCTGTGTTAATTTCAAATTCAATTACCCAAAACTCGGACCCGACCCGACGGTTGCCATCCCTACACATATACATTCCCCCTTTCAAGTTCAGATATTGGGGGAGAAGAATCCGTCATCTATTTTGAAAAATACAGTACAGTAGTTCAATTGTAATTACCGTATTAATATTTAGTAGCTTGCTCCCTATTGCAATGCGCAGTAAATTGATGCGATCGATTTAACCTTTTGGCTGATCGAGTACGTTGAAAAGAGAGCAAGTAAGAAGTGATATAAGGAAGGACGTCGCTGTTCATTAGGGTTTGCAGCTATATCATAGACTAGCTAGCTAGCCAAGCGTCCTCTCCTGTCAACTGTGTCTGGTAGCCAAGCCGCCAGCCCTGCCTCATCAGTCTCTCTCTCTCTCTATTTCCCAACTCTCGAAATATATGCTCACACACGCACGCATAAAATCTCCATCTCTCTCTGGATCGCTCCTCTATCACATGCACGTACACAAATTCACACGCACAGACATCAAATCGATCTTTTCTCTCCTTTCTCCTTAATATAAACCTGACGGGTCATTGCTCTCTTTCCTTAATTGCGTCCCCTCAGCTCTTTCAATTTCAGTGCCTCCGAAATCCTCAGCTCGTCTCTCTAAGAGCATCCGCGGACAAGGAATTCCTCTTCCGATTTCTTAAATAGGAATTACAAGAAGAAAAAGAGGTCCAAAATTCTTATTTACTGGCGGGAACTACCATTTTTGGGAGGAATTCCTACGAATAGGAAGCGCGGCTGCGGATGCTCTAACCTAATCCTGATCATCCCCTCTCTCTATATATACTGCACTTGCTTTCGATTCAACTTGTGCTTTATATATATAGCTTAGTTTGCAGCTGAGTGTGAACGTAGGGATCGATCGAAGTGATCAAGTTTAGTGGGATTGAGCTAGTACGTAGTTAGTGTTTGGTAGTGCGTGGGTCGATCGAGTCTGAAAATGTTGGGTATAATGGAACAAGTGGTTACGAGTGAGGTTTTGGGCATTGAAGAGGTGAACGAACAGGGCCTTCCGCCGGGGTTCAGGTTCCACCCAACTGACGAGGAGCTCATCACCTTCTACCTCGCTTCCAAAGTCTACAACGGCACCTTCTGTGGCGTCGACATTGCTGAGGTGGACCTTAACCGATGTGAGCCCTGGGAGCTACCAGGTCCGTACTGCAGCTCCACCACAATACATACTGTATATATATGTTCTTCAATTCAGCTCATTTTCTGCTCTATATATGTTTTTACACGTCCATGAAAAATATTGTTATTGCTCATGTTTAATGTGCTTGTATTTCACTATTTGTAGCCGTTATGTTTTCCGTAGTATGAAAAATGGATATATATGTACTGTTTTTGATCGATGATTAAGTAGTGTATATATATGTACAATAATGTATAATGAAGGTGTTCCTGCAACTTTGTCGCTATCAATGTCTTGTCCAGAGCAGAGTTTTGAGAATGCTAAGACACAAAAACACAGACCCAATAATCTCTTCTTATCTTCACCACCAACTCTTTAATTTATTATTTCATATGCTCAGTAAATCTAGCTCTTGGATCTCAGAAAATCTATCAATCAATTATGTTACTTTATGATATTTTGTCAAGGAAATGAATGAACCGACGAATAGAACGTAGTGATAGATGCAGGTAAACTTGAAATTGTTGCCTTTATTTGCATGTAGATGTGGCGAAGATGGGGGAGAGAGAGTGGTATTTCTTCAGCCTCCGCGACCGGAAGTACCCGACGGGGCTGAGAACCAACCGGGCCACCGGCACCGGCTATTGGAAAGCCACCGGAAAAGACAGAGAAGTCTGCAGCGCCGCCACTGGGGCCCTCCTTGGCATGAAGAAGACTCTTGTCTTCTACAAGGGCCGTGCCCCACGCGGCCAGAAGACCAAGTGGGTCATGCACGAGTACCGCCTCGACGGCCACTTCTCCTCCTACCGCCACACGTGCAAGGTAATTAACGTCACACGTGTGCCTTTTAATATGTCGCTTATTGGGGTTGACTTTTCTTGCTTCTTCACTGACTTCGATCAGTCAGAATCATATATACGGATTGAAAAAGACTATTCTCTCATTACCTTGTTTTTTTTAAACCATTTTCACCCCTTTTTACCTGATTTGATTCATTCAACAATCCTTCCTTGTTTTTAACTGTGCAGGATGAACGGGTGATATGTAGAATACATGACAAATCTGGGGACGGGAGGATCCCACAGCATGTTGAAGGGCACGGGCAAGGGCAAGGACAAGAGGGTAACTTCCACCAACTAAGTGTGGAGGCTGGGAGCATGGTGAGCTTGCCTCCATTGCTGGAGTGTCAAGCTGAGTCCACTACTCATCACCACCAACAGTCATCATGGACTGCTTCATCTTCCTCATCGTCAGCAGCCTTGGAATCCATGCTCTTCAAGTCCCTCCTCTTTTCATATCAGGATCATGATCATGATCAATTAGCTGGCCATAGCAACACGAACTACACCACCACAACTACTACTGGGTGCAAGAATGAGGAGGCCTTTAATCTTTCCCACTTCCAAACTCCACCTCTTAATGCCAACCACTTCAACTACTTAATGGGAAACAATCACTCTCACCCTAATGTCCCAGAATTGGATCTTGGTCATCATCACCGAAACTCATCAGTATAATCCGATGGTCACTTCCGTTACTACAATGATCTGCTGGGGCTTTCTACTTCTACTTCTAATTCTACTTCTACTAATTGTGCTGTAGATAATGAGACGACGACGTCTTCCATTGGTGGCGGTTTCAACAGGACCATGTTATTAGATCCTCTCATCAAACTCCCAGCTAATTCAGAGTATTAATTAATTGGATCTCTAGCTAGCTAGATGTTGCTAATTAAGAATATATATATATAGGCTTACTTCCAGAATATATCTATCCACTGGCTAGCACTACGTACTAGTGGACGGTTCCTAGGACTACGTACTAATTAAGTCATCTTTGTATGTGATAATCACTACGTACTAGTGGACGGTTCCTAGGACTACGTACTAATTAAGTCATCTTTGTATGTGATAATCAATGCATGTATGTAGAGTGCACACTCCTCAGGCGTGAACATAATATCTCTTTAAATTTATCTCACATCATGAGATTTTCACATATGGTTAACCATATTTATGTATATATTTATATTTTATATTTATTTGAATATCAGATTATCTTAAGGAAAATTATAATTCAATCAAATCACATCTTTCTAAATAATGACAATTACTTTATTTTTTAAATTTTTTACAATTAACGGGAGAAAAAAAAGGAAGAAAAACACAACTTATTGATTAATTTGCTTATCAATTATACAAAATCATAACAAGATCGAGAAGATCAATTAATCACGAATCTCGATCATATATATCTACACACCCGTATACATCTTAATTTTATAGTTCAATTTTATCTATAGAAGTGGTTAATCAGTATAGTTTTGTGTTGTTTGATTTGTAACAAACTTTTTTTAATTATCCTCGTTTATTTGCAGAATGAGCTTATCGATAAGTTTTTTTTTATTTTCTCTCTTTTTCTTCCCTTTGTTTCTCACTTTTGTTTCCTCACATTAATTGCAAAAGTATAAGAAAGTGAAGCACGTAATTGTCATTATGTAGGAAGATGTGGTTTGATAGAATTATGATTTTTCTTCCATAATAAATAATCTGATATTCAAACAAAAAATATAAATATATATGTATATAAATGGTTAACCATGAGTTAAAACCTCGTGATGTGGTACAAATTTAAGGGGGGTGTTATGCTCACATCTTAATTAAAGGATGTGAGCAAAAATAGACTCATGTGTAGTTGCTATCGGGATATTAGTTTTGTTTCTTATTTTTCGTCTAAGAGCAAGTCTAATGGATATGTCAAAATCTAGGTGGATGTTTAATTTTGACATTTACTTAATTTTCTCATTTCTAATGGATATGTCAAATTCATACTTGGAGCCTACATGGATGACATATATGAAAACTCTAATCAAATTTAACATGAGTAAATAAATAATATTTATTTATTATTCTTTTTCTCTCTTTTCTATTGTCTCTCCTTATTTTTTCTCAACCTCTCATATTTATATCTCATCTCTTTCAAATAAAATATGTCAAAATTAACCAATTGCCATCTCATATTTCAAATTTAAGTTTGACCAAATAATATTGACGTCTAATAGACTTGTTCTAAGAACAACCCTAATAAGTAATAAAATTGCCATATTTCTTTTGTAAAATATAAATTTGAGATATGACTTTTCATTTATCTATTTCAACAAAACTAGCCTCCAATGATTATGTCAAATACATAATCTATTTTATTAGATGCCACTATTATTTTATCAATTTCTTCGAAAACTTGCTTTCATCATGATCTCTCTCTCTCTTCTGGTTCCCTGTTTGTCTCCATTGAAGCCCAAACCTTAGTTCCATCCCAATCCCAATTCCTTAGCTCTCTTCATCCTCAGCTAATTCATTTGATGGAATCCAAATCCTTCGTTCAAACCCAATCTCATAGAGCTCCAATTAATCCAAACTTCTAGACCCAGCTCTCACTAATTATCCTTCATTGACGTGTAACTCAATCTAGTAATGGAATAGTGGGTTAGTCTCTGATTTTTGATCTGTGAATGGATGGTTTTGATTATGGATTTTGTTAATTCATTGTTTAATCTCAATAATATTGTGACAATTCTGGGTTAGATGAAATGGAGATCGATATGAGAATTGAAGAAGAAGCACCGAAGCAAACTATGAGAGAGGGAGAAGAGTTAGAGGAAGATAAGAATAAAGAAAGATTTGGCAGATTGGTTTGCTACTGTCAAATTTGCCGGTAAGCTTGAGAATTGTCAACCACGTAGGTGCCATCTGGATTTGGCAGTTCTGTTGGAGGGCTTGCCGTTCAGTCAATTGTTACTGTTCACATCTCTGGCTGGAATTTGGCAGCTCCGTTGGAGATGCTCTAACTCTGACAAGTAATATTAACAAACTAATTGGCCATGGCCGGAGATATTTAAGGCCTAGCCTATTCATAATCACGTACTCTAATTTAGTCTGTCCCTATTAAGCTTCCTAACGTTGTTGTCTGGAGCCTCGGACTCCTGGCTCAGAGAATAGTGGCACCAGCATTAGGAAGCTAGCATGAGGAAAACTTTGCTCGGGATTTTCTGACTGTTGAATGGGGATCCATATAGCACCAAAGTGACCAAACAGAAAAAAAAATATATGGGAAAGTGATAGATCAAATCTTTGGATAATGCAAAAATACACCCGACTTTTTCACACATTAATACATTATCACGTCACATTCGCACTCTTCACATGAAACTAGTACCGGAGTCATTTGAATAACTGGACTTGATACTGCATAATAACAACTCTTCACATTCGCACTCTTCACATGAAACTAATACTCGAGGGGTTCATTTTTTGGCATAAAACCAGCAATGAATGTAACATACGTGTGGCATTGAAGAAAAATAATTTGTTAGTCCTCCTTCCCATCTTTCCCTTCATTTCCTTTCAAGAACCGCAGGAACCAGTAAGCAGAGGACTTTGGGTGCCGAGAGAGCCCATTCTTGTAGTCGATGTATACCAAACCGAAGCGCTTGGTATAGCCTTGTGCCCACTCAAAGTTATCCAGTAATGACCATGCAAAGTATCCCCTCACATCTGCTCCATCCCTGTCCAGAGAAAAATGTCGTCTTTCTTTGTGTTTTAGGCATAACAGCATTCATCATACATAACATTAGTGGAGATATCACATGATATCAACCTCAACCAAATATATCAAGCCACAGGCAGTGCATCTGATAAATCTTTACGCTAACAAAATACATGCTTAAATTAAATAATCATCCATTTAATGGATGAGTTGTGACTGGTGAGAGTCCATCGCGTGGCTAAATGACAAGCAAACACATCTAAAAGCTTCAAGTTCGATTGAAACATGATGAATATGAGGATGAAAATTAACTCATGCCCGCATGCCAGTACCACTTTCAGATAGCACATGATAAGAATGATCTAATTCACATGAAAAATAAGTGAAAATGTATTCAAGCTACCTCATAGCCTTTCCAACTGCTGCAAGGTATCTCTTAAAGTAACTAACTCTCAGTTTGTCATCAAGACATTCATGAAGCGGGAAGGAGTCATTATCTTCATCATCCATACCTGTAAGAAGGTTCATATAATAATGAGAGGGTCGGTTTTAATATAATAAAAGGAAATTACCCAATGGTTGTCAGTATACTCTCAAATAAGTAGCCAGAAGCATTAAAACTTCTAATTATTTCATCAAGTACTACATTATATGCAAAAATATACACAGTAACCCCGACTCTGTTTTTACTTTTAAGGAAAGTATTGCCTTGATGAAAATCAATTTTTTCTTGAATGTGGAAGGATGTCGTATAATATGTTTTTTTTAATGAATATATTAATTACTTCACATACCATTCTCAGTAATATATATTGGTGGATTCTCGTATCTCTGTGCTATGTAATTGAGAACCTTATGGATCCCCCAGGGAACAACATAAAGCCATTCTGATGCTGCCTGCAAAGTAGACCAGTTTAGTACAGTACGTGGACAAGGTATACGATACGTATGTTGCTCACCATAACTGTGAAGGGGAAAGTGTTCGTACCTTCTCACCAATAATCTCACCTCCTTCCCATTTATCTGATAATTTAGAAAGACCATTAAGATAAAAATCACCATAAACTTCGATTTGGAAATCCAAAAAATGAAGTCAGAGAATTTACCAATTCTCTCCATCTTTTGTGCTTTGTAAAAATCACCATTCTCAGGGCTTTCTTCAACATGAGCAATTAATCTGGATGTATAATGATTCAGACCAACAAAGTCCAATGATTTCTTGAGTAAATTCTTCTCCTCCTCTGAAAATATGGGAAGCCGATCTCCAAGTTGCTCACGCATAACTTTGGGATATTCTCCAGAATATATTGGATCTAAGTACCTGCTTTTGGAAATGGTTCAGGTGGATTCTATAAAATACAACAGGAAAGAAAACAAATCAAATTTATCTAACAACCTGCCTGGCCTGGTATAGGTAGCTGAACTGCAAGAAAGCTGGCACGGAAATTCCAGTAAAATAATATTGGTTTTACTTTAGCAGTGCACTAATTGTCCATACTTTTAACCATAAATTCATAAATAAGATTTAATCGCAATGTAGTAGGCATAGCTTCAATCATAGTACAGTTCCAGATATCAGCAAGATGAATTACATCTGAAGTTAGGAATCTGGAATAGATGGTAATAGTACGGTGCACAACTGCATCACAAGTTTTTCTAAAATACCAACTTCTGTTTATACAATTTAGATGGGTTTTCTCCTCGAATGATTTATTTATCATGGTCCTCCTTATTTTTGACAAAGTAACTTACACCAACAACGTTTACAACTGCTAGTCCCACCATTCTTGGAAAATAAAAAAATGGTCATTCAAGTGCTTCATGAGAAAAATGAGTTTCTTGTATCTCTTTTCACCTTACGTAGCTTAAAACAACCCAGCTTGGTGTTCACATAAACACACATGAACAAGTGTGTGTGTGTGTGTGTGTGCAAGCAATTTGGTCCTCAGTATTATGTCGTTGGAATATTTCTTTTAATTATCATAATAGAAACATTGATATACCCTGAGATTTTGGCAGATTCGAAATAAAACAATTGGATAAGAATAGGTATGTATTGTATAATAAATTAGGGAGAAGTAATTACCATCCGAGCTGAAAATCTAGGCGCCTTGCTGCAGCAATTTGGTCCTCAGTATTATTTGAATTAGCCTCTGCCCATTCACAGTCTACTGCTAAGCCTACCTGTCCACCTTGTTTTTCCTGAGAGGACACAGCAAGATTTGGAACAAATTGAAATTGTATAATAATGAAAATTAACGAAATGGTTCCAAACTTTATCAGATGAAATGCTCGATTTACATATAACCTAAGCCACAAATCCTAAACCCTAATGCCGGCTAAGCATGTGGGTCATTGAACTTAGCGAGTTTGACATTACTTAAAGCTGCAAAAGTTGAAGAAGAGGTGGGCCGCACAGTTCATTGCAGAACTCATCAGTGTAGAGACTTGTGCATTGTGGTTGGGACTTGTGGAGAAACTAAGGAGATTTTCATTCAGTAACTTGATATATTTGGTTTGGAAGTACGGGGTGGAGGAATTCAGATTCCTATTCCTATAATAGAAAGTATGGGTTGGAAGACTTCAGACTCCTAATCTTATGGTAATTTGAGTCATAAAAAAGCTTATGTATATGAGTGAGAAAGAACTAGCGGGAAAGTACGTGGATAACTCAGAGACACCACATCCTCCTCATGATTTCAGAGTTTCTAGTTGATAGAACTCACAAGCACGTTAGATGATGTCTATTAAGAGAGATTGTTTGTTTGTGGGAAGAACCATAGAGTTTTTCAATTGTAACCGTATCCGAGTTTTTCAATTGTAATCGTACCTGGGTCCATTGATATCACCCAAGGAGATAGGTTAATCATTTTGCGTTGGTGAGTTTGCTGTTTTCTTTTACTCAACTCTAGTCTGTGCTATGATTTACCAAACTTCTAAGAGTGCCTCGATTACAAACCAAAAACAAGACTATACACAAGTAACTAAGCAGTTTACCTTATACTTGCTTCGATATATGGAAACAGCAGCAGCATGGGCCAAAAGTTGATGATGCGCAACCAAATATGGTTCCGTAGATTCAAGTTCATGTCTTCCAGGAGCAAATATTCCTAAACCGTAACCATTAACAGAAGTTTGAAGAGGCTCGTTAATTGTGATCCAGTCCTTTACTCTATCGCCGAAACTTGCAAAGCAGGTCTCTGCATAGACTGAGAAGTGTGTTCTGCATATTCACAGTGTGTAGAAATGAAGGAATATGTGAGCATTGAGCAATATAGTAAAAAAATTAGATTTTGTGAGAAAGCATATTGAGCAATTATATGGATATTTAATTGTTATCATACAATCCTTAGGCATGGAATGTTTGTTGTAACTTGTGAGCCGTTATTTGATTCCCTGCCATTAATTATTGATGCAGACGATAAAAAAAATTACTGCTGTATTGTCTATGATTTTCAGATCACAATCTACAGTCCCAAAGAATACCTCCCTGTGTCTACCAAAATTACGCTATGTTACCATTTAAGTCTATATATATTATCCTCATAGTCTCCATTGAATGTAATATTTAAGTCAATACAATTAAATTTATCTAACACCAAGTTATTGCAACAGTACAGTGAACAAGAAAATTAAAATTACTAGTGAATAAAGTACTTACACAATCTGCTTGTTTAGCCATCCTCCCATACTTTCATGAAGGTACAATGGCAGATCCCAATGGTACAGTGTTACATAAGGCTTGATGCCTACAAGAATAAATTGCTGAGTATAGGAACATTGATGCAACTAAAGGAAATAAGTATACTTCTTTGGACCTTTTTCCAAGAGAGCATTAATGAGATTATTGTAGTATGCAATTCCATCTTCATTGACTTTGGTTCCCAGACCATCTGCAAATAGAAACATAAGAAAATGAAGTGTCATCAAATCAAACTAAGCCAAGAGAAAAATGGAACAGGCCCCCATCAGGTTAAATATTACTTAAAATTTCTAGGGATTCCTGCATCGAATATCCACACTGTTTATATCAGTTTCAATACTTTAAAGCAACTGTGAAAAGTTTTGCGGCAACTATGATTTAGTTGTCTGGATGGAGCAATCACCAAAATTTTGGAGAAAACTTGATGCAAGTTTTCATTTCCAATACGCACTCTTAAAGTACAAATTGGTTTACTATTTCATCCACTAAAATCTCCAAAAGTTGCTACGCACTCTTTTGTCAGCAAAATAGCTTTCTTTATAAATTTGTGATCAGTTCCAAGAGGCAGGAACGTCAAAGAGAGCAAGTTATTTCACACACACACACACACACACACACACACACACAGTAGTAGTGTGTGTGTGTGTGTGTAAAATGCAACTTCACACCGAAGTTTCAGTGTGAAGCTTCACACTTGATGAAAACTGTATAATATATATATATAGAGAGAGAGAGAGAACACACACACAGAGGCATATTATGGACTGTTCAACATTTCAAATCCTCATGTCCTTCTCTCTTCTGTAACACGGAAAGCTAAAGTTCCTCTTAAAGTACGTAAGGGTTTAGCTAGTGTTCGTCGTTACACCAGTACTTGACAATCTTCACAGCAGAAAAGATCAACTAAGTTCATATTACCTCGAAGATGGATCTCAGTGCATGAGCTATTCGTATTTACAGGTATAAGTTGCATCAGCTCTTGGAAGAGGGTGTTGCATAGTCAATTCTGAGTTTGGATAATCCTTTGGATACAATATACTTGTAGGATCTTGCTATGACTTATCTAGAGGAACAAAATAGGACTAGTGCTGGACCAATTATCTGTATTTGCTGTATCCTGGGTCATTTGGTTAAATATACGAGCTGGAGTGTTTGTAGGACATTGTACCCTTCTGCACCTCTTGGGCATCAATTTCCACAGAGTGCAGCAACAATTCACTCCAGGCTATTCTTTGGAGAAGAATCAGCACTTTTATTAAGAAATCAAAAAAAAGCAAAAAACAGGAAGCTCACAAAAAGAAGCTAAAATGCCCTAAATTTTAAGACAGAACAGAAAACAAGCAATCATCTTCTTTGAACTGAATTACTCTATGTCATGTAGCTTTCCACCAGAAATAATGCTGAAAGGGAATAAATCCTAAACTCTGTGACTAACACCCTCTATGAATAGCCCAATCACACCAGACTCGCTGACGAATCTCCCCCAAAACTTTCATTGAAATGGGACAATGAGGAAAACATTATTGACACTCTTCCCCAGCCTTAAAGATGATACACCTCCGAAAATTAAGGTGAAGTGGTCTTCTCTTTTGACTATTTTTACAATTGTTAACTTTACCATGGGCCCCACCAAACAAGCAAGCAACTGGACTTTAAAAGGAACCTTTGCCTTCCAAATCTGATCCACCAGATCAAAGCTTAAGAAATCAGAACTAATGCATAGAGAACTTCTATAAGACACAATAAAAGACTCCCATACTGTTTAAAATCTAGCATTGCCTCGAGAAGGATAGAAATGAACACCATCCAACTTCACTGAAGTAAACTATATAGCCTCTAGATCATTCAGATTTATTTTATAATCCCTAATCCAATTATAAAGAAATATCGACAGTGAAGTTTGCAATCTTGCCATTGTGGATGAGCTCTTATCTAGTTTTTACTTTTTTTGGTGGTAAGTTGCGATTTCGGGATGTAGACTATAAGGGTCGCTATCAAATAAAGTAGAGTACAGATATATCTCTTATATAAGATGTCAAGAAGAATCAAATTAGATTAAATTGACTCTACAAAGGAAATGACAGTAATAATATGTACATTCAAACATTTATTTATATTGAAAAAGAAGAAGGTTACACCGTATAATGTATTAAGACGCACCAGGAAAGATACGCGACCATGATATGGAAAAGCGATAAGCATCAAATCCCAACTTGGCTATGAGTTCAACATCTTCCTGTGTAGCATTAAATGGTTTGTGACAAATGTTTAGTAGATGGCATGAACCGAAATTCATCTTTGACTAATTACATGATCAAACAAAGCAATTCACAACTGTGACAGATCTAATAAACGATTTCCTTAACTATTTTGTAAGGAAATACTATGAAGAGATCTAGCTTGCACAATGTCACTGCATTGTCTTCGTCCTTTGTTTTAGCATGAATAGGGAGTATCGAGAGCTAAAAATGTGGTCATGGTCTTACGATTACTACTAACCTTATACCGATGATACTGATCCACAGCAATGTCACCGTTGCTTCCATCAATGATCGTGCCTAATATATCAAATGTTCACAAACTAAGTTTCGCAACAAATAAAGAAAAGAGACAGAAAATAACAAAATGAAAACTTGTATGAAACTATGATAAAAAAAAATTCAGTATAAGAAGCCAAATTGTGATACTAGAAGAGACTTTCATAAGCTTAGAGACTAGACTGTACCTTTGGTGTGAGAAAAGGCGTCCCAGATACTAGGACCCCTGTTACCCGCATTGCAGGCTCCTTCAACCTATAAACAGACAAGCCGGCTATAGTTTAAGACATCCAGCAGTAGCTTTACAAGTTTATACTACTTTTATTTCCATATTTATCAAATGCAGTCAAATGCTATTTCGTGTGTGGATCAAATTTAGTGGGTCGTACTGAACTTTGTATTGATCATAACTAGAGGACAACAAAGCTGAGTTGCACTATTTGACATAGGTTTCACAAGCCTACAATATTCAAGCTTTTATTCCACAGCATCATCTAATACGCATCAAACAAAACAAAAGAGGTACAGATTAAACAAGAATTGAGAAAGATGCGATCATTACTAAGTGAGTGAGGATCTGAATGTAAGTGATGAAGAGGAAGAGGTGACCTGATAAGCAGAAGTGGCAACTCCAAAAACGAAGTCAGTAGGGAAGACACTGCGACAGACTTCATTGCCTGCTTCTTCATATTCCGCTACCAATTCTCTCATCGCGGCCATTCTATAGGAACAAGACAATGCCCTTTCTCTTTCTTTTTAGTCTGAAACTGAAACAAGCCAACAGCCTTAAAGCTTCTGTCACTCCACCAAAACACGCAAAAGGCGTTGAATCACTTGATTGGCATGGGGTTTTCTTTCTTTACTATTTTAGGGAGATTTTATTTTCCATTGGCTCCCTAATTTAAAGTTGGGACCCGAAAATCGTATTTATGTAGTTCGTAAAATGCTCACTATTTGTTTGTGTCTGTCGGTGTGTGTAATAAACCATCCCACAACAGAGGAGAGGTCCCCTTCAAAGAAAATGCAGGGAAATGGTCCGGAAATGGCCTGTATGGTCCAGATTAAACACCATACAGTTCATACAGTTTTTGTAAGTCGCACAGACAATGAGACACCTAGACAATGAGGCAAACCTTCTTCATGAGAAATCGATAGTGATTGTAGGTGTTTTAAACATGTTCGACCTTATATCTAAATTATCAATTGGCACCAGATTCACATATCTTGAAAGAATCCAACTCTACATTAACTAGTAATCTAAAATCACGCCCTAAAGACAAAACTTAAACTACGGATTTTGTGTAAAAAAAAATTGACATAGTTTCCTCTACGAAGTGGACTATCAGAAACCTGCAAAAAAATCACACTTCGAATTTCTCACAAACAATATCGTGAACCACCGATGTCCATCGGGATTTCTCAATAAAGTGCATAAAGTAAATTAATTAAAATGCTGGAATAATAATACAGGAACTAAAAAAATTATAAACCAGCAATACTAACAATTTACAACTAGCACTGAAAAATATTTATAACACTAGTGTCTAGAGTGACTTCTAGGAGCAGAATAAAACATAAGAAAATACACTGCTAATGGGCCGAAACCTACTAGAAGGTATGATAATCCGATGGACTCAAAGCCTCTAGGGATCGAAATTCAGCTCAGTAGAAGCACTGCAACCTGGACACGGAGGTAGTCAGACAAGGACTCCTAACCTCCCCCGACTAGTAGCTACGATGAATAGAACAATGGGTCAAACGAAGTATCCTGACCTCCCCTGACTGGTAGCTATGACAAATAAAAATAAAAGGTGATGGGTCAGACGAGGCAACCTGACCTCCCCTGACTGGTAGCTATGACAAATAAAAATAAAAGGTGATGGGTAAGACGAAGCAACCTGACCTCCCCTGACTAGGGACTATCCGGTGATCAGCCGAATAGTTAGCGCATCGATGCAGCTAGCCTATAAGTCATCACAAGAAAAACCTCTAAATTTAATCTGGTCTAAAATATACTATAAACTTGAAACTATAATATGTAAACTGAAAGTACAGTGTGAATATAAATTCTTAAACTCGCAAACGACTGTAAAAAATAAAAGTTCACTCACCGTACTATACTGGGATATTCATAAAGTTGTATCCTGTTAATTGGCACAATAATCATCTGACATGGCCCGCTAACTCGTAATTCTGAAATCACGATTATAATTAATATCTACTCGTCGATATTAAATAGCTAAGCTCGCAATTCTATGATCAATAATGTAGAGAATCTCGCATTCTTGAATAATGTATATTCCGACTAAAAATGTACTTAATCAAATTCTAAATTCACTTCCTTGCCTTTTGTTAATATTTAAAACCACAAGGCAGTTAATATTTAAAAAAAAGGAATTAATACAATGATATAGTGTTATGTCGTTGTCGCTCTACTACGATCAGTATCGATGTCGCTCTTGATAAGAATGATATCGATGTCACTCTTGTTATGACTAATATCGTTGTTGCTCCACTATGACCGTTCTCACTGCTAAGAATGTCAATCGTTAAGGAGAGACCGGATGTGCCGGCCTTCAACTCTCCGATGCCTAAGTCAGAAACGAGATAATATTTTCATAGAGTAACGACATTGAAGAGTAATGAGTGCGCACCATTAATGCTGAATCATCAGGCTTATGAATGTGGTTGGATCCAGAGCTCTTATCAATTCTTCGATGTGGGATCAGTGTGCTTACTCTTTTGTTGAGGTGTTTCCTGGTGGGATCTTTGATGGGCACGTGAGTGGTAACCATGCCGAGATAAGACTTGGGTTTGTCACCGAAGTTATAGGTCTCTTGCTGGTGAATGCTGTTATGTGAGCGGTGAGACATAATAAAAAGGTATTTAAGGGCATTTAAGTACGTACGATATGGAATAATTTAGCCAGGTATGTGTACAAGTCCCTCAACTCGCTCAACCAAGGGGATCAATCTTGGTTGGTGAGTTATAGAATCGGATACCTGCGATATTATCCGTACGTACTTAACGGGCGTTGTTACATGTTCATAGCCCGATACCGTACCATATAGTCCCCCAGTTTGGCGACCAAGGTTGTGATGCTTGGCGATATTGTGACCTATAGTAAAGACAAGATTTGTATATGTTAGCAGCAGCGAGATCAGTAAGTAGCTAGTTCATCATCCCCCAAGATAGATAAATTGCAAATAATGATGATGCATGTAGGCTTGTTTTCCTCTCGAATGAGTCATGACTTCATATCGGGGTTTCTCCAAGTAACGGTTTAACCCAGTTGGCCCGTTTCCAATGGAGCCCTTTCCAGTTACTGACATACTCTTCCGTAACTGTTCAGTACCGAGGGGGGATGCAATGAGCTACTACATTGCACCGACCGAGGGATACACTCTTTGGCGCTCAGACACTCGGCCTTGCCCTATCTGATAGCTTTTGTTGCTCTATCGGGGTAGCTCAAACCGGTGGGGGCGCTGCGGTAGGGGAAACTCATTTGAATTGGTAACCCTTAAGTCCCGAGCCCGATTCCTCCATGCGGCTTTGCGGCACTTTAGGCAGGTAACCCGGATCACGGTAGTTCGGTGGTCTTATGACGATGGTTCTAGTGTTTGTGGGCGACGCTGCTTCTAAAGATCGTACGTTCTTGTGTTTGGGCGAGGCCTTTTCCCGTTATCATTTCCCCCAAGGTGGTAGGTGAAGCTGTTTCATATCTTCATTAAATGCCGTCAATTCCCTGGTTGCCACGTGTCACCCTAGGTGTCTCGGTTTACGCTAACGTCACGTCGTAGGTTTAAAGTATGATCATTACCTTTCTTGGAGACCATAACTGTGGAAACGGTGCGTATCGCTTCACATTCTGGACTCTTTCGTGCCCCATGATGTCATCGAACATGTTACTGTGTCTGATGAACCAACATGTCTGTTTGAACGATTGTGATCGTGCTCCAAGGTGGCCTATTTAAACCCCTTCTCCCCCTTCTTCCTATACTTTTCATACTTCTGAGATTTTTTGAGCTAGGTTTTTCAGAGAGAGAGTGAATTCGTCCCTTGTCATCGTAACACTGTCATTGATTCCTGCTTCGTCGCTGTCCTTGCTTTCCGGCTATTTATTTTTGAAGATCAAGTAAGTACTTCCCTGCTTATTCCGCTCTTGTTTCCTTTGGGTGGTGATTATGCTCCCCTGAATTATGGGTTTCTTCTACATATTTTGTGTTTATTGGTGGTTTTATTTGCCGAAATAAATATAGGGAGTCAGTATTGTGTCACATGTTGTTTTTGCGGTGGTCGGAGGGATTTTTGCCACCGCTTCGCCTTTTCTTTTTGCATCCTTGCTCCCCCATTTTTTGCGGTCCTTTTTGGATGTTGGCTGTGTTTGGCCTGTGTTCCTGAGTTTGGGCCTAGTTCCCTTGTTTGGGGCTTCTGGTAGGTTCGTAACCATTTTAGGGAACTTGCCTTGGTGCTGGGGGTACCGGGCAAGTCTCTTGGGTAGTCGTTTACGAATGGGGTGGCTGAGCTGGGTAAATCTTGGTTTAACCTTATCTGTAAATGTTTCGTAGGTAATATGACATCTTCTCAAATTGATCTTGGCGATACCGGAGCAACGAACTCGCCCCCTGGGCCATCATCTGAGATTCCTTCCAACCCGCTCATGCTGAGGTTAGGCGGCTCAAAGTCGTGGACGCTAGCGGACTCGCAAGAGATAGATGAGCCCGTCAAGTCACTGTCCCACTCCTCTATTAAGGCCATGAAGACGGAGTTTCAAATTCTAGGGGCCGTCATCGTCTGACCTTTGGGCAAGAGTGAGTCTTTTACCAGGCCGCCCAAAGGTTTTATCGCCCTGGATCGCACCCAGCTATGCTTTGGTATACGGTTGCCGCTCCATCCGTTCCATGAATATATCTTTGGCAAGTTGCGGTGCACGATCGAGCAAGTCTCTCCGTTGATGTTACAATCTTTGAACACCATGTTCGTGTTGTGGAAGCTTGTCGGGCTTGACTATCCCACTCGGAATGAAGTGTTGCACTACTTTGATGTGTTGTACTCAACAAAGAAGGGATGTTGCGGGACGCTCTGTCTGGTTTAGCGCCGAGGTGGCTCCCTTGCGCTTCATGACTTCCGGACGTCCAACCCTGAGTAGAGACCGAGCATTTTCTTGCCAGCGGTTCCTGGTCCAGACTAGTGAATACCAGGGGTCGGACCCGTGTTCCTAACAGGTTCCACTCCCGAGGTGATCCGCCATTTCTTAAACTTGTCTTTTTCCTAGTGACCTGTTTTTTTTCTTCTTATTTGTCGTCTCCCTTGCTTGTAGTTTCCATCTATTATGTCCTCTGCGCTACCGAAAAGTGACGCTATCATAAAATAGAAAAAGGGTATGCCAAGAAGTTTAGGAGCGTGTACCTTTTGAGTGACTACCGCGTAATGGAGTCAGTCGGCCTTGCCAAGACACCCAGTATCTTGCCGGCCGTTGACGTTTGTTTATAGCGTTTCATGTCTTCTTTGTTTATGTATATGCCATCTTTGACTTTTCGGCTGGTTGTAACACTTGTTTTTGTGTATCTGCAGTTGGTTATACTAACGCCCAACGGGATAAGAAGATGGAGAATCTTTATGGCAATATTGATGACTTGATCACTAAGCTCGAAGACCAAGGGAGAAATGCTCAAGTTATCAATCTTGACGTGCGGTCGGGCAATACCGTCACCCTCTCTGAGTCGATGCCCATTGACCCTCCCAATGAGGCCAAGACCGACCGCATTGGGACTGACGACCCCTCGAGGGTCGTTGCCGTATCTGCCACCGTTAGGGCCCCTAGCCTTGCGAAAAAGAGAAAGAATGCCTCCTCCATCTCTTCGCAAAGGCCTTTAAGGAGGTCCATCCCTACCACTCCTGCAGCGCCTGACACTGTTACTGTTGCTGGTCAGCTAGGAGATGCTGACGATCATTGGACCCTTAGTATTGAGGATATTCCCGATGGTCGGCCCATCGTCGATGTCGATCTTCTCCCTGATCAAGAGGCCGGTAGCTCTGTGCCTGCATCCCGCTCCGGGGAGGATCTAGAAAGTGTTGTAATTCCTCACTCCGTCAACTGGCAGGGGCAACCTCCTTATTCAGCCAAGATTGTGTCTCTTCTCCCTCCGAAGGTTCACACCATTGCCGATAATACTGCGGGTGCCGATGAGTGCCTTCGCTCTGTTGCTGCCGCCATTCAGCTGATATGCCACCAGCGTCAAACTCTGGTGTTGTCATCAGAGGAGCTAGCCCGTGTTGGGGGAGAATTGGCCAAGAAGGAGGAGGAGCTGATGCGGGCCAGCGAGTAATGGCAAGAACTCCAGCAGAAGTGTGAGTGCTTGGAGGCTCGATTGGAGGAGGCTGATCATTTCTTGGATGACTCCATCAAGTGCTCTAAGGAGCTGGAGCTTGAGCTAAGGGAGGAGCGTCAACGATTGAATGATGCTGAGCTCCAGCGGTCCAGGGATGTCCAGGCGGCGCGTTCCGCTCTTGAGAGCCAAGTTACCGCACTTTGGGGCCAGGTTTAGGAGCTCGAGAAGTATCGGGAACAAGAGCTTACCGATGCTGTCGAGGACTTCAGAGCCGGCGCAGAGTATCGCGAGGTGCTGCAGTCGGCCTTCTGACAAGGTTTTCAAGAGACCCGGAACCAGTTTGTCCAAACAGGTGGGTGAATGAGAAGTACTATACAGACACCACCCGGTTGAACGAGGAGCGCCGGGCAAAATGTGAGGCTGACCGGCTTGCCCTGGAGAGGCTAAAGGAGGAGGAAGAGGAAGAAAGGGAGCGGCAACGTGATTATGTGGCGGCAGGTATGACCCCTCATGGTTCCCATCCTTTAACCCTTAATCCATCACCTTCAACTGCTCTAACGCATCATATTCGTAATGTTGAGGGCGTATCTCAGGAGTGGAGCCGGGAGATGGCAGCCAACTATCGTGAGTGTCAATGCCAGACTTAACAAGGGGAGGATTTGCTATATGGCGAAGCTCATGGCCTAGAGTGAAGCTTGGTGCCCTTTGTAATAGTATTAGTATTTTTGAATACAACTTATTTTGTAATAGTGTTTTTCCGCCAAGGCTTTTTGCTGTAGACTGATATGCTTGTTTTTTGTTAAATACTCCCAAGTATGATTATATATTGCCAACCAATGAAAGGTCTGAAGAAAATTTATTTGCTTGTACCATACGTCCGTTTTATGTGTGGCTCCTATATATAAAGTCAAAATAGCTAATACGCTGGCGCTCATAAGAATAAACTTGCATCTCAGGTTTTAAAAATAGTAGTTTTTGGCCTGAGTGCCTTTTTGTTTTTACAAGCAAATGTCTGAAGAATTTTTGTTTCTTTGACGGTGGTATGCAATCATACTTGGTTATGGCCAGTGCCCCCTCCCCCTTTTTTTTGCCAAAACAATAGAACCTGTTTTACTGGTAACAATATCGGAGGTGTTGCGCGTTCCAGGTCTCTGGCACTCTGATGCCATTTTTGTCTTCGAGGGTGAACGTGGTCGGTGTTAAGCTCTCGATTATTTTGAACAGTCTCTCCCATGTTAGTGCTAATCCATTTGATTTTGGGATGACCTCTCTCCAGACCATGTTGCCAATGAGAAGTTTCCGGGCGAGGACCCGGCTGTTATGCTGTCGTGCGACTCTTTGTTTGTTTGCCGCTAGCACAATATTGGTTTCATCTTCCTGTTCTTCTCATAATATGTTTGCCATGTTAAGCTCGTCCGTGTTGGTGTCCTTATCGCATCCTTTGAAGCAGGGACTTTTGTGTGTGATCTTGAATGGCAGGACCGCCTCTGCTCCGTACACGAGCGAAAATGGCGAGGCCCCCGTTGCTTCGGTTGGTGTAGTTCTGATGGACCATAGTACTTCATAGAGGCATTCCGCCCATCTGTGGCTGTAGTCCTCCATTCTTTCTTTAGTCTTGCTTTGATCTTTTTGTTGGCCGATTCCACCTGTCTGTTAGTCTGAGGGTAATATACTAACGTGAAACACCAATCGGGTCCCAAGGTTGCTTGTGAACTTCTTCATTTTGTCGTTATTGAACTACTTCCCATTATCGTTGACGATAGTGAGCGGCGCACCATATCGGCAGTATATGTCGTTTCATAGGAAGTTTATTACCTTCTGTGTAGTGACGAACACGAGCGGTCTTGCTTCAATGTATTTTGTGTGGTAGTCGATGCAGACGATGATGTATTTGAACTGGCTAGATGACGCCTTAAGTGGCCCGATAAGATCCAATCCCCACTGCACGAATGGGATGAGGCTGATGATGATTGACATTAGTGTTGCTGGTACGTGTATCTTGGTCGCTTGTTGGGCACATGACGCACACTTGTCTACAATTGTTCTCGCGTTTTCCCTCTTTCCCTTATAGTAGAACCCATAGCAGAGTAGTTTGTGGATGATGGTGTTTGGCCCGCTATGGTTCCCATACCTGCATCTGTGGACGTCTTTCAACAGCTCTTGGCCTTCCTTTGTCGCGACGCATTTTAAAATGGGGAAGCCCCTCTTTTTTAAGTATAGTTGACCGTTGTGTATGCTGTAGAACACTGCCCGTTGAGTTAATTTTCTTGCTTCTATTCTATCTGCCGGTAGCGTCCCGCTGACAAGGTAGTTTGTTATGCCCGTTCTCCAGTCCTCTGTTGGTGGTGATGTGGCTATCATGAGCGTGAATACTTCCTGGAAGTTTTTTGAGATGCTAGGCTTTTCCAGTGTTTCCACCATGGTGTGTCCCTTTGCCGTGTGTAGTGGTGCCGTTGCTAATCTTGTTAGGGCGTCGGCCCTTGTGTTATGCTCTCTGGGGTTGTCAGTGAAGTTGTAAAAAGAAAATTTATTTAAAATTTCCTTTATGTACCCTAGATATGCCGCTATCTACGTTCCTTTCACCTCGAAGTCCCCAGTGACTTGGCTTACCACCAACTGGGAATCATTGAAGAGGTTGATGTTTTTTGCTCCTGAGTCAGTGGAGAGTTGTAGGCCGGCAATTAGAGCTTCATACTCGACCTCGTTGTTTGATGCCGAGAAAAAGAACCGGAGGGGGTATTCGGCGTAGACCTTCGATTCCCTGGGCCGATTAGGATTGCTCTCGCCCCTACCGTGTCGGACGTTCTTGACCCATCGACGTGTAGGTTCCAATCGGACGATCGTGGGGTCGAAGTTACTGGTAAATCTGATTGGTCGTCCACTGTTGGCGTTAGTTCTGCTATGAAGTCCGCCACTACCTGACCCTTGGTTGCCATTCTCGGTTGGTACTTGATATCGAACTTGTTGAGTCCTATTGCCTACTTGGTTAGCCTCCCCGAGTGGTCTGGGCTCTCTAGCACTTGTCGTAGTGGTTGGTCCTTCAGGACATGGATGGTGTGAAGTTGGAAGTATGGCCTGAGTCGTCTGGACGACATGATTAGTGCTAAAGCTAGTTGTTCTAGTGCCGGGTATCTTGCTTCCACCTTGTTTAGGCCCTTTTCTGCAAAAAATACTGGTAATTCTGTGTTCGCTTCCCGCCTGACGAGGGCGGAGCTAACGACAATTATTGAAACGGCTAAGTAGATATATAAGATCTCACCTGGTATCGGAGCAGATAGGAATGAGATATGGGCGAGGTACATCTTGATCTTTGTTAAGGCCGCTTCGCACTCGTCGGTCCATTCCACCGTTTTCTTTTTTGTGATCCTTATTGCTTTGAATTACGGGTTGCATCTGTCGGTGTAGTGGGAGATGAATCGCGACAGTGATGATAGCTTCCCGGTCAGGGTCTGAAGGTCCTGTTTTGTCATCGGCCGTGTGGTGTCAAGGATTGCCTGGACTTTCTCTGGGTTGGCCTCTATGCCCCTCTAACTTACCATGTACCCTAGAAATTTGGCCATCGAGACACCGAAGATACACTTCGTCGGGGTTGAGTCTCATCTCGCTCCTAATAAGGGTGTCCAACACTTCTTTGAGGTTTCTGACGTGGTTTCGTTGATGTCTGCTTTTTACTATCAGGTCGTTGATATAGACCGCTACCGTATCGTTGTCCAATGGCACTAGTAGCTCCGTCATGAAGCGTTGGTAGGTTGCCCTTGCATTTTTCATCCCGAATGGCATAACATTGTAACAGTAGAGTCCCCGGACTGTAATGAAGCATGTTGCTTCAGCATCCGCTGGGTCCATCCTTATCTAGTTATACCCTAAGTAATAATCCATTTGTGGACAGGAGTTCATGCCCGCTATTTACGTCTACGAGTTGGTCAATTCTCGGTAGCGGAAATGAGTCTTTTGGGCAGGCCTTATTGACGTTGGTGTAGTCAACGCACATCCTCCATTTGTTGTTGCTTTTTCTTACTATAATGATGTTGAAGACCTATGCCGGGTACTAAACTTTTCTGATGAACCCTATGTTGAGGAGCTTGGTTACCTCTTCCTGCATGGCGGCGTATTGCTCCTCGTTGTAGGCCCTGCATTTCTGCCTCTTGGGTATCACATCTGGCAAGATACCTAGTTTGTGTGACACAATGTTGGTTGGTATGCTTGGCATATCAGCATAAGACCATGCGAAAATACGTCGTTGTACTCCCTTAGGATGTTGATGAGTGCGATTTCTATTATTGGATCCAGGTTAGCCCCAATTCTAATCGTTTGGTCGGGGTGCTCGTCTGATACGTCGTTGTACTCCCTTAGGATGTTGATGAGTGCGATTTCTATTATTGGTTGATTCCTCGTTGATGAGTCTGGCCATGAGGGGTTCACTTCTTGGGTCATCTGGTGCTTCTGTTGTTGGGTCGGTGGTGAGTAGGCATACCTCTCTTGCTGGGTAGTTGACGTTGTTCGACAATCCAGGTAAATCGGGCGTTGTTCCTCGTAGCATGCATATGCCGCTTGTGGTGGGGAACTTCATAAGTAACATTTGTTGTGACTATAGCGCCGATTATGCTCAGTGTGTTACATCCGATGATGGCGTTCATGATGGACGTCTACCACTAAGAACTTGATGTAGGCTTCCGCGCTACAGCTCTCCTGGCCCAGGGCGATTAGTAGGTAATCACTGCCTAACGGCTGTATTTGGTCACCCGAGAAGCTGAGTAACGGGAAGTGGTCCTGTTTGAGCTTGGAGGGGAGCCTTTCTAGCTTCTCATATGCGTGTAAGAATATGACGCTGACAGAGGATCTGGTATCCACTAGACACCTTCCAACGTTGCAAAGGTCGATGGTGGTGTTGATTAAGAATGGGTAGTCCTCTGATACCAGGGGGCTGTTGTGTTCCTCTGATTCGTAGAATGTAATGGACCCTTAGTCCGTCTTGGCTACCTTTGCCGATCCTTATCGCACACTGCGTACCGCTCGCTCACTCTTTCGTTCGGCCTTAGATTTTTCGCCGGTGATCGCTTTAATTCTTCTGATGCTAGTGATTCCCTGCACTGGTGGTGTCTTGTTTCCCGACTTGAATCTCGTTAGGTTGCCCTTTTGAAGTTGTGCTTCCACCGCTTCTTTCATACTATAACATTTCTCGGTGTCGTGTGACTCATTTTGGTGGAAGTTGCACCACTTCCCAATTTTCCTGTAAGTCGTAGCTCTGTATGTTTTCTTTGGTAGTAGGAACATATCTGAATGGGCTGCTAATATGTCGACATATTTCACGTTGAGCACACTGAAGACCTGCTGTTCTATTCGAGGTCGTGTGGCGATGTCATTGCGAGGTCGATCGTTTCTGTCCTCCCAATACCTTTTTGTTGTTGTTGTTATAACTGCCATTATCCTGGTAGTGCCTCTGGTGTCTATCTCCCCTTTGATTATCTTTTTTCCAGTCCCCGCGTCCGTGGTTGCGTGCGCTTGATCGATGGGGTGATCGTGTTGGTGCTGGGTTTGGTGCGGGGAGCGCGCTCTGTACACTTGGAACTGTGGTATTAGAAAAAGTGTTTACCTATTGTGTAGGTGTGGGGTTGAAACAAAATGTTTGTAGCTCTAGTTGGGCGTGTGAGGTTGCACGATCCAGTAGGTCGTCGTAGGTGATTGTCGGGTTCTCGTTGAGTTTCCATGTTAGCAATCTTGGCTGCAAAGCGTTTCAGAGTACATAAAAAGCCGAGTCGCTCGAAATGTCGCGACAACTGGTGATGGCGGTGTTCCACCGGGAGATGAAGGTAGACAACCCTTCAGACGGTTCCTGTCGTACGGCTTGCAATTGGTTATAAGTGAGAGAGCAGTTAGCTGATGTAATGTATCTCTTTAGAAATGTTCAAATAAGTTCTTGAAAGGAGTTGATGGATCTTGGTGGTAAACTAAAGAGCCAGCTCAGCACCTCGCCGGTGAGGCTTTCCATAAACAGGTAGCAGTTTGTCGCGTTATCATATACTCTACCGGTAGTTGCTGAGACAAAGATGTCGATATAGAGGGATGGGCCCGTCTTGCCTCTGTATCGCTCCATTTTTACTTTGGCCAGTGGGTGCCGACCTTAGAGCATGATATCGGTTGAGAATGGCTCAACACGGACTGTTGGCAGCATTCGATCCAGGTAGCTTGCCTTTGGTTGCGCCAGCTACTGCACCATGGCTTCCAACTCGATGATCCTCGTTGCTACCACCTCGTCTCCCTGATGTACGGCTGGTGCGACTCTGAGCGGGGGCAACGAAGGTAACGGCTGTACCCAAATGGGTGGGTGGGATGCATGTGCAGTGTTGTTTAATTCCGACTCGAGATTTCATTGTAACCTTTCCAGGGTTAGGGGTGGGTCCCGCGCCTTGCAGATGTGGAGGGCATATTGATGGTTGGATAAATACTTCCTGCTGTCGAACTACCACGTGAGGTTCCATACTCAGGGACTCCATCGTAGATTTTGGATTAAATCGCTCTCGCTCAACGACCCTTAGTCTTGATTCAGACTGCATGTATCGCTGATGTTCGAACTCCCGGGCTTTTTCGAGTTAGAGGCATTTCCGCATTGCCAATTCGTACCGTTGTTCCATATCGATTGCATGCTTCTCAGCGTTGGTGAATGCCTGTCGATCTTCGGTAACGTGCTGTTTTCCAGGTCACCGAGTGAAGGTGATCTCATCGGCGTTCTCGTGTGTGGCGGGCGTTTGGTGGAGAAGTTCCTGCTGGGTGCTCGGTGTCATGCCAAGGGTCAAGAAGGTATCCATGTTCGTCGCTTTTCTGACGTTGCGTGGGTTAGGAAAACAGTTTCCGATTTCGCTTCCCATAGACAACACCAATGTCAATATTTAAAATCACAAGGCAATTAATATTTAAACAAAAGGAATTAATACAATGATATAGTGCTATGTCGCTGTCGCTCTACTATGATTGATATTGCTGTCGCTCTTGATAAGAATGATATCGATGTCACTCTTGTTATGATTGATATCATTGTCGCTCCATTATGGCCGTTCTCACTGCTAAGAATGACAATCGTTAAGGAGAGACCGAGTGTGTCTGTCTTCAACTCTCTGATGCCTAAGTCAGAAACGAGATAATATTTTGATAAAGTAACGGTGTAGAAGAGTAATGAGTGCGCACCATTAATGCTGAATCATCAGGCTTATGAAGGTGGTTGGATCCAGAGCTCTTATCAATTCTTCGATGTGGGATCAGTGTGCTTACTCTTTTTTTGAGGTGTTTCCTGGTGGGATCTTTGATGGGCGCGTGAGTGGTAACGATGCAGAGATAGGACTCGGGTTTGTCACCGAAGTTATAGGTCTCTTGCCGGTGAATGCTATTATGTGAGCGGTGAGACATAACAAAAAGGTATTAAAGGCGTTTAAGTACATAAGATATGAGATAATTTAGCCAGGTATGTATACCCTTTCCATCACTATAACTAAATTTTAGAGTCGCAACATAAATCTCAAATATCAAGCGACTCGAATTTAAATCGATAGCTAGATCGTCCGTTATTAATATCGTTAAATCAATTAATTATTATCCAATTAAACGCACTTCTAAATTAATCAAGTCCAGATCCATGCAAGAATCTCACAATTGCGTTCGTCATGAAATTACGAGCGAAATGACATAAATTTTGCCGAAAATTCCGCCTCTCCGAAGCTCTGCCGCCCACGGCGGCTCGTAGGGCCACGCACTACCGCCGGTAGTAGCCGGAATCCCATCGACACCAAATCGAGCAACCTGCACATCAAATTGTTCATCTCGACAAGCCTAACAACATTCAAGAAGAACACAACATCAAAATTAAACCAGAAAACCTCTAAATCGCCGAAAAACCGAAATCCCACCGGAAAATTCATTTCCTCTGTTTGCCGGCTTTCGACTACGGCAAGGGCCGAGACATGTCCCGTTCAACTCATCTCCTTCTAGGCTTCAAAATCCCCATAACCTCGATGTCTAACCCTGCAGCAAACTTCGCCACTGTCGCCATGAAAATCAACTCGAAATTGGCCAAATTCACCGCCTCGATTCGCCTTCCTCCGACCACTAACGCCGGTAAAGCACCCATCAAACAACAGAGGAGGTCGAGCCCAACAATTCCCAACCAATTTCACGGCCAAAGGTGGCTGGAAATTGCCTCTGGCGGCGATTTTGGCCGTTGGAGACCGAGTCATCGCGGGTAATCTCAGTTTTCAAAAATGGAAACTTTTGACTTTCCCAAAATAGAAAATCGTATTTATACCCGTGATTTTGCGATAAAACGTTTTTCGATATTTCCGTAAAATTTTTGCTGACCATAACTTCTTCATCGTAATTCCGAATTCAAGACTTGACGTAGTCACGAACTCGTATCGACAAACTCTACAACCTCATCAAAAAAAATTTCTTGATAAATCGCCAGCGAAAATTACCAACGGTAAAAACAAATTACCATCGACAATTAATGTAATTAATTAGTGACTAACCACATAAATTCCGATTATCATATAATTATGTTCTGGGGCGTAACATATCTCTACTATTATAAAGCCAAACGGAAATGCTTCATCAAATTTAAAGTGGACAAAAATACCTATTATACTAATAACTAAATTACAAATAAAAGAAGATAAAAGTAGAGTTATAATTATAAATTTTTCTCCCAGTGCACACCACACCCGTATGGGTGGAAATTTTTCTATTTTATCTTTACTTTGACAAAACAACAAATTCAGGTTGGTGAATTTAGGCTGCCATCATGTAGGAGAAACTTTTCTCTTCCAACCACGAGATACTAATGGAAATAGCCAAGAACTTGACCACCCACATTACGTGCAACAGCCTCTTCGTGATCCATGACACCTTCTGGAGTTGTGATCACAACATAACCCCACTGAGAGAAGACAAGTTTAAAACCTTTATTCTCTCATGAACAAAAATTAGTCAACACAAATACCGCAAATAGGTGTTACAGTAATGAAGATGGAGAAATGAGAATCAAGCATGTTGACAAATCTTTACTCTTTAGACATGAGAGGGTTAATATATACCTGGTGTGTTGGAAGCTTGCGCACTTTATATTCTTCAATTTCTTTTGCCTTGACATCCTGCCTGTATGTAAGAGCTCGACAATCATTGACCCTTCCTTGTAGTTGAACTGTTATCTTTCCCACTCTATGCGGCTCAAAAACTTGAAAATCCTTTATATAACCTGAAAGACAATCGCATAACACTCAGCAATGCAACAAATGAAGTTTGCAGATAATATGAATTTATTCTTGCACTTATGCTTATTAAAATACTTGCACTTATGCTTCACATCAAAATGAAGATATACTTGTCTTATCTTATCGAACATAGGTAGCACTTTGACCCTATGAAATCCCATGACATCAATGAACCAAATGTAAAGGACAATGTTGTATATTACAGATTTACAGATAAGTTCAAATTAAGATAACAAAGAGAAGAAGATGAAACAACAGGGCAGCAAAGCTAGTCAACTTGTTCTGGCAATTCTCTTATTTATAAGAATCAACAAACATAAGCAATAAAACTTGCTTGCACTGAAACACTTTTGAGAGTCAACTTTGATGCAGTAAATGGTTTATTTAGTAATTAGTATCGATTAACAACATCATCATAAAAAAGGAGAATAAAGGGGTTTACCTCTATTTTTCATAATTTTGAGAAATGATGACATGACTGTGGAGATAGGTTGCAATTCCACTGTAGCCTTCCCTCTTCTCTCTGCATTCACTATTGCTCTCAGTGCGTTGTTCAATATCATCCGACCCATCCTTCTATTTGCAGAATACAGACAGGTAACCTTGAAACCAAAAAAAAAAAAAAACAAATCAGACTTAAACTGATCAAGTTATGTAATTATACAGTGTTTGTCTTTTATTATACAATGCTCAACTTTTGTTCGTAAAAATCACATTCAAATCAAGCCAGCAGACTAACAATCAGAACATCCTCTCTCTTCACCTGCATATAGTTTCCCACACGAACTACATAGATAATTTTAATCAACCTAGCATAATACAACCACAGTAAAATCCCTATAACTTGGTGAACTATCAATCAAAGAAAAGAAATGAACTATACGAACAATAAACTAGAGATTCGAAGACGAAGAACAAAATAGCACAAGGCCAGCACCAACGCATCATCTATATATCTTTCAAGACAATACTATAAAAGAGATAAGCAGTTCACATAAATTTCACAAACACGAGCAACTTAGCAATGTGAATACCCCAGATAATCCCCAAGTACAAATTAAACCCATCTAATATGTTTAACCATAAACATTTCGCGCTGCTTCAATATACACAGTGAGAGAGAGAGAGAGAAGTCAGTACCGGAGTCTCTGAGAATCCGAGTAGTTTGTTCGGAAAACGGAGGACGATAATATGTCGGCGAAGCCACGAATGAGTTGAGCGAGTTTAAGAGACAATTATAACCCTAGACGACACCGAGTTATTGTCTTACGGAAAATTACGAAACAGGGCCCCCATCCCCCACCTCGTTAAACGACGCCGTTCGACAGGTCTGGAAAACAATAATGTAGAGTGTAGAGGGAGGAGCAAAGAAGCAGTTTGTTTTTGCTGTGCAGTGCCTAAAAATAGATAGAATCACAGGAAGGAAACTAGAGAGTGAGCAGAAGCAGAAGCAGAAGCAGAAGCGGCCATGGCAACCACCGCCACGCCTCCGTCCTTGGATCCTCCTCCTCCTCCGAAATCCGACTTCGAATCCGACCCCAACACCCCTTCCAACGCCTTGTTCCCCGTTTCCCCAAATGGCTCCGCCGTCTGCCTTCTCAGGTTCGCTGGAGACTCCGCCGGCGGTGCTTTCATGGGCTCCATCTTCGGCTATGGTACACCCTACCCTCTTTCCTTGTTTCAAACATATTGTATGGGCCTTGGTTTCTAAATTGCAATTTGAGATTTTAAATAGTAACAAGGTTATGAATTTTCGTATTGGAGTTCGGAAAAGTAGCGAAGGAGCTCTAATTGAGAGAGAGAGAGAGAGAGAGAGAGAGAGAGTCTGGTGGCGTTTTGATTGTTTTATCGAGTCTGAAGAACCATATGCTTTTATTTTATTTTATTTGAAATTTATACTTGTGAAAAGTCTGAAAACAAGCGGCTGAAGGATCAGAACACTTACTTGGCTTATGAAATCTATACTTCAGTTAACTGCTTTTGACGTGCTGATGATGTTTAGTGCATGCAATTATGGACACGAATCAAAAATTTAAGGAGCTCATGTTTGCCTTTTCTCGTCAATGTCTTTCAGGTGCTGGTTTGGTTAAGAAAAGAGGTTTTAAAGGATCCTTTGCTGAAGCAGGATCTTATGCTAAGGTATGAAATTGAAGTTCATTTTCTATTTTTCTTCTGCAAACGTCATATCGAAGAGAAAATAGTTTGTTATGTTCCTTTCAGTATTTAAGGTTTCTTTTATATGTTTTCCATCTTCAGACATTTGCGGTTCTGTCTGGAGTACACAGTTTGGTTGTCTGCATTTTGAAGAAGCTGCGAGGAAAAGATGATCGTATGAAATCTATATTTTGGATCTGGTAATTCATATTATGTAGGAGTAGATTGATGCAGTCACTAGATCATGATTATGTTTTTTCCTTTATGTAGTTATCAATGCAGGAGTAGCTGGATGTTGCACTGGTCTCGCTCTTAGTTTTCCAGGTATGTGGCATTTAGTCATTAGTCAGAACATTATATTTTCAATGTGCCTGGACACTTTATCTTTTATACCTGCTATGCTCTCTCACTGCATTCCTTGATTTAACGTTCTTCTTCCACCGTTAAAAGCAAGTATATTAGTGTTTATGACATGTTTAACATGGTACATCTATGTCAATTTGGCACTATTCTGTATAAGTGTGGTCTTTACATATGGTCCTATTTAGTCATGACAGCTTATATCTCTCTTTCACACATTAGTGCCTCAGCGGTGTTATATGCACGAGTATGCGGTTTAAATAAGTTGACAAATATATGCGTCCTGTGGAACCTATTCATTTTCTATGTGATTCGAAGTAATTTATGTATGAGTAAACAGCATCATGAATGATTCAGTTTCCACCACCTGTATGTATATGTGTCTCTCAAGTTTCAAAATACAAAGCTCTGTTTTGGAATTTGCAGGGTCTGCAGGTAAAATTTGGTTCATGATTTCCCTCTAATCTTGCAGGTGCACCCCAGCAACTCCTACAAAGCTGTCTCACATTTGGGGCATTTTCATTTATTATTGAAGGCTTTAATAAGCAGCAGCCGGCTCTGGCACAATCGTTTCCTCTGAGGATCAAAAGCGAGGAACGTCCATTTGTGCTCCCTCTTCAACTATCACTTACAGGCGAACTGAAACAAGGCTTCACCTCTTTCTGTAACTCCTTGAAGAATCACAAGGGCTCTCCTCGCACAACCTAAAATTTTGTTTCATCACACTTTTATTTTGATTTTTAATTCAAGCGGTCTCTTTCTGTTTCCCTGGTAAGAGCAGGACGTTATCTTTGATGTATATTTTTAGATAAAAATATTAACTCCAGTATGAATTTTGATTAATGCTTACTGATTTTGGTGTCTATTATTAATTTAGAACCATGAAAATTCACGGCAAAGAAAATGAAAAAACTGTTTGCCATATCAAAACAAGAAGCTATGAGCTTGTATAGCTTTGGAATCAGAAGAGTTTTAGTAGTGCAACTGATTGTGAATAGATATCTGCCAGAAATTACGATCATGAGATGTCTCTGATGCTCATCAGCATACTAGCTTTATACCAGCAATTACCAACTCAGATGCTATCTGTAAGCAGAGAAGTTAAGAGCCATGTCGACCATCTCATATCATTGTGACCTTCATGTACATCAAAATGTTTGTTCTGATGGGCTGCAATTTCCATCACAAAAAATTGGAAAGTGTTGCTTATTAAGGATTGCAATTTTCTCTTCCCAAACTAAACGAAATTTACAATGGCCGCAAAGTGTTCCCAACAAGTAAGCTTTTCTGAGAAAGAAGTGCAATTTAATTAAGAATTTTACTTGCATAATGAACTGAGATATGGAGCTGTGCTGCCCAATGATGTGTATATTGAATTTTGCATTAGGTTTGGCATGTGCAAGGCACATGGAAGAGAAATCTAGTGCAAAATTTAATCCGCACACTACTGGGCAATACATTATAGAATCACTTGAGATATGAAACCATGAAAAAGTATGATTCCAGAAATGTCAAATATATCATAGTATTATTTTTAGGAGATAATTGATGTCGAATGATCTTCATGTTTTTGTTATTTCTAGGATCAAAGTTCTCAAATTTCAAGTCGGTGTGGCTAATTACCATATTGGAACCAAGTAGAGTAGATTTGGAAAATGAAATCATATCAAGATTTTAATTCTCACGAGTCACGATTCTTTGCTTGATTGGTTTCCAACGCTATTAACCGCTGCAAATCTTATTCTTAGTTTCTCGCACTAGAAAGATTTTTGTTACCATTTCTATCAGCGCGCAAATGATCGACTCAAAATCTATATAAATACCACCCTTCATTTGGCCTCTTTCTCAAATCCATTGGCGTTCAGGAACACATGCACTACAACCTACAGTACAACGATCTATATATCTTCTGTTTTATCTTCCACAAAACCCTAGATTTTCCACCTTGTCTCTGCAACTAATTAAACTATGGATTCTCGTACTCACATGGTCAGACTATTTCTTCTTCTGTTTACATATGGTCGCTCGTAATCTCTTCGTTACCAATTTCTTCAACACTTGACGTACTACTTACCATATTCTTGTTTCTTCTTAATTAATTTGCAGATTTGTCAACTGAAAGTTGATACCCAATCTGGTGGATGGGAAAAGTGCCTGACCAAGATGCTGAATAAAATTCATGGTAGGCCCATATATGCATGCATGCACATGCATCGACCTTTGTTTTCTGCCCTAACTAGTACGTCTTAATTTCTTTTACACATAATCGTATGCGTTTTTCTTTGTTGTGTAGGAGCAAACTACAGATTGGATGCAGAACAAGGTCTTCTACTAGTTTCCGGGAAAGTAAACCCGAAGAAAGTACTGAGGAAGCTGAAGAAGGCTGGGAAAGTAGCAGAGATCCTTTGGGTGCAAACTGGAGGTCCTATGTATTATGATGACCCAACAAGCCCTCATAGCTATTATAACAATGGTTATATGAATCCTGGTTATGGTCATGGATACCGTGGTAACCACCATCCTACTGCTCCTTCATACAACAGCTATCATCATCATCATCATCAGCTTCCAATGAATCGTAACTATCCCTATGCCGGCGGCGACAGATATGGTGAATATTAGTTCACAGATCCATGCCATTTCAATCTGCCCATTTTTGTTGTGGGTAGGTTGAGATATATGAGTCGGGGTTGATCAGAACAATATCGACCGGCTTATATATGTAGTATTATTATCTCTATTGGCGTAGTATTCATGGGTTTATCTTGATTTGAGTACTACTTGATGTATTAGAGTAAGTTTTTTTTTTGTTTGCATGAGGAGAGTGATTTCCTCAGGTTTTGAAGAGGAATGTGGATGTTGAACTTATTTTGTTTGGGAGTTATAATTAAGTACTCTCGCAAAATTTTGGGTTTCAACTTTCAATCAAATATTGATAAATTTGGTATTGTTATATATTCTCATCGTTCTGGTGTTGAATAGTATGCTTTGCTTTATAAAGTTTCATGCTTGTTATAGTTACATTTGTATTGAGGATATCAAGTTAGACCAGTGTACTTCAGCTAACCACGGCTAGACTTGTATCGATCATTTTGGAGTTCTAGCTATGCATGTCGTGGAGCCCATTGTTTTGAGTTTGGAGTAATATCTAAGGTCAAATGTTGGTATGCGTATGTTTAAATGGTAAATTGATGGACTGTAATTCAGGTAATTCACACATAGTTCATCAACTTCAAATATGAATTTAAGACCTTTTATATATACATAATCTGTTTTATATACTGTTTCTGGCCAAATGTATGTAGCCAGTTTATATTGACCTGTGATTGAAAAATAGTCTGCAATGATGATCCATGACCCAACTGTCGCATTCCGAGGTTGATCAACAGGCCAACAGCACAAATCAAATACTCTCGGATGATCTGATCAAGACATTTCCTGACGTATCCAAATAAGAGCCACCGTTACCAATTACTACCAAAAGAAAAGCAAAGTCCAGCCAGAAACTGAAAGGTCCGGCCAGTGACTCCGATCCATACATTGCTCAATTAATTAATTAAGACTCATCAGATCGAGACGGAAACTAGAGTAACACGTACACTAGCTTTCGTTGATCAATTGAGAGGAGGATGTACGTTACGTTGTAGCAACATCCCTCATGCCACAGTCTTCTCATTGGTCTTGTTCTTCAGTTTCTCCTCTAGAAAAAGCAGCACAAACTAATTCTCTTTCTTCTTTCTTTTCTGTCTTTTCGTTTTGTATAGGCTAGTTCGGACTTCACAAATCTGGACCACACTTCTAGCTGGATGTTCAACCACTGAACTCTCACGTTGTAAGAATCTAGATACAATCTTCTAGTACGAGGGGAGAACTTAGCTTCCAACCACAACTCACGAGCCAGCTCTTCAGCTAGTTTCGATCCGTCATCCCTCATCCGTCTCAAGTTTGTAAGACTGTATCTGGACCAAATAGCATCTGCATAAGTGGCATTATTAGGAAACATCAGGATTTCGGATGTCAGCAGAAGAAGAAGAGAAATGGAACTCTACTGCAGTGCTTATCAGTTTGTATATCACTAGATAAATAAGACAGATTCGATTAGTTAAACACCTGATTAACATTAGGATGAATTGTGATAGAATAATGCCTCTTTAGTTGTTAAGAAAATGAGTTAGAGTGTAACTCTTTTATGAGAAAGAGCTACTTATCAGTATAAATACAAGGGCTGTAGTCCCTGCGTCTTCACTTAGTAGCTTTTAGAAATCAGTCACATTCTGTGCTTGAGTGAAGAACGTGGAAGACTTGCAGCTTGGATCACTAAGATGGCTTCGAGAAGGATTGCTGTTGCTGCTGGAAGCTTCAACACTGAACCAGTTAGCTTTCCTAGTTTGTTTAGGAAATCTGATTGTGTAATGGCTGTCAAGGAATTCTAAATGTATGATTATGAGTTTGTGAAACAGATCCTTATGTATTGTTGATTAATGATTTAGAAACCTCATTATGCAGTTCAACAAATGGTATCAGAGCCATGATTTTCACAAATCATGAATCATACACATAGTACAGATTTGCAGAAAATTTAAAATGATTCAAACTAATGCATATGAAAAATTAGTTTATCAAATAAAGAATTAAACATGTTGTTAGTCTGTTTCATTGTTGTTCTGTACTGAACCAGAGGCAAAGGTAAGGTTCCGCAAAAATTTTTAAGCTTCTGAACATGCTTCCTTGTTTTATAAAGACTGTGAACTGTATAATATGCAGCAAATCTCCCATTTAGTAATTAACAGTCTCAAATAAAAGTCTACTCGTGATGTAACTGATTTAACAGATCATTTTTGGATACACTAATATGTGTTTTGTTTTAAAATGGATCACTTGTTAAAGTCTTGCACAAAACAAGCTTAAACTCTTCATACATCCGGATTAAAATCTGATAAAAACACAACTTGTGCATTTTTTCAAAGCATTATTCATGATTATCTTCCAAAGAAGGTCTTGAGTAGTTTTGTTATATATGCAGCAGTATAGGTATATGCAGAAACTTATTGAGATTTTTTGAACTGATTTAGTCCAAAGACTTTTGATGATTCATAAAATACTTAGTTATGTCAATATGCAGTATACTGAATAAGACTACAGGATATGAGTTTTTATGTCACAAAGGCATTAACTTGCATCAATTCAGTAAAAGGGATGATATAACATGCATATGTATAATACTGGAACATGTTTAAGTCGTTTTGATATACATAATAGCTTCTGTGTAATTGTTACAGTACTTGAATACATAGTTTTCTTACACACTTTTTATTTTCTTTTCTGTAACAAGGTGTTGAGATTGCTATGCTAGGACAAGTAGAAATTCTGAATGGGAACAACTATAGGAAATGGAGAAACCAAATAGATTTTTACCTTTCTATGCATCAGAATATGGATTATTGTCTCTTAGAGGAAAAACCAAGTCAGCTAACTGATGATGCCACTGAATATGATAAATGGCACTTCAGGGAGTGGATCAGAACCAATAGGATGACAAAAAATGTCATTAGGAACACTATGTCTGAAGTGATAAGAGGATCCATTGAAGAACCTACAGATGCCATTAAGTACCTAGAAGCTATAGCTAAAAAATTTGTAGCTAGTGAAAAAGCTGAAGGGGCTAGGCTTTCCAAGAAGTTCAATTCAATGAAATATGAGGGAGTTGGGAAAGTGAGGGAGCATATCCTAGAACTCATTGACATTAATGCCAAACTTAAGGACATGCAGATGGGGGTAACTGATACTCAGGTAGTTCATATTGTTCTAGAGTCACTGCCTACAAGCTTTAGCCACTTAAGAACCACCTACAATGCTTCTGATGCAAAATGGGACCTGAATAAGCTGATATCAGTTTGTGTTGATGAAGAGGACAACATAAGAAAGGTATCTACACCAACTACAGCAATAAATTTGGTGGAGAAAACCAAATGGAGGAAGAAAGCTAACAATTCAGCTAAAAAGACTACAAGCTTTAAGGGACCTGAAAAACCTGCAGAACCAAAAAATGACAAACCATTCAAGTTCAAGTGTTTCTTCTGCAAGAAGACTGGACACATGAAGAAGGATTGCAGTGGTTTCAAAGCTTGGATGATTAAGAAGGGTAAGTCTTTTCAGAATTCAGTTTTTTCCTTGGAAGTTAATTTTGTCAATGTTAGTTCACACACATACTGGTTAGACTCAGGCTCACCTATACATATCACCACTTCCTTACAGGGTTTAACAAAGAGGAGACTACCAAGGAGTGATGAGCAAAACGTTTGTGTGGGAAATGGGCAAAAAGTAGCAGTAAAGGCTATAGGGACCCTGAAGATTGATTTAGGCTTAGGAAGATTTCTTTTTCTGGACAATGTTTTTTATATTCCTTCTCTTAAGAGGAATTTGATTTCAGTAGGGCTTTTGGTTGGTATTGGCTGCAAACTTATCATTGATTTTCATGGAATTCAGTTATTTCAGCATTCTGTTTATCTTGGTTGTGGTTCATTTTCAAATAATTATCTACGTTTAGAATGTACTACAGCTAGAAATGAGATACTTTTGATTGAAAACAATGAAGAAACCACAACTGATAACACCACAGTTGGTGTTAAAAGACCACAGATCAATTCTAAGTCTGCAAACCTTTGGCACAAAAGGTTAGGCCACATATCAAAAGAAAGATTAAAAACACTTGAAAAGAAGAAAATCTTACCTACACTAAACTATGGTGATTTAACAGACTGCAAGGAATGCTTCAAAGGAAAATTGACAAGCATCAGAAAAACTTCAGCCTTAAGAAGTCAAGAAATTCTGGAGCTCATTCATACAGACATATGTGGTCCTTTTAGGCATAAAACATTGTGTGGGAATTTTTACTATATCACATTCATAGATGACTATTCAAGGTACTGCCATATCTTCTTACTTTCAGAAAAATCTCAAGCATTAGAAGCCTTCAAAATTTATAAAACTGAAGTGGAGCTGCAGCTTGAGAAAAAGATAAAAACAGTAAGATCAGATAGAGGAGGAGAATTTTATGGAAGGCATACTGAAACAGGCCAACAAAAGGGACCATTTGCAATGTTCCTACAAGAACATAGCATCAAGGCACAGTATACTACACCATATAATCCTTCTCAAAACGGGGTGGCAGAAAGGAAAAATAGAACATTGATGAACATGGTTAGATCCATGATGTGTACTTCAGGTTTGCCTATATTCCTATGGGGAGAAGCTCTTAAAACAGCAAACTATATTTGCAATAGATCACCCTCTAAGGCTGTAGAAAAGACACCATTTGAGTTATGGTGTGGTAGGCAACCTAGTCTGCATCATTGCCATGTATGGGGATGTAAGGCAGAAGCAAAAATTCCAAATGCCATAAATCAAAACAAGTTAAATCCTAAAACAGTAAGCTGTCACTTTATAGGATACTGTGAGAAATCAAAAGGGTTCAAATTTTATACACCCCATGGACCAACCAGAACTATGGAAACAAACCAAGCCAAGTTCCTTGATGAGGAAGATTGCAAATGCTTGATTCAGGATCTATCTTCAGAACTGACTGAAATTGTGGACCATGAGGATTTGACACAAAGCTTACCTTTAAACACAGATCAAAACATAGATTATCACACTATAGTACCACTAAATCCTGCAGTACCTCAGAATCTTAATCTCCAGGCTGATGTAGCAGCAGAAAATTTAGAAAATTTAGAGCATATTGAAAACTTAGAAAATCCCGAGAATGTGGAAAATCAAGATGAGCTTCATATCAGAAGATCTACCAGACTAAGAAGACCAATTTTTAGTGAAAACAGTGATTTTTTAGTCTATCTGCAGGAACTTGATGTTCTTGCAGAAGATGATGACCCCTTAAGTTTTAATCAAGCTAAAGACAGTGGCAAATTTAGCTACTGGCAAGTACCCATGGAAGAAGAACTGAATTCCATGTCTAGAAATCAAGTTTGGGAGCTGGTTAAACCAGATAAAAATCACAAAGCCATAGGTTGCAAATGGGTTTACAAAACAAAGAGGGATGCTAAGGGTAATATTGAAAGGCATAAAGCCAGACTGGTAGCTAAAGGATTCACACAAATGGAAGGCATAGATTATAATGAGACCTTCTCCCCAGTATCCACAAAGAATTCATTCAGAATCATAATGGCACTTGTAGCACATTATGACATGGAATTACATCAAATGGATGTAAAAACTGTATTCTTGAATGGGGAGCTAGATGAACTCATTTATATGAAGCAGCCTGAAGGTTTTGAAGAATTAGGAAAAGAAAATCATGTCTGTAAACTAAAAAAATCAATTTATGGGTTGAAGCAGGCCTCAAGGCAATGGTATAAGAAGTTTGATACAGTGGTAACTTATTTTGGCTTCACTGAAAATATAGTTGATGAATGTGTTTACATCAAGTCAGACAAGACTGGTTTCATTTTCCTAATCTTATATGTAGATGACATCCTTTTAGCCAGTAGTAATATGCAGCTGCTTAAGGAAACTAAAGCTTTTCTGTCAAATAATTTTGACATGAAGGACTTAGGAGAAGCCTCTTTTGTCTTAGGAATTGAAATTAAGAGGGATAGAAAACTGGGACTATTAGGCTTATCTCAATACAGCTATATTCAGAAATTATTAAAGAGATTTGGTATGGAAACTTGTTCAACAAGTGAAGCTCCCATGTCTAAAGGTGACACCCTGTCCAAAATTTCTAAGAAGGGGGGGGGGGGGGAAGATGACTCCTATGGATAGCAAACCTTATGCATGACTCATAGGAAGCCTTATGTATGCACAGGTCTGTACAAGACCTGATTTAGCATTCTCTGTAGGAATTTTGTCCAGATTTCAATCTTCACCTACTCAAGAACACTGGATTGCAGGTAAAAAGATCCTCAGGTATCTTCAGAAAACTAAGTCTCACATGTTAGTTTATAGAAGAGAGAATAAGCTGGAGCTATCAGGATATACTGATTCTGATTTTGCAGGAAGTTATCCAAACTCCAACAAATCAACATCAGGCTATATATTCATGCTTGCAGGAGGGGCTGTGACTTGGAAAACTTCTAAGCAGTCCATAATCTCCACTTCAACAATGCAAGCAGAATTTATAGCTGTATATGAAGGTGTTTGTGAAGGGTTGTGGATCAAAAACTTTCTAATCTACACTAAAGTTCTCAGTCACATAGTTGCAGATGCAGTTAAAATATTTTGTGATAATGAAGCTGCAGTTTTCTTCAGTAAGAACAGCAAAAGATCAAACAAATCAAAACATATTGATTTGAAATACTACAGTGTGAGGCAAAGAGTCAAACAAAATGAAATCGTAGTTTTAAACATTGATACAGATTCCCAACTGGCTGATCCATTCACCAAGGCCTTGTCAATATCATGTTTTAGGAAACATGTTGAAAGAATGGGGATTCTTTCAGATTTACATGCTTAAGTTCAGTGGGAGCTAATAAACAGGTTACGGTAGTGTTAGGTAGTTAGTTCCAGGTGTAAATTTGGTTCTGAGAAGTACTTGTAATTTTATTCTAGCTGATCAATAAAATTGAGATATTTCACTTACAAGTTCTTCCATAATTTTTGTTGTTTATGTGCTTATCATGGAACAGAAGCTGATATATATATGAATATACATATGAATATGACATGATGAATTTTTAGTAAGCATCTTATCATTTTGGTTCAGTTGAGATAAATTGCTGCATGATTTTGATTTTAATCGAAGTCATTAAGTTGGACTATGAGTTTTGACACCACAGGTGGATATACTTGTCAAAATTGCTCACACTATCACTTTTGAGCTTATGTGGTGACAGTGACTGATGTATGTGATCAGCAATCGTGTTGGCTATGTAGACCATATGTGATTCTGCAGGGTTCTGCATCAGAAATTGTACACTGACCAAGCTGCCTGAATCTAGAGTTTTCTCTACTTCAAGTGCACACTTAAGATGCTGGTTGATACAGTGATGTGTTCATGTTATTTCTTGCAGCTGCATTGGTCCAAGTGGGAGATTGTAAGACTGTATCTGGACCAAATAGCATCTGCATCAGTGGGATTATTAGGAAACATCAGGATTTCGAATGTCAGCAGAAGAAGAAGAGAAATGGAACTCTACTGCAGTGCTTATCAGTTTGTATATCACTAGATAAACAAGACAGATTCGATTAGTTAAACACCTGATTAACATTAGGATGAATTGTGATAGAATAAGGCCTCTTTAGTTGTTAAGAAAATGAGTTAGAGTGTAACTCTTTTATGGGAAATAGCTACTTATCAGTATAAATACAAGGGTTGTAGTCCCTGCATCTTCACTCAGTAGCTTTTAGAAATCAGTCCCATTCTGTGCTTGAGTGAAGAACGTGGAAGACTTGCAGCTTGGATCACTAAGATGGCTTCGAGAAGGATTGTTGTTGCTGCTGGAAGCTTCAACACTGAACCAGGTAGCTTTCCTAGTTTGTTTAGGAAATCTGATTGTGTAATGGCTGTCAAGGAATTCTAAATGTATGATTATGAGTTTTTGAAACAGATCCTTATGTATTGTTGATTAATGATTTAGAAACCTCATTATGCAGTTCAACAAAGTTATCCATCATTTTTGCTACCTGATCAGGTCTCTTTAGCTCTCGGATGGCATCCCTGGTCCCTTTCCTCTTACTCAGTTGCTCTAGCTCACAGTTAAGCCTTCTCATGTAGGATTCGAGCTCAGCAAGATCCTTAGAGTACTTGTTCCCTTGCTTGTGCTTCCTGCCGAACCACATGATCGATATATGTAACCACAAAATGATCGAACATGGATAAGTTTCGATTGAGTTACGTACGTGTATTTATCTACATCGATCGTTGTTGATTTGAAATATTCCAAGGTCGAGTGCGAAAGTCGCCATATAGATATGCATATTCCTATGTCGTTATGGTTTCCTTGTAGAAATAGGGATATACACTCCTTTTTTCTTCTTTTTTTCTTGAACTAGCGTACAAAATAACACCGTTACAGAAGACGCGTATAATAATACAGTTACAAATACGCGTACATAACCTATATAAAGCAGTCGACCCGGCCCAACCAACCAGTATTTCTTGTCAATTCGCTTTGGTCATTCGCTCCATTTCTCTCATTGTTTTTGATCTCGAATTCTTGATCTGTAAAATTTCTCTCTCGTTCGTAATTCAATCTCGAATCGTTCAAGCTCTTAAGAGATGCAGGGATCTTGGCCGCGAAACGAATTTCACTACCGCATTTCTGTCTCCGATGACGACAAAGCTCCGGTGAGTAGGAAAAGAAAGTTCCGGGACGATTATCAGATGAGAGTCACGGGGGTCAGGGACGTGTTTCGGACCTGTTACTACTGCGACGACCGCATGAGGCCGATCATGGATCTCGACTTCAAAACCACCACGTTTTCCAATGTCGAGTACCGGCGATTCACCGTCATCGAAGACGACGACATTGGCGTCGTGGCCAGCATGATAACTCAAATCGGGCGTGTCGTTAATGGGGGGGTTAAGTTTGAGGAGGTTGATGAGATGGTGCATAGAATATGGTGTGTCGTTGATGATGGGTTTAGGTCCGGGACAGAGAAGCTTGACCTAATTGTGACGGTGGAAAACCAAAATCCACTGCCGCTTGAAGAATACGAATCATTGCTTTGGGGAAGAGGAAGAGCAACTTCCTTTAAACTTAAAGCAAAACTAGACATGTTAAATCTGAATGATGGTTCATTACTTATCAAATTCTTTAGGAGCATCGAGCAGATTCCTCAAAAGTTAATTATATGAAGTTTTTCCTTTAAAATCAGCTCTAGTAGATCCCCTATCACATTAATTATTTTAAGGATTCTCTATATTTCTTGTTTTCATCTCCTATTTTTATACCGAAAGTTTGAATTATAAATAATTGAAAAGTTAACATTGTAATTAATTATTTCTTTATAGGTTGCCAATGTAATCAATTTTTAAGTTAATAAATGTTTATTATTTTTCTCAACCAATCAAAATTAAAATATTTATTCATATTTAGCTATATTATGAGTAATATTGGTGGAGTAAATTTTCACAAATACTTAGTTAAAATAGATTTGAGCTATATTTTTGAACAAATTAAGAAAATTTTAAATGACATTGTTGGAAATGCTCTTAAGATGCTCAAATCTTAGTAAACACATCCCAACTTTAAAAGCACTACAAATACTTAGATAGTAGTATACTGAATAATATATACTACGAAAATATGAATGTATAACGAGCAAACAATTGAAAAGATAAGGTGGGCAATCGAAAATATTACAACTTAACTCTCATTGTTGCGCCGGTATTATACATACGTTCTGATTCATATTCAATTTTCCTAATCGATCGAGGACTACTTGTGTACTCAATATTATTATTCAGTACACTACTATCTAAGTTGTAATTCCTCAATAATTATACTCAATTTCGTAGTTGATTCCTCAGGGTTTGATCTCCATGCCATGGTATGGTGTGGTGAACTACGTACTGTTCGATCACGTTAATTAATGGAGAAATTAGGAAAAACTCTTTGTAACTTATTAACTGCATTGACTCACTTTTTCTCCAACGTTGCATCCTGCAAAAAGTGTCTGATGACCATACACCATGACTTTGTCAATCTCCCTGTACCATTTTACCCACAATATTCTGGTATAGGCATGTACCAGAGAGAGAGATACATGGTGCCTTCACCATCGTCTATGTGAGACATACCCACAATACAATACTTTATGGCAGGACGAAACGGAATGAAATTAGATATTTTAAAAATAAAACTCGATGAGGCCCGAACCCAAACAAGATCGATTCGAAATGGGTTCATTCCGAAATTTTCATATATTTTTAAAAAATGCAAGTGTACTTCAAATATGTACTATACGCTCCAAATATGTATCATTTGCTTCTAGTAGTTTAATCAATTATGAAAGATGATAAAGTAACAAACAAACAAAAAGTAATAGTTGATCGTAAAAATGAAGAAAGTAGAAAATTAACATTGGATCTCCACTAACTCGATGAAAGTCATGGAACTGTGGAATAGAGTGAGATGCGGCAATAAAAAATAATGGGAGAAAATGAGGATTGAAAAAAAAATGTAGCTGTTATAAATTAGGGAGAGAAGACATAGAGAGAATAGAGAAAACACAAAGACGAAGGATGAAGTGTAGAGTGTTATTTCATTCATCTCAATAGGCCTCATATATAGAGGTAACGCTTACATAATAAGTACTTAATAATTGAGTATTTACATAGACATCCACACATATATATTATTTATAACTGATCTATTCTGTATTTAATTTGTTCCCTATATTTAGTTTATTGTTATTAATTGAGTGATTTAATTATGTTTATTGTTTTAATAGGTTTTGTGGAGAAATAAAGGAAAAAGAAACAAAAGAAGGATTCCTAGCTCAATACGGAGAAAAGAAGGAGTTATGTGCAATTATAGAAGCCTATTCCAACGTGGACTCTAGGAGAGTAATTGGAGGAAGTATATAAACCTAATTTAGGTATTAGAAAAGGAAAACCAGCATTTTGGAGAGCATAGCTTCGAGCAAGGGAGAGAGCAAGCCGCAGAGGAATTCAGCCTGTCTCGATTTCGGCCAGACAAAGGAATTCTCGACCTGTCGAATTCTGGCCGGCCCGAGTTCTTCTTCATCTCGTTTGTTTGTTTCAACTCTATGAATTGTTTTGATTCTGTTAATTATGAATTTTAGTAGCTAAACCCATTGTTAAAGGGCTGCTTGAAGCTCTGTACATGAAGTCTTTTTAATGCATACACTTTAACCTAGTTTTGCATATTCTATGAATGAGGTTTCTTTCTCTGAATGATTCACTGTATGAATTCTTGTATGTTTACTTTGGTGGCCAACTTAATATGCATGCTAGGATTCTATTTTCATGAGATACGGGCGACTAAAGATAATTTCTTCTACCGAATTCTCTATAGTGATATACTGATTTTACCGTCAGGAGATTGAAACCATAGGTCTAGCAAGACACGCCCATAGTGTACTTGTGAACCCTTGTAGATTCTTAAACCTTTTATATAGTGTAATGCTTTCTTCTTTGTAAACCTTGGGGTCCATGACTATAGGTTCAATAGATGGATAGATGTAGGGGAGGTCTATGACAAACCTGCATAGGCGTAAGGATGTGGTTGTAACGATCAACTCTTCCTGAAAACTTTCATTCATTGAATATGTGCATTAAGTTAAGTATGTATTAGAAATATGGAATGATGGTGGTGGATTTCATTTCTCTTAACTCATTAATCATATAGTTTAAACCCTTTGCATTCATTAGCATATTTACTTTTAGCATTTATTTTCTGAATTAGCTGTAGCTAAGCCGATTCAGTTTGGTACTCAAAACTACTCTGAATACCCTTAAATTTTGTGTGGTAGTAAAAACCACTGTGTCTATATTGTTATGTCCAAATTTTGTAGTATTTGAGTCTGTCTAGAGTAGGTTCGTAGTGTCATTAGTGTACTGTAGTCGACTCTGTCAGCATTTCAATTTCGTGTTAGGATTTAGTTCAACAAATTGTTCGTGTTCGATAACCCCTATTTATTATACTATATTGATATATCCAGGTTATGAATAAGGTATCTTTGAGAGGTGTTTACCCGCCTTGTCAAATTTTGGCGCCATTATCAGGGAGCTGCTTAATTCTAAGTCTTAATAGAGTGTAAATTTAACTTGTGTATTATAATTAACCTTTGTATATTATGTATTGTAATTTTGTAGTTTGTTCAAGATGTTCAATGGCAGGTCACTCAAATGAGGAATGTGCATATTTTCCATATCAAAGTTATCCAACCATGCAAAGTGACTACCACTACAAGAAAAATGCACTTAGACGACGGAGCGTTTCCGTCGTCTAAGTACTTAGACGACGGAACCTCCGTCGTCCAAGGTCCGTGCTCCAAGTGCTGTCGTCCAAACACTTAGACGACGGAGAATTTAATCTCCGTCGTCCAAGTTCACTTGGACCGCGGACAATCTCCGTGGCCCAGGTAAGCACCTGGACGACGGAGATTCAGTTCTCCGTCGTCCAAGTGCCTATTTAATTTAAAAAAAAAAATTTAAATTGTAATTAAATATTATTAATTTAATTTATTATTAATTGAATTTAAATAATGAAAAATGTTAAAATTAATTAAATAAACTAAATTTTTAATATTACTTAATTAAAATTAATTTGTACATACACATCCAAAAAACCCATAAAAATTAAAATATTGTTCGGAATGCGGAAATAAACGAGATAATTAATAATCTACTAGCTAATTAACACACTGGAGGAGCAGATGCGTCGCCGCGTCCCCCGCCTCCAGCCGGGTCGTCGTCGTTGCGGTATGGGTTCGGAGGAGGTTGACATTCTTCTCGAGATTGTTGCATGAGGGCGATGAGTTGGGCTATTTGTGCTTGTTGCTCATCAAGTCTTTGACGCATGGATTGATTCTCCTCTCGTGCCAGTCGATTCTCCTCTCGTGCCAGTCGAGCCTCTTGAATGGCTGCTTCGACGGCCGCAACCTGAGTCCTTCTCCGCCGCCCCGAACCTCCCGTAGATGTTGAGTCGGAGGTCGTCGACAAATCTCGAACCACCTTAGGCCCGAAGTGCCTAACCTCTTTGCCAGCTCTACGACCGTAGACCTCATCCGCGATTGCAATTTGGCTCTCCATGGATAGAGGAGGCAGGTCTTCCGGCGGCACATCTGGGAACCCAAGCTGAGTGTTAGCCAATTCTTCCTGCGCACGCTCTATCACCCTTGCCTACAAAATAATAATTAATTTATTATAATGAAATAATATTTAAATAATAATTACTATAATTAAAAGCACATATATATATATATATATCCCTTACGCCGCATTGACTCGCTTCATTATCGAGCCCAGGCGTCACGTACGCGCTTATGCTTGCATCGAGATAAGGGTGTTTGGAGCCCTTATCCCTGTGCTCCTTGGCTATTTGAATGAGTTGCTTGGCACCGGAAGTATGGTGTTTGTCCTTCTTCCCCCGGTTGGCTTTGTTAACACCGGAGAATTTCTGTTAGACAACATAATTAAATCATTAAAAAATTAATAAGTAACTAAAATTTAAATAATTCAATTATCTTAATTGAAATAAAAAAAAGTAAATTAACACCTTAAATTCTTCATCGGCAAAGTGGTTACACAACCACTGCCACTCATCTTCTCTATCCCCACGCAGCTCTACGGGGGGAGGCGCGGGACCGATAGTTTCGAAGTACTGATGAAGCCTGTACTTCCAATCTTTGTAGATGGAGTTGGCGGTTTGGTTGATATGCCTCAACATCGCCGGTGTCGGATCCACTGCAAATTGTTCCTATCAGAAATAAATAGAAAATTATAATCGTATATATTATGAAATTATAACTAATATTAACAATATTATATAATAACTAAAATTGGACGTATTACGTACCGAAAGTTCTTTAAAGACTTTCGCCTTATCATCATTCGGCACCTCTTTCCAAGTAGGGGAATTAATTCGAACCCGGCTACGAACGATTGACCCTATGCTATGCGCCGAGAGACTTGCTAGCTGAGCTGTGGGAGGGCCACCAGTGAATTCGTCGTAGGGAAAGTCGATCTTTTTCCCGGTCGCCTTGCAAATTTTCTCCGCTTTGCCCCCTTTAACGAGACCCCGAGTCCTTTTCGGTTCCGGGTCAGTGGGGGCCCTCCTTTGCTTACGGCGGGCACTGCACATGATAGATTCAGCGGTCGAGGACGCCTGAGTACTTGCCGTTAAACCGGTACCGGGCGTCGGAGTTGAAAAGGGGTCGACGTCATCACCGCTGAAGATAAATGGGGCAGAGGGAATTTCCCCAGAAGGCGCCACCTCCGAACCAGATGAAGGGTCCGGATTGAGGGCATTGTTGCCCTCCTGTTGAACCCAACCGACTTGGTCCGCCAAGCGGCGAAGCATGGCATCTTCTGCCTCCTGTTAGGCTTTCTTCTTGCTGGATGGAGCCATTTAAACCTAGGAATACGTTGTTAAAATACCTACTTACCATAATAATTACAACTAAAAAATTTACGCTAATTAAGTACGGTTAAGATTTAAATAGAGTACACTAGCTTGGCTTTTTCGGTCGTTCAATGGACGTGCGACCCGCGTGATAAAGTGTAAATTTTCAATTAATCAGCCTTGGTTAAATCGAAAAACATGGCCAGTTAGGGATAGAGATAACGCGAGAGGCAGGACTAATTTCGACAAAACACCCCGAGGCTAACCAAATGAATGGTATATACTCTATTGGTGTCGTCTTTCTTAGATCCAAAACCTGTCACCAGTCATAACCCGTTTCTAGACACCATGTCCGACATTCGGCCAATTTTTCAAAAATTTACACTCCGTCAAGTCCTTTGCAAACTCCGCCCTCAACCTCGTGTCCATAACTTCACTTAGGTTATGGTGTGCGGTGATGAAATCCACACATCACGAGGGGTTAAGGAGATAAGCTAGGAAAAGAGGCGCCATCTATTCCAAAGAGTGCGACTTAATAAACCAAGCCTATGTACTAAATTTAAATCGAAGACGTACTACCATGCAATTTACTAGAAAATACACATAATTATCAATTAATTAAAACAATAAATAATGACAATAATGAATTATTATTAACAATAATTATTATTACTATTATTTAATTTTAACTAATAATTATTCATTACCAAATAATTAACAACTAATAATGATTACTAAATATTAATAATAACAACTAAATAATTATTATAATTACAACTATTAATTATTTAAAACTAATAAATTAAAACAATTTAGAAATTAAATAATTAATTAAATAAAAAAAAATGTTAAAGAGGTAAAAAATAGAATTATTACCTCGTTGGAATGTCGCCGGAATATCGGAAGCGTAGAGTCGTCGGAGAGGGGGAACCACGCCGGAAATTTAGTCGTCGGAGCGTCGCCGGAGGAGGATCGTCGGAGGAGAGGAGATGAGGAGAGGAGAGGAGATGGAATGAGAGAAGGGGGGGGAGTGCTGTTTTATATATAGGCGTACACTTAGACGACGGAGACCTATTTTCCGTCGTCTAAGTGCACTTGGACGACGGAAACAGGCTTTTCCGTCGTCTAAGTGAAGCGTTAAATTTTTTCGAAGCGGCGCGTAATTAATGGGCGGGACGTTTCACCCGCCATAAATTTGGACTTAGACGACGGAGCATTCATTCTCCGTCGTCTAAGTGAAATTTCAAGCGGTGCCGAAAATTGAGGCGGCATAATGAACCGCCTTAATTTTTGACTTGGACGATGGAGATGTCATTCTCCGTCGTCCAGGTGAACACCTGGACGACGGAGAATGACATCTCCGTCGTCCAAGTGCAATTTACATTGAAAAAAAAAAAAAAAATTGAACCGCCATGGTAATTTGAACCTGGACGACGGAGATGGTCATTCTCCGTCGTCCAGGTCCAAATTACGTAAAAAAAAATTTAAAAATTAAATTCGCTAGGAATTTAGCGATCTGTCATTCGAGTGAAATAGTCGTACAATATCGATGAACGCATCGTATATATGAACAGTTAAATTTGAACCGACGAATAATTTTACGTCTTGAAAGTTGTTAAGTATCGACTAATCTTTACGACTTAAGTGTTCATGAGTAGAGGCTCATTTGCAGCAGAGTATTAACGAAATTGAATTTGGACAAAACAACCGTTGGATATGTTCGTCATAACATAATATATAATTACAATAAAGGACCAGAAAATAATAAGTTCGGGAAGGGTTTCATCGGCACAGTCAACCGCAAAATCGAGAATTTCACAAACTGGAAACGTGGATACAAGACATTTCGCAACTCTGATTTTCGAACCGTCGAAGCTTACACACCAAGAATTGTTTACTCTAAAGTCTTGACGAAAAGAATATGCATTGGAAGAAGGTGTAGATGGTCGTTGTCTTAGAAAAAATTACGAAATCTGCACCTGGACGACGGAGAATCCCATCTCCGTCGTCCAGGTGAAGAGACCTTGAATTCAGGGGTTAGGACCTTACTGTTTAGGGCATAGGGTCTCTGCACCTAGACGACGGAGATGAGCTTCTCCGTCGTCCAGGTTAGTACCTGAACGACGGAGAAGCTCATCACCGTCGTCCAGGTACAGAGACCCTGAATTCAGGGGTTAGGGCCTTAGGGTTTAGGGTATAGGGTTTGTGAACTTGGACGACGGATATGATGGTCTCCGTCGTTCTAGTGAGTACCTGGACGACGGAGAATGACCATCTCCGTCGTCCAAGTGTACAAACCCTGAATTCAGGGGTTAGGGCCTTAGGGTTTAGGGTTTAGGTTGTCCCCGGTCATTTGTGTGTCCGTTCAATTATTCTGATTCAAGAATATAATTAAAAAAATGATATATCCGAATTTGCTAGATTTAGGGTCGAGGATTTAGGGAGATAGCCAAAATACCCAAAAGGCGACAGTCTGCAATTAATTTCTCCGTTGTCCAGGATATATAATTCGGATTAATTAATTAATTTAATTTAGTTTACGTACGTCGGTCAATCCGATATGATCGAGCATGGACGCGTGTAATTAATTAATTAAGTACAAAAAGTCGAAGATATACATACATATATATACATTCTCCTCCTTATAATATTTATATTAATTATTGATCGATGATGCATCGATCATATATTACAATAATTACATAAATTAATTACCAATTAATTTTTCTCGTCTTAGTTAAGTATCATCATCATAATCGTCATCATCCTCGTCCCCGGTATCCGATTGCTCATCCTCCTCATCGTACTCAACATCGTCCGACGAATAACCTGAGTCCTCGTCCGCATCCTCATCCTTCTCGTCTTCTTCATCTTCATTAATGGCATCGATAATCTCATCTTCAGTTAGATCTGTACAACCATCAGGCATGGGTAACCGTTCACCATCTTGAACTAGGTCCATTATATCGGAGCGGATGATAGAAATATTAGGCTCTTGATAGGCAGGAATGTCTCTTTCTGGTTCAGCAGCATCTTCAGTCGTCGCCGGTGTCCCTTTAATTGTCTCTGTATTCCATATTCCTCGGTGAGAGATATGGTTCACTATTTTCCACCCTTTACCGGCTTTCGGATCGTCGAGATAGAACACCTGCCGAACTAAGGTGGCGAGAGCGAAATGTTCATCCTCATACCAGCTAGAGTTTGTATCGATTGATAATAGTCCCAGGTCTTCCTTTGTACGCTTGAACCATCTGCACTTGAATAGGAAAACGTTGACATCATTCCCGTAACATAGTTGAACCACATATACAATAGCCCCTTAATATAGATCATTGTCTTTCCCAACCGCTACCCCACTGTTTTGTGTTCTTCTTCCTTCGTCTCGGGCCAATGAATGGAACTTTACACCGTTCACAAAACATCCGGGATAAATAAATATAGTGTTTAATCAGCTTCCCTACTAGCAAGTGCTTTGGCCATGACCCCCCCCCCCCCCCCCCCCCCCCCCCCCCCCCGTGGTTTTCAGATTTTTGCAGATCAATCATCTGCGAAAAAGGGCAAATTAATATAAGGGTTTACTTTCTACAAACATGATCGATATGTATATAAATTACTTAATACCGAGACGTACGTACGTACCCATTGGAAGAAATAATCGGGAAAGTTCTTCTTAACCATTTTCTCAATCCACGCCGAACTCTTGTTTTGATTTAACGCCTGAAGCCTCTCCCTGTATGACATCATGTACGGCTCAACTTCGTCACAGTCTCGCAACACTACCCAATGTGCCTCAATAAGTTCTTCCCGTGTTAACGATTCCTTTAATACTCCTCTAAACGGTCGGACGACATTGGTGACGACAGAAAGATTGATGCGGGCACTGGGATCGGAGACAGTGGGAGGTGGTGGATATTTGAGGTACCTGTTGTAGTAAGTAACACACTCATGCATTAGGTATGTCTCTACTATGGAGCCATCCGGGGCCGACCTGTTTTTGACGAATGACTTATACTGTCCAAGCTGTCTACAAAATCAAACGTACAATAAGAATAAGTACATATAGCTAGCTAGTAATCTCCAGTGGAACAAATTATGAATCGAAAACTTGTATAATTAATTAGTTGTACGTACCTTTCTTGAGGATACATCCAAGTGTACTGGACCGGACCAGAAATGAGCACCAGCTCGGGCAGGTGGATCATTAGGTGAATCATGATGTGAAAGAAAGCATGGGGAAAAATCCTCTCTAGTTTGCAAATGATGTGAAAGGACCCAACCCGATTCAGTTACATAAATCGGAATCGAACCCCTTCTGAAAATACGAACCAACAAATTTTTTTTTTCAAAATTTCGGCAAAGTTTCGTTACTAACGTAGAATTGCATAAACCTGCACCCAGAAAATAACACTTCATCCTATGCCACAAAAGCCAAACCGTGGGCACCAATCCCATCCGGATTTCTCAACATCAATATATGAATCATAAACAGTAAACAGTACTGTAGTATATATATATCCGAGAAAATCCGTATAAACAAGTATCAGAATGTATCAGAGCAACCTCTAGAGTAAAATATATACAATATACACATCAGTAGGCGAAACAAGAACCTACTGGAAAGCACAAGTAGCTCAGATCACTAGCCTCCAAACCGCGACGTGAAACACCAAACCTGAACTGCAACTGGGCACGGAAACCGAAAAGCCCAGGGGAAAGACATGAAAACTGTTAGAGTGAGTGGACGAAAATAAATGTCTTTCACCAGTTGATATTTATGTTTAAAATAACATATGCGAGTCCAGGTAAATAAAAATAACAAGTACACGAGGTAAAACCATAATCCTCCAGCGTACTGAGCATGCAAGTATAAATCCCACGGGGTCACTCATGGACACACCCGTGCTAGTATAGTCCGAATCACGAGGTCCTTAGTCCCCGTGATTCTAAGCCAGAAAGGCCTCGGTTCCGGGGAAACGCCCCTCGCCGGTCAGGTAGGGATAACGACGCCCCTCCTGGATGGCCTACCATCGGGGATCAGCCGAGAGGCAAGTGTATCGATACAACAACGTAACTGAGACTGTACTCTGTGAAAACCAAATCATAACAACTCGATGCAAATGCATGAAACAACATATAAGTGTATGTATATTCATATACGTATATCCGTATAAGTATAATCGTATATTCGTAAAAACACATGCTCATGTAATCCGAAATCTCATACGCATGCTCAAGTTCGTAAATCATATAAAAGACTCGCAAGAATTCCGTGAAAAGAAATTGTCCACTCACAGGTGAGCAAAACGCGCACTCGCGCTAATCTCGTGGTCCGGCAGAAGATCCCTCGCCTGAAGCACGATCACGATCTCGATCTCCTGAATATTCACAAAACATAACTGATCAAAATCATAGTCCACAATCCTGTACTGAATCACGGAAACCAACCGTTCCCGGAAATATGCAATGTAGTACAAAATGAATAACGGAAATTCCGGAATCCACACTCGAAATCTCGATTGAAAATCGGCTAACCAAATCAACCCGAAAACCTCTAAACGATAATCAGGGCGCGATTACGAGAAAAATGATATTAAGAACGTCGAAATCCAAAAAGTCAACTTTTGGCCGGAGCTCCGCCGTTGACCGCCGCCGCCGGCAGCGGCGCGCCGTTAACGGTGAAATCTCACGGTGAAAATTTCCAAATTCCAAGGTCACATCATTTCGAGCCACTTTCTCTTCTACCCCGAAGGCCAAATCACAACGGAACACGATCAATTTACCTTCAACAGATCGGAAACCCAGTTTTCCGGTGACCTATCGGGTTGCCATCAAAACCTCATCAAATATCAAAATTAAACATCCTAGGAGCATCACCTAGGTTAGAGGAAGCAAACCCCCCTAACCACCACCAACGTGGCTCGCCGGAAAGTGGCCAACGAACTCCGGAGAAATTCCCCAACTCGGCCCGATTCGGGTTCCATGAAATCCTCACCAATTTCCATAAATCTAAACACCAACCAACTCGAAATTACAAGGGGAAGCTAGCTATACCTGTCACGTGGCCGGAGGTGGCCGGAAAGTTGGTCGTCGGACGGCAACACCCAATCGGGAAACCTTTCCTTTTTGGTCAACATGTCAACTTACTATTTTTCGAAAGTCAACGGTCCGGTCAAACTTCAACAGTGTTTTACGACTAATTCTCGACTATTCCGATATTTATACTCGCGCCTCGGGTCGATCGACGATTCGAAATGGATAACCATCACGATTCGGATAAACTCGAAACAATCGGATAAACTCGTCGGAAACCGAAACTTCAAATAATCATAAAATATAGTCGCGTACTCACAACTTCCGTGAAGACACTCAACTCAAATTCTCAACCAAAAATATAGTCGCGAATAGAGTCGACGAACCACATACACGACGTAAAACCACGACTAAACTCAATCTCGAGAATCATGCCGAGTACGCAACAGATTCTGGTTCGGGTCGTCACATGATGTGCACAATTTGTTGTTGCAATTCCACCACATCTGACTTCTTTAATTCTCTGGCGCATAACCTCTGCCACTACCTGCACAATGCCACTATTGGTTCTACGACGTCACGAGGCAAGTATAGTCGAATTACCACTGGAATCAGACGTTGCAGCATAACGTGATAGTCATGTGTCTTTAGACCAACAAACTTGTGTTGCACCTCGTCCACTGCTCCAGTTATAGTAGCTGCATACGTAGCCGGATAACGAACGCCCTTAAACCAGTGAAATACAGAACGTCTAAGTGTCGGCTTCACTGTGTAAGGTGCAGCTGGCATCTTGTTGTACATTCCTTTCCTATCCCTCCTCAACCACAAGGGACGACGTAGATTCATTGATTCCAAATCTTTGCGCGCTTTGGGAGTATCTTTAGTCTTGAACTTAATACCGAGAATTGTTCCCACCTTGCTGTCGCACACATTCTTTTCTATGTGCATCGCGTCCAAGTTGTTCCTCAGCTTCAACTTTGACCAGTAAGGGAGTTCAAAGAATATACTCTTGTGATCCCAATAGCTCAGATCATGTGGAGGAATTGGATTGCATTTCTTTACATCCGCGTCATTGGTTAACACACCAAAGTCGAAATAGCTCAACCTCTCTCAAATCTCTTCGCCCGACCAACTACGGGGTTTAGGATTGTTCTCTACCGTCCCGTCGAAATGAGCTTCATCCTGTCGCCACGGGTGGTCATGAGGAAGCCATATACGGTGACCCAAGTAACACACCTTCCCCGCGTGCCAACTAGAGTTCACGTCGTCCAAACATATAGGACATCCATTATATCCTTTTGTCCTGCAGGCTGCCAACATCCCATACGCTGGAAAATCGCTGATCGTCCACATTACGGCAGCCCTCATCGTGAACATCGTGTCAGTGAATTTGTCATAAGTTGGGACTCCATTTTCCCACAACAGTTTTAGCTTGTCGATCAAAGGTCTGAGGTAGACATCTAAGCACTTCCTTGGAGATTTAGGACCTAGAATTAGTACAGTAAGGAAATTAAATTCCTTGTTCATGCACATCCACGGAGGCAAGTTGTACGGCATCAGAATAACTAGCCAAGTGCTGACGGCGGAGCTATTAATTCCCCAAGGATTGAATCCGTCTGTAGATAGGCCGAGTCTAACATTTCTAACCTCTGCAGCAAAGTCTCCAAATTCTCTGTCGAAATGTTTGAAACCCTCCTCATCCGCGGCGTGTCGCAGGACATCGTCATCTATTCGCTTTTCTGCGTATCGCATCGCCTCTGCTGTGTGTAGAGACATGTACAGGCGCTGCAATCTGGGAATCAAGGGAAAATATCGAACAACTTTCACATGAATTCTCTTTTTCGAACTGTTCCTATTCACCTGGAATTTGCACTGGCCACATACGGGACAATAGTCCAAATCTTTATACTCTTTGTAAAATTGCACACAATCATTCGGACATGCGTCAATTATCCTGTACTTTAGGCTGAGGCTGCTCAAGATATTTCTAACCTTATAATGAGATTTAGGAAGATTGTGATCATCAGGAAGCAACTTACATATTTGCTCCTGAATTTCGTCAAAAGCACTCACTGACATTTTGTGCTTCACTTTTATCTTCATTTGCTCCATCACATATTGCAACACATTCTCTCGACATTCAGGGAACACCGGGGTCTGCGCTTCAAGTAGCATCCGGTTGTACTTATCCATCTCACTGGTGTCAGTGGCCAAGCTAGCAGCGGGGAATGTGTCATTATGCTCATTAGTGGTACTGTAACCTCCGTCTTGGTGTTGGTGTCCACCATGACTACATCCCGGAAATGCATCATGGACCAAATCTGCAGTTGGGTTGCAAGCTGGGGGTCCGGCACCACTGCCGCTGGATGAGGCACCATGGTAACTGTACCCTGAGCTGAAGTCTGCTGCGCTGAACTCTACTGCTTCACCATGCTCGCTCCATGTAGTGTAACTCCACATCATACCATTTTCGTACAGGTGTTGCACCATAACATTAACCTCCACATACTGACAATTAAGACATTTCTGGCACGGACACCTGAAACGCTTCTTTCCCTGACCATGTTCTATCGCAAAATTCACAAATTTGCTAATTCCATCCATATACCGGACATCACATCTATTCTTCAACTTCATCCAACTCTTGTCCATACTGCTACAAAATATTATAATTAATTAATTATTACATATATATATATTAGTCCATTAATTTATGCTTAATTATACGTACTCGATCTACATCGATCCATCAATTACGTACGTAATTTAATCTGTATATATAGCTAACATCCATGCATGTATGTACGTTTTCACTACATATATATTAAACAAATTTTAACTGCGTACGTACCTGCTGGCCTTCTCGATATCAGTTAATTAAGCTAGCTAGCTAGTCAGCGGATCGAGATCCCTGATCCTTCTCCTTCTCCTTCTCCTTCTCCCTTCTCCTTCTTCTTCGATCTTTAAAATTTCCTGCGGGACAGAGGATCGGATGGAATGAAGAGAGTTTGGCATCTGGCTTATATAATGCTTCACTTAGACGACAGAGGTGTCGGTACGTCATCTAAGTGGAAGTTACTCGGACCACGGCGTGTCGGTCCGTTGTCCAGGTGATCACCTGGACGACGGAGAATACAATCTCCGTCGTCTAGGTGACCACCTGGACCTCGGAGTCTTCTCCGTCCTCCAGGCGTCCACCTGGAGGACGGAGAATACTATCTCCGTCGTCCAGGTGGTACTTGGACGACGGAGAAGTCTCCGTCGTTTAAGTGTTACTTGGACCACGGAACAATTACGTTTCCATGGTCTAAGTGCTGTTTTCTTGTAGTGTACCTTACACCTCATTACACTTCTACATGGGATGATCACTCCGACTATGACTATGCTCAACAATTAGATGATGCAGAGAAGTGATTGATGAGTATGTTACAACAGATCATGGTAGATAAACAAAAAAAAAGAGAGAAAAATAGTGCTTTTATACAGGAGTTTAGTGCTTTTCAGCAGGAGATGAGGGTAACGTTGCATGAGCGTGGTAAGACAATTGACTTGCTTGAGCGACAAATGAGCCAAATGTAGCAAACAATGGCTCAACTCAACACAAGAGGACTCCCCAACAACACTTTTTCCAACCCCAAGGGGCAATATGAAGCCTATGCCATGACTTTAAAGAGTGGAAAAGTGTTGGAAGAATCTCCTAAGTCAAACAGGCCATGAAGGAAGTGGCAGGAGCCCGTGCTTGAACAACTTGTCCCTTATAAGTCGTTGGACAAGTAATCAGAAGATTATGTAGGAACTCCATTTCGAACCGTCGAAAATGCATCTGAAACAGAAAAACTGAAAATTCTAAAATCCGGCCAGGTACCCTCTACTCCCTCCCCTTCAATTACTCATAAATTGCCTTTTCCTAGTAGGATGAAGAAGCAGGTGAAAGTTGGCAAAGAGAAGGAGATCTTGGATGTGTTCAGAAAGGTAGGAGTAAACATTCCATTGTTGGATGTGATCAAGCAGATATCACAGTATGCAAAGTTCCTGAAAGATTTGTGCACAACAAAGAGAAAATTCTATGGAACTGAGACTGTGGCCTTGGGAGAGAGAGTATTTGCAGTGCTTCAAAGAAAGCTCCCACCTAAGTTGGGTAATCCAGGACATTTTATGATTCCATGTATCATTGGTGATCACAGGTTTGTAGGTGCTTTACTTGATTTAGGTGCTTCCATTAATTTAATGCCATACACTGCTTATAACAGGTTAAAAATGGGAGAACTTATCCCCACTGGTATCACCATTAAACTTGCAAACAGGTCTAACTATTATCCTCGAGGTATTATTGAGGATGTCTTAGTGCAGGTGGGAGATTTGATATTGCCAGCAGATTTCTTTGGGCTGGAGATGGATCATGAGCCAATGCGACCAGAAATACCATTGATTTTTGGAAGACCATTCTTGAGAACAGCGCGTACAAAGATTGATTGTTTTGATGAATCATTGAGCATGGAAGTGGCGGAGGAGAAAATCCACTTCAACATTTATGAAACTCTCAAACATTCAAATAGTGATGATGCTTATTCTTGTTGTTCACTTGACACTTTTGAGAGTTTTGTGCAAGAATTTATTTAGTGCTCATTGGATAATGATCTTTTGAGAAAAGCCATTGAAAAAGCTGGAGAAAACAGGGAAACCAGAGTGCATGCTTCGATGGATCGAGGAGAAAATCTTCTACCCATCGAGGACTAGTTTCGATCCCTTGAAATGGAGCCAGTTTTTGAGAATGATCAAATCAGAGAAGAATTGGATAAGCTCGAAGCTCTTCTCGAATATAGGTCTGTGAATTTGACTACTGAGGCTGGAGTTGCAATGGAAGATGGGCATGTTTTCTTTGATGATGATGAGATAGACAAATTACTTGTGGAGGAGTCCACCGAAATTCCTTATGTTGAGATGGTGCTGCCAGCACAAGAACAACCACATGAGCTATCAATGCCAAACTCAAGTTTCACACTTGTTTCTTGCACCAAAGAAACACTTGAGTTTGAAGATTTACCTACCGAACCCCCTTATATTTTGGAGCATATTGAGATGGTGGTACCTAATCACCATATATCCAACAAGGAGATTCTCTTTACCTTGTTTGTTGGACTCAAGAGGAGGAGGTTTTGGATAAAGAAGAAGAAGAAAAAGGAGACACTTGGAGTCTGGTGTGTTGGGGAGTTCAAAGGTACCCAAGTTGCTTGACAGAGCTCATATGACATCATTGTTAAGGACCAAGCACTTGATCGAGCCAAGACCACAACCACCTGATGGTTTTGAAGATGTCTGGCTGAAGACGTTAAACTTAGCGCTACTTGGGAGGCAACTCATGTTGATGGAGAAGCTTGGAACCCAGATTTGTTTTCTTATCCCTTCTCCTTTACTTTATTTTTCTCCTTGTTTAGTGTGATTTGTGATGTGTTATGTGTCTCATTCCGTACTTGTTTGATGTATTGCATGCTTTAGTTTTGTTTTACATTGAGGACAATCCAAATTTCAAGTGTAGGGTAGGGTTTATATCATATCCTTAGCGTCTATATATAAATTTTTTGTGTTTCGGTACTGTGCAGTTTTCTGTTTTGTGTAATTTATTTTCCATAGCTAGAGGTCTCGTAAAATTCTGACATTTTAAAAAAATGTTTGTACATGTATCTAGTTTTTTTTCATAAAATTTCAGCTCATTCAGATGTGTGATTAATTCTTTATAAATTATGAAAGTGGAGTTGCGCAGTACAGGAGACCCATTTCGACCCGTCGAGGAATTCCTTGACCCGTCGAAGCCTGAGGGGGTCTATTTCGACGACTAGTTCGTCGTGGAAGGGTTTCTTCGCCTAAGTTTGGTATTTTTGAGTTTTTCTTTGTTTTTCTTGTGTGTTTTAGTATCTTATTTGAAAAACCAAATACAAAATACAAAAGTAAAAAGTGCCAAGAAAAGCAACATAAAAAGTGTCTTTTGATTTATTTTTTGAGTCTTAGGTACCCTTAACTAGTCCACGATGTGATTATATCTTCTGGAATTGTGACTAAAAGATGATCATGTTATTTAAGTTTCTTTGGTTAATCTTGATATATGTTGCATATGAGAATATGTAGTGGATGTAGAAATGAGTTAACATGGTACAGATTTTTGAGCATGCTTAAACTTTGTTGAGATTCAATTAACCCGTGAGCAATTGAGCCTATATGTGATTACACATGCTTTCTTTATTGAGTGTTAATTGCTTACCGCAGATTAAGTTAATGGACTCTAGATATTACTGGAACTTGCTCTTGTGCTATTCGAAACTTTTAGTCAATACATGTTTTAATTGAGGAAGTGTTAAAGGCATTTAGGGGACACTGCCATAGCCATATAAGCCAGTGTCCTGACTTTGTGTACACAAGTTGTGCACCCCTTAGTTAACCACTTTGAGCCTACATGTGAAACTTTATGTCATCACCCACATATCTCTGACCTTGAACTTTAAAATAGTTATATATTTACCCTTGTTCTAAGACTTGGTAGAGCTATACATGAGACTGGTATGTGAAGACGACGCTGATGTCGAAAGGTGATGAAAATAAATAAGTATGGGGTATCAAGCTAGTGTTTCGAAAGAAAAAAAAATCAAAAAATAGAAGGGAAACAAAAGAGAAAAGAAAAAATGTGATGTCTAGCTTGATACTCGAGTTAACTTTTGATGAAAACAATGATGTGAAGGTCCAACAAGATGAAATTCGGCCACAAAAGTAAGAAAGTTCATGGTTGTAAAGTTTGAAGAAGTCTTTTATTTGGTGCTCTACTAGGTTCTAGAATCATATTTGAATTTTATACCCATTTATTCTTTAACCTATTAGCCAAGCCTCAGTACAACCTTTGAAAGTCCTTTTGATCCTCAAGATGGCAGCCTTTGACCTGTGGAGATTAGTCACAAGAGTAAGCATATGGTTTGGTCCATTTGGCAAGTAATTGAGCTGAGTGAATACGTTAGACATACTTTGAGAGAAACATTTTTGAGAGCATATCTAGTGAGGGTGAATCTTGACTTGTTTTCCGCATGCTACAGCTTTACATTCACCATGATTATGTCTTCGTCCTACATATTACATGTGTGTCATGCATTGAAATTAACTTTCGAAACTTTACGGAATATAAATTTGGAGTCATTCTAATCTTGGTGTTACAATTGTGGAAGATTGCTGAGACAATTTGTTGAGGGCGTTAGAGTCATGTAGTTAGAGTTTGTAGAGTTGTTTTAAAGTCTTAGTTTAGTGTATTGCTCGAGAACTAGCAATGTCTAAGTGTGGGGTATTTTGATAGTCACATATTTATGCGTCTTTTCGGTATTTAATTTGTTCTCTATATTTAGTTTATTGTTATTAATTGAGTGATTTAATTATGTTTATTGTTTTAATAGGTTTTGTGGAGAAATAAAGGAAAATGAAACAAAAGAAGGATTTCTAGCTCAATACGGAGAAAAGAAGAAGTTATGTACAATTATAGAAGCCTATTCCAATGTGGACTCTAGGAGAGCAATTGGAGGAAGTATATAAACCTATTTTAGGTTTTAGAAAAGGAAAATCAGAATTTTGGAGAGCAGAGCTTCAAGCAAGGGAGAGAGCAAGCCGCAGAGGAATTCAGCCTGTCTCGATTTCGACCGGTCAAAGGAATTCTCGACTCGTCAAATTCTGGCCGGCCCAAGTTCTTCTTCATCTCGTTTGTTTGTTTCAACTCTATGAATTGTTTTGATTCTGTTAATTATAACTTTTTGTAGCTAAACCCATTGTTAAGGGGCTGCTTGAAGCCCTGCACATGAAATCTTTTTAATGCATACACTTTAACCTAGCTTTGCATATTCTATAAATGATGTTTCTTTCTCTGAATGATTCACCATATGAATTCTTGTATGTTTTCTTTGGTGGCCAACTTAGTAAGCATGCTAGGATTCTATTTTCATGAGACACGGGCGACTGAAGATTATTTATTCCACCGGATTCTCTATAGTGATACACTGATTTTACCGTCAGGAGATTGAAACCATAGGTCTAGCAAGACACACCCATAGTGTATTTGTGAACCCTTGTAGATTCTCAAACATTTTATAGAGTTTAATGTTTTCTTCTTTGTAAACCTTGGGGTCCATAACTATGGGTTCAATAGAGGGATAGATGTATGGGAGGTCCATGACAAACCTACATAGGCGTAAGGATTAGGTAATAGGATGTGGTTGTAACGATAAACTCTTCTTGGGAACTTTCATTCATTGAATTTGTGCATTAAGTTAAGTATGTATTAGAAAGCTGGAATGACGGTGATGGATTGCATTCCTCTTAACCCATTAATCATATAGTTTAAACCCTTTGCATTCATGAGCATATTTACTTTTAGCATTTATTTTCTGAATTAGCTGTAGCTAAGCCAATTCAGTTCGGTACCCAAAACTATTCCGAATACTCTCAAATTTTTTGTGGTAGTCCACTACTGTGTCTATATTTTTGTATCCAAATTTCGTAGTATTTGAGTCTGTCTAGAGTAGATTCGTAGTGTCATTAGTGTACTTTAGTCGAGTCTGTCAGCATTTCAGTTTTGTGTTAGGATTTAGTGTTACCAATTTTTCGTGTTCGATAACCCCTATTTATCATACTACATTGATATATCCAGGTTGTAAATAGTGTATCTTTGAGGATTGAAAAAAATGTTGCTGTTATAAATTAGGGAGAGAAGACATAGAGAGAATAGAGAAAACACAAAGACGAAGGAGGAAGTGTAGAGTGTTATCTCATTCATCTCAATAGGCCTCATATATAGAGGTAACATTTACATAATAAGTACTTAATTATTGAGTATTTACATAGACATGAACACATATATATTATTTATAACACTCCCCTATAGATGTCTACAACACTCCCCCAGTACGAGAAAAATAACCCTGATCGAAAGAAAAGAGTACAACGCGCTTATGTCTTAGGTAGCATACTTTAGGATGCTCTCCCTGATGAAAAACTCTCCCCTGTTCATTGCAAGCTTAGGGTACGTTGCATATGAGGGCTCATCATTAACTTTGAATCCTGTAAAATAAATCAGTTAAAAGTAGTACAAGAAAATTACAAATATTTTCATCAACGACTTACCATAAGTGTCATTTTAATATGAAAACTTTAAGACATCAGTAAAATGTTCTAAAGTAAAGGATAGTGAGATCCCACATCGCTCGAGAGTAGGAAATTGATGTGCTTATATGTACATGCTCAAATTCTTATAGTAAGACGCGTTTTGGGGGTAGGCCCAAAAGTAAAACCGTTCGGACGAGGTTCAAAGCGGACAATATCTTACTATGTTCACTAGGACGTGACACCTTAAGAAATTGTAAGGATATCTTTCAACAGTTTGGTGTGTGTTGACCCCATTTCCTAATGTGCCACATGATTTTTGAATCATGTCCCAAGTGGTTGCTAATTTTGATCTTCTTTCTCTACAGATGAGGATTCAAATGGGGGAATCAATCAAGATGAAATGAAATATGCTTTCTATAAACAAGAAGTCTCTTTTACAGATGAGGAAATCAATGATCTCTTTTCGTCATGTGATATTAATGAAGGCATGTGAGTCAAGTTCAACTAGTTTATTGTGCTTATTTGCATCGTCTGTCTTCTCAAGGATAGTCAGAATGCTGGTCTAACAGTATGCATAACACAAAGTTGATGAAAGGACTTGACTCTGATTTAGTTGCCTAAACTGAAATCAAACCCCTTCGAAAATACGGCCTTAAATTTTTTTTGCCAGAGTTTACTTTGAAATACGTGAGCCACTATTAGAACCTGCAAAGAAATTCACTGTACGCCACTATGAGTTGGAGTGAATTCGTCGTGCTTACCTGTAATAAATACCTTGTATATATAGGTGGTTGAGTTTGATGCTTGCTTGTGCTCTTCGATGTGGGACTGGTGCATTTGCTGATGTGTGATCCGTGCATTCGGGCGTGCGCCCCACGGGTGCGTGCGCGCTCGGATGGGGTCGGTCTGGTGAGTAAAGTTGAAGCCTTCCTGGTGGTCTTTCGGTCGGTGGGGTAGGTGTCGATTTCCTGCTTAAGTGGATAAGTATATTAATCGGACAACTAATGCTATACGAACAAGTCCCCCAAGTCCCCAAGTCAAAGACAACTTTCTTGACTGGGGAGTTGAAAAAAGGTTCGTGTGATTAATACAAAATACTTATCCGATTGAGCAGTGGTGCGTGGTCCTGTAACCCCCAAGTCCCCCAACTCTCCGGTCAAGGAAGGGCTCTCATGACGGAGTGGGTACCTGGGCGTCCGAGCATGTACCTGTTCGTGCGGTCCTGTACCTGTGTGTTCGAACGTGTACTTGTGTGTTCGAATGTGTACCTGTGGGCCCGGCGTCCCAACAAGACTTGCTATTTTGGAGCTGCGCGCCCGTGGGGTGTTGCTTGGTAAACAATTACGAATAGGGGCAATCATAAACAGTTTATGCAAAGGTGTAAATGTTTGGTATGATGTATGGTATGATGTATGGTATGATGAATGGTATGATGAATGGTATGATGTATTAATGTATGTGAATGTTTTTCGTGACACAAGCGTTGGGATGCCGCTGTGCACCGCGTACGTCGATGGGGAGACCGTCGCGTACGGTGTAGCGTCAACGGAGTGATCAAGACCGCGACGTACAAAACGCGTACAGAGGGGACGGACCCCGTACCCGTACCGTCTTTGGTCTTAGTGCACGCAACAGAGGGGACGGACCGCATGCCTTTGCCGCCTAATCCGGCTTGCCTTCAACGCCCGGGGAGGGCGGGACCAATGCCCGCGACGTTCCTCGGTCTCGGCACGATCAAGGGGGGACGGACCACACACCCAAGCCATGACAAGTCGGCTTATCATTCGTTAACGTTGTGCTCACGGAGAGGGCGGATGCCACGCCCCGTGCTGCCCATTGGTCTTAGCAGGCGCAACAGAGGGACGGACCGCATGCCTTTGCCGCCTAATCCGGCTTGCCTTCGGCGCCCGGGGAGGGCGCACCCTAGCCCGCCACGCTCATCGGTCTCGGTACGATCAAGGGGGGACGAACCGCACACCCAAGCCATCCGAGTCGGCTTATCGTTCGTTAACGTTGCGCTCACACGGAGGGGATAACCCCACGCCCGTGCCACCCATCGGCTTAGCACCCTCAGAGAGGGGACGGACCCCATGCCTCAGTTATGACAGCCGACTTGCTCTTTGATCATGTACGGTGCGCTCACGGAGAGGACGGACCCCACACCCGTGCCGCCCATCGGTCTCAGCGCGCGCAAAGAGGGGTCTGACCCCATGCCTCTGCCGCCTGACCCGGCTTGCAGTCTAACGTTTACGTGTACGGAGAGGAAGAACCCCATGCGCGTACGGCGTAAGTTCTTCATTCAGCGCGCGCCCGAAAAGGGAACTTGTGTTCAACCTCTTTTCGGGGCGCCCGAATGGTGTTGTGCTAACCTGATGGTGTAATGCGAGCGCATGGGCGTGCGGGTGCTAAGCGCGCCAGTCCGAGGGGGGGGGGGGCGGGACGCGACCTGCTTTGGGTTGGGTGATCCAGTCTGACAAGGTGTTCTTTGAAGTGACATTCCTTTTGACTTCTCCTTGGGAACCGTTTTTTTTCATAAATGTAGCCGTCGCTATTAATGCCGGCGTGCCTTGGCATTAAATGCTGCTTGCGTCATCATTGTTTGAAGGGCAAACATCACGCGCGTGGGAGCGTGGGAGTGGTGCATGGGCGCCACGTGTCGGGCTGTTGGAGACCGTGCTAGGGTTTGAAATCGAGGCGGGAAGCTGAAGAGTTGGCGCGGTTACTTAGGAGGGCAAGTAAACCGCCCTGGTCCACGCGTCATGATCCAACGGTGGACACGCGAAAAACGGACGGCTGGCGTTCGTTCGCGTGTCCGTCTGAGTAATATAAATAGGGCTCCCCTGGCCTTCGTCTTTTTCATCACTATCAAGCTTTACCAAAATTCTGCCGGAATCATTCTGCAACCTGCATCCGTGAAGTTCTTTGTCGTTCGTGCTCTTCGTTGCCGGAATACGTGTTCTACGTGCAACCTCAGCCCTACAAACTTTGATCTGGTGAGGCTCTTGTCCCATTTCTTCTTCCTCCGTTTTGGTTTTTTTGTTTCTGTGTTGTGTTTTGTGTTTTTCTGGGTTTCGAACTCAAGAACTGGGCGTGTTCTCGAGTGGGCTGGGTTTGATCTGTTTTTGGGTGATTTTTGTGGGTTTTGGTGTTTCTGTTTCGGGAAGGAATTTTTTGCTAAGTGTGGGTTTGCGCGTGCGTGCGTCTAGGGATGGAGCCAATAGAGGTATCGAGCGAACAGTCACGCGAGCGGATCTACGTTTCGGGGGTGGGGTGGATTAGTTGTGGGTCGAGTGGGTCGAGTACGTCGTCGTACGAGTCCATTTTGAGTGTCACGCCCCTGCAATGTATTATGCCTGATACCTCTCCCGTGCAGTCAATGGATTCCAGGCGGGCGCTCGTTGAAGCAGGACTGGAAAGCTCGTCGGAGTCGTCGGGCGGGCATTCGGGTGGGTCTAATCCATGGTGTGAGGAGAGTGCACGGGGGGAGGATTCCATTCCTCAGTTCGCCGAGGTCCCGTCAACTGGGTGTTTCCTGATGGGACGCCGGTGCAAGAGCCGGAGCGCGCGCCATCCGTCTCGGAGATGGGCAGATGGGCGAGAAACTACCACATTCCGAGCTCGGTGCGCCTACGGATACCCGGCAAGGGCGACACGTTCACCCGCCCCCCGCCAAGCCATGTCTGCCTGAGCGAGTTCCATCTTAAGGCCGGGATTAAGCTGCCACTGCACCCTTTCTTCCAATACATGCTGGCGCTGCTGAAGATCTCCCTTGGTCAATGTGGGCCCACTCTCACCCGCACACTCGTGGCGATGTTTAATATCTTCCGGGTGAGCGGGATGGATCAACCCATGCGGGCGGAGTTCCTCCACTTCTTCCGTCTGTGATACTCCACGCGCCAGAGGGACTCGGGGACCTTTACAGTGGAGCCTCGTGTGAAGTGGTGGTTGGTGGACCCACCGAGCTCTTCAACCTCCTGGCGCACGATAAACTGCCTGGTGGGTGGTAATTGGGAGTTGGGCGCCTTCCCGTCCGAGTATACTGCCAACGCGGACATGATTGATCGAGTCCCCCAAGCCTTTAATCACCTCGATACAAACGAGTATCCGCTCACGCCCGTGGAAGAGGCCCGGATCGCTCGTCTGAAGTTTGTGTTCCACCCGGCGCCCGAGGTGAGATATTTCTGGGCCGCCTGCCATTGGGATCTTATTGAGCAGACGCACCTTGCCAAAACGCCGCGTACGTGGGTCTTGTAGTTCGTTGCTTAGGAGTAGGAGTAGATTTTGACTAACTGTTCTTCTGTCGCTAACCTTCTGTTTGTTGTGTCTTTGCAGTTAAAATGACAAAGTCCAAGGCCATGGACATGGATGATGCGCTCAGGCGCCGCCTGGCTGCCCTTCGAGAAACTGCCGCCAAGGTCCGTAAGGTGGCGGATAACGGAAGAGGCGGTCTCGTTCTGGGGGAGACTACACAGCCCAAGCTCCCCATTCCCAACGTGGCTGATTTTGCCCCAGCTATCCGGGCGGATGTACCTCGCCCGCCCCTAGGTAATGCTGCTGGCGCGAAGGCACAGGCGAAGGCCGATCGTGCTGAGCAGCACAGAGAGAAGCGCCAGGAGGGTCGCGATCAGCGCCGGCACGACCGGGATGATCAGCGGGACAAGGACAGGCGGGAGACTTCCCGTACGCCCCAGACAGCCGCTCGTACCCCCACCACGCCTCAAGCGTCTGTTCGGCCGCCAAGTCCCCCATGGGTATCCGAGCAGGGAGGAACCAGTGAGCCTGCATCGAAGCGCCAAAGGACGGACAGTCCGTCCGCCAATCCGTTCGCCTTCTGCACACCGCTGACGCGCGCTATCGAGATGGGCGTAAAAGCCGTCAACGGGCTGGTACCGCAGGTGGCGGCTAGTGAATAAGATGAGATGGACAGGGCGTTCAACCTCTGTATGGTGATGCAGCACAAGATGTATCTGGCGCGCGAGCGTTTCGCCAACAAACGCTATACGGAGGAGGTGCGCAAGCTCACCGAGGAAAACAAGAAGCAGGTGTACGATCTGGCCAAGTATGAAGAGCTGGCGGATCGTCTCCGAGGCGAAGTCCGGGCGGCGACGGGGCGAGCCCAAGAGGTGAGTGAGCGGGAGGCGCTGCACAAGGCCGAACGTGATACAGCCTTAGCTGCCCTGGAAGAGGCAAAGGCGGAGGCAGCCAACCGGGTGGCGGAGGTGGAGTCCCGCCTGATGGCTGAGGCGCAAGCTCAGGTGCGGAAGGCCCGAGCGGAGGCGGCTGCCGTCTTCAAGAATTCTTTAGAGTTCAAGGAGTTGGTGGTCGCTGAGGCTGACGTCCAGGTAGCTCAGTTCCAGGAGGTGGTAGCGCCCTTCTTGGACTTGGAGAAGTATAATGCCTTCCTGGAGGAGCAGGCGGGTGGGGCTTCCGCACAGCCGGAACAGGAGCCGCCGGTGGTGGAGCAAGTGGTGGCGGGCGGAGCGGATGGGGCAAGCGCCAGTGGGGCAGTAGAGTAGCTTCTTTCTTTTTCTTCTTTCTTTTTGTAATAGAGTAGTGAATTTTGTAATCGGGCCTTCGTGCCTTTGATTCTCGCCAGTTGTCTTTTGTAATCGGGCGAATTAATGAAGTTTCTTTTCTTTCCGTTCATGTGCCTTGTTTTTTTTTTGAATTTTGTTTGGCATCTTTTAAGTAACTCAAGTGAACGTGCGCTTGCTCTTTAACTGGAATCTGACCAAGTGTTACAACCTTGCGAGTAGCCTATCCCCAGTCCCCCAGTACGTGGGCGGGCGGGGTAAGGACAAAATGCAACACTAATTTACACTTAAGGAAAAAATGATAGTACAACATAGCAAGATCTAATGAAAGTACTTCCTTAAGTGTTAGATGTTCCACGGGTGGCGCAGTCGTTGACCTTGCATGTCCCTGAGGTAGAAAGTGCTGTCGCTTATCACCTCATCAACGACGTACGGGCCTTCCCACAACGGGCGAAGCGCCTTCACCTTCTGTTGGATCGACTTCATCACCCAGTCCCCCAGTTGGATTGGGCGAGCCCGTATGCGCTGATTGTATAATCGGGCGATCCTCTGCTTGTTCGCGGCATTGTGGAGATGCGCCATGTCTCTTCGTTCTTCCAACAGGTCGTTGTTGAGCCGCAGCCCCTCACTGTTCGTGCGTGGATCGTACCCCTCGATCCGTGGGCTCTGATGGGTAATCTCCAGGGGTAGTACAGCTTCCGTTCCGAACGTCAGGCTGAAGGGGGTTTCGCCCGTGGCTGCATTGGCGGTCGTTTGGATGGACCACAGAATCTCAGGAATAACCTCGGGCCAGCGCCCGTATCCCACATCCCCGGGTTCAATGTCTTCAATTTTTCTCTTGATCCCAGACTTGATGATTTTGTTCGCTGCTTCCACCTGTCCGTTTGTCTGGGGGTGCGCTGGCGACGCGAAGATAAGGTTCGTTCCGTGGCGCTTACAGAAGGCTATCAGTCTGGGGTTGTTGAACTGTGGCCCGTTGTCCGTGATGATACTGATCAGCGTCCCATAGCGACAAAAGAGGAAACGTCAAAGGAAACGTTCCACCTTCTCCGTGGTGATCTTCGCCATGGGCTGGGCTTCGATGAACTTCGTGTGGTAGTCGATGATGACGATCATATATCTATATTGCCCTTTCGACTTCGGAAGCTCTCCGATCAGGTCCAGTCCCCACTGTGCGAATGGAACGGGCGATAGGAGGATGGACAGTGGGACGGCGGGCGCATGGTGGTGGTGCGCGTGCAGCTGGCACTGGTGACACTTGCTTGTCAGTGCCGAGGCGTCCGCGTGGATGGTGGGCCACCAGAAACCATGGCAGAGGGCCTTATGTGCGATTGATCTGGCGCCTGCATGATGGCTGCACGTGCCCGAGTGGATCTCCTTCAGGATCGAGTTGCCCTTCGTCGGAGTGACGCATTTGAGGCTTGCCCAAGTCCTCCCTTGTCGATAAAGTGCCCCATCCCGTACGCTGAAGTTGGCCGCCCGTACGATGATGGTTCTGGCCTCTCGCTTATCCTCTGGTAGTTCTCCCCCTGTCTTGTAAGCGATGAGCATGTCCATATAGCTATGCTCGTGCAGTTCGATTGCCAGAACCTGCTCTGCTCCTGAGATGCTCGGTCGTCGTAGCACTTCGACGATGCGCTGCCCCGGCCCTGTGTGTACCGGCGCCGTGGCCAATCGGGCCAACTTGTCTGCCTTCGCGTTGAATCCTCGGCGTATATGGTTGATGTTGACGTATTTGAATCTCTTGATCAGCGCCCGCACATGCTTCAGATAGGCGATCATGGATTCCCCCTTCGCTTGGAATTCCCCTCTGACCTGGCTCACCACTAATTGTGAGTCACTGAATATGTTGAGGTCGGGCGCCTCCGAATTCTTGGCCAGCTGCAGGCCCGCAATGAGCACCTCGTACTCGGCCTCGTTGTTGGTCGTCTTGAATTCGAACTTGAGGGCGTACTCCGCGTTTACCCCTCCCGGCCCGGTCAAGATGATCCCGGCGCTGCTCACCTTCTTTGTGCATGAACCGTCGACGTAGAGGTTCCACTCCGACAACGGTCGCTCCTCGACCTCCGGTTTGTCGGACGCCTCTACCATCAGGTCGTCGGGCGTTCAGACCGGCGCCCCCTCTGCCTCCGTGTATTCGGCAATAAAGTCCGCCACTGCCTGTCCCTTGATTGCCGTGCGGGGTTTATACTGGAGGTCGAATTCACTGAGTTCAATGGCCCACTTCGCCAGGCGGCCACTATGATCGGGCGATTGGAGTATTTGGCGCAAGGGCACATTGGTGAGGATGTGGATGCCGTGCGCCTGGAAGTATGGCCTCAATCGTCGGGCAGCGGTTACGAGCGCGAGCGCCATCTTATCGATCGTCGGATATCGGGTCTCAGCGCCTGTCATGCCCTTCCCTGAGAAGAAAACGGGAAACTCTGTGCAGTCCTCCCTGCGAACGAGGGCAGAACTGACGGCCGTGAGGGAAGCGGCCAGGTAGAGGTACAAAACTTCTCCCGGGATGGGTCTTGAGAGGAGCGGAATGGACGCCAAGTATTCCTTGATCTGAAGGAAAGATGCCTCGCATTCGGGCGTCCACACAACCTCGCGTTTGTTCGTCGTTCGTAGGGCTTTGAAGAACGGGGCGCACCTGTCCGAGTACCGGGAGATGAATCGGTTCAGGGACGCGAGCTTTCCCGTGAGGCTCTGCAGGTCCACCCTCTTGACGGGCGGCTTCATGTCGATGATCGCCTTGACCTTGGCGGGCGCGGCTTCGATCCCCCGATGGCTGACAATATACCCCAAGAATTTGCTGTTGGTGACCCCGAACGTGCACTTGGCGGGGTTCAGTCTCATGTCGTTCTTGATGAGGACGTCGAGCACAGTCCCCAAGTTCTGGACGTGGTCGACCGCCTGGACGCTCTTCACCAGTATGTCGTCCACGTACACGTCCACAATGTTGCCAATCAGGCCGTGAAACATCGCGTTCATGAGCCTCTGGTACGTGGAGCCAGCGTTCTTCAATCCGAACGGCATGACAACGTAGCAATAAAGGCCATTGTCCGTGACAAACGTTGTCGCCTCCTGATCTTCGGGGTCCATGAAGATCTGATTGTAGCCCGAGTAAGCGTCCATCATCGATAGGAGCTCGTGCCTCGCTGTCGCGTCCACCAGCTGGTCGATCCTCTGTAGAGGGAAGTTATCTTTTGGGCACGCCTTGTTGAGATCACTGTAATCGATGCACATCCTCCACTTCTTGTTGCTCTTCTGCACCATTACAGCGTTGGAAATCCACTTAGGATAATCCACCTTTCGGATGAACCCGATGCTCAGCAATTGGTCCACCTCCTCATGCATCGCCGCGTAATGCTCCGCCTTATACGCCCGCCTCTTCTGCTTCACTGCCCGGGCGCTGGCACTGATGCTCAACCGGTGGGATATGATGTTCGTGTTAATCCCGGGTATGTCCTTGTATGACCACGCGAATACCTCCTGCTTCCCCTTTAGCAGGGCGATCAGCCGCTCGGCTGTCGCGGGAGCCAGCGATGCTCCGATCTGGACCGTTCTTTCCGAGTGTTCGGAGGATAGCTGGATTGTTCTCAGCTCTTCACGCTCCGGGACGGGCAATACGGCCATCAGTCCGTCGCGCGGGTCGTCTGGTACTTCTGATCCTGGCGTGGGTTCCAGGGCGAGGACCTCATGCCTGTCCCGGGGTTTCGCTGCCTCCTCGCTGTTGTATCCCCGGACGTATCCGACTCCGTGCTCGGTTGGGAAGCGTCCCAAGAGCATGTGTCCTGCGATAATCATCTTCAGCTTGCAAATCCCTGGCCTCCCGATTATGGCGTTGTAGGGGGAGGGGGTGTCCATGACTATGAAGTCCGTCCGGACCTTACTGTGCGGAGAGTCGGGCGCGCCAATTTCAACCCGGAGGCTGTCACTCCCGATTGGATACGACGTCTCGCCCGTGAAGCTGGCGACGCACTCGTGATCCTGTGTCATTTTGCGTACGGGCCTTCCGAGCGCTGTGTACGCGTCAAAGTAGATCACGTTCACGGACACCCCACTATCGATCAGCACCCTCTTCACAAGGAATCGGTCGATGATAGCGTCGATCACGAACGGTAGGGTGCTATCCTTCGGGCTTCTCTCCTCGTCTTCCGCCGTGAAACTAATGGCGGGCGCCTCCTTCCTTCCCAGTTTGGGCGCTCTCCCTGCCCCGATCGTCAGCACCTCTCTGCTCGAGCGATCGGGCGTTGATGTCCCCACCTTACGTTTACCCCCGGATATTGTGCTGATGGTCCCGCGGGTCCCAGTGTTCGCCTGGCTCTGTTGTCTTTCCGCCCTGGGAGGGGTGGCCCGATCGCCCTCCCTCATGTCCTTTGGGCCTTGCTCAACATGAGGCAGCTGTTGGTGTGGTGGGTGGCGGCATTGTGGAATTCACACTAGATGCTCGGTATCCGGCCGATCGGGGCCCTTGTTATCGCCATGTTGTTTGGGGGTGGAAGCCGGTGTCGATGCAGGCGGAGAAGCTGCTCATTCGACTGCTGGTCGACCGCATAGACCTCCTGTCCTGCCGGTCGATAGCGCGGCGCTGGTGGTAAGCGGGCACCCTGCTGCGCCGTTTCCCTCGGCCGGTTGTAGTGGTTGCCCTGGTGGTTGCGGAAGAACGGCTTTTGGTGATTCTGTCTCTGCGCGTCCCAGCTCCTTTTGTGTCCCGCGGTTGGTGTCCCTCCGTCGTCCGAAGGTCGTCGAGGCTGAGCGTTCTCCTCCGGTCTGTTGGTGCTAGACTCGGAAGAGGATCCGTACACTCGCGTCTCCACTAACGCCTTCTGTACGACCAGGTCCATGATCTCGTCGTAGTCGAGATGCTCATTCCTCACTAGTTTCTCTACGAATGGGGTGGTGAGCAGGTTATCCATCAAGGCTACCTTGGCCACTCGCTTATCAAGGTCCCTGCATGTGCTTGTGAGCGTCCTCCATCGGTTGATGTAGCTCGACAGGCTCTCGTCCATCCCCTGGCGGACTTTGAGGAGGATGCCCGTGGTGTTGTACTTGCCCTGGAGTCGATAGCGCTTCTGGAAGCTCTCCGCCAACTCGAGGAATGAATGGATGGACCCTGGCGGGATCTCGTAGAACCAGCTCCGCGCCTCCTCCGCCAGCATTTCTTGAAATAGGAAACATAGGGTTGGGTTCGAATACCGGGTTCCGTCCGTAGTGGATCGAAACTCGTCCACGTGTGCGCATGAATCTCCGCTCCCGTCGAACCGAGCGATCTTTGTTATCTTCGCATGGGGGTCCCTTCCCCTCTCCAGTATATGCGCCGAGAATGGGCTGACCCGGGGGGCGAACGTCCCGCCCTGACCGGCCAGCTTGTCCTTGCGCAAGCGTGAGACCTCTTCTGCCAGCTCCTCCATCCTCCGGAGGATCAGAGTATTGTTCGTCGGGGGCGCCGATTCCTCCACGGGTGAGGGCGCTCGGGTTGCCCGGGTGCTGGTCCCGCCAAACGGGTGTTGCCCTTCGCTGGTGGTCTCCTGGGTCCCCTCATGCTGCCCCAGTTGCTGGCTGACGAGCGCGTCCAACCGCTCCTCTGCTCTCTCAAGCGCCGCCTCCCGTAATTCTCGGACCAGACTGTTGACGCGCTCCTCGCCATCGTCCATGTCGGTTGCTAACACGTACCGCCCCTATGAGTCTGGCGGCGTCTCCCCGTCGGGTGTGTTGCTGTAGTTAGTCGCCGAGTTGAACATGTGGACTTTTGGTTTTTGTGGTGTTTATACGAGGTTTACAATTTGTAAGTTTCCCACAGACGGCGCCAACTGTTTCTACCGAATTACGCGCGGGGACGTAATCTGGCAGAAGCAAGTACGAGTACTCCTTCTCCTCCTTGTCGTGCGTCCGAACACACGGGCTGTTCGGATGGTCGGGCGCTCTTCTCTCTCTTCGGGTGATCGGGTGTGCGTGTTCGCGTATGGCTGTTAGAAGAATACAACAACAAACGGGCGGTCAGGGGTCGAGACGGGGAGGCCGACGGCGCCAACTGTTTCCACCGAATTACGCGCGGGGACGTAATCTGGCAGAAGCAAGTACGAGTACTCCTTCTCCTCCTTGTCGTGCGTCCGAACGCACGGGCTGTTCGGATGGTCGGGCGCTCTTCTCTCTCTTCGGGTGATCGGGTGTGCGTGTTCGCGTATGGCTGTTAGAAGAATACAACAACAAACGGGCGGTCAGGGGTCGAGACGGGGAGGCCGACGGCGCCAACTGTTTCTACCGAATTACGCGCGGGGACGTAATCTGGCAGAAGCAAGTACGAGTACTCCTTCTCCTCCTTGTCGTGCGTCCGAACGCACGGGCTGTTCGGATGGTCGGGCGCTCTTCTCTCTCTTCGGGTGATCGGGTGTGCGTGTTCGCGTATGGCTGTTAGAAGAATATAACAACAAACGGGCAGTCAGGGGTCGAGACGGGGTGGCCCGCCTTCAACGCTCTGATGCCTAAGTCAGATGATGTATTGGATATAACAGTCAAGCAAACGTGCGTATAGATAGTGTGTAGTTGGAGTGAATTCGTCGTGCTTACCTGTAATAAATACCTTGTATATATAGGTGGTTGAGTTTGATGCTTGCTTGTGCTCTTCGATGTGGGACTGGTGCATTTGCTGATGTGTGATCCGTGCATTCGGGCGTGCGCCCCACGGGCGCGTGCGCGCTCGGATGGGGTCGGTCTGGTGAGTAAAGTTGAAGCCTTCCTGGTGGTCTTTCGGTCGGTGGGGTAGGTGTCGATTTCCTGCTTAAGTGGATAAGTATATTAATCGGACAACTAATGCTATACGAACAGTCTGCTCCTTATTGTTCAGGATTACTCAGCCTCAATCTCAATGTTCTAGTAAGCCTGCATTCTTGTAGATTGATTTGGTTGATTCTAAATTGATTTTTCCTGCATATATGATTGATTGAACTAGTTAAAGTTGAAGAGGAATCTTCTAGTTGACTTTCTGCAAACTTTCCGAGTTGAAATAGGAATTAACTCTAGTTGTTATTTTCTTTCCTATTTCATCTAGGAAAGTGAATATGTTTTGATTGCTTGACTGTCTATTTTTTATTTGAGATTTAAATTCAGATCTGGCTCTTCTATGGGGGAGCTAAGGAGTATAAATAGCAGTATGTGTGAAAGGACCTAAGCCCTAACGATTCTACTAACCTTAATTACTATTCATTAATTGACAGCCAATGTGGAGATTCAAAATTCAAAAGTCACGAAATAAAGAAATTTCCCACGTATAGGTTCACTACTAAAATTGACAATATTTTACAACTGTTTTCGACATCAGAGCAACTAGACAAATTAAACTGAGTATGTAAAGTAAAATACTAACTCGCAGGATCAACCTTGGATCCTACGGTAGATATTGCTATGTCATGAACTGCGTGCGCGCTCGACTCCAAATAAACTCTGCAAACTATGCAATTAAACCAAAAAGTTCGGGGAAATGCACATAAAATAATAAAACTGTTAGAGTGAGTGGACGAAAATAATATTTAACTTTAAACTGAAAACAATGAATAATATGCCTTTCACCATAAATGTACATAAAAATAATGCGACTCTAAAAATATGATCATCCAGGTACTCCTGGGTACTATAAAATATGTGGAGGCTACGACTCGGGTCATCTGACCTCAAGTCCTAATACTGCCCAGGTCAGGTTTCCTGACCCTCCTAGGTTCTCAATAAATCCTCGGGTCAGGTCTCTGGCCCTTTTGGAGCATCTTGGGGATCAGCCGAGAGGCAGTGCATCGATGCAGCAACTGTGATTATGCTCTGTGTAAAGCAATATGTTGTATGCCTCCAGACTAATGCATAACTATAATAATGCATAACTGAAAACTGCATAACTAGACTCACAAAACAACAATGAAAGAAGTGTCCACTCCCAATACTGTACCGTGATTTCCACCAAGCCGAAACCTGCCTATCGGTGTTTCTATACGTCTACTACTAGCTGCTAATACATCATCTTGAAACAATGATTCATATTTAACAACTAATTGTCGAGAATTATATTGAATAACTAAGCTCGTTCACCTAACGAGCAATTCCGTCGAGAACATCGCATTCTCGAATAACATGTTTTCCGAACTTCTTACCAGTTTAATTCTAATTCTAATTTGTGTCCCCTTAATTCTCTTTTAAAGTTACAATACGTTCCTCAAACGTTGTACGACTTAAGGTTGAATCGACGTATTACTCGACTGACCAGTAAAAACGTTCAATTAATTCATTAATGTTCGATTAACCACACCTCTTAGTCCACAATGTCCAAATCAGTTTATTAACCTTATTATTGCAATCGGTATGCGATTATGAGTAAAACGACGTATAACTCGACCCATTTAGGAAAATAATTTTTTGCGGTCAACTTTTCTGGCCACGTGCCACCACCAGCGACCACCGCCAGCGATGTCGAAGGACACACCAAAACACATATCTCGTGGAGCCCAACAACTTCCTCCAAACAACCTATGTCAAAGTTCGGTCGATTTGGCCAGAATTGGCCCCGGAAGCCCACGGCCCAAAATTGAAATCTGGCTCCGATCTCCGCCATTTAGCCAAGGCAGAGCTTGAGACCAGTCCCAAACTACAGCAGTGAGGGGAGCAAAACCCCCATCCCCTCACCAGCTAAAACATTCGGCAACGCCGTACACAGTGGTGGCCGAAACCCACGAATCAGAATCTGTTCGATTCATGCGAGTAACACCTGCAAATCCAAAATCTCACACAACAACACATTCTAAAGACCAAGAGGAATCGATTCATTCCAAAATCGTGGCAGGAGAAGTCTTCGGCGACAGTGACCCATAAAACTCGAAATCCTAACTTTTCTCGCCGTAAATTCGCTCTTCTCTGGCATCATCTCCGTCAACTTTGATGGGAAAATGATAGAGGAAGCCGAGATGTGTTGAACCCACAAGGTCTCGAGGTCAAAGGTGGTTGAATAATGTGACTCCGCCGGAACACCGCCCCACCATAACCGGTCGCTCTCTCTCTCTCTCTCTCTCTCTCTCTCTCTCCACGGGAGAGGAAGTTGATCGAAGTGAACCCTCTAGAAAAGTTTTCCCTTCCATAAAGGGAAACCTCTCCTTAAATACATTTCCATTTACGGTAACTTTGGTAATAACTTTATTACAAACTTCTGTCGATTGTAACTTTCGCGTCGTAACTCCGTTTTCGGCATTCTTCGCGTCCATGAACTCGGCTTGACGATTCTATTCATTCCACTAGAAGTCAACCAACTTAGATAAACTGATAAAAAGTCAACTAAAAAGCTCTCATTATTTACCAAAGGTAACAAAACAAGTTACCAACATTGATTAACACTTAATCAGAATATAAAAGGTTAATTTCGAGTTGGGATGTTACAATCTACCCCCCTTAAGAAAAAAATTTCCTCGAAATTTATGCACATACTAGTAAAATTCCAACGGATACTACTCAATAAAAGACTGATACATGAGAGCATCCTGATCCAAACTCTGTAACATAAATACCGGAAATCATCAAGTACCCATGTCAACCGTAGTGGAAAATTCTACTAATGTAAGTGAGCTTATTCGGTTAGTCTAGCCTGACATTCACTAAGCTACAATCCTCATAAGATACTGCATGAATGGTGGTGCAACTCAAACTCCTGTAGTGGTTCCTTGATCACTACCAGAATCCTGCACCGAAAACTTAACTGAGGTGTCCCCCGTAGACACGCAAATAAAATGACCCTCCAGGTCATAAAAGTCTTAAGCTGAGGACCTAGACTAACCATACTAAGGTCAAAACATAAGTGGGCATTTGATCTATCTCAGAGAACATTCTAACCCTACTCAAATTCCTAATTCCTGAAAATTTTACTGAAAATTGGGCATAGTTTACCTAGAAATGTAAGGAAACCAAAAACCTGTACGAAGAGAACACTTCCAATAACAAAACCACAAATAAACCATGGCACCGATTACCATATTGATTTCTCGTAATCAATATACACAACACTATGAACATAAATCATTAATACTCATTCAAATTTATGCGTCACAATGTTCACAAAGAAAAACATCTTCTCAATTCACATAACTCTCGTTCGATACTTTGCAAAGACTAACTCAAATATTCGAATTTGTAAACCAAACCACACTGAAAGCTGAGCATGCATCACTAGCTCATAACAAGACCCCACGTATAGCATATGGATAATTATCCAATGCCAAAAAATTCGTTGGAAATAGATACGCCTTTGCTTAAAATATATGTCCACTCGAGGTGGTAAAACAAAGTGGCGTTAATTTACATACTCAGACTTACTCTAGAATTGAATAGCTGAATTGATGCCACTATACTCATTATACAACTACCAAAATTTGCAATTTCCTAGACACTTGATGATTAACTAATAAAACTAATTAGAGGATGAGAATGCTATGAAATTTAAGAAATGAGACAATTCTTTGATAGGAAACAATAATAAGACTTATACCCCATCAAGCTGATAAACCACATCTTCATTGAACACAAATCTAAAACTGGTAGAAAGTTTGCGTTTTTGCGTAAAATTTTCATATTTTTTCCAGCGAGTAATGAACGCTTGGTCATCTGCATGATGCTCCTCTATCTAGTCTAGTGTGAATCCGAAGATCAAGCAACAAATATCGAATCAAATCATACTCATGTTTTTCTGATTTCAGCATGTACTTATGATGTACACAATTCCTTGTTGATTATCGACCTTAGCGTTTTCTAGGTGTACAAGCACAAAATGCACAACTCTAATCTGGAACCTTGATAACGTCATTATCCTCGTGAACCCTCTTGATTCAAAACAAGGAAAATTATATTTTTGATATGGCTACACATCATAAAAGATATCTTTATAGAGGGAAATGTGTTCATGATATAAAATGAACATGACCTGATCATAAAGAGGTTGGTATAGAGAAACTTAAAGTTAATCCCGACTAACCAAACTAAATTAGTAGAATCACAAGATAATGAATTGATCTCCACCTCTGACGTCAACAAGAAACTCTCTACACATCGAAGTGACCAATGGTGATTTAATTAAATTTCACGTAGTCTGAGACAACAATCTACCTCGAGCACTACAAATTCGCTCCATGAAAAAGCGTTAAACAAAGAAATTGAACGTCTGGAATGAAATAATTACGCATCCTGACGATATTGTCTGGCTAAAATTATTACAGATTGCGATGCAAGTGTAAAGTTATGGAACGGTAACATAATCCACAAAAACTTTTCCACGTACCCAGCTGGCTAAGCCATAATATAGTTACTCGTTATCCCCGACGCCAACCACGATACGAAGCAAGAGAAAACTATTTGATTCTCATATATTAGTACTCGTAGGAACCAAACCCAACAAAAATTGAATTAAGAGAATGAAGCCTCAAAACGATATCTGGAACAGAAACAGAGGTTGACTGGAAAAGATCACGAGAGATTTGATACTTAAGTCGATTTGTGTTAGAGAGTAAAAAGATAGGGTTAGATAATACTTACTTTCAATAAAAACCATGTTCCCCAAAAATACCAGAGAATCAACTTGAGCTCTACAATAAATTTCATCCTCAATTTCACGATTACAATGAAAGGACCCGATCCTGATTTAGTTGCCTAAATCAGAATTAAGCCCTAACAACAACTGAATCTACAAAAAAAAAATTTGCCAGAGCTTCTTCAAAAACCAAGAAACCCAAAAACCTACAAGGAAAACACACTTCTAAAATGTCAACAACAAAAAATCGTGGGCACCAAATCCCATCCGGATTTCTCAAATTAATCAAACACTGAATCCACTAGACATATGAACTGTTTACAGAAGGTGATAAGAAATCCGAAAACTGAATGGATAATACACCATAACGAAAGTAAACTCTATAAAGTATTTAGAGTGACTTCTAATTTACATAATATACAGGACTAGTAGGTTAAGCTAGGAACCTACTAGATGAGTATAGTGACATGAACACTATGCTTCCGTTGCTGACGTGCAATCACAAGATACAAACTGTAAACTGGGCAGAGGAAACATAAAAGCCCAGAGAAAGACACATAAAATAATAACCGTTAGAGCGAGTGGACGAAAATAAATTCAAAATATATGACGTAAAATCTACATTATGCCTTTCTGTAAATAAAATCATTAATTCTGATAGTGAGTCTAGAATACTGAAAATATAATAGTAAGGATACGTCAAGGGGGACATCTGACCCTTCTCGAGTATCGTGCTCAGGTGGAGGCAGTGACTGGGGTCCTCTAACCTCGAGCCACTAAAGTCGTCCGATGATTCCTAACACAAAGACGACGTGAATGCCAGGGGGTAAGTGTTGCTACTTCCCTGGAGCCACTCGGGGATTAGTCGAGTAACTAATGCATCGATGCACAATTAACTGAAACTAGCCTCAAAAAATACATATTGAACACTAAAAGCACAAACTGAATTAGAACTAAAAACTGAACTGAAAATAATAATAAATAGACTCGTTAATCAACTGTTAAAATAAAGTGTCCACTCACAGTACCAAGCTAGCTCTGTAGTTCGGCAGAAGCCCCCTTGCCAAAATCTCGATCACGATCTCCTGAATAAATAATAGATTCATTTAATATTGAAATTCGATACAACGTGCGAAAGTGATCTCAGAAACTAACCCGGAAATCCCTCGGTCAATATTGGATTTTTGCCTCTTCGGAGCCCCGTCATGGATGGCGGCGTGTGAGCCACACGCGACTCTGATGGGAGTGTTCAATATAAAAATCGAAAGCTCTCGCCCAGCCCAATAACATTGGCCAAAGGGCCAACACCATCTAACCACCACTGTTGCCGGAAAATGGTCCGAAAGCCACGGTCCAAAAATTCGGACCGATATGCTCTCGTCATCGCACCTCCGTTGTGGCGCCACCTCAGTCCAAACAAACCACCCAGAAAGCATAACGAGGTTCAGGGGAGTTGAAACCCCCAACCTTCGCTGGAACGCCGCCACCAACGACGGCGAAAAACCGAACCAAACCCTTAATCGGGTTACCTAAAAACTCCACAAAAAAAAACTCCCATTTAATTATACAAATAGGTAGATGAGGTGGAGAGCTTCCAAAACATACCTTCCACATCGCTGGAGGTGGCCGGAAATGCCGGTTCGAAAAATGGGTCGTCGTTCGGGTTGTCGGGTCGAATACGGGTCACGATTTTTCGGATTTTCAAATTATTTTTTTCAAAAAATCCACCTATTTATTGTTTTTGTAAATATTGAACCGCCCAAATTAATAATAAAATATTTTCATAATTATCCTTTTTACCCTAAACTTTCGATAAGCCTTAAAATTACCTCAGTTATCCGAAAAATCTCCCGAAAATTCTTACAAGCTCGCAATAAAATCCTCTATGACTTCCGTGAAGAAAATAAGTCTAATTCTTGCTTGTTGAAAAAGTCGTTAACAAACCACACGATACGATTAATTAGCGATAAATCTAACTCGTGCCGATTTGTGCGTAATTTTGGTTTGGGTTGTTACAGCATCATATCCTTGTTACTTTATTCACATCATCCACGATTATGGCACTGCACATTTTTTTGATGGGACAGAAAATACATTAACCTAATGCACTTCAGGATGAAGCTACAGAAATGACTGAAATTGCTGAAATAACCAACTCGAGATCAATGATTACAAGATTTGAAGTATGTCCATTGAGGGAAAACCAGTCGTTAAGTCCTTTCCTAAGGAAACCTTATTTCCCGTAATTATCATTACAAACACCTTGTCTACTACAATAAAAATACCCATGACTCACATCGCCCAACAAATCTAGAATGAAGGAAAAGACTAAATGAGCACAGGAAAGAGGATTGTTGATACCACATAACTGAGGGAAAACGACTATGAGACTATTAAATATTGTATTTTCTCTATAGAGCAACCTCATATCTTGACTAACATTCGAGTTGATGCTACTGGTCGATAACTAGACAAGCTACTATCACTGAATTCTCATAGTGCCACATAATAGACCCGATAGTAAGTGCGTAGTAATGCTCCGGTTGCCATCATAAAACTAAGAAACAACGCAGATGATCAATATCCTCTTGTTTTCTTCGCATGCGTGGAAACAGAAAACCGAAACCTGAATGAAGACACATGGTATACAACCATAGAGGTGAAGTATCTGGCTGGTACCATCACAAAATGGACACAAGAAAAAGGTAGGCAGTGAATACAAGAAGTTCATCATACTACACAAAATAACGCGGGGAAACTGGTCCAATACTTGACCCCTCATTGAACTTACACTTCCAAGGAACTTAATTATTTCTAATCGTTTCATCATGTTCTGCTTAACGTGGAGAAATGCCTGAATGTTTCTATAAATCTGATCGAGATCGGCACACGCAAGGCATAGCGACAAAGGCACATTGACTCACAGGCTGAAGTTCGTACTTGGTCACATTAGTCAAGTATTCAATGACATTCAACACCATGAGTATTTGATAGGGATTCGCTGCAGTTGGGCCATCACTCCAGAAATGTTGAGCATAATCGAACACGACAATGAAAGAAACCAAGTACAGGCTACAGAACCTATACCATAATGTGCTCTAATATCAACTGAAAGGACCTAACCCCGATTAACTTACCTAAATCAAAATTAAGCCCTAACGACTCTGCTAACCTTAGTTACTACTCATTAATTGACAACCAATGTGGAGATTCAAAATTTGAAAGTCACAAAATAAAGAAATTTCCCACATATAGGTTCACTACTAAAATTAACAATATTTTACAACTGTTTTCGACATTAGAGCTGGTAGACAAATTAAACTGAGTATGTAAAGTAAAATACTAACTCGCAGGATCAACCTTGGATCTTATGGTAGATACTGCTATGCCATGAACTGCGTGCGCACTCTAACCCAAACAAACTTTACAAAGTGGGCAATTAAACCGAAAATCCCAGGAAAATGCACATAAAATAATAAAATTGTTAGAGTGAGTGGACAAAAATAATATTTCACTTTAAACTGAAAACTATAAATAATATGTCTTTCACCATAAATGTACATAAAAATAATGCGAGTCTAAAAATATGATCATCCAGGTACTCCTGGGTACTATAAAATATGTGGAGGCTACGACTCGGGTCATCTGACCTCAAGTCCGAATACTGCCCAGGTCAGGTTTTCTGACCCTCCTGGGTGCTCAATAAATTCTCGGGTTAGGTCTCTGGCCCTCCCGAAGCATCTCGGGGATCAGCCTAGAGGCAGTGTATCGATGCAACAATTGTGACTATGTTTTGTGTAAAACAATATGTTGTATGCCTCCAAACTAATGCATAAATATAATAATGCATAACTAAAAACTGCATAACTAGACTCACAAAACAACAGTGAAAATAAAGTGTCCACTCACAGTACTGTGTCGTGATTTTCACCAAGTCGAAGCCTGCCTGTTGGCGTTTCTATACGTCTGCTACTAGCTACTAATACATCGTTCTGAAACAAAAATTCATATTTAATAACTAATCATCGAGAATATTATTGAATAATTAAGCTCGTTCACCTAACGAGCAATTCCGTCGAGAACATTGCATTCTCGAATAACGTGCTTTCTAAACATCTTACCAGTTTAATTCCAATTCTAATTTGTTTCCCCTTAGTTCTCTTTTAAAGTTACAATACGTTCCTCAAACGTTGTGCGACTTAAGGTCGAATCAACGTATTACTCGACTGAACAATAAAAATGTAAAAACGTTCAATTAATCCATTAATGTCCGATTAACCACACATCTTAGTCCACAATGTAAAAATCAGTTTAATAACCTTATTATTGGATTTGGTATGCGATTACAAGTAAAACGACATATAACTCGATGCATTTAGGAAAATAATTTTTTGCGGTCAACTTTTCCGGCCACGTGCCACCACCAGCAACCACTGCCAGCGGCATCAAATGACACACCAAAACACAGCTCTCACGGAGCCCAACAACTTCTTCCAAACAACCTATGTCAAATTCCTGCTGATTTGGCCAAAATTGGCCCCGAAAGTCCACGGCCCAAAATTGAAATCCATCTCCAATCTCCCCCGTCGAGCCACGGAGGACCTCGAGACTGGTCCCAAATGACTCACAACAGTGAGGGGAGCAAAACCCCTCTCCCATCACCGGCCAAAACCGCAGACAATGCCGTACACGGCGGTGACTGAAACCCACGAATCAGAATCATTTCGATTCCGGCGAGTAACACCTGCAAATCGAAAATCTCACATAACAACACATTCTATAGACCAAGAGGAATCGTTTCATACCAAAATTGTGGCCGGAGGAGTCGTCGGCGACGGTGACCCATAAAACCTGAAATCTTAACTTTTCTCGTCATAAATTCGCTCTTCTCCAGCATCATCGCCGTCGACTTAGATAGGAAAACGATAGAGGATGCCGAGACGTGTAGAACCCACCAGGTCTCGAGGTCGGTGGTGGCCGGATGGCGTGACGCCGCCAGAGCACCGCCCCACACTCCATCGATCGCTCTCTCTCTCTCTCTCCACGGGAGAGGAAGTTGACTGAAGTAAACCCTCCAAAAAAGTCTACCATTCCATAAAGGTAAACCTCCCCTTAAATACCTTTCTATTTACGGTAACTTTGGTAATTACTTTATGACAAACTTCTGTCGATTGTAACTTTCGAGTCGTAACTCTGTTTTCGGCATTCTTCGTGTACACGGACTCGGCTTGACGATTTCTATAAATTTTAACCAAATTCAACCAACTTAGACAAACTGATAAAAAGTCAACTAAAAAGCTCTCATTATTTTTCAACAGTAACAAAACTAGTTACCGACATTGATTAACACTTAATCAGAATATAAAAGGTTAGTTTTTAGTCGGGATGTTACTCTGTGTCTAAATTATTTTCTTGATGCTTTTTGAAAAAAATATTAAGTGTTTATCTTTTGAAAGAGTCATCTATTTTATATAACTCTTATTGTTCCTTGTGTGTAAGAGTTCTCTGCATTTGCACTTGCATTCTACTGAACTTTGAGATTGAGGTGTACAACACGAAGAGGGACTGGACAAAGCTTGCTGTCTCAAGTCATTGGTTTGTATTTTTTCATTTTACTGATTACAAGATTGCATTCTGTTGTAACTTAAAATTGTATTTGTACTTTGTATTCTGTAAACTCTTTTGTTTAGTGAATTTTGGATCTCCAAGAGTTGGGATCCCGCAGTATTCTGTAGACTATTTTGTTTAGTGAATTTTGCGTAAACAATGCTGGTGTTTTATCATTCCCTTATTAGCCTTCCTTTAGAAATCTATCTCTATAAGTGGTACCAGACCCTAGCTTTGGGAGAAGCAAAGATCTTGGGGTTGGATGGATTCAGGAAGCGTAAAAGTTTCTAATTCCTTGAATGCTCCTACTGCCTTTGATGGTGAGGAGTACTCAACATGGAAAGTAATGATGCAGGCTTTTATATATGGTTAGGATCCCAGAATGTGGGATTGCATAGTAAAGGGATGGACACCACCTTTGTTCACTAATGAAAAGGCTACTGCTGAGGGTAACTCCACTGTTGGACGTTTAAAACTTGTGTCTGAGTAGAATGACAAGGAAACTCTAGCCCTACAACTAGACTGTAAGGTTAAGACCTACTTATACACTGCTCTTTCTCCTAAAGAAAGAAGACGAATTACTCACTATAGTACCTCGAAGGAGGCATGGGAAGTCCTTCAGACAACCTATGAGGGAAACAGTAGGGTAAAAGCACAGAAATTGCAAGGGTTAATGTGTGCTTTTGAAAATCTAGTAATGGGTGAGAATGAGTCTGTGGATGATTTCTACTTAAGACTTCTCACTATAGCTGGTCAGTGCAGAGGATTAGGAGAGCCCATTGAGGAATACAAAGCTGTGTCAAAATTCCTGAGAGCACTAAAGAGCAAGCTTAGAACCAAAGGAAGTATCATTGAGGAAACTCATGGTATGAGGAACTATAGCTTGGAGGAACTGGTTGGAAACCTGAAAACCTATGAAATTAGGGAGAAGTTAGTGAAACCTATTAAGGAAACCAAGACCATAGCTCTATCCTCTGTCAAGAAGGACAAGGAGGTCAGAACTTTAGATCTGAATGATCGAGCCTTGATCTCTAAGGAATTAAAAAACTTCCAAAAAAAAACCAGAAAAACTTAAAGTCTGGTTCCTCTTCTAAGAAGAATCAACATTCTGATAAGAAGTAGGACAAGTCTAGTGAGTCTGCTAAACCTGGTCAAGCAAAGTCTAAACCTGATAAGCCTAAATGTTTTGAATGTGGTGGCATTGGTGTTAAAGTAAAGACCACTTTATGGTGTAGAGAATTCTAGAAGCTAGAAGTATAATCAAGATGAGAAGCATCTAGATGAAGCTTGATTATTCAAGCTTAAGAATGATGTTAGTGGTATGAGCTAGAGCAGAGTAAGAAGAGATGGAGTAGAACAATCAAGAAGAAACTAGAAAAGAAATGAAGAGAGGATAAAAGGATAGTTGGTGAAGGAAGAAGATTAATCAAGAAGCTTCAAGAAGAAAGAGAGGAGGTGGAACACCTCTATAAATAGAGGATTGGTGCTCCTCTCTTGAGTGTGCATAATAACCAAGCTAGCCTAATCCCCTCTTCCCTCTAGCCTCCCTTACGTAGAGTCCACCATATCATACACTCTAGTGTTAGTAAACTCCTCCAAGTGTGAGAGAGTTGTGTTTAGAGTAGTGTAGTATTCTTCTCTAGATTGAGAGAGAAGTGTCATCAACCTTGTAATTCCCTTTTTCTTCTAGTGAAATCCTCCTACTTGCCCGTGGTTTTTCCCCGATTCAAATTTGGGGTTTTCCACATAAATCCTTGTGTCTCCTCTTTTTTACATTTTCTTTGCACATCTCAATTGTGTATAACTTCCTCACGTAGCTCCTAACAGTGGTATCAGAGCCAGGTTGTGCGATCATATAGAGAGCTGGTTCTAGAGGAAAGTCATTCAATTCGAGATGGCGACAAAGTTTGATATCGAGAAGTTTAACGGGACTAACTTCTCGTTATGGAAAATGAAGATGAAAGCACTATTGCGGAAGGACAATTGCTTAGCCGTAATTGGGACAAGGCTCGCAGACTTCACGGATGATGCAAAGTGGGATGAGATGGACGCCCTCGCCATGGCGGATCTTCACCTTGCATTAGCCGATGGGGTGTTATCAAGCGTGGAGGAGAAGAAGACGGCAAAGGAGATATGGGATATGCTTACAAAGCTATACGAGGCGAAGTCGCTGCACAACAAGATTTTCTTGAAGAGAAGGCTTTATACTCTTCGTATAGCGGAGTCTACATCAGTGACCGAGCACATCAACACTTTGAATACTCTATTTTCACAGCTCACAAATATGGGGCAGAAAATAGATTCAAGTGAACGGGTGGAGATTCTACTTCAGAGTTTACACGACTCGTATGATCAACTCATCATTAATCTGACAAACAATATCTTCACGGACCACTTAGTCTTCGATGAAGTTGCAACTGCTGTATTAGAAGAAGAGAGCAGGCGCAGAAACAAGGAGGACAGGCAGGCAAGTTCGCAGCAAGCGGAAGCTTTGATGGTGAGAGGAAGATCAACGGAACGTAGTTCAAGTGGGAGCCAAGGTCACGGTAGATCAAAGTCAAGGCCACAGGAGAATTTCAGGTGCTATCACTGTGGCAAGAAGGGACACGTCAAAAGGGACTGTCGACATCTGAAGAAGAGTGGAAACCCTGAGTCATCAAATGCTCAAGGGAATGTGGTAAGTATCTCCGATGACGCTGAAATTTTATATAGCGAGGCAACAACTTTTGAAGGTAGGAGAAAATTTGCCGATATCTGGCTTAGAGACTCGGGGGCAACATGGCACAGGACTCCCCGGAGAGATTGGTTCCATCAATATGAACCTATCTCAGGTGGATCAGTGTACATGGGAGACGACCATGCCTTAGAGATTGTTGGTATAGGTACCGTCAAAATAAAAATGTTTGATGGTATAGTTCGCAGTATTCCGGAGGTACGACATGTGAAAGGTCTGAAGAAAAATCTATTGTCCTGGGGACAATTAGATGGCAGCGGATACAAGATGCATAGTCAAGATGGGATCATGAAGGCTACAAAAGGTGCACTTGTGGTTATGAAGGCGAACAAGATCGGGGCAAATCTGTGGATGCTTCAAGGAGAGACATATCAAGAAGCCGATGCATGTGTTGCAGCAGCCAATAATGGAGAAGAATCGACGATGATGTGGCATCTTAAACTTGGCCATATGTCAGAACGAGGCCTGAAGATTCTCTCTGATCGGAAGCTACTTCCAGGGCTTAAGCAGGTAAATTTACCTTTCTGCGAGCATTGTGTTACAAGCAAGCAGAGTAGATTAAAGTTTGATAGGTCAATCTCCAGAAGTAAATGCATCCTAGATTTGCTACATTCCGATGTTTGGGAGTCACCGGTTGTGTCCCTAGGAGGTGCAAAGTACTTTGTGTCCTTTATTGATGATTACTCTAGGAGATGCTGGGTGTACCCGATCAAAAATAAGTCCGATGTATTTTCAGTATTCAAAGCCTTCAAAGCAGATGTGGAGCTTGAATCTGGAAAAAAGATCAAGTGCATGCGGACTGACAATGGGACAGAGTACATGGATGGCGAGTTTCTTGCACTCTACAGGCAAGAAGGTATCAAGAGACAGTTCACAACCACATACACTCCTCAGCAAAATGGAGTTGCAGAACAGATGAACAGAACTCTCATAGAAAAGATGAGAGCCATGTTAAGGACTGCGGGACTACCCAATACATTCTGGGCGGAAGCAGCCAAGGCCGCTTGTCACGTGGTAAATCGATCTCCATCAACGGCAATTGAGCTTAAAACACCGATGGAGATGTGGACTGGTAAGTCTGCCAATTACTCTGATCTACATTCGTTTGGATGTCCTGCATATGTAATGTACACCGTCCTGGAAAGGAAGAAGAAAAAGTTGGATCCTAAATCCCGGAGGTGTATATTCTTGAGGAATGCTGATGGAGTAAAGGGGTATCGCCTGTGGGATCCCACTGCCCGCAAGGTTATTATCAGCAGGGATGTGATCTTTAAAGAGGATCAACTACTACAAGGAGGTCGTGATGATAGCAGTTCGAGTGAGAATACTGCAGTCATACGAGTCGATAGTAAACCAGCGGAGGAGAATTCAAGTTCTTCTGAAGAAGTACCCGACCACGAGGATGAAGAACCATCTGAGATGGAGGGCCAAGAAGTTCGCAGGTCGACCCGTGCGAAGAAGCCACCAGCTTGGCAGTCCGAGTATGTTACAGAGAGCAATGTTGCATACTGTCTTCTAACGGAGGATAGAGAGCCATCAACTTTCCATGAAGCCACAAGCAGTTCAGATACAGCTCTGTGGATGACAGCAATGCAAGAAGAAATTGAAGCTTTACATAAAAACAAGACATGGGATCTTGTTCCTCTACCACAAGGAAGGAAAGCCATTGGTAACAAATGGGTCTATAAGATTAAGCGAGATGGCAATGATCAAGTGGAGAGGTATTGTGCTAGACTGGTGGTGAAAGGGTTCACTCAGAAAGAAGGTGTTGACTTCAACGAAATATTCTCTCCTGTTGTTCGACTCACAACTATTCGAGTAGTCTTGGCGATGTGTGCTACATTCGACCTACATCTAGAGCAGTTAGATGTGAAGACTGCATTTCTTCATGGAGAGCTTGAAGAAGAGATATATATGCTCCAACCAGAAGGTTTTGCTGAATCAGGCAAGGAGAACTTGGTTTGCAGATTGAACAAATCTCTATACGGTCTTAAACAGGCGCCGAGATGTTGGTATAAGAGATTTGATTCCTTCATCATGAGCCTTGAATACAATAGACTTCATGCAGATCCTTGTGCTTACTACAAGAGATTTGGTGATGGCGACTTCATCATCCTATTGTTGTACGTTGACGACATGTTGGTAGCAGGCCCCAACAAAGATCGTATTAAAGACTTGAAGGCTCAATTGGCTAGGGAGTTCGAAATGAAGGACTTGGGACCAGCAAACAAGATTTTAGGGATGCAAATTCACCGAGACAGAGAAAGTAGGAAGGTTTGGTTATCGCAGAGGAACTACTTGAAGAAAGTCTTGAGCCGCTTCAATATGCAAGATTGTAAGCCAATCTCTATCCATCTTCCTACTAATTATAAATTATCCTCAAGTATGTGTCCTAGCAATGAAACAGAGAGGATGGAGATGTCTCGAGTACCGTATGCATCAGTAGTGGGAAGCTTGATGTTCGCCATGGTTTGCACACGACTGGACATTGCACAAGTAGTGGGAGCAATTAGTCGATACATGGTGAATCCTGGTAAGGAGCACTGGAACGCTGTAAAGAGGATCCTTCGATATATCAAGGGTACATTGGATGCTGCATTATGTTATGGAGGATCAGAGTTTACCGTCAGAGGCTATGTTGATTCAGATTACGCAGGTGATCAAGAAAATAGTAAATCCACCACGGGGTATGTGTTCACTCTTGCTGGAGGTGCTGTAAGCTGGGTTTCAAAACTGCAGCCGCTCGTAACAACGTCTACGACAAAAGCAGAATATGTTGCAGCTACACAAGCCAGCAAAGAGGCAATATGGTTACAAATATTGCTGGAGGAGCTCGAACGCAAGCAAGAGAAAATTACTCTGTTTTGCAATAGTCAGAGCGCTTTGCACCTTGCAAAGAATCCAGCATTTCATCCGAAAACCAAACACATACGAGTTCAATATCACTTTGTTCGTGAGGTGGTGGAAGACGGATGTGGGGATATGCAGAAAATCCATACGAATGACAATCTAGCGGATGCTCTGACGAAGCCGATCAACGCGAACAAGTTCATTTGGTGTCGATCCTCTATTGGCCTAGCAGAAACGTAAGCAGCATGGAAATGGCAAGTGTAGGAAGGATGAAAGGATCCACAAAGTGGCTTTAAGTGGGAGAATGTTAAAGTAAAGACCACTTTATGGTGTAGAGAATTCTAGAAGCTAGAAGTATAATCAAGATGAGAAGCATCTAGATGAAGCTTGATTATTCAAGCTTAAGAATGATGTTGGTGGTATGAGCTAGAGCAGAGTAAGAAGAGATGGAGTAGAACAATCAAGAAAAAACTAGAAAAGAAATGAAGAGAGGAGAAAATGATAGTTGGTGAAGGAAGAAGATTAATCAAGAAGCTTCAAGAAGAAAGAGAGGAGGTGGAACACCTCTATAAATAGAGGATTGGTGCTCCTCTCTTGAGTGTGCATCATAACCAAGCTAGTCTAATCTCCTCTTCCCTCTAGCCTCCCTTACGTAGAGTCCACCATATCATACACTCTAGTGTTAGTAAACTCCTCCAAGTGTGAGAGAGTTGTGTTTAGAGTAGTGTAGTATTCTTCTCTAGATTGAGAGAGAAGTGTCATCAACCTTGTAATTCCCTTTTTCTTCTAGTGAAATCCTCCTACTTGCCCGTGGTTTTTCCCCGATTCAAATTTGGGGTTTTCCACGTAAATCCTTGTGTCTCCTCTTTTTTACATTTTCTTTGCACATCTCAATTGTGTATAACTTCCTCACGTAGCTCCTAACAGCCACATTGCTTCTGATTGTGGAAATAAGAAATTTACTTCCAGGAATGAAAAAGCTCTCAAGTCCACCTGGAGTGACTCTGATGATGAAGATGCAATCGGGAATGTTGGTAAAAATCTTGCCCTGGTGTCTTTTCTTCAAGATGAGGCTAGTGATGCTTCTGAAAATGAAGCTGAGGAAACAGATGATGAGCTAGACATCAGATGTAAACAGCTATGTGAGTCATCCCAAATTGTGCTCAAGAAGAACCTGCTCCTGGAAGAAGACCTCAAAAGAACAGGAGGTGAAAGAGATGACTTATTGAAAAAGGTAAAGCAAATTCAAAGTCAGTGGGAGGCAGATCATTTGAAGGTGTCTGAACTGAGAGAGACAGGAACTGTTGGAAATCAGGCTTTAGATTGGGAGGCTGAGAAGAACGATCTACACAATCATATCATGACCTTGAAGGTGGAGGTAAAAGCTCAATCTTTGTTACATGTTAACCTTACTCTTCAATGTGAAGCTTTGCAGATTGAACTTGAGAAGACTAGAGAAAAGTTCAACAAATTTCAGTCTAGCACAGATGCTGTAGCTCAGCTGTGGAAAAATGGCTAACCAAAAGGAGATATTGCTGGACTTGGCTACAAGATTTCAACTGCTGGCAAAAGCAAATCCACCAAAGGGGCCAACTTCTCAGATGTAACTGCACCAGACTATCATGTTGTGCCTTACCTTGGGTATGATGTGAACAAGAAGGTAACTAGTTCTCACAACAAACAGCTGAACCTCAACACTAATAAGGTAACTTTAGTCTTTACTCCGGTGTGTCATTTCTGTGGCAAGTCAGGATATATTCTTCCTAGATATAATCTCCTTAGAGCTGAGTCTCACACACAGAAGAGAAATGACAAATCTGAAAACACTGTGCACTTGCAACATGAACTTCATGAGCATATTAAGCAGATTAGCAAGCTAACTAAGCAAATGTCTTTATCTGATTCTTCAACCTCACAATGTGAAAGAACTTGGAAGGAAAAGAAAAACTTTACTTGTTTACTTGCTAAATCTACATTGTGTGAAACTTTCTGATGATCTTGAATTGTGCAGAAGAGATAAAAGTTCAAATCACCATGTTAAAATAACATGTCTTGTGGCACTATCTGTACTACAACAAGAAAGAAGTGATGTTTGGTATGTAGACAGTGGGTGTTCGAAGCATATGACAGGGAATAAACACTGGTTTACTTCCATGTCTACTGATGTAACCACAGGAGGAGTGGGTTTTGGTGATGGTAAAAAGTGTGAAGTAATAGCTAGAGGAATTGTACAAGCAAAAAATATCCCTTATATGAGGAATGTCTACTTTGTAGAAGGTCTAAAGGCAAACTTGATCAGTGTTAGCCAACTAACTGAAGAATATGAGGATGTCTGGTTAAACAAACACAGATGCATTGTCCTTGACAAGTCAGGATTTTTTGTGATGGAAGGCCTAAGATCTGAAGACAATTGTTACCAGATTCATGCTAACAGAGCCTCAGACAAGCCTATTGACAGATGTCTCATCTCCACAAATGAAGAAAACCTTGAGCTGTGGCATAGAAGATGAGGACATGTCAATTATCAAGATCTTCTGAAGCTATCTTCTGAGGACTGTGTTAGGGGATTATCTTCATTAAAAGGAAAACCTAGAAAAATGTGTGAGGGCTTCAAAATTGGTAAAATGACCAAAGTCTCACAGAATGCCATCAACTTAGAGATTACCAAGCTTCCTTTAGAACTCTTGCATATAGATCTTGTTGGTCCAGCCCAAACTGAGAGTCTTGGAGGAAAGAGGTACATTCTGGTCGTTGTGGATGACTTTACCAGGCTCACATGGGTATGCTTTCTAAGAAAGAAAAGTGATGCATTCGAAAATTTCTCTGCCTTGTGTAAAAGACTGTGTAATGAGAAGAAAATTGATAATCTCACCATTCAAAGAGTGAGATCATATCATGACACTAAGTTCAAAAATGCTGAGTTTGATAAGTTCTTCCACCAAGATGGCCTTTTTCATGAGTTCTCATCTGTGAAGACACCTCAACAGAATGGGATTGTGGAAAGGAAGAATAGAGTACTAATTAGCATGGCCAGAGTAATGCTACACTCTACTGCTACAAGTGGTCATTTTTGGGCTGAGGCAATAAACACTGCTTGCTACACTACCAACAGGACCTTCCTCAAACTAGGCACCACAAAAACTCCTTATGAGCTGTGGAGAGGAAAGAAACTAAACATCAAGCATCTGCATGCTTTTGGCAGTCCTTGCTATATATACAGGGATAGAGAAGATTTAGCAAAATTTGATGGCAAAAGTGACAAAGGTATCTTTCTTGGCTATGCTTTAAACAACAGGGCATACAGGGTTTACAACAAGAGAACAAGATCTCTCAAGGAGTCAATAAACGTATCAGTGGATGATGTAGCTGCTATCTAGTTGGAGTACTACATTGAAGATTTTGTGAGTAACACAGGAGGATCATCTGCTAGTTCTGAAACTACTCGGGCTTATCTCAGAACATTTGATGAAGCAGATCCTATTCTTGGACCTGCACCAATGTATAGACATGGGTTTAAACAAGTTCAGAAAGATCATTCTGTAGTTGACATCATTAGTCATCCAGCTCAAGGAATTAGAACCAGGAGACAGACCAGTGCTGCCCTTGAGAGTGAGCCTGCATTGGAAATTGAAGGTCCAACTCAGTCAGAAGTGATCAGTGATGTAGCCCTAGTATGCATTTGTGCCAAAAATGAGAAGGACATAAATGTCATCACCCACAAGGGCTTTGTGTCTACATTTGAACCCAAAATATCAAGGAAGCTCTTAAGGATGATGATTGGATCAAGGCTATGCAAGAAGAACTCAATCAGTTTAAGAGAAATGATGTATGGGAATTGGTCCCCAGACCTGACAACACAAATATGGTGGGAACAAAATGGGTATTCAGAAACAAAACATATGAGTTTGGCAACATCACCAGAAACAAAGCAAGACTTGTTGCTTAAGGTTACTCTCAAATTGAAGGTGTGGACTATGATGAGACATTTTTTCCTGTGGCCAGACTTGAATCAGTAAGATTTCTCTTGGCTATGGCATGTCACCTAAAGATCAAGCTGTACCAGATGGATGTTAAGAGTGCATTTTTAAATGGTGAACTCAGTGAAGAGGTATTTGTGAAACAACCACCTGGTTTTGAGCATCCAGCTTGCCTTGATCATGTGTATTAGTTAAAAAAAGTTGTATATGGGCTTAAACAGTCCCTAAGAGCCTGGTATGATAAGCTTTCTATATATCTTATTGCAAAAGGGTATGGTCGAGGATCTGTTGACAGAACATTATTTGTGAAGAAATCAGCTAATTCTATCATCATTGCACAAGTATATGTGGATGACATTGTCTTTGGCTTCACATCACCTAATCTTGTCGAGGAGTTCTCTGAAATCATGGAAAGTGCCTTTGAAATGAGCATGTATGGAGAACTGACCTACTTCTTGGGACTTCAGGTAAGACAGCTAGACTCAGGTATGTTTCTCTCCCAAGCTAAATATGTTGCTAATCTAGTAGATAAGCTTGGTCTCTCCTCTGCTAAATCAGCCACAACTCCTATGAGTACCACTGCTAAATTGAATGAAGATACCTCAGGTAAATCAGTTGACCAAAAATATTACAGAAGCATGATAGGTAGCATGTTATATCTTATAGATAGCAGACCTGACATTGCCTATTTATAGTGTAGGTGTTTGTGCCAGATTTCAGGCCAACCCTAAAGAATCACATCTAAAGGCTGTCAAGAGAATTTTAAGATATATCTCTAGTACTAGATATTGTGGTGTATTCTATACTTTCGACACAAATGTGGAGATTGCAGGATATTCGGATGCAGATTGGGGAGGAAATCTCAAGGACAGAAGAAGCACTTCTGGTGGCTTCTTCTTTGTTAGAAACAACTTATTGCTTGGCATAGCAAAAAGTAAAATTGCATCTCTCTATCCACTGCTGAGTCTGAGTATGTAGCTGCTGGTAGCTGTTGTACACAACTACTATGGATGAGGAACATGCTCAGAGACTATGGCTACACCACATGTAATCTCACTATCTTTTGTGACAACACTAGTGCCATCAATATCTCTAAGAATCTGGTGCAACATTCTAGAACCAAGCATATAGATTTGAGATCATTTTATTCGTGATCTAGTTGAACAAAAGCTTCTGGAACTCACTTTTGTGCCTACTGAGCATCAATTTGCTGATTTGTTCACCAAGCCCTTAGATAGTGGTAGATTTGAGACTCTTCGAACTGCACTGGGAGTGTGTATCATGACCTGATCCTTTCTGTCTTCTCTGCACAATTTATAGCTATGTTTATTACATGTTGGTTTATTATTTCTCATTTGACAGCACTAAGTTTTCAACTTTAGTGTTGGTGTAGTCTTGTGAGTCCAAATTGCGATCTGCATATTCCGTTTTGAGTGACACCTGTGATTGTACTGAGCCTTTTTATATATGTTCATTACTCTGGACATTCTTTTGAGTGGTCGAGTGAAATCATGTACTTTGCACTGCTAGAACTTGCATCATATCCTCTTGAATCAGGCATGCACATGTACATCATGAAATGATCAAGTTTCTGTAGGATCATCACCACAGCCAAAAAGCCTTCATTATCACTCCTCTTACATAATTCCCCTAGTTTAACCCCTTTGAGCCTAGTCACAATGCTTCTGTCAATATCCTTCCCTCTCCTAAGCTGTCAGATAAGCTACAGTGCAAGGATGATCACTACTCCTAATGTTCCAGTGCTCTCCTCATACAATCAGGACTCCAGATATGCACTTGAAGAAACAAGATTATCAAGAGTGTTAACCATTATGTGATCCTATGAAGTACTGAGCTCTCTGTGGTGCTCCAACTCTAAAGACTCGTGTGCTTACTTCTGAAGAGGTCGTCTTTGTATATACATAAAATAAAATAAAATCAATGATCTGTTCTTTCGCTTGTGCAAATTCTGTGTCAAGTTTCACAAGCTCTTCAAGGTCTGTTCTCTACTACAAGATGACCACTGGGAAGTTTCTTTACATCCTATTGCACGCCACCAATCGCTTCCCTGCCACTTGGCCCTCCCCTCTCTTGATCACCCCCACTATACTCCCTTGAAATGTTCTTGTGATCATGTGTGTACTGTGCATTATACCAGGTTGATTTCCTTGCAAGCCTATGGTCAGTGGTGCTTCTATGATTTTTGTGTGCACCTTTACGCATTCTTAGTTGATTTATTTACATCAGGCTGTGTGTGATCTTTGGCAGATCTTGTGTGACTTCCTGCCTACAGTAAGCATGTAGTTGGGTACTCAAATGAGAATTAATTACACAAGTGTGGCTCCTAACTGTCTGCTATGGGATATTGATACTGTCTTGATACATATTGCCTTTTTGGTTCTCGAGGCTATGTTGGCTTTCCCTCTTTTCTCTACGGCACTGAACAATCTTTTTGGAAGAGGTAGTTTATCATCATTACAGTTATATCTCTTGGTTCAGTTTCCTATGGTGTCTCTCCACTCCTCCACTATAAAAACCTGTCTCTCTACTCTCTCTCTCTCTCTCTTGGCAGTTTTCACGTTTGTTCTTGAGTGCAGGTTGTCTCGTTTGCATCCTCTCCATTCTCTAAACATGTTTAGCTGTGATGGCCCTCACCTCTCTCGTACTGACTCCGACAGCGATTCCTTTGATGAGACTGAAACCATCCTGAGCCGACTTGCTCCTTATCCCTCGCCTCCTCGCTACAATCCAGGTCCACCGCCACCTTACATCCCTCCTGCTGCTCCTGCTGCTCCTGCTGTACCAGCTGTTCCACCAGGCTTTCCCTGGTATCAACTGAGTGGCTCGGCTTGAGCATGAAGTGCGCGAGATTCGCCGCAAGCATAAGACCTTCTATTCCCAGCTTCAGGAGATTCTTGTGTGTCAGACTCAGCTGCTCTCTCGGTTCAACACATCTCTGCCTCCTCCATCCTCTCCAGGCCCTTCCAAGCATCGTCGGTGAGGTCACATTGCCATGCCTTGCAAAATGGGGGAGAATTCAGAAGTGCCTGCAGTTCCTGCTGTTTTCTTCTTAGTTGTTATTTAAGTTTTGGGAACAATTTTTAAGTTTTTTTTTTAGTTTGCCTTGTAAGGACATATGTCGTGAACTAGCACAAGTTGCTTGGATTCTGTGGTTTGCTTTAAACGTTTTTTACTTGCACAAGTTTGCCTTATGCTTCTGTAGGTACTGAGTTTTGCATGGTATGCCAATGGGGGAGATTATAGGTATTTTGGCAACTAATGCAAAACTCAATCACAGCAAGAATGAAGGAATGCTCTGCTCCTCATTGTTCGGGATTACTCAACCTCTATCTCAATGTTCTGGTAAGCCTGCATTCATGTAGATTGATTTGATTGATCCTTAATTGATTTGCGCTGCATATCTGATTGATTGAACTAGTTAAAGTTGAAGAGGAGTCTTCTAGTTGATTTTCTGCAAACTTGGTCAAGCAAAGTCTAAACCTAATAAGTCTAAATGTTTTGAATGTGGTGGCATTGGCTACATTGCTCTGACTGTGGAAATAAGAAATTTGCTTCCAGGAATAAAAAATCTCTCAACTCCACCTGGAGTGACTCTGATGATGAAGATGTAGTTGTGAATGTTGGTGAAAATCTTTCCCTGGTGTCTTTTCTTCAAGATGAGGATACTGATGCTTCTGAAAATGAAGCTGGGGAGACAGATGATGAGCTGGACATCAGATGCAAAGAGCTATATGAGTCATCCCAAATTGTGCTCAAGAAGAACCTGGTCCTGGAAGAAGACCTCAAGAAGAACAGCTATATGTTTCAACCGCGCCACGGAATCCGACGCCATTTGGGAGAAGTTGCTTCCTCCTGACAAACGATCCTTGCTCAGTCGGAATCGCCTCCGGTCACAAAGTCCAAAAAGGACCTTTACTTCGCGCTCTGCAACGACCCCGTCCTCATCCGCCAGGGTAATTTGGTAAACGTAACGTACCCCCCTCCCGCCATATTTCTTTTTAATATCGATAGACTCCTAGCTGGTTTCTTTTTTTTTGTATTTGAGTCTTGATTGGTAACTACTAGTAGAGACCAATGATATTAGTTGTTCAATGCTAAATTGTTTGGTTCAGAAAGATCTGTGTTCAAGGCTATATGTGATTTATCTTAAACTTCTTTAAAAAAAAAAATGCAGATCTTTTCAGTGGACAAATTGAGTGGGAAGAAATGTTATATGATATCTGCAAGAGAGCTTTATATTGAATGGGGCGATACTCCCCATTATTGGACTTAGGGTCCTCATCCTGAATCAAATTCTGTAATTTTTCTAGATTGTTTATTTGTTTGGTAAACAAATTGTGATCGATGTATGGCTTCAATCAACGATCGAATTGAACAGGTTTGACGAGGTTGCTGAGCTTAGAGCTGTTTGCTTGCTTGAAATCTGTTGGAAACTCGACACCCTTTTGCTGTCCCCATCGACTCTTTACAAAGCTTATTTAGTATTCAAGTTTAGTGAAGAAGAGGTGTATGGATTTGAAAATCTACTTACGGAGGTCAGTGTTGGTTTGGACGGAGGAGTAGCTGCTAAAAACACCGTGGTTCTGTTGGCATGACATAATTGGCACTCTCTCAAAAACATGGATGACATGCATAAAGCAACATTAACAAGATAAAGCAATGGACATTGATCTAATTAACCATTGTGAAAGGTAAAATCATGCATCATTAACAATTACACCTTGCTTGTTATTTCATCCAAAACTTTTGTGATGGGAGTTGTTAAAAACTTTACCTACAAGTTTTGTTTTTCACAACTCTTTCACTCTAGTTACCGGTAGGTACAAAGGAGTAGGTATCTCTCCTTATTTTCATGGAAGCAAACACTCCAAACACTTTTGCATGTCCCGGTTGGACAAAACCAAAGTGAAAAACCTTACATTCTCACTTTATGGTAGGTCTCTTTCATTTATAAAATGGAGTCAGGTTTTTTAGCTTTTTTTCCTTCTCCTTGCTATACCGGTTGGTATGGTTCAGCATGCCTCTTTGCTGTTTCAATTGTTGATTTTCAGCATGGCATTCCCCCCTTTCAAGGAGAACCTTTGGATTCATCTTTTGATGAATGGCTTGGATCAAATCTTGAGCCTCAACTTGCATAACCGATTGGCTATAAATACCACAAACTTCGAAGTCATTCGGTACTTGAAAAATTTAGGAAGAGTTAGGGTGTTTGTCTCTTCTTTTCAAGTCAGTTTTATCTCTTGTATGTGCAAGAGTTATCTTGTTTTCCAAAGAGGTTTTCGGTTTGTCAAAACTAGTCTAAAACTCTCTTTTGTTCCTACATTTGTTAGGAAGTTTATAAAACAAGATTTTTTTTCCTTCTTGGGATTTTATAATCTTCATAGGAAAGCATATCAAACCATCTTTCAAACTTGCATATTGTCATATTGCATATCATAGGTGAGATGATGGTGCAATTTCGTTGGAAGCATTCTAGAGAGAACTAGTCGGTCGTGTACTAAGTTCTAAGTGAAGCTTCATAGCCATTGTACTTGTAATCACTTTGTCTGGCGAGTGATAACGCGTAAAACATGCATCAAATATTAACACAAAGTAGACACTCAACACATATCTCACACGTATGCAATTTAAAACCCTTCTTTGTAGATGTAGCATTGATAAGTAGGGATCGTTCTTAACCGGGGATTGAGGGTACTAATGCATGACAACGTTTGTAAACACAAAAGTAAATGTATGGGGGGTGTATGAGTTGATTTTAATTACCTAATTTTCTATCTAATTACTACCTAAAAACGTTGAAAAATATAGCAAGAGATTCTAGGACTCTAACATGCATCGACTCATATACAAGCAAAACACATAAAAAGAATCCCAAAAATCCCACCATAAATTTCGACAAAAATAAAACATAAGCTAATTATTTACATGTGATCATCATATTCAACCTAACCAATTTTCTCTACCTAATTAAGCTACCTTCGAAATTTATGCTCCTAATTCTTATTGTTAACATGCCATGTGGTTTAAAGCTTAACGCCTTAAAATCTAAGAATCATTGAATAACTTCCAGGCGAAAGGTTAAAACACAATCATCCCGCACTACCCAACGCATTAAGAACTAGACATAGCATGCCTCAAACAAAACTAAGAACATAAACACATGGAAGATATACTCAAGTAAGTATTAAAAATCCAAAAATATTCACCAAAACCCAATGTTAAACAAAAAGAGTACAAGAACAAAATATGACTACGGAGTAAAGGATTCATGGTTACACTTTAAAGAAATCCCGCTTAACGCTGCAAACTCCCAAGGTGTAGATGAATCCAAAGATGGTGGTTCTCACTTGTATGGACTTAACGTGTGCAAGCGATCCGAGTGATGATGGATGGCGGTATTGTCAACTCTGTGCTTGGTCTTGGTGTTTGATGGAGAAGTTGGAGAGTAATTTTGCAGAGCTTAGGCCTAGAATATGTGATGATCCACTTTGAGGCCAAGCTCCCCAATTTATAGAAGAAGATTAGGTCTTTTCCTACCAAAACAAGACTTTCCTTGTGTACCCGAGCAAATCTGACAGTCTGTCTTCAAACGCAATTTTCCAGAGTTATATACATATCCGAATTGCATGATTCTTGCGGCATTGGAAAGATCTTTCCGAGAGATATAAAATATATTCATTAATCACCTCAATCGGAGTTGATATGCAATTTCTACAGCTTGTCGAAGTTGGCCCATCTGCACAGGCAGATTCTGCTTTTTTTTATTCTTCATGATTTCCTTCTTCTTTTGACTTTGGGAATCCTTTTCCTACCAAAGCTTGATCTCCACGAAATTGGCTGATTGGATCTTCATATTTGGGCTATCTAAATGGTCTTCTAATTAATTGGACCCATTTTCATTGGTTCTTCTTCAAGATCCTTCCGGAAGCTTTCAAATCCTAGTCAACATAGGAAAGGTTTTCCTAGTCAACCAATGATTTCTTTTTCTCCTTTCTTCCTTGGAATTTCGAACCAATTTATTTTCTCCATTATTTTGCTGTGTTTTGCATGCTTGTAGACTCCTTTACTCCGTCTCTTTTGGTCAACACCTGAAATTAACAAAATAAGTTAAAACTAATAAAACTAAGCAATTATCAAAGTAAAAATGTAGAGAAAATATATTAATTAATACGCCTAAAATGCATAGATCAGCGAGAAGATAGTTGGATCTTTAATCTAGTTGCGTGAATACCAGTAAGGATAGATAAGTGTCTTTGTATCCTGAGGGCTACTGTCTTGTAAAGAAAAATGTATTACATAGGAATTGTAAGCACTTGTTCTGGCGAGAAGATAGATAGGTCTTAGTCTAGTTGTGTGAATACTAGCAAGGATAGGAGAGCGTATTTGTATCCTGTGAAGATGTTGTCTTGTAAAGAAAAGTATTTTTACATAGTGGAAGGTTTGTCCCTCAGTTAGGGACACGCAGTTTTTTCCCTGTTGTAGGGTTTTCTGCATTATCAAAAATATCGAGGTGTTATCTATCACTTCCATTTTCATTACATTTTATTAAGTTCGTTACTGGTTATTGGAGGATAGAAACACTCCCTGCTATCCTTGAATTAACTTTACAACGAAAATTTTTATAAAAGGCCCATTCACCGCCCCCCCCCCCCCCCCGGGACCTTCACGTTCTACATGCAGAATACGTTTATAGAGACTACGGAGAAGCAAACTACGACGACGAAGAAGAAGAGAGTGACTACACTATAGAAAGAAACGAACTTACCAGAGGAGAGAGTAGTCACTCCATAGAAGAAAACGACCATACCGTAGGAGAGAGTGACGTCGACCATGCTGAAGGTGATTATAATGACCACTGTGTAGCAGAGGTGAACGATGAAGAGAAAAGAAGTATGATCAATACCAGAGTAGATCAGGGTGGCAAGAGATTGAACTGGGTGGGTTGAAAATGACTTTTTTGGAAGATGTGGCGGGTCAACGGAAGTGTGGTCTTATTGTTCAAGGCATTGAGGTCAGACCGGAGAGGATGATGTTCTAGGGACAGAACTACTTGGAGCATCAGTTAAAACAAACATTGATTGATCGACGAAATTAGGACACTTGTACGTACGTATAAAGTAGTTGACTAATTACCTTATCATCTTATGAACATGGTTGGTTGCAGTTTCTTTGTTCCCATTCCACATACGAAAGAATTTCTCTAAGACAGTAAGACTCTAACCAGGCTTTAAGTTCTGATCTCAACTCCAGAACTTTTTTCAATTCTCAGCTGCATGCAAAGATTGCTCAAGCTTTAAGCTACTATAGCCATCATACTCATATGCTGAAATTATGTAAGTGTTGAAAGATAATATATGATAACTGAACACTGTAATTCTTTTATTGATAGAATGTCTTATATATAGGCTGATACAATCTGTTACAATAATTGTCTTGATAGAACAAAGATTCTCTGTATCTCTATATATTAAATCGTATCCAATTAGGACAAGACACACACCAGAAGATACTGAGAATAAATCTCCTTAAACACTTCATCTTGTGTCGATGACCTATGAATGATGCATGACCTGTTGCCGTACTAAAAACCTTGTCAAGCAAATAAAAATCTCATAGATAAAACAAAAGTTTGGTCTAAGGGAAAAAGAGTACAACACATCAACTACAAAAGCTAATACATGTGATGTAGACTCCCCCTGATGTCTACATAAATGTAACTCTCCCTTACTATAAACTCGGTCAAGGAGTTCAGATAACCTGTGCATACCAATGTGTCTCACATGTTTCACAAATATAGATTTGGGTAATGACTTGGTAAACAAGTCTGCATCATTATCCGTTGAACTAACCTAGTTCACATGAGTAATCAATAACCGTTGTTATGCTGATTGTATGAGTACTTTGGTGAAATGTGTTAAGTATGACACCCTTAATGTAACATAACTTCATTTGTTCAATGCAAACCGCATTTTCCTCAAAGATACAAGTTAGAGTTGTCGTAGAAGATGACAATCCATTAGACTCTCGAATATGTTGGATTACCACCCTAAACCAGACACACCCATCAACCGTTTCATTCAAAGCTATAATCTTAGAATAATTCAAGGAAGTAGCAACAAGGGTTTACTTTGTTGTTCTTCAAAAAATTGTCATGTTTTCTATAGTGAATACATAACCTGTTTGGGAACATCCTTTATGTAGGTCAGAGAGGTATCCAGCATCAACAAATTTGACCAACACATCAATCGGTATTTCAAAATAGGGGACTGCAGTAAAACTGCTCGCAACAAGGGAGGAATTCGGCGGGTGGAAGTCCTCGCTCGACAGGTCGAACAAATGCTTTTGGTCAATAATCCAGGGTACCGATTTCGATAGGTCGAAACCATTCCTCGATGGGTCGAAAGACACCTTCAGGTGATCACAATTCACTACCTTCTATGGGTCGAGAGATCTACTCGAAGGGTCAAAGAGCCCAGAACCTGTATGCTGTGATTCAACCATCCCTTTTCTGGGAATTTCATATTTCTCTCTATTTTCTTTGTAAGAAAAGAACAAGTCCAAGTCAATAGTTACCTTCAAGTACCAGAAGGTGTACTATACTCCATTCTAATGACTTTGTAAGAAAAGAACAAGTCCAAGTCAATAGTTACCTTCAAGTACTAGAAGGTGTACTATACTCCATTCTAATGACTTTGCGTTGGCGCATACCAAGAAGACAATGTCTGAATGTGTGCACCAAGCTATATTTAACCAAGATCTAACTACACTAAGATATAGAATCTCAGATCCAAAAGATCTTTACCATCATCATTCCGATAAAATTGATCATTTTGGGTTTCAAACTTCATATAACCATTGTGTTCTAATAAGGTGTACTTTGTCCATTACCTAATTTAGACATAAGAAGACTGGTGAATATGAATTCAACCAACTCGATGTTTCACCTCTAAACCGAGACATAATCGAGTCCTACCAATGTATATCATTTCAAATAACTCGTTCATATAATGAACACTTATGGGCATAACTTATCATTATTGTATTCATTCCCAATCAAGTAGTCTCTTAGAGTAGTGGAAGTCTCAATTTGAACATATGAGCACTCTGTAGTTTAGAGTTACATGAATTGGGTAGAACCATGCTAACTGGCACTCTAATGTATATCTCTTAATCAAGATCCTCATATAGATATATAATCACATCCATTATCTACATACTCAGTTTTTCGGACACTACGAAACTAATAAGGTAGCAGAAAGTAATGATGTCCATAACCAGAGAATACATCTCCTCATAATCAATACTAGGGCTTTGAGAAAATCCTTGCACCAAAAGTTCTTCTCTATGTTCTTCCAAACAAAAACTCGTTTGTGTCTAACCAGCTTACCATTCGGTGGTCATAGCACTACCACACCAAAAACTTGTCATTTGTAAGAGAGCCTAGTTCAGCCTAGATTGCAACTTTCTATATCGGTCAATCTGCTCTCTGTTAACCATCGACAATCTGCAACAGAGCAATGTTCTACTTCATCGTCATCAATTCATGAGGGATGGAATAAGTAAATGCATCATCAAAGAACCTGGAAGAACCATCCATAATACCACTAGCATTTGTTTAACTTGGTGAGATTTATTTGTTTACTGACATCGCCATTGACTCTGAGGCGTTCCTCAGTGTTTGTCAATGTCAAATTTTAGACAAAATTACAATCAGAAAGAATCTCATGTGTTGATGATGAACGGTTGTGCCTCGATGTCTTGCCTCTTCACCGCAACTCATCAGTGAATTTTGACTTACACTACACCCCCACTATGGGCAGGAGGAACACTACCACGCCCCGGTGTTGCGTTATCTTGCCCAATGCCAGGTACTTTCAACCTTGTAGGATTTGTAGCATGTATAATTGATCTTGTCACTTTCATGATATCAGTAAAGGAATCAGGCATATAATCTACTACTTTCTAAAGATCAAGAATACATTGCACTTCAATATCACACTGAGATGTGCAGAGATTATGATGAGACATAGTGAGGACATACCACGTCAATTTCTGACGTTTAAACAGAATAAAACCATTCATATCTCTCCCTAATGGTGGAAAGTATGTTTCATCAAAGTGACATTCTAAAAAACAAGCAGTAAAGAGATCGTCTATCAAAGGTTCTAAATAGCAGACATTCATTGAAGAATTATGACCAACAAAAATGCATAATCATCGTTGATGGCCCATTTTTGTACGTAGTGGAAGCGTAATAGACATATGTATCACACAACCAGAGATGCGTAGGTGTGAGATATCAGGCTCATATCCAGTTACTAATTGATACGCACTAAATGGTTGGTGGTTTATGGGTATCAAGTGAATAAGCATAACTACATGTAATTTTGCATATTCCTCAGTAGATACTGGCAAATTAGTATGCATAACCATTGCTCTGCATTTGTGTCATGCTAAACCATTATATGAATGAACATGTGGAACCGGGATGTTCAACTTTAATCCTAATCAACATGCGATAATCAAAAAAATATTGTGATGTAAACTCTCCTGTATTATCCAATCTAATTGACCTGTTTGGATCGTCCGGGTGGTGAGCCCGATGCGTAATAATGAGAACTAGGAGTTTAGCAAATGCAACATACCATATGAATTGCAAAGACGTATGACCTATGCGTCAATGCAGCAATCAAAACCATATATAAACAGTTCACATACCGGTTTGATTGATCCACAAATATCACATTGGATCCTTTGTAAAAATGGAATATTGTTTGTGTTGTCAACAATAAAAGAAGAACATGCTTGTAACTTTGCTAATGAACAAGTTTTGTAAAACGAGGGATGTGCATTAGAGATTGCAAAATATGAATTTGGTTGGATAACGCACGACACCACAACGGTATTTTGCCAGGATTGTGTTGCACTCATCTTGGAGACTGAGCCAGGAATGAAAATAGTAGTCTCATCCTTCTCATCTAAACTAATGGATTTAGGTATTCTCACATGCTTCTTCGTTCTGAAGAACCGATGGCCATGATAATTTCTCAATATCTTGATCATCATAATACAAAGCTCATATGAGACTAAGTCACACATAGTATTATAAGTGACTGCATTGGATTCAATGATCCTAACCGTAGTAAGATATAATTAAACCACTACAAATCCTCATAAACCTCTCCAGATTGTGCCGTTGGAAATATTCTATGGAGATTTGACACAAAACTCTTTTCCATTCTCACAATAATATTCCAAGTGAAAACCGTTAGCACAAATTATTTTCAAAACTTAACAAGGTTTGATTGGCTATTAGGCGCATTTAACACTCAAACTCACAATCATATATCAACAAAACAATGTCAATCAATCCGTCTTTGAACCCAAGACATGACAAATACTTTAAGTGAATACTTAAAGATTTCAAAGGGTGTAACCCTTTTAAAGTGTTGATATGGTATGACAATAGCTCAAAACAACTAATGTATAACAACATTTGACTGGTCGAAATGACCCTTGTAGATTAAATTCCATGGCATGAAAAAAAATCGATGTAAAACCACATCTGGTGCAGAATTTCAAGTTGGTCGTGTGAGACCAACAATTTCTTGAAGAAAAATTCTGAAATTTTTCGAAACCTTTATTTGTCGATAAAACCGATGTAAAATACATAATAAAAAATACCAATTCCGGCTACAGGTTTTGATGGGTCGAGAACACCACTAGACAAGTCGAAAGAAACCCAAAATAGAATTTGAGTTTTTTATACCATTGTTCGACCAATCAAAGATGATGTTCGACGAGTCGAAGTCCTATCCAATAGCACCTCTTTAATGGGTCAAAAAATACATCGACGGGTCGAAGATAAACCTAAAACAGATATCGATTTTTCGACATATTTTTCGACAAGTCGAGTAGTTTGCTCGATGGGTAGAAGTTGGACAGAAACGCTCCTTCTATGGTTCGAGGATACCTTTGACGGGTTGAAGGTGCAAAACTATGTGATTGAGGACCACTTTTGATGGGTCGAAATAATTAGTGCAAAAAATTTCGACGGGTCAAAAAGTGAAAAAAATCAATCTAGAGTGTGCCCTTTGAGGGTCAAGAGAATATCTCGATGGGTCGAAATATCTCTAAAATCAAACATCCTCTATTTATATCTCGTTTTTATGATATTTTGGTGTCATAATGCCATACAGCTTTGTATAATTCAAAAAATTAAGCAATATGTATAAAAATAACTATTCTTAACACTTTCAGATTTCGAAAGGAATAAAATTTTATTAGTTTTGCCAACATCAAAAAAATACATCAAAAGATCATTCTTATTCAAATAAAAAAACCGACTACAACCAGTGTCAAACTATGGCTAAAACCAAGCCAAAAATAAAGCGAAAGCTAAACTTGATTATATAGAAAAAATATGAGCCTAATATATAGACTACTCAAAAATTGCAGTCTCTAAACTTGCTTTTGTATTCTCTGCTATTATAAGATTGGCTTCACTGCAATCTTATAGTTTTTAGTGAAGTTAGTCTCATGTGTCAAGTATCGTGTGTACTTTTTGTAGGCATTTTAAATATCTTTGGGTGCACGGCATTGCTTGTGCATATGCTTAGTAGAACCACACATATAGCAAGGTGACAATCAAGAACCAGAACGAGAAGAATTCCCACACCATTCCTAGAACCGAAAATGGATTGATTCTTGTTGGAGTTATGACTATTGTTTTGGCGAGTTCAAGTCAAATTCTGACTTTGTCCTCCTCTACCATGACCTCTCTGCAATGTCCTCCTCTACCACCACGATTTTGACAAAGTTCTGAATGATTGTTCCTCTTATCCTTTCGTGCTTTCCCACAAGTATTGTAAGTTTCAAAGACATGCGTTGAACCGGCTGGCCTAGCATTATTGTTAAGAAGTATCTTGCAATATCTCTCATTCTTATCCAGCACATTCATGAGATCACTAAAGGATCTTAGTCTTTCTTGCTCATAATCTGAGCGATATTGATTAGCAAGTATATCCATGTCCATGGAGGTAGGAAAAGTGCTAAAAGACTTCTCATTCATTGCCTGATCGGTCTTTACAATGCCAGAAACACTCAACTCTGATTGAAGCTCTAACATAACTTGATGATACTCACCATTATTAAGTACTAAATTAACACTTAACACTCAACAACAATGAGCCAATTAAAACCCTTTTTAGTAGATGTAGCATTGGTAAATAGGGATCGTTCTTAACCGGGGATTGAGGGTGCATGCATAACTATGCTAGGTTTGTTTATGGGGGTGCGAGATTTGGTTTGTTTAACTAATGACCTACGAAATTTAAACCTAATTCTACTATGTACACGTGATCATCACATCATGTCTACCTCCACCATTTTCATGCTTCACTTACCCAGTATCAACGAAATTCTTACCTTCAACCTGCAATTTATACACATGCTTTTAAGAGTGCGACGAAGAGCGCCTACACCTTAATTAATTTATCTAAGATTCATACAAAACATGCTAGGGAGGAACGAAGAGCGTATCACCCAACACATTAAGAAGCTTTAAGCATACAAGCATGCATACAAGTCAAAGACCAAAAACTAAGAACACATGGAAGATAACATAAGTAAGTAAAAACATATAGCCTTTATTAAACAAATCACAAGTCGTAAACCGAATTCTTTACAAGACAAAAGATGAGATAGAAGGTTTATGGTTACACTTTTGGAGTCTGTGAAGAGCACTAACAACGCCTCGAGTGGATGGATTCTCAAGAACAAGACGAAGAGCGCCAATTATTCTTGATCCGTGAGGAGGGAGCTTCAGCCTTGGAGGGGATTAGGCATAGGACGACTTGGGAGGTGTTTTGGGCAGAGCTTTGCTGTCTATGATGTGTGATAATGAAACCCTAGTCGAGCCCTCATTTATATAGGCCAAGCAAAGCCTAGTTCGACTCCTTTTAGAAGTCTAACTACTCCACCCGGGTAACCTGACCCTTCTCCACTAAAATAGGAATTTCTCTCGTTCTAGGACTCCAAATTGCTTGATTCTAGTTGCGTTGGAAACTAGACTTCTAGATCTTTCCAACCATATGATAATCGTGTCTAGATTCATCCGGATCTGTTCACAGTGGCCTTTTGAAGTGAGCTGATCTGCACAGGCAGATTTCCTGATTTCTAGCTTTTGATCCATTTTCTTCTTTTGGGCTTCTTTGTGGGTGAATCTTGACATGATCTTGGACATTCTTGGACACATGAGCATGGTCTTGACCCATCTTAGTGATCTTTGATCCATTCTTTATAAATCGTGGCCCATTCTTCTTCATCTTTCCTCCTCATTTTAGGAACTTCCTCCTTAGTAGGTTTTGAGCTCATTTCTGCCTCCTTTATGGATTCCTCCTTTATTTCTACCTACAAACATAAAGTAAGTTAAAAACATATTTACTAAGCACAAAACAAAGTTAAATATAGAGAGAAAGACATTAATAATCAAGCATAAAATGCGTAGATCACTTAATTAAAAGTATTAATACTTGGATAATCCAATAACCGGATATAATCTCATCTTTCTCGCAGTTCAGGAAGTTATGCATTATGCATATTATTGAACTTGTCTTGTAAAGTCATCCACAAAACAGCGGAGTCATTTTTTAGCAAATATTATTTCTTTAGAACTGGATGTCTATACCGCCTTAAAAACATGAGGGCTTGAGCTTTGCGAGCTGCAGTTGATGGCTCAGTACCAGGTAGTGGTGGTGGTTAAATTGTATCCGTTAGATTCATACTGAGAAGTGCTTTCTCAACATCTGACACCTAACGATGGTATTCTGCTTTTTAAGAATCAAGGATATCAAATTCAGGCTGTGCCAGCTCAATTGATGTCATCTACAAGAGAGACAAGAGATGTAATTAGCTTACCGATCAAAAAATCACGATCACTAATATCAAGTTTAGGGAATAAGAACCGTGATCAATGATGTTTGGTCACAAGAATCAATTATCAATAAATGATAGCTCAAAATCACACCCAGAAACCGTGATGAACCATCATAAAGTATCAATTTCCCTTTCTTTTCTTATCTTTTTCTAAATCGTGACTCCCCCAGGACCGCCACTTATACTCTATGGATATATGTCCATAGGAACTAGGGCACAGATATGCAATAATCACAATATCACAATCCTAAGATCTAGGATTTTGCAGAAAGTAAGTTTTATTCCTAGATCTAGAGATTGACAGTTTAAAAAATTTACCTCGAGGATGTTATGCTCGATATGAAAACTTCGCTGAAATGAAGTTTGAAGCAAAAAACAAGATTCCATGAAAACTTGGCGGTGTAGATATCTGGCGAGAACGATGGTGATTGTGATTTTGGCAAGGGAGGATGGCCAGCGCTGGAGGCTTTTTGTGTTTAGGGGTTTAAGGTCTTTGTCTGTTTAGAGTTTGGGTTGAGGGCTACCAACTCAAGAGCTATTGATAACGTGTTGAAGGAGAATATATGATAACTGAAAATTGTAACTCTTTCATTGATAGAATACCTTATATATAGGCTGATATAATCTGTTACAATAACTGTCCCGATAGAATAAGGATTCTCTGTATCTCTATGTATACTAAATCGTATCCAATTAGGACAAGACACACACCAGAAGATATTGAGAATAAATCTCCTTAAACACTCCCTCTTATGCCGATGACCTATGAATGATGCATGACTTGTTACCTTACTAAAAATCTTGCCAAGCAAACAAAAACTTCAGAGATAAAACAAAAGTCGGAGGCACGCGTGCCGGCTGTCCACTATTTCCAAAGTGTTCAACTTTGCCACTCAATCCGAAGCCGTTTGGGACAAGTTCATTCCGTTTGGGACATACACACAATCCTCCCCCACTCCTCTGAATCATCATCGCCTCCAGTTGCAAAGTCTAAAAAGGACCGCTACTGGCGCTCTGTAACAACCCCGTCCTCATCGGTGAGAGTAAATTGGTAAATGTCCTCTTTACACCCTGCACCATTTTGTTCAATCTTATAGGATTCAGTATCTGAGTTCTCATTTCGTACTAGTTTTTGTGTTAGATTTTTGGTTCAGAATGAAATGTGTTCAAGGCTATATATGTTATGTAATGTGCCCTTTATCTGAAAGTTTTTTTTAAAAAAAAATGCAGTGCTTTTCGCTGGACAAAATTAGTGGAAAAAAATGTTACATGATATCTGCAAGAGAGCTTGGTATTATCTGGGGTGATGATCCCAGATATTGGAGATGGGTTTCTCATCCTGATTCAAGGTCTGTATTTTTTATTTTTTTTATTTTTGTCATTTTGATTTGTTTGTTACACATATTGTGATGTATGTTTTGGTTGTTGGTTTATAACTATATATAGACTTATATAGGTGTTAATGGCTTCAGTGTGTAACAAATTGAACAGGTTTGAGGAGGTGGCTGAACTTCTTGATGTTTGCTGGCTTGAAATCTGGGGAAAACTCGACACGCGTTTGCTGTCACCGTCGACTGTTTACAAAGCTTACCTTGTGTTCAAGTTTACAGGAAGGGTTTATGGGTTTAATCACCTACCTGCCAAGGTCACTGTTGGTATCGAGGGAGAAGAAGGCTTAGCCGCGGAAGGAGAAATCAACTATCATCGATACAAGAGATCAGGGTGGTTGGAGCTTGAGCTGGGTGAGTTCTTCTGTGAAAGAGGGCAAATTGGGGAGTTGAAAATGACTTGTTTGGCAAATGGGGGCGGTCATTGGAAGAGTGGTCTTATAGTTAAGGCATTGCAGTCAGGCTGAAGAACGTGTCGTAACTTTTTTATTCATTCTTATATGAGGATTGCTATAACCTAGAATAAATAACAATGCTGAGTCTCTTGTAGAGTTGTAGTCAGCTTTTATCAGAGAATATAAAGTTTCTTGGGATATCTAGCCCTACAACTCAGATTCGTTACAACATGTATCCTACAGCGAAAATCTCTATTTTCTGGTCCGTTTTCTTTTCTCTCTTGCTTCCATCTTACTTTAGCCTGAAGGCAGATACATCTGATTTATACTTGTGCCGGAAGTCTAGGTTTACCTAGCTAGGATGAATTCGATACATCTGTTTAGTTTACCTTTGTTAAACAGACTCATGAATTCGATACTGGGCAAGACATGTAGTCCTGGCCAGGAACACTGCATATAGATTAATCCAAGAAATGAAGACTAAGGACTTGATAGATTTAAGAAATTATCTTGGGTTTTTTCAAAGTTATGACCAAGTACTATATGTAGCGATTGAAGAGTTCACTGAGAAGGACCTAGCTTTGGCATGACAATGAGTCAATGTGACTGCCAGAAAACCAATTGGGTTTAGAAGCATGGGAAGTAATTGAAGCATAAGACAATTAAAAGATCTGTACAACCTTCATGAGATTCTTGACATAACTTATAGGAAAATTTACAAAAATTCGAACCGAAAAATCATTTTTCTGTTGATCTGAACTTTGTACTCCTTTTTACGAGTAATATCAAGTGTCTCACAGCAGGCAAAAAAAAAAAAAACCAGTAACGAATGGCTCACAAATTTTCAAGTTGATGAAGTTCATCGGTGCTGGATGTGGAATCTAGCCAGTGAGATTAATTTCTTCGGCTTGTCCAGAATTTCTGTTAAGAATGGTTGCGAACTCCGCCGGACGGCTCACTTTGTTTTCAGTCTTGTCCTATTCTTTGGCCTCCACCCTAGTAGTAAATAAATAAATCGTTTATTTCTCTGTTTTTCTTTATGTGAATTATTAATTAATAATTCTCGTTGTAGTGGTTGAATTCTTAATTTGTATGCTGATCATTTTGAATGTTTCTGTACGATTATGAGAGACTCAATCCATGTTGGTACGTAAAGATAATGACTTTCCAACCAATGGATTTCCTCAACATTTTTGTTTACATGATTTTGCATCAGTTTTCTGGGGGGAAGACTTGTTCAAAATCATCACTTTTCTACAGATATGTTTCTTTTTTGTTCAGAGTATTTCACTTGTCTCTCATGATTCACTAATGTAGGAAGGTTGACTTCAGCATTCCAGTATGATCAGACCATGTTTGTTAATTAGTGGAACAGTTGTCTATTTTTATTACAGGTTTTGGAACCTGACTATGGACTTTCTTAAAGTAGGTAGCTCAATTGTTTAAGCACACTAGTTTATAGTTCTGAATTGGTTTCATCTGAATGAGTTCTTCATAAGTTCTTATATATATATATGCACAACCAGACAAGTAATAAAACTACAAGGCTTTGGTTCCAGTTTTCTGTAATGGGTGAAGCTCGAGCCATTCATGTGTTCCCGGTGCTTGTGTTAGTCCAGTTTGTTATTGCAGCAGCAAACCCTCAGGAATGTGAGTTCTCAACAACTGCTATATTATGTTCAGAGTGAATGTTAATTGGTTTTTGTCCATAGTATGGCAAACATAGCTCTTCTTTCTTCTTCAACTTTGTTTACCTTGCATTTTAGGATTTTCAGTTTTAGAAAGAGCTTGTGTAGAACTGTTTCTGATCTAGAAGCTTTTGATAAGTCCTGACTGGGGATTGAGCATTAAGAAATCTTTCAAAATTCGGATGCAGATGGTTATATGCAAGTTCTCATGGATGAGTGGAATATAAAACCACCGAGTTGGCTGAGTGCTGATCCTTGTGATGGCTGGGAAGGTATCAAGTGTACCAATTCACGCATCACCTCCATGTAAGTTCTTGGTCTGTTTCATATTCTTAAGCTCCTCTAAGTTTTTCCACCCATCGTTCATGATTATAATTCTCTTGCTTAAATTTCAGAAAGTTGGCAGACATGGACTTGAAAGGTCAGCTACCCACTGATATTGAGATGTTATCTGAACTACAAATTCTGTAAGTATTTTGTTATCAGCTTGCTTCTACTCTAGTTTAGGTTCAATGCTTCGTAGGCAAGCGCTATTATGAAGTACATTTTATCACTATTACTGTTCTTTTATATTACATCTTAATCCCTCCTTTATCAGATTTGTGATGCATTTACTGTTACAATTCTGTCAATTACCCTTATGTACTCATTTCCAGCAGTTTTTCTTCCATATAGGAATTTGTCTTTCAACAAGGGCCTGGCAGGACAACTACGAGCATCAATTGGAAAATTGACAAAACTAGTACACTTGTAAAAAAACACAACTACTGGTTTCTGCAGTACAGTAATTATTGATTTGTTGCAAGGGTGATTCTCACTTTATCCTGCTTGTTTTTGTATGCCAGAAACTTAGTTGGTTGCAGTTTCTTTGGTCCTATTCCAGATGCTATAGGAAATCTAACAAGGCTCTCCTACCTGTACAGTTTCTGATCATTAGTACTTCTTTCTTTTTCTCAGCTACAAAGGTTGTTTAAGCTTCAAGCTTCTAGCGCCATTATACGCTAAAGTTATGGTATATTTTACTTTTTTAACTGCAGATCTCTGAAAAACAATAGCTTCAGCGGCCCAATTCCGCCTTCCATCGGGTATCTGACCAATCTTACTTTTATAGACTTATCAGACAACAAGCTAGAAGGACCTATCCCTGTCTCCAATGGGACTGCACCTGGTCTTGATAAGTTACTTAAGGCGAGGCACTTGTAGGTCAACACTAATTAGTGATATTGAGATGATTAATCTTTTCTTCCTTGCATTTTTTAGCTCCTCTTTTTCTTCTCTGATCTTTTTAATTAATCACTTCAAATACAGCCATTTCGGGAACAATAAGCTCTCAGGCTCAATCCCACCTCGACTTTTCAGCTCAAACATGAGTATGATACATTTGTAAGTCTTCTATAACTTAAAATATGTGTCTTTAAGATCTGGTAAAAATGAGCTACTTTCTGTGTGAGGAATGCTTTTGGAATTCTTTTTACTTTTTAGCAGATATCCTTTTTGATGGGGTATTGCATCTGATGCATCTTTTTGTAATGTTATACTGCCATACTGGAGAAATTGTCCTCCATTATGAAACTTAAGGAACAAGTGCTTACTTCACTTGTAAATGCTAATTGTTAAAAATGATACCAACTGCTTTTGTACGTGCAGAATTTTTGACCGAAACAATCTCAGTGGAAGCATCCCTTCCACTGTCGGACTTGTGAAAACCTTGCTGGCAGTGTGAGCATCATTGCTTAAATTTTTTAATTTCTCAGGTGGACTAATAGAGATGTATCATGTATAACAATTTTTGTACTGAATATGTCTCCTTCTGGTGCAGACGCCTTGATGAAAATTCGCTAACTGGGCCTGTGCCTTCGAGCCTCAACAATCTTACCAATGTATCTGAACTGTAAGCATGATCGTCATACTGCATAAATAATTGCCATCTCTTTCAGAAAAAAATTCAACATCTTACTTTAAGTAACTTCCCTAACTAAGAGAGGCTAATGGTAATAATATGTTTTCAGGCACTTAGCCAACAACATGCTGACTGGTCCTATCCCAAACCTTACTGGCATGAATCTCCTCAACTATGTGTAAGAAGATGATGTGCCATCCATCAATTTTTCCCATTAACAATAATGTTATAAGACCATTTAATGTTATTATCTTGACGATATCGACCATTTCATGTCCCTTGACTGAACTTAATCTGCAGGGATTTGAGCAATAATACTTTTCAAGTGTCAGATATTCCTGATTGGTTTTCTACCTTAACGCTTTTGACAACATTGTATGTTTTCATTCCTCCTTTGTAGACCTGTCTATGTGTGTGAGAGTTTCTGCATGCGCTTTGAAAGATTAACGTACCTATCCCTGTATTGCAGAATAATGGACAACACAGGACTTCAGGGACAGGTTCCTAAAGCCCTATTCAGCTTTGTTTATTTAGAGACTGTGTGAGTATCATCCTCATCTTTATAGCATCTCACTCAACGTGATGGGAAGTTACATGAATAATAAGGAATATAGCTCTTATAATTCACAAATAATCATTTCTCACACGTGTGAAGATAATTATTACTGATCGACGTGTGTCAGGGTATTGAGGAACAACATCCTGAATGGGTTATTGGACGTCGGAAACTCCAGCAACCAATTGCAACTAATTGATCTGCAGCGAAACTTTATTACTCAACTTGAAGCAGACAAGGAAGGATCCAACTACACATTGATGTAAGCACAATATTACACATTTTTCGTTTGCGTCTCTTTTGAAGATCAACTGCCAAACGTGTACCTGGTAATGTGTTTTATTATACTGTTAACCGAACTAATCCATTACATCATATCTTTGCAGCCTCTCTGATAACCCAATATGTGAGGGGAGTCAAACTAACTACTGCATTGTCTCTCCACCGAGTGCTACAAATGAAATGTCACCAAGTAACTGCACTCGTGTGCCTTGTCCTTCAGGCCAAGTTTCTTCCCCCAACTGTAGATGTGCATATCCCTACAGAGGAACTCTGGTCTTCATATTCGTTTCGTTCTCAAATTTGAGAGACTTCAAATACTACCAAGCGCTTCAAGATTCTCTCATGAACAGTTTTCAGGCTTTTAGCCTCCCGGTGGATTCAGTTTCCCTGGGTCGTCCTTCTTGGGGTTCATCTTTTCACCTTGAGCTTGTTGTTGAAGTCTTCCCATCTGGTGATCAAGTTCGCTTTAACCGAACAGTTACTTCAGCCATTGCTTCTCTTTTAAGTAACCAGACTCTCGATGGGCGTCCAAAGTATTTCGGACCTTATTCTTTGTTTTTCCCTACAGCCAGCTCAGGAGGTAACTCTCAAGTGCACATTGAACTTAGAATACTAGTTGCATAAATGCTTCAGAAAGAAACAATAGTAACTCATATTATATGTAATTGGTTGCAACATTTTGAGGTGCTTGCAGGATCAAACAAGGGTGTCATAATTGGGGCATCCATTGGTGGTTCTGTGCTTCTGTTATTAATAGTCCTTGTAGGGGTTTATGCACTCCACCAAAAGAGGAAAGGAGACAATCCATCACGTAGATCATCAATCCTCATGGTAATTCCGTCATGCTTATAAAATTGCAGCAGTAGGAGATAATTTGTACATAATGTTTTCATGTCATATGGCAGACTGGAGTTTCAAATGTCAGTGCTCCACAGTTAAAAGGAGCGAGACTGTTCTCTTTTGAAGAGCTCAAGAAATGCACAAATGATTTTTCAGAAGCATATGAAATTGGATCTGGTGGTTATGGCCAGGTTAGATTTGATCATACTTCATTGGTGTAACAGTAGTATACTGCTAGAATGACACTTTAATTTGGTGACATGTATTTTACAGGTGTATCGTGCAACTCTTCCTACAGGCCAAATGGTTGCTATTAAAAGAGCTAAACGAGAATCGATGCAGGGAGTATCCGAGTTCAAAGGTGAGGTTGAGCTTCTGTCAAGGGTACATCATAAGAATCTAGTCGGCCTCGTTGGTTTTTGTATGGAGCAAGGTGAACAAATGTTGGTGTATGAGTATGTTCCAAATGGTGATCTGCTGAATAGTCTTTCAGGTATTTAAGGCTGATCTTCAAGTTTGAATTCTAGGAAATTGAGATTTTACTTTGTTATATAGTCAGTCCATTCGTTGTGCGTGCAGGGAAGTCCGGAATCAGGTTAGACTGGATGCGGAGACTTCAAGTAGCTCTTGGTGCAGCAAAAGGCCTGGCATATCTTCATGAACATGCCAATCCTACTATTATACACCGCGACATCAAATCAAACAACATACTACTTGATAAAGATTTGGAAGCAAAAGTTGCAGACTTTGGTCTCTCCAAGTCCATGGCTGACAATGGAAGGGATTATGTCACGACTCAAGTCAAAGGGACAATGGTCAGTCTACAAAACTCCATTTTCAGTATATATAGCTATTGGCATAGTTCTATATAGTGTCGTATGAGTCCACCTCTATCTTTTTTCAATCACCTGTAGTAATGAGACACTTGATTATGGGATCATTGTGAAGAACCAGTTTTGAAGGTTCGAAAAGTATCACATGCAGTATTACCTTAATTATTAATGTGTGCATTTTTATGATCGTAGGGCTACTTGGATCCTGAGTATTACATGACACAACAGTTGACTGAGAAGAGTGATGTCTATAGCTTTGGCGTGGTAATGTTGGAGCTTATCACTGCAAAAAGGCCAATAGAGAGGGGAAAGTATATAGTGAGAGTGGTACAATTGGCAATGGATAAGAAAAAGGCTTTGTACAACCTTCATGAAGTACTCGATCCAGCCCTCGATTTAGGAATAGATCAGTTGAAAGGCTTAGAAATGTTTGTCGATTTGGCAATGTCGTGTGCAGAAGAATTGCGGGAGAAAAGGCCTAGAATGGGGGCAGTGGTGAAAGAGTTAGAGAACATCATACAAATTGCTGCTGCTGCTTGGAATGAGACAGGTACCAGTTCCGCGTTTACTTCAGCAAGTTATGCGGATGAGAGTGGAGACAAAGATCTTTACAGCGTCATGGATTATAGCTTCATTTTAGATGGAAAAAGATAGTAAGATATGTTCTTGGAGTAGTAAAGTTGGTAGATGCTGGATGGCTAGCTAGCTATGTGAACATATATGAAGAATAGATTTGTATTGAGCTTAGTTTTCGATCTTATGGTTTGTTTCAGTATCAGGAAAACATAACTACGTTATCAGCTAGTAGAAAGAAACATTCTGATGTCTATAGGTAACAGCACAGCTTCATTTGTAAGGTAATATAGATGATTCTATTATTTGCATTTGTTTGATTTGAAGCCACATTATTAGTGTGCCACAAGCAAAGAATTAAAATCCTTATCCAACTCCTTTCTTCTGAAAATTCATCCAACTATAGTCGAATAACGGTCCCAGAAAGGCTTAAATTTGTGGAGGAGGACTCGGCTGCATTATTGCATTAATCTTTCTTTTCAGATGTTGATTGATAAACAGCAGACATGCATACAAAATCGATGAAAGCCAAGTTTTCTAAGATGGCAAATTATGATTTTGCAAAAACATGTCTAGCGCACATATGGAACAACTATATCAAGTGTTCAAGGCTTCGAGTGTACCGAAGTGACACTTCACTACATCACCTCCAAATGTTACCAAGAAATTTGTCTGTGTGCACTTTGCAAATCTTCTTCATGACTACCTTTGTCATAGGAATTTAGGTTATAAAACTCCGCCAAGTAAGATAGAGCCTCAGAGTTGTTGTCACAGACCTTCCACAGCGACGAGACCTCTCCCTTGGAGAGGGTACCCCAATCCTCACAAACATCAAGGAAGTCAAGTACCTTTGAGTAAAATGAGTCGTAGTTCATCAACAGGAATGGAACAGGGAGCTCCGTTCCAATCCGTTGTAGCTGAATTAGTGCTAGTATCTCAAAAATTTCATCTAAAGTACCAATCCCACCAGGGAGAGCAACAATAGCGGTCCTATCAGCACTACCGCCTCTAACTGCAGCATCTACCAACCCATGTTTCCGAGCAGAGAAAAACCTGCACGTTTAAACTGTTGATATTGCAGAAATTTGAAAACTGTTAATGGTAAACTTTCTATCCGGTAGACATATCTTACCTGCATGTAAGATAAACTTCTGAAGTTAAGTAGGGATGATAATTTGATGCTGTCCATTCACCAGCTTCTTTACCAATCTTGAACCCACCAACAGGTTTCCCTGCTAGCAAAGCACCTTTAGTAGCAGCATCCATAAGTCCCGGCCCAGCCCCCGTCCATGAAGTACAACCCAAAAGTTTTGCAGTCTGCTTTATAAGATGTATCAGAAAGCAAATTCAATTAAGTTTCATTCTAGATCGAATACACAGTCAACCCCACAATCTTAGCGCAATTTAAATGCAATTAGCAATTTTGAGGCAGCAAAAAGCTATTTTGACTCACCTCTCTACTCAGCTCTAGCGTATGTACATAATGTGCATGATCAGGTCCCAACCTTGAAGAGCCCAAATACACAACTCCTCTCCCAAGTCTGTGTATCAATTCATAACATTGTTCTATCTCTTTCCTGACCTTTCAACAATGCACAAAAAACCTAAGCAAAACTTGCCCTTGAAATTTTTTCACGTTTAAATATCATCACAGTATAAAGAAAACTTTGGTAACAACTAACAAGTAACACAACAGGGCTGTCAATATGACTAAATCTATTAAAGAAGACCTCAATCAAACCTGCATTGTATTTCACTACATAAAACCAAATACAACAACACAAAGAAGAAAACCTAGCTAGATACCTCACTTGGGCTTGTTCTCTCGTCAAAATCAACCAAGTCGGCCTTGCTTGACATAACAAGCATCGACCTTGAGAGCTTGAAACCGATGGTATTGCGTCTCTCTCTTTCTCTGACTGGTTGAATCGTTAGAGTTCTCCAATGAGAATTTCCGACCAAAGCTTGAGAACCCGATGAACCCAACACTGAAAAAGCCATTCTCAGAGTGATTGAAAACTGATTGACTGTTTGATGATGTTGGGGTTCAACTCGGAGTGGGCATATGCGTCCACAGCTCAAATTGAAAGCAGAATATTTCGTTCTAATAATAATTGTTGTAGTAGTAGATACTAGATAGAAAAGCTTACAGGGAAGAAAGGAAAGGAAAGGAAAACGGGTAATAAACAATATTCTCAGCAGACCAGCTGTGAACAATGGAATCTTCTTCATTTTGGTCATTATTAGTCACAAATGTTTCAATTTTAAGGAAAAATAGAACAGTAATTTTATTTTGGCTCAATTTGATTTTCATACCCAAAATTATACCTGCACTTACTAATATCAGCAGTCGTTATGCTCTTCAAAACATGTCATTTGACACCGAGCTAGACACGGTTAGTAACCATGGATATAATTTTTGGTCGAGTTAAGAACTGAGTTATGATTTTGATAATTTCTAAAATTGAAGTTTGAAAATTTAAAATGAGCGAAGTAGAAGTAGTGTTTGATAAAATTTCCCAAATTGAAACTTCAAATAGATCAAGATCACTTGATTATTACGTGTTAGTATACTATACGCTAACCCCAAAGGACGCCACACTTAGTGCCGAGAGAGTAAGATAAGACAAGTAAAGGGGTGTGAAAAAGGAACATGCCGCCAGAAAATTTCGCACGCTCTCATACTAAGAAGCGCGTTGCGTGTAGAAGGAAAGAGAATGAAGACTCGCGCCAAGCAAAAGTACCATCTTACCCTTCTCTCTTTCTAAAAGGAGGAATGACAACAATCCCACATCGATAGATAAGAAGAGGTGTCATCTTCAACCACTCATATACGTGGAGGTAACAAACTTTCCCCTTTCCTTTTCCTAACACTTACTGTCACTTACGTTCACTAACTTAGGCATTAGAGCTTTGAAAGAGGACTAACCCCGTCTCAACTTCCTAAAGCCTCTCGTGTGTTTGTATAGTTAGCGGATACGCGAAAGACCTTAGTCCTAGCCAATGGAGTGATCCCATTACAATATCTATTGTGCTTCTAACGGAACGTCCTAGCAGATTTCGGTAGAAACAATGGGCACCTTCTAGTGGTTTCGTTCTTCCCACCACAAAAGGCTTTTCTTTTTCACCAAAAACCCCTATTCTATTTTTCTCTATGCATCATCCCAAGAATAGCGATTTCATCACGCCACCGGCCCCCATCTACACCCTTCCAAGGATCTTCTGACGCCCATTCCCCCACTCACTAAGACTGGCGCAAGTGGCAATAGTTCCAGGAATGCAACCCCAACGCCAAGCAAACTAGTGCCTTCAGGAGATGGTCGCCGCTATGCAGTCCCAACGGCAGGACACCAGCGGACGGGAGGAGCACCCTCCTGTCATCCATGTGAATGCTCAACTCAACGACTTGTGCCTCCCAGTGCCACCCCCACCCTCATGGAACTTGGCCCACCTCTGCAAGTAGTATCATTAGTGTAACTTAGTGCATCCTGGATCAAGTGAATGTAGTCACACTCAGGACTCCACTTGGCCTATGCTAGTCGGTTGAATTACTTTTCTTTCCCCAACATCTTATACTAAAGTGCTATGCTTATTTAATGAAGTAAGAATAATTCTATGTTCGCATTGTGTTGTTCCACTAACATACCGCTACAATTACTCCATCCACTAGCACACGCTGCCCTCGGATGATACTCAGCAAACACATCTGACAATGGACATACTCGTATTAGACTAACGCAACTCTCACAGTCACAAATATGGTCACCCGTTAAGTGCACAACACTGGAAAAAATTTCAAAGGCTTGCTTTTAACGAAACAGTACAGTCATCAACAATCAAACAATTATGATATTTGTCCAAACAAAAAGAAAAGAAAGCACATATATACAAATAATTCTCAATGAGGACTAGAAAAAATACAAGCAAGGTATTGTTTGATTACACATCAACTAAAGTGCAAAATGTCAAGGAACATTGCAAACGCCGCTACGCTACACTCACTTGCTGCGCTTGCTCTACTTCTTTCTCTTTTTGGTCTGCCTGATATTTTTCCCAATCGAAGTACGGGTTGTCCTTGAGCGCGTGAAAAATGTCAGTGTCGCCCACCTTTATAGCTTCATTTTTATCTGCTCAAACTCAGTAAAGGCCTTAAATGCCTACACTGCATCTTCCTCAAGCTTGTGCTTGGCAGCATCATCAAGGACTTGGGCTTCAAGGGACTCCACCTCTAGTTTCAAAGTATCAACCTTCGCCAGTAGACCATCCTTCCGCTCAGCCTGTTTAGCATGTAGGTCTTTGATTGGGTTTTTCTCCGCTTTTATAGATCTCGCATAGTCTCCAGCTCTTCCACCTTTCTCAGCAACTCTTACTTGGCATTTATGCTTTCCTCTGAGGCCTGGCGATGGACCCTTACCTCCTCAAGTAGGTCATTCTTCCTCCCCTCATATTTTTTCAACTACTCGCTCGCCTTTAGCAGTGTCGCTTCACTCTTCTTCAGATCAGCCGCCAGTTTCAGCGTTTTTTCCCTATCGATCGACAGTTCCTCCAAGTTCTCTTTTGACACTTCTAACTGCACTGACTGGAATAAGTCATGAAGCCACTGTGCCACCTCAACACACATGTGATGACAGTTTTCTCAAGGTGCAATAGTGAGTGCCCATTTCCTCTATAGCTGCACTATGCCAGTAGTGCAAGAGTCCACGCCAAACTCGGTATACTATCCCTTGCACCCTCTTTCGTCAGCGTGGATGTGCTCGCCATTGACCACCCAACCACTTGGCCCTACATTTTTGACAGGCGATGTTAATGTAGAAGAATCTGGTGGCGTTCGAGCAAGGGAGTTTAGCAGCGTTCGCTCTTCGTCATCCTCCTCATCCCCCACCTCATGGATCTCTATTAAATTGATAACGGGCCCATCGGTAGAGGATGATCGTATGCTAAGCCTAGCTGAGTTGCTCTTTTTCTTGAACTCTGGTTATTTTCTAGTAGTCCATTTTCTACTCTTGGCTTTCTTGGCGGCCCGAGCTTCTTCAGACGCCACCAGGGCCTGTGCAGCAGTCGGCTCCGCCCTTGGTTCTTGGCCCTCTTCCTCATTATTTGATGGTGCCCTTTCTTTCTCACCCGCTTGCTCTTCAGCACCCGAGTAGTGTACAGACAAGCACTTCTTTCGCAGGGCATGCTCACTATCCTCCTCTTGGGTTAGTGACTCAGACCGATGCAGGTCAGTTCAGTTTGGTAGGCGAGTGTCTTGCTCCTCGGATCCTTGTAGCCAAGTCTCATCTGGCTGTTACATCAGGCGGCTGGTGTTGCGCACATATTGCATTAATAGGTCTAGCATACTAGCTGCTTTCACTTTGTCCATTTTTTTCGTCTGTCCTGACAGAGGTGCTCTTGGCTACGAGGAAATGAGAGCAATGCTTACTGGTCAGACCAAGCCATCTAGTCACCTAATATAATTAAACAAATGGAAACAAGAATAAGTAGAACCAAACACACACACCAGGTTTGCGAAAGATCCTTATTCGCTCGATAATTTATGGATGGTTTAGAGCCCAAAAGTTGCGACACGTGTCAAATCGATCCCAGTACAACACTATTTTTGCAAGACCTCGTTCTTTTCTACTGCCTAGCAGAAACATGTACCTCACTGAAAAATATAAAAAGAAAAAAAAATGAAGACGCTGCACAGACTTCATCATCATCATCAGAAATCAAACATCAGCAACAAGATATCACAAGAAACATAGAGCGACTAGTAACTTAGAGGTTGAAATGATGTCAGTACACTGGGAAACCCCACATGTCCCAGGCTGGACAATTGCCAAACTTCCAGTTCTCACTTACTAAGCACGCCTTGTGCTGCCAAATAGTCATGGAAGAAGGCATGTTCATAATCCACCACCTTGTCTTCTTCGACGACATACCAAAGCGTGACAAGTTAAAGACGTTAAATAGCGCTATAAGAATTTTTGTCATTATTAGCCCACACTGTCCGAGTGAAGTTCTGAAGTGAGATAAGGTAAACTGGAAGAATGGGTGAAAAGACAGGTTAATGGAATTACGAAGTTGCCACTCATGGACACACACATACCCCTCTGGCGGATTAGTAAATGTCTCTCCTTCACCTAGTGGCCGGAAATGCACATAGTGAGGAACGTTATATTTTTCATGAAACTCCTTGCATTCCTCAGCGCTCATCGAAGCCATTGACTCATGTACCGCTTCTCCATCGTCGAAGTGCCTCAACACTGGTCCACCTGATTTGTAGTAGGGCAACGCGTCTAGAGTTGCCCTTGGCACCACGGACGTTGACACACCGCTTGCTTTATTTAAAAAGTTGCCTGAATCTCCCGAGTACTCGCTGCTTAGTCAAAAAAGGGACTACTTTAGGCCTATTCCCCTTCCATGAGTGGTAGCCGAGTAATCTCTGAGTAATCACCAAGTAAGCCCGAATCGGCCGCTTAATCGACCCAAATCAGCCTCTCTTTTTTAAAATCTAATTTCTAAAACTGAAAACATCCAAAAATTCAAAACAAGACCAAAGTTTTAATCCGAAGTTAAAGAAATGAGAATACATTTGGAGGGTTTGACAATATGGAGTGCTTTTTATTTTGAAATACACTTTCTTATAGTTTTATTTGAGTATTGAACTATGTGTTTAATGATTTTGATAACTTGGATGTCATTTTTATTTTATTTTAATTATTTTATCTTTTAATTAATGATATTTTGTATACATATATAATATATTAATAATTATATTATTAGTTTTAAATTATAAATAACGACTTCGAGTACTTCCAAGTACTTGGTTGAGCGGTAATCGGCACCAAAATGATTCACGGCCGATTATCATTTTTTTTAACCTTGACCGCTTGTTACTCTCGCCATGCCCCCTTCGCCGCTTGCTGTTAACGATCCAACCCCGCCACCACGTTTCGAACTCATGTATGGCGTAGCTGTCAACAAGAAGGTTGGAGCGTCAGGAGGCATATATACACTTAATGGCTACGGACTTGATTCTATGTTATACCCTGATGATGACGACGTTTGACTAACACTAAAATAAGTCAACGTTTGACAAACACTAAAAGAATTCAGACTTATTCTTATGCGTTCATCTATCTCGCTCATGGACACGTGTTCCTTCCTCAGTTGTCTCTTGCCATTTACAATCCTATACGATTCGTCACTCGATATCTCAACATGTTCTGACGGGCCCATTACGCTACCGCAACCGGCCTATCGCACAAAGGGCATTCATCACGGCCAGAATGCGCCAACGCCACGTTACCACGCCACACACAAAATTTCTTAATTACCCACCCATCGATTTCAATCCAAGGCAAACCAATGACGACCAGCATGAACTCTTATTCATGTTTATCCTCGTTTGCCACTTGAGCCCAACAACCTAAAAACAAAAGGCAAGTACAAAAATCTTCGCCAAACATCAAATAATGTTTCCCTAAATACCAAAACATATACCCATCTACATACATATCACCACCTACATTTTGCAACCCAGAAACTTATAACCAAACCCAACAACAACCCAGAAATTCACACCCATTAGTTGCATATTTCTTCTACTACCCAACAATAAATCCATTCAGGAGACAATCAAGGAGTCAAAATTCAATTCATAACTACAAGAAACACAGTAAGAGGTCCATAAACTCACATGTCTGACAGAAGAAATTTGAGCAGAGGTTGCGGACTCACACACTATAGATATCGTCTAGCGCTGTGAAATCTCTAAAGATAAGCGATGTAAAAATCTCCTGAAGTGCGAAATGGGAAAACGGCAAGGGTGAAAAAAATTTATGTACCACGTTATATAAGGCAATTTGTAGCATTTTTCTCAGCCTTTCATGTACCGTTTCAGCAGTCCCTAATCATCGACACGCATCCTACTGTGTTATAAAATCAAACCAGCACTTCCCTTCACATATTGCAGTTCTGACAGCATCATTGCATGTGCACAATGGCTCATTCTTGACCCTTCAGAACCAGCACAATCCACCACGTGTTGGACATACAGCCAAAACTCACGCCACCTGTCCCATATCCGTTTGAGAAAGCAAACAGCACGACGTTTCCTTCTCTTCCCTAGCGAGTGGAGCGATCCCGTTACAATATCTATTGTACTTGTAATGGAACGTCCCTAGCGGATTATGGTAGAAATATTATGATCACTCTATCTATTTGGAATCTAGTGGTGAATGGTGATAATTAGTGTTGGCGAGTTTGTTTGCCATTAAATTGGTTTAACTATAGATATGCTTGAAATTTACGTGAGTTAATGCCAAGCAAAGCAAGATTCCATCCTCATGTCTTTTAAAGCAAGAGTTTGTGGCTACTTCTAATCCTCGAGTAATGAAATAGCATAATACAAGGGGGTTAAAGCCTTAATCCCATAGACACAGAATAATCTGAAATACTTTAAGTGACTACTAAAAACTTATACCCTTTTTTTGGGTTAATGGATCATTTCAATAAAAGAAGGCCAATAGCCCTTAAAGTACAACACAACAACCGAACAAACTACACACAAAGCAAAACCTAAGCAATCTGCTACTAGACATAAATAGAGGGCAAGCTCTCAAAATTGTAGATCAACTTCTCAGCAATTATGGGGTGGCAACGACACCCATAATTTCTCAAGACACCAAGTAATGATGGTGGTGGCCTTGCAGCCCATCTAGATAGATCTACCTTCATGTTCTCTAGTATGGCAACCGTATGTGCTACTTCATTTGCTTCTCCTGGGATCCAATCCCACTGAATTTTCACAAAGCCGCTACTTGCTCTCCAAATATCTTTGATGACAGGATATATCCTCAGATTAAAAGCTTTCTTCTCATTGTTCAAAGCTTTAATGACCCCTCTTGCATCTAATTCCACCAAAATGCTATGCAAACCCAATTCATGTGCTCTCTGAATGCCCAGAGTGATCGCAACTGCTTCCCTAATCACAGCTGATGCACTAGTCATACGCTTCGAGGCTCCACCCACTACCAAACCATTCTCATCTCTGATAACAACCATTAAATCTGTCTCATCGGTAATAGCTAGGATGACAACTACAATCATAATTTACCTTATAACAATCTGCCAATGGTGGAGACCACTCTAGGCTTCTCCTAGTATTACTAAGAGATCTCTTCAGACCTTTAGCACTCTAAAAATCATTCATCAGGTCCATGACATTCTTTACCAACTAAATACTTATACCCTAAACAACACCAAATAGTAAAGGGTACATTATTAGCTAATCCATTTACTTTACGTCAGAGGCGACATAGTAATAGAGAGAAGACTAAGCGATAAAGATTATGCATCGTTTCACTTTGACAAACTCTCCAACAATGTTGCCTACATAAACCGTCGACACTACATATCATGTTCTCACTCGAGAACCTACGACCTAGGACATACAAGACACTTAAGATGATCGAGCCACCCGAGACAAACCTCACTTTTGCCAACTTTTAAGAGGTATTGACTTATTTAAACTAAAACAACTAACATAAAAAAATAAAAATAAAATAACTATATTATAAATGTATCAAGAAGAAACATATCTAGGCTGGGCTAGTAATAGTATCCAAACCCTTTTTTATTCAGGTACCAAAAGGTCGATGTTGACTCTAAGATGAGATATTGTTATGACCCGGAACAATATCATGCGATAATCGGAACTTATGCGGTTAGTCGCTAATTAATTACGTTAATCATCGATGGTAATTAGTCTTTACCGTCGATAACTTTCGCTGGCATTTTGTCGAGATTTTATCGACTATATTTTTCGAGAAATTTCTTTGGATAAAATTCTAGAGTTTGTCAAAACAAATTTGTGGCCACGTCAGATGTTGAAATAGGAGTTACGACGAAGAAGTTGTGGTCAACGAAATTTTTGTATGATTTTACGAATTTAAGTTTGTTGTAACTTGCGAGCATAAATATGACTTTCCTAAAATGGAAAGTCAAACTTTTCATTTTAGTCAGCAAAATTTCCATTTCAGTTAGCATTTTTTTTTTCTTTTTTCTCTCTCCTCTCCGCCACGCCTCTCCCCTCTCTCACGGCTGCGAGCTCGCCAGTCCGGCCACCAAAACCGATGAGACTGGTGTCAAAACATTCCTATCTCCCTCTCCTCTATCATTGGGTGGTGGCATCTCCGGCATTGGTGACCTGTGGAGGACGATTCGAGGCCGAGAAGTGGTGAATTCCAGGTTGATTTCGACGGTGGCAGTGGCGGTGCACACTGCGGCGATGGAGGTCATGACCATATGACTTTTGAAGCCCAGACAACCATGAATCTATTGGGATAGGTCTCAGACCCTGTCGTGGTCAGACGATGACGAACGAAGGAAATGATTTCCGGCGAGGGTTAGAAACTTCAACAGTTGATTTAGTTAATTTTCGGTTTGATTTTGGCAGTGTTGTTGGGTTTGTTGAGATGAAAATTTAGATGTGTCAGTTGCTCGATTTGGTGTCGGTGGGATTCCGGCCACCGCCGGCGGTGGTGCATTGCCCTACGCGCCGCTATGCGTGGCAGAGCTCCAACGAAGTTGGATTTTTAGCAAAATTTTATGTCATTCCGCTTGTAATTTTGTGCCGAATGCAATGATGAGGTTCTTGAATGGATCTGAACTTGATTAATTTAGACGCATGTTTAATCGGATAATAATTAATTGATTTTACGATAATATTAACAAATGATCCAACTATCGATTTAAATTCTAGTTGCTCGATGTTTGAGATTTATGTTACGACTCTAAACTTGATTTACTGTGAAGGAATGCAAGGAATTGAATTTGAAATTTGATTAAGTTCATATTTAGTCAAAAAATACATTATTCGAGAATGTGAGATTCTCGTGCTCATCGGATTACAAGCCTAGCTATTCATTATGAATATCGATGATTAGATATTAATTATAATCGTGGTTTCTGGATTTCAAGTTAGAGGGTCGTGTCGGATGATTATTGCGCCGATTAGTAGGTTTTGACTTTATGAATATCCCGACATTGTACGGTGAGTGAACCTTTATTTTCACAGTCGTAGTGAGTTATTAACTTATACAACATGCTCTACAGTTTTATTTTAGAGCTTTTAAATTTGGAGGTTTATTGTGATGGTTCATTTTATTGCATCGATGCTTTAGCTATTCGGCTGATCACCGGATAGTTTAGTCAGGGGAGGTTAGGTGCCTCGTCTGACCTAGATCGACTCAGGTTAGGTGGCCTGGGCAAGTGCCTAAATTGTTTTCAGTTTACAGTTTTTGAACTCGCTGTATTTCTCGGAAATCAGCGGAATGTACAAATAGAATATTTTACTATTTTACACTGATTGTGAGTTTTTATTCATCACGCTAACATTTTTATGTTTTTATCTTCTTTTCCTTGGGCCTTGTAGTTTTCCGTACCCAGGTTGCAGTGCTTCTCCTGAGTTGGATTTTGATTCCCAGAGGCTTTGAGTCCACTGGGTTATCATACCTTTTTGTATGTTTCAGCCCACTAGCAGTGTATTTTCATATGTTTTATTCTGCTCCTAGAAGTTGCTCTGTACACTTGTGTTGTAAATATATTTTTTAATGTTGGTATTGAATTAATAGTATTGCTGGATTATGAGTTTTCAGTTTCTATATTATTGTTCCAGTATTTTAATTAATTTACTTTCTGCACTTTATTGAGAAATCCGAATGGACATCGGTGGTCCACGGTATTGTTTGTGAGAAATTCGAAGTGTGATTTTCTTGCAAGATTTTGGTAATCCACTTCGTAAAGGAAATTATGTCAAAAATTTTACAGAAAATCGTGGTTTAATTCTTGTCGTTAGGGCGTGATCCTAGATTACTAGTTAATCTATGGTTGGGTCCTTTCAGATATGCTGCCTTTCGTCGCCGCTGCCACCATGATGCTTTTGCTATTGCCGGCTCCCTCGTGCTCACTCACCAACCTTGCTGCCAACGTAGGGCATAACCGTTACTGAGTTTCTTAATAGCAACCAAGCTAGCCCCAAGGCGTGCTTACAATCACGTAAGAATGGTTGGACATGATCGTCTATCTTTGGAGCCAACATTACTTTTTCTTCCTCGAAGAAAATCCTAAGAAGTCATTTAGCTCAGCGGGTTTGCGACTACCTTCTCGAAAAAGTAATCGATTGATAAGAAACCATAGTAGAGAATAGTCTCAATAGTAATTTTTATTTCTTCCAAAAGATGTACAAATTTCATTATGCACATAGTCAGCGCTTTATGATTTACAATCCTGTTTTCTTGTTTTTGTTATAAAAAATTGTGCCCTAAGAGGGTTACCACTCCAGATTTTACAGAGCAACTTAGATTTAGGCCGTAGACCCCTCCCTAAGAGATGTTTTTGTCAAGATGGGTTTTAAAGAATGACTTATCAAGCCCTGCTTGTAGGGTAGTCAATTGCATGAAACTATGTAAAAAAATCCTACCCCACACATCCCCTTGTAATACTCCCATTGGTGCTCTACAAATAGGTGATCACCATTTCGCTCATGGGCATCTTGAGGCTAAATTGATCCCAATTCCGGCCTGGCTCGAAAAATCCCCGCCCATCAAGGCCTGTCTAGTTGGCCCATCGAGGTCCACCCGTAAAGCCCACTAATTGTAAATAATATATATTACTTTACCATTATAAACTTCTAAAATCTCTAATTTACTTTAATATCAATTATTTAAGTACAAATTATCAATTTTTGAGACACACACATATATATATATATATATATGATTTAGTGTGTGTATTTGTTGATATATATGATTGGCCTAGTTAGTAAAAAATAGTATGCGAATTATACGTTAAAAATACGTATGTGTATAATTCGGTAGTTTTATATAAATAAAATTCGTAAAAATTCTGCAATAATTTTTTTTAAAAAAAAATTTGTTTAGAGAAAGAGTTCTAGGGAACTCCAATAAAAAAGTAATAAAAAATAAAAAATATTGAAAAAAACGTAAAATTCGCGAATAATTTGGCCGGGTCAAAAAAAAGCGTTTTTTCCTAATCTTTCGAATAATTCGGGAAGCAGACGTTTTTTCCAAAAATTCGTCAATTCTCGAATTTACTAACAGAGATGATTGTTAAACATAATTAATTTTTAAAGTTTTTTATTTAATACATAAAAAAGTTCGGCTCGGCTTAGTCTGTCCCGAAAAAGCCTAATAAGGCCCAAACCATGGGAGACCCGTGAGTTTCAAAATTTTGAAAAAGTCAGGCCTTGACTTGACCCAAATTTTGGAGAATATATTCAAGCCTTGCCCGGCCCATTGCCGAGGCCTATCTACATGGAAGACAATCTTACCGAAAAATTGCCCTTTAGGAGGATCACTGCATGTTTGCATCGACAGTCCTACTTGCTGTTTAGTATGCTTCCACTGGACCAACCTCTTTGGGTTTGTGTTAGTTGGCCCTTTCTTCTTAAATAAAATAAGCTCTGTTAAAAAATTAGGGGTTGGCGCGGGATGAGTCATGTCCATTTTTGCCCATCCCTATCTCTTTCCCGAACGGGACGGGTCGGGACTGGATTGTGTATTTTAAAAACTCGTCCTAGTCGTCTTGAAACCCGAACGAGACGGGACCGGAAAAGTCTAATTTCGGGTCCAATTTAAAATGAACATTGAATAGAGTATTAAACAGCAAAAATTCGAATGAGATGAGATGAACCAAATTTCGGGTTCAATATAATATAAATATAGTTTGATAAGATTTAAAAGTTTACAACTATATATACAAAATACCGTTTTAATTAATAGTTAATTAGAAGAAGTAAAATTACAAGCAATTTTTATTTCATGTTTAATTGATACATTTAATTCATACTATAAGAAGTATAATATTTTGATCGTTAGAAGGTATTTTTTTTGTTGAATAATTCTATTGGTTTGATTTTTTAATATGTCAACCCTTAATAAAATAAATAATAAAATATATTATGCTAGTAGATCAAGACCAGATTTCGTGACGGGTCTATCGAGATTTCAAAATCAAGACCAGATTTCGTCCCTAAAAAAGGGGACGTGTCGGGACGAAACAAAATAGTGAAATTTTTATTTTCTGTCATGTCTTGTCCCGAGCGGGATCGTAACGAAATCGGGTCGAATTCGACATTTGCGGGATTCTTGTCCACCCCTACAAAAATTAGCTTAGAATTTGGGTTTGGGATTGAGCTCGGGCCACTTGACCTGTAAATGAACTTGGGTTTTCTGTTTTGGATAAGGAATCAATTTGGGCTAGGGTTATACCTTTGGGCCAGGGACAAATTAGAGTGATAGACAATGTATTCACTAGACTGGTACTAATAGCCTAAGTCGCTCCCATTTAGTTCGTCTCAAACCCTAGTTGCCCCCGCAGCCGCTGAGCAGAGAAACCTCTCCGTCTTGGAAAATGGGTACTCTCCTTTTCCCTCTTCTCATTCCGCTTTTCGATTTCACCACTGGTTTTCAGATATGTGTACCTCTGATTCTGCCGAAATCGTATCAATCTCTGCTCAACTTTTCATCTTTGTGTTCTCTGTGATACTAATGATGCTGAAAGTTGGTATGGTTTTGTAGGTATCTCTCGAGATTCCATGCACAAAAGACGTGCCACTGGAGGCAAGAAGAAGGCATGGAGAAAGAAGCGAAAGTAAGTTTATTCTCACTCTTCTTCTCTATTAGATAGCACTTATTTTTATGTATGATAATCGTTATGCTCTGTTTTAGCTTCTTTTCTTTTGTGCTCTGTATCGTCAATCTACTCTATGAAAAAACTTGAAACTTTGACATATGGATTAGGTGTTTGATTGTTATCTCTTTTCTGGAAACACAGGATCTCAGCAAGAACTGTAAATGCTATGCAAATTGGATGTTATGTAGTTGCCCTATGAATTCACTATATTAAAAGATTTTACATGAAGTTACATGTGGACTGCTGATTGGTTTTAATTTGAAGTTGGGCTAGTAGATCTAAGCTAGTGATTGCTGATTTTGCTGTTTGAAGGTATGAGCTCGGAAGGCAGCCTGCCAACACTAAGCTGTCCAGCAACAAGACAGTGAGAAGAATCAGAGTGCGAGGTGGGAATGTGAAGTGGCGTGCTTTGAGGCTTGACACAGGAAATTTCTCATGGGGTAGTGAGGCCACCACCCGTAAAACCCGTCTTCTGGATGTGGTGTACAATGCATCTAACAATGAACTGGTGCGTACTCAAACTTTGGTGAAGGGTGCCATTGTTCAGGTTGATGCTGCACCTTTCAAGCAGTGGTATTCTACCCACTACGGTGTTGAAATTGGCCGCAAGAAGAAAACCACTACTGCTGCTAAGAAAGAAGCAGAGGTATGGCTCCACCCTTTCTATTGGTCTATAAGATATTGTACCTAGCTGCGTCTGTTTTTTTCTCTTCATTTTAGTGGGCTCGTTCAGCTCAGATATGTATGTGTGGTTTTTTTCTTTTATCTGTTTATGTAACATGTAGTCATTTGTTCCGACAATTTGTGTAGAGCTACCTTAAAAATGTATTTGGGATTGCTGCAAGTGGTAACTAGCTAGCATATATTAGTGAATTGAGTTATATATGACACATGGGCAGCTGTGACATGAAGCTGTGATCAGCATTGGCTTCACAATAATTCTCTAATCATTTTGATCTTTTGGTTTGACAGGATGGTGAGGCTGCTGCTCCAGCTGAGGAGGTGAAGAAGAGCAAACATTTAGAGAGGAAGTTAGAGAAGCGTCAAGAAACTCGTGTTCTTGACCAGCACATTGAGGATCAATTTAGTGGTGGTCGTCTATTGGCTTGTATCTCATCACGTCCTGGCCAGTGTGGCCGTGCAGATGGGTATGTTACATTCTCTACTTCTGCGATCGTCTAATCCGATGTGGGATCAGTCTCATCGGATAGTTGAAATTACTGCATTCTTATCCATATTTTTTTTTTACAGATACATCTTGGAGGGCAAAGAGCTGGAGTTTTACATGAAGAAGCTTCAGAGGAAGAAGGGAAAGGGAGCTGGAACTGCCTAAAATTTTGCTTCTTGAACTTGTTTATTTTAGACCCAGAATATGCTGTTTCCTTCCTCCTTTCATACTATTTAAGGGATTGCAGTTCCTTTTTTCAGTTTCTAAGTACTAAACTATGTTATTTTGGTTGAATGCTTAAGCAGGAGTCATTATTTTTTGTTTTACTTTTGTTCTTCATAGTCCACTGTCTGAACCCAGTTTTGGTGAAGTCTATTAGCATTGAACTTGGTAGTCTGAGTATCACATCATCTACTTTCAATAACCTTAAAAAAACATAGTATGCCTTGAAGTTATGTATGATGAGACGCGAAGCGGTCAAGGAAGAGGTGTGACACCTGACAAGAGAACGCTGAGCAAGAAAGAAAACCTAGCAGAAAAATGATCAAAATTCAAGCCACTAGGTTAGATTCACTTTTATCTTTGCTTTCCCAAAGATCAAAACAAGGAAAACTGATGCAGATACATTATGTTTAGGAAACAATGGACGAAAAAGAATCATGCCTTCGTACTGCCATCTTTCCCAATGCTACTAAATCTATTGGTTTTGTTCATATAACCAAGCAGTATGCCTAGTCTGCCTAATTGATCAGGTACATCTACACTTTCTTGATTATATGAACAGAAGTATCCAATATATATATATATATTAATGAGACAATGCTAGTAAATCTCATATTATAAATCATTCATTGAGATTCAGATAGCATTGTAGTTTCCTCAACAATGAGACAATAATGAGGCTTATATAAAGGAACGTTTATCTCAACAATGAGACAATGCTAGCAATGCAGTTCGAAGATTACCTTAGAACGCATGTCTCCATACATGAACTTGCCGATAAGTATAGCAGCCAAAGAACTCCAATGTTCATAGGTGGACTTTGTGGAGTATGTGTAAGAAGCTAGGCACCAAGTGGACTCACCGCCGAACGCCGAAGGAAAATCCAGATTGGGAGAAGATTACCATAGAGCGCATATCTCCATACACGCACCTGGGTGCAACTGTAGCAGCCAAAGAACTCAAACTTTGTAGGTGGACTTTGTGCAACTGGTGTAGGAAGCTAGGCTTTAAGTGGCCTACCCGAAAGCCGAAAGAAACACCTCCAGAGTGGGAGAAGATTACCTTGAAACGTATATCTCCATACATGCACTTGAAGCGAAGGGAAGCAGCCAAACACCTCAACATTTCCACGGTGACTTTACGCAGCTGGTGTAAGAAGCTTGGCATTTCGTGGAAGGACTGTGCTAGTAGGACTAGGATCCATACTGAATAAGCATGGAGAGACGTCGACGTTGGAGAATTAAGGCCAGGAATACATAAAGAGTCCTGGATTATGTCCATTTGGTTTAACTTGATTATGGTGTAAAACAGGATACAAGAAAAATAGGATAAAGCAGGATCGACTTGTTTGACTAAGGATATTGCAGTGTACCACGTTGATGTGTACTAATTGGCTTACTCACGCAGTTCTCTTTTTCAGTTTCTTAGTACTAAACAATGTGCTAATCCGGAGTTATAATTCTTTATTTTTAGTCCCACAGTGTAAACTCAGTTCTGGTGAAGTCTGTTAATTCAAGGATCACATTATCTAATTTCAATAACCTCATTAATATTCTGTTTTAGACGGAGCAATACAGAATTACAGACATTAGTAGAAAAAACTATTAACCCAATATTATGTTCAGTAGAATGCCTTTTCTTCCAGGGTTGCACTACATTTCTGGCAATAACATGATAGTCACCGCGAATATGGCAAACATGGCAACGCTTATTATTTTCCGTACTTCTGTTTCAATCTCTCTCTGACAAACTCATTTCGAGCTTTGGTTCGAGCTTGCTGAGGGGCAACATTGACATAGGAGAGATGCACACCATAACCGAAAAGAGCAGCAGCCGAAATGAAGAATGCTACACTCATGGCTTTCTTCTTCGGCGTGGAGGGATAGCAAGACAGTGAATTCCACACCATTAGCACTCTGCAAGATATACAGCAAACAAGGAGTAAGAAGTAGAAAGAAGAGAATTAAAACAGTTATAATGTTCATCTCCAAAGTTGTCTATTAAACCGAGCGTAATCATTTTAAATGCGGAAGGAATCAATCTGGCTGGTGAAGGATAGCGAATAGAGATATCTAACCATTATACGAGAAAGAGAAACCCAGAAGAAATAAATTAATAATTCTATGAGGCATTTCATCATACACGTTCTGGGCATTGCTTAACCGTTTGCTTAAACGAGATTAACATAACGAGAAAATCGGGGACGTGGGAGTGTACAAAATTGTAGTCTGGTTCTGTGTGTGTGGCTGGCGAGTATTTGTGTACCTGAGAAGATGACTGTGCTTTCCACCGGCAAAGGTGAGTTCCTTCGCTTTCACCTTGTGAACGGGTTTGACTCGGAGTAAATGCACCGCTTTGATTACTTAAACCGTGTCTGTAATAGAAAATCTAACTTCCCGCTCTGTCTCACCTCACCTCTGCATCCAATCCAATGGGTGCGGGTATTTGCCAGTAGGTGCTATAAAAAAAAGGTGTGTGCACAGTTAACTAAATTGAAATAATTATATTTAACAAATTTTATTAACCCAGTTTAATAGGAGGTAGTCATTTAAAAATATATATTCGGAAGGGAAAAATGTGGTTATTGGAGAGGATTTATCGAATAGAGTAAAGAGCTCTCGACAGTAAAAGTTGGAGAACATGTAGATTTAGATTTAGATTTTGTTTTATTTTTATTTTTTATTCAACATTTTAATGACTAATATTCTCCAAATATAAACTACAACCAAATTAAACAGGTTTTTGGTAAACTTTCAGTTAATGTGGAACACAACGGCGATCCTTAATAATAGTATAAATATTGGAAAAAAAATTAAAATTGTTGAAAGAAAATATAGATATGCACAAAATAGATATGAAACTGTACTTTATTCATTGATAGATGACCTTAAATATACATTACAATCTGTTACAATCAATATCACTATAAATCAGGGATTAAGAGAATATTTACTTCTATGCTAATTAGGACAAGACACATACCGGGATACCAAAGAAATTAATTCCTTAAAAACTCCCACTTGTGTCGCGATCTTAATGGATGATGCATAATATATTACCTCACTAAAAGCCTTACCAAACAAACAAAAAACCTTTTGGGTAAAAATAAAAACTTCATTTAAGGGAAAAAAAAGTACAACGCATCAACTACATAAGCGGCCACATGTAATGTAGACTCTCTCTAATATCTACGAAATGAACTCCCCCTAATCAGTGACTCAATCTTGGAGTTCAGACAATCTTCGCATTCTAATGCGTCTCACATGCTTTACAAATGTAGATTTGGGCAATGACTTGGTAAACAAGTTAGCAACATTATCTGCCATACAAACCTGATTCACATGAATGTTCAACAAATGTTGTTGTTGCTGAATGAAGGAAAAACTTTGGCGAAATGTGTTTCGTGTGATCACCCTTGATGTATCCTAACTTCATTTGTTCAATGCAAACCGCATTGTCCTTAGAGATACAAGCTGGTACTATCATAGTGGAAGATAATCCACTAGATCCTCGTATGTGGTGTATAATTGACCTAAGCCAGACACACTCCTTAACTGCTTCATGTAAAATAATGATATCATAATGATTCGAGGAAGTAGCAACAAGAGTCTGCTTTGTTGATCTCCAAGAAATCGCCGTGTTTTCCATGGTGAATACATAACCTATTTGGAAACGTCTTTTGTGTGGGTCAGAGAGATACCCAACATTAGCAAAACCAACCAAGACATTACAAGGTGTCTATGAGTATGTGATCACATTGAATGTGGGTACAATGCTTGCAGTCGAAGCTTTTTTCGACGATCAAAGAATTCACTCGACAGGTCGAGTGACATGCTCTTATCAATCCAGGGTGTACCACTGAACTGGTCAAAAATCCCAGAATTTGAATGCTGCGATTCAACGATCATTTTTTTTCTTCAGGAATTTCAAGTTTCTCTCTGTATTATTTGTAGGGAAAAAACAAGCCCAAGTCTATTAAACCCTTCAAGTACCTGAACATGTGTTTTACACCAGTCTAATGACATTGTGTTTGTGTAGAGCTAAACTGAGCTAACAAGTTTACAGAGAATACAATGTCTGGTCTAGTACATTGAGCAAAATACAACAAAGCTCTAATAGGACTAAGGTATGGTATCTCAGCTCCCAAAAGCTCCTCCTCATCATCTTTTGGACAGTACAGATCCTTATTGGGGTCCAGACTGCAAACAACCATTTGTGTGTTAAGTGGGTGTACTTTGTCCATGTTAAATTGCCTGAGCATCTTTTGGACATAAGCAGACTGGTGAATAAGTATTCCATTAACTCGACATTCCAGCTCTAAACCAAGACAAAATCGAGTCCTACTAAGGTCTTTCATCATAATCTCGGATTTCAAGTAGCCAACCATCTCATTGATTTCATCAAAAGACCCAATGATATTCATATCATCAACATAGACTGCTACTATGGCAAATCCTGAACTTGTTCTCTTAATGAACACACATGGGCACAAATCATCATTCTTGTATCCTTTCTTAATTAAGTAGTCACTTAGACATGTGTACCACATCCTGCTGGATTACTTCAATCCATATAGTGAACACTTCAATCTAATCACATGAGCACTCTGTGGTGTATAGTTACTTGAGTTGGGTGAAACCACGCATTCCAACACTTTCATGTGTATTTTTGAACGAAGATTTCCCCATATCATCAACATAGACTGCTACTATGGCAAATCCTAAACTTGTTCTCTTAATGAACACACATGGGCACAAATCATCGTTCTTGTACCCTTTCTTAATTAAGTAGTCACTTAGACGTGTGTACCACATCCTGCTGGATTACTTCAATCCATATAGTGAACACTTCAATCTAATCACATGAGCACTCTGTGATGTAGAGTTACTTGAGTTGGGTGTAACCACGCATTCCAGCACTTTCATGTGTATCTTTGAACGAAGATTTCCCCATATCATCAACATAGACTGCTACTATGGCAAATCCTGAACTTGTTCTCTTAATGAACACACATGGGCACAAATCATTGTTCTTGTATCCTTTCTTAATTAAGTAGTCACTTAGACATGTGTACCACATCCGGAATGGAGGCATTCCTATCTCCCTCTAACTTTGGGAAGTATGTTTCTTCAAAGTGATAATCTGCAAACCCTGCAGTCACTACAAGAAAAACGCACTTAGACGACGGAGCGTTTCCGTCGTCTAAGTGCGTTTTTCCGTCGTCTAAGTACTTAGACGACGGAACCTCCGTCGTCCAAGTTCCGTGCTCCAAGTGCTGTCGTCCAAGCACTTAGACGACGGAAAATTTATTCTCCGTCGTCCAAGTGCACTTGGACCGCGGACATTCTCCGTGGCCCAGGTAAGCACTTGGACGACGGAGAACTTAATCTCCGTCGTCCAGGTGCTTACACTACCACATATTGACTCATTGTCGGCGACTTTTAAGTCGCCGGCAATGTTTTTGGACATTACCGGTGATTTTTGCCGGAAAAATCGCCGGTAATGTCTTTTTTTTTTTTTTAACATTGCCGGCGACATACATTTTTTTTTAAACATTGCCGGCGACATAAATGAAGTCGCCGGCAATGTTTTTTTTTTTTTTACATTACCATCAAGACATTGCCGGCGACATAAATGTATGTCGCCGGTAATGTTAAAAAAAAAAAAAAGACATTACCGGCGATTTTTCCGGCAAAAATCGCCGGTAATGTCCAAAAACATTGCCAGCGACTTAAAAGTCACCGGCAATGAGTCAATATGTGGTAGTGTTACCTGGGCCACGGAGATTGGCAGCTTCTCCGTGGCCCAGGTAAGCACCTGGACGACGGAGAATTTAATCTCCGTCGTCCAAGTGCTTATTTAATTTTTTTTAAAAAATTAAATTATAATTAAATATTAATAATTTAATTTATTATTAATTGAATTTAAATAATGAAAAATGTTAAAATTAATTAAATAAACTAAATTTGTAATATTACTTAATTAAATATTTAAAATTAATTTGTACATACATAATCGAAAAAACCCATAAAAATTAAAATATTATTCGGAATGCGGAAAGAAACGAGATAATTAATAAACTACTAGCTAATACACTGGAGGAGCAGATGCGCCGCCGAGTCCCCCGCCTCCAGCCGGGTCGTCGTCGTCGGGGTGTGGGTTCGGAGGAGGCTGACATTCTCCTCGAGATTGTTGCATGAGGGCGATGAGTTGGGTTATTTGTGCTTGTTGCTCATCAAGTCTTTGACGCATGGATTGATTTTCCTCTCGTGCCAGTCGAGCCTCTTGAATGGCTGCTTCGACGGCCGCAGCATGAGTCATTCTCCGCCGCCCCGAACCTCCCGTAGATGATGAGTCGGAGGTTGTCGACAAATCTTGAACCACCTTAGATCCGAAGTGCCTAACCTCCTTGCCAGCTCTACGACCGTAGACCTCATCCGCGATTGCAATTTGGCTCTCCATGGATAGAGGAGGCAGGTCTTCCGGCGGCAAATTTGGGAACGCAAGCTGAGTGTTAGCCAATTCTTCCTGTGCACGCTCTATCACCCTTGCCTATAAAAGAATAATTAAAAAATTATAATGAAATAATATTTAAATAATAATTACTACAATTAAAAGCACATATATATATATCACTTACGCCGTATTGACTCGCTTCATTATCGAGCCCAGGCGTCACGTACGCGCTTATGCTTGCATCGAGATAAGGGTGTTTGGAGCCCTTATCCCTGTGCTCCTTGGCTATTTGAATAAGTTGCTTGGCGCCGGAAGTATGGTGTTTGTCCTTCTTCCCCCGGTTGGCTTTGTTGACTTCGGAGAATTTCTGTTAGACAACATAATTAAATCATTAAAAAATTAAAAATTAATAAGTAACTAAAATTTAAATAATTCAATTATCTTAATTGAAATAAAAAAAGTAAACACCTTAAATTCGTCATCCTAAAAGTGGTTACACAACCACTGCCACTCATCTTCTCTATCCCCACGCAGCTCTACGGGGGCAGGCACGGGACCGATATTTTCGAAGTATTGATGGAGCCTGTACTTCCAATCACGGTAGATGGAGTTGGCGGTTTGGTTGATATGCCTCAACATCGCCGGTGTCGGATCCACCGCAAATTGTTCCTATCAGAAATAAATAGAAAATTATAATCGTATATATTATGAAATTATAACTAATATTAACAATATTATATAATAACTAAAATTGTACGTATTACGCACCGAAAGTTCTTTAAAGACTTTCGCCTTCTCATCATCCGGCACCTCCTTCCAAGTAAGGGCAGTGAGACGAACTCGGCTACGAGCGATTGACCCTATGCTATGCGTCGAGAGACTTGTTAGCTGAGCTGTGGGAGGGCCATCGGTGAATTCGTCGTAGGGCAAGTCGATCTTTTTCCCGGTCGCCTTACAAATTTTCTCCACTTTGCCCCCTTTAACGAGACCGCGAGTCCTTTTCGGTTCTGGGTCAGTGGGGGCCCTCCTTTGCTTACGCCGGGCGCTATACATGATAGATTCAGCGGTCGAGGACGCCTGAGTACTTGCCATTGAACCGGTACCGGGCGTCGGAGTTGAATAGGGGTCGACGTCATCACTGCTGGAGATAAATGGGGCAGCGGGAATTTTCCCAGAAGGCGCTGCCTTAGGACCAGATGAAGGGTCCGGATTGAGGGCGTCGTTGCCCTCCTGTTCAACCCAACCGACTTGGTCCGCCAAGCGGCGGAGCATAGCATCTTCTGCCTTCTGTTGAGCTTTTTTCTTGCCGGATGGAGCCATTTAAACCTAGGAGTACGTTGTTAAAATACCTACTTACCATAATAATTACAAGTGCAAAATTTACGCTAATTAAGTACGGTTAAGATTTAAATAGAGTACACTAGCTTGGCTTTTTCGGTCGTTCAATGGACGTGCGACCCGCGCGATAAAGTGTAAAATTTTAATTAATCAGCATTGGTTCAATCGAAAAACATGGCCAGTTAGGGATAGAGATAACGCGAGAGGCAGGACTAATTTCGACAAAACACCCCGAGGCTAACCAAATTAATGGTATATACTCTATTGGTGTCGTCTTTCTTAGATCCAAAACCTGTCACCAGTCATAACCCGTTTCTAGACACGATGTCCGACATTGGGCCAATTTTTCGAAAATTTACACCCCCTCAAGTCCTTTGCAAACTCCGCACTCAACCTCGTGTCCATAACTTCACTTAGGTTATGGTGTGCAGTGATGAAATCTACACATCACGAGGGGTTAATGAGATAAGCTAGGAAAAGAGGCGCCATTTATTCCAAAGAGTGCGACTTAATAAACCAAGCTTATGTACTAAATTTAAATCAAAGACGTACTACCATGCAATTTACTAGAAAATACACGTAATTATCAATTAATTAAAACAATAAATAATGACAATAATGAATTATTATTTATCATGCATTTAATAATAATTATTCATTTACCAATATAATTAATTATTATTAACAATAATTATTATTACTAAAAATTAATTACAATAATTATTATTTACCAAATAACTATTATAATAACTAAATAATTAAATGATAACAACTAAATAATTATTATAATAATTATAATAACTAAATGATTACTAAATATTAATAATAACCACTAAATAATTATTATAATTACAACTATTAATTATTTAAAACTAATTATTTAATTATATTTATAAATTAATTAATTAAATAAAAATAATGTTAATAAGGTAAAAAATAGAAATTTACCTCGCCGGAATAATTGGGAATATCGCCGGAGTTGAGTCGTCGGAGAGGAGGAACCACACCGGAAATTTAGTCGTCGGAGAGTCGCCGGTGGAGGAAAATCGCCGGAGGAGAGGAGAGGAGAGGAGAGGAGAGGAGGAGAGGAGAGGAGAGGAGATGGAATGAGAAAAGGGGGGGGGGGGGTTGCTGTTTTATATATAGGCTTTCACTTAGACGACGGAGCCCTATTTTTCGTCGTCTAGGTGAAGCGTTAAATTTTTTTGAAGCGGCGCGTAATTAATGGGCGGGACGTTTCACCCGCCATAAATTTGGACTTAGACGACGGAGAATTGATTCTCCGTCGTCTAAGTGAAATTTCAAGCGGTGCCGAAAATTGAGGCGGCACACTGAACCGCCATAATTTTCAACTTGGACGACGGAGATGGTCATTCTCCGTCGTCCAGGTGTTCACCTGGACGACGGAGAATGACATCTCCGTTGTCCAAGTGCAATTTACATTGAAAATAAAAATAAAAATTAAATTGAACCGCCATGGTAATTTGAACCTGGACAACGGAGATGGTCATTCTCCGTTGTCCAGGTTCAAATTACGTAAAAAAAAATTTAAAAATTAATTCGCTAGGAATTTAGCGATCTGTCATTCGAGTGAAATAGTCGTACAATATCGATGAACGCATCGTATATATGAACAGTTAAATTTGAACCGACGAATAATTTTACGTCTTGAAAGTTGTTCAGTATCGACTAATATTTACGACTTAAGTGTTCATGAGTATAGGCTCATTTGCAGCAGAGTATTAACGAAATTGAATTTGGACAAAACAACCGTTGGATATGTTCGTCGTAACATAATATATAATTACAATAAAGGACCAGAAAATAATAAGTTCGGGAAGGGTTTCATCGGCACAGTCAACCGCAAAACCGAGAATTTCACAAACCGGAAACGTGGATACAAGACATTTCGCCACTCCGATTTTCGAACCGTCGAAGCTCACACACCAAGAATTGTTTACTCTAAAGTCTTGACGAAAAGAATATGCATTGGAAGAAGGTCTAGATGGTCGTTGTCTTAGAAAAAATTACGAAATCTGCACCTGGACGATGGAGATGAGCTTCTCCGTTGTCCAGGTGAAGAGACCCTGAATTCAGGGGTTAGGGGCTTTACTGTTTAGGGCATAGGGTCTCTGCACCTGGACAATGGAGATGAGCTTCTCCGTCGTCCAGGTACTAACCTGGACGACGGAGAAGCTCATCTCCGTCGTCCAGATGCAGAGACCTTGAATTCAGGGGTTAGGGGGCCTTAGGGTTTAGGGTTTAGGATTTTGCACTTGGACGACGCAAATTCCCTTCTCCATCGTCCTAGTGAGTACCTGGACGACGGAGAATGACCATCTCCGTCGTCCAAGTGTACAAACCCTGAATTCAGGGGTTAGGGCCTTAGGGTTTAGGGTTTAGGTCGTCCCCGGTCATTTGTGTGTCCGTTCAATTATTCTGATTCAAGAATATAATTAAAAAAATGATCGATCGATCCGATTTGCTAGATTTAATTTAGGGTCGAGGATTTAGGGAGATAGCCAAAATACCCAAAAGGCGACAGTCTGCAATTAATTTCTCCGTTGTCCAGGATATATAATTCGGATTAATTAATTAATTTAATTTAGTTTACGTACGTCGGTCGATCCGATCTGATCGAGCATGGACGCGTGTAATTAATTAATTAAGTACAAAAAGTCGAAGATATACGTACATATATACATTCTCCTCCTTATAATATTTATATATATTAATTATTGATCGATGATGCATCGATCATATATTACAATAATTACATAAATTAATTACCAATTAATTTTTCTCGTCTTAGTTAAGTAGTCATCATCATAATCGTCATCATCCTCGTCCCCGGTATCCGATTGCTCATCCTCCTCATCATACTCAACATCGTCCGACGAATAACCTGAGTCCTCGTCCGCGTCCTCATCCTGCTCGTCTTCTTCATCTTCTTCATTAATGGCATCGAGAATCTCATCTTCAGTTAGATCTGTACAACCATCAGGCATGGGTAACCGTTCACCATCTTGAACCAGGTCCATTATATCGGAGCGGATGACAGAAATATTAGGTTCTTGATAGGCAGGAATGTCTCTTTCTGGTTCAGTAGCATCGAGAATCTCATCTTCAGTTAGATCTGTACAACCATCAGGCATGGGTAACCGTTCACCATCTTGAACCAGGTCCATTATATCGGAGCGGATGACAGAAATATTAGGTTCTTGATAGGCAGGAATGTCTCTTTTTGGTTCAGTAGCATCTTCAGTCGTCGCCGGTGTCCCTTCAATTGTCTTTGTATTCCATATTCCTCGATGAGAGATATGGTTCACTATTTTCCATCATTCACCGGCTTTCGGATCATCGAGATAGAACACCTGCCGAACTAAGGTGGTGAGAGCGAAAGGCTTATCCTCATACCAACTTGAGTTTGTATCGACTGATAATAGTCCCAGGTCTTCCTTTGAACGCTTGAACCATGTGCACTTGAATAGGAAAACGTTGACATCATTCCCGTAACATAGCTGAACCACATATACAATAACCCCGTAATATAGATCATTGTCTTTCCCAACCGCTACCCCACTGTTTTGTGTTCTTCTTCCTTCATCTCGGGCCAATGAATGGAACTTTACACCGTTCACAAAACATCCGGGATAAATATAGTGTTTAATCGGCTTCCCTGCTAGCAAGTGCTTTGGCCATGACCACCACCCCCCGTGGTTTTCAGATTTTTGCAGATCAATCATCTGCGAAAAAGGGCAAATTAATATAAGGGTTTACTTTCTACAAACATGATCGATATGTATATAAATTACTAATTAAATACCGAGACGTACGTACGTACCCATTGGAAGACGTTCACTGTGTAAGGTGCATCTGGCATCTTGTTGTACACTCCTTTCCTATCCCTCCTCAACCACAAGGGACGACGTAGATTCATTGATTCCAAATCTTTGCGCGCTTTGGGAGTATCTTTAGTCTTGAACTTAATACCGAGAATTGTTCCCACCACGCTGTCGCACACATTCTTTTCTATGTGCATCGCGTCCAAGTTGTTCCTCAGCTTCAACTTCGACCAGTAAGGGAGTTCAAAGAATATACTCTTGTGATCCCAATAGCTCAGATCATGTGGAGGAATTGGATTGCATTTCTTTACATCCGCGTCATTGGTCAACACACCAAAGTCGAAATAGCTCAACCTCTCTAAAATCTCTTCGCCCGACCAACTACGGGGTTTAGGATTGTTCTCTACCGTCCCGTCGAAATGAGCTTCATCCTGTCGCCATGGGTGGTCGTGAGGAAGCCATCTACGGTGACCCAAGTAACACACCTTCCCCGTGTGCCAACTAGAGTTCACGTCGTCCAAACATATAGGACATCCATTATATCATTTTGTCCTACAGGCTGCCAACATCCCATAAGCTGGAAAATCACTGATCGTCTACATTACGGCAGCCCTCATCGTGAACATCGTATCAGTGAATTTGTCATAAGTTGGGACTCCATTTTCCCACAACAGTTTCAGCTCGTCGATCAAAGGTCTGAGGTACACATCTAAGCACTTCCCTGGAGATTTAGGACCTGGAATTAGTACAGTAAGGAAATTAAATTCCTAGTTCATGCACATCCACGGAGGCAAGTTGTACGGCATCAGAATAACTAGCCAAGTGCTGACGGCGGAGCTATTACTTCCCCAAGGATTGAATCCGTCTGTAGATAGGCCGAGTCTAACATTTCTAACCTCTGTCGAAATGTTTGAAACCCTCCCCATCCGCGGCGTGTCGCAGGACATCGTCATCTATTCGCTTTTCTGCGTACCATCGCATCGCCTCTGCTGCGTGTAGAGACATGTACAGGTGCTGCAATCTGGGAATCAAGGGAAAATATTGAACAACTTTCACAGGAATTCTCTTTTTCGAACTCTTCCTATTCACCTGGAATCTGCACTGGCCACATATGGGACAATAGTCCAAATCTTTATACTCTTTGTAAAATAGCACACAATCATTTAGACATGCGTCAATTATCCTGTACTTTAGGCCGAGGCTGCTCAAGATATTTCTAACCTTATAATGAGATTTAGGAAGATTGTGATCATCAGGATGCAACTTACATAGTTGCTCCTGAATTTCGTTAAAAGCACTCACTGACATTTTGTGCTTCACTTTTATCTTCATTTGCTCCATCACATATTGCAACACATTCTCTCGACATCCAGGGAACACCGGGGTCTGCGCTTCAAGTAGCATCCGGTTGTACTTATCCATCTCACTGGTGTTAGTGGCCAAGCTAGCAGCGGGGAATGTGTCATCATGCTCATTAGTGGTATTGTAACCTCCGTCTTGGTGTTGGTGTCCACCATGACTACATCTCGAAAACGCATCATGGACCAAATCTGCAGTTGGGTTGCAAGCTGGGGGTCCGGCACCACTGCCGCTGGATGAGGCACCATGGTAACTGTACCCTGAGCTGAAGTCTGCTGCGCTGAACTCTACTGCTTCACCATGCTCGCTCCATGTAGTGTAACTCCACATCATACCATTTTCGTACAGGTGTTGCACCATAACATTAACCTCCACATACTAACAATTAAGACATTTCTGGCACGGACACCTGAAACGCTTCTTTCCCTGACCATGTTCTATCACAAAATTCACAAATTCGCTAATTCCATCCATATACCGGACATCACATCTATTCTTCAACTTCATCCAAATCTTGTCCATACTGCTACAAAATATTATAATTAATTAATTATTACATATATATATATTAGTCCATTAATTTACGCTTAATTATACGTACTCGATGTACATCGATCCATCAATTACGTACATAATTTAATCTGTATATATAGCTAACATCCATGCATGTATGTACGTTTTCACTAAATATATATTAATAAAATTTTAACTGCGTACGTACCTGCTGGCCTTCTCGATATCAGTTAATTAAGCTAGCTAGCTAGTACGTCAGCGGAGATCCTGATCCTTCTCCTTCTCCTTCTCCCTTCTCTTTCTTCTTCGATCTTTAAAATTTCCCGCGGGACAGAGGATATGATGGAATGTAGAGAGTTTGGCATCGGGCTTATATAATGCTTCCCTTAGACGACGGAGGTGTCGGTACGTCGTCTAAGTGGAAGTTACTCGAACCACGGCGTGTCGGTCCGTTGTCCAGGTGATCACCTGGACGACGGAGATGGTATTCTCCGTCGTCCCGGTGATCACCTGGACGACGGAAATGGTATTCTCCGTCATCTCGGTGATCACCTAGACGACGAAAATGGTATTATCCGTCGTCCAGGTGGTACTTGGACGACGGAGAAGTCTCCGTCGTCTAAGTTTCACTTGGACCACGGAACAATTACGTTTCCGTGGTCTAAGTGCTGTTTTCTTGTAGTGAGTAAAAAGATCTCATGTCAAAGTTTCTAAGTAACAGATAATAGTTGGAGACTCATAACCAACATATATACCTAATCGACATTGAGGACCCATTTTAGTCTGTTGTGGATGCGCAATTGGCATATACACTACACAACCAAAGATGCATAGATGTGAAATGTCAGGCTCGCATCTAGTTACCAACTGGTACGCACTGAATGGTTGACGTGCTACTAGTCTCAAGAGAAGAAGTATTGCTACATGTAATAATGCATATCCCCAAGCATATATCAGCAAATTAGTATGCATAAACATTGTTCTGGTCACAAGTTGTAACCACTTGATTTGTGCCTCTGCTAAACAATTCTGTGAATGAACATGAGGGACAGGATGTTCAACTTCAATCCCAATTGACATACAGTAGTTATCAAAAGTCTTTGATGTGAATTTTTCTGCATTATCCAATCTAATAGACCTGACTGGGTTATCCAGGTGGTGAGCTTGAAGCTTAATAATCTGTGCTAGGAGTTTTGCAAATTCAACATTCCTTGTGGATACCAAAGCAACGTCTGACCATCTCGTTGATGCATCTACCAAAACCATAAAATATTTAAATGGTCCGCATTCCGGTTTGATAGGTCCACAAATATCACCATGGATTCTCTGTAAAAATGATATATTTTCAATGTTATCAACCTCAAAGGAAGGCCTAGCCTGTAACTTTTCTAATGAACAAAATTTGCAAAATTAGCGATAAGCATTAGAGATTTCCACAAAGGAATCTTGTGGACCAACACTAGGTGTTGTAGTTAGCTTAGAGGCAAAAATAGGATTAACAGTGTTAATTTCTTATATCCCATCAAACTGTTGGCTCAAATGTCCTTAAAACTTAACAAGGTTCAATTGGCCTTTGGCATGTACAATGCATCAGTGATATAAATTTTTGTTCCATGTGGTAGTTAAAACTTTGCTGAACCACGTGCTTGTATAATCGACGCATAACCAATCATGGTTGTCACTGATGAACTGTATGGCATAAGATCCATAAACAATTGCCTATACTGCAGTATAATATGAGTAGTACCACTATCTGCGAGACATTCAATCTCGTCTTCAAACATCTGCAAAAGAATATGAAGTAATTAGTCTTTAATACTACCAGAAATATACACTTAGGTGATAGAAAATCATTTTCATCGCCCACGAAAATTTTACGCCATCTAAGTCTAACCTAGACGAAAAAACATGATATTCGTCGGCTAAGCTTGTACTTAAACAACGAATTATGTAATTCGTTGTCTAAATTTGTACTTAGACGACGAATTATATAATTTGTCGTCTACGTTTACATTTTAGACGATGAATTACATAATTGTAATTCGTCGTCTAAGTTGAACATCTTAGACCACGAACATAATATCCATCGTCTAAGATATAACTTAGACGATGAAGATATAACCTAGATAGTTTCATCGTCTAGGTATGTACTTAGACTACGAAATTTTACATTTAGACGACAAATTATTTTGCCGTCTAAGGAAACTCAATTATTTAGATCAGATTCCATTTCCAGATCAGGCATTTCATCTCTATCTCATCTCTCAACTTCTCTCAAAACCTCTCAACACCACCTCTGGCTACAATTTTGATTTATATGGTTTTCCCACCTCCGGAGTTCTAATTTACCCAATTATTTCCTTATCGGTGAAGATATTAACTCGTTTTTCTCGATTTTTTTTAAATTTAATTTACATATGTAATAACGTACGATGATGGAGTTCTCCAGTGAAATATTTCGACGAATATATAGTTTTTTGTGACCCTTTTTGCATATATATTGCAGTAATTAATTGTTTAATTGTTAATCTAATTGTATGCATGTGTTGATTAATTATATATATAATTATATATGTTAGATTAATTAGTTAAAAAATTATATATAATATGTAAATTCATATTAACTTAATAATATAGTATAGACTAAATTACTTGGACAGTGTCTCAATTTTGGTCGTTCGGGTAGTGTGGTACTCGAACTTTCAAAGTTATCAATGTGGTACCCGAACTTTTTTTTGCTATCAATGTGGTAAAAAAATAAGTTTATTGTCTCGTCTTCGTTAAGTTGATGACGTGATAAATGCATGTTTCAAATCTGAATGGTGAATTTGTCTTTTCCCTCGTTGACCCACGTTTAAAACTATTAAACCTACCTTATACGAACAAAATGATTTCCACTTTGTTAAAATTGCGTTGCCTTCTCCTACTGCTCCTTTCCCTAAATCCCTAGCTAATTATCAAACCAAACTCAGAAATTGTGTCACCACCAAACCCCTCTTTTCGCTGCTCGCTGAGTCTGAACCCTCCTCCAAAATCATCAGGCTCCTCATCATTAGAAGCTTCCCTAGAGGTCCTTTATATCTCTAATGCACCCCATGTTCCTTCCTCTTCCAGAAATCCACCACCTCTAGGCCCTGCTTCTACTTTTGAACCACTTTTTCAATTATGCCGAAGTTATGGCGCTATCTAAAACCCAGGTGTTCCAGGTCCCTCGGACCCAAATATCTATAATTGCCTAATTTTTTTGACAACCTCATCAGAGACAGCTACTCTTCCCAAAATCAGGTTATCAATGAAATTTGGGAGACGGTGTTAAATCAAAATGGAATTGTGAATGCAAGGCTTGATGCAGTCAGTGATCGGTTGAGAAATCTGACAAGGCAAGTGAAGAATCTACAAGAGGGGATAGAAGAAACTAACCCAAGGCTTGATGATTAGACGGAAAACTCATGGAAAGTGAAGATGACAGTGGTTTAGGCAAGGGCCTGTGTGTTTAGGGTCTGCGTTTAACATTTCAGTCTTTTAGCATTGCAATGTTCTCATTTCAATTTGAGTCTCTTTTTTTTCCAGTGTTGTTAGAGTCATGTGATTTAGTGTCCTTTTCTTTTGATTGAGTACCAGGATGAGGATGAATGGTTAGAGTCTGTTTTTTGTAGAATGGTTATGGAATGTGTGGAATGAGTTTATAATGGTGTTAATGGAATGGTCTTCTATTGTATTTGTGTTGTTTCATATGAGCTTAATGATCATGTTTAATCCACCATTCAAGCTATTTTGATTCATGTAAAACTGAGAATAGATGAGCCAATGATAGAAAGAACTTATCCATTTCATTTATTGGTTCATTTTGAGGCATACAACGACAGTTTACACTTCAATCTTCAAGATAACACTAACGAAAGCAAGCACAATTCCTACTACTACAACTAAAAGCATTGACATTTCTCTCTCTTTCCTTCTGCTCTTCTACAATTCATCTTCAAGCACATCAATCTTCTTCCTCCATATCCCAGCCCTAATATCCATTTCTGCACTTAACATAGACAAATCCTCCGATTCCTCTAGAATATGTATTAGTTGCATCCACATCACAACCACAATTGACCAGATATGATTCTCTTTTTTTGTTTCTTTCTCTCGATCAATTTCATTTTGCAATATTTGTACTCTATCATTCAATTCTTTAACCACAGTGTGGCCTCTTTCACAGTAGGGAGGATCAATCCAGAAGAAAAACTCACACTTTCTCTGCAAAATTCAACACAAATCATTGCATGGTGGATTCCAATTTTCATTAGTGAATATTTCAAACTATGGGAAGACATAGAGACATATCTCATCTTGTTCCCCACCACATCCCCAATATCATCTGCCATAATTCTCATCGGAGTAGACCCAGAAATACATTTCGACACTCTTTTGGTAGTGACAAGAATTTCATTGATTCATCGGGTTCAAATTTCCTGTCCGCATCATCTCTTTAATTTAGATGTATGGTTTGCCTGGGTGTTTACCTGAGTTTGGAGTTATATGATTGTGTTTGTGTTTTGTCAATTGACAAAAACGGAGGGAAATTACGATAACACTGTTCAATGAATAGTGTTTGGCGGGAATGAATCAAGGCGAGAAACAAGGCAGTTACTATGGAGGGAAACCACATCGGGGGTATTTAGGTACTTTTGACAATCACTTACGGAAATGAATTGCCACGTCATCAACATAACGAAGACGTGATTGTAAACTCATTTTTTTTTACCACATTGATAACTTTGAAAGTTCGGGTACTACACTGCCCGGGCTACCAAAGTCGAGATACTGTCCAAGTAATTTAGTCTATAATATATTAGGTAGATTAATTATAGTATATTAGATTATAGCATATTAACTTAATTGTATTATGTAATATAATAATTAATATAGTATATTAGATTAATTAATTAGTTAAAAAATTATATAATATAGATAAGAGTTGGATACAGTTGGTGAATAGAAGTGATGAGAGGTATATGGACAGAATCAGAGAGTTTATATTGTTTGCGATGCAACATGGTCAATGAAAGAAGCGTTACATATGTCCGTGCAAAAAATGTCTTAACCATCAATTTGTGGTACTACTAGAAAAACTCACTTGGGTGAAGAAACCTTTAAGGTTTCGTCATCTAAGTCGCAAGGTTTCGTCGCCTAAGTGCGACTTAGATGACGAAATATTTTTTTGTCTCTCAAAAAACTTTTTCGTCGTCTAAGTTAAACTTAGACGACGAAACATGATATTCGTCATCTAAGAAGTACTTTAGACGACGAATTACTAAGTGTGTACTTAGACAAAGAATTATGAAGTTTTTTTGTCTAAATTTTGCACTTAATCGACGAATTACATAATTCGTCGTCTAAGTTTAACAACTTAGATGACGTAAACACCATTTGTCATCTAAGAGATAATATACATGACGAATTACATAATTCGTTGTCTAAGTGATCTCTTAGACCACGAAAGTGATTTTGCTGTCTAAGAAAAGTCAATTATTTAGATTAGATTCCTTTTTCAGATCGGGCATAATTCTCATTCTCCTCTCTCAACTTCTCTTTCTCTTACTCAACACCTATGTACCTTCAGCTGGCCACAATTCAATTCATCAATTTTTCAACCAACAGAGTTATAGTTTAGCCACTTATCTCCTTATCGGTGTAGGTATTAACTCGTTTCTATTGATTATTTTTTTTGAATTTAATTATGTACGTATTACAGTGATAATATTTTTCGGTGAAATATTCCGGCGAATATATAGTTTCTAGCAACCTTGTTTGCGTATATATTTATTGCATTAATTACTTTTTTTTATTGCATTGTTAATCTAATTGTATAGGTTAAGCTAATTGTATGTTTAATTTGATTCATTATTTTAAAAATGTTGGACTAAGTTAATTGTATGTTTAATGGTTAAGCTAATGGTTTAAGGTAGCTAATTGTTAAGCTTAATTAATTGCATGCATGTTAAACTAATTACTTAATTAAGCTAATTGTTAAACTAATTAGTTAATTAAGCTAATTGTATGTTTAATTAAGTTAATGGTATGTTTAATTAATTGTTAAGCTAGCTAATATATGTTAGAATAATTAGTTGAAAAATGATATATAATATGTAAATGCATATATATTAAGTTAAAAATATAATATAATATTAACTAGATTAATTATAGTATATTAGATTATAGTATATTAACTTAATTGTGTTATGTAATTTGATAATATAGTATATTAGATTAATAAATTATTAGTCAAAAAATTATATAATATGATAATTAACTTGCGTAGAAATATGGAAAAAAGTTGGATACAATTGATGAATAGAAGTGATGTGAGATATATGGACAAAATTACAGAGTTTATGTTGTTTGTGATGAAACAAGGTCAAGGAAAGAAGCGTTATAGGTGTCCTTCCAGAAAATGTTTTAACCATTAGTTTGTGGAGATTAATGTTATGTCTCAACGCTTGTATGACTACCGTATGATGTGGAGTTACACTACATGGAGTGAGCATAGTGAAGTAGTAGACTTCAGCTTAAGACCAGATTTCAGCTCATGGTACAGTTACCAGGGTGCCTCATAAGACAGTACTTTTGATGAAATGCAGGAGCATATATATAAGTTTCTTCCTGATCATCACAAAACTTCTGGAAACCCATTATAAGGTTAGAAAGATCTTGAACAGCCTCGGCCTAAAGTACTAGAAAATTCACCGATGTATAAATGATTGTATATTGATTTACAAAGAGTATACACATTTGGACTACTGTCTTATGTGCAACTAGTGCAAATATTTGAACCGGGGGAATATGAGGAGTTCGTAGAAGAAAATTCCTGTGAAGGTGCTTTACTATTTTCCGTTGATTCCCAGACTGTAACATCTGTACATGTCTCTATACACAGTAGAGGCGATGAGATGATACATGGAATAGATAATAGATGACGATGTGCTCAGACACGTGGCAGATGGGGAGGCTTTTAAACATTTCGACAAGGAATTTCAAGACTTTGCAGCGGAGGTTCGAAATAATAGTGTTGTTGTCAGCACTTGGCCAGTTATTCTCATGCCATACAGCCTGCCTCTGTAGATATGTATGAATAAGAAATTTAATTTCTTTACTCTACTAATTCTAGGTCCTAAATCTCCTGGAAAGTGTTTAGATGTGTACCTCATACCATTGATTGATGAGCTGAGACTGTTGTGGAAAAATAGAGTCCTAACTTATGACAAATTTACTGATACAATGTTCATAATGTGAGCAGCAGTAATGTGGACCTGAAAGGACCCAACCCTGATTTAGCTCCCTAAACCGGAATCAAACCCCTTCGAAAACACGAACCAACAAAAAACGTAGAAATTTTGGCAGAGTTTCGTTACTAACGTGGAATTACCTTAACCTGCACGCGGAAAATACACTTCATCCTATGCCACAAAAATCAAACCGTGGGCACCAATCCCATCCGGATTTCTCAATATATCAACAGTAAAGTAAAACAATAAATATTTCTATACTTTACTGAAATCCGGTGTAAAATCGTATATCATAAACAACAGATTACTTAGAGCGACCTCTAATATATAAACACATAAATATACCACAGTAGGTAGAACAATAAACCTACTGGAAGAAACAAGGTAGCTCGAGCACTATGCCTCCGACCACGACTTGCGACACCAGAGCCTGAATTGCAAACTGGGCACGGAAACCGAAAAGCCCAGGGGAAAGACATGAAAACTGTTAGAGTGAGTGGACGAAAATAAATGTCTTTCACCAGTTGATATATATGTTTAAAATAACATATGCGAGTCCAGGTAAATAAAATAACAAGTACACGAGGTAAAACTCATACTCCTCCAGTGTACTGAGCATGAAAGTAAAAATCCCACGGGGTCACTCATGGACACCTCCGTGTAGGGCTGGATTCGGTTGGTATACCAACTTAAATTAACAATACCATGTACCAACCAACTTATGATTGGTAGGAAAAATGTTCTACCAATACCAACCATCGAAGTTGGTATACCAACTTCGTTGGTACGGTTGGTATTCGGTTGGTACGGTTGGTAATGGGCCTCTACCAGCTTATGATTGTGGCCCAAAAATAAAGGCCCAACAGAAAAGCCCATCATCATTTATCACTTTGTTGTGATTTTCATGTTTCATCTGGACAAAAAAATTAATTCAAAAAACTTATCAAATGAGCGAATCAATAATGCAATACAAGTTTACAATATTACATCACATCACACCATCCCACAACTAAAGTGAAGCAAAAATCAAGTTCAAATTCAAGCAAACCCAACATAAACAAAGAAACATTTAGGTATTTTAGGAATTTTACTATTTTACCCTAAAACATGGTACGGTACGGTAGTACCAAGTTTGTAAAAGTTTGTACCGAGTACCTACCAACATTGCAATAGTGGTACGGTAGTACTGTACCAACAGTTCGGTTACCAACTTTTCGGTATACCAACATAATTGGTACGGTTGGTACATGGTTGGTACGGTTAGAAAATAGTTAAATTGCCAGCCCTACCTCCGTGCTAGTACTGTCCGAATCACGGAATCCCAGACCCACACGTGATTCTAAGCCAGAAAAGGCCTCGGTTTCGGGGAAACGCCCCTCACTGGTCAGGTCGGGGATACACCCCTCATGGCGGCCCTCCATCGGGGATCAGCCGATGAGGCAAGTGTATCGATACAACAACGTAACTGAGACTGTACTTTGTGAAAACCAAATCATAAACAGTTCGATGCAAATGCATGAAACAGCATATAAGTGTATGTATATTCGTATACGTATATCCGTATAAGTATAATCGTATAATCGTAAAAACACATGCTCATGTAATCCGTAATCTCAATACGCATGCTCAAGTTCGAAAATCATATAAAAGACTCGCAAGAATTCCGTGAAAACAAATTGTCCACTCACAGACTAGCGTAACGCGATATGCGTTAACCCGTGATCCGGCGGAAAGTCCCTCGCCAAAAGAACGATCACGAACCCCTGAATAATCACAATAGCCATTTCTCAAAATCATAACTCGACAATACTAGACAAATCACGAGAAACCACCGTTCTCGGAAACACATAATCCGATCACGACAAACTGTCGGAAATCCGAAAATCACACCTCAATACCTCGCTGTAAGTTCGGATGCTCAAATCGAGAAACGAACCTCCCCACTGTGATCGGGGCGCAATTTCGAGTGAAATGACATGCAATTTGTCGAAAATCCAAAAAGTCAAAGTTGACCGCCGTTGACCACCGCCCACGGCGGCGCCGCCCCCTGACCGGAAAATCTCACGGCGGAGCAACCCCTATTCCACTCAAAATCATCCACTGAGCAACTTTGTTAACTGCAACAAAGGCCAATTCAATCTCTAACTCATCCAATTTCACGGAAAACCGAATGTACACACAAATTTCAAATCCAAAATTCTCCATCCATAAATCGAATTAGAACTCCATACTTACATGGTTAGAATCCTTGAGAGGAGAGCTACAAAACCCAGTCCAAATCATAGCTCGAATCGGCTCGAATCACCAAACCCGAATTCACCTAAAATCTTCCACTTCCTCGCCGGAAAATCTCCTCTCCACAGCCACCCTCGCTGTGAGGGGTGGCCAGAAACATGCTCGGGACACCGAGACAAGTCGTTTGGGTCCGGTCTCGGCCTCGGAGGTGGACGGAATCTCCGTCGCCGTCGTGGAGCCGTCGCACTCCTCCTTCCTCCACCGAGTTGACTCGGTCAACTCGGTCAACCTCCAAAATAGCAAGTGTTGACTTGCCCAAAACAGCAAGTTTCTATTTATAGCTTTCCCAAAATGGAAACCCCATAAATCACTTTTCGGCAAACTTCGAATATCCATAACTTTCTCGTCGTAATTCCGATTCCGATAATTCTCGCGGCCACAAACTCGTCTCGACATATTCTTCAATTATCATCCAAAGTCAAACACATCGACCAATCGGATAAAAAGTCAACCATTCAACCAACACACACATAATCCGACTAAACAACCAACAATCGGAAATATTCACAACTTAATCTTCGTAACTCAGAAAAATACTCCGGAAGTTTCCACAAGCTCGAAATTAAATTCTGAACAACTTCCATGAAGGAACCGAAACCAAATTCTCGACCGGTAATTTAATCGTTAAGAAGATCGCCAATGTAATCCGTTTCCGTCGATACTTCAAATATTCATAATTAATTCCTCGGTCGTCCCAATAATGATCCGGAACCGCCCACGAACTCAAATTCACACGTACAACGACTCTCGAGAAGAGACCCAGCTCCAATTCTCGGCCAATAATTTAGTCGTTATCAATCCCTGGCGAGTAAATCCATTATCGGAAAACCACGCTGATACGCTAACTCGCGAATTGAACTGATTTCACTGCTGATTCTGTTCTGGGTCATCACAGGACCATCAGTAATTTTCCTGCATATGGGATGTTGACATCTTGCACAACCAAATGATACAATGGTTGTCCTGTGTGCTTGGACAACGTCAACTCTAGTTGTCACGTGGGGAAGGTGTGTTACATGGGTCACCGTAGATGGATTTCTCATGATCACTAATGGTGACAGGATAATGATCATTTCGATGGGACAATAGAGAATAATCCTATACCCCGATAGTGGTCTGATGAAGAGATTTTTGAGAGGTAAAACAACTTCTATTTCAATGTGTTGACCAATGACGACGATGTGAAGAAACACAATCCACACCCTCCACACAATCTTAGCTATTGACATCACATGATTATTTTATTTGAACTGCCTTACTGGTCCAAGTTGAAACTCAAGAACAACCTAGATGTCATGCACATAGAAAAGAATGTGTGCGACAACGCGGTGGAAACCATTCTCGGTATTAAGTCGAAGACTAAAGATACTGCTAAAGCACAAAAACATATGGAATCTATGAATTTACTTCATCCCTTATGGTTAAATAGGGATAGAAGATAAGTGCACAATAAGATGCAAGATGCACCTTACACAATGAAGTCGACACTAAGGGATTATGTATTCAACTGGTTTAAAAGTGTTCGTTTTCCGTCTAATTATGCAGCGAATATATTTGTATGTGTCAACGTTGAGAAACTTAGGTTCATTGGTCTAAAGATTCATGATTGTCACATTATGCTGCAACGTCTGATTACAGTTGTAATTCAATCATATTTACCTCATGATGTCGTTGAACCAATAGTAGCATTGTATAGATGGTGGCAGAGGTTATGCGCGAGAGAGTTGAAGAAGTCAGATGTGGTCGAACTACAATACGAAATTATTCACATCCTTTGCAAATTAAAGAAGAATTTTCCCCTGCTTTCTTTGACATTATGATTCACCTCATGATCCACCTTCTCGAACAATTGCTGCTTTTTGGTCTGATCCACTATACTTGGATATATCCTCAAGAAATGTACAATTAATTACAATGGGTTTTCATTATTTATATATACATATATTTATGTTTGTACTATTCGTCAAATAATTTAATTGTATCATTTTGTAGGCAACTCGAACAATATAAAGGATTCGTGAAAAATAAATCTGCCCCAGATGGCTCCATAGCAGAAATATACCTAATACATGAGTTTGTCACCCACTTCAATATGTACCTCAAAGATCCAGTCCAGACTACCGCCTCCAATCCAAATGCTTGCAATAATCTCTTAGTCATCATAGATGTTGTACCACCATTTAAAGGAGTATTAAATAAAAGATTAACTAAAGAAGAACTTATTGAAGTGCATTGGGTAGTGTTACGAGACTGTGACGATGTCGACCCATACATGCAAGCTTACAGGGAGAAAATTCAGACGGCCAAACCGGACAAGAGTTATAACTGGGTTGAAAAAGTGCTTAAGAAGAAGTTTTCTGATTATTTCCTCCAATGAGTTTATTTAAACCATATAGGTTTGTGAGTTCTTTATTTTGAAATTGAAAAATCTGGATGGGTATAGGTGCCAATGGTAAATTCCAAGGACATTTGATGTTTGCTTATTCAAAGTGTTTTTCTTAATTTTTTCATGCACGCAGGTTTTTGGTTTCCTTTTATTTTAGGGGAAACTATGTCAAATTTTTGGTAGAAATTAAATACACATTCATATATCTTCTTCATATTTTTGCAGATGATGGATGTAGAAAAATTCGGTAACCACGAGGGATGGTGGTCATGGAAAAAATACTTATTGACCCATAAGCCGGTTCAACACTATATTTACCCCAGATATTTTGTCAATAGTGTAAAGTTTCATTCATTGGACCAAGATCGAAGAAGAACACAAAATAGTGGGATCATGGTTGGGGAAGACGCTTATGTATATTACGAGGTTCTTCTTAATGTCGTTAAGGTACTTTACAGGAATGATATAAACGTTTTTCTATTCAAGTATAAATGGTTCAAGTGTATGAAGGAAGATTTGGGTCTTTTATTAGTCGATACAAATACAAGCTGGTATAAGGATGAGCCATTTGCTTTTGTCACCTTAGTTAGGCAGGTGTTCTATCTGGATGATCCGAAAGCTGATGAAGATTAGAAAATTGTAAACCATATGTCTCACCGAGGAATATGGAGTGCCACAACACTTAAAGGGACGTTGGCAGCTGACACTGAAGCACATAATGACAATGCATAACAAGAGCCTAATACTTCTATCATCTCTGACATGAAGGGGTTTGATTTTGGTTTAGGCAACTAAATCAGGGTCGGGTCCTTTCAGTTGTCGAGGGTGTCGATTCCAATTGTCAATTCCTTTCGTAGTAGGTTCCAACTCACTGTCATTTTGTCTCTTATGTTATTGAAGTCACTTTGGATACGTGTTCAGTAGTATTCTCTTCGTGAGACTCTTATGAATAATGTATCAGGTTTGAGTTTCATTTTATGTTGAGAAATCCGGATGGACATCGGTGGTCCACAATATTGTTTGTGGGTTTATCTGTGGAGTGTCAGTTGTCCTTGAAAGTTTTTGGATGTCTCTTTCACAAGGGAAGTTATGTCAAAATTTTTATAGAAACTCGTAGATTAGGGCCAGTCGTTAGGGCTTGATTCTAGATTACTAGTAAATCTACGGTTGGGTCCTTTCACTTTATTTATTTAAAATGTATGTTTACAATTTAATACAAGCTCTAGTTATAGTGGTGATAGATAGAGAGTATGGGTAGAGGGAGACTAGAGAAAAAGTGGAGCTAAAAATCTGAAAACTAAAACTTAAGGAATTCTAAAAGAGAACTCCATATTTTAAAGACCCATAAAGGAGGACAACCGGCTACCGGAGGCTACTCAAGATTTGGTAAAAAGAAAAGAGAAAAGGCCTTTTTCTAGATGGCCGACAAAAAGTAAAAAGAATCACAGCTTTACCGAGAATCACGCCGAGTGCTCAAATGGCCACATTGAACACGTGAAAATCAGTAGAGAGTGAAGGATTCTTTAAGCTAATAACAAAACTTAAAAATGGGAAACTATCCCTAAGGAGGGTGGTCAGAAGCTTCACTTTATTTCCACCTTGGCCTTGTTCTTCTTCTTTTTAGAGCTTTAAGGCATTTCATCATTCAAAGAATCCAAGAAATCTATGGAAGGGTCCGTGAAGGGGACATTGCCCAGATAATCTTCCATGTCTTCATTATTTTGGGTGAAGTCTTCTTCTTCTTCTTCTTCTTCCATAATAGAAGTGGGATTCGAGGAAGCCTTTGACGAAGTCTCCTTGAATAAGACAACTACATTGTCATCAATCTAGGATGAGAGTTGTTGCAATAATTTCTCCTTAAGCTCACTTAGGGAAGCTAAAGGAAAAGTGGTTTTTAGATTCACCAAGGAGGGAATGACAAAATCCTTTTTAGGATCTTGCTGAGGAGAATATTCTTTTTCTTCCTTCTTAAAAGCTGCAATACACTCCTTGATCTTGATTAAAAGAGGGTTATAATCAAATCTAGACCACCATTTATAATAAAATTGGCGGTTAAGGGATAAAACCTCAATTTCTATATGATAAATTGAATAAGTCCACTGCCACATCCAGGGGAGGCTAAACTTTACAATAAAGTGGAGAAGGTTACTCCCACTGATCACCCTAACTCCGTTAAACTTAGGGTTAAACATAATGTACTCTTCATAAGATTTCAAGAGCTCAACATGAAGGAAGTCCTCTCCTAGATCGATAGAATGGAACCAATTGTAGAACTAAAAAGGAAGTTCTCGTCTTAAAATAGAAGGTTCTATCCTTATAAACCGTGTGTGCTTCTCAGCCTTATTCTGATAATAAAAAGCTTTGCTCCATGCTTTAATCCCAATAATTATAATTCCCCTGGATAAATTTTAAGTCCATTGGCTTGTTGGGATTTAGACCCCATTCAGAGATATGAATGATGCGTTCAATAAACGCTTTACTAAAAGAAATATCTTCAGTATCCTTGTTTTGGTTCATATGATGAAATTTTACTGAACCAGTTTTCATAAGGATGCATTCATAATACCTTATGTTTTTCTTCCCTAAAAGGGGAGAATTAGCTTCAGGTTCAAAATACCTTCTTCCCAGAGTATTAGGAGAGTTAAAATATCTCTCGTCTCCTTTCTGGAGAATAATAATCTGTTCTTCTGAAGGTTTCTTTAGACTTGGAAGAACAGGTTTCTTTAGACTTGGAAGAGCAGGTTCTTTAAGAGCTGCTGAAAAGCTCTCTTGGGTCTTGCCAGTGGATAAATAATCTGCTGGCTCACTCCTTCTAGATTGAGAAGGGGGAGAAGAGGTTGAATAACTCTGGGTGGCAAAACTTGGGAAGCTGCTTTCCCGTCTACCTCTGCCTCTTTCACTGGAAGAATATCTTCCTCCTATGGAGCCTCGGCTGAACTGGCTCATTTCGTACCTATAATAAATTTCCTGGTTAAAAAATCAGGGAGAGAGTTAGTTTCTCCTTTAATAAACTCAATTTTAAAATCAAATATAGATAATATAGACTACCATCTTTCAAATATTTGTCTAGAAGCTAAATTTTTTACGTCCTTTTCAAGAACATCTTTAGCTGCTTTACAATCAATTCTTAATAAAAATTCTTGATTTAATATATGATCTTGAAATTTTGAAATACAATTGACAATAGCTAGAATTTCCTTTTTTATAGTGGAATAGTTTTTCTGGGCATCATTTCACTTTCCAGAAGTATATTTGGATAATATTTCCTTTTCTGAATTAGGAAATTTTTGCTTTAGTATTCCTCCATAACCTAAGTCTGAAACATCTGTTTCAACGATTTTGAAACTGGTTAGTGAGACAAGAGCTAAATAAGGGAGACTTCTTACTTTAGACTTAATAAGTCTTGCTACCTTGGTATGGACTTCATTCCAAGGAGGAGGATTCTTCTTGAATCTTTCATAAAGAGGAAGGCTGTCAGTGGACAAGTTTTTATAATACTCAGCAATATAATTTAAGCTCCCTAAGAAGAGTTGAAGCCGAGTTTTATCCCTAAGCTCATCTGGAAATTTTTCTGCAAATTGAATTGCTCGCTCAATAGGGATAATTCTTCCTTGCTCAATTTCTTGTCCAAGGAAGCGGATTTTTGTTTAAAAATAGACATATTTTTAGCATATACTACAAGACCGGCCTTTTTAATAAGATTTATGAAAATATTTAGATGCTTGAAGTGTTGATCAAGCGATTGTGAGAAAATGAGGATATCAAGAGGAATAAGGTGTAAAAATATCATTCATGATATTCTGAAATTCTGAATGAGCGTTTTTAAGTCCAAAGGGCATAACATTCCATTCATAATGGCCGAAAGGTACAGAAAAGATTGTTTTATATCTGTCACTTTCAGTAATCTGGATTTGCTAATATCCAGACTTTAAATCAAACTTTGAGAAAATAGAGGCTTATTGGAGCCTAGATAATAAGTCACTTTTATTAGGCAATGGATACCTAATCTATTTGAGTACCTTATTCAAAGGTTTATAATTGATCACTAATCTAGGAGTCCCTCTTTCAATTTTACCACTTTTATTAACATAAAAGGCCGTGCAGCTCCACGGGGAGTAGGACTTCATGATAAGTTTTCTCTCTAGGAGAGAATAAATTTCTATTTTGCAATATTCAATTAGCTCAGCATTCATTTGAGCTGGTTCAGCTTTAGTAGGAATATTTTGTTCCTTAAAGTCTGGTTCATAATGGAGAGTGATAATATGTTTTTTTCTTTCCAAAAAAGTATTAGGTAAATCACTGTATATTTCTCTTTTGATAATATCATATAAGGATTTAATCTGATTTTGGCGAGAATTAATTTGACTTATAATACTCATAACTTTTAAATCAGATTGAATAAAATTTATCTGATTTTCCTTGAAACTAAGAGTATTCTTAATAATATCAATTTCACTAGTCTGAGGTTTAGTGATGAAGTCAAAAATAATTTTTTGACCTTCAATTTCACATACTATTCCTTCAGTTGTTTTTATAAATGGCTCAATAAGGCTCAGGAAAGAAGTTCCTAAAATAATTTGTTGTGTCAAACCTTTGACCATAACAAAGGTAGTTTGGAAATACATGCCAGAATTGCAAATATAGGCATTGGACAATTTATACCTGATATTTCAGTTTTGATCCATCAACAGTATTTAACAACTGTGATAATTTATCATAATATCTTGTAGGGATTAACCATTTACTAATACAATTTAGATCTATTCCGCTATCGATAAGAGCGATCCCTTTAAAGACATAATCTTTATCTATGACAATAGTAACATTGGAATACCATTTCTGGTAAGTTGATTAATAATGTTGAGAAATTTTTCTTCATAAAAAATAGAAGATTCTCCATGTTCAGGAATTTCTCCGTGATCAGGAATAATCTTCTTTTTCTTATTGATAATTTCTCTGAGAAACTTGGCTTCTATTTTTAAATTATTCACTTCTGCTCTTAAGCCAGAAATAGAAGTTTCTCGTTCCTTGATAATATTTACCTCCATTTTTATGGAGTCAATTTCTTCCTTTAAGTCAGAAATGGATAATTTCTTGGAAGAGTGGGTTTTTAACTCATCAAAGACTTCTTTTAAAGAGTATGACTCTTTTGGAATATAAGGAGAATCTCAAGGTTTATTCTCCCTTTTGATTGTTTCTAAATAATGCTCAATCATATTATTCTTTGTTTCAGGATCTTGGATCTCATTAGTTAAGTCAAGAATAGATCTTTCTTGAGTTGTAAGCACATTTATGCTTAATCTGTTCATCTCAAGAATAACCTTGTAATGATTTGTATTTCAACCACAGTCTGATGAGGATGAAGACTCAGAATCAGAACTGTTAGATTCTTGATCAATAATGTTGATATGTTCTTCTGGCTCACTGTCAGAAGGGTTCAGAAGAATCGCCAAAAGTTGCTGTTTTAGACCTTCATCAGCAATTTCATTAATTTTCTTTTTGATCCAGCATTTATTAGCATAGTGGCCTATTTATGTAAATAACAGTAGTGGAAGAATTTTGGGAATAATTCTTCTTATAATATAGTCTTGAATTTCGCTTATTCTTCTTTTCCTAAGGGAAAAAAGATTACTTAACGAAGCGTTTCTTTTTCTTTGAATAATATTTTGAATCCAATCTCTTATGTTTATTAGGGATTTAGAGATCAAAACCAAATTGATCACATAATTCACCAATTTCTTTTTTGCATGTCAAATGTTGGCATTTTAATTGGGATTTGAGCTTAATATCGTTTCAAAGGGATAGTCCTTCAGCAACATATTTACTGATGAGTTGACCATAGGTATACTCATAATAGGGAATGGAGTTTCCTTCATGCTTTCTCAAAATATGGTCTTTGACCTTTTGAGCAAAAATAGTAGGAAGACCTACAATGAACTTTTCCTTCCAGAAGTCAGCGCTGGCATCTGTCGTAATCATAACTTTGAATCGGAATACGTCCTTATACCACCTGAACTGAGTTAAGGTAGGACATTTGAGATTGACTAATAAGTCTTTATTTCTTTCAAAGGGCACCAGGTGAGACCCGACGAAAGCCAATAGAATGGAAGTAAGTAGTGTATAAACTGCATTAGGAATAGGAGTATCAGTATATATATAATACTGTCTTGACCTTGTTCATATTTCATGGTCACTGAAGTTTGAATAATTTTAGTTGCATTAAGAATTTTTTGCTATTGTTCTGAGGAAATTTTATTATCCCACCAACCACGAAGTTGGCCAGCAAATCATGCAACAATGTATTCTGCAATTTTTTTTATCTGAATTATGAGCAGATATACAAACTATGGAATACATAGTCATCCTATGAAGTAGAGTGATTATCTAATATTCAGATAATCCATCAATATTTCATTCATATATGGTTCTAGCACTAAAGCTAGCCGTAATATTAAAATTTTCTTCTTCAAATAATAAGTCCTGAGGGATAGGACGAGTATAATAATGCATGATTGAAGCAGTAGGAATTGATTTTCTGCCAAAAGCAGTGCTTCTTCCAAAAATATTTTGGTTTAAGCTAGGAATCTGACCTGTATGATCTTTTTTAAAGTCATCTTCCATGACAAGAATTTATTTTTCAAATTCATTAATATCTGATTGATCCTCTGAATCAGAGAATGTTTCAGAAATAGTAGCTATTTGAGCTTTCTTCTCACTAGATTTATGGTTACCGAGTTGTAAAGATTCTAATTGCTGAGTTAGAATGGATACAATATCAACATCCTTTTTATTTGGCATAGTGATATTAATACTCGGTTTTAAAATAGAGGGTTCTACTACCTTTGGAGTATAATGAATAATAGTGGAAGATAATATGGATTTAGTATCCTGTATTATGGGAGGTTGTGTAATTTTCTCTAATTTTCTCTTCATTCTCCCAAGTTGAAAGCACATAGTTTGTAGAGTCAAATTTGTATAATTATGTTGCTTTTAATGACTGAAGGCAACTGACTCAAATAGTTTCTCCTGCTTTTATCTTCAGATGTTCTGAAAGTGGATGAACAAAAGTAATTATACTACCTTTTGCTGTAGTCCAATTTTTCTCCAAGGATTTAAGCATATTTACGCAAGGAGAATTCTTTTTGACAAAATATTCTAAAAACCAAATGGGAAAAGAAATGAGTTTCCTTTGGGCATCAATATTGTCATAATAAAGGGTTTGTTAATTTTGTTCTTCATCTTTTGTGAAGTTAGAGAAAAACCATTTTCTAAAGGACATTTCTTGTATAGAATCTTTAACACAAGTTTGTCAATTATAAGTAAAAGGAATAGAAATGACATTTATTGATGAAATGTCATTGAATTCAGACAAAATCTCAGGCTCTTCATAGTAAACCTCGTAAAGAATGTGTTGAGACGAAGTATAAGTTCCGTCAAAAATCAAGTTAAGAACCAAGGTAGCTGATGAAGAGACTTTTCTTCTCTATGTGCAAAACGTATGGAAAAGAGTAGAAAAGAAAGTTGGTGCAAAATTCCTCCCGAACATCGATGGAGCTGCACATTGAAGATGCACCGGTAGTTAGCAGCTTAATTAGTAAACAAAAACAGCCTAGAATATGAACTCACAGAAGAACCCGGAAAATATAAAATAATTACATATGAACGTATTTCAGCTTACCGCCTAGGCACAACTAAATGCCCATTTTGTAATAAAAAAAAAAACTAAATGCCCATTTCTCCCGTCCGACTAACACCTATTGATTATTAGAACCATGTTGTACGAAACAACGAATAAAGAAAAAACTTGAACGAAAGTACATGAAAGGAAAAAGACCAAAAGACCAATTCAAAAGCAAAGACCATGCCATAGCTCTGGTCACCTTAATCATCCTGGTCTTGTGAAATGGCTCTAAGAGCATCCGCACCGGTGAGCATCCGAGGACGATTTGCTCGAGGTTGAGGTGGGGCCAGCCAGATTTGCTCGAGCACCATGGTTTTCGATCGCGCACCGGCGAGCAGTCGTCGTTGACGATTTGCTCCGGCAAATGGACGAGCAAGTTTTGCTCTGGAGCTTGCTCGAACGCATGGCAGATCCCACGGCACATGGGTGACGATAGGTGCGTTCTGTTTTTTTTCTGTCAATACAAGCGCCAGTCAAAAGTAAAAAAAAATAAAAAATTGATGTGCGAATCGGACCGCGCCATGTGGCTTACGGAGCTATAAAATCCTCTCCAACGGTCCACTTAATCCAGGCATTCCATTTTGATTCTAAATTTTTGATCCAACGGTCAGGATTTAAATAAAACGGTCATTATTTGATCAGAACGGCAACAAACGGGAATAAGCTCCAAAAAATAGTTTAAAAAAATTCCAAAACTCCCCCAAAATTTTGCCTATAAATACAACTTCAATTTTTTATCAACTCACACCAATTTTCTCCATAACAAATTTCACATCTCCTTCCATCTTCTCTTGCTCTCTCTCAAGATAGGCGCGTTCTGTTTTTTTTTTCTGTCAATACAAGCGCCAATCAAAAGTAAAAAAAAATAAAATTGATGCGCGAATCGGACTGCGCCATGTGGCTTACCGAGCTATAAAATCCTCTCCAACGGTCCACTTAATCCAGGCCTTCAATTTTGATTCTAAATTTTTGATCCAACGGTCAGGATTTAAATAAAACGGTCATTATTTGATCAGAATGGCAACAAATGGGAATAGGCTCCAAAAAATAGTTAAAAAAAAATTCCAAAACTCCCCCAAAATTTTGCCTATAAATACAACTTCAATTTTTTATCAACTCACACCAATTTTCTCCATAACAAATTTCACATCTCCTTCCATCTTCTCTTGCTCTCTCTCATTTCGTTTAGTATATATTCCAAAAAATGGGCACACATTGGTTTCCTTCCGAAGATTTACAAATGTGCATCTCTTTTGTGCTTCATAGCGTTGATGAATACGACGACAACATACAAAAGAGGGAGAAATTGTGGGAGACAATTCATGCCGATTATGTGAAAAATTGGAAGCCAACGTAAGGTGAGAATCTTCCGAAGGAGCCGAGGACCCGAATCGAGCTTGCGTCTCACTACAACAAGTTCAAGCTACTCTTGCAACAATGGGGCGTATGTTTGTACGCGGCACAACAACGTATAGCTAGCGGCACTTCACTAATGGATGAAGTAAGTTTTATCATAAATTATTTAAATTTTATTTGATTATACCTTGATTATGTAATTTATATATCTAATTTGTTTAAATATGTAGAGCATAGTAAAATAGCTAATATAAATTTTTCATTAGGTCAAGCAAGCTCAATCATGTTACTATAAGGAAAAGAAGAAAGTGTTTACACACTTTGAATGTTGGGAAGTGGTTAAGAATTATCCATCTTTCCTTGCGATGCTACCAAGTACTCCATCTCCATATGCAAGTAGTTAACAACCTACACTTTCCGCCGCCAAATCATTTCAAACCATCCATTTGGATGACGAAGAAGTGAATGAGACACCTCAAAGCCATGTGGCCGCTCCCTCGAGTCCGCCTAGACCAATGGGAATCAAGGCGGCAAAGGAAGCGAGGCGGCAAAAGAAACAAGGTAAGACTCCTATTGAGCAACGAGTTGACGTTTTGCATACCATTGTAAGTGACCAAACATCGTGGCAATCCAAGAGGATAGCGCATAATGAAAGCGAGCTTAATTATTACGTGGAGTACATAGAGATTCAAAAGCGGAATGAAGCAAGGGCGGATGAAGAGTTACGATTGAAGAAACAAGAGGAGAAAATGAGGATCATGACAATGGATTTGGAGGCAATGACCCCAATCTCAAAAATGTATTTTACCAAGAGGAAACTAGCCATCCTTAATGAAGGAGAACCTAGTTAAGATCAACCTACCGATGAAACATATTCAGATTGTTATCACCCAAGTCGTGTGCTCTTTCCATAGTAGTTATAGTATTGTACTAAGAATAAATCTGGGTTTGGCTCGTCATTTTATGTAATTTAAATTTTCAAGAAATAAAAATACAATTTATTTATTAAGATGAAATTGAAATACACACTAAATTAAAACACAAGCTTAATAATTAAACACACATAGTAAAATTAAACTAAAATTAAACATAAGCTTAATGATTAAATACACATATTTATGATAATATTTAGAGTATCTCGCCGGTTTCCAACCTCCAATTGTGCTTCACCAAGTCCTTCTAGAGCTCTCTATGGATGTAACCGGATTCAAGATCGACAACACGATCGTGAAACCTTTGTATATTGGCTTCATCTCTACTAATTGGCTCATAAAAAATCTATTCCCTTGTTCATCCACCTGTCCATCATAAACCCAGAAAGCCCTCGATGGATTTTGCACGTCTTCTTTTTCCTCATCCTCCACGTACTCTTCCTTAACAATCATGTTATGTAATATGATGCAAGCTAACATGATGGTAGTCATTACTGATTTGTGGTGCAATGTACAACTATGACGAATAATTGCCCATCGAGATTGCAAGATGCCAAAGGCCCTCTCCACATCTTTTTGGTATGCCTCATGTTTCTTTGCGAAGAGTTTATCTTGCGGCGCCTGGGGATTAGAATTTTTTTTTACGAAAGTAGAGTACCTCGGATATATTCCATCAGCCAGATAATAAGCGTGGTTGTACCTCTCTCCATGGACTTCGTAGACGGAAGTTGGGTCTCTTCCTGCAAGGACCTCTGAAAACACATTCGATAAGTAGAGCACGTTAATGTCATTTTTGGCTCCAGGACACCCGAAGAAACTGTGCCATATCCACGTATCATACGAGGCCACCGCCTCCAGGATAATAGTTGGGCAACCCTTTTGACCCGAGTATGCCCCTTGATAGGCGGTTTGGCAGTTCTTCCACTCCCAGTGCATACAGTCGATGCTTCCAATCATACCTGGAAAGCCTCGGCGTTGGCCTTTAGCTAGGAGTCGCGTGAGGTCTGCCGATGTTGGACTGCGGAGGTATTTTGGACCATAGATTTGATACACTTGACTGCAAAAATCCTTCATGTATTTCAGGGTAGTCGATTCCCTCATCCTTGTAATTTCAGTGCACTGATCTGCGGCTGCCCTGTACGCTAACATTCGCAGAGCACCGATAAGCTTTTGTTCAGGAAGAAGCCCTAGCAATCCAGTCGCGTCTGGTCTTTGATGCCAAGATTGGTCGTGGTTGCAAAGATTCGTCATGATAATGTTGAATCGGTTTCTGCTCATCCTATACCGCCGGCGAAATTCTGCCGCCTCGAATTTGGGACGTTCGATGAAGTAATCAGCCATGAGATTGCGTTCCTTAGATAGCCTCTGTCGTGGATGATTCAGTTTTTTACCGCGACGTGAACCGCTTGGTCATGGTTGTTCATCGTCATCTTGTGCGTCCGCCATGACCACCTGGTTGATGAACGATTGCTCCATATCGTCATCCTCTTCTTGTTGACGTTGTCTCTACCTAAAAAAATTGTGGAAGCTGAAAGGATCCATCAGAGTGATGAATAAGGAAATGTTGCTAAGTGTTTAGAGAGATGAGGTATCTACTCGGATTCTTATAGATGGTGCGAGTATAAGATGAGTGATAGATGAACGTTTTATAGCCAATTGTAGATAATCCGATCGTTAAAGATGAACACACGTGTCGCATCGTTATTGGACGAAAATCAAACCAGAAATCTGGTTCAATTATTTTGTCGACGACGCTATCTTGAAGTGACACGTGTCGCATCGTAATTGGTCAAAAATCTTACCGGAAATCTGGTTCAATTATTTTGTCGGCGACACTATCTCGTAACGACACATGTCGGATCGGCATTGGTCGAAAATCTCACCAAAAATCTAGTCTAATTATTTTATCGACAATGACACGTGGCGGTGACACGTGTCAATTTTTAATTAGTCAGAATTTTTTTCGGAAATCTTGTATAATTACTGCCGATAAAGACACGTGTCACATTATTATTTGTGGTAAATCTATCCGATAAATACTTTTTAAACATTTCACAACATGACAAAACTAATTTGCTTGAAGCAAATAGTGAATCGGTGTGTGCAAAACTTGATTTGCTTGAGTAAATCTTGGATGTATTTTGCTTGAAGCAAAATACGCTCTTGTTTTGCTTCTTGCTCTTCTCATGAGTGCGAATGCTCTATTAAAGGCATTGATGTTCCCTTTAGAAGCACCACCGTCTGCAATGGCTCCCTTCCATATCTGCTGAAGTTCCTCCCGTTCTCCTCCTCATTTCTTTTGCTTCATCATCCTCCAAATCCACAAATTTCTTCACCAATCCTGCAATTCCATCTCCTCTCACCAAATGGTCAATTTTTGACTCAGGATTCTTCACTCTCCACCCAATCTTCCAATCCTCCACAATCAATTTACTGTTTATGCCTTGATCAAACATTCTTGGAAATGTAAGCAAAGGAACACCAGAAAAAACAGCTTCTCCAACTGAGTTCCACCCACAATGTGACCAAAACTCACCCATAGAAGAATGAGACAACACCCTCAATTGGTCAAACCAGGGCACAACTAGCGCCATATCACCACAAACCTCTCGTAACCTATTTGCTTCACTTCGAGCCACCCAAAAGAATTTAACACCGCTCTTGAGCAAACCAGCTGCAATCTCATCCATTTGCGCTCTAGAAAATGAAAGAAACCTTCCCATGGAGATGCACTAAATTGAGTTGCAAGGTTGAGAATCAAGCCACTATAAATGGTCTGTATCAATACGGTTCATAACTTTCAAGGAAGGTATTAAAGGGCCAACAGTGTAAATAGGCAGCAAGAGTTCTGATCTTAAAACATCGAAGACATCGGTTTCAAGCTCAGAAATAGTATTGACCAAGAGATACTGAGCTTTAGGAACCAAAGAGAAAACTCTTAGGGTATGGCCTAGGATATTTGAGTTTGTATTATCCACCAAAGTGGTAAGGTCTACCAAACATGCTGCCGAAATCCCTGGGATGTAGTGTACACGTTGATTCGCCCTCTCTGTTAACCAGAAACAGGAATTCAAGCAGTTAATTACAAACCAAAAAAACTTAAAACAATAAAAGAAAAATAACGGTTAATCAAACTCTACAACCTTTAAGTATACAGTACTATTCAGAGTCTGTCTTGTAAGTGTTACATTTTGGATAGCAATATGAATGTGATCATATTACTATCTGATAGAGTATCTGCTTGAGTATCTGTCTGCGTAATTTTATTTGTGTTGCTTTGGACTTTTGAATGAGAGAATCAATGCATTAAGCCTATAAACTACAATATTTGATTTCCACTCTCAAACCCGTTTGTATAGTTTGTATTTTACAACACAAAACCTACGCATATAGCTATCCATGAATTTTAGTGAATCAATTCGTTAACCTATCCAATACTATTTCTGCATCTTTTGTTATTTAGTTTTATACTTTGAAATGAAGCTATTGAATGAGACAACATCATCAGCCTGGTCCAGACAGATACTCAGACATATACTTAGACACATACTTAGACAGTTTTCCTTCAATTTTATTAAATCAATGCATTAACCTATGCAATAATATGCTTGTTTTCCACTTCTTTACGATGCAGTATAAAACACAAAAACAAGAGACCCAAAAATAACCTCAAATTTGTGTTTGTATTTGCAAGTAACAAGTTACAGATTTGAAATTCGTATATAGATATCTAGACAAATACTTAGACAAATATCACTACAAGAAAAACTCACCTAGACCACGGACTGTTTCCGTCGTCTAGGTGAAGTTTTTTGTCGTCTAAGTACTTAGACGATGGAACATCCGTGGACTAGGTTACGTCCTCCAAGTACCGTCGTCTAGGTATTTAGACGACAGAGAAGGAGGATTCCTCGGTCTAAGTGAGACTTAGACCACGGAAAAAGTCTACGGTCTAAGTTCACACTTAGACGACAGAGAATTGATCTCCGTGGTCCAAGTGACACTTAGACCACGGAGAATTGATCTCCGTGGTCCAAGTGACACTTAGACCACGGAGAATTGATCTCCGTGGTCCAAGTTTTCATCTAGACCGCGCAAAAAATCCGCGGTCTAAGTGATCACTTAGACCGCAGAAAAAGTACAAAAAGTTCGCGGTCTAAGTGATCACTTAGACCGTGGAGAATTTATCTCCGTGGTCCAAGTGATTATTTAATTTTTTTAAATTAAAATTTTAATTTATACTAAAATATTAGTAATTTAATTAAAATACTAAATTCTCATTTAAATAATTAAATATTAATAAATTAATTAAAATAATAAATTGTTACTTAATTAAATAATAAAAATTTGTACATACATGAAATTAAATCGTTTGGAATTGGAAAAAACGATATGATAAACTACATAGCTAAAATACATGCAAACTACTAAAATAATGGAGGAGCAGATGCGCCGTCGAGTCCCCCGCCTCCAGCCGTGTCTTCATCGTCGGGGTATGGGTTCGGAGAAGGTTGACACTGTTGTCGAGCCTGATTTTGCATGAGGGCGACGAGCTGGGCTATATGCGCTTCTTGGTGATCAAGCCTCTGACGCATAGATTGCGTTTCCTCCCATGCGAGTTGCCTTTCCTCCCGTGCGAGTTGAGCCTCTTCAAAGGCTGCTTGGACGGCCGCAACCTGAGTACTTTTCCTCGCCGAACATCCCATAGATGAGTTGGAGGACAAATCTCCCTGGACCTTAGGTCCCATCCCCTTAACCTCCCTTCCAATTATACGACCATATACCTCATCGGCGATTACAATTTGGCTCTCCATCGATAGAGGAAGCAGGTCTTCCGGCGGCAAATCTGGGTATGAAAACTGAGTGTTGGCCAATTCCTGCTGCGCCCGTTCTACCAACCTCGCCTGAAAAAAATAATAAAAATTAAATAATTATAAATTTGTATGAAAATTTAATAAATAATAATTAAATAATAACTACGCTAATTAAAAACACATATATATCACTTACGCCGTATTGACTCGCTTCATTCTCGAGCCCAGGCGTCACGTACGCGCTGATGCTAGCATCCAGATAAGAGTGTTTGGATCCCTTATCTCTGTGCTCCTTGGCTATTTGAATCACTTGCTTGGAGCCGGAGGTATGATGTTTGTCCTTCTTCCCCCGGTTGGTCTTGTTGATGTTGGAGAATTTCTGTTGGATAACATAAATCATTAAAAAATTAATAAGTAACTAAAATAAAAATAATTCAATTCTCTAAATTTAAATAAAAAAATAAACACCTTATATTCTTCATCTTGAAATTGGTTACACAACCACTCCCACTCATCTTTCATATCCCCACGCAGCTCTACGGGGGTAGGCACGGAGCCGATATCGTCATAATACACTACAACATTTCTTCCCATTGCCGGCGACTTTTATGTCGCCGGCAATGTTTTTGGACATTACCGGCGATTTTTGCCGGAAAAATCGCCTTTTTTTTTTTTTTTTTTAACATTAACGGCGACATAAATGTAAGTCGCCGGTAATGTCTTGCCGGAAAAGACATTGCCGGCGACATACATTTTTGTCGCCGGTAATGTAAAAAAAAAAATAAAAAGACATTACCGGCGATTTTTCCGACAAAAATCGCCGGTAATGTCCAAAAACATTGCCGGCGACTTACAAGTCGCCGGCAATGAGTCAATTTCCAGTAGTGATACTTATGAAGGTTGTACTTCCAATCGCAGTAGATGGCGTTGGCGGTTTGGTTGATATGCCTAATCCTCTCCGATGTGGGATCCACCTCATATTATTCCTATCAGAAATAAATAGAAAATTATAATCGTATATATTATGAAATTACTATTTTTATTGGTTATTAGAAAATAAATTTAAAATTGTACGTATTACGTACCGAAAGTTCTTTAAACACTTTCACCTTCTCTTCATCCGGCAACTCCTTCCAAGTAGGGGCAGTCATACGAACCCTGTTGTGAAGGATTGACCCTATGCTGTGCGCTGAGATACTAGCTAGCTGAGATGTGGGAGGGCCATCGGTGAATTCGTCGTACGGCAACTCGATCTTTTTCCTGGTCGCCTTGAACAATTTCTCAGATTTTCCGCCTTTGACAAGACCGTAAGTCCTTTTGGGTTGAGGGTCTGTCAGGGCCTTCCTGAGCTTGCACCGGGCGCTATAAAGAATAGATTCAGAGGAGGCCGACGACGCCTGAGCACTTTCTGCCATGGACGTCGAACCGGAATGGACGTCATCATCACCAGTCGGGATAACTGGGGCAACAGGAATTTTCCCACTTGGACGACGGAGATGGTATTATCCGTCGTCCAGGTGACCACCTGGACCTCGGAGTCTTCTCCGTCCTCCAGGTTACCACTTGGACGACGGATATGGTATTCTCCGTCGTCCAGGTGATTACCAGGAGGACGGACCGACACACCGTCGTCCGAGTTCACAAAACGTACTTCCACTTAGACGACGTACCGACACCTCCGTCGTCTAAGTGAAGCATTATATAAGCCCACTGCCGGCCAAACTGATCAAATTCATTCCTAGCTAGCCTCGATCTCTTCATGATCGATTCCATTTGAAGAATAATTGAAGGAGAAGGGAGAAGGAGAAGCTAGCTAGGGAGCTCGAGCTAGCTAGGTAGCTTAAGCTAGCTAGGCCGAGAAGAATCAGGATCGATAAGGGATCTCCGCTGACTAGCTAGTTAGCTTAATTAACGTAAAGATATCGAGAAGGCCAGCAGGTACGTACGTACGCAGTTAAAATTTGCTTAATTAATATGTATTTAGTGAAAACGTACGTACATATATATATACATGCAAGGATGTTAGCTGATGTTAGCTATATATAAATATATGTACAGATCGATTAAATTACGTACATACGTACGTAATTGATGGATCGATATGTAGATCGAGTACGTATAATTAAGCGTAAATTAATGGACAAATATATATATATATGTAATAATTAATTAAGTATAATATTTTGTAGCAGTATGGACAAGAGTTGGATGAAGTTGAAGAATAGATGTGATGTCCGGTATATGGATGGAATTAGCGAATTTGTGAATTTTGCGATAGAACATGGTCAGGGAAAGAAACGTTTCAGGTGTCCGTGTCAGAAATGTCTTAATTGTCAGTATGCGGAGGTTAATGTTATGGTGCAACACTTGTACGAAAATGGTATGATGTGGAGTTACACTACATGGAGCGAGCATGGTGAATATGTAGAGTTCAGCGCAGCAGACTTCAGCTCAGGGTACAGTTACCATGGTGCCTCATCCAGCGGCAGTGGTGCCGGACCCCCAGCTTGCAACCCAACTGCAGATTTGGTCCATGATGCGTTTCCAGGATGTAGTCATGGCGGACACCAACAACAAGACGGAGGTTACAGTACCACCAATGAGCATGATGACACATTCCCCGCAGCTAGCTTGGCCACTGACACAAGTGAGATGGAAAAGTACAACCGGATGCTACTTGAAGCGCAGACCCCGGTGTTCCCTGGATGTCGAGAGAATGTGTTGCAATATGTGATGGAGCAAATGAAGATAAAAGTGAAGCACAAAATGTCAGTGAATGCTTTTGACGAAATTCAGGAGCAAATATGTAAGTTGCTTCCTGATGATCACAATCTTCCTAAATCTCATTATAAGGTTAGAAATATCCTGAGCAGCCTCGGCCTAAAGTACAGGATAATTGACGCATGTCCGAATGATTGTGTGCTATTTTACAAAGAGTATAAAGAGTTGGACTATTGTCCCGTATGTGGCCAGTGCAGATTCCAGTTGAATAGGAAGAGTTCGAAAAAGAGAATTCCTGTGAAAGTTGTTCGATATTTTCCCTTGATTCCCAGATTGCAGCGCCAGTACATGTCGCTACACACAGCAGAGGCGATGCGATGGTACGCAGAAAAGCGAATAGATGACGATGTCCTGCGACACGCCGCGGATGGGGAGGGTTTCAAACATTTCGACAGAGAATTTGGAGACTTTGCTTCAGAGGTTAGAAATGTTAGACTCGGCCTATCTACAGACGGATTCAATCCTTGGGGAAGTAATAGCTCCGCCGTCAGCACTTGGCCAGTTATTCTGATGCCATACAACTTGCCTCCGTGGATGTGCATGAACAAGGAATTTAATTTCCTTACCGTACTAATTCCAGGTCCTAAATCTCCATCGAAGTGCTTAGATGTCTACCTCAGACCTTTGATCGACGAGCTGAAACTGTTGTGGGAAAATGGAGTCCCAACTTATGACAAATTCACTGACACGATGTTCACGATGAGGGCTGCTGTAATGTGGACGATCAGCGATTTTCCAGCTTATGGGATGTTGGCAGCCTGCAGGACAAAAGGATATAATGGATGTCCTATATGTTTGGACGACGTGAACTCTAGTTGGCACGCGGGGAAGGTGTGTTACTTGGGTCACCGTAGATGGCTTCCTCACGACCACCCGTGGCGACAGGATGAAGCTCATTTCGACGGTACGGTAGAGAACAATCCTAAACCCCGTAGTTGGTCGGGCGAAGAGATTTTAGAGAGGTTGAGCTATTTCGACTTTGGTGTGTTGAGCAATGACGCGGATGTAAAGAAATGCAATCCAATTCCTCCACATGATCTGAGCTATTGGGATCACAAGAGTATATTCTTTGAACTCCCTTACTGGTCGAAGTTGAAGCTGAGGAACAACTTCGACGCGATGCACATAGAAAAGAATGTGTGCGACAGCGTGGTGGGAACAATTCTCGGTATTAAGTTCAAGACTAAAGATACTCCCAAAGCGCGCAAATATTTGGAATCAATGAATCTACGTTGTCCCTTGTGGTTGAGGAGGGATAGGAAAGGAGTGTACAACAAGATGCCAGATGCACCTTACACAGTGAAGCCGACGCTTAGACGTTCTGTATTTCACTGGTTTAAGGGCGTTCGTTATCCGGCTACGTATGCAGCTACTATAACTAGAGCAGTGGACGAGGTGCAACACAAGTTTGTTGGTCTAAAGACACATGACTATCACGTTATGCTGCAACGTCTGATTCCAGTGGTAATTCGACCATACTTGCCTCGGGACGTCGTAGAACCAATAGTGGCATTGTGCAGGTGGTGGCAGAGGTTATGCGCCAGAGAATTAAAGAAGTCAGATGTGGTGGAATTGCAACAACAAATTGTGCACATCATTTGCAAACTAGAGAGGATTTTTCCCCCTGCTTTCTTTGACATCATGATTCACCTAATGATCCACCTGCCCGAGCAGGTTAACACCTGGACGACGGAAAATGACCATCTCCGTCGTCCAGGTTCAAAAATCATGGCGGTTCAAATAATTTTTTGTTTATTTTTTTCGTGTAATTTTCACTTGGACGACGGAAACTGACCATCTCCGTCGTCCAAGTCCAAAATTATGGCGGTTCAATTTACCGCTTCCGTTTTCGGTACCGCTTAAATTTTCACTTAGACGACGGAGAATTCATTCTCCGTCGTCTAAGTGCAAAATCATGGCGGTTCAAAACGTCCCGCCGATTAATTACGCGCCGATTGAAATTTTTTAAACCGCCACCTAGACGACGGAAAACACCGTTTCCGTCGTCCAGGTGGACTTAGACGACGGAGAATAGTGCTCCGTCGTCTAAGTGCAACTCTATAAATAGAGTTGCACCCCCCCTCATTTTCTCATCATTCCATCTCCTCCTTTCCCTCTCCTCTCCTCTCCTCCGGCGATCCTCCTCCGGCGACGCTCCGACGACATTTTTTCCGGCGTGGTTCAGCTATCCTCTCCGACGACTCAAGTCCGGCGAAATTCCCGTAAACTCCGCTTCGGTACATTTCTATTTTTCCCTTATTTAAATAATTTTCATTTTATTAATTAATTAAATTCTAAATATAATTAATTAGTAGAAATTAATTTAGTAATTAATTTTAAATATTTAATAAATGATTAATTGTTGTTATTTATTAATTAAATCATAATTATTGTTATTGTTTCCTAATTAAATGAATAATTGTAAATTTGTTGTTATTAAATAAATAAATAAATAATTATTGTTATTAATTAATTAAATAAATAATTATTGTTATTAATTAATTAAATGGTTAATTATTGCATGCTAAATGGAAAATAAATTATTGCATGTAATTACGTGTATTTTTTAGTAAATTAATTAGTAGTACGTGTTCGATTTAAATTTAGTACATAGGCTTGGTGTAATTAAGTCACACTCTTTGGAATAGATGGCGCCTCTTTTCCTTGCTTATCTCCTTAACCCCTCGTGATGTGTGGATTTCATCACCGCACACCATAACCTAAGTGAAGTTATGGACACGAGGTTGAGGGCGGAGTTTGCAAAGGACTTGAGGGAGTGTAAATTTTCGAAAAATTGGCCGAATGTCGGACATGGTGTCTAGAAACGGGTTATGACTGGTGACAGGATTTGGACTAAGAAAGACTTTTGTCGAAATTAGTCCTGCCTCTCGCGTTATCTCTATCCCTAACTGGCCATGTTTTTCGATTTAACCAAGGCTGATTAATTGAAAATTTACACTTTATCGCGCGGGTCGCACGTCCATTGAACGACCGAAAATGCCAAGCTAGTGTACTCTATTTAAATCTTAAACGTACTTAATTAATTAGCGTAAATTTTTAAGTTGTAATTATTATGGTAAGTAGGTATTTTAACGCATCAATCTTAGGTTTAAATGGCTCCGCCAAAGACGACATCCGGCAAGAAGAAAGCCCAAGCAGAGGCAGAAGATGCCATGCTCCGCCGCTTGGCGGACCAAGTCGGTTGGGAATTACCACCGGAGGGCAACGACGCTCTCAATCCGGACGGATCATCTGGTCCGTCCGTAGCGCCCTCTGGGGAAATTCCCGCTCCCCCTTTCATCTCGAGCGGTGATGACGTCGACCTCTTTTCAACTCCGACGCCCGGTACCGGTTCAACGGCAAGTACTCAGGCGTCCTCGACCGCCGAATCAATCATGTACAGCGCCCGCCGTAGGCAAAGGAGGGCCCCCACTGACCCGGAACCGAAAAGGACTCGGGGTCTCGTTAAAGGGGGAAAAGCAGAGCGTATTTGCAAGGCGACCGGTAAAAAGATCGACTTGCCGTACGACGAATTCACCGGTGGCCCTCCCACAGCTCAGCTAGCAAGTCTCTCGGCGCATGGGATAGGGTCAATCATCCGTAACCGGGTTCGTATCACTGCCCCTACTTGGAAGGAGGCGCCGGATCATGAGAAGGCGAAAGTCTTCAAAGATCTTTCGGTACGTAATACGTTCAATTTAGTTATTATATAATATTGTTAATCTCGGCCTAAAATTTCATAATATATACGATTATAATTTTCTATTTATTTTTCATAGGAACAATTTGACGTGGATCCGACACCGGCTATGTTGAGGCATATCAATCAAACCGCCAACTCCATCTACAAAGATTGGAAGTACAGGCTCCATAAGTACTTCAAAGATGTCGGTCCCGTGCCTCCCCCGGTAGAGCTGCAAGGGGAGAGAGAAGATGAGTGGGAGTGGTTGTGTAACCACTTTGCCGATGAACAATTTAAGGTATTAATTTAATTTTTTTATTTCAATTAAAATAATTGAATTATTTAAATTGTAGTTATTCATTTTTTAATGATTTAATTATGTTGTGTAACAGAAATTCTCCGGTGTCAACAAAGCCAACCGGGGGAAGAAGGAGAAACACCATACTACCGGCGCCAAGCAGTTCATTCAAATTGCCAAGGAGCACAAGGATAAGGGTTCCAAACACCCTTTTATTGATGCAAGCGTAAGCGCGTACGTGACGCCAGGACTCGATAATGAAGCGAGTCAATGCGGGGTAAGTGATATGCATGTATATATATATATGTGCTTTTAATTATAGTAATTATTATTTAAATATGATTACAAAATTATAATAAATTAATTATAATTTTGTAGGCAAGGGCGATAGAGCGTGCGCATGAAGAGTTGGCCAACACTCAGCTTGCGTTCCCAGATGTGCCGCCGGAAGACCTGCCTCCTCTATCCTTAGAGAGCCAAATTGCAATCGCGGATGAGGTCTACGGTCGTAGAGCTGGCAAGGAGGTTAGGCACTTTGGGCCTAGGGTGGTACGAGATTTGTCGACGACCTCCGGCTCATCATCTACGGGAGGTTCGAGGCAGCGGAGAATCAGTCAAGCTGCGGCCGTCGAAGCAGCCATTCAAGAGGCTCGACTGGCACGAGTGGAGAATCGACGGACACAAGAGCAGAATGAGTCAATGCGGCAAAGACTTGACGAACAACAAGCACAAATTGTCCAACTCATCGCGCTCATGAACCAAAATCGAGAAGTATGTCAACCTCCTCCGAACCCACACCCCGACGACAACGACCCGGCTGGAGGCGGAGGACTCGGCCCCGCATCTGCTCCTCCAGTGTATTAGCTAGCACGTAGTATATTATCTCGTTTCTTTCCGTATTCCGAACAATATTTTAATTTTTAATTTATGGGTTTTTTCGTATGTACAAATTAATTTACTTTGATTATTTAATAATTATATATATAAGTTATTAATTTTAATATTCAAAATTTAGTTTATTTATTTAATATTAGCATTTTTCATTATTTAAATTAAAATAATAATAAATTAAAATAATAATATTTAATTTCAATTTATTTTTAAAAAAAAATTAAATATTCACTTGGACGACGGAGATTATATATGTTCTCCGTCGTCCAGGTGAAACCCTAAACCCATTACCCCTAAACCCTAACCCCTAACCCCTAAACCCTAAACCCTGTTGTTCTCCGTGGCCCAGGTGTTCACCTGGACGACGGAGACTTAGTGTTTCCGTCGTCCAGGTGAACTCCTGGGCCACGGACACGCGAGCAATGTCCGTGGCCCAGGTGTTCACCTGGACGACGGAGACTTAGTGTTTCCGTCGTCCAGGTGAACACCTGGGCCACGGATAATGTCCGAGGTCCAAGTTCACTTGGACGACGGAAACACTAAGTCTCCGTCGTCCAGGTGCTTGGACGACAGCACTTGGAGCACGGACCTTGGACGACGGAGTTTCCGTCGTCCAAGTACTTAGACGACGGAAAACTGAACTTAGACGACGGAAATGGTCCGTGGTCTAAGTGCAGTTTTCTTGTAGTGCTAGATGGTCGTTGTCTTAGATAAAATTATGAAATCTTCACTTAGACGACGCAAACACACGTTTGCGTCGTCTAAGTCATCACTTGGACGACGAAAGAGAGTGTTTCCGTTGTTCAAGTGAGTACTTGGACGACGCAAACATCCTTGTCCGTCGTCCAAGTGAATGCGTCGTCCAAGTGAAAATCCCTGAATTTTGGGGTTGGGGCCTTAGGGTTTAGGGTTTAGGGTTGGGGTATACTTAGACGACGGAAACGCCTTTTTGCGTCGTCTAAGTACTATTTTTAGGATTTATGATTTTATAAATATATATAGGTATAATTTAGGGTTTAGTATTGTGTTTAATTACCTTAGTATGGACTACGAAAAGTCATTTTTTCGTCCCCGTTTTAATAGTCGATCGACGTGAAAATTAATTAATGTGGTTCAATTCGATCGATAAAATTATCGATCGATCAGATCCTCCTCCAATCTGGATCGATTAATTAATTAATTAATTTTAATTTACGTCGGTCGAACCGACCACGCTATGTAATTAATTAAGTACAAAATTAATAGTTGTACATACGTACGTACTCCTCCTCATAATTAATATTTATATTAATTAATATTGATCGATGATGCATCATATATTAAAATAATTACAATAATTAATTGTCAATTAATATTTCTCGTCGTTATATTGTACTCTTCGTCATAATCGTCATTATCCTCATCCCCATTATTCAATTGCTCCTCCTCCTCATCATACTCAACATCGTCCGACGAATAACCTGAATCCTCGTCCTCATCCTCATCTTGCATGTCTTCTTCATCTACCTCATTAATTGCATCAATAATCTTATCTTAAGTTAGATCTGTACAACCATCAGGCATGGGTAAGCATTCACCATCTTAAACCAGGCTCATTGTATCGGAGCAGATGATAGAAATATTAGGCTCTTGATAGACAGGAATGTCTCTTTCCGGTTCAGCAACATCTTCAGTCGCCGGTGTCCCTTCAATTGTCGTAGTATTCCATATTCCTCGATGCGAGATATGGTTCACTATTTTCCACCCTTCACCAGCTTTCGGATCGTCGAAATAGAACACCTGCCTAACTAAGGTGGCGAGAGCGAAAGGCTCATCCTCATACCAGCTTGAGTTTGTATCGACTGATAAAAATTCCAGGTCTTCCTTTGTACGCTTGAACCATTTGCACTTGAATAGGAAAATGTTGACATCATTCCCGTAACATAGCTGAACGACATATACAATACCCCCGTAATATATATCATTGTCTTTCCCAATCACTACCCCACTATTTTGTGTTCTTCTTTCTTCATCTCGGGCCAATGAATGGAACTTTACACCGTTCACAAAACATCCGGGATAAATATAGTGTTTAATCGGCTTCCCTGCTAGCAAGTGCTTTGGCCAGGACCACTACCCCCCGTGATTTTTGGATTTTTGTAAATCAATCATCTGCGAAAATGGAAAAATTTAAGGGTTTACTTTTTACAAACATGATCAATATGCATATAAACTAAATACCGAGACATATGTGCATACGTACCCATTGGAAGAAATAATCAGGGAACTTCTTCTTAACCATTTTCTCAAACCATGCCGAACTCTTGTCCAGATTTAACGCCTGAAGCCTCTCCCTGTATGACATCATGTACGGCTCAACTTCGTCATAGTCAAAACTATCCAATGTGCCTCAATAAGTTCTTCCCGTGTTAACAATTCCTTTAATACTCCTCTAAACGGTCGTACGATATTTGTGACAACAGAAAGATTGATGCGGGTACTGGGATCAGAGGCAGTGGGTGGTAGTGTATCTTTGAGGTACCTGTTGCAGTAAGTAACATACTCATAACACTACAACATTTCTTCCCATTGCCGGCGACTTTTATGTCGCCGGCAATGTTTTTGGACATTACCGGCGATTTTTGCCGGAAAAATCGCCGGTAATGTCTTTTTTTTTTTTTTTTTTTTAACATTACCGGCGACATAAATGTAAGTCGCCGGTAATGTCTTGCCGGAAAAGACATTGCCGGCGACATAAATGTATGTCGCCGGTAATGTAAAAAAAAAAAAAAAGACATTACCGGCGACATAAATGAAGTCGCCGGTAATGTCTTTTTTTTTTTTTTTTTACATTACCATCGAGAGATTGCCGGCGACGGACATTACCGGCGACAAAAATCGCCGGTAATGTAAAAAAAAAAGACATTACCGGCGATTTTTCCGGCAAAAATCGCCGGTAATGTCCAAAAACATTGCCGGCGACTTACAAGTCGCCGGCAATGAGTCAATTTCCAGTAGTGGCACGCATCAGGTATGTCTCGGCAATGGAGCCATCCTGTGCCGACCTGTTTTTGACGAATCCTTTATACTGTCCAAGCTGTTTACAAATTCAAACATTCAATTAATACATTGTAGAATAAGTACATATAGCTAGTAATCTTCAGTGGAAAAAATTATGAATCGAAAAACTTGTATAATTAACTAGTTGTACGTACCTTTCTTGAGGATACATCCAAGTGTACTGGACCAGACCAGAAATGAGCACCTGCTCGGGCAAGTGGATCATTAGGTGAATCATGATGTCAAAGAAAGCAGGGGGAAAATTCTCTCTAGTTTGCAAATGATGTGCACAATTTGTTGTTGCAGTTCCAACACATCTAACTTCTTTAATTCTCTGGCGTATAACCTCTGCCACCATCTGCACAATGCCACTATTAGTTCTACGACGTCACAAGGCAAATATGGTCGAATTACCACTAGAATCAGACGTTGTAGCATAACGTGATAGTCATGTGTCTTTAGACCAACAAACTTGTGTTGCACCTCGTCCACTGCTCCAATTATAGTAGCTGCATACATAGCCGGATAACGAACGCCCTTAAACCAGTGAAATACAAAACGTCTAAGTGTCGGCTTCATTATGTAAGGTGCAGCTGGCATCTTGTTGTACACTTCTCTCCTATCCCTCATCAACCACAAAGGACGACGTAGATTCATTGATTGCAGATCTTTGCGCGCTTTGGGAGTATCTTTAGTCTTGAACTTAATACCGAGAATTGTTCCCACCACGCTGTCGCACACATTCTTTTCTATGTGCATCGCGTCCAAGTTGTTCCTCAGCTTCAACTTCGACCAGTAAGGGAGTTCAAAGAATATACTCTTGTGATGCCAATAGGTGAGATCATGTGGAGGTATTGGATTACATTTCTTTACATCTGCGTCATTGGTCAACACACCAAAGTCGAAATAGCTCAACCTTTCTAAAATCTCTTCGCCCGACCAACTACGGGGTTTAGGATTGTTTTCTACCATCCCGTCGAAATGAGCTTCATCCTGTCGCCACGGGTGATCGTGAGGAAGCCATCTACGATGATCCAAGTAACACACCTTCCCCGCGTGCCAACTAGAGTTCACGTCGTCCAAACATATAGGACATCCATTATATCCTTTCGTCCTGCAGGCCGCCAACATCCCATATGCTGGAAAATCGATGATCGTCCATATTATGGCAGCCCTCATCGTGAACATCGTGTCAGTGAATTTGTCATAAGTTTGGACTCCATTTTGCCACAATAGTTTCAGCTCGTCGATCAAAGGTTTGAGGTAGACATCTAAGCACTTCCCTAGAGATTTTGGACCTGGAATTAGTAGAGTAAGAAAATTAAATTCTTTTTTCATGCACATCCACGGAGGTAAGTTGTACGACATCACAATAACTGGCCAAGTGCTGACGGCGGAACTATTACTACCCCAATGATTGAATCTGTCTGTAGATAGTCCGAGTCTAACATTTCTAACCTCTGCGGCAAAGTCTCCAAATTCTCAGTCGAAATGTTTGAAACCCTCCCCATCCGCGGTGTGTCTCAGGACATCGTCATCTATTCATTTTTCTGCGTACCATCGCATCGCCTCTGTTGTGTATAGAGACATGTACATGTGCTGCAATCAGGGAATCAAGGGAAAATATCGAAGAACTTTCACATGAATTCTCTTTTTGGAACTCTTCCTATTCAGCTCATATCTGCACTGGCCACATACGGGACAATAGTCCAAATCTTTATACTCTTTGTAAAACAGCACATAATCATTCGAACATGCGTCAATTATCCTGTACTTTAGGCCGAGGCTGCTTAAGATATTTCTAACCTTGCAATGAGATAGGAAGATTGTGATCATCAGGAAGCAAATTACATATTTGCTCTTGAATTTCGTCAAAAGTACTGACTGACATTTTGTGCTTCACTTTTATCTTCATTTGCTCCATCACATATTGCAACACATTCTCTCGACATCCAGGGTACACTGGGGTCTGCGCTTCAAGTAGCATCATGTTGTACTTATCCATCTCTCTAGTGTCAGTGGCCAAGCTAGCAGCGAAAAATGTGTCATCATGCTCATGAGTGGTATTGTAACCTCCCTCTTGGTGTTGGTATCCACCATGACTAAATCCCGGAAACACATCACGAACCAAATCTGCAGTTGGGTTTCAAGCAGGGGGGCCAACACCACTGCCGCTGGATGAGGCACCATGGTAATTGTACCCTGAGCTGAAGTCTGCTGAGCTGAAGTCTACTGCTTGACCATGCTTGCTCCATGTAGTATAACTTCACATCATACCATTTTCGTACAGGTGTTGCACCATAACATTATCTCCACATACTGACAATTAAAACATTTTTGGCACGGACACCTGAAACGCTTCTTTCTTTGACCATGTTGTATCGCAAAATTTACAAATTCGCTAATTCCATCCATATATCGGACATCACATCTATTCCGCAACTTCATCCTACTCTTGTCCATACTTCTACGAAATTTTATAGTTAATTATCATATTAGTCAATTAACTATTAATTCTATATATATACAAATTTTCAAGTAATTATTATACTATTATATATATACACAAATTTTCAACTACCTTAATTAAATGAAATTATTAATCCATTATCTTCAATAATTACCTTGAATAATTACCTTTATAAATTATTGGTGAATATACGTATGTACTCTACATTAATTACTTTAATATGTCTAACATGCATGTACGTACGTTTTAACTAAATATATACACTACCACATATTGACTAAGTCGCCGGCAATGTTTTTGGACAATACCGGCGATTTTTGCCGGAAAAATCACCGGTAATGTCTTTTTTTTTTGACATTACCGGCGACATAAATGTATGTTGCCGGCAATGTCTCGATGGTAATGTAAAAAAAAAAAAAAGACATTGCCGGTGACATACATTTATGTCGCCGGTAATGTCAAAAAAAAAAAGACATTACCGGCGACATAAATGAAGTCGCCAGCAATGTCTTTTTTTTTTTTTACATTACCATCGAGACATTGCCGGCGACATACATTTATGTCGGCGAAATACATTTATGTCGCCGGTAATGTCAAAAAAAAAAAGACATTACCGGCGATTTTTCCGGCAAAAATCGCCGGTAATGTCCTAAAAGTCGCCGGCAATGAGTCAATATGTGGTAGTGATATTAACCAAATTATTAAACATCCATACATATATACGTACTACTGGTCTATATTAATTAACTAATATATATCATCAATTTCCTAACTTAATCATAAATATATATTAGACGTACTAATTAATTAACAATACAATCAATCTAACGTACAATTAATTATATATATAAACGTACATTAATGGTGTTGGCCAGGGAAATTAACTACGTACGTACCTAGTCTTCTCCGATATATGGCGAATTAATCGATGATCGGAGCCGAAGATATATATAGTGCTAGCTAGTATGTTTGAATTGCATGCACGCATGTACGCGTGAGGAGAGTCAGATCAAGACAGGAAGATAGTTGAGACGATGAGGATGAAGTTGACATGAGTGAGCGGAGAGGAAGAGAGTCCGGCATGGATGAAAGGACCCAACCCCGATTTAGTTTCCTAAACCGGAAGAAATCCCTTTTGAAAACATGAACCAACAAAAACCACAAAAATTTCGGCAGAGTGACGCTACTAACGCAGAATTGCCATTAACCTGCACCCGGAAAATACACTTCATCCTATGCCACAAAAATCAAACCGTGGGCACCAATCTCATCCGGATTTCTCAATATCATAACAGTAATGTAAAGTAATCAATAAAACTATACTTTACAGAAATCCGGACAAAAATCGTATAAAAGTATAACATTAGAGTGCTCAGAGCGACTTCTAGTATATATATACAAATAGTAGGCCAAACTAAGAACCTACCATAAAATAAACATCGCTCGAGTACTAAGCCTCCGACTGCGACGTGCGACACCAGAATCCGAACTGCAAACTGGGCACGGAAACTGAAAAGCCCAGGGGAAAGGCAAATAAAAACGTTGGAGTGAATGGACGAAAATAAACATATGCCTTTCACCAATTTCATATACAATAAAAAATTTAAAGTATAGCGAGTTCGGAAAGTATATATGGAGGTGCCAAGCGAATCTCTTAAGCCCGACGGTCATAGGCCAGGGGAATCTCTCAACCCTAGCAGCATAACAGGGGGATCTCTCAACCCTGCCCAGAGGAATCTCTCAACTCTGGTCAAACTACCGGTGATCAGCCGAGTAGCCGAAACATCGATGCAAGTAATGCCATCACCATAAAAATATAAAATAATACCTCCAAAAGTAATAAATAATCTCAACATCGTATATAAATAAATACGGAAAATCACGAAAAATCACAAACTCGCAACGACAGTGAAAATTGAAAAGTCCAATCACAAAATCATAAATACGATATGCGTTAATCCCGTGATCTGGCGGAAAATCCCTCGCCAAACGAACGATCACGATCCCCTGGATAATCAAAAAATCCACTTGCTCGAAATCATAACTCAAAACTTCTAATCACATCACTAGAAACAACCGTTCCCGGAAACATATAATTCAATATCGACGAAATCGTCAAAGTTCGATAATCACACCATAAAATCTCGCTATAATTTATGATGCTCAATTCGAAAAATAAACCTCACCACTGCGATCAGAGTGCGATTCCGAGCGAAACAACATATAACTCGTCGAAAAACACGTCGCCGGAAAAATCGCCGCTGCCGTCGGCCGTCGGAAAATCTCATCGGCCCAGAAAAATGCAACCTACACATGGATTTGAAGATCTCGACATTTCCAACAACTTTCCAGTTCAAAGTTAAGGCCAATTTTGATCAGAAAACCTCCAAAACTCACCTCAAAGTCACAAACTCTTACCGGAATTTCAAGCGGGGCGATCTCCTTCCTCCGGCGACGGCAACCTCCCAAACCACTTTCAATAGCATCCTCTTCTCATGGCTAAAAAAACCCCTCAAAGAGGAGCCACCATCTCGGCCGAAAAATTCACCTCCGACCACCGCCGAACTCGCTGGAAAAACGCCGAACTTTGTCGCGCCGTTTCTCCCTCCTCCGGCAACCTCACGGGTCGATCCACCTTCCAAGTTGAAGAGAGCCATGAGCCCAACAAGTCTCATGAAGAAACCCCGGCCAATCGTGGCCGGAAAATGGCTCAAATCCGGCAAAAACCGAACGACACCAAACGCACCAAAATGGGTCGCCGATGACCCGCGGTCAACGCGGGTCAACCAAACTTTCCTGATTTGGAAACTTTCCCAAATCATCACGTATCGCTTCCATATTTATACCGTACGCGTATCGAATTCCAAACGGATAAATACGACAATATCCGACGCCCGAAAATATTCAAAACTTATTCCTCGTAACTCGGAAAAATCCTCCGGAAGTTCCCACGAGCTCGAAATTAAATTCTCTACAACTTCCGCGAAGGATCCCAAATCAAATTCTTGCTCGATAATTTAGTCGCTAACGAAGCCACCGTATTAACCGATTACGTCGAAATCGCGACCAATTGCGAAACTCACAAATCAAGTTGATAACCATTTCAATTTCAGTTCGTGTCGATCGACGGTCCAAAACGGATCACAATCACGATTTGGATAAACTTGAATATGAACGGATAAACTCGAGGATATTCCAAAATTTCAAATATTCATATTATATTCCTCGATCGTCGAAAATATAATCCGGAACCGCCTACGAAATCGAAATGACGCGTATAACAACTCTCGAGAAGAGATTCAACTCAAATTCTCGGCCAATAATTAAGTCGTGATCAAAACCGGCAATTCAATCAATTTAAGGAAAACTGCAATTACGCCCAACCTCGTGAATTAAGCCGATTACACTACTGATTCTGTTCCGGGTCGTCACAAATCTACCCCCCTTCAAAAAATTTCGACCTCGAAATTTTCAAGTCTACTAACTAAAAAGTAAGAACACTGCCTCTGCATATAGTTCAACTCCCAAGTGGCAACCTCAACTGAACGACTATGTTAACAGACTTTACAATAGGAAATATCTCTGTGCTGTAATCTCTGTACCCTCAAATCCCGAATCTGAACTGCCTCCTCACAAATGCCAAGTCTTCCTGTATAAGGAACTGATAGGGTACAAAACACGCAACAAATCTGAAATGTAATTCTACCACACGGAATACAACACACACAAAGGCCAACGCTATAGGCAATGCCAAACTATACGGCACAACACAAAATCACCCCATGATCACATACGGACCAAAATAACGTGGCAAATACATAACTCAACCTGCTCACATCAATATAACTCTAACGTCGAACTCGAGCAATTATCAATCTGTCCCTGCTAATCTGAAGGTCTATGGTAGCATATTCCACTAAATCAGGATCAAACGCCAGTTCAATCCGAACTCGCTCCAACACAATGGAGTGCAACACTGATTCTCATAAATCACTTCACACACTGCCATAACCATACTGGTCTACAAACTAGTACTGCAAGCAATCTCGAATAAATGAAACTGCTGGTCCCAAATCCCTCGGAACTGCAATACAAAAGACCACAACATGCCCTCTAAAGACTGAATAGTCCTCAAAGATCGCCCACCAATCTGAGGATAAGAACCGGTACTAAGTTGTAATCTGGTCCCTAATTGCACTATGTTGTAACTGATTATTTCGATAAGCAATCTGGGACACAGGCGCATCATGAAAATGGACAACCTCCGTCAAATACAGCTATGTAAGTCTGCCCACTGAAATCTTTTCCGGAAGTACAAGGAAAAGAACTGACTTTATTGAATGGTCTACAATGACCCGATAACTAGTATCACTAACCAAAATGTGTACTAACACACAAAATCTACAGTGACAAGCTCTAACTTCTAATCAGAAATCTCCAATGGCTGTAACTTCCCAGCAAGTTTCTGCCTCTCTACTCTCGCCTGCCAACAAATGTGGCATCTGCTCACATAAGCTACTATATTCCTCTTCATGTTGCGTCACGAGTAGTAAACTCGAAGTATCTGATACATTTCCGTACAACTAGTGCATAACGCACGCAAAACAATGAGCTTCATTATCAACACACTCTAACTCAGTTCTCGTAGCTCGCAACTCGGCTAACACGGAAACTTGAGCCACACACACATGAAACAATGAGGCTCCCGATTTCTGATTGAATACATCAGCAACAACACCCCAGAAAGATAGTCAAAGTACAACCACTAGCCTTTCTCGGATAAACTCAAATGTGTAGCCCTAGTCGTTAATCGACCCCATCCATCTACGCTGCCTCAAGCTCAAACCTGGCTGAAAATGCAAGTAGGTGAAACTCAAGTGATCTGTGTACATCCTACGCTGCGCTGCACGCCATAGCAGTAGTGTCTCGAACTCTTCGATGCTAACATAAAGATAGCAACTCCCAAATCATACATAGGATACGTAGCTAGCTTCATAAATTTTCCACTGCCAGAAACCATGAGCCACCGCTCTGCTATGCTGCATCAAAACATATCCAAATCCAAATCTCGATGCATTGCTATAACCACGAACTCGCCACGGTCGTCAGGTGAAGTCATAATCAATGCAGTGGTCAACCTTCCCTTCAGGAGTAAGTAACAGTCCTCACACGCATCAGACCACTCGAACTTGACGCTTTTCTTCGTCAATCCGGAAAGTAGAGTGGCAATCCGAGAAAAATCTTGCACAGAGCGTCGATAGTAGCCTGCCAAACTCAAGAAACTCCTGATCTCTGGTACGGTGGTAGGTCTACTCCAAATCAACACGGCTTCTATCTGGTCAGAATCTACGTTGACTCCCTCAGCTGACATCACGTGGCACAAAACGTCACGCTAATCAATCAAAACTCATAGTTGCTGAACTTCACAAACAGCTGATTATCTCGCAAAGTCCGCAAAATCGCTCGCAGATGCTTCTTGTGTTGGCCCACACTCCTGGAGTAAATAAGGATGTTGTCAATGAACAAGATTACAAACTTATCTAGAAATCGTCTGAACACCTGGTCCATCAAGTTCATAAAAGCTGCGGGGGCATTAATCAACCCAAACGGCATGACCAAGAACTCGTGATGCCTGCACCGTTATCCAAAAGCTATCCTGGCCACATCTGACTCTCTGATCCTCAACTGATGGTATCCGGACCTGAGATCGATCCTCGAAAAGACTGAAGCTCCCTTAAGCTAATCAAACAAGTCGTCAATCCAAAGTGGAGGATACTCGCTCATCTCTGAAACCTGATTCATCTTCCGACAGTCGATACACAACCTTGTCGAACCAACCTTCTTCCGCACAAATAGTACAAGAGCACCCCACGGTGATAAACTGGGCCGTATAAAACCTCCTCCAGCAACTCTCGAAGTTGAATCAGTAGCTCTTTCAACTCCACTGGCGTCATACGATAAGGTGCCTGTGATATGGGTCCAACGCCCGGTAAAAGCTCAATGGTGAAATCAATTTCCCGCACTAGAGGAATACCTGGTAACTCCTCCGGAAACACATCTGAAAACTCGGGAACCACCGCAATATCACCAATGTCTGGCATAGCCGCCGTAGTATCCACAACATGAGCTAAGTATGTTACACACCCCTTTTTCCATCATCCGCTCGGCCTTCACCGCTGAAATCACACATGGCAATAAAATATTCTTCTCACCGCGAAACAATATCTCGGGGAACCCTGGTCGTCGAAACACAACCTCCTTCTTGTGACAATCGAACATAGCTCAATGTGTCATCAAGAAGTCTATACTCATAATCACATCAAAATCGACGATGTCCAGCAATAACAGATCCGCGGCTAACCCATAACCTCCAACAAAGATCTCACAACCTCTCCAGATGGATACAATACTCTTCATAACCTCGGAAGTGGAGATGCAGACATAATAGCCGTGGATGTCAAGCAACGGTAACCTCAAAGAAACTCTGTCCTCACACAGGGTCGTGGCACGAACTCTGGCATGCCCAACTAGCCGTCCACGTCGATTATGACATTCTGATTGACTCATCTAGAAGGCTGCGTTGGCCAAACTCCAGAAATAGCATCTTTTCCTCTTCCTAAACTCTGAGCTACCAAACTGCTAAAATAGCTGACTGAGGACGTCCCCTCGTAACGTGACCCTCCTGGCCACCAAAATAGCAACTGAGAGTGCTCCACGAACACAAATCACAGCGACGCCTGCTGTGTGGAAGGATCACCGACGACCACCCAAACTCATGTCACAGGAACAAGTCCACTACTCTATGATCTCTAACATAATCGAAAAGGCCACAGCCTGATGAAGTCACTGATCCCGAGGTGCCTGAACTCAACCTCATCAAATATCTCGACTAAATTCACCTTCCTCAAACAACCATATTAGAAACCGCGTATACCTTTCCTTCTCAATATTCTCGCCTCTGAGTGCAGCACATCAAGCTCCTCAAGGTTGTCTCGAGGCATAACAGTCAAAATCCCTCTGATGCTCAGGCTCAAACTCATCTCGAACCTCGTGCACTGCTTCCACTAAAGCCACATAACACGTGCAAACTGGGACAAACATGTGAACGATACATCCCTGCCTCAGGTCGGTGAACACTCTATATTTTCGTAATTAAGTAGCCTGATTGAACCATTACTGTAAAAACAATACCCTAAATGTAGTTCATGGAGTCGCAATAGGAACTCACACAATACTAACCCACCAAATGCAATGATCTGACTCAGACACACCATCAACTGCCACAATTCTCTACTCTGAGGCAACATGTAAACGCCCATACACGCACAACTAGGCAAACCATGTCACACATATCTCTGAACCCAGAATGCTCATCCAAACCCACAACTCACTGCCAAGTCGCACGTCGACTGATCCTTAATAGGATCCACAACTGTACCGACACGGAAAGCACGTCAAGGAGGCATCCTAATGAATAAAACATTGTTCACAACAAACAGGACGTAATCATGGAACTTCAAATATTTGAAAGAATACAACACCTGGAGCATTGATGAGTATCCGCCGGCCGGTCGGGTCATCACTCCAGACATGCTGTACATTCTCAAATATCCTTAGTAAACACGACTACAGAAGTCTATAGAACCTAAAACCTAATGCTCTGATACCAAGCTGAAAGGACCCAACCCCGATTTAGTTTCCTAAACTGGAATCAAACCCCTTCTGAAAACATGAACCAACAAAAATCACAAAAATTTCGGCAGAGTGACTCTACTAACGCGGAATTGCCATTAACCTGCACCCGGAAAATACACTTCATCCTATGCCACAAAATCAAACCGTGGGCACCAATCCCATCCGGATTTCTCAATATCATAACAGTAATGTAAAGTAATCAATAAAACTATACTTTACAGAAATCCGGAGAAAAATCGTATAAAAGTATAACATTAGAGTGCTCAGAGCGACTTCTAGTATATATATATAAATAGTATGCCAAACTAAGAACCTCACCACTGCGATCGGAGCGCGATTCCGAGCGAAACGACATATAACTCGTCGAAAAACACGTCGTCGGAAAAGTTGCTGCTGCCGCCGGCCGCTGGAAAATCTCATCGGCCTAGAAAAATGCAACCTATACATAGATTTGAAGATCTCGACAATTCCAACAACTTTCCAGTTCAAAGTTAAGGCCAATTTTGATCGAAAAACCTCGAAAACTCACATCAAAGTCACAAATCCTTACCGGAATTTCAAGCGGGCTGATCTCCTTCCTCCGGCCTCGAAAACCTCCCAAACCACTTCTAATAGCATCCTCTCCTCATGGCTAAGAAAACCCTTCAAAGAGGAGCCACCATCTCGGCCGGAAAAGTCACCTCCGACCACCGCCGAACTCGCTGGAAAAACGCCGAACTTTGCCGCGCCGTTTCCCCCTCCTCCGGCCACTTCACGGGTCGATCCACCTACCAAGTTGAAGAGAGCCACAAGCCCAACAAGCCCCGGCCAAACGTGGCAGGAAAATGGCTCAAATCCGGCGAAAACCGAAGGGCACCAAAAGCACCAAAACGGGTCGCCCATGACCCGCGGTCAACGCGGGTCAACCCAACTTTCCTGATTTGGAAACTTTCCCAAATCGTCACGTATCGCTTCCGTATTTATACCGTACGCGTATCGAATTCCAAACGGATAAATATAACAATATCCGACGCCCGAAAATATTCACAACTTATTCCTAATACTCGGAAAAATCCTCCGGAAGTTCCCACGAGCTCGAAATTAAATTCTTTACAACTTCCGCGAAGGATCCCAAATCAAATTCTTGCTCGATAATTTAGTCGCTAACGAAGCCGCCATATTAACCGATTACGTCGAAATCGCGACCAATTGCGAAACTCACAAATCAAGTCAATAACCATTCCAATTTCGGTTCGGGTATATCGACATTCCAAAATGGATCACAATCACGATTCGGATAAACTCGAATATGAACGGATAAACTCGACGATATTCTGAAATTTCAAATATTCATATTATATTCCTCGATCGTCGAAATAATAATCCGGTACCACCCACGAACTCGAAATCATGCGTATAACAACTCTCGAGAAGAGACTCAACTCAAATTCTCAGCCAATAATTAAGTCGTGATCAAAACCGGTAATTCAATCAATTTACGGAAAACTGCGATTACGCGCAAGCTCGTGAATTAAGCTGATTACACTACTAATTCTGTTCCGGGTCATCACAATGGACCTTATATAATGCTTCACTTAGATGACGGAGGTGTCGGTCCATCGTCTAAGTGGCCACTGAGAGCATGTATTTGGCACTTCTCCGTCGTCCAAGTGATTACAAGGACGACGGAGAACTTCTCCGTGGTCCAAGTGGCCACTCGGACAACGGCTTGTCGGTCCGCGGTCCGCGGTCCAAGTGGTGACTTGGACGACAGAAGAGTTTATCTCCGTCGTCCAAGTGTACACTTGGACCGCGGAGACTTTCTCCGTTGTCCAAGTGTACACTTGGGCGACGGAGATAGATTTCTCTGTCGTCCAAGTCACCACTTGGACAACGGAGAAATTCTCCGCGGTCCAAGTAAAACTTGGACGACGAAGACACTATTTCCGTCGTCCAAGAGTTACTTGGACCACGGAGAAGTTCTCCGTCGTCCAAGTTCCACTTAGACCACGGAACCTTAAAGGTTCTGTGGTCTAAGTGAAGTTTTCTTGTAGTGTATCCAGACAGATACTTCAATAAATATCCAGACAGATATTCAAACTTTTAGAAAATTATTCTGACAACATCTTTACACACAGACTTATATGTTCAATTGATAGGGTTGTTGTAGGTTCTTCTATTGTGACCAGTTTGGTGACATCTTGAGCACTCTGTCGGCATTGATTGTTTTTCGCCCTTTTCCTCATTCTCTTTTTTCTTTCTTCCCGGTTGTTTCTTTGTTAATAGAGGCCTGACGTCCAGTCCGTATTGTGACATGTCTGGAAGCGATTTCTCAAGAATGCAGCACACCATTTTTTATTTGGGAGATCCTTGAAGAAATCAGTTATCTTTGCATATCCGTCTTCTAGATTAAGCTGGTTAAAAAGGAATTCATATTGCATTTCACTTCTAGTATATGCACAATACATGAAGAGTTCATAAATTCTATCCTTCAAAAGTCCTCTGTAGTTGTCTTTGAGGTTAGCAACCAAGGGCTGAAAGCAGTAGTCATGCTCATCATTAGGGAACACCTCTGGAAGAGAACTCGTAAATCCATTATGACAGTCTGAAATGAATGTTATTTTTCTCCGAGTATTAGTTTCCAGGTTTATGCTGTGTCTATCTATCTCATTTGTTAGGTTCATCAAGAACCACCTCCAGTTGTTGTCATTTTCGGCATCAACTATCACAAATGCAATTGTATAGAGTCCTGAAAAGAACCAAAAAGATGAGGTTCCTAGTTATATAGTAAGTACTGAAATGCAATTTATAAACAATATATATATATCCAGACAGCTACTCAGTCAGCTGCCCAAACAGCTACCCAGACTGCTACTTATGAAGTCCTATCTTTCACGTGACTACATTACCGGCCTTGATCTACAATGATTGGAGATGGTGTTGTTATTATTGAATATACTGGAGAGAAAACATTAAAAAGTTGCTAAAGAGTTGAAGAAACGTATGTAAATGCTTTGGTTAACTAACAGAATAAAGAGAGAAATATATACTCAGACAGATACTCTAACACATATTTAGAGCGATAAACTAACATATACTCTAATAGATACCTAGACAGATACTCAGACAGATACATAAATAAATACTTAGACACATCTTCAGAACCAAAATTATACCCAGACCTAATTAAGTAGATTTCGATCTCGCAATGTTTATAGTTTGAGGAGCAAAAACAGATACTTAGACAGACCTAATTAAGTAATCAATACTATCATAAAATCGATTAATACAACTACGAACTAAAACAGTTTCATGCCAAAACATAGTGAAATTGGATGTATAACAAAACTTAAAATATGAAATTATCAATAACGAGTTAGAGAGAGAAAAAGACAAAAAGACAGAGCGTTGAAACTTACAACGCTTGAAATTTTCAATTACGAACGACATCTAGATCAAACAGACTTTTTGTTCCGGCGAGATTGTGATCATGATCGTGATCGTGATCGTGATCGTGATCGAGATCGAGAGAGAGAGAGAGAGAGAGAGAGAGAGAGATTCTGACTTCCTGGCAAAAATTGAGGAGGGAAGAGAGAGAGAGAGGACGATTAGGAAAGAAGAGCAAAATCGGTAGAAAAAAACGTGTTTTATAACTTTTTAAATTTTTTTGGGAGAAAATGACATCAGGTGGGTCTATTTTTGAAAAAAAAAGGGATCATAAGTTGGAACTTTTTTACTTTGGTGTCATAAGTTGGTTTTTTTAAAAAAAAAAATCTTATCTATTTTTGTGGGTTTTTTTTCATTTCCCCTAAAAACAAATTCAAAAATTCCGAATAGGAAGTACCGTACCAGAGAACAAATATCTCAATGCTTGCACTTGAAGTATTCTGAAGCGACCAAATTAAGAACTCAATGTTTCGAGGATGACTTCATACAAAAGGTGTAAGGAGCTGAGCTGAACATTTGAGTGGCCTCATAATAATCCGAAGGAAATACCCAAAGAACTCATATACCAATACATGCACTTGACGCGAAGTGAATCAGCCAAAGAATTCAAATTTTCCACGATGACTTATACAACTGGTGGAAGAAGCTTGGCATTTCGTGGCCGAAACACCGTTCCTCCACTAGACAATGCTAAATTCTTGTTTTAAATTCATACTAAGATGTTAGAGAAATATATTCGGGTCGTGATTCATGTCTGTTTATTTAAACTTCATGATCGACTTGTTTCATTAGGAATATACGTTACAAATGCAAGTTATGCAAGACCTTCATGAAAGCGCAACTGAGAATTCAATTATATTATTTATATATATATATATATATATGTATATATATTTTGTAGAAAGTAGAAACTGATCTAATATATACTACGTACAGTACTTCATTAAAACCACGTACTGGAAAACAAAAGAAAAGTAAATTGTCCTCGCATTGTTCATTTGAGCCGATGAACTTGATTCTCAGCCGAGCTGATATATTGGTTGTTTATTTCAGGTCTGGGTGTGATGGGCACTGGCTCACAACAGACATCACCCAGCTTTTGAAGACGAAGGTCCTGAGATATATCTATTTATACACTATTGAGAAAGAGATTCGAGGCGACGAAACTTCATGGTCGCCTCGGATCATTTTCTCGTCGCCTCGATTTTTTTTGACCAAAACTTCGTCGCCTCGTCACGTCGCCTCAGATTCATCCCTTCACCATTGGGGCGACGAAGATTGAAAAACTTCGTCGCTTCATTTTATTTGAAGCGACCAAAACATTTTTCGTCGCCTCGATTTTTAGCCGCGAAGATATAGGTGTTGTCGCTTCAGTTGAAAATGTGGCGACGAAGATTGGTCAATCTTCGTCGCTTCAATGTTTTTAATTTTTATTTTTTTTCCTATTTTACTCAATGAGGCGACGAAGATTGACCAATCTTTGTCGCCTCATTGAGTCAAATAGAAAGAAAAAATAATAATTAAATATTAATGTACCAAGTCACGACGTATCACAATTTAACAGCACAAGAACTCATTCAACCACAAATCAAGTTATATAGTACACATATGCCACAAATCAAAACATACTCAGTTTATACAAAGCCTAGATACTATTGTTCGATTCTCATAGTAGACTCGTGCTCGGGGACGGCAACGGCGATGCAGCTCGATTACGTTCCAGGAGGTGGTGGAGGAGCCTGAGCTTGGAATGAGCGCATTAAGACCTCTATTTGTTGGACCATTTGGGCGAGGTTATTAAAATCCTCTGTGGCTTTACGCGCCACCTCACTCGATCTGCGCGCCTCCTCTCTGGCTTCAGCGACCTCCCTTTTCAGGGATTGGGTTTCCTCTAGTCGGACCCCTCCTCTCGGTCTGGGGTCGCGTGTGAGAGCGCGCCCCACCCCTGTCACGTCGAACAAGAACAAATAAATATATTTGAATAGTACACAAAAATAGAGCAAAACATAAATCGAGATTAACGACGGTGGTTTGTTAGAGTATTACCTCTTATAGAGGTCTCGGGCCTTGAACCCACCTCTTCCTCTATAATATTTATTTGTGTATCAAGAGGAAGAGGATGGGCTTGGGAAACCACATCGCCGTCAGTGTCACCCGCAACACTATCTTGTTGCGACAAGACTTCGTTGAGTCTTCGCTTCACTGCCGCCTGCTCAATTAAAATATATTAAATAAATAATTTAACTGAATGGTAAACAAAAATAATTATAATAACGTAACGTAACGTAACATATTTTCACTTACCACTTTCTCAGCCGCATTCTTGTCTGGCTGGTATACGTCAATCCAGGTCTGGACGGCCGACGCTCTATAACCCTCATTCTCCAACACCTCGCTTCGGTATGAGAGGGCGAGGGATCCCGAATGGTGGTTGAGCTGCTGCTCCTTGTTCTTGTTTCGGTTCCCTCGATTCCGTTCGCACAATTTCTGCCACACAAAATAATCATTTAAAATAAGAATAGATAAACATGTATATTTTTAAATCGTTGGCTACCAAAACTGAATTGAGAATATTTTATGAAGCTTACCACGTAAGCAGGGTCTTCGAAATGGCCTTTTAACCACGCCCATTCCTCTTCCCTCCCTAGGAACTCGGCCGGAGTCTCCTGGCTGACCTGGAGATAATGCTGATGGCAATCATGCTTCCAATCCTTGTAGATTGATTGAGCCGTCGCATCGATAAAGTTCCACATCTCCACATCGGTCGCCGGGATGTCATAGTTCGTCTAGTACAAAACATATAAAATCCGTTATGTAAAAGTTATTTGTACATAAACTGTAAAGTAACAAAGTAAGCTAAGCGCAGAAAGTATACCTCAATTTGTGTATTGACGATATCGCGGTGCTGCTGGCTAAGTCCCAAAAAGTTAGGCGCAAGCATTGGAACTTTTCCGCGTATAATGCTACCAATGTCTCTGGTAAGCAGACTTCTAAACTCCCTTGTCGCAGGCCCCCGATGCCTCGTAGAGTAAGGCACTTGTAGTCGCCTATTGTTGTTCATCTGTATGAGGTACTCGGTCTTCGTCCCGACAACGACCCCGCGCTGTATCGTCGTCGGATTTCCGGTTGCCATGTCCACCATGTCGGGGAGTTTGGTCTTCTTGCACCGGATGCTGAGGGCGGGAGGGCGCTCTGAGGCCGTAGTGGTGTCGTTGTCATCCACTGGTGGAATCCAGTCCTCAAGGTATGGGGCGGGTGTTAAACCCTCCAAATGATGTATCGTCCGGGTCCCGGATTGTCCCGTGGGGCAGCCCGACCCGGAAGGCCCCTCGCCGCTACACCAAGGTTGCCATGCCGCTGCCTCCGCAGCTGCCGCCGCCGCTTCACGACGCTGGATCGCGGCTTTTCTCCTTTTTTGACTTGTAGTTCCAGGAGCCATTCTGTAAAAACAAAACCAGACATTCAATTGTAATCATCAAGAGATCAATTACTAAATGCCATAATCATCTCACTCAAGCCAATTATATACTTGACTCCTAAACACAATCAAGTTCAATCATATGTATAAGCAGTCTGAGTTCCTAACCACTGATATGTTGATCATTATTTTAAGTTATGCTATTATTCAGGGAGAAGATATAGCTTGATCTCCTATTTAACAGACATAAAACAATTGAGTAATGTCACGTCCACAAGTACAATATTGTCAAATAACCAAGTAAAAGAACAGTGCAAAAACATACTGCATTTATAAATAATATCAGTATTGTAAGAGTTCATGGAAACATGGTTCAGAATGAAGTGATGTTGAAACATGTAGCCAAGTAAGACAATAGTGCAAAAACAGACTGCGTCTATCATCAACTAACTGCGTTACTTAACATGCCTTGAACCAAGCAACTCTGGTTTATATTGAAACTCTGCGTTACTTCATCAAACCTTTGGTGACTAGCTTACAAGAGCATCACAACATTCCAACATCCAACATCAACTGGCTTATAAATGTATGGTACGAACTATATGACTACCAAACTCAGAATGAGGTTTAGTAGAAGCATGGGCTCCATTAGTAGCCATTTGATAAACTCTGCACCCAACACAATCAAAACTCGTAAATTTTAGATCAAACCCACAAACACCAACTACATCATTTTCATATTACAACACACAACCCCACTTTCAAATCATACAGATCAAACTTGACAGAAACCACATGAAGCAGAAGTCTACAAACATCAAATTCAATGACCAAAAAGGGAATCAATTTGAACAAAGAACAAATCTTTTCACATACATTGAATTCAGATCACCTTACTGTTGGGACTAATCTTGAAAATTCTTAAGCTCTATCAGATGAGTAGTGCAATGTGAGATAAAGAACATAGATTTATATACAGAATGCAGAATCAAATTTGCATAAACAAATTAATAAAACAAAAAACAGGAAAAAGAAAAGTAATTGAGAACCTCGGGGAAAATAAACTGTAAGCAAATCAAACTGATTCCCGATTCCTAGTTATGGAAGAACTAAGCAACAACTCAACATTCAACAGCTCAACATTTACTACCAACAGCAAATCAAACTGTAAAATGGAAGAACCCGAAATGAGAGAGAGAGAGAGAGGTCCCGAGAGAGAGAGAGAGAGGCATACCTTGAACCCGATTTGGGGATTTAGGGTTTTGGGGAAGTTAGGGATTTAGGGGGTGGGGGATTTGGGGATTTAGGGGAGAGGAGGAGCTTTAGGGTTTAGAGAGAGAGGTGGAGAAGAGCTTTGGGGGTTTTGCACAGTCACCGGTCGCCGGAGAGAAATGAAGGTGAGGAAAGAAGAAGAAAGAAGGTGAAGAAGAATGAAGAAGTTAGGGATCGAATCGAGCAACTGGGCTATTTAAACAATATGAGGCGACGAAGATTGCTTCCTTCGTCGCTTCCATATTCAGGTGATTAATATTCAAACTTCGTCGCCTCGAAGTTTTGAAGTGACCAAGAATGAAACTTCGTCGCTCCAAAATACTGATCGAAGCGACCAAGTTTAATTCTTTGTCGCCTCGAATTTCTCTAGTGACCAAATTTCAATCTTCGTCGCTCCAATATACTCAAGCGACCAAGTTTCAATATTCGTCGCTCCAATTTACTGAAGCGACAAATTTTCAATCTTCGTCGCTCCATTGTACTGAGGCGACCAAGTTTGTATTCACAGGGTTACCTAGCTTGGGGATCCAAACTTGGTCGCCTCATAGACCCTAAACCCTAATCGAAGCGACAAATATTGGTATCCAAACTTGGTCGCCTGGATATATTGAAGTGACGAAGATTGATATCTTCGTCACCTCATTTTGTGTTATTTTTGGAAATTCAAAAAATATCTATTAATTTCTCAAATACATAATATATAATGTAAGGTTTAAAGTAAATATCAATAATTTTTACATAATGTATAATGTACGCTTTAAACAATATTCATAGTAATATTGGAACCCACCTCTATAATTTTTACATAATGTATAATGTACAATGAACGAAAAAGATCATGATTGATTTATCCTTGGGTGAAGTTTCAAGTTTAATATTACACCTAGCTAGATCGATTAAAGAAATCCCATGTTTTCATACATATATGGAAAGTAAAAGATACGTATAGTTAGTGTTTGTCTATATGCCCTTATCTGAAATCGATCTCTTCATCAAATGTTGTTTCCTAAAAGGTTTCGCCTTCATTTAGAGGGTGCATGGGAGTTTAATGGGTGAACAAGATATTGGAAGAGTACGGACGAGGAGTACGAATTAGGATTAGCCAATATTAAGAATGACTAATTAATTAGTGAGTCATGATTCATATTTACAATACAATTTGATTATATATATATATCGAATGTTTTAGAGAACTCGTTTTGTTTTATTTTTAAAAATTCATAAAATATCTATTAATTTCTCACCTAATAAAGGCTCGAATACACCTAATAAAGGCTTGAATACACCTAATCTACAATAATCATCACCTAAATTTCACTAAATCTATTTTAAAAAAATGAGGCGACGAAGATTGATCAATCTTCGTCGCCCCAATTTTCTTCAAGGCGATGAAGAAATTTTGGTCACCTCGAATGTAAAAAGCGGTCGCCTCATCTAATTGAAGCGACCAAGATCAATATTCGTCGCCTCAATTAGTTGAAGCGACGTAACTAATATCTGAGGCAACCATTCCATTCTTCGTCGCCTCAGTTGAAAATGGGGCGACGAAGAAACTTAACTTCGTCGCTCCAAAACTCTCCTCCAGTAGTGATAGGTTGGAGTTGATCGACTGGGAACTAATTGATACTTGCTAACTTATAATGCTAACTTATAATGCAAGGCAGAGGAAGAAGGATTCAACACGTGATATTGTAGAGACTGGGTTCCAGATATATATGTTCCATATGATGTATCCATAGGTTCAACAATTGATAAATTTAATTATTTAAACAAAATTATAAGAATTAACCCAACAAAATCACATGCTCAATGAAACATAACCAAAACATGATTGAAAATTTGAAATTGAAACAAGACCCCTAAATCATAGGTAATCATATATGATGTGGAGACTCTAACTAATTAATTATCAGCCTTCAAGAGGATTGAGCACCTGTCCCATGAACAGAACCGTTTCGCTGATGCTTTCACTACTGGGGGAGGGCATCGGGGCGACGTAGTTATATTTCTACGTCGCTCCGATTTTAGATGAGGCGACGTACTTTGGCTCTGATAAAAAGTACGTCGCTTCAAAAAATTGAGGCGACGTAGATTGAAGTACGTCACTTCAAAAAACTGAGGCGACTAGTTTTTCATTCGAAGCGACCAAACTAATCTACGTCGCTTCGAATAAAAACTAGGCGACGTAGATTGCTCAATCTACGTCGCCTAGATTTTATTCGAAGCGACGTAGAATAGTTTGGTCGCTTCGAATGAAATCGAGGCGACGTAGATTGATCAATCTACGTCGCCTAGTTTTTTTTAAATCTGGATCTACTCTTCTTCTTAAAGTCAACCCGTTCATAAAGGTGGTATTTTATAAAAAAAATTTCCCCGAGCTCTGCAGCTGTTTTGGGCGATTTTGGGGAGAAATTAGAGGAAATTGAGAAAGAAGGTTGTTCTTGCCATTGATTTGATTCTTGAGTAAGGTTAGTTTGATTTGTATCTCTTTAACCCTCTTTATGACCATAATATGTTAAAAATTAGAAGTGAAATTGAAGTTTTGGTGAAATGTTTGAAGTTGAATTGAATTTGGTGTTATGTTGTAGTTTTAGTGTTTGAATTGTGTTAAATCATGTTATGGGTTCATGAATAATGTTTGAAATTTGGTTAAGTTTAGTGAAATTTATTGATGATTAGAAGTGAAATTGAAGTTTTGGTGAAATGTTTGAAGTTGAATTGAATTTGGTGTTATGTTGTAGTTTTAGTGTGTTAAGCATTGAATTGTGATAAATCATGTTATGGGTTCATGATTAAAGTTTGAAATTTGGTTAAATTTAGTGAAATTAATTGATGATTAGTGTAGATTATGTGTATTCGAGCCTTAATTAGTAGTGTTATTAGTGTTAATCATGATTTCGAGCGTATGGCTATATATAATTGTGGTGTTTATCAACTTAGAACTCCCGTTTGAGAATGAACAACTCATCTAGTTGATCGAGTTGAGTTGTTGATTCTCGAATTGTCCCATTTTTGGACACTTTAGGTGAACATGACTTTGTTGATCCTTTTGCTATTCGTGTGATTTCAGTTTCAGTTTTGGGATATGGTTTCGACAGTGTCTCCTTTAAATGTTCCCCGAGTGCAAATTAGGTTGTTTAGATATGTGTGCACTCGGGGAACTGTAGGGAGATGCTGCCGAAATTTCCCTAAACTGGAGTTGAAACGCATGGGTGCAAAAGCGTTGACAAATGTCGTGTTCCCCTGAAGGGGATAGGACCCAACCCGGAGGCATAAGGCGAAGAAGTGTGGGGTTTTGGTTGAATTGCAACTGTGGCGTGGTAACCTTGTTCATATTGATTGTTTATGTTGACAGGAAACATGGACGGACTCCCAGACAAAACTTGGATGACATATCATCGTGCTGATCCAAGGTACATCAACGGCATATTCGAGTTCATGAATTTTGCCCGGCTACATAGTAACGGAGCCGATTATTACTTCTGCCCGTGCAAACGTTGTAAGAACGGTCCGTTCAAGGTTACTATGGATGTCATGTATCATCACTTATCACACAGTGGTATGAGTCCTACTTATACAGTCTGGCACCTTCACGGGGAAGTTTCTGGTGAACCGACAATGCTCGTCAACGAAGACAGTGGCTTCAAGACAGAGTCGGTCCTTCTAGTGGTACCGGTCCTTCAGTGAACCCGCAGTTGGAGATTCTACATGATGCATATCCCTATTATCCTGGATACCATGCAGATGCACCCCAACAATTTGTGGAAGATAATTCGGGCATGAACTTCAATGACATGGTAGACGATGATTATGAAAAGTACGATAGATTATTGAAGGAGTCACAGACCCCATTATATGAAGGCAGTGAGGAAACTGTTTTGAGTGCCATATTAGATGCAATGGAAATGAAAAATGAAAATGGATGGTCGGACACAAGTGTTGACTCTTTATGTATTTACATTAATAAACTTCTTCCTAAAGGGCACACATTCCCCTGTTCATACTCGAGAATAAAAAAAATCTTGAGTGATCTTTCACTGGGTTACGAAAGAATTCATGCGTGTGAGTTTAACTGTGTGTTGTTCAGGGGGGCGCTTGTAAACGAGAGGATTTGTCCAGTGTGTTATTCTGAAAGATATAAGCCAAATACGAATGATATTCCCAAAAAAATAATTCGTAACTTCCCTCTAACACCAAGGTTGAAGCGCTTGTTTATGTCCCCACACACTGCCAAGCATATGCGATGGCTGGGGGAGCGGATATGCGTGGCTGGTAGCCTCAGCCACCCAGCTGACGGAGAAGCGTTTCAACATTTTGACAGAATTTTTCCAGGTTTTGCACGGGACTGCAGGAATGTGCGCCTTGGAGTAGCAACAGACGGTTTCAATCCATTCGGAACAATGGGAACTTTGCATAGTACATGGCCCGTTGTTGTGATGCCGTACAATCTACCACCATCAATGTGCATGAAGAAGGAATATAACATGTTATCAGTGTTGATTCCAGGCCCTAAATCTCCCGGAAAGTGCCTTAGTGTACTCATTGAGCCGATGATCGAGGAGCTAATACATTTATGGGTCGTTGGAGTCCATACTTTTGATTGAGTAGACAATGAGGTGTTCTTGATGAAGGCAACGGTAATGTGGACTATTAGCGACTTTCCAGGTTTAGGGATGCTTGCGGGGTCAACTGTGAAAGGGTACAAGGCATGTCCAATCTGTCTAGATGAGCTAACTTCAGAGCATATATGTGGGAGGATAGTTTATGAAGGTCATCGAAAATGGCTCCACCAGGATCACCCTTGGAGATTGAGCAAGGCATTTAACAGGAAGGAGGAGTTTGGCGGAAGACCCTATCGTAAGAGTGGAGATGAAATTTTGGAGGACGTTAGGTCAAACGTTTACCCTATTCTTAGCCAACATGAAGACTTGAAGGTGCCGTACAATCCCAATAACAGACAGTGCTGGACTCACGAAAGCATATTTTGGAAGCTGCCGTATTGGTCATCATTGAAGATCAGACATTGCCTAGATGTCATGCACATTGAAAAAAATGTGTGTGACAACATCCTTGGAACCATTTTTTCGATTGAATCGAAGTCTAAGGATGGTCCAAAAGCTCGTGCTGCTTTGAAGAAGAGGAATGTGCGAAAAAACCAGTGGCAAAGAGCGGGTGACTTGGCTACGGGGAAAGTTCCTCATGCACCTTTTTTAGTTAAAAAGGATGATCTAGAAGATGTGTTCCAGTGGTTCAGGGATGTTAAGTATCCTCTTGGTTATGCAGGTAGTTTGAGAAGTAAGGTGAAAATAAGTTCCCAGTCACAGTTTTATGGATTGAAGACGCATGATTGCCATGTCTTGCTTCAACGTCTTCTTCCTGTGGTTATAAGAGGGTTCCTGCCAGAAAACGTTGTCAAGCCATTGATAGCACTGTCAAATTGGTTTCGTCAACTATGCAGTAGGGAGCTTAAGAAGGATGTTGTGCGTGACATGGAAACTGAGATAGTGATGATTCTCTGCAATTTGGAGCTCATATTTCCTCCACATTTTTTTACATCTATGGTTCATCTCATGGTTCATCTGCCCGAACAAGTATTCCTTACAGGTCCAGTACACTATACATGGATGTATCCAATTGAAAGGTAAAATTTTTTGTTATTGCTAATATTAGGAAAATATGTTTGTACTAATATTATTGGGGGTGTACTTCAGTGTGTTAACGTATTATGCATTAAAACACATGTTATAAAAGTGACCTGATATTACAGGTTAACCATTAAACGGTAAACATATGTTTTAAGTTAAGGTGGTATGTAAACCTAAATAAGTAAATGTAAGACCATGTTTTGGTAACTTGACAAAGTTACAAGTTTAAGGTTGAGAATGAACCTAAACAAGAAATTTACCACATAAAAATCAAATTTATAGTTTTATGGTTCAATAAACATCTTAAAAGGTAACTACAACAACCATATTCAGTACTTTTGTAAATCTACCGTATACAAACTCCACACGACTAAAAACCCATGTCAATTCATCTATCCAATATCTCCTAATCCACAGCTTCTTCGTCATTGCCCTTCCTGAAATCAGTTTCTTCTTCGTCGTCTCCACCTTCCATCGACCGTGTCCGTGTCTTCGTCATTGCCCTTCCTGAAATCGTCTTCTTCTTGCGTTTTGGGTTGTTTCTGAATACCAGTTAAGTTCTGTAATGAATGAATGAATGAAGGGAACAAGCTGTATGGGTCGATCAATTCCTAGTTCTTCTCCGACATTCTCCAATGGTGGTGTGTCATAGGGAGATGGCCTGGAACACCGAGTGTAAAATCTAGGTAACTTAATTATCTCCTACATTTGTTCGATTCTGGTTTGCCTATATTAACTTCTGAAGTCTGATTACTCAGTGAAGACTAGAGATTCTGAAAATTATGAAGCTACTGCTAGAACAATTAGAAGTAGATTTCCTGATGTTTTATTTGTTGCACATCAAGTATTCGAGAAAATGCCTCAAAGGAATGGCTACATAGATCAGTGGATTTTATGTGAATTTCGAGTCACCTTTACTTTTCAATTTGATCTATCCTTTTTCAGCATGAAAGTAGACTCTTTAATGATCATTTAGAAACTAGTTTCATGACAATTGGAGTTCTAATAGATTTGTTATGATTTTCCAAAGAATGTTCCTCAGAGCAGTTTTCTGCAGAATTCTGTTTTCTAACACTACTTTGCATGGCTGTTTCACTACCCAAATAAACTCCGAATTTTCTCAAATTTTGTAAGGAGATAGCCCTATATGTCTAGTTGTGATCTGGAAAGTTTCTTTTGAAAATACTAAGTGAGTAACCCCCAGTAATTTTTCAAAAATGACCGTTTTTCTGCAAATCTGTCAAAGTAGGTGCTTGTTTTTCGACCCTACATGTGTTGCTGGAGGTGGATTTCATGAGGAAAGCGGGGAGTCATTCGAGGTATTGCTGAGAGTGAAGAGTGAGATTGATATGGTTCAAGTACTTTTTGAGCAGATTTTAGATACAAAGTATGGAACTTTTTCTTTGCAATTCCATTTGCAATGGTTTTTTGATTTTGAAAATAAAGTTTGCGTATGCTCCATGCTAATGGTTTACGCTCTAGCATATGGTCATTTTGCATTTGCTATATCTTTTCTTGTTTAGCAATAAGCTAAGAGTTTGAATAGTCTGGTGTGACCTTTCTTTTGCAGAATATTTGACTGGCTAGTCGGGCTAGAGGTCCAAAATAAATGTGAAGAGATATTATACGGAGCTACTCACTGCAGCTTTTGTCTATTGACTTTGTCTTGCTGCACGGGGCACGCTTGGTAGCTGCCAGTCCTTTCCCATGCCCTTGAATACGTACATGCTTGAGGTGGGAAATGGAGGGATGACAAGGGACGAATATGTAGTCCATTTCAGCATATGGGCCATATCTAAGGTTTTTGTCTCTGCTATATGAGAAGCTTTTTGTAGTGTGACTTGTGAAATCTTGGTTACAGGTAATCAATACTGTTCGGCTGCAGGCACCCCTTCTTATTGGTTGTGATGTGAGGAATATGACTAAAGAGACCATGGAGATCATTGGGAATAAAGAGTGGACTTTGATTGGTGCGTTGACCGTTTCTGGGCTTCCCGCTGCTATTTACGCTCTACAGAATAGTTTGCTTCAGATTTCGTATAAGAATCTCGATTCGCTAACTTTCTCAATGCTCAACCAGACTAAGATCATATTTACTGCTCTCTGTACATATCTGATATTGAGGTGAAATGTAGTTACTGAGTTAGATAACTGTGACCAAATTGTGACTGTACGTATTAGACTGAGTGGCATTGCATTATTATATAGGCAGAAGCAGTCGGTCCAACAAATTGGAGCGCTTTTCTTGTTGATTATAGCAGCTGTGCTTTTGAGTTTTGGGGAAGGGTCTAGCAAAGGGTCTAGCGGTAGCAATTCGGACCATATACTGTTCAATGGGGTTATTCCGGTATTAATTGCATCTGTGCTTTCTGGCTTGGCATCTTCTTTGTGTCAATGGGCCTCCCAGGTTAGCGGAATGTTTCTGCATTACATATGTCTTTTGGACTTCTTTTTTTGTTTCCTTGATCATTGTTGTCTCCTTGTCTGTTTTAGGTTAAGAAGCACTCGTCATACTTGATTATGATAGAGATGTCTATAGTTGGATGTTTATGCATGTTGGCTAGTATGGCTAAGTCTCCCGATGGGGAAGCTATCAGAAAGCATGGACTTTTCTATGGATGGACTCTACTGACTTGAGTAATGATCATAATGATATTTGATGCTTTCCTCTAGTTTCTAAATACTGGCTGACTCCTGTGGGGTTTCTTTAATTGGTCATGTTAGAAATGCCAGAACCATTGATTTAAGTTTTGATGACAGTTCTCATATATGAAGACTTCGTTTATATCTAAAAACTCACAATGGTAAATAAAGATGGTTTGGATGAATCTGCTCATCCCTCATCTATCTCACCAATAATTATCTGTCCATCTTGCTGTTTTATTGTTCGTTTATTTTCCCTTTCCATGCTTTGGTTGCCTTCTCTGTTTGTTACTGTGAGTATGCTTGTTATTATTAGTTTTACATGATGGTTGGTGTAGCTGTATAGTGAAGCCACTACTTTTCTTTCTTTCCATGATTAGACTGATGGAAGACAATTTTTGTACATTCATGACACTGCCATGTGATTGATAAGATTTCAGCTTGCATTGGCACTTAACCAAAAGATGAAAAGAAAGTGTGATTTGCTTTCAATTTATAGAAGAGTGATGCTTATGTAATTTGTACTTGCAATTGTTTTATCGTTGCATGGTTAATGATGTATCATTGCATTTTTTCCGTGTTTCAGATCCCAGTGTTGTCCAATGCCCTTGGTGGAATTCTTGTTGGTCTAGTCACAACTCATGCTGGCGGGGTTAGAAAGGCAAGTTTCTTCTTATTTACACTGAATTATAAACGGAAATTTGACATTTTATAAGTATGACAACTGTAGTTATTCGATTGTCTCAATCTCACTATTAGCTTCCTACATATCTTGCAAATTTAGGAGACTGGTCGAGTATTAAACCTAGAAATTTAGTGGTTTACTGTTTGTTACTTAAATCACCATAACAACTTATATGTGGAACATGTGAGGAAGCTAAACTCTGATCTCTTCTGTTGAAGTTTCAGGCCAATCTTCATCTAGTGTTACTAATTAGTTTAAGATCTGACAGAAAATGCCAAATGGTTGGAATGTTTATAAACATGACTTGTTTGAGTTGTTTACATTTTTTACACTAGCCCCTAATGCAGTTTTTTGTTGTTGAAAACCTATTTAAGGTACTTACTGCAGAAGCTTTATCTACATGCTTGCAGGGGTTTGTTATTGTCTCTGCACTTCTTGTCACAGCTTTGCTGCAGTTCATATTTGTCTCTGCACTTCATGTTTTTATACTTTTTTTTGTAATTTGGCAGTTTTGAGTCGGGCCAGGTTGGGCTCGATCGGAAGAGAGAGACGGAGACCTCGAGTGAAGTGAACTAGTGAAGAGAAGAGAGTGAAAGCGAGATATCGAGATAAGATAAGTGAAGGCATCACACTGCTACAATGGTCTTGTAAAACTTAGAAACTCAAATATTATGTAGTGATACAAGCTTGTTCTGCATCGTACATTTACAACTTCACAAGTTCGTTCTGTATTTACATTTCAAGTATTTTTCAGAAAATTCAGCATAACATGCCTGAAAAATGGCTACCCGAAAACCTGTAACAAGCATATCTGAAGTTGAGTTATCATTCTCCACAATCTAAACAATCATCATGATCACCAACAACAACAAAGTACATTACCCAGACAAATAACACATCAAATGTTGGCTCACATAAGATATTGTTATGATACAAGATGGCCCATAAAAAGAAATCAAAAAAGAGATCATCAAAGTAGATTAAAAAGACAAATGTTCAGATTATTCATAGATTTCAACGGAACTTGAGGTTCCAGAGCATTGGTGAAGATATAATAACAGGCACTTCACCTCAACGTCCAACAACATCAATTTTTTTTATCTATTCTTCTTGCGAGTCATGCGTGGAGGACTTCGGGCATCTGAAGTTTCCGCTGATGTTTGCCTAGTCAATCTCACAGATCTTCTTACTGGTTTAACTAGTGCAGTCTTGGGCCCAACCATAGACAGACAAGAAAATTCTTTTGATACCTTGTTCCACAAATCATTCCAGTTCAAATTGAATTTGTTCCGTACAAGGTAAATAGCAATGTTCATGCGCTGCATTTGGGAGTCAAAATTCTTCCACCAGGGTGTTCGATAAAATCTCATGTGATTGATTAGGAAGACACCACAGTCGAAACCATTTGGTTGTATGGGACAGGTATCAGGAGTTACGATTTCAAAGCTCGAAAAGGGACTATAAATATTTTTTTCCTGAAAAAAAATATCTAGGGTAGCCATCTGAAAAAGAAAAGGACTATTGTCATTACCACAAAGAACAAGTCTTCAATAATATGCCAAATAAAGAAAATGAAGTAACAATAAAAGACAAAAAATAACATACCACACATCTTACTAGAGAACGGTTCCTCGTATTCCCTTTGAGACTATCCCATATCTCAACCTTTTGTTCTTCAATGTTGATCACCGTCAAAAACCAATGCAGTTGATCGTCATTTATAGGGATAAAAATCTGAACAGTTCGATGGTGATGCTGTTAAGAGAGGAATTTAAAAAAAAAAAGATTATGCAAGAGCTAAGATATGCATACCCTATGACAACCATCAAAGTGTGGCTCATATTCTACAAGTGAAGTCCATCTTCTTGTTTTTTTAACAAAAGATTGTTTATCAAAATCTGCCCTCCTCTGATTCAATTCTATAGCATGTCCCTACAGTCAATGAAGTACGCATCAATCTCTACTAATGAGCCATAAGAGCCTTACACAATTATTTCCCTAAACTGAAATTAAAACATTCAATTAATCACCTCTGTTAATACATAAGTTGACAAAGATAAGTTTTAATAAAGTCAAAAAAGAGCGTACCGCAAACCATGTTTCAAGATACAAAACTGACATATCAGAGTTGCGTTCAAGAGTAAGATACTCAACAACAGGGTCTATCACCTAATACAACAACAATGAAAATATCACGTTAATATTAAATAAAAGCGATAAGATAAAGATACTATAATGATTTAACAATGAGTCATGACTTACATGATCCCACAACCATTTTGTGGGAGCAAGGCAAATGAAGTTTTCACGAGTGACACCGAGATTCTGACTTGGAGTCCTCAAAATTATTTCACTGTTAGGGAAAAAAGATTATATTGTTTCTCTGGAATATATAATTTGTATAAACCACAATGAGTCGTCAAAAGTAGTGAGTCTTTACCCAAACAACTTTGCTTACTTGAACAAACACGGTACATTAATATCTCATTACACTTGTTGTTTTATTTCTTAGCATATCACCAAAGCAGTACATTAATCACCACAATTAGATTTGTTCTAAACGTTGAAATCAACATTGCTCGAGCAAACACAATAATAGAATCTATATATAGAGATAATATACCTTCTATCTTCAGGCATAGAGCTGGCAGCAAAAATGTAACTTAACAAATGAAACTCTATATCTGGAAGTGGCTCTTTTGGAGAAAAAGGACCAATTTGTGATATAAACCTGTCAAGGGTATCCATTTTTTTTTCCTTACTGGAAGGATTAGATTAGTAGTAGTCTTGGCCTGAAATATTGCTTCCGATGTGTTTGACAATGTAGTATCTGATGATAAATCTACAGTCTCATTCTTAATGACATTTTCATCACTCTTTTTGGGTATCAAATCCTACAAATAAGATACAAATTAGCAAAAAACGTATGCAAAAACATATTCAGTAAGGGTTGCAACATGGTACGAGTTTAGAATCACTAACTGGTTTCAAAGATATATCACACAGTGGAGCAATCTTTGAGGGTTCTTGATTTCCTGTTGGAGCCACTTTTGGAATTGTTGATTCGGGTTTAACCTCATCCGATGATAGCAGTATGCTCCTCACATTAGTTACATTGCCAGCAGAAATCTCAATCGCTTCATCACATGTGTTCTCTGTTTTGTATATTGGTCCCTAATAAGAAAATATCATATTAAATCTATTCCCAATTTGGTTACTAAAGCTTAGCAATGTAGTCAATTTTAATAAGACAAAACTGTGATGACAAACTTCTAAATGATTTGAAATTCAAGTCAAATCACAGTTTATCTTTATCTTCCTAGAAATTAACAAGAAATATTCTGACATGATGCACTGCTTTGAGAAGAAATAACGAAGAAGTAAAATTTACCTCATGAGGATGCTCAGATGTGGCGACCTCTGACGTAGTCTGCTTCTTAAAATCAGATATACCCTTTTTAATGTCGTATAATGTACCCTCGATCCCTGCAACAGCTTTATTAAAGTCCTTTCTCAAAATCTGCAGTTCAGAGTTTAACTCCACTACTTTTCTTATTACATTATCGTCCACTTTTTCATTTTCCTTTCCCTTGATGTTGTTAGATGTTGCTGACATGAAACCATATGCCTTCGACAACTTAACTGATTGAGCATTAAAACCACCAACATCGTTCAGCCATCTTATTAGCTTACGCTCCTCTTTCTTGCCCCATACCGTGATTGGAGTTGCAAACTTGTCAACTATCTTGACTCCCTCACAAATAGCGTCATAGTAAAAGAGGAGGAGAAATAGAAGACATCCTCCATGGTGATGAAGTTGATTTTTCACAAATCGATGGTGTGCTTCAATAAGTGTAGTAAGAGAAAGCTCAGCCCAATTAGCTGACTTGATGCATTTCTTGTTTACCACACAAGGGAGACACTTGAAGCTGACAGAAAGGCCTGATGTAGGGCACAAAATCATACCTATACAAAGCAACATGAATGCTGCTAAAAAATTGTCATCCACAACATCACTATCCTTCATCCAATTTTCCAAATCACGCAACCATATCTTGCCATTTTTTCCACATAACTGCTTTTTAAGCTCATTAATGCGATTCTCATTTCCAAAGTTTGATGCTGCCTTGTGACCCCCATTCATAATACCCATTACTCTTTCAAAATCATCAACACCTATTTCAAGTATCTGACCATGAACCTTCAAGATTGCACGATCATCCTTGATAGGTTTGAAATTGTCTATCAACAACCTACACAACGGACCGTTCATTGTTTGGTTGGCCATGCGTCTTAATGAACCAAACCCGATTTCCTCAATGACCGTGTGTCTCTCGTCAGATAATTTCCCTACAATCTTCATAAAACGCCTTGTACTTAACCGAGACTTTATTGTATAATGCGGGAGAACACTATCTTCATCACCCACTACACTCTCTCTAAATGGTTCCTTTTCACCGTCTTCTAGTGCAGCCCATACTTGGGACATTTGGTTTCGAAACTGAAAACATGTAAAAAAACAGTAATTTAAGATTAGTACTGAAATCGTAAGAATATAAAACCAGAGAGTAAAAAAACAGAGATTGATGATTATGTTGGAATTGCATAGCCACACACTTACCTCGACATTGAATTTGGCAGGCTTCACTTCTTTGGCTTTGGAATTCCTACATAATTAAAGATAATGTCACTGAAGTTAAAAAATACATAGGTAGGCCTAAGAACTACAGTAAATGAGTTGGATGTTCCTTGTGACCTCCATTCCTGCATTTAACATTACTGTCAATTCTAGCAGAAGTCTGATTATGATGTCTTCCTTATTCTAGTTAATTACTATCTACAATTTGTGTACTTCTTCCTTATTGATGTTACCATGAATGCCATACAAATTAATAAAAACAAATTAAGTGAAAGGCTATATACTACAGTACAGTTTGGAAAAGGTAGTGAACATGAAGTAATGTACAAATAAAGTAAATTGTAAAACAAATATAGCTTGTGAAGATAAAGTAATGTACTTACAGGAAATTAAAAAATCCAATCTGTCGTGATCTTGGTCCTCGACTGCGAGGAATTTTGATACTAACATCTGGTGTTTTTTTCGTCAACACCCTTCCATCTGAACAATCCTTGCCCTCATGATCCGCTTCATTCTCCACAGATTTGATTATCCTACCTGATTCCTTGTCCTCCTTAAGTGGACTGAGTTTCCTTTTCAGTGGCATGGTTCTAAACAATCAAATCAAAAGAGACAAAATACTTAAAAGACAATGACAATATGAAGTCAATATTACTAGAAGAACAAGGAAGGAACAACTGAACTAGTTGATTTCAGTTTCATACGTTCTAATAAAAATGAGAGACATACTCTACTCAGCCGAGTCTTTGAATTCCAGTTCTATCACACACACAATGAAGAAGACTTTACCAAACCAAGCTCTGTAATATGATTAGTTACATAAAAAAATGATTAGTAGCATGAACGCTACAAAAGAAGATGCACAATAAGTCAGACAAGGGAAACACTTCAAGTGCTACTTACAATTCGTTTGCAATCAAATCAGGCCGGACAATGGGTAGCCCGACACACCTTCTCCGATAAGTGCATTCCAAACAAAAGAAAGTTTTCAGTTCACTTGAGAGAGATGGTGCGAAGAAGCAGAGTTTCTCCCTTTTAGAATTTGGAGCATTCAAAATCCTCCTCCAAATTGGACCCATTTGACATCAAACTCTATTACTTTGCTAAAGAGATAATCTAGGAGTTGAGAGTTTTGCGGTTACACGGAGGAGGAGGAGGAGACTAGGATAGATATGAGTTGCTATTGAATTGAGAAGAAGAAAGAAGAAACGGTTTGAGGAGTTGCACGTGACGAGAAGATGATAAAAGAAAGCATGGGCTGGCTAATCTCTATCTCTATTAATTAAGGAAGTTGTGGAGAAGTTTACGGTAGTTCCGGTCCTAAATATACAGCAAACAGTTTACTATTAAAAGTGTGAAATACAGTACAAAGAGAGGAATGCTATGTGAAACACAGTTCGATTCCTTCTCTAGCCCATCAACAGGTGCATCCTCACCGGTTGGCTACTTCTCTAGCCCATCGCCAACACCTTCTCATCTCATCTCCGTTCATGCTGAATTTACTATTCACTCCCCAATTGGATTATGCAGGAGCGTCTATTGGGCGCCGCACTCGGAACCGTACTCACCGGAATCGTCGTCTTCGATCAACGAAGAAGCATCTACAACTCTATTTCCGGCGACCGACCTGAATCCGTTGCACGATATCAGCAGGTGATTACTCAACTATTTTTTTTTTCAATTCGAAACCCTAGCTTTGATTTAGGTACAACATTGGAAATTGGTCGCCAGCAATTTTATTTTCATCGAAGAGTTTAACTTTTCACGCAATCATAGAAGATTATTAGGATAATAAATTAATAATTATTTACTATTTTATAACACTGGCTCATATTGTTGGAGAAGAAACGAATTGGTGCTGAAAGCCATTGTTATTAGTACAAACTACAGAAAGATAATGTAGCTTTAGAGCCACTTAAGCTCAAATGTAGAATAGCTGGAAGTTCGGAACACTTGGTGCTGTACACATCTACACGAATGGTGGTTTTCTAACACTACTATAAACTCTTGTTTTTGTTGTGTTTCAAGACTTTTGTATGTACATCACTTCGTCACAATATAGGGTTTGATATGGATGTTATCATGTTATGGATGTTCGGTCTTCCAGTGAAATTATAGCCATGAAGTAAAAAACAGAAGTGCACGGTGCTAGAAAGCTGACTGGTTGTAAAGATATGCACCCAGAATAAATTTTGGTAGTAGAATAGAAGATACATCTAATTGTCCAATCAAATCTTGAATACAGCAATATTGAATTTGAACATATATATATCGCTGAACTTGTATAGTCAGAAACTTACTACTGAGAAACTTGGGTTTATGCCATGTTATGGACTTTTGTGATATTTGGCTCTTTAACTGGATATTCTCATGTTGAGAGAGTGGCACCGAGTTTTACTATTTCTATGAATCAAGCATGTGTAGCATAAATTTTCCTAAAATGAGACTTGGTGCTCTACTTAGCACACAGCTCTTCAGTGATAAATAATATTAATGTATTCTGAAGTCTATACTCTACAGATGACAGAGCCCCTATTTGGAAAGAAAGCTCGCTCAGAGTTTGCTCACCTCTGGAACAGGGCCGTGGACCAGGCGTTTCGACCAGTGATTGAGTCCCTTAGTTCATCTGGATGGTAGATGCATTTGTGCAAATCTACCAGTCTACAAAGTATGGAAGTGTGGTGCTGTGACCTTTATGCATTTGTGCAAATCTACCATGCAAGAGAAGGTTTACTACTTCACTATTATCTTAGGATGTATGTTGTTTCTACTTTCTATTGTCTTTGAAGCATTCACATTAAAATTCTGATTCTCAAGTATGAAGATTGAGTATGATCATTTATATTCTGTCAATGTATTGATCGCTTTTTACTGAACTCAATTTCACTGTCTTATGAGAATCAGTGGTGCTGATGATGGGTCTGAAAATGAGACTCCTGATGTTCGTTGTTTGTTTTGATTTTTAAACGTGTGACGGGTTTTTTTCTGGAGAAGACCCTTACATTTTACTTCAGATTTTACCTTGTTGAGTTAAGCTATAAAACTTACTGATGAATCAGAACACCTAATACTACTATGAAGAGGATATTGTTAATCTAGGTCAATGAAGGGGAATGGGAAGTTTATCCTCAAGTAACAGCTCTTTGTATCGGAAATGCAAAGTACTTTGGTGGTGGCATGAAAATTACACCAAATGCTGATCCTCATATTCATTTTGTTCTTCCTGCAGTGTCCATTCTATTGGAGTGGAGGAGATTTCAGGCAGTAGCAGCATTTAGGTGTGATGAATATTAAACTCAAGCAATCCCGCACCTGTGTGTAGTTCGTTGCCTACTCTGAATGGAGCAGAGATTCATAAAATATTTGACTTTTCACTTATATTTGGCTGTAATACAAAGTGTGGGAAACTCTGAATCTGAAATAGGAAACTGTGTATTCAAGAGTGGAAATGTGAAGTGGAAACTGAATCTATGATTATATCTCCTTATCTCCTTAACATGTGTAAACAAAGTTTGATAGAAATGAGGAGTTGAATGGGAAGTATATGACATGTCTGTAACATTGTCACTTTGCCAGCAATTTACAAGCATAGCATCAAAGAGATATTTGTTATGACATCTTTATATATTTAAGTGCTGTGTTTCAAAGGTGAAAATTAATTAGTAATGGTCATCTACATCCAGATTACATATTAGATAAGCTGAAATTATTGCTTAAATTGTAGATGACATGCAAAAGCGTATAATTCAAACCTACAGATGCAAAAGCGTATAATTCAAACCTACCGAACTGTTATGATACATTTCTTTTGGTTTAGGGTTTAGGGTTTAGGGATCCGGATCCAGATATAATTTCAGAATCAAGGTCATACTTGCATCATATTTGAATCGTTGCCGAACTGTTATGATACATTTCTTTTGGTTTAGGGTTTAGGGTTTAGGGTTTAGGGATCCGGATCCAGATATAATTTCAGAATCAAGGTCATACTTGCATCATATTTGAATCGTTGCCGAACTGTTATGATACATTTCTTTTGGTTTAGGGTTTAGGGTTTAGGGATCCGGATCCAGATATAATTTTAGAATCAAGGTCATACTTGCATCATATTTGAATCGTTGCCGAACTGTTATGATACATTTCTTTTGGTCTAGGGTTTAGGGTTTAGGGATCCGGATCCAGATATAATTTCAGAATCAAGGTCATACTTGCATCATATTTGAATCGTTGCCGAACTGTTATGATACATTTCTTTTGTATCGATTAGTCAATTCTGCTTAAACTCTTCTTAATTTCATATCCGAGCACAGTGAAATTGGAATGGACTAGAATTCTTTTTCGTCTATTGAACACCTAATACCTGGATAAGAATCCTCTCCAAACATAGAACCTAACAAGTCATTCTAAACCGTCTATTGTCGTCAATATTTCTTCAATTTATGTCCTCTTCTGCTTATCAATCTCAATCAACTAAAATCATCAAACAATACTATATGGCCTGGTAACCTTCCAAGGATCAAAAACTAAAATGTTAGAAAATAATGTGAGATGGTCCAGAGAGGATCCAATTAATCTCAACCGCATAAATTTAATAAACGGCTTGGATTCTCTTGTTAGGTAACATGGTGTTAGGTGATATGTTTGGAGATGATCCGGATCATAAGCAAACAGTCGGAAAAAAAAAACACACTTGTGTTTCGAACTGCAACCCAACACAGGCAATGGAAAGGCCTAACCACTGAACTACCATGCCATCTCGTTCCAGTATTCTGTAAATATAGCTTATCTGTTCTCTGTTTTGTACGACAGCATAATAAAAGAGTATGCAGTTAACTGAACGTTCACTCTAAAACGAATTAGTGTTGGTTTCCCTCTTCTCCAATTCAAAATCCCAAACGGGTTAGAATGATAGGCGAAATTCTCGGAAATTCATCCTCTGCTCAACTGCTCAACTGCAAGCTATTGCTATTCTCCGTAGTCGGTGTGCTCATCCTCTGCTCAAACGGGTATCCAGATAAGAATCGTATCTACTCAAACGTAGTCGGTGTGCTCTTCATCTTCATCATGCCTACAGCAAAGCTATTGCTATTCTCCGATCTGGTTTAGTTCGAACGAAGTGGGCAAAGCTATTCTCCGATCTGCTATAAATTGGTATGTCTATTTTAATTGTCTACAGCCTATTGCTATTCAAACAGACCAACTCATATTACTAGGCTACATTCTTGTGAGTGCATTGTGCTGTAGATATAGCTAAAGATGAGCCTGTTGAAGCTTAATTCTTTGTCTCAAGTTTTTCCCAAAGTCTATCCCTTGGTCAAGTATGAGTGTTAAGTTTGGCATGTTATCTGTGATTATGCATTTAAGTTGTGATTTTTTGATTGTATTTATATAAAGAACTCTTGGTAGTGAAGTTTAAGAACTTGCATATCTGAATTTGCTGATATAAAACTGTTTAGTTTCGTTCAGTACCCAATTTACTAAGAACCAAGTCAAACCACTTCAAGATCCCTGTATAGAACTATGAAAGCAGTTCCTTTGGTCTCGCTGTACTGAGTTTTCTGAGGGCAATCTTAGAGCGGGGACATCTGTAAATGTTTACATTTGTGAATTATCAGTTTGCTTAGTGCCACACTACTACATAGGCTTTTATTTCATCAAGTATGATGCCTTAATACTTATAATGATGTATCATATTCAATGTTTAACAAGACATTGGAGGATGCGACATTCAGAAGCAAGAAATCCGTGAAGCAGTGGAACTTCCACTTACTCACCATGACTTGTACAAACAGATTGGTATTGATCCTTCCACTTTATTTGATTTTGGGTTCCAGTTGCTTGTTTCAGCTGATTGAAGGAAAAACCTCTTTTAGGTGGCTGGATACTAAGTTTGAGATTGAGTGCAAGAAACTTGAGGATTTTGCTTGGCTTGAGGTTTCCTCTCTTTTGGCTGCTGTAAAATAAGCTTTGAGGTGGGAAACACAAAACTTTTCTTTCATGTCCATTGCATATATGACAGTGTTTATGACTGTATGCTAGTAACACTGTATGCTAGTGATGGAAATAGCCTTTCATTTTTCATCATCTGCACAATTTTCTGGGTAAACCCTTGCATTGCCATCTTCAACCGAAACAACAAAAAGTCAAAAATCTTTCGAATTTCAAATCAATTTTAGATCTAAACTAAAAACAACCTTAAAAAAATTATGAACATAATAAGAGAATAGAGGAAGAAATACCTTGAATGGTCCATTGTCTATTCTGAAGCTGATACCAGGCACATATTTCAGCCACACTGGAAATCCTCTGTCAAATTAAGCACTTGAAAGTTAGAGACTTTTTTCTTTGCCAATCATTCACAGTTTCTAATAGTAACATAAATGGAACACCAGTACAGTACCCAAAGTTCCATTCTGCAGAAACATAAGGTCCTATCCGCAGATGAAGGTAGAGCCCTGCTTTCTGTACTGTCCTTATGAACCGTACAAGATCGTATCTCCCCTCAAAATAATACTAAAACAGAAAAAAGAGAAATAATTTAAATCAAGAAATTAAAATAAACACAGCTAATCTTTCAAAGATTGAAACTTTGAGATTAAGAATAGTTACATTGCCAGGAGAAGGTTCATGACCATTCCAGAATACATAAGTGTCGATCACATCCAACCCTCCATCTTTAGCTTTCTGTATAAGACCTTCCCACATCTGCACCAATTTAATAAACACACCACATTTTTCAATGACTAGAATTACGAAATAGCCAAGCAAATGAAGAAAAGAAAAGAGAGTGAAGTACTATACATCCGGGGTACTTCTGGGATAGTGAATCGAACCGGATATCAGTAGTCTTCTGTGGCCATTGATGAGAATGGCCTTCTTGTCGTAGCTTACAGTAGTGCATTGAATCAGCTCAAGACCCACAAACAAGGACAACAACACCAACAAGTACAAACTCAAGAGCTTAGAAACTGAGTGAGTTTCCATGGCTCTAGTGTTTGAGAGGGAAAATAAAATTTGAAATGAAGAGAGCTTTAATGTTGGAAATGTGGGAAGCCCAAAGTGGAGTAGAAGCTCTCTGAGAGTTTCTGATATATAACTCTGCAACTCTGCAGAGGCTGACAGCAACCACTGAGTTCATAGTTTTGAACTTTTGATATTGCACTTAATACAGTACCTGTTTCTACTACCCTGCTGCCAACTAATATATATATAAACATGGATCATGTAGCAGTTGTTATTAAGTATTTGTTCAATATCTTAAATAGTCTGTTAGATTCATAGTCAAACAAAATCTCATCTCTACTACTCAGGTAAAGCTTTTTGCTAGTAACGATAGGTTCATGACTTTCAACTATCAAGAAGTTTGTATGGTCAGTTTACTAGAGAAAACGATAGCTGTTTAATTGTTCTTCATTTTGTACAAAAGATGAGCTTCATTTAAAACACAACCTGTTTACAAAGTTTTCATGACATGTACAAAATAGTTCCAGGCTGCTACTTTTCTCAAAACTGATATTAAAAAAGCTAGCTACCCTGCTTCTATTTCAAAGTGTTAAGTTTCAGACCAAGAGTATACCAAAAGCAAGAGATTACAGCCAACAACAAAATAGGCAAAAGTCACACTTCAAATGCAACATATTTCTATCAAGACAGCTATGAAATCTTCATATTATGTTCCCCGTTGGTTTCCTTTCCAGAATTGTCCTTATACTTAATTGGACATGTATGCAAGTGATTGCTCATCTTTGCAAGTGATTGCATTTTTCTTACTCTCCATGTCAGCATTCTAATATTTGATAAACAAGTTGTAGTGATCTTTCTGGACTTGGAATTTATGGGTTGCTTCGTTTCCAGTAATGACTTTATGAATTGAGTTCTCCTTGCTACGAATAGCTTAATCACAGTAAAACAAAATAATTATAGTCCATCTTATTGTTCTGATTATGTCAGGTGGATTCAAGTGGTGTTGGCATGGATGGTTTTAAAAATTCAGCGGTGGATGACGTGATAGACTACCATAAGCTGACCAAGCATGATGTCTTACGTATGCAGTTTGATAAGGTTGAAGACGCTGAAGATTTTTATAAAAATTATTCTTTAGCAATTGGTTTCAGCATAAGAAAGGATGCCCAAGGATTTTCAAAGGAGAGAATGACTAGAAGGCAGTGGGTATGTTCTAAGGAGGGAGTTAGAGCTTCGGGCTGGAACAAGAGAAAAGAAAGAGCTTACGGCCCCAAGATGGAAACCAGAGAGTCATGCAAGTCTCGATTCCGTATTAACTATGCAGAGTGTGTGGGGGCATATGTTGTAAGAGAATTCATCGATGAGCACAACCATGTTTTAGCTAAACCGCGTGAGGTCCAATTTCTACGATCACACCGTGTCATCAGTGAAGCCAATTTAGCGATAGCAAACACTATGCGCGAAGCCTCAATTAGAACCTGCAATGTCATGCATGGAGTATATGGTAAATCAGGCTGGAGGTTATACTGAAGTTGGGTTTATGGAGCAAGATCTGTACAATAAATTGAATTCGAGACGACGCGCTGCTTCGTTAGATGGAGACTCACAGTCAGCCCTGTCTTATATGGAAGGTCGTGCAGCCACAGATCCTCATTTTTATTGCAGAATAACTGTAGATAAACTTGATAGATTGGAAAATTTATTTTGGAGGGATTCTCATTCTCTGGTCGAGTACTCTAGTTTTGGGGATGTACTGATATTTGATAGCACGTACAAGACTAATTCATACATGAAGCCCCTGGTTTTGTTTGTTGGCACAAACAACCATCGTGGGACTATTGTTTTTGGTGCTGCCCTATTGGTGAATGAGACTGAGGAGTCATATATTTGGGCACTAAAAGTCTTTCTTCATTCCATGATGGATAAAAAACCTATTTCTGTTGTGACGGACGGTGATGAATCTATGCGGAAAGCCATTGACACAGTTTTACCTGAAGCTAGGCATCGCCTTTGTTTGTGGCACATTGCAAGGAATGCACCAAGCTACCTTCATGATGCTGCACTGAAAAAAGCCTTTAACAAGTGTATGAGGAAGTATCAGAGTATTGAGCAATTTGAGACCATGTGGCAGCAAATGATCAATGATTACAAGCTTGAGAACCATGAATGGATTAGAACTATGTACCAGAAAAGGCATAGGTGGGCACAAGCGTATTTGGGTGATCACTTTTTTGCTGGCATTCGAACCACACAACGTTGTGAAAGTCTGAACAATTTCATTAAAGGATATGTGGGACAACATTTGAAGTTATACGAGTTTGTCCCCGCAATACACCGAGCATTGCTGAAGATGAGGAACAATGAGGCCGAAGCTGATTTCTTTTCCAAAATTTACAAACCTGTTCCTCAAACTCACCTAAGTGATTTGGAGGAAGAAGCTGCAAAATATTACACACATGGGACTTTCAGTTGGATAAAAAAAGAATGTCTAAAAGAGGCTGATTATTTTGTACTCGGTAGTCCAGTTGACGAATGTAATTGTCTCGTCTTCACAATTTCGAAGTATAAAATGAAGGAGATGAGATGGGAGGTTATTTACTACCATCTGAGTGATGAATCTGGTTGTGATGAGAAAGGAGATGAAAGGGGTTGCGGCGTAGATGACACTGAAGATCCTATTATGGAATGTTCTTGCAGGATGTTCGAATACAAGGGCATCCCATGTCGACATATGATGTGTGTTATGAAACATTTGCACATGACTACCATCCCAAAGTCATTGATGAACAAAAGATGGTTGAAATCTGCAAGATCCAGATGCACAATTGAATTGTTGCCAGAGAATGATATACAACTCGAGTCGCTGCAAGCGACAAGGTTTGGGGCACTCAGCATTGAGTGCAATAGACTTTGTTTCCATGGTTCAAGGACGGCTGATGGATATATATTTTTGAAGAATGAGATTGAAAGATTGACATATATAGTCGAAGATTACAAAAAGAAGGCAGAAGATGCTGAAGTCAAGAATAATGCTGCTACAGGTGTAAAGGGAAGAGTAATCAAAGATCCAAGTGTTGTCAAGACTAAAGGAAGGGTGAAAAGGATAAGTAAGAGTACTAATCGTAGGCGGTTATATCATTGTCGCGCTTGTGGAGGTGCAGGCCACAACAAGAGTACTTGTCCGCGTAAAAAAAATTCCAAACTAAATAATGATGAGTAACCACCATTATGCCATGCTCTCGACAAAAGATGGAGTGTAAGTTTTCCATCCTAATACAACTATAAGAAAGAAACTCCTTCATTTTAACTTAAGATTCAGGTTTTTAGCCAATGCATATTTGAGTCATTTTCTCTTGTTACAACCCATGGAGACTATTTGTAGACGAATATTTGTATTGGATTTCCGTTGGAGCACTTATTAGACATTCTCTTATTTGTAACATTCTTTTTTCATTGTAGGTGGATGTACGGAGGCGGTGGATGCCACAGTTCCAAGGCCAGACAGGGTTTCTCCCTGGGAGATAGAGCCATTTGTAGCTTCTGTTCCATTAAATCTTGCTCAACCAGTAGCAAAGAGCAAAAGGCCTAAAACTGGTGAAGTAACTCAATTGGGCAGAGTTGCTGAAGTCCAAAGCTCTGGTAGCCAGGTTGTTTGGTCCTTGAGGCAGAAAGAAAGCAATGGTGTTAGCTACTCTAGCTCAAGGATCTGCTCAGAGAGCATCTGGCCATCTTCGCCAAATGTGAATGTCTCTTTGAGCCTGTTTGCAGACTCACAAGAGGGCAACAAAATTGTTACTGTGGGGTCTACACCACCTAGTATCCCCTCCCCTCTCTCTTCAAAGCCAAGCATTGGTGTGGTGCTTGACCAGCTGGAAACAGGGATGAAGTCTGAGTCATCTTCAGCTTTTAGGCTGTTTGGTTATGATGTGCCAAACTGTACAACTAATGTTCTCCGAGAGAGGGAACTGTTGTTTGAAACAGTGTTCTGCGGTGCCAAAGCTATTTTGGCCGCTGCATCTGAAGTTGATCAGGAGCTGGATACATTAAACCTCTCAGCGGAGCAGAAGCAAGTTGTACCCGAGATGCTACCAATGGAGACACAAAGCAAGCAGGCTCTCCTCTTTGAAGCTGCCCGTGAAGCAGTGGAACTTCCACTTACTCACCATGACTTGTACAAACAGATTGGTATTGATCCTCCACGTGGTGTGTTGTTCTATGGCCCACCCGGAACTGGTAAAACCATGCTTGCAAAGGCTGTTTCTAACCATACAACTGCTGCCTTCATTAGAGTTGTTGGTTCAGAATTTGTTCAAAAGTATTTAGGCGAGGTAGGATAATCTAAACAGTTACTTTTCTGTCTTACTTAGTCTACCTCTTTTCAATTGTATAATCTCTTTTGTTACTTCATTGCCTGTTCTCTTTTTTTAATGTACATTAACTGGAAATAGAAGTAATATTTGATGCTGATCTTAAACTTGTTTCCTTTTTAGGGTCCTCAGATGGTTCGTGATGTTTTCCGTCTTGCCAAGGAGAATGCACCTGCCATCATCTTTATTGATGAGGTAGATGCTATTGCAACTGCAAGGTTTGATGCTCAAACCGGAGCTGATAGAGAAGTTCAGCGAATTCTAATGGAGCTCCTCAATCAGGTAGGTTTATCTCAAAAAGTAGAATTGATAATTTAAAGTGTGTTACATATACATGAGATATTCGTCTGTTAAATTCCTTTATGTCTTGCTAGCTCTCAACTTAATGAATATCTGATATCTTTTGCAGATGGATGGGTTCGACCAGACTGTTAATGTTAAGGTCATAATGGCTACCAATTGTGCAGACACTTTGGATCCTGCACTTCTGCGTCCTGGGAGGCTTGATCGGAAGATTGAATTCCCTCTGCCTGATAGACGACAGAAAAGACTTGTGTTTCAGGCAAGTGAAATCCATATGCTATCATACTTCATTAATGCTTCTTGTGGTAGATAGTACTTGCGAGGTGTGAAGCATTTTCACTATATACCCCTCATTTGTAAAACATGCCTGAAATCCTCATATTTCTGTCATTAAACACAAGCCATTAAAGTTTCGATCTGGTAGCAATTAAATAGAGTTGGCTAATATGATACATACAAATTATCTCAGTCTGGTAGCATTTGCTGGTTTCAGTGTTATAGTTTCAGTGCATGTTTATTCTTCAATTGTGTTTTTTTCTTCTTCAGTTTCTCAGTCTCTTCTCATTTTGTTATTCATATGACTTTTGGTGGACAGGATAGACTTCTGGTACAGCTAGTCAGCAAGTTCAATGGGAGTAATTGGAAGAAAATAGGTGAGCTTGACCTCTTTAACTCTTCTTAAAAAACTGAAAAAGTAGTTGTATGCCAGTTGGTTGAATGTGGTATATGGTTTGATCAATTTAGTATGTCCTGCAGCTGCGGGTATCCCTGGGCGTTCAGATATTCAGTGCCTTCATCGCTGGAAACGTGAGGCCATGGAACACAATGCGGCAAGGCAAAAATGTACACTTGATGGGTCTGAAAATGAGACTCCTGATGTTCGTTGTTTGTTTTGATTTTTAAACATGTGACGGGTTTTTTTTTGGAGAAGACCCTTACATTTTACTTCAGATTTTACCTTGTTGAGTTAAGCTATAAAACTTAATGATGAATCAGATTGATGAGATAGACACTGTTCAGTGAATTGTTAAGACATAACTGTGTGACCTCGTTTTCCTCGTCAATCCCAAAGGTTCTCTGTTTCTCTATTTTTTTTTAGATTTTATTTTGAGTAGTTGGTTGTGATGATTGTTGGGTTTATTTTTTGAAGCAGGGGCTAATGGTAGGACTGGTAAGGAGTGGAAGAAGCTGCTTCCGTATTTGAAGTCTCGTCTTGCTGCTGATTGCAATGTGAGTTTCTTTACAACTTTATTACATCTGAATTCAGCGAATTGTTTTTAGTGGACTTAATGTCTTGGAGGTTTGGAACTTTGGATCATGGAAGCCATTGGTCAAGTGGTGTTGGTGATCATAGAGGCATTGCTTATATATGTTATTTTCTGGTTAATTGGTATTGCTTGGCCATTGATCAGTCGAGTTGTTTCCTCTCATGGAAAAAGAGAGAATATTTAGCGAAAGGGTTTGACGTTTTTTGGTTATAGATTATGCGAGATTGAAATTCTGCTGATCCTAAAATTGTAGTGAATGTCGACTGCATTGCTGCCAATCTTTTTATAATTTAAAATGGTTCCTTTCTGGTACATAGTGAACTTTGATTGAAAATTTTAAGTTCATGCACAGTGAGTAGTGTTCAATTGCATTTTCTCCCCACCCTTGGTCTTTCACATTGCAAGCGCTTATGGTTGATAGGGATTTTGTACTGTTTACTATCTTTCTAATATGACTTTTGGTCCTGAAATGATGTGGTTATATAAGGCCAAAGAAAAAAAATATATATCTCTCTCAAAATTTTTAACTCTTTCAGCTGAGGGCTTGGCTTCAGCTAATAGCCATAAGCAGTTTTATCATAAGCAATGACATTTTATGATTCACCTTAAATCTACTTCTTTTTTATGTATAACCTGAAACCCGGTGATGTATGATTGTCTTCTCATATTCATTTTGTTCTTCCTGCAGTGTCCATTCTATTGAAGTGGAGGAGATTTCAGGCAGTAGCAGCATTTATCTTCAATCAGATGGCGAATATTTAGGAATCCAATGTGAAACTTCACAAGTGATAGAGACTGATATATATATATATATCATCTGGCATTCCAATAGTGAAGCACTGATGCACCAATATTTCAATATTTTATCTACTACATAACGCGGCCCAAGATCATCAAAATTATAAGGAAAGACGAGTACAAAAAGTACTTTTAAGAAGTTTAAACAGAATCCATAACTACTGGAATTAAGCTATGCTTCATTTTATACAGAATCCATAACTTGATAACTACATATCATCCTAGAAATATAGATTCGATCAGAACATAAGTGGTGAAACATGAGAATTGCGTTATCAATCTTCATTGCCAAATAAGAATTCATTCACCACTTGACTGAATGACTCAACTCGGTTTGGGTTTTTCGGGCACTCTAAAGTCCAGTGATTGATTCCTTTACAAATAGCACAATCCTTCCGTACGGCACGTCCCTCCCAACCGCATTCAGCATGAGATAGACACTGTTCAGTGAATTGTTAAGACATAACCGTGTGGAATCATGGTTTAAAAGTGTTAAGTTTCATGGATATCGAGAAAGGCAGACTCAAACTCTATCTGATTAAGTGGAAGTATGAGCCGATCCCTGCAATTGATATGATGTGAAACTTTGACAAATAGGAAAGTATATGTCAACTACATCATCAACACAACACTGACAATAGGAATCATAATAAATGACAGACAGACACACACACACACATATAAGAGACAAAGAAAAGAGGGATTAGCCCTATGTACCACATGTACCTGGAGTATGTGAGCAAGTGCTGTCTGGAACTTTTCCAGAGGAAGAGCAACAAGCCGAGGAAATATAGGTAAAACCTGGGGCAAAAAAATCATACATGATTACACAGCAACATGTAAAGAAACTAGCAGCTTCACAAACTCCAAGACTTTAAGTCTACATGTACTCTTTCACATCTAAAGCACATATGTGAGTATGGTTTCTCAGAATCTTTAAAAAAATCAGACTTGATCACGCAGAAAACAAGGATTCTATGTCAAACTTCACAACTATAAATACACTTGTGCAGGTATGTTTTCTCGGACATATTGTAAGCTAAGGAGGAAGTCTAGCTTATTTCTATTGCATATAACCTTACTTCGTAATTACTGGCATAATATTGTTGCCTTAATAGATAGCTACACATCTAGATCCGCAGAGCAGACTCAAGTGCCTTGTAAGGGGTGAAGGGATGGCGGGCTTAATTTCATATAATCGAACCTGATAAATTGATGAAAGGATAGTGTTCGTTTGATGGATACCATGACACTACACAGCACACTGAAAGAAACATAATTATCTGTAAACAAGTCAAACATGAAGTGCTACATTGAGATCTGAAGAGCAAGACTTCAACTGCCTTATATCGAGCAAAGGTGATGGCACGCTTGGTTCCATATATTTGAACCTGATAATTTTAATGGATCAACAGCGAAGAATACCATGACACTACATGACACACTGAAAGAAGACATGAGCCCAGGTCTAATTGCCAAGAAATATAACTTACATGGTGAGAAAACCCCAGAATCAGACATACATCAGGGAATTATTACGTATGTAAAGAAGGTAAAATATGCATCATAAGCCCCTCATCCAATTAATTTATATAATTTGAGTTTTAAACAACTGGAAATGAAAGCAGGACATTTTACAACCTAAAATATATGGGCACTATATTGCACTATCCAAGACTAACTGATCAGAAGCAAAACCAACTGATTCATGCTAACAAGTTGGACTGACGGTCAGACTGAAATTTTTTTCCTCACAAACAACAATTTCAACAGTTGTAAACTTTTAAAGAATGTAAAAAGAACTTACGCATTTCCAAATGAAGGCTCAGGACAAGAGATACAACCAATGGATGTATCCTTGATGACTTCAAGTACGAATGAAGGCTCAGTATCACCCTCAAACCAACCTGACTTGTGGTTTAGTCAATATCGCCATCAAACCAGAAGGACTTCAAATGTTTGCCAATTGCGAGAGACAACAACATGATATCTTTCATGAGCATAGGGGACCGATCTCCAGCCATAAATTCAAAAACCTCGCCATTGATTTCAATTAAGCTACATCAGGGTACCTTTTTCTCCCTTTTCTCCTCCATTCCCTTCCTTAAGAGTGTGACATCCACCCACTACTTTTCAGAGGCATGATGTTTGAAAGAAGAACATGCACACCACTGTGGTCCAATCTTTGGCCAGTCAAGTGCTCGAGCATTTCTTTTCCCAATTCAAGATCTCCATGAACCCGACAAGCATTGAGCAATGCACCCAAGACATACGAATCTGGTCCAACAAGCATATTAGTCACAACCTTCTTTGCCTCTTCTAGCTCCCAGCTCTCCCCAGCAAATCTACCATACAACCATATTTCTTGGCCCCTGGCTGTATCCCAAAATTGTTCTTCATACTTCTGAAGATTCGCAGTCCCACTTCTTCAACCATCCCAACTCGACTGCAAGCACTCAAGACACATACAAATGTAATGTCATTTGGCACAATTCCCTCGCTCTTCATTCTAACTAACAACGAAATGGCACCTGCACTTTCACCATTATTGGCAAGGCCCAAAAACAAAGAAGTAAAAGCAAAGACATCCTTCTTGGGCATCTCATCAAACACATCACGAGCAGTCTCAACATACCCACACTATATGTACATTTCAACCAGCGCAGTACCCAATACAATAGCTAACCTCATCACTTTCCTGTTCACATAAGCATGTATCCACCTTCCCTGATCCAAGGCCCCAACAAAAGCGCAAGCAGTAAGCACACCGATAATGGCAGCACAGTTAGGAAAAAAACCAACAACCTACATATCAGCAAAAAGCTCTAAATCCTCTCTGAATAACCCTCATTGTACATAGCCATTGGTCATAGTGCTCCAAGAAACCACATTCTTCTCAGACATTTCATCAAATAGTTCGAGTGCAAGGGAAATCTGGCCAGACTTGAGATATCCATTTATTAATACAGTTCAGGTAACAATATCTCTACACATGCTCATATTAAATAGTTTACGATCTGAGTCTACACAGCCGAAAGTAACATACAAATGGATTAACCCATTGTTCACAAAATCATAAGACTCCCAACCCAACCTTATAGCAGACTACATATAAACATTATTATTTATCAGTATCATAGAGCTGAAGTCATACCAATAATAATCATGTACACAATGAGAACCCCAAGGTTGTTGACTAGAACAGCTACCTGCAACAGAATTTTCCCATACTTCCCAAAGGCATCCCCCAGGAGTCCTCCATATGAAGCAAACTTTCCAGCTTGGCTGAATCGGAGTATCAGCTCAATTGAAGACTCAGTAAAGAAGGCCATAAATATGATCATGGAAATCCCAAGACCAAGACCCAACACTTTCATGGTTGCAGGCAAAGCCATGATTCCAGCCCAACAATTGTGGTGGATAAATTGAAAACCAACCCAGTAAAAAAGGCTCCATTAAACTCATCAAACCCAGCTTCTTCCCTTCTTTTCAGAATGGATGCAATTGTACACCCCAAGGCCATGAGACCTCCCAGAAGACCGCACACTAACTTCAAAAGTTATCCTATGTGAGTTAATGAGACAATGAGATATACTAACAGAGATTTATAGAATAGATTAAGAGATCCTATATTTATTGACAGATGCAATGAACCATTTTGTTCAAAGGTAAACATAATTAATCATTCTTACTAGTAAATCAAAGAGTCAATTTGGGTTTGAATTTTGCTTGGTTTGTCTCCGGCCAAGCGAACGATGACGGCGAAATGGATAGACGAACGACCCAGTATATAGAAAGCTTCTCAAGAACAAGGCCCTTAGCATGCAAAAATCCAGAAAATGGGAAGAGCAAACCACTGCCAGAGAGAGCTTATCCGTGGCGCAGCAGAAGAAGCACACAATGCAGTTTTACAACGTCTGGTTTTTAACAGGTAGCAGGTAAGAGGTAACAGATAAAACACAATCGTTAGATCTAAATGAAAAAATATGAATGATCAAGATTAAATTTTAAAATTTAAATTAAAAGTTACGTATTAAGGTTTGTTATCGTTCTATATAAGAAAACTAAGCTATATACTGCAACCTTAAAGAAGTAACTTGGTTTACAATTTTATGGTTATCTTATCAACATGTGGTTTATTGCATAATACGTTAACACACTGAAGTATTGCCCATATTATTGTACTAATCTTGTGTAATATGTCGGCAATTAGGAAAATATTGTACTAATCTTGAGTGGTGTTTTTGCAGGCAATTAGGAAAATATAAAAAGTCAATGAGGAATACACGTTACCCGGAAGGTAGTATTGTTGAACAGTACCTCGTACATGAGTCGGTGACGTATTGTAAGGCTTATCTCAGACGGATGGACAACGAAGATATCGACACTTCCATATCTGGGTGGAATGTCAGCTGTGTTTCACTCTTAGTAAGACCAGATATTATCGAGACTCGTCGCCAGTTCAGGTTGACTGAGTCAGAGACTGCTGAGGCTCACTGGCAAGTCTTGGTGGAAACAGACGAAGTCAAACCTTACCTAGAAGAACATCTCAGAAGGTTCGAGGCTAAAAATGGTGAAGATTTCGACGAGCGGCAGCGGAGGAGGAGTTTTCTTCGATGGTTCTTAACATGGGTACATATGCCTATTAATTCTTGTAAGGTTCTTTTAGGGTTTATAACACTTATCTTTAACTCCTCTTAACACTTATCTCTCAGGTGTCCCTTAAAGAAAAAAACTCGGACCCGAGCTTGGTTGCAGGAATAAAGTCATTAGCTCAAGGACCTCAGCAATGTCGGGTTTATAAGTCGTGTTATGTGAACGGTGTCAAGTTCACATCGTTTGATAGAGATCAAAGAACCGTGACTCAAAACAGCGGTGTCATGATAGACATGGGTTCATCCTAGTTCTACGGCCATGTTAACTACGTGGTCGAAGTATTATATGCAGGCCGTAAGCCAGTGGTGTTGTTTAAGTGCACATGGCACAACTCCGAGGACCCTGAAGATCTTGACACCCTTATAAAAGATCATGGACTGATATCAGTGAATACAAACAACACCTACTATGAGGATTCACCCTTCATAATTGCAAACAAAGCAAAACAGGTATTCTACATAGACGATCCAAAGGCTGGTGGTACTTGGAAGGTAGTACAAGAAATGTCGCACCGCAATGTCTACAGCGCCGAAGTTCTGGCCATAGATGAAAACATATCGCGTACAGGAGATCATATCTTCGAGCCTTACCAACAGGACACTCCCACGGTGATACAATTTTACCCAGATTTTCAACTACTTTTGGACGAAGAAGGAGACGAGGACGAGGACGAGGACGAAGAGGACGAAGAGGACGAGGACGAGGACGAGGACGAAGAGGACGAGGACGAAGACGAGGACAAGGAGGAGGAGGAGGAGGAGGAGGAGGAGGACGAAGACGAGGACTAAACTAATATTATTATCTATTTGAAACCTAAATTCATATTTTCTTTAAAGCATAATTTATGTATACGAGAAAATATTACTAACTTTATAATTCTAAACTTCATTTATTAAAAAAAAACAAAATCAAAAATTAAATAGAAAGAAGCGACGTAGATTGATCAATCTACGTCGCCTCATTTATTCATAAAAACAACAAAATAAAAAATTAAATACAAGGAAGCGACGTAGATTGATCAATATACGTCGCCTCATTTATTCAAAAAAACAAAATTAAAAATTAAATCCAAGCGACGTAGATTTATCAATCTACGTGGCCTCATTTATTCATAAAAACAACAAAATAAAAAATTAAATACAAGGAAGCGACGTAGATTGATCAATCTACGTCGCCTCATTTATTAAAAAAAATTAAAAATTAAAAATTATGAAGCGACGTAGATTGATCATTCTACGTCGCTTAGATTAATAAAATGAAACCAAGCGACGAAGAATGCAAAATACGTCGCCTCGTTGTGTATATGTATTCCAGATTTACAGGTTCTTTCTTCAGTTCCTCATTTCGGATCAAAAATCCCTAAACCCGTTCCTAAACCAATCGGCCTCCCCTCCACCATCACCCTCAACCCTCCATCTCAATCCCCTCCACCAAATCCCCTCCATCTCAATCCCCTCCATCTTCAACTCTCTCCAATCATCTTCGATCTTCCCCTCGGTAGGCATCATCTTCATTCATCGTTTTCGATTTTTTCTACTCTGTTTTGGGTCTCCCCTCCATCTTCCTTAATCTCTGTTATGAATCTGAGACTGGGTTTGAGTTATGTGATTGTTTTTTAGATTTCAATTGCGTGCTTTGTTCACTGTTTGCTATTGATAATTATGCATAGCTGTTGCGGTTTAGCGTAGACATAGTGCGGTTGAAATTGTTGATGTTATGTGATGCAATTGAACAATTTTAGCATTGGAATATATGCAACAATGTGTTAGAGTAGTTGTTGTGACTGTAAGGTTCTTCATATTTATTAGCTAGGTAGTACATGTCGAGGCAATGTTAGACAGATCGACCTTTATAGGTGTGTTAAGCTATTGATAAATTTGATTCCATTGTGTTAATTTTGTTTCACAGGTGCAAGAAGACGTGAGGTTTAGCACAGACCTGGGATTTCCAATCAAGTAAGAATTCTGTCCCACATTGTTTGTAATATGTATGGTGTTGTATATGGTGTGAATTAGATAGTAGCGTCGAAGCTTTACTCGAGCCTACCCATCATGATCACTACCCTAACAACGAGTCGGTTTCCACTTCAATTCCACCTCCAATATTGATGGTACTCTCCACTGTATAAAACAATGGAGCCCTTCGATCGGTTCCCCATACTAAATTTAACCTAGCCGTAGCAGATTGAAATGTAGCATGCAACTAATTTAAGTTGCTTAATTGGCTTAGGAACTTGATGTGCACGTCCGATCCTCTAGCTATAACAACTTGATTGTCTTGCATAAATAGTAGTACATATTTTGATAAGTTGGAATGGCAGCTCATCCAACTCTTCCAAGAAAAGGAATCGGACGTTTAAAGTAGTAGAACGTAGTTCATTATCTGTTTAAGATTGAAGTTATATATGTTATGGTGGGACGATCAACTACAATTGTACATTATGCTAGAGACATTATATCGAAGCTTTCGGATCAACCATGTTACTACTTGCTAGGGTTGGTGGTGAGTCAACCATCAATTTTACGTTCTCTGTGCTGCACAGCAGATAGATCAATCAATATGCTCTATATCTCTCTAGATGTTAATTACTTGATTAGCGTGCATTCTAATCAACTATTTCGTCATAGAAGTGCTCAAGTGCTACTATCTACTCATTTCTGGTTGTTAGCTATTTAGCGTACTTTAGTGTAGGTTTACAGAATGAAGTGGTGTGTATGGAACTCAATTAAAGAACCGTAAATGAGTAATGGTATTGAGTTTCAATTTTGTTCGAGGAAAGTTGATTACCAAGTTTGTTGGTTCGTTGTGTCCTAGCGTCATGTTTGAGTCTCAAACATGGATGAGTTGCTTTAATACTCTGAATTTATTTAAGCTATAATTGATAATAGTGCATTGGTTCCAAATGCATTTGTTCCAAATTTTTCAAGAAGGGTAACCTAGGTCGTATTGTGAATGTTGTTTAACTAACGTACGTTTTAATAGAATGGCTCCCGAAGATACTGCATACAAGAGGAGGAAAGCGGCGATCCAGCGTCGTGAAGCGGAAGCGGCGGCCGTGGCGGCAGTTGCGGAGGCGGCGGAGGCGGGGTGGCGAGCATTCAGCCGAGATGGGGCTTCCGGGTCGGGTTGCCCCACGGGACAATCGGCGACCCCGTCGATTCCAGAAGCTCCCATGTTAACGCCCGCCCCTCCACTTGAGGATGCGATTCCGCAAAGAGCGGATGACAGCAGCGAGGCCACTACGGCGTCACAGCACCCTCCCGCCCTCAGCATCCGGTGCAAGAAGACCAAACTCCCCGACATGGTCGACATGGCAACCGGAGACCCGACGACGGAACAACGCGGAGTCGTTGTCGGGACGAAGACGGAGTACCTCGTCCGGATGAACAACAATAGGCGACTACAAGTCGCTTACTCTACGAGGCATGCGGGGCCTGCGACGAGGGAAATGAGGAGTCTGATGTGCCGAGACATCGGTAGCATCATCCGCGGAAAAGTTCCAATGCTTGCATCTAGCTTCTTGGGACTTAGCGATTTGCATCGCGATATCGTCAATAACAGTCTTGAGGTATATTTGCTGGCCTTAGCTTACTTACATACTTGTAGTAAATGTAAATATAACTTTTACATAACGGAATTTAAATGTGTTGTGCTAGACGAACTACGACATCCCGACGACTGATGTGGAGATGTGGAACTTCATTGATAGGACGGCGCAAACAATCTATAAGGATTGGAAGTACGATTGCCATCAACATTATCTCCACGTCAGCCAGGAGACTCCGGCCGAGTTTCTCGGGAGGGAAGACCAATGGGCGTGGTTAAAAGCCCACTTCGAAGACCCTGCTTACTTGGTGAGTTTCATAAATGAACCTACAGTTTTGGTCAAACGTTTGAACAATATGCATGTTTATCTGTTCTTATTTTAAAATGATTTTTGTGTGTGTGTGGCAGCGATTGTGCGAACGGAACCGAGGAAACCGAAACAAGAACAAGGAGCAGCAGATCAACCACCATTCGGGATCCCTCGCCCTCTCGTACCGAAGCGAGGTGTTGGAGAAGGAGGGTCATAGAGCGCCCGCCGTCCAGACGTGGATTAACGTATACCAGCCGGAGAGGAATGCGGCTGAGAAAGTGGTAAGCTCAAATAGGTTCACGTTACGTTATTTCAATTATTTTTGTTTACTAAATTGTAATATTATTTATTTTATCTATTTTAATTGAGCAGGCGGCAGTGAAGCGTCGACTCGATGAAGTCTTGTCGCAACAAGATAGTGTTGCGGGCCCAGTTGACGGCGAAGAGGTTTCCCAACCCCAGCCTCTTCCTCTTGATACACAAATAAATATCATAGAGGAAGAGGTGGGTTCAAGGCACGGGACCTCTATAAGAGGTAATAAATCTCCAAAACGATTCCGTCGATGCATATCTCGATTTACGTTTTGCTTTATTTTGGTTTACGATATAGTTTACTAATATTTGTTCTTGTTCGACGTTACAGGGGTGGGGCGCGCTCTCACACGCGACCCCAAACCGAGAGGAGGGGCCCGGGTACAGGAACGCCAAATTCAAATGCAAAAGGAGATCGATGAAGCCAAAGAGGTGGCGCAGAAGGCCATAGCGGAAGCGAGTGCGCTCGCCCAAAGGATGCAAGAAATGGAGGCCATGATGCGATCATTCCAGGCTGCGAGTCAACAACCTCAAGCTCCTCCACCACCTCCCAGCTCGTAAACTGTATATAAGATTTGTATAAACTTGATTTGTGTAAACTTGATTTGTATAAACTTTTAACGTTTTGATTTGTGATTGAATGCGTTTTTGTGGTTGAATGCGTATCTGTAATTTGAATGCGTTTTTGTGTTTGTAAATTGCGATAGGTCGTGACTTGGTATAATAATATTTAATTTTTATTTTTTTTATTTTTTAATAAATGAGGCGACGTAGATTGTTCTATATACGTCGCCTCATTTATTTCTAAATAAAAAATAAATATATATTAAATACAATTAGGCGACGTAGATTGTTCTATCTACGTCGCCTCATTTATTAAAAAAATAAAAAAAATAAATGTTAAATACATTGAGGCGACGTACATTGCTCAATATACGTCGCCTCAATGTATTTAATTTTTATTTTTTTTATTTTTTAATAAATGAGGCGACGTAGATAGAACAATCTACGTCGCCTAATTGTATTTAATATATATTTATTTTTTATTTAGAAATAAATGAGGCGACGTATATAGAACAATCTACGTCGCCTCATTTATTAAAAAATAAAAAAAATAAAAATTAAATATTATTGTACCAAGTACCGGCCACCTCCGAGCTCGGTCTTGCTTCCTTTCAGCTCGCCTCAGCCTCCTGGTCTCATTCCCGACCACCGTCGACAGCGTGGGACGCCGGAGATGCATGAATTTTCCGGCCAAATTCAAGGGAAAAATGGTGAATTCGGGTTCCACGTTTCAGACCGATTCGAGCTGCAATTTTGAGTGGGCTTTGAAGCTCTCATCCCCTTGATGCAACCCTGTAAGTTTGGTGATCCAATTTTGCTTGTGCTTGGAGAATTTTGGATTTGAAATTTGTGTGAACATTCAGTTTTTCATGAAATTGACATGGCTAGAGATTGAATTGGCCTTTGTTGCAGTTATGAAAGTTGATCAGTGGATGATTTTGAGTGGAATAGGGGTTGCTCCGCCATGAAATTTTCCGGTCAGGTGGCGGTGGCGCCGTGGGTGGTGGTCAACGGCGGTCAACAGTTTGACTTTTTGGATTTTCGACAAATTGCATGTCATTTCACTCGAAATCGCGCCCCGATCGCAGTGGGGAGGTTCGTTTCTCGATTTGAGCATCCGAAAATACAGCAAGGTATTGAGGTGTGATTTCCGGATTTCCGACAGTTTGTCGTAATCGAATTACGTGTTTCCGAGAACGGTGGTTTCTCGTGATTTGTCTTGTATTGTCGAGTTATGACTTCGAGAAATGGATTTTGTGAATATTCAGGTGTTCGTGATCGTTTGTTTGGCGAGGGACTTTCCGCCGGATCACAGGTTAACGCTATTCTGTGAGTGGACAATTTCTTTTCACGGAATTCTTGCGAGTCTTTTATATGATTTTCGAACTTGAGCATGCGTATTGGGATTACGGATTACATGAGCATGTGTTTTTATGATTATACGATTATACTTATACGGATATACGTATACGAATATACATACACTTATATGCTGTTTTCATGCATTTGCATCGAACTGTTTATGATTTGGTTTTCACATAGTACAGTCTCAGTTACGTTGTTGTATCGATACACTTGCCTCATCGGCTGATCCCCGATGGAGGGCCGCCAGGAGGGGCGTATCCCCGACCTGACCGGTGAGGGGCGTTTCCCCGGAACCGAGGCCATTTCTGGCTTAGAATCACGTGTGGGTCTGGGATCCCGTGATTCGGACTGTACTAGCACGGATGTGTCCATGAGTGACCCCGTGAGATTTTTACTTCCATGCTCTGTACGCTGGAGGATTGTGGTTTTACCTCGTGTACTTGTTTTTTTATTTACCTGGACTCGCATATGTTATTTTAAACATATATATCTACTGGTGAAAGACATTTATTTTCGTCCACTCACTCTAACGTGTTTCATGTCTTTCCCCTGGGCTTTTCGGTTTCCGTGCCCAGTTTGCAGTTCAGGCTCTGGTGTCGCACGTCGTGGTCGGAGGCATAGTGCTCGAGCTACCTTGTTTCTTCCAGTAGGTTTATTGTTCTACCTACTGTGGTATACTTATATGTTTATACATTAGAGGTCGCTCTGAGAAATCTGTTGTTTACGTTATACGATTTTACTCCGGATTTCAGCAAAGTACTATTATATTTATTGTTTTACTTTACTGTTGATATATTGAGAAATCCGGATGGGATTTGTGCCCACGGTTTGATTTTTGTGGCATAGGATGAAGTGTATTTTCCGCGTGCAGGTAATGGTAATTTTACGTTAGTAACGAAACTCTGCCAAAATTTCTACGGTTTTTGTTGGTTCGTGTTTTCGAAGGGGTTTGACTCCCGTTTAGGGAGCTAAATCGGGGTTGGGTCCTTTCATATATATTATTCGGCGAAAGACATTTATTTTCGTCCACTCACTCTAACGGTTTCCATGTCTTTCCCCTGGGCTTTTCGGTTTCCGTGCCCAGTTTGCAGTTCAGGTTCTGGTGTTTCACGTCGTGGTTGGAGGCTAGTTGTTCGAGCCGCCTGTGTTTTCCAGTAGGTTTCTTGTTTCGCCTACTGATGTATATATTGTATATATTTACACTAGAGGTCGCTCTGATACATTCTGATACATGTTTTATACGGTTTTTCCCGTAGAAACTATATATTACACTATGTTTACTGTTTATGGATATTGAAATGTTATTGAGAAATCCGGATGGGATTGGTGCCCACGGTTTGGCTTTTGTGGCATAGGATGAAGTGTTATTTTCCGGGTGCAGGTAATGGCAATTCCGTGTTAGTAGCGTTACTCTGCCGAAATTTTAATGGTTTTTGTTGGTTCACGTTTTCAGAAGGGGTTTGATTCCGTTTTAGGCAACTAAATCGGGGTTGGGTCCTTTCAAGAACATAGAACCTGAACCCCATATTACAATGAGAACACATCGAACATCTCGAATAATAACAAGACACCCTATGACAACTATGTAAACAAACACGCACAAAATAACAGAGAATAACTCCTCGACGGTCATTCCATATGTTTTTAAGTAATGACGGCAAATCAGAAAGATCAAACAGCTTTCTCAGCAACACGAAAAATAACTTCTCCGGTGAAAGTGATGCATCGGTACTCGCTCTAGAACAGCTTCCTCAATTTGCTACCGACATACGTCGACACTTCCTTTCATTCGACCACTAGGAGGGAGCAACCATTTGAAAACAGTACGCCCCCAACCTAGAGTCCACAAAGCACAAAGAGTGCACACACAGATTATATTATCATATCATTATAGTTTAATTCATATATTAACTAAATTTAATATTTAAAACATAATTTGTCCAAAAGTCAATTTCAACTCAAAGGATTGTATTAGTCGAACAAAATTTTTGATATAATTATTCAGTGACTTGTGTTGTGTTCTGGTTACTTTATCGGATATTTGATTAGATATCATATTTAAGTGGCATGGATAAGATTTTCGGATACATAGCCGTCACACACACACACTCTCTTTACAACTAGTAGAACAAAGCCACATGGCAGTGAGCCACCTGTAGAAAATTTAGCCTAGACTAAACAAAGGGCCAATTATAGCCCTAGCTTTGTTTATCCCTTTTCACATAAATTTAGCCCTACAGCCTTTTAGTCCTTTTTTTTACTGAAGATGCACTATCGCCGCAAACACTATAGTCGACGAGATTATGTAAAACTATAGCCGACGAGCAAAAAATATCGTCGGCTATAGTGAAAAAAATAATTTTTTATTTTTATTTTTTAAAAACTCGTCTGCTATAATACTATAGTTGACGAAAATGGATAAAAAAATCGTCGACTATACTATTACCGACGGGTTTTAGCCAACGGACTTTAGCCGACGACAAAACCCGTCGGTAATAGTATAGTCGACGATTTTTTTTATCCATTTTCGTCAGCTATAGTACTATAGCCAACGAGTTTTTTAAAAATATAAATAAAAAATTATTTTTTTCACTATAGCCGACGATATTTTTTGCTCGTCGGCTATAGTTTTACATAATCTCGTCGGCTATAGTGTTTGCGGCAGTAGTGATGATTTTAGGGCTAAAATTTGACATTTAGCCTTTTGCCCCCCTTATTGGAGTAGGTCTTAAGTGATTAATTAGAACGCTTTAGTTTGGATTTATATTTGATCTTTGTCTAAGATGAGCTTATTTCTTAGAGTGGTAATGTTATAGTTGATCACTACGCTCTCTTAGAATGTATGTACTGCTTCAGCGGACCTTCTTAATGAGAAAATTCGCTTCAAAGAAAAAAAAAAGTTAAAAAGCTAAGTATCTTCGTATGAAGGACGACTCTTGCTTACAATTTGTCTTGATTATGAAAACTCTAAGCCCAACTGGAAAACCCTAGCCCAATTAGGAACTCTATTAATCATTTTATACTACTATATATACACGCCCTAGCCTTCACTGTGAAAAGAGGAAACCCTAACGCAATTAAACACTATATACTGCTGCCACCAGTTATCGACCTCTGAATCTCCCTGAGCTAGGTTTTGATTATTCAACCATCACCAGACAATGGATCCATACGGAATTCGCCTCGGAGCTCTCGCAGATCGCATCAGCACCCAAACCAACGCCGCACTTCAAATAACCAAGCAACTCTCCCTAACCGAGTTCAAGAACAAGAACATGATCTACTCCCCGATCTCCATCCACATGGTCCTGAGCTTATTTGCCACCAAAACACACAACGAAAACGACCCCCAGCTTCTCAATTTTCTCAAGTTGAAATCCATTGAAGACCTCAACTCCCTCGCCTTCAACTCGTCACTTACGTTTTGTCCAATACGCCCCACAAAGGCAGACCGCGTTTGAACTTCACCAACGGTCTCTGGGTCGACCAGTCTATATCTTTGCAAGAGTCTTTCAAAGAGGCTGCCTTGAAGAGTTACAAGGCAGCTATTGAGCATGTTGATATCAAATCTGATCCAGAGAAAGTGAGAGCCTAAGTGAATGCATGGGTTGAGAAAGAGACCAAAGGCCTCATCCCTAAGATTCTTTCTCCAGGCTCGGTCAAGAGCATGACCAGCCTCATCTTTACATACGCATTGTACTTCAAAGCAACTTGGGATGATGTCTACTTCCTCAAATCAATGACAAAAAAGCGTGAGTTTCATCTTCTCAACGGTGACTTGGTTAAGGGAGTGCCTTTTATGATTGGCAGTCGCGGTCACCTCGTCGGTGCCTTTCAGGGCTTTAAAATCTTGAATCTTCGTTTTAGAATAATAGGTAACGAGGATCTTCTCGACCGCCGTTCTAGGACTAATTACATATCCGAACCCCGAGGTTTCTCTATGTGCTTGTTACTTCCAGATGCAACAGATGGACTGCCGGCTATGGTTGAGAGAGTTTGTTCCAACTCTAGTTTTCTAAAAGACCATCTCAAAAAGCTAGAAGAATATGTTAGAATGAAGGAGCTATTGATTCCCAAGTTTAAGATATCCAGTAGTTTTCAATCTTCCGGTTTTATAAGGAAACTAGGGTTACATTGTGATTCAATGGAGATAGTTCATAAAGTTGTGATTGAGGTTGATGAAAATGGAACAACAGCTGCAGCTGCCACTGCTGGCCATTTAATGTGCAGCTCTGGCAAGACATTTGCCTCCAAACATAGAAGAGTTTGTGGCTGATCATCCCTTTATGTTTCTCATAAGGGAAACACTACTGGAGGAGGAAATCGGGGCGACGTAGAAAGGTGGTCGCCTCGTATGAATTTTACGTCGCCTAGATTTCTTGTGACCCAACCTACGTCGCCTCGTCTTGTCGCTTCAGATTGATCACGCCACCATTGGGGCGACGTAGATACAATATACGTCGCTTCGTTTCATTTCACGCGACGTAAATAATGTTACGTCGCTTCAATTGAAGCGACGTATATTGATCACGTCGCTTCAACTGAGGTGACGTATATTGATCAATATACGTCGCTTTATGTTATTTATTTTTAATTTATTTTTCTTTTTTTAATAAATTGAAGCGACGTATATTGATCAATATACGTCGCTTCAATTTATTTAATATTTAATTTATTTTATTTTTGTATAAATGAGGCGACGTAGATTGATCAATATACGTCGCTTCAATTTAACTAAATTTTATTTAATATAAATTGCGATAGGTCGTGACGCGGAACGGCGAGCCACCGTCGGCAGCCGTAAAGCCCGTCGCATTTCTCTCCTCCACCGAGTTGACTCGGTCAACTCGGTCAACACCATTTATGGCATGAGCTGACTTTCCATTTTTGGCAACCTTCTATTTATAGGCTTTCCCAATTAGGAAACTTCGTAATTATCCTTTTCGACGAACTTCAAATACCCGTAACTTCCTCGTCGTAATTCCGATTCCAATAATTCTCGCGGCAACAAACTCACTCAACATGTTCTTCAATAATCACCCGAAGTCAAACACATCGACCAATTGGATAAAAAGTCAACCATTCAAACCAACACATATTTAATCGGCTAACAATCAACAATCGGAAATATTCGCAACTAAATCTTCGTAACTCAAAATCAGGCTCCGGAAGTTCCCACGAACTCGAAATTAAATTCTGAACAACTTTCGTGAAGAAGCTGAAACCAAATTCTCGTCCGGTAATTTAGTCGCTAAGAAACCCACCATTTAAATCCGATTACGTCGAAACTTCAAATATTCATAACTTATTCCTCGGTCGTCCAAATAACGATCCGGAACCGCCCACGAACTCGAAATCACACGTACAACGACTCTCGAGAAGAGACTCAGCTCCAATTCTCGGCCAATAATTAAGTCGTTAACGAGCCTGGCGATTCAATCAACTGTCGGCAATCTGCGACTATGCGATAACTCACGTATACAGCTGATGATACTACTGATTCTGGTTCGGGTCATCACAATATATGATATAAAAATATATGCGAGTCAAATGCATGAAAATCAAATGGTACGTGAGGAGACGCTGACTCTAACCCACGTACAGAGCATGCATCATAATATTGCGGGGTCACTCATGGACTCCCTCGCGATAGCACAGTCTGAATCACGGGATCCCAGACCCACACGTGATTCCTAGCCAGAAAGGCCTCGGGTCAGGATATCTGTCCCCCCCCGGAGCGTACTCGGGGATCAGCCGAGAAGCCAATGTGTATCGATACAACCCTGATAACTGAGACTGTACTCTGTGTAAACCAAATCATAAATCCTTTCCATGCACATGCATAAAACATAATATATATGTATGCATACTCGTATACGTATATTCGTATATGTATAATCGTAAAACACATGCTCATAAAAATCATGATCAAACTGCATGCTCAAGTTCGTAAAACGTATATAAAAGACTCGCAATCAATCCGTGAAAAGAAATGTCCACTCACAGGTGAGAAAAACGCGCACTCGCTCTAATCACGTGGCCCGGCGGAAGATCTCTCGCCCGAAAAACGATCTCGATCCCCTGAATAGTCATAAAACATATCTGATCAAAATCATAGCTCACAACTCTGTACTTAACCACGGAAACCAACTGTTCCCGGAAACATATAAAACTGTATAAAACAATCGACTGAATTTTCGAAATCTCTACTCGAAACCCTCGACTGAAAATCCGATACCCAAATCAACTCGAAAACCTCAAGGCGACGATCAGGGCGCGATTACGAGAAAAATGACACTAAAATCATCGAAAACTAAAAAGTCAACTTTCTCGCCAGAGCATCGCCGTTGACCGCGGCCGCCACCGGCGTCGCACCGTCAACGGTGGAATTCCACGGCGAGGAAGATCCAGTCTTGAAGCTCTCCTCAAGCCCAACCATTTATTCAACTACAACAACCCTCAATTCTCACTTAATTAAGCAGAAAACAGCTCGAAACCAAACGGAGCTAAACTCCAGCAACCACCACGGGTTCCACCGGAACCACCACCTCATCCCAATTCAAACACCTAGGAAGCATCACTGGGGTTCGGGTCGTCACAAATCTACCCCCCTTAAAAAAAATTCGACCTTGAAATTTACATACCTGTCAAGTGAACAGATGAGGATACTGCTCTCGCATACGCTGCTCAGTCTCCCAGGTGGCTTCCTCAACCGAGTGATTCTGCCACAAGACCTTCACTAGCGGTATAACACGGTGCCTTAACTCCTGCTCATGACGATCGAGAATCTGTACAGGCTCCTCCACGTACGTCAAATCCTCTCGAATCGGTAACTGCTGTGGGGTTAACACATGAGAAAGATCTGAAATATACTTCCGTAACATCGAAATGTGGAAAACATCATGAACACGAGCCATCTCAGCTGGTAGCTCAAGTCTGTAAGTAACAGCTCCAACCCTCTCGGTGATCTCATACGGACCAATGTATCGCGGTCGAAGCATGCCACGCTTCCCGAAACGCACAACTCTCCTCCACGGAGATAGTTTCAGGAATACCCAGTCACCTACATCAAACTCGAGGTTCTTCCTCCTCACGTCCGCATAACTCTTCTGACGATCCTGAGCGATCTTCAATCTGTCCCGGATAATCTGGACGTCCTCCCTGGTGCTCTTCACTAGATCAGGGCCTATAAGTCATCGCTCGCCCACCTCGCTCCAACACAACGGAATGCGACACTGCTTCCCGTATAAGGCCTCGTGCGGTGCCATCTTGATACTGGCCTGATAGCTGTTGTTGTAGGCGAACTCTATCAAATGCAGTTGCTGGTCCCAATTCCCGCGAAACAGTAAAACGCAAGACAACAACATATCCTCAAGAGTCTGTATAGTCCGCTCAGACTGCCCGTCAGTCTAAGGATGAAAAGTTGTACTGAAACGCAACCTTGTACCTACGGCTCGCTGTAAAGCCTGCCAAAACTCAGAAGTGAACTGACTGTCTCGATCAGAAACAATAGATACAGGCACACCGTGCAGCCGAACAATCTCGGATAAGTACAACTTGGCCAATCTGCCCACTGATATCTTCCCCGGAAGTGCGAGAAAATGAACGGATTTCATCAGTCGATCCACAATAACCCAGATACCAGTATTGCCCGCCAAAGTACGCGGCAACTGATAGAGGAAATCCATGGTAATGTACTCCCACTTCCAAACCGGAATCTCTAGTGGCTATAACTTCCCTGCAGGTTTCTGCCTTTCCGCTTTAACCTGCTGACAGATCAAACATCGACTCACATATGTGGCAATCTCCCACTTCATATTGCGCTACCAATAATACGCTCGAAGTGTACGGAACATCTTCGTACCTCCGGGATGCATTGCATACGCCGAACAATGAGCCTCATCCAGAATCTCCTTCTTCAAACTCTCGTCTCGGGGTACGCATAACCTGTCTCTGAACAGCAACGTACCGTCGTCACTCAACCGAAACTCTGTAGGCACACCACTCCGTATCATGGTCTTCTTGCCCAACAAGTAGGAATCTGAATCCTGAGCCTCTCGCACCTGATCAACCAATACGGGTCGAACCTGAAAACTGGCCAACAAAGCTCCCTCATCATCCCACTCAAACTCGGCACCAGTAGCCCGAAGCTCGGCTAACATCGACACTCTAGCCACACACACATGGAATAATGAAGCTCCAGATTTCTGGCTAAGTGCATCAGCCACAACATTGGCCTTCCCTGGATGGTACTCGAAAGTGCAATCATAGTTGTTGATCAACTCCATCCACCGGCGTTGCCTCATGTTCAAATATGGATGCGTCCGTAGGTAGGTGAGACTCTTATGGTCGGTGAAGATCTTACACTGGGCTCCGTACAAGTAATGTCTCCAACTCTTCAGTGCTAGCACAATAGCGGCCAACTCCAAATCATGGGTCGGATAGTTGACTTCGTGTGGTTTCAACTGCCTGGAACCATAGGCTACAACTCTGCCATGCTGCATCAGCACACAACCTAGTCCCAACTTCGACGCATCACTATAAACCACAAACTCACCGTTGTCGTCTGGTAATGTCAGAACCGGTGCAGTAGTCAACTTCTCCTTCAGGAGAAAATGACTCTCCTCACATGCATCAGACCATTCAAACTTGACGCCCTTCTTCGTCAACCTGGTCAATGGTATAGCGATCCGAGAAAAATCCTGTACAAACCGCCGGTAGTAGCCTGCCAAACCCAAGAAACTCCGGATCTCTGGTACAGTGGTAGGTCTACTCCAATTCAGCAGGGCCTCGATCTTATCAGGATCAACACTGACTCCCTCAGCCGATATCACGTGGCCCAGAAACTTCACACTGTCCAGCAAAAACTCGCACTTGCTGAACTTCGCAAACAATTGATGGTCCCGCAAAGTCCGCAACAACGCTCGCAAATGCTTCTTATGCTGGCCCATACTCCTAGAATAGATCAAAATATCATCGATGAATACAATCACGAACTTGTCCAAAAACCGTCTGAACACCCGATTCATCAAGTCCATAAAAGCTGCGGGGGCATTTGTCAACTCAAACGGCATAACCAAAAATTCGTAATGCCCATACCGCGATCTGAAAGCTGTCTTGGCCACATCGGAGTCTCGGATCCTCAATTGGTGATATCCAGATCGAAGGTCAATCTTTGAAAAGACTGATGCTCCCTTGAGCTGATCGAACAAATCATCAATTCGTGGCAACGGATACTTGTTCTTCACTGTAACCTGATTCAACTTCCGGTAGTCGATGCACAACCGCATAGATCCATCTTTCTTCCGCACAAATAAAACCGGGGCACCCCATGGCGAAACACTGGGTCGAATAAAACCATTCTCCAGCAACTCCTGGAGCTGAACCTGCAACTCTTTCAACTCCGCTGGCGCCATACGATACGGTGTCTGTGAAATCGGTCCTGTACCCGGTAACAGCTCAATAGTGAAGTCAATTTCCCGAACAGGAGGTATACCCGGTAACTCTGCTAGAAACACATCAGGGAACTCAGAAACAACCTCAATACTACCAAGATCTGGCACAGCTGCTGTAATGTCCACAACATGGGCTAAATAAGCAACACAGCCTTTCTTCATCAACCGATCCGCCTTCATCGCGGAAATCAAACACGGTAATGAAGTGTTCTTCTCACCGCGAAACAGTATCTCGGGAAAGCCTGGTCGTCGAAACGCGACCTCCTTCTTGTGACAGTCAAACATGGCCCAATGCGTCTCCAAGAAGTCCATACCCAAGATCAGATCGAAATCAACGATATCAAGCAACAACAAATCTGCGGCTAAACCATGGCCTCCAATAAAAATCTCACAGTCTCTGTACACCCAGCCAATACTCACAATCTCACATGACGGATACAACACTCTCCACAACCCTAGAAGTGGAGATGCAGGTACCGTAGCTAATGATGATAGTCTATATGACATGAATGAATGCGTGGCACCTGGATCTAACAATGTAAGTACTGGAATACAAAATACATGCAACGTACCGATAACGACCTCCGGTGAAGCTCTGCCCTCTCGTAGAGTCATGGCATGAACGTACCCTCGCCTGCCCGGCTGGTCGTTCACGCTGAGGCTGTCCCTGCTGTCTGCCCTGGCCCGCATACTGTACTGGTCGAACTCCCGAAGTGGCACCTCGCTCTCCTCCGGAACTCTGGGCTGCCTGGTCACCAGCACCAACCAACCCTGACTCGGTCCACCTTCCTCAAACCGTCTAGGCTGGTACCTCAGCTGCCTCTCCTTCTCGATGTCCTCACCTCGGAGTGCTGCACTGACAAACTCATCAAAGTTGTTTCGAGGCATCGTAGTCAGAGTCCCCTTGATGTTCAGATTCAAACCCAGCTCAAACCTGCGACACTTGGCTTCCTCAGTAGCCACCATATCACGCGCAAAACGAGATAAGCGGGTAAACCTATCCCGATACTCAAGCACAGACATACTGCCCTGTCTCAAGTTCGTGAACTCCTCATACTTGCGCTGCTGGGTAGCCTGGTTGAAATACCTCCGCATAAACAAATCTCGGAACAAAGTCCACGGGGTATCAACTGGAACTCTGTCGGTGCAAACCCACCAGAAATATGCATCAGACTCAAGTAATCCGACTGCTGCCACTGTCATCTGCTCAGGGGTAAATCGCAGACGCACACATACACGTTCAACCTGAACCACCCATGCCTCACATATCTCTGGATCAGCTGAACCCGAAAACACAGTCGCACCAGCAGTACGAGCTTTGACCACAGGGTCAAAACGCTCTTCCAAACGCAACACTCGCATTAGCAAGTCGTGAGTCTGGCGATCCTCATCAGGATCAGCTTCTCGATCAACACGGGGACCACGTCGAGAAGGCATCCTACTGATACAAGACAAGTATTAGGTACAAGCAGAAAGAACGTAATCATGAGACCGCAGATTTTTGAGAACACACAACACCCGAAGTATTGATGAGTACCGCTGGCCAGTCGGGTCATCACTCCAGTCATGCTGTACAAACTCAAATACCCTAAGCGTCACAACTACAAGAGTCTACAGAATCTGACAACCTAATGCTCTGATACCAAGCTGAAAGGACCCAACCCCGATTTAGTTGTCTAAACCGGAATCAAACCCCGGCCTTCTGAAAACGTGAACCAACAAAAACCATTAAAATTTCGGCAGAGTAACGCTACTAACGCGGAATTACCATTACCTGCACCCAGAAAATAACACTTCATCCTATGCCACAAAATCCAAACCGTGGGCACCAATCACATCCAGATTTCTCAATAACATTTCAATATCCATAAACAGTAAACATAGTGTAATATATAGTTTCTCCGGGAAAAACTGTATAAAACATGTATCAGAATGTATCAGAGCGACCTCTAGTGTAAATATATACATCAGTAGGCGAAACAAGAAACCTACTGGGAAACACAGGTGGCTCGAACAACTAGCCTCCAACCACGACGTGAAACACCAGAACCTGAACTGCAAACTGGGTACGGAAACCGAAAAGCCCAGGGGAAAGACATGGAAACCGTTAGAGTGAGTGGACGAAAATAAATGTCTTTCGCCGAATAATATATATGATATAAAAACATATGCGAGTCAAATGCATGAAAATCAAATGGTACGTGAGGAGACGCTGACTCCAACCCACGTACAGAGCATGCATCATAATATCGCGGGGTCACTTATGGACTCATTCGCGATAGCACAGTCTAAATCACGGGATCCCAGACCCACACATGATTCCTAGCCAGAAAGGCCTCGGATCAGGATATCTGTCCCCCCCGGAGCGTACTCGGGGATCAGCCGAGAAGCCAATGTGTATTGATACAACCCTGATAACTGAGACTGTACTCTGTGTAAACTAAATCATAAATCCTTTCCATGCACATGCATAAAACATAATATATATATATATGTATGTATACTCGTATACGTATATTCGTATATGTATAATCGTAAAACACATGCTCATAAAAATCATGATCAAACTGCATGCTCAAGTTCGTAAAACGTATATAAAAGACTCGCAATCAATCCGTGAAAAGAAATGTCCACTCACAGGTGAGCAAAACGCGCACTCGCGCTAATCACGTGGCCCGGCGAAAGATCCCTCGCCCGAAACACGATCTCGATCCCCTGAATAGTCATAAAATATATCTGATCAAAATCATAGCTCACAACTCTGTACTTAACCATGGAAACCAACTGTTCCCGGAAACATATAAAACTGTATAAAACAATCGACTAAATTTCCGAAATCTCTACTCGAAACCCTCGACTGAAAATCCGATACCCAAATCAACTCGAAAACCTCAAGGCGAAAATCAGGACGCGATTACGAGAAAAATGATACTAAAATCATTGAAAACTAAAAAGTCAACTTTCTCGTAAGGGGAGTCGAAACCCTCACTCCCCTGCCACCGTAGCTCGCCGAAAGTCCACCCCTCGTCACCGGCGAACTCCGGCAACCAAACCCGATTCGAAACTAACCAAATCACCATCAATTTTCATGATTTCAAACACTAAACCACTTAGAAGCTCAAGGGAAGAAAGATTATACCCCAAACGTGGCCGGAGGTGGCCAGAAAATCCAAGTCGGCCGGCAAAAAATCAAACGGGTCAACTCGCGTCTCGGAATGATCAACGGTCCAAAACGGATAACCATTACGATTCGGATAAATACGAAACGAACGGATAAACTCGTCGTTAAACCGAAACTTCAAATAATCATATTATATTCCTCGGGTATCGGAAAAATCATCTGGGACCGCCTACGAACTCGAAATCATGTGCTCTACAACTCTCGAGAAGAAACTCAATTCAAATTCTCAGCCGATATTTAAGTCGCGAACTAATCCGGCAAATCACACAATTAACGATTAATCGCGATTACGCATAATCTCGTAAATCATACTGATTACTCTACTGATTCTGGTTCGGGTCGTCACAGTTCTCCCTTATGTATTCAGTATTCTCATCTATCAAGGCTTGATGGCTGCCGCACAGCCCTTCTTTTTCTTTTCTTTTTCAAAAAGAGAAGATAATATAATATAATATAATCTTGATAAATAAATAAATTGATTTTTTTTTTACTTTTGACCAAATTTAGTCTCTCTGGAGATCATTAACATTAATTTAGCCTAGGGTTAAAATTAAACAAATATTATTTGGAGAGCTAAATTTTAGCCCCGGGCCCATTTTAGTCCTCCCTTACTAGAGTAGGCCTAAGCACGCATTTGTGGTATGGTTAATTAAAACCTCAAAAAAAATATCTAGAGATCACCAAAGATGAACTTACGCCTCTATTACAAAGTCACACACTACTGCCTTCATTATCCCAATAGCAGTCCAAAAGGGAGAGACCCCAAATATAGCCCAGCAAAAGTCGGCCCGGCCCATGATCTAGCAAAACACCAAATCAGCGCACACACGATTCACCACCATTAGCCACCTCCATACTTGGGTTAATGTACTTGATATCTCATGAGTCATAACAACTACAGATTATCACAACCAGTACCGGACCCAGAAATTCATTTGTGTGGGGCCGAAATACAAAAAAATTAGATAGCCCCCCCCCCCCCCCCCCCCCCCCATAGGTCCGCCAGTGATCACAACTACAATTGACTACCTCTCTTCTCACGAGCTGGGCAAGGTCCAGTCACACTGTTCCCACACACCCTCGGAAAAGAAATCATGAATTACCAACAACAAACTAGAATGCCTGGTTAGGCATGAATTACCAACAACAAACTAGAATGCCTGGTTAGGCAGGGTAACCAAGAATGCCTGGTTAGGCAGGGTAACCTGCCATTATCTGCACGGTCCATTGCTTCCAATTCATTATTCATTAATGTATTAAACGGCTCTATTCTACTAAAATCAAACAAAAAAGAAAGGAGTTTCCCTGTTACAACAAAACTTTTTTGATTAAAAGCTGGATACATTATGTTCTATTGTACAAGATGGCAAGTAAGAAAGAATCAGTATACAATCAAAACATCAATCTCCGTAGAATGCCTGGTTAGGCAGGGTAACCAAGAATGCCTGGTTAGGCAGGGTAACCTGCCATTATCTGCACGGTCCATTGCTTCCAATTCATTATTCATTAATGTATTAAACGGCTCTATTCTACTAAAATCAAACAAAAAAGAAAGGAGTTTCCCTGTTACAACAAAACTTTTTTGATTAAAAGCTGGATACATTATGTTCTATTGTACAAGATGGCAAGTAAGAAAGAATCAGTATACAATCAAAACATCAATCTCCGCAACATTTCGGGCCATATTCCTCGGTGAACTAACAAATACATGATGTTGGGTGTCAAGGAAACATAGCATAGCTTCACCGATAGCTTACTTTCTACAAATTGCATATACCTCTCCTCTGATGATTGCCAGTATAGATGTCCATTAATCGCCACAGTGCTCATAAGCTTTACAAAGCAAGGCCAAAACTCGAAGAGCCCTAATTCTAATTTTCATGAAACTAAGTGAGTCAATCGCAGTCCAAGTAGTTCCTTTTATCTCACTATCTTTGCCGAGATGATTTGATCATGGGTTGTGTAATAGTGTTAGCACTCTTGCTCAAACACATATAGCATAATAAAATCCAAACCTGAAGCAGATGAACTTCAGCATCCAAGGGTTTTCATTATGCTGCTAAGGTGGTCAATAACAACTGAAGGAGAGGCATACGAGCCTTCAAGATATATGGCATGGTATTCCAACCCTTTCCACTGTGAAATTAAAGCAAAATGTGGGCGTCTATATTGGCTGCTAATAATCTCCAGGACCACAGTTTTCGGCGTTGCAGATACTATATGTGTGAGACCTGCACCATGAGCCCCAATAATAACAGAAGCATCTTGAATGGCCCGTACTTGCTCTTTCATGGACATGTGTGCAAACAATCCATTTACAAGGTTGATTTTGCATTCCTTGTGATTAGACACCCAACTCTTTAAGGCATCAAACACTTCTTGTTCATTGCTTAACCTTGATTCAACTTTACCAATGTGACGTGGATGAGCTAGATAATCTTCACGCCGAACAAAAAGCACAATGTGACCTGACGCTTGTTTCTCAATATGATGCCTGTTCACAGGAATTCCAAATGAGGCTTTAATCATCTCTCCAAATTCTGATAGTCTGGCAGTTTTCTGGTCATCAGGGTGTTGCCACAGCTCTGGTGCAGAAGCTCCCTTACAATCAATATCTTCAGAGAGACCTTTAAACCAAGCAGTCTCATATCCCAAAGGTGAAAGAATAGCATGACGAAAACAAACTGGACCACTAAAGTTTTTAGCATATCTAATGCTAGAAAACAAAGCATTCCATGTTTCTTCCAACTGTGTCTGAAATTGAGCAACGTAAGAGACATAAGAAACACATTCACAAAACAGATATAGATCTTGAACATAGGCAGATATGTAGCTACATTGTGTACTCTAAATTGTAGAGATCTTATAAGGAAGACAACGAAGATAAACAAGATGTACCCATCTAAGAAGATATCCTTAATTGGTAATGCAATGGTATTCTTAATTTGGCCAAGCACTTTCTCCTGTGTTAAACCCCTTTCCAAAAAAGAAAAAAGAAAGAAAAAAACCATCTTTGGAAGGACGAATATTTAAATGAGCTGCAGAGGTACCACCCTCTTTATGAATGCCATATTTTCTTCCTTCTTAGCCTCACCCACAAATACCCTCCTATTATGGCCGACAATATTTGACTGAAGCCAACTGATACTATTAAGTCATCTCATTGCTACAGCTAAATGTGATCAGATCACAATATTTTGAAATTCTCATCAGTGAGTCATGATATTTCTAAGTTTACCTGATATTAAGCTCAACATGATCAGATCACCATATTAAGGCATTCTTGTTTTAGATTAAATTTTTGCTGATATTAAACTGAAAGTAGCAGAACAATCTAAGTATCTTCGTACTATTATATGTAAAAAGACATCAACTGCAATACAAATATGTCACATATATCTATCTATCTCTTATGATAATCAGTGGAAAATTATGCCATACATAGTTTAACCTACTTGATATAACTAAGCACACATACCTTACAATGGCCGTCTACAAAAACAACATGAGGTCGACTAGGCAAGTCAGTGACTCTCGAAGCAACATATGCGCTATACCAATCCGTGAATGTATGGAAAACATTGGCATACTCAAACCGTGTCACCAGTAGTGTTGGCTCCTCAATCCACTGCAAGTAATAGGCTTCCACAGATAAACTTAGAAACCAAAACAAAACATACAAATCCAAAACTAGAAAGTTAGTAACTAACTCAAGCCAACTCCTCACCTCACTGCACTGAAACTCTCTACTTGGCACGACCCGAATCAAAGACATCAGCTCTCTCATAGTATGCTTCCCAATATCCCCACTCGGCACATACTCATTAAGAAACTTTCCAGTCACAAGCTGTTTACCCTCTCCGCCGTCGAGCTCAAACGCGCCGCTTCGAAACTGGGGCATTTCCTCCTCCTCTGCTCTGCCAATCACCTCCTCGAGAATCTCGCCTCCCTTCGACATTGTGATCCTCTCGGGAACCATTCTGATCCTCCCTCCCTCGCAAACCGAGCTTCTGAGAGTTTCACTGAAGGCGCAGCGGAACCAGCTACAAGGGTCTGAGTTGTTATTGGTGGGGCCCTGGAAGTGGTGCTTCTTTAGATCGACGCGGCGGGTGAAGCCGTTGCCGAAGTAGGCCTCGCAGGAGCGGAAGGGGGGTGGTGGGTCTGATGGGGAGGGGTGGGACCAGGGGAGGTAGGAGGGCAAGATGGGCCATGGCTTGGAGTAGCGGAAGTGGTGACCGCGGCGGCGGAGAGTTTGGTCAGTTAGAGGGAGGCGGGTGTTGGTGTGGCGGTGGAGGTGGGCGGTGGTTTGGGGAGTGGCGGAGGAGGAGGCGGAGAGTGTTTTGGAGTGGGAAGAGAAGTAGAGACAGAGAGAGAGGGAGTTGAGGGCGAAGAGGAAGACCACGATCTTAAGGAGCCAAGAGTTCCTTGAGTTCATGGCTCCTCTCCTCGATCTCTTGATCGACGACTCAACTCAAACTTACTTACTTGCGTCTCAGTCTCTCTCTATCGCTGTGAAAATGAGTCCAGCGGTCTTTTTTGGAAAATATTATTTCGGGTGTCCTGCTATGTTTTAACTCGAGTACTTCATGTTTGGCAATGGTGGGATGGGCGATTGGGCGCGTAGCGGTCCAGGCTAGTTTTACTTTTACATATTTTGGAGAGAAAATTCAAGTTTTTGATCAATTCGTAATTTGGGATTATAAATTAATTTTAGATTTGTGTTTCCATATGAACTCTTTCCATTTCTGAAGCCAATGTGTCTTTAACCCATCATCCCTTGTTATGAGATAGGTAGCTAGCCAATGGAGTGAACAAACTGATGCATAAATGCAGTCGCCTAGCCAAAAAATTTATTCAGCAGTAATAAAGGAAAATTTAATTTAAAAAATAATTAATTCATCGATAAAATAAAAAAATTAAAATCGAGATATAAATTAATTAAACTTACTTATATAAAGAAAATAAACTCACATTTTAAACAGAGAAACAAAATAAACTCTAAACTGGATATCACTTAATAATTTAATTAGAACTTTATCAGTTAAGATGTAAAGAATAGAATTATTTTAGAATAGCTAATACAATTAATTTTTTAAAAAACATTACTCATGTCAAAATGAGTTTAATTATACAAATTTATTAATAATCAAGAGAAATTAAATAAGTAATTAAGGAAATATCAAACATTGAGCAATGTCATTTTACACTCCTCTTCATACACTAGCTACACCCTTGCATAAATGTTGAACATTTGTGAAATTTATGTTTTATGATGATGAAATTCAAGTTCATTTGTTTGGATACGTATCACTCTTATACTTTTTGTTCTTAAAGTACACCGATTAGATCAACTAATTTTGTATTTTTTTTGTTTAAGTTCTTCTAGGGTTATACATTTTCATTTTTGTTAATGAATTAAAATGTGAAAATTCAAAATTAGAATTAGAGTAATTAAAAGAATCAATATAATAATGGAAAATTAAAAAAAAAATCTTTCTAAATTTTTTATTTTTCTCTTACCTTCAAATGAAATATTGGACAGAATACTTCGTTAAAAAATGAAATAATTTTTGAGCCACTTGAAAAAATACGAGACTGCATATTACACTGAACGAAGAAGTATTGATATAAAGTATTTTGTTTTCCATCTTTATATTTAGCAGTGATCGTAGGTATGATCAATGTCAAAGGATTGACAAATAATAAGTTTTTTTTTGTTTGAAGAGAAATTCATTCAAATCTGGCAATCCAGAAACACAGGAAGCAACAATGCACTACAAACACATAACATTGGATAGAACCCCAATGGTTCCTCAGTAAGCCTGAGTAAAAGGAAAGCCAAACAACTAGGGAGGGCCTGGAAGCCCATCATTCCTTAGAACATTAAAAAGAGAGGTTGGTAGTTGATCCGTCCAAAAAGCTACACACAACCTTGATTTTCCTAGCTTAGCTGTTGCGGCAGCTGCCCACAGTGGTGGAGCCAAGAACTGTATTGAGGTATGGCAAACTTATTTTGCTGTTATTTTTACTTCTAACTAGCAGAGCCAAATATTTTTTTTTTTGGAGTAAAATAAGATAGAATTTGATGTTATATACTTTTACTTTGTAAGTGAATATTTCATATTTTTAAAAGAATGATCATTATGGAAAAGATGAGGGCAAAGATACTAAGAAAGAGTGTTGGTCGAGGGAAAAACTATGGAGAGAATGTGACAGGTTGAGGGAAGCTTCGAAGGGAGAGAGATTTTTAAGGGAAAAATAGCTAGAAAGTTTTCACAGGGAAAATATAGACATGGAGTCTTGAATGAAGAAGATCCTAATATTAATTGACATCTAAGCAAATAGGTAATATTCTAGTATAAATCATATATAGGTTTTTATTTCCTTTTCCAAAATTTAAGGGGTGACATTTGACAGAACCCGCCCCAGATAATGACGTAATCCAAGGTAAGTCATATAGGACCCACATAAGGATAACTTGTATCGACAGGTCAATACAAGTAACCCTAATCTGAGTTACCCGAAAATATGAACTAGAGAAAAACGACTCCAATTTGACTGAAAGTTCCTTATTGAAAGAAAACACAACAATTGAGAAATTTACTAAACATAAAGTTCAAACTTTAAAATTTACAAAGGGCAGACATATTTTACAAAAGTCTATATTCAGAGCATCTAAGACCAGCTAGATAGAAATATAACATAGATAGTGATCTACGCATTTTAGGCGTATTAATTAATGTGTTTTCTCTACATTTTTACTTTGATAATTGCTTAGTTTTATTAGTTTTAACTTATTTTGTTAAATTCAGGTGTTGACCAAAAGAGACGGAGTAAAGGAGTCTACAAGCACGCAAAACGCAATAAATCCGGAGAAGAAATAGTCCGAAGAATGGTCTTCAAATGGTTACTAAAATACATTCCCATATGGTGTCAAGAATTGGAAACCAAATGCCAAATAAAATGGATACCAAAATGGTGGACAAAAAGATGAAGACATTTCTCCTGCGCGACCCAGGAAAGAGCAAATATGGCGGAATATATGGAGCATATAATGGACGAATTTTTGAAGGATATTCCATGAAGAAAAATACTTTATTTGAGGCCCAAAATATGTGCAATAATATGGTATATTCGGCCAAGAAGTATTGGGGAATAAGGAATGCAAGATTTGAAGATATAAAGATTTCCTTTTCCTTGAAGAAGAAGAAAACTGGGCAGTCAGGTCACTCAACTTCTAAAATCCGTAGTAAATTCAATTAAACTCCAAATATGGCGTTCATTATATGGATTTTATAGCCCTTTGAATAAGCTTTCCAATGAAACAAAAATCGGAATTTTCTGAGCTCTAGAACTCCCGGAAAAGACGTTTCAAGACAGGCTGGCAGTTCTACCCGAGTACACTAGGAAAACCTAGTTTGGAGAGGAAAGTTGGAATTCTTCACCTATAAATACAAGAGCTCGGCCTCAAAGCAAATCATCACATATTCTAGGCCTAAGCTCTGCAAAATTACTCTCCACCCTCTCCCTCAAACACCAAGGCCGAGCACAAAGTGACTACACCGCCATCCACCATCACTCGGATCGCTTGCACACGTTAAGTCCATACAAGTGAGAACCACCATCCTTGGAGTCATCTACACCTTGGGAGTTTGCAGCGTTAAGCGGGATTTCTTCAAAGTGTAACCATGAACCCTTTACTCCGTAGTCATATTTTGTTCTTGTATTCTTTTTGTTTGACATTGGGTTTTGGTGAATACTTTTGGATTTTTAATACTTATTTGAGTATATCTTCCATGTGTTTATGTTCTTAGTTTTGTTTGATGCATGCTATGTCTAGTTCTTAATGCGTTGGGTAGTGCGGGATGATTGTGTTTTAACCTTTCGCCTGGAAGTTATTCAATGATTCTTAGATTTTAAGGCGTTAAGCTTTAACCCACATGGCATGTTGATAATAAAAATTAGGAGCATGAATTTCGAAGGTAGCTTAATTAGGTAGAGAAAATTGGCTAGGTTGAATATGATGATCACATGTAAATAATTAGCTTAGGTTTATTTTTGTCGAAAATATGGTAAGGGTTTTTGGGATTTTCTTATGTGTTTGCTTGTCTATGAGTTGATGCATGTTAGAGTCCTAGGAATACTTGCTATGTGATTGACGTTTTTAGTAAATAAATTAGTAATTAAAATCAACTCTTTTATACCCCCCTTTTACTACACAAGAATTGCATGCACCCTTCAATCCCCGGTTTAGAACGATCCCTACTTGCTTATATTATACTACATCTATAGGGTTTTAAATTGTTTATGGTTGATTTATGTGTTTAATTTAAATGCATGTTTCCGTCATATCAGATAGGTCTGTGGGTAACCTACTTTGAACAAAACAGAAGCTGTGAGAATTCTAAGATTCGACGATTGGATGGACACGTCTTCAGCCGTCTAACCTAAGATCTAGGCAACGTAAAACAAAGAGCTCAGAAAATTCAATTCTCAAACGTTAAAGTGAGTGAGCAAAAATAAATGAACATAAAACTAACAATTGACCATCTCTGCATTTCCGACAAACTGAATGTTTAAAAGCTGACATGTAGTATGATGAAAAGCTATCAATATGATACTAGGAAATGTTGGTGATTGGGGGTACTAGCTCATAGTCGCCACTAATGAAAATTGTCAACCATGACGTACAAACTATAAGAAGATAGGCTGGAGATGCTAGCTCACCAGTATTTTGACAAATTAATAACATAAGACTAAGGAAGACCTGTGACTAGGGTGCTAGCTCACAGTCACAACTAGAGAAATTTGACAACTACGATGTACATACTTTAGGTAAATTGGTTGGGGGGTCCTAGCGAACCAACAAATTCTAAGAGAGATTAACACTAACTCTCACACTACTAAATGCGATGACTAGGGGGTGCCAGCTCACTAGTCAATGCTAGATGAAATGAGTTCTGAATCCTATAAGATGGAGGCGATGATTGGGGATGCTAGCTCACTAATCATCTGACGGTCATCTAGGGGGTGCTAGCACACTAGATGACCTATCCGATGGTTAATGCCTCGGGAAAGTCACTTGGAGGCCAAGCCAAGTGATATATCAAATGTATGCATACATATTTACAATAATACATTTGTGGTGGCACTGTTCATTTAAGCCAATGAATAGTATGGCTCAAGCCGAGCTGCTGATGCCAATTGTCCATTTTGGCTCATCTCTGCCATTTAACTCTCTCATTCAGAATGCTCTTCCCAATCTCAATTTCTCCGTCTCTCGCCACAACCATCGCCGAATTTGTAGACTTCTCATGTTAGTTTCTGTTAGCTTTCCTCCTCCGTATATCCATCAGTTTCATAGTGACCCACCATCACCGCTTCCTTCTCCGCCCATCGATTCTCTCCAGGTTTGATCCGAGATTTTTGTAGGTTGTTTGACAACTTTTAATAATTGCATTCTGATGTGGGGGTTGAAACTCTATATCGACTGTTAATATCTGGGTACATGACCATGGTTAAGGAATCGTGAACCTCGGGTTCTTAGCTATTAAAACTTAGGCTATTTCTCCATATAGTTTAGGTGTGATGAGTCTCCCATTTTCTCAAATAAAATCGGTCATGAGTTTGTGATTACGATTTGGATTCCAGTCATGGGTTTTATGATTTGGGAGTTGGCACGCTTTCTATTGATTGTTTAGTTGTGATTGTGATTTTAGCCGTCGGTATGAAAAATTAGGATCATCTGGATTGTTTTACTGTGCAAAATGCTCATATATATACTACTACATTTTTAACCATTGCCAGCGATTTTAAATCGCCGGCAATAGTTTTTAATTATTGCCGACGATTTTTCCCCCAAAAATCGCCGGCAATACTTTTTTTTTATCATTGCCGGCGATTTTTCCGGCAAATCACCGGCAATAGTCCGCCGGTAATTAAAAAAAAAAATCATTGCCGGCGACTTAAATGTAAGTCGCCGGCAATAGTTTTTTTTTTTAATCATTGCCGGCGACTTACATTTAAGTCGCCGGCAATGGTTTTTTTTTTTTTTAATTACCGGCGGACTATTGCCGGCGATTTGCCGGAAAAATCGCCGGCAATAATAAAAATAAAAAAAAGTATTGCCGGAGATTTTTGGGGGGAAAATCGCCGACAATGAGGGCGATTTAAAATCGCCGGCAATGGTTAAAAATGTAGTAGTATACACTACAAGAAAACAGCACTTAGACCACGGAAACGTAATTGTTCCGTGGTCCAAGTGACACTTGGACGACGGAGACTTCTCCGTCGTCCAAGTAACACCTGGACGACAGAGATTGTATTCTCCGTCGTCCAGGTGATCAACTGGAGGACGGAGAAGACTCCGAGGTCCAGGTGTCCACTTGGACGACGGAGATTGTATTCTCCGTCGTCCAGGTGATAACCTGGACCTCGGAGTCATCTCCGTCCTCCAGGTGATCACCTGGACGACGGAGAATACAATCTCCGTCGTCCAGGTGGACACCTGGACCTCGGAGTCTTCTCCGTCGTCCAGGTGATCACCTGGACAACGGACCGACACGCCGTGGTCCGAGTAACTTCCACTTAGACTACGTACCGACACCTCCGTCGCCTAAGTGAAGCATTATATAAGCCCGATGCCAAACTCTCTTCATTCCATCCGATCATCAATTAATTCATTCCATTCGAAGAAGAATTGAAGGAGAAGGAGAATGAGAAGGGAGAAGGCCGAGAAGGATCAGGATCAGGGATCTCCACTGACTAGCTAGCTAGCTTAATTAACTGATATCGAGAAGGCCAGCAGGTACGTACGCAGTTAAAATTTGCTTAATTAATATATATTTAGTGAAAACGTACGTACATACATGCATGGATGTTAGCTATATATACAGATTAAATTACGTACGTACGTAATTGATGGATCGATGTAGATCGAGTACGTATAATTAAGCATAAATTAATGGACTAATATATATATATATGTAATAATTAATTAATTATAATATTTTGTAGCAGTATGGACAAGAGTTGGATGAAGTTGAAGAATAGATGTGATATCCGGTATATGGATGGAATTAGCGAATTTGTGAATTTTGTGATAGAATATGGTCAGGGAAAGAAGCGTTTCAGGTGTCCGTGCCAGAAATGTCTTAATTGTCAGTATGCGGAGGTTAATGTTATGGTGCAACACCTGTACGAAAATGGTATGATGTGGAGTTACACTACCTGGAGCGAGCATGGTGAAGCAGTAGAGTTCAGCGCAGCAGACTTCAGCTCAGGGTACAGTTACCATGGTGCCTCATCCAGCGGCAGTGGTGCCGGACCCCCAGCTTGCAACCCAACTGCAGATTTGGTCCATGATGCGTTTCCGGGATGTAGTCATGGTGGACACCAACACCAAGACGGAGGTTACAATACCACTAATGAGCATGATGACACATTCCCCGCTGCTAGCTTGGCCACTGACACAAGTGAGATGGATAAGTACAACCGGATGCTACTTGAAGCGCAGACCCCGGTGTTCCCTGGATGTCGAGAGAATGTGTTGCAATATGTGATGGAGCAAATGAAGATAAAAGTGAAGCACAAAATGTCAGTGAGTGCTTTTGACGAAATTCAGGAGCAAATATGTAAGTTGCTTCCTGATGATCACAATCTTCCTAAATCTCATTATAAGGTTAGAAATATCTTGAGCAGCCTCGGCCTAAAGTACAGGATAATTGACGCATGTCCGAATGATTGTGTGCTATTTTACAAAGAGTATAAAGATTTGGACTATTGTCCCGTATGTGGCCAGTGCATATTCCAGGTGAATAGGAAGAGTTCGAAAAAGAGAATTCTTGTGAAAGTTGTTCGATATTTTCCCTTGATTCCCAGATTGCAGTGCCTGTACATGTCTCTACACACAGCAGAGACGATGCGATGGTACGCAGAAAAACGAATAGATGACGATGTTCTGCGACACGCCGCGGATGGGGAGGGTTTCAAACATTTCGACAGAGAATTTGGAGACTTTGCTTCAGAGGTTAGAAATGTTAGACTCGGCCTATCTACAGACGGATTCAATCCTTGGGGAAGTAATAGCTCCGCCGTCAGCACTTGGCCAGTTATTCTGATGCCGTATAACTTGCCTCCGTGGATGTGCATGAACAAGGAATTTAATTTCCTTACTGTACTAATTCTAGGTCCTAAATCTCCAGGGAAGTGCTTAGATGTCTACCTCAGACCTTTGATCGACGAGCTGAAACTGTTGTGGCAAAATGGAGTCCCAACTTATGACAAATTCACTGACATGATGTTCACGATGAGGGCTGCCGTAATGTGGACGATCAGCGATTTTCCATCGTATAGGATGTTGGCAGCCTGCAGGACAAAAGGATATAATGGATGTCTTATATGTTTGGACGACGTGAACTCTAGTTGGCACGCGGGGAAGATGTGTTACTTGGGTCACCGTAGATGGCTTCCTCACGACCACCCGTGGCGACAGGATGAAGCTCATTTCGACGGGACGGTAGAGAACAATCATAAACCCCGTAGTTGGTCGGGCGAAGAGATTTTAGAGAGGTTGAGCTATTTCGACTTTGGTGTGTTGAGCAATGACTCGGATGTAAAGAAATGCAATCCAATTCCTCCACATGACCTGAGCTATTGGGACCACAAGAGTATATTCTTTGAACTCCCTTACTGGTCGAAGTTGAAGCTGAGGAACAACTTGGACGCGATGCACATAGAAAAGAATGTGTGCGACAGCATGGTGGGAACAATTCTCGGTATTAAGTTCAAAACTAAAGATACTCCCAAAGCGCGCAAAGATTTGGAATCAATGAATCTACGTCGTCCCTTGTGGTTGAGGAGGGATAGGAAAGGAGTGTACAACAAGATGCCAGATGCACCATACACAGTGAAGCCGACGCTTAGACGTTTTGTATTTCACTGGTTTAAGGGCGTTCGTTATCCGGCTACGTATGCAGCTACTATAACTGGAGCAGTGGACGAGGTGCAACACAAGTTTGTTGGTCTAAAGATACATGACTATCACGTTATGCTGCAACGTCTGATTCCAGTGGTAATTCGACCATACTTGCCTCGGGACGTCGTAGAACCAATAGTAGCATTGTGCAGGTGGTGGCAGAGGTTATGCGCCAGAGAATTAAAGAAGTCAGATGTGGTAGAATTGCAACAACAAATTGTGCACATCATTTGCAAACTAGAGAGGATTTTTCCCCCTGCTTTCTTTGACATCATAATTCACCTAATGATCCACCTGCCCGAGCAGGTGCTCATTTCTGGTCCGGTCCAGTACACTTAGATGTATCCTCAAGAAAGGTACATACAACTAATTAATTTGTTCCACTGGAGATTACTAGCTAGCTATATGTACTTATTCTTATTGTACGTTTGATTTTGTAGACAGCTTGGACAGTATAAGTCATTCGTCAAAAACAGGTCGGCCCCGGATGGCTCCATAGCTGAGACATACCTAATTCATGAGTGTGTTACTTACTGCAACAGGTACCTCAAAGATCCACCACCTCCCACTGCCTCCGATCCCAGTGCCCGCATCAATCTTTCTGTCGTTATCAATGTCGTCCGACCGTTTAGAGGAGTATTAAAGGAATCGTTAACACGGGAAGAACTTATTGAGGCATATTGGGTAGTGTTGCGAGACTGTGACGAAGTTGAGCCGTACATGATGTCATACAGGGAGAGGCTTCAAGCATTAAATCAAAACAAGAGTTCGGCGTGGATTGAGAAAATGGTTAAGAAGAAGTTTCCCGATTATTTCTTCCAATGGGTACGTACGTACGTCTCGGTATTTAATTAGTAATTTATATACATATCGATCATGTTTGTAGAAAGTAAACCCTTATATTAATTTGCCCTTTTTTGCAAATGATTGATCTGCAAAAATCTGAAAACCACGGGGGGTGGTGGTCATGGCCAAAGCACTTTCTAGCAGGGAAGTCGATTAAACACTATATTTATCCCGGATGTTTTGTGAACGGTGTAAAGTTCCATTCATTGGCCCGAGACGAAGGAAGAAGAACACAAAACAGTGGGGTAGCGGTTGGGAAAGACAATGATCTATATTACGGGGCTATTGTATATGTGGTTCAGCTATGTTACGGGAATGATGTCAACGTTTTCCTATTAAAGTGCAGATGGTTCAAGCGTACAAAGGAAGACCTGGGACTATTATCAGTCGATACAAACTCAAGCTGGTATGAGGATGAGCCTTTCGCTCTCGCCACCTTAGTTCGACAGGTGTTCTATCTCGACGATCCGAAAGCCGGTGAAGGGTGGAAAATAGTGAACCATATCTCTCATCGAGGAATATGGAATACAGAGACAATTGAAGGGACACCGGCGACGACTGAAGATGCTGCTGAACCAGAAAGAGACATTCCTGCCTATCAAGAGCCTAATATTTCTGTCATCCGCTCCGATATAATGGACCTGGTTCAAGATGGTGAACGGTTACCCATGCCTGATGGTTGTACATATATAACTGAAGATGAGATTATCGATGCCATTAATGAAGAAGATGAAGAAGACGAGCAAGATGAGGACGCGGACGAGGACTCAGGTTATTCGTCGGACGATGTTGAGTACGATGAGGAGGATGAGCAATCGGATAACGGGGATGAGGACGATGACGATTATGATGAAGAGTACGGTCATACGACGAGGATTATTAATTGGTAATTAATTATTGTAATTATTGTAATATATGATCGATGCATCATTGATAAAAAATTAATATAAATTAATATTATAAGGAGGAGAATGTATATATGTACGTATATATATTAATTAATTAATTACACGACTCCATGCTCGATCAGATATATCGGATCGACCAACGTACGTAAACAAAATTAAATTAATTAATTAATCCGAATTATATATCCTGGACAACGGAGAAATTAATTGCAGGTTGTCGCCTTTTGGGTATTTTGGCTAGCTATCTCCCTAAATCCTCGACCCTAAATCTAGCAAATCAGATCGATTGATCATTTTTTTAATTTTTTTTTTTGATTCAAAATAATTGAACGGACGCACAAATGACCCTGGACAACCTAAACCTTAAACCCTAAGGCCCTAACCCCTGAATTCAGGGTTTTTACACCTGGACGACGGATATGGTCATTCTCTGTCGTCCAGGTACACACTAGGATGACAGAGATGGTAATTTTCCGTCGTCCAAGTTCACAAACCCTAAACCCTAAACAGTAAGGCCCTAACCCCTGAATTCAGGGTCTATACACATGGACGACGGAGATGAGATTTTCTGTCGTCGAGGTTAGTACCTGTACGACGGATAATATCATATCCGTCGTCCAGGTGATTACCTGGACGACGGAAAAGCTCATATCCGTCGTCCAGGTGTAGATATCGTAATTTTTTCTAAGACAACGACCATCTGGACCTTCTTCCAATGCATATTCTTTTCGTCAAGACTTTAGAGTAAACAATTCTTGGTGTGTGAGCTTCGACGATTCGAAAATCGGAGTTGCGAAATGCCTTGTACCACGTTTCCGGTTTGTGAAATTCTCGGTTTTGCGGTTGACTGTGCCGATGAAACCCTTTTCGAACTTATTATTTTATGGTCCTTTGAAGACAATTATATATTATGTTACGACGAACATATCCAACGGTTGTTTTGTCCAAATTCAATTTCGTTAATACTCTGCTGCAAATGAGCCTCTACTCATGAACACTTAAATCGTAAGGATTAGTCGATACTTAACAACTTTCAAAACGAAAAATTATTCGTCGGTTCAAATTTAACTGTTCATATATATGATGCGTTCATCGATATTGGACGACTTTTTCACTCGAATGACAGATCGCTAAATTCCTAGCGAATTAATTTTAAAATTTTTTTTAACGTAAATTGAACCTGGACGATGGAGAATGACAAGATTCGTCGTCCAGGTTCAATTTACCATGGCGGTTCGATTTTTTTTAATTTTTTTTTCAATGAATATTTCACTTGGACGACGGAGATGTCGTTCTCCGTCGTCCAGGTGTTCACCTGGACAACAGAGAACGTCATTCTCCGTCGTCCAAGTCGAAAAATCATGGCGGTTCGATTTACCGCCTCAATTTTCGGCGCCGCTTGAATTTCCACTTAGACGACAGAGAATCAATTATCCGTCGTCTAAGTCCAAATTTATGGCGGATGAAACGTCCCGCCCATTAATTACGCGCCGCTTCGAAAATTTTTAACCCTTCACTTAGACGACGGAAAACACTGTTTCCGTCGTCCAAGTGCACTTAGACGACGGAAATTAGTTCTCCGTCGTCTAAGTGAAAGCCTATAAATAGAACAGCACCCCCCCCTTTTCTCATTCCATCTCCTCTCCTCTCCTCCGACGAGTTTTCTCCTCCGGCGACGCTCCGACGACAATTTTTCCGGCGTGGTTCTTCCTCTCCGACGACTCAACTCCGGCTATATTCCCGATTACTCCGGTGAGGTAAATTTCTATTTTTTACCTTATTAAAATTATTTTCATTTAATTAATTAATTTCTAAATATAATTTATTAATTAGTTTTAAATATTTCATTATTGTAATTATAATAAATTTTGGTGGTTAATTATTGTAATTAATAATTAATTAAATGCATAATTGTAATTAGTTGATAATTAATTAAATGAATAAATTTATTATTGTAAATATTTATTATTAGTTGATAATTAAATGAATAAATTTATTATTGTTATTAGTTCATAATTAATTAGTAGATAAATAATAATTTATTATTGTCTTTATTTATTGTTTTACTTAATTGATAATTACGTGTATTTTCTAGTAAATTGCATGGTAGTACGTCTTCGATTTAAAATTAGTATATAGGCTTGGTTTATTAAGTCGCACTCTTTGGAATAGATGGCGCCTATTTTCCTAGCTTATCTCCTTAACCCCTCGTGATGTGTGGATTTCATCACCGCACACCATAACCTAAGTGAAGTTATGGACACGAGGTTGAGGGCGGAGTTTGCAAAGGACTTGAGGGAGTGTAAAATTTTTGAAAAATTGGCCGAATGTCGGACATAGTGTCTAGAAACGGGTTATGACTGGTGACAGGTTTTGGATCTAAGAAAGACGACACCAATAGGTGTTTTGTCGAAATTAGTCCTGCCTCTCGCGTTATTTCTATCCCTAACTAGCCATGTTTTTCGATTTAACCAAGGCTGATTAATTGAAAATTTACACTTTATCGCGCGGGTCGCACGTCCATTGAACGACCGAAAAAGCCAAGCTAGTGTACTCTATTTAAATCTTAACCGTACTTAATTAGTGTAAATTTTGCACTTGTAATTATTATGGTAAGTAGGTATTTTAACAATGTACTCCTAGGTTTAGATGGCTCCATTCGGCAAGAAGAAAGCCCAACAGGAGGCAGAAGATGCCATGCTCCGAATGTTGGCGGACCAAGTCGGTTGGGTTCAACAGGAGGGCAACGACGCCCTCAATCCGGACCCTTCATCTGGTTCGGAGGCGGCGCCTCTTGGGGAAATTCCCTCTGCCCCATTTATCTCCGGCGGTGATGACGTCGACCCTTTTTCAACTCCGACGCCCGGTACCGGTTCAACGGCAAGTACTCAGGCGTCCTCGACCGCTGAATCTATCATGTACAGCGCCTGCCGTAAGCAAAGGAGGGCCCCCACTGACCCGGAACCGAAAAGGACTCGGGGTCTCGTTAAAAGGGGCAAAGCGGAGAAAATTTGCAAGGCGACCGGGAAAAAGATCGACTTGCCCTACGACGAATTCACTGGTGGCCCTCCCACAGCTCAGCTAGCAAGTCTCTCGACGCATAGCATAGGGTCAATCGTCCGTAGCCGGGTTCGTCTCACTGCCCCTACTTGGAAGGAGGCGCCGGATAATGAGAAGGCGAAAGTCTTTAAAGATCTTTCGGTACGTAATACGTCCAATTTTAGTTATTATATAATATTGTTAATATTAGTTATAATTTCATAATATATACGATTATAATTTTCTATTTATTTTTGATAGGAACAATTTGCGGTGGATCCGACACCGGCGATGTTGAGGCATATCAACCAAACCGCCAACTCCATCTACAAAGATTGGAAGTACAGGCTCCATCAGTACTTCCAAACTTACGGTCCCTCGCCTCCCCCCGTAGAGCTGTGTGGGGATAGAGAAGATGAGTGGCAGTGGTTGTGTAACCACTTTGCCGATGACAAATTTAATGTGTTAATTTACTTTTTTATTTCAATTAAGATAATTGAATTATTTAAATTTTAGTTATTAATGTTTTAATGATTTAATTATGTTGTGTAACAGAAATCCTCCGGTGTCAACAAAACCAACCGGGGGAAGAAGGACAAACACCATACTACCGGCGCCAAGCAGTTCATTCAAATAGCCAAGGAGCACAAAGATAAGGGCTCCAAACACCCTTATCTTGATGCAAGCATAAGCGCGTACGTGACGCCTGGGCTCGATAATGAAGCGAGTCAATGCGGCGTAAGTGATATATATATGTGCTTTTAATTATAGTAATTATTATTTAAATATTATTTCATTATAATAAATTAATTATGTGCTTGTAGGCAAGGGTGATAGAGCGTGCGCAGGAAGAGTTGGCTAACACTCAGCTTGCGTTCCCAGATGTGCCGCCGGAAGACCTGCCTCCTCTATCCTTAGAGAGCCAAATTGCAATCGCGTAGAGCTGGCAAGGAGGTTAGGCACTTCGGGCCTAAGGTGGTACGAGATTTGTCGACGACCTCCGACTCATCATCTACGGGAGGTTCGGGCCAGCGGAGAAGGACTATGGCTGCGGCCGTCGAAGCAGCCATTCAAGAGGCTCGACTGGCACGAGAGGAGAATCGACTGGCACGAGAGGAGAATCAATCCATGCGGCAAAGACTTGACGAACAACAAGCACTAATAGCCCAACTCATCGCCCTCATGCAACAATCTCGAGAAGTATGTCAACCTCCTCCGAACCCATACCGCGACGACGACGACCCGGCTGGAGGCGGGGGACGCGGCGGTGCATCTGCTCCTCCAGTGTGTTAATTAGCTTGTAGTTTTTTAATTATCTCGTTTCTTTCTGCATTCCGAACAATATTTTTATTTTTATGGGTTTTTTGAATGTGTATGTACAAATTAATTTTAATTATTTAATAATTAAGTACTATTAAATTAATTAGTTTATTTAATTAATTTTATTATTTTTCATTATTTAAATTCAATTAATAATAAATTAAATTAATAATATTTAATACAATTTATTTTATTTTTTAAAATTAAAAAACACTTGGACGACGGAGAACTTAATCTCCGTCGTCCAAGTGATTACCTGGGCCACAGAGATTGTTACGTTCTACGTGGCCCAGGTAATCACTTGGACGACGGAGATTAAGTTATCCGTCGTCCAAGTGTTTACATTGGCCACGGAGATTTTTACGTTCTCCGTGGCCCATGTAAACACTTGGACGACGGAGGTTACGTTCTCCAGGTATTTACATGGGCCACAGAGATTGTACGCGGTCCAAGTGAACTTGGACGACGGAGACCTTAATCTCCGTCGTCCAAGTTCCTGGACGACAGCACTTGGAGCACGTATCTTGGACGACGGAGATTCCGTCGTCTAAGAACTTAGACGACGGAAAAACTCACTTAGACGACTGAAACGCTCCGTCGTCTAAGTGCTGTTTTCTTGTAGTGATATATGGTGCATGAAGTATGTGATTTGAACCTATTTTTTCTTAAGTGCCTCCAGATTCTATGTGCAAGTCAAATTTCACTATCCTCTTCTTTTCAATAGCGATGAAGATGTGAATTAACAAAGCGAAATGAAAATTGATTATTCTTCATAAATTATGATGGACTTATCAGTTCACTTTTTGATTTGTTCTTCATAAAGTGAAATGAAAATTGATTGTTCTTCATAAAGTATGATGGACTCATCGGTTCACTTTTTTGATTTGTTTCCATCGGCTCACTTCATAACTTAACAAATGGTTTTGTTATATATGGGTATTCAGTAAATCAACTTTTCAGTTTGTGGGTTCTGTTCAAAATATATTCCTATTATCTGAGACATTTTTCAATTGCTAATATATTTCTTATATAACATTTGTTGGTTTACTATACATTTGGAGCGTGCGAACTATGCAGGTCATAACTTTTCTCTCCTCTTCTCCTTTATTTCGCTCTCTCACTCTTGAGATCTCAACTATCAGACCACCTCTCTCTCATTCAGCCCTACTCAGCCCTATCATTAGACTCACACATCTCATCACTCTCTCTTCTCACCACTCATTGCAGCCTCACATAGTAAAACCCCCTCACCGATTACTTGATCCTATTATTCCAGGGTCGTGCTTCGATCTGTGGTTCGGTGCAGCTCTATAATCATTTGGATTCTAAGGTATCTTGGCACCAAGTCTTTCATCTCTGTCAATCGTTCAAACTTTTATTTCCATCTTCCTACCTGCTTCCATTTCCACCTATTTCTAGGTATTGTATTCTCTCCCACAGACACGGATCTCTCACTCTTAATGTTTGGGTATTTATTGGTCGTGTTTGGAAAAATTTCGCTATTGTCTTTTCTCAACTCTCTGCGTTCTCTCACCTTGGTCACGCATGTGCTTTCCTCGACGAGCAGGTGAGCCTCAGTACTTAGTTTATGGTTTCCTTAGTACTAAATAAATTTCAATATATGATTTGCTCAATTCAATATATAATGGTTTGCTATCTATGATTTGATTGATTTAATATATAATAGTTTCCTGAGTTTAATTCTATAATGGTTTGCTCAACTAAACCAATTTCAATCGACGCCTATGCTTTCCTTGGTTTGCTGAGTGTAATTTGGGTTTGCTTTTACTGATTTTCTGATTTTGATGCGTGGATATGATTTGGGATTTTGCTTCGAGAAGATTCCATCTTTGGTTGCAGACACAAGGTGAGCTTGAACTTTGGTTTTGGATGCGTTTTGTGATTTTGTTGTTGATTAAATGAGTTTATTTGTTTCACATCGTCTATTATCCAATCAATAATAAGTGGATATTGCTTGATATAGTTGTTACAAATACAATAAGATTAGAGTAGAGTAGTTGATGTAGCCATATTCATCGATTGGCTATCGATATGGCTATCGATTATAAAGAGATGAGCAATCCCCAGTACATGTGGCTATCTTCATATAGGGATGAGCAAGCACCTATAAAGATGATTATTAGTTGTTATAAAGATGAGCATTATTATGAATTTCAACAATAAGGATAAACATCTTATAATGATGCTCATATGATTATAAGATGAAAGGATAACATATGAATGAGATAGCGAAACTCATATCTTTAAATCTTCATACTGCCACATGTATAAGGGCTTTCACAGTTATAAAGAGATGAGCAAGCCACATGGACATGGCTTGCAATCTGTTATACAAATTGGCTATCTAGCCACATTAAGTTGTTGTTAAATGTGACTACAGTTTATATGTAGCCCCTATTTGTTGTTCAAGTTTATACATTTATACAGATGGGTTTCATTTAATTTGTGTCAAATTTAGTTAAATGAAGTTGTCCTATATTTTATCGGATTGGCTTCATTTAATTATGTCGCCTATGCTTTTTGAACAAACAGGTTTTATCAGATGTGCGTACGTTTGTTTATTAAGTTCCTCATCCTTTCTTTCTTTATTGGAAACCACAAAAAAAGAAGTCAAAGGTTGCCTTGCAGCCTCTCTGTTGTTCCCAAAGCGTTCATGTCTAATCCATGAGGTCAGTACAACCAAACCCAGTTCCTCTTCTCTTCTATTTCTTATATTTCTGGTTTTTGTGATCAAATTTTTTGTCTTGGTTGTTTTGTTTGATTTGGGATATTCAAAGAATCAAACTTTCTGTGGTGTTCTTATTGATTATGCATTATGCGCCTTATAACTGTAAGGATGGTTTGGATTTTGTGGAGAAAATTTGAGATCGGAAGTTAGAGTTTTGCTATTTTTATTTTGCAAGGTCAAAAGGAAAAGTGAATTTCCTATTATATTATATATTTATTTTTCTTTGCACAATTCTCAGTTTTATATCAGAGAACCAAAGTGTTGATATGTGCTTTTAGTCTTACCCTGGCTAGCTCTTAATTCCTAAGTCTTCTCTCTCGGTGTTGGTCGGTCGATTATTATTGTTTAGAAGAATTGAGTTCTACATTGAAGTATATTTCTTATCATTCATGGTCTAGAATCAAAGCATTTGTCGGTATGTATTTGATTCCAAAGTCATCTCTCTAATTCGACATAATCTCTGATTCAACTGATCGTCATAATCTTCTATTCGTCTGATCGTTCCGGATTTATATCAATTTCCGATTCAAGCTAATAGTTAGAGTAATTATCTCTATCTCTCATCTAACTCCATGTTCGACTTGGGCTTTTTGTTGTTCATTTTTATTTAGCTTTTGAAATGGAGATTCAGAATTGTGATATATGATTGATTCAAAAACTAATATCGAGTATGATTTTGTGTGATAGTAGTTACAGTAAGTTGTTGATTCTTTTAGTGCTATGTGCTCACAGTATTGTTGCTTTTGGGAATTGATGTACATGTCATATACGAGAGTGTGATTCATGAGTTTGATTCTTATTTCAATTTCAGAGTTACTCAAATTGGTTAATCATTGCCAGAGAACATAGATGTATAATATAGTGCGTGTTATGCAACTGCAAAATGTGGTTAGGAGTGGTCAAGTTCTCTATTTATTGTTAGTTTTATCACTGTTGATTAAATAACAGTTGCTTTATGTAGTGTCATCCACCAACAAGTGGTTGGTAGAACTAATCATGGTTTGCTCCAGGATGGTCTGCTTCATCCTTAAGATGGGTTTTGATCCCATGTAAATTAGATGGCATATGTACTAAATAAGATTTTACCCATCTATGATTGATATATATGTTCATCTTGGTATACAGTGACCATCTCTTTAGCAAGTTGGATTAGTTACCATATAATTTGACTACATTTTTTTTAGTAACAAAATCAAAGTTATAACTGCATGTGTTTCCTTCTTGGAGTGAACTACCAAGCTGAATATAGCTCCTTCTCTACTTTCTGGAAGCATATTAGTGACTTTTGGTTGGTTGTAAGTTTGAATGCTCATATTGGGTTTGTTACTAAAGTATTCTGCAATTTAAAGGAAAAAAATTGGGTATATGGCATCCATATTCTAGTACTAAATTTGGTGAATAATGATAAATATTTGGGTTGCTTTGTATTATTTTAGTTTCTATTTTTTTCTCTCTCCTTGATTCTGAGTGTTATTGTTTACTTATTCTAGTACTAAATTTGGTGAATAATGATAAATATTTGGGTTGCTTTGTATTATTTTAGTTTATATTTTTTTCTCTCTCCTTGATTCTGAGTGTTATTGTTTACTTTGTTTCGTTTTATGGGTTGTGGATAGGTTTTTGTTTAAGTGTTCTCTCTGTTGATTCTACGATCTGTCGTGGGTTACAGATAGGTTTTCGTTCCTATTTGTTGTGTCTTACAAACCCCATCAATCGTCACGTTGCGACTTTGGTCTCCACAATTTGTTAAGGATCCTGATCCTGACTAGGTACTGCAATGTCTCTCGCATATACATGTCTTTCAATTTTTTTGTCAATTTGTCAATATTTTTTGTATAGGTAGCTAAGATCCGGATTTTGCAGTGGTTTATTAATTTTGTGTACACACTATTAAGTTGAGCGCAAACTAATCTGATGTGGTTATGTTAATAGTCATGAGGTGATTGATATGTAGTTATTTTTGTTTTCTTGATAGAGATGTGTGGTTATTTGGCATCTGAAAATTTTGGCATACTTACCGAGTGTTGGTATTTAATTATGTAGTTATTTTTGTTTTGAATTTGTGGTTGGTTAATGTTGTACAATATAGTAAATTAGTATTTCTAGATTGTTTTATGATATTGTCAATTGAATCTTTGGGTTTATTGCTTTCTCACTCCCATGTGTGAAGCTTATTATTCACTCCTTAGTTCTATTACTTTATACATGTTATCAAACAGGTCCTTGATATGTATGTATCGAGATTGCATAGCATGCATGTGTATAGACATGTGAGATTTTGGTTCAAATGGCATAGTAATATCAGTATTTCATGTGATCTTTTGGTATAAAGATTTCTCTATATATATATACATATTATGTTTGGTATCTAAACATATTATGTGTGGCTAAAGATAAGCCTTAAACAAGGCTCTGTTTGAGGTCTATGAGTTCTCTTGAAGGACATTATTGTTCATTTGAGATATATGAATAAAGTTTAGTCAAATCAGGATACTTTAGTTGAGCTGGAGTCTTCCTCAATGGACTTTAATGGAGTATTATCCCATTGTTATACTTGATGCTACATGTTGATATATGTCGGATTTGGCCACCATATTAAGACTAGCCATGTTCTCATCCCTGGGTTGCGTTTAAGTTTTTAATATTAATGTTGTTAGGGTTTAAATTGTAGAGTCAATTATAGTAGGTTATCTTGAGATTATAATTGAAGAAATAGGATTTTTCTAAGATGAATTATATGTGTTGAGAAACGTAAAATGATGGTCTTTGTGTTCGGCTCCCTTGGTTTGTTTGGTTTTCGTTTGTTTACTGTTTCATTGAATAGTGCAGTTGCAGATCTAAGTGTGTCTTCAAGGTTGGATATATTTTACATGGTTGCTAATTTTTTTTGTTCTTTATACGGCTCATCTTTGATGGTGTTAAAGATGTCTTTGATATTAGACTTCATTGTGGAATTTAGTAGTGTCAAGAAAATGCAGTTCTATGTAGGTGTAATTCCTTTTGCTGTTTATCTTTATATATATATATATATATATCATGATGGATTTCTGAATTTACTAGGCTAGTGATTATGTGTGTCTTCTTCTTCCAGGTCTAAAACAAGAAAATACACGAGGACAGGTGTGGAGTTAACCCGTTATCAATTACTTAATGTATTACATTTTAGTAAATTATTGTTTAGTTTGAGTCTGTGGCCACAATGATTTTTTTGTTGTGTCAGCAATGTATTTCATTTCACAAGTTTGTATCTCTAATGGGCATTGAAACAAATTTGAGGTTTGTATAATATATTGTAACATTACTATTATATGTCATTTCTATATGCAAGTTTATTTTATTTGCAATATATAGCTATGATTTCGAAACAATTTTTTCCCTCTTTTAAGTTTGCATAATTGCAACACTGCCCATGCAGAGTTGCAGAGTGCCCGATATTGGATTATCTAATGTCACTTTTATATTGTTACAAAACTACACCTCGGCGCGGGCACTTACTCTAGTATCCTTTATATGATTGACTATCTTCCCTTTCATTTTTTAATTGTCCCTTTTATTTTGTATTCTCTGTTTCATATGATTGATTGTCTTCTCTTTAAATTTTACAATCCTTGGTTAGTGAAGTTGGTGATGTTGTTTCTTCATTTATATCTGATTTTGAGGCGATGAATGTTGATTGTACTTGCAACAGTTATTTTGTAGTTTTTTTTTGTAAGAAAATTAATGGCCACATTTTTTTTTCTCATTCATCAATCATTGTTCACTTGGTTATATGTATGCTGAAAATATTTGCAATTTTGTTATAGAGTTAAGTCTAATGTTGAACTATTTTGACGACTTTATCTATTTTATTTGTTTTATTTTTATTAAGTATGCCACTTATTTTGTTAACCAATTCAATGTATAAAACTATATCATGAAAATGTCAGCATTACTTTTTTATTTTCTACAATTATCTTCTCATTTGTTGGCTATATGGTCCTCTACGCCTTTTTTTCTAATATGATTTTCTTTTCATTTGTTTTATGATCACTTTTGGCAGGAAAAAAAACTTGAAAAAAATAATACCAACTATATACATTACTGAAGAAATAGAAATGCTTTGTCATGTGTTCTTTTTTAGTACTACATGTTGTTTATTAATTATAGCACTATTTGCAGCTATGAGTTCACATGACTATTCAACCAAGAGAAATGATTTTTTTCGACCAACCACAGAACTTTCAGACAGAGTTCATAAATGATGCGACAATAACACAAACTAGGTATTTTAAATATAGGAGTACAAGCGGATTGAAATTAGCTTACAAACAAAAAAAACAACAATGAAGAACATCTCGATTTAATTCCTACCTATGATGTTCATGGAAATGCACCAGGTAATTGCAGACATTCGTTATATATTCTCACACTAATTTTTGCTTACACCATAACATTGTACTTGAAAGAAAGTTGTGCAAAGATAAATTTTTCTTTAAATCATATGCAGTTGCAAATTTAGCATCTTTCTGTCAACAATTGCACCAAACAACCTGTGAAGGTTAGTCACACTACGCTTCACATTCTCATTTAGCCAAAGACTAATAATCTATATAAATAAAATTTTAAGTAGTTGTAACTGTAGGTGTTATCATAACTTATGAGGACTCTAGCAATGATTGTAATGAATGTAAACATTGCAATGCATCTTTTTGGGTTGGTGAAGCACAAAAAAAATTGTAAATGATGTACCTATCTACATAAATTGTTGTCAAAAAGGAGAATCAAATGTCTAGCGTCCAATTCAACACAAATATTTCTTAATCAATTATTAGATCCAAATAATGGTCAAGAAAACATATTTTTTCGTGAAAACATTTGAGTTTATAATTCAATGTTTACGTTTACCTCAATGGGTGCAAAAATTAGCTATGCTATAAATAATTGGTTAGCTCCATATGTTTTCAAAATATGTGCACAAGTACATCATCTAATGGGTTCAGTATTACCTGTTGAAGGTGAGTGTCCTATATATGCTCAATTATATGTTTATGACACTGATAACGAGATTTCAAATTGAATGAATGTTATTGATCCAAACCACTCCAATAAAAAACTGAAGCCTAACATTGTTCAATGATGAACACTAATGTTTGATGAAGTTAATGAATTGATTAAAAAATTCTGAACCATAAGAGATAAACTTTTAGATTATTCATTGCCTACATTTAGCATGACCATGCTCGATCGACAACCAACTAATAGTAAGCAGTATGAATTAATTACTGACTGCTTCTGGAATTGGTGGTTTAATTGTTGGTGATATTGGTGAGTTTAATTCTAATAGAAATATTATTATTCAATCAACTTCTGAAAATTTAAGACTCATCTCTAAAATATGTCCAAAGTATATGTCATTACAACATCTATTACTTTTTCCATATGGGGAGGACGGATTAAAACTTGGTATATTATTGCAGCCAATTTCAAAAGAACATGGGAAAAAAAGATTCAAACTTACAATGATAAAATATTTTTGCTACCAGATTCATGATAGAAAAAAATAATACAAGCACTCTATTAAAAGAAGGTAGATTATTTCATAACTTTCACTTGCAATGTTAAATGGCCAGAAATAACAAGATTGCAAAAAAACCAGATTATAAACCAAAAGATCGACCAGATATAGTCTCGCGTATGTTCAAAATAAAATTAGACAACATGATTACATATATTAAATCAGGAGAACCATTTGGAGAAATTGACTCACATGTATGCACAGTCAAATTTCAAAAACGAGGATTGCCTCATGCTCATTTACTTTTTTTTGCTTCAAAAATGATACAAATGTTATGCATCGACCGATATAGACTCTATTACTTTTGCTGAGCTACCAGTTAAAAATCTTAATCCAAAACTTCTTTAGATCGTGACTCAATCCATGATTCATGGTGTTTGCAGACAAATAAATACCAACTCTCTATGCATGCAAGACGAAAATTATACTAAATACTTTCCAAAACCATATAATACTAATACCGTATTCCAAGAAACAAAACCTCTTGTATATATACGATGTGATGATGATACAAAATTCGTGGTAAAAAATGAAATTCATATTGATAACAATTTTGTAGTTCCGTACAATTCCAACTTATTATTAAGATACAATGTTCGCATAAATGTTGAATGATGTTCTCAATCTATGGTAATCAAATATTTGTTCAAATATATAAATAAATGTCCAGATAAAGCTAGAATTCTATTTCGTGAAAATATGAATGATGAAGTACAAAATTATCTTAATTGCCGTTATCTAACGCCGCATGAATATATATGGAGACTATTCAAAATCTCAATTCTTTCAAGATATCCAGTAGTGCAGTATTTAAAAGTTTATTTACCCTCACAACAAAATGTTTTTTTAATGATCCACAATCTTTAGAGCAAATATTACAAAATCCGCATATAGAATGTATTATTCTTAATGCTTGATTTCAGGCAAACCATACTTATAAAGAAGCTAACAAATTAATTTTCCTACTAAGTTTGTCTAGGACAACACGAACAAATTTTGGAAACCAAGAGAACACTATGACGTTATTGGCAGAATAGAACATGTGTCTCTATTGATAGGTGAATTATATTACATGAGAATGTTATTAAAAATTCAAAAAGGATGCCGAAACTTTGATTCAATCAAGAAAGCTAATGGCATTATATATACTACTTTCCAAGAAGCATGTCGAGCATATGGATTATTAGATGATGACAAAGAATGGATCGATGTATTAAAAAAATCTTCATTTACCGCGACATCTCCTCAAATCCGTCACTTATTTGTTACAATTATTTTGTTTTGCAATGTTTCAAACCCGCAGACTTTATTAGATATATACTAGACAAATATGTCTGATGATATTTTATACAAAATTTGATCATAATTTAATATGCCTAACCTCACAACTCCCGAACAAGAATTAAAAACTAACGTTTTGTATCAACTAGAAAAATTGTTGAATATGTCATCTTCTTCATTAGAAAAATATCATTTACCGATGCCAAATATTAAGGATATGCAACAATTTAGTAATAAACTAATGAGAGAAGAACTTGATTATGATTGTAAAACATTAAAACAAGAACATTCTGATCTCATTAATAAACTAAACATTCATCAAAAACTTATATACAATGAAGTAATCAAAGTAGTAGGAAAAAAAAACTCCACATCATTTTTGTGTATGGCAATGGAGGAACCAATTTTTTTGTGGCATACGACAATTGCTAAATTAAGATATGAAGAAAAAATTATATTTACCATTGCCTCATCAGGCATTTCTTCATTATTACTTCCGAATGGTAGAACATCATATTCACGATTTAAAATAAAATTAAAATAAGATGAAACTTTAACATGTTCAATAAATAAAAATACTATATCACCACGTTACTTGAGAAGACATAATTAATTTTATGGGATAAAGCTCCGATGTGTAATAAATATTGTTTTGAATCACTAGATAAAACTCTTCGTGATATAATGTCAAAATCCAACTTCGCACTAAAAGACAGATCATTTGGTGGTAAATCTATTTTATTTTGTGGAGATTTTAGACAAATTTTACTAATCATACAAAGAGGAACTAAAGAACAGATCATTCAAGCTTCATTAAATACTTCATATTTATGGCCACTACTCAAAGAATTTCGTCTAATATAAAAAATGAGATTATCGAGATCCGATCTGTTAGATGAAGAGAAAAATGAAATTACAACTTTTGCCAATTGGATGGTACAAAAAGGTGAAGGAATACCATAATCAAATGATATGGTGAATGATCGTGATACATCTTGGATCCATATTCCTAAAGATTTACTACTCAAGAACTAACCCTATAGAATCAATTTTTCCAGCTACTTATGTAAATTTTAATACTAAATACAATAACGCCAACCATCTAAGAGAACGTGCTATAGTTACACCCCGAAACTCAACCATTCATGAAATAAACAAATATGCAATAGAGCTATTACAAGGCGTATTATAGTTCTGACACAATCTCATTCAGCTTAGCAAACAGTGATAATATAAACATTTTATATCCTACTAAATTTTTAAATAAACTTGATTTTAGTGGATTGCCTGCACACGAACTCATTCTAAAAGTTGGCATGCCCATTATGTTATTAATAAATTTAAATCAAATCTACGATTTATGTAATGAAACAAGATTGATTGTGACAAGATTATTTGAAAGACTTATAGAAGCAAAAATACTGACAGGTAGTAACATCGGACAAAAAGTCTTTATTCCAAGAATCATGCTCACAGCAAACGAACCTAAATGACCATTTACATTCAAAAGACGTCAATTTTCTATTAGACCTTACATTATGACGATCAACAAAAGTCAAGGTCAATCATTAAGCCAAGTCAGAATATATCTGTTAGAATTAATTTTTACTCATGAAAATTATATGTTACATTATCAAGAGTTACTTCTAAAAGACGTCTTAAGATCTTAATAAATAATAATGAGAAATACCAAATAACTATACACAAAACATAGTATAAAAAGATGTGTTATGAAACATATAAATACCATTATATACATATTATATAGACCAATTTAGCAGCATATATACACCTTATACAATTCTTTTTGATTCTAGAACTCTATATATCAAGCGTCATGCGTCTCCCTCTCAAAAAAATAAAAACTATATCATGCGTCTCCTATATAACTCTTATGTACAACCTATAATCAAACAAGTTCTATACAACATAAAGTACTAACATATTAAAATAATAATTGAGGGCATACATTTAGTGCATGAATCAGTTCTATACAATATAAACTACTAATATATTTAGTAATATAATTGAAGCCATATATTTAGTGATTGAATGACACGACTACACAACATATCTCATATCTAACTATACATGGCCTCACACCATTGAACTTAATAGAAGGCTCACACTACAGAACATACACATGATCACAACCATATATAACAACCGACTATATCTCCTTCATTCTTAATCGCTGATTCACCGTCTCTTTGACATTGCTTTCCCACATAATTAAACTATGGTAATCTTCTTTTTCTTTCTCTTATAGTTAGTGTATACATCTTCCATACCTTGCTCTAAAGGAGAAATTGAAAGGAAACTGTATAATTTTTGTTACTTGGTTTTTTTCTTTGTTCTGCTTACTTGGATTTTGTTTACATACGAATAAGTAGTGTTGATAACTATACTAAATTAAATTTATGCCATCAACTGGCCTGCCTTCAGTGGGTTTAGGTTTAAGTTTTTCCTTTTTCCTTACTTACTCTGCTTACGGCAGTGAGCTTACGAAAGCTCACTCAGTGGGCTCAGGTTATCGTTGTCACAAACCTCACTACTATTTGTCAGCTCTCCATCTTGATTCATATATATATATATATATATATATATATCTCGATATCTAACTATAGTTTTAATGACCAAATGGAATCTTATTTCCAAATCTCTATAACAGTTTCAATCTCATAAAAGCACAAGATCAACCTGGATGTTTCGCAACGCAAACATCTTGGTAAGCTTCTCATCCCCCACTATTTAGATAACATTGTTTTCCTTCACTTTATAGCAAATTCACTTTATTGTATTTTTGTATGTATTCATTCTCAGAAGTTAGAATTGTTAGAAATTGACATCACAAACATCAGAGACGTCCGATCTTATATGATCAATATTAGAATCAGAGGTCGAGCATTAAGGAAATGGAGACCAACCAAATTCAAAAGTGATGAGTATGACGGCTTACACTACCTTTTGGTATATGGCCAAGTGAGTAAAACATCATCAATCTGTCAATAATTTTGTACTAATTTGTATGATACTGACGACACCATAAAAATATAGAGAGGAAGCATCCATGTCGTCATCGATGAAATCTACTATCCTTACATGCTAAAGATAATGGAAGTCGGAGGAATATACGATATCGGATTCTTTGCATGCAAGAAGGATTATGCAAACCACAGAGTTTTCATGTACGAGACAATACTTTCTTTCATGGAGAAAACCTTATTCGAGAGAGTAGAGGAACATATTCCTCAATTTCCATAACACGCTTTCTGCCTCTTTGAACTTGAACAGCTACATGATGCAATTGATAAACAAACAATCTTGGCAGGTAAATCATACTCAATTGGATGAAAAGCATATTTAATATACTTCACTAAATGTGTCATGCTTCTATATCTGTAGATATATATGGCTGTGTTAAAACAATCAAAGATCTTTATAAAGCACAAGTCAAAAACAAGAAGCAAATAGAGACAAGATGTGACATTACTCTGGAATTTATTACAACTGAGAAGTCAGCAAGAGCATTGTTCCTATCCAACATAGACAAGAAAACCAAGAGGTGAGAACAAACTACAAATTTTATACATCATTTAAATTTTAGATTCCTAACGCTAAAACACTCATTACACTAAATCTAAACATATTTGCATTGTAGAGAAGAAAATGATATGTCGACATCAGCATCTTCTTCGACTCACCAGAAAAAAAAAGGAAGGATGATTAACTTTTGTGAAATAATAAAACTCATATGTTGCTCACATTAGAAGTGATAATAACTACTATTTTGGAATACTAGCAGTTGAGATCACATCAGATTAGCAACATTTTTGAAAAGTCTCCTTGCTATATGTAAAGACATTATCTTCTATGTAAATCTATTTACTGTACAGAGTCTAAACTCTAAACATCCTCTATGTGTACGTACGTAGTATCATTCATGTGTAAATCTCTTCTCTTTCCATATTACAGTGCAAGCAACAAATAAACATCATTTTTATTTCTACACCAAAAGGCGTGGGCCTCCTAACTAGTAACATTATAATAATGATAACCTCCAGATGAAACATAATACTAACTGAACATTGAAAAACTGACTGACTGGCTGACTCGATTATGAACTTGAAACGTATAACTAAGACGTAGAATGCAAACATAAAACTGAACGTGAAACATATAATGTATAGTTAAAACACATAAGTTTCTCAAATGATATGCATTACCAAACATATAACTAACTATTCTCAACAAGCAAATATTGAAATCAAAGTGCAAGACAGCATGCTTTTGTGTTTGAAAACAAAATTCCACTTACAATACTAGGCTAAATCTCTTTTCGAGCCGATTGTTCAGTCGTCGATGGCTCAGCGCATCGTCCTGTAAAAATAAACATTATTTACTACTACTTCGCCAAAACGATATTAATTAACTAAGCTCATTACCTCGTCAGGAAAACCTATTCTTGAACTACAGTAGTGCCTCGATAATTTAATATTCGATTAATTAATTTCATTAAAATAGTACTTTTTGTCAGTCCCGACTTGGGGACAACTTTCTAAATTAAGAATTCGTTAAATTTATAAGATAATAGAAATTCAAGAATTCATACCCCATGCAATATATAAATTAATAATGTCTTAATACATATAATTAATTATTCATTTATGATGGAGAAGAAAAAATTGCTATGGCCACGGCACAAAGCCGTCGCCTTAGGGTGTTTTGCTATTGCAAATAAGCATTGGCAACGGCTAGGCGATAGCAATGGAGGCGTCGTCATTGGTGCAGTCGCCAATGCTATTGGCGACGACAAATAGCTATCACAAAAAAATTTGGTGACAGAGAATTGTCGCCGTCAAATATGTTTAGGGCATTTCTATCTTTTGCCATATTGCCGTCACAAATAAATATATTATTAATAAAAATAATGATTCTGGTATGCAATTATGCATTTTTTTCTCTTGCTTATTTAGTACATACATGGAACACCATACAACAATACTGAAATCTCAATAAAAGTATATTGAAATCACACAATTTCTGATTGCAAACTCATGAAAAATAGAGAATAATTATACACATTTGTTGGTTATTACATTCACCTATCATAATCAATTAGGATCAAAAACAAGGAGAGAAAAAGACATACAACTAACTATCGGGGTCTCTTGTGAGTCTTTGATAGAGTTTTGATCAAACCTTTGACAATCTTCAAGTTTTGATCAAACTTTGTGAGTAGCTCCTTGTTTCTCTGAGAAATATCCCATACCAGTAGCTTAACAATGTTAGGATGAGAATACTAATTCAATTATCGCAGAGCAATGTCTCACACCAAAGAGAAACTTATATGTCCTGAGCAAGAAGGAAAAGGTCATTCAATTATGTTAAATCAAGAAATATGCCTTGATATCTCAACAGTTCCCAAAAATTTTCCTACCAAAAAGAAAACAGTTTCCATATATTTGGAGTGATATGATGTAGCACTACCAGATTAAGACACATTGCCGGCGACTTTCCGTCGCCGGCCTTGTTTTTTTTTCGCCAGAATTGTCATTACCGGTGACAAGTCGCCGGCAATGACGTCGCCGGAAATAGCTCGCTGGAGATAACATTGCCGGCGACGGCATTTCACGTCGCCGGTAATGTCTTGACATCACCGGCGACTCAAGTCGCCGGCAATGTCAAGACATTATCGGCGACTTGAGTTGCCGGTGATGTTTAGGACATTACCGACGACTCAAGTCGCCGGCAATGTCAGCACCGCCGTAGCCGGAATTTAAAGACATTGCCGGCGACTTAGGTCCATGTCGCCGGCAATGCTTGGAAAAATTTTGAAAAAAAACGCGGTTCTCGATTGGGCCCAATTCCAGAACCTGCATTGAAAGACATAAACCGTACAATCATACAAGTTCAACAGTACACATAAATGTCCAACGTACAATACAAATAGCAACGATACGAAAATTAACTACAACTACACGTCAGGGTCGAGGAACTTGCGGGTCAGGGTCGAAGAAATCCATGTAGTCATTTGAACTCCGGTGGCTACCCTGGTCTTGCTGTGGCGGTGACTGGTGCGGTGGTGGTGGTGGATAACTAGGGAACACAGGGTGCGGGAGAGGTGTGGGGAACGGTTGTCTGGTAGTCTGAGCCTCGTACATCGTCCGCATCCATGTGAACATCTGTGTCTGCTGCTGGACCATGTGTTGGTACTCGACATCTCTGATTGCCTGCTGCTCGGCTATCTGCCTCTTTTGCTCCTCCAACTCCCTCCGCGTCCTCTGAAGCTCCGCTGCGAGGTTACGACTAGAAGCTGAACTTCTTGACCCGGTAGAGTATTCTGAAGTGTTCTTCAATACTCCTTCGCCCGCCAAGCCCATTCCCCTACAGTAGTAGGTATTCTTTCCAGTCCAGCACGATTTTGCCATGATCTGAGCCGCTATAGGGCGATCAAGCGGATCGATCTGAGAGGCATATTCATGGTCACTTCTGCGGTCGCCTCCTCCACTCTCGCCTAATTGAAAAGCGAAAATGAATAACGTATTAGCTAACAAAATAAATTAATATCGAAAAATAGTTTTATTAACACATGGAGAGGCGAAAGACTTACCGCTTCTTCAGGGCACTACGGATAGAACTTCAGATGAATATACACCAACGGGTTCACTTCTTGTTGTTGCTGCGCCTTAGTCGACCAACCCAAATAGTTGAGTGAACCTGCATGATGGGCCCTGGTGTTTTTCAATCTATTCGCCCGGTTCGTCTTCGAAATCGCCTTGTTTGATAAACATATGAAAAAAAATGAGTAACTAACTATTTCAATGTGATACGATACATTAGGATTGTAAGATATATTCAGGATGCATACCTGAGCTTTGGGGTGCTCGAAGTGGGCTATCAGCCACAGCCACTCGTACTCCCTAAACCCGAATTCGCTAGGAGTAGAACCTCGGCCTAGCTCCTTGTATACAGTGTAATGGGAAGAAAGCTCGTTCTTCCACTCTTTATACCTATATTAACACCAGGAAAAAAAAGTTAGAGATATTAAAACACTTGATAAACAAAAATCTAACTCGATATATACTCAAATAACTCAAAGCACATCAACTCATATGTAGTTGATGCTCTACCCACGTGTGAATAAGAACTTCATCCACGTCAAACCACACCTGCAATATGAATATATAAAGGGTAAAATTATATATTTATTCGGACTTAATTAATAAATGTAAAATTTACTTAATGAAAATACGATTTAACTCACATTTAGTGCATTATGCACTTGCATCTTCACGTAGATAGGCACAGATTCCCAATCTGGCCAAAGCATTGGGACCTTGTCCCGCACGATCGCCCTGGCCATGCTGACATATTTTCGCGTGGTGTCAAATGCCTCGATCACCTCGCCATCCTCATTGGCCCTAATGGGCGTTTTCCTTCCCCCGGTGGCCTGCTCAAGTCTCTTCCCGGTGCAGGTGCCTCTAGCCCCTTTCCGTTTTCCAGCCCCATTAACGAAATTGCCTAATAATACAATGTCAACAAATTGATATCATTAATTGAACCTATCGTAAGTCTTAAGTAATAATTAAGTAATCAATCTGATGTTAAATAAAATTTACCTGCATCGTCCGTTTGTTGGTTGGTGCACCTCACACTCCAAAGATACACGGGGTCGAACGGGATGAAGTTGTACGCTTCCTCCACGCTCAGGAACTCCGGCCGTCCTTCAACATAAATAGGCATCCCCCTATCATCGAGTTCAGGGATCACAGGAATCTCGTCGGGTAGGAAGAGACCGGACGGCGGAGATAGACGAGGCATGGACGATGAGGCGCCAGCACCATCTACCTCAGATGATTCCCGTGAAACGGGAGTATGGACCGGGCGAATAGGGGGCATTCGGATGGAGGGAGTTTCTGATGCCCCCGTTGACTGTCGCTCGTTTGAGGGTCTGCTGACAGAGGGACGTCTTCTGACTGAGCGTCTGCTGACTGAGGCTCGAGGCTCGACTTCCGGTTGCACGGCTGCGAATCGTGCAGCTTCCTCCTCTGCTCGCGCAGCTAGCAAGGCTTGTGTGCGATCATTCATCATTGGCCTACTGCGCGTGTTGCTAACTGCGGCTGAGGAGGAAGCTTGACTACTGCTCCCTCCACTATTTCGGGAACCTCTCCGTTTGATACCTGGAAGCCAATTTGCCGCAAAACCTCCTGGACACGGTAATAGTCATGGATTCGGTTCTATAACAAATCGGAACCGGAACCAAATGTAACCGGAACCGGGCGAAACCGGAACCGTTTGAACCCGGAACCGTTTGGAATTGGAACCGTTCGGTTTCAAACGGTTCCGGTTACAAACAGTTCCGGTTCCAAACGGTTCCGGTTCTAAAACAAATCGGAACCGGAACCGTTTGGAACCGGAACCGTTTGAACCTGGAACCCTTTGGAACTGGAACCGTTATGTTTCAAACAGTTCTGGTTACAAACAGTTCCAGTTCCAAACGGTTCCGGTTCTATAACAAATCGGAACCGGAACCGTTTGGAACCGGAACCGTTATATTTCAAACGGTTCCGGTTACAAACGGTTCCGGTTCCAAACGGTTCCAGTTCCAAACGGTTCCGGTTCTATAACAAATCGGAACCGGAACCGTTTGAACCTGGAACCGTTTGGAACTGGAACCGTTATGTTTCAAACGGTTCCGATTACAAACAGTTCTGGTTCTAAACGGTTCCGGTTTAAAACCGTTCTGGTTCCAAACTGTTCCGATTCCGATTTTTCACCTTAATTTATACGTTAAATTCCGATTCCGATTTTTCACCTATTATACGTTAAATTAACAACTATATCACCTAACTTAACATATATACATACATCATTTCCGGCTTTAAATTTTTCACATATATATACACATCACATTTACACTTTGTATACATCATGCATCTTAATTTCACCTAATTTTCACACACATATATATATATTTACATCACATATTAATCCAAATCACCCTAGCTAATTAATTTTCCACATTTTTCAAACATACGTATATATATACATTGCATATAAATTAATTAATTTTTCACATATATACATCACATATATTTCTCCTTCACCCCACAATTATCCACATTAATTTTCCACATTTTTCAAACATACCTTAATTACATTTTCCAAATATTTTCCACATGCATACATACATCCCACAATTATCAAAAATTAATTAATTGTTGGTTAATTAAAATGCATAAAAATCAAATGTGGATTGAGAGAGAGAGGGAGAGAGAGAGAGGGAGAGAGAGAGGAGGAGAGAGTGAGCTTGCACCTGCCATGGTGGAGCTCGACTATACTTTCCGGCGACGGAGGTGAGGGGAGGAGGAAGAGGAGGAGGGGAGGAGGAGAGGAGGAGGGGAGGAGAGGAAATTGATATTTGGGGTTTTTTTTGTGGAGAGGGGAGAAGGGAGAGGAGGTGAGGGGACGGGAGAGGGGAGGAAAGGAAGACAGGATTGAGGAGAGGGAGGCGAGGAAATTGATTGAGATGAAGAGAGGGAAGAGAGATGTGAAGAAATGGGGAGCAGCTCGAGCTGCCCTGGAAATACCGCCACCATTGCCGGCGAGTTACGTGGTAACTCGTTGGTAATGACATTACCAACGAGATGATAAGCAACTCGTGGGTAATGTCATTATTTCCCGAAGATTATCCGATCGACCTATTTCCGACTAAATAATTTCTGACCAATTTCCGACTAAATAATTTCCGACCAATTTCCGACCATATATAACTACAAATATTTCCGACTAGAATTTCTGACTAGAATTTCCGACTAGAATTTCCGACTAGAATTTACGACTAGAAGTTCCGACTTCAATTTCCGACTAGAATTTCCGACTATAATTAAAATACATACATCATTAACGTACTAAGGATGATAATCGTAATCATCTTCATCACTTGAGTCTGACTCGGTTTCATAGGTACCCTCTGGCAATATGTGCCGCTCCTCGTCATCTTAATCAGCGTCAACTTCATATGGATTAACATCGAGAAGTTCTGCTCCAGTAATTCGAACCACACTCCCAGATCTAACATTATTAAGGCGAATCGTAGATGATTCCGGAATGTCAAAAGCGTTCGGCTCTTGGTATGCAGTAACTTCCTCATCATCTGCGGTCTCACCAAGTGTGGCAGCACGGTATATGTTTCTATGAGCAACATGGTTAACCACCTTCCACGGGACTTTGTTCTGAAGATTGTCAAGGTAAAACACTTGTTTTACTGATGAGGCAAGAACGAAAGGGTCATCTTCATACCAGCTAGTAGCAGTATTCACCGAAAATGTTCCGTACTGATCGGTCCTTGTGTTCTCCGGGCTAGTATCAAACCATCTACACTTGATCAAGTGCACTTTCATGCGGTTCCCATAAATTAGTTCAACAACTGAATGAAGGACACCGTAATAGTCAACGCCATCCTGCCCACCATGGACCATCACCCCACAATTCTGTGTTTTCAGTCGGTCGTCTCGATTTTCACATATAAATTTCACGCCATTGACCTGACACATCGAGTAAACTTTTGAAGCTATCGGTTTCATCGCCAGGACCCTCAATTCGTTTGACCACTCTGGGCAACCATCATTTGCTACATGGTTCATCTGAAAACGACGTACGTACCAAACTTAGAAACCACAAAACCACGTACGTACACACATGCTAGATAAGGATATATATCAAAAATAGACATATAGACATATACCCTTACCCATTGACCAAAGTAGTTTGCAAACGTCCGGTTGTGGTAATCAACATTTCCGGCAATAGCAGGGCAGTGAAGATGATAGTTTTTCCAATATTGTACTTCTTGACAGTTAATCAATACCGACCAGTGGGCAATGGCTACCTCATTTCCATCCAACTTGTATGACTTTGGCAAGCTTCCCTGTACTACCACGTCATTGGAGATGATAGAAAGGTTGAACTGGGGTTCATCTATCGGCATCTGTTGTTGGGGGTCCTCAAGCGCTCCCAAATACACTTTGGTGTACGTTACACACTCGTGCGCAACATATGCTTCAGCGATACACCCTTCAGGTGCATATTTATTCTTCACATAGTCCTTATAGGCTCCAGATTGTCTACAAGTTAACAAGTGCATGTTATGATACTTAAAAAATAATAATTTACATATAAAAACAGAGGCAAACCAAATGTATGAATCATTTGTACCTTTCCATGGGATACATCCAAGTATAGTGTACGGGACCAGTAAGCAACAATTGTTCGGGAAGATGGATCATCAGGTGAGGCATGATGTCGAAAAAATTTGGGGGAAATATCCTCTCAAGCTTGCACATGATAAAAATGATGTCATCTTGCATCTCCCTGAGGTCTGATTTTTTAACTTCCCTGGTGCATAACTTCTGAAAGAATCTTGACAAGGCCACCAACGGCTCCACCACCTCTTTGGACAGGTACCCTCGAATGAAAAAAGGGAAAATGTGTTGAAGCAGTACATGACAGTCATGACTCTTTAATCCGTACATCTTATTGTCCCGAAAGTTAACACACCTGCTTATATTTCCTGCATAGCCATAAGGATACCTGCATATATATATATATATATATATATATATAGCCATAGGCAACAATTATATTTCTCGCATATAACCATAATCTGGTAAAAATTTAAGGCCAAATTCCTGCATAGCCATAAGAATATATACCTGACATGACTCAGCCACCGAAAAATTTCATGCTTATGCTTCGGCTTTACGGTGTAAGGAGCTTGCGGCATTTTTCTCTTACCATCTCTTAACCACAAATGTTTCCGCAGACCCATAGCTTTCAGATCAATGCGTGCCTTAGGGATGTCTTTTGTTTTCCCCTCCAAGTTAAGAACTGTGCCCACAACACTTTCACACACATTCTTCTCTATGTGCATGACATCTAGGTAGTGTCTGATAGGCAACCTGGGCCAGTAGGGGAGTTCCCAGAATATGCTCTTGTGTGTCCAAAACTAATACCTTTCGGGCTTGTCTGGAATTGACGCGACTATGTCAGGATGATTGCTCAGCTGGCCAAAATCATATTCATTCAACACTTCCAAAATTTCTTCCCCTGTCCATCGCCTGGGTGCCACACCTGTTTCCACAGTCCCATCAAACGCGTCTGGATCCTACCTAAATGGGTGATCATATGGAAGCCAACAACGGTGACGCATCTGAACAATTTTACTGCAATGAGGACTGCAACAATCAACCGTCATGCACTCTGAACAAGCCCTGTAACCCCTGGTAACGTTGCCCGACAACATACCGCGAGCAGGAAAATCACTGATGGTGCCAACAAGCATGGCATGCATCTGGAACATCTCATTTTTGAACCTATCGTAAGTGGGGTGGCCACACTCACTCAGGTACTTAAGCTCCTCAATCAAAGGCCTCAAATACACATCGAGACACTTGCCTGGATAACCCGGGCCCGGAATTAACAGAGTGAGCATATTGTATTCCTTTTTCATGCACATCCATGGTGGAAGATTGTACGGTACCAAAATAACTGGCCATATACTATATTGAAGACTCATGTTGCCAAAAGGGTTGAATCCGTCAGATGAGAGCCCTAGCCAAACATTTCGAACCTCTGCTGCAAAATGATCAAACTCCCTGACCATGTGCTTCCAAGCCTCTCCGTCGGAAGGGTGTATAAGGGTGTCATCGTCAGGCAAATTCCTCTCAGCCCACCATCTCATTGCTTCGGCCATGAAAGCACACATGAACAACCGCTCCAGCCTATCCATAAGCGGGAAATATCGAAGTATCTTCACAGCTTTCTTGTTGCCTGCAGGAGTCAACTTATACCTTTCTGTAAAACATACCGGGCAGGCTTCAAGGTCTTCAAGATCTTTTCCACTGAAGAGAATACACTCATATCTGCATGCATGGATTTTGATGTAGGAAAGCCCAAGATCTTTCAGGATATGTCGCACCTTATGATGAGTGGTAGGAAGACGATGACCGGGTGGCAGTAGCGAAGCAGTCCACTTCAACCAAGAATTAACAGCTTTGACAGACATTTTGTTCTCCATTTTGAGCTGCATCACTCCCATCACACTTTCAAGAACAGACTTACTACAACTGTCGTACAACGGAGTCTGTTGCAATGCAATCAGGTTGTTGTACTTGTCCATACCGCTTGTGTTGACATGAGCTCCAGGTAATGGCTCGACTGGCTCAATATGGGGGAAACCCTCAACGACGGGAGGGACATTTGGTGCTTCATCAGCAAATACACCGCTCTCATGAGGAAACATATCATTGATTAACATCGATGTTGGATCATAGGATGGACTGCCCCTCTCAGCAAAATCTCCATGATCATAGCATGGACTGGCCCTCTCACCAAATCATCCATGATCATGCGGACCCGCTAACGATGTTTCACCGTTATAAATCCAACAAGTGTACTTATCCCAAAACCCGTATTTACTCAGGTGCTTCTGGACTTTATCAATGGGAAAACGAAATCGATTGATGCGACACTTACATTCTTTACACGGGCAATAATGAAGTGTAGTGTCTCCACAATTAGCCTTCACAAAATTCACAAAACTCCTAATTCCCTGGTGATATCTGACATCCCATCTTTCGAGGCTCATCCAACTCTTGTTCATCCTGAAAATTCTAACAATTTTACGTATTATATATACACACATTCACTACTAATAATCGACGCGATATCTCAATTCATCTCTAATTAAATCAACACGTGCATGCATATATATATATATATCGATCTAATCTCTGAATTCGATTCAGTACTCGATGATGGTATTCTTCTTTTTTCAGTTCAAAATGTATTTGACTAGGTAGGAGGCTCTCTTAAGCCTGACTCCGATAGCACTACGATAAAACTTGTGTCATTGATTCAGACACAAGATAAGATTAACTACAAGCAGTTTTCTCGTTTCGGTGACATCAACAACATTTCATATCTCACGAATTGGATTTGATCAACACACACACATATATATACATACACATATATGTATATATACACGTACCTATATATATATATAGCTTCCCGAGTGATCGAGTTTTCGACGCGCGCCTTAATTTTGACAATACCGAAGGATCGATTTCAGAGCGTTTTCCTTCTTTCGATTTCACCGGATTTTTTTCGATCAAAATGAATGAGTTGCTGCGATCTCATCTAATATAAGAGGCATTGCCGGCGATTCATTAAATCGCCGGAAATGGAGACATTACCGGCGACTTTACGTCGGAATTTCGCCGGTAATGTTTCAAAACATTACCGGCGACTTCCTCCGTCGCCGGCAATGTCGAGCCAAGCATTTCCGGCGATTTTCCGGCCGGAATTTCGCCGGCAATGTTTGGCTTGACATTGCCGGCGACTTCGGTAATGTTTTGAAACATTACCAGCGAAATTCCGGCGACATTACCGGCGACGGAGTAAGTCGCCGGTAATGATGAACATTACCGGTGACTTTCCCGGTAGCCGGCCTTGTTTTTGGAAATCTCGCCGGTAATGTCTTCAAACGTGGTAGTGTAGCCAAGGGTTATCTCTACTTGCTCTTGAACTACCCTGCAAAAAACAGAAGCATAAAGCATTATAAGATGATTACAATCATGTGTAATATATCTAGTGTAATCACATTATGACACATTATAACCAATCTCAAGCAATATAATGTGCTTTGAAAATTAAGTTTCTATGAAAATGAATGGTACTTCCTAAATGATTTTCAAATCTGAAACTCAATGGTAGAGAAGACTTAACATCCTTTCTATAACCTGCTATATACTTTTATGTCACAACTCACAAGCAAGAGATAACGTATCATAATCAGTGAGTGTATGGTACAGAACTTTGAAATTTGTACTGTTAACATACTTGAAAATTATGCACGGAGTATCGAGTGATGATCTATCAAACAGCTTCACCACATTCAGTCCCCTACATAGATTATGCAAAATTTTAATCTCTATCTTAATCTACACATAACACAATAAAAATCATCAAGAATAAAACTATATAAAACTGCAAGCAAATTATAGGTCCTATGGTGTATAAGTTTTGAAGGAAGTTTATCAATACAACTTCTTGTTCACTCCATTTTTCCAAACAATTAAAAGAAGAACTAAACCAATTACTACAATCATTGCTAATCAAAGTTGCATTTCTTACTCTAGCGTGGTTTGTCATAAAAGGAAATCTAATGTTTATATTACTGTAGCACCAAAAGTAGCTATAAGCATACAATCAAACATGTAGCACAAGTCATCACATTTGAGGAATTAGATAAGGTCTTTCACAAGTCATATCCTCAACACTGTAAAAATATCAATATTCCTAGATGCAATCGCAATCCTCTATTAAAACTCATTTCACTAATTGAACAACCATATTCTAAAACCACAACATTTCCACTACAAAATTGAAAAGAAACGCACCTTGGATCGGCGACCTCGAACTGCAAAGACTTTTCAACATCGTCAACGTTGGAATCACCTTTGGTACTACCTCCCAACTGACTTCTACTGTTGATGGTGCCGCTGTCACTGGTCATCCTCTTTATCCCTAGATAAGATCAAATTCTACCAAGGAGAATACAGAATAAGCATATTAAACTTTAACCTTGAAACAAGGTACAAGAAGTTAACAAAACTTTCATTTACCGTCTTAATTACTATGCATCATCAAGCCGAAGGTTAAAGTTTAGTGAAGCCAAAGGTCTTGGCAGAACATAGAGGTCAAAATTGTTTGAGGAGAGCTAGAGCGCATCATGGTAAGGCATGCAAGGCAGCGTCGACACTGTTGAAGTGCAAATCTCAATCGTGGCATCACGTCGAGCAAAAGAGGCGCGACGGTCAATGAGAGCCACTGAAGTCGTGAACAAGGTGTAAAATATCGAATATCAAAGATACATCGGCTGTCCAAAATAAGGATATTTCGATGAAAATATCGATGAAATATTGATTCAATAAAAAATCGACGGAAATTGAGATAAATACATGAAAATTTGTAAGTTGTAAGTTATGAGATTCTTATATGATCAATATGTGTTTTGAAACTTGTAAGTTTTGTTTTGTTGATTATTTATAGAGATTACTTGATTGAACTTTTGGGTTATTAGCATGGAAGATTTTGTGCTTTTGATTTAGTGCGATCAACATATATGTAAAGTCAAAATCTTGGATAAATTCAAAAAAATATCAAGGATTTCGGCGATATATTAGAAAATATCGAATATTTCGAGAAATACCAGACAAAAGATATTGATATGTAGAATTAATACCGAGAAGTCTAACAAATGGCAATATCAAGGATATTATCGATATTTCATTCCTTGGTCGCAACTGACGTGCGACAGCCATGCAAGTCATCGAGGCTCGGAGGTGGTGTGGCTGTGCTTCGTCAGAGGCTTAGAGGGGGACTAAGCTTTTGATCAACAGCTGCCGACGACGGCGTAAGATATAATCTCGCGGCTGCTTTTGTATCTGGAAGGTCCTTCAATGGCGACCGAAATGTCCTGCCGTCGCACAAATTCGAAGCTATTGGTATTTTTTTTGTAGTGTAATAAACTAATTGTATTATTATTCCGATCATGTCCAAGTCTCAATTTAACTAATCCCAATTAAATCCAGAACCTCTTCATTATAATTAGTACGTAAATACGAACAAAACGATATAAAACTTCTGCTAAAAACCCTTCGCAGGAGAACCGCCGCGAACCACTACCAGTGGTGGCGGGTCGGCGGCGGCGCTTCAATTTCTGGCGATCTGAAGCCAAACTTGTCCCAAATCAACCCAAAAACAACTTTCTCTCCTACAACAATGTCTAATTTATCATAGAAATTGTCGAATTTACCTTTGAAGTCAAAAACACCAAAAATCTCTAAATCTTCAAATCATCGATTCTCCTTCCTCGGGTTGAATCAAGACTCATCCTTGGAATGAAAAGACTCATAAGGAAGAGTCCTATAATGCTCATTGACTTATTTCATTCTAATTAGTCTCAAATCGATCGACCCTAAAATCTAGGGTTCTTGAGATTTCCATTGGTTACTGCAAATTCAAGCTTCTATGATGCAAGGTAAAGGCTAAGGTTATTAGAGCATATGCACTGGTTGCTTGAGCTCTTGCTCTTGCAACTCTTCCAAAGAGAAAGAGCAAACACTATTCAACGAATAGTAAGAGCAAAACAGCTTTTGAATGCAGCAATACACAAAGTGCAAGAGTAGTTACTATTCATCATATAGTAAAATGCTAACATATTATTTTGGACCAATAAAAATGTGACACTTGTCATTTTTGCGTGTCGTTATCGACTAAATAAATATACAAGATTTCGATAAGATTTTTGACTAATAAAAATGTAACACGTGTCATTATTGCCACATGTTGTTATCTGCAAAATGATTAGACCAGTTTTTCGGTAAGATTTTTGACTAATGACGGTGCAACACGTGTCATTTCCAGATAGCATCATCGACAAAATAATTGGACCAGATTTTTGGTAAGATTTTTGACTAATGATGATGCGACACGTGTGTTCATATTCAATTTTATTATGTGTTTTCATATAATGTGTGTGTGTTTCAATTTTAGTATGTGTTTTACTTTAATATATGTAACAAATATGCTTTTCAATTTCATCTTAATAAATAAATTATATTTTTATTTCTCAAAAATTTAAATTACATAATGACAAGCCAAGCCTATATTTATTCTTAAGACAAAACTATAACTACTATGGAAAGAGCACGCGTGGGTGATAACAATCCGAAAATATTTCAACGGTAGATTCTCCTTCTCTAGCTTCTCCTTCATTTAGGATTTCTAGTTTTCCTCTTGGTAAAAAATATTTTCGAGATTGGGGTCATAGTCTTCAAATTCATTGTCATGTTTCTTGTTTCTTCCTCTTGTTTCTTGAATTTGAACTCATTGGCCGCCCTTGCTTACTTTGATGAATTTGTATGTGTTTGGCTCAGAAATTCTCAAGGTGCTGAGAAGGCCGCAAACTGTCTCTTTTACTCGATCGTGATGTATGTGTGCGTCGGCATGCCACTGCCCTGAGGCAGAAGGGTGTTGAGCATAGTGTGGGCCACTACCTGAATTCCAAGAAGCGATGTTATGGAAGGGGAGAGCAACAACCCCGTCTAGTGAATCCTTTTTTCCTAGTAGGCCTAGGACTTCATAACTTTCGTGTCTCTAGACGAGTCACGGAAATCGATACTCCACAGCTCCTTCGCTGTGAAGCAGAGCAACTTTCTTGACGAGCTTTGAGAACATAGGGGCCCGTCCTTGAATCTTCAGATACTCACGCTCCTTCGGGTGAAGATCTTTTGACCGCCAGTTTCTAGGGTTTCTCGAGACGAGAAGGTTGTTTTACCGAGAGCAAAGGTTGTATGATCGTGGGTTCCGATTAGGTAGAGATTTCCTCAATATATAGGAAAATATGGGCCATTGTCGTAGTAACCCTAAGATTCCTTGCACTTAGACTTACTTAATGATTCTAATTGTCCGAATTCTTACTTCTTAGGTCTTCCAATCAAAATCTAAGACTTGATGACAAGATCACTAAGGAATCATTCAGCCCATTATGATTAAAGCAATTTCATGTACGGGCCGCCGGTATCGGCCCATTTATAATATAAAATCCTTAAAAATAAAAATTGTTTATTTTGGGTCCAAACAGTATGTACTCTTTATAATAATTAAGCTCACTTTCATCATGTATCTTCCTCGAGGTATGCCACGATACTTGATCATTTGCAATGGTTTGCAAAACCTCAACTCGTTGCTCAATTAGAGTCTTACCTTGTTTCTTTTGCCACATTGCTTCCTTTACCGCCTTGCATCCCATTGGTCTAACCAGACTCGAGAGAGTGGTCACATTGCTTTGTGGTGTCTCATTCACTTCCTCGTCACCCAAATTGATGATTGGAGATAATTCGGTAATGGAAGGAGTAGCTTCGAAATTGCTTGCATACGAAGACAGAGTAGTTGGTTGCACCGTAACGTAAGTTGGATGGTCCTTAATAGCTTCGTAACATTCAAAGTGTGTAAACGATTTTTTCTTGGCCACATAGTAAAAGGCTTGAGTTTGCTTAATCTAAAAAAAAATTAAGATTAGCGATTTCACAATACAGCATATTTAAACAAATTTGATAAACCAATTACATGATTTATTTAATCAAATAAAATTTATATCATAGATTAGCTATACGCAACTGTGCATCTTGCAAACAATCACCCCATTTTTGCAAGAGTAGCTTGAATTTGTTATAGTGAGAAGAAAGCGCGACTTAGGTCCTAGGCACCTCCCAAGTATATTCACCTTGTGTTGGCTTCCAATTTAGCAAATAATTGGCATGAATTGTCTCCCATAATTTGTCCATCTTTTGTTTGTTGTCGTTGTACTCATCAACGCTATGACGTGCAAAAGAGATGCATATTTTTAAATCTTCGGAAGGAAGCCAGTGGGTAGCCATTGTTTTAACAAAAATGCTGAAGGAAATGAGAGAAGAGATGGAGGAAAATGTGAGATTTTCTATGCACAAATTGGTGTGAGTTGTGTCTAAAAATTAGGGTAATTTTTAGGGATTTTTGTAATTGTTTTGGAATTTTTGTGCAATTTTCCTGTTTCTTTCCTTTGAAAAGAAAAAGTAGCCATTCTGTTTAAATCTGCACCGAAGGATCGAAATTTGGATTCAAAACCAACAACCCAGATCAAGTGGCATGGACTGTTGGAAAGTAAAAGGCAAACAGCTGTGACATGTGGCGACATTTCATTCGCGCGTCATTTTGTTTTAAATGTTAACTGGCATGTGTAATAGAATTAAAAAAAAAACCACTCTTCTGGCGTCACCCACGCAGGAGTGGGCTCCACCAGACGCTCGATCTCTTGTCAGAGTAGAAGTTGCTTGAGCAGCTACTCGAGCTCACCGTCAACGAGTGGTCTTCGGTCGGAAATCAACCACTACATCTTCCCAAAAGCTCTGCTCGAGCTCCTTCCCCCTGGCCTACCTTTTGCTCAAGCATCTTTTCTGCCGATGCAGATGCTCTTAGAAAGAGGTAGAGGGTGTCAAGGTGATTAGTTTGACACCTTAATTAAATGCCACATTTGATGACTGGCCAGTGACAGTAGGTTGTCGACAACCTTACGTGAGAGAGAGAGAGAGAGAGAGAGAGAAAAAAAAAAAAAAGGAAAACAGCCCAAAAATGCAAAGCTAGTTCCTTTCCTTATCTAGCAACTAGCTATTTATGCTTGAAAAATTATTAGAAAGTAAAACGTAATACAAGTTCTGATGTCAATAATATTTTCGTCATACATATCTCTGATTTCAGCGCTCTATGTGTCAACATACTCGTCTCCTCAGGCTCTACGACTTTTGCTAAGAAATTTTCTCGATGTGTCCATCCGATAAAAAAAGTAAAGAGTCTTGGTAAATATCAACGGTAAAAACTATTTACCTCCGCGCCGAACTTTCTTTGAATCCTAAAAGGTTAAAATTTGGTCCGGGTTATTACAACATTGGGCTTGGCTGGCTACCGCCACTGGCCGCCCGGTTAGCTTCACGAGTAATCCTCTTTCACGATACTCAGTCCATGCCAAGAGTCTTGTAACTTGTAAGACGATGGAATTCATGCAAAAAAAAAGGAAAAAGTTTCCAGTCAGCGTTATGCACCTCTTTCCCCAGGTCTCCCAACGGCATCTTGGAATCGCATTCAAATTGCACGTACATCTTTCAAACCTTTACTAATTGCCAACTTGCATCCAGTAATGAGAGCCATGGCTTCTGCTCTACCGCTGAATTAGCTTCCACTGGTTTATAAGTACCAGCCAAGAGTACTCCATTATGGTCTCTAACGATGGCACCCACACCTCCAAGTTTAGACAGATTGTCCCAAGCTCCATCAGTGTTGACAAATAATTAGATGTTTGCTGAGATGGTGCCATGCATGTTGGCTCGATTGAAAACCTTGAAATGAGGACAAAACAACGAACATGCATAGTCCAAAAATCTACGAGCATTCGTCCGGGGTACTCCTCCCGATACTAACACCCGTACGAGTGTGAATTTTTTTGATTGAGGCATGAACTATTACTTACTGAGGTAGATCGACTATTGCGTGCTTCACTTGGACTAGATGTGTTCAGTGACGTTTCTCTTGATGATAGCTTGAATTGACCAATTACAGCTGTTAATTTAACTTAATTCTAAATCAATAAATTAATGAGCTCAAATAATTAGTACAATATTCAATATTGATCTAAAAATCAAGGGTATCTGCAGATGCAGATCTCCAGTGTCTTGCCTTGTCAAATCCATTGATACAATTTTCAAAGTCTTCAATGGTTTGATCAATCTCCTCTTCAGTGTTCATCACAAAAGGCCCAAGTTGCTTTACAGGCTCCCCCAATGGTTGACCTCCAACTAAAACAAACCTAAGGTCCTTGGAAGAAGACTTGTTCCATGCCTCCAAGCCATCCCCAGATCCTAGAAGAAGAAGATGGTGACCTGCCACCGGCAGCGATTTCGGACCACCAAAAGTTCCCTCCCCGTCTAAAACATAGACAAATGCATTCCATGATACCGGTATTGGTTGCTGAAGGTGAGCTCCTGGCTTGAGAGTGAAGTCCAAGTACATGGTTGGGGTTCTGGTGTAGATTGGTGACTTGGTTCCCAAGGCTTCTCCTGCTATCACTCTCACTTTGATCCCATCTTTTGTAGCTTCCGCAATGTCCTCGCTCACCATTTCTTGGTACTTTGGCTCGATCCTGAGTTCGAAAAATTACAGGACGAGTAAAAACACAGCTGATTACTTGGAAAGTACGTTCTTCTTGTATGATTTAAATGTGATTCTGAAAGCTCATGATCAACCATGCACTACGAAGATTCTTCCGTCACTATGAGTTTGAAGTTGGGAAGTCCCTAAAAGGCTGGATATTTAAGGCTGGTATGCAGACAGAGACAGACACAAATGTGCACTAGGGTAGTGCGCGCATTCAAAACTCAAAAGCAACCAAGTTAGAAAAGGACATGCATAGCCCATGATGACCAATCATAGCCCTAAATTTAAAATTACGTTCACCAAAGAGCATACGATTAAAACGGACACCACATTATTAGACATCGATCTGACATATTAGATTCAGTTTAATACTATTAATTTGTTACTCAGGTGACCATTTTTCTATTTGAACATGTAGTCAAACTTTAGATTTTGAAGAACGTTAACATACATTTTATGTTTGGAGGAGAGGTTTATCCACAACTGTAGACCCTTTTGTGTCCCTTGGGGAGCAGGCATTTCTGAGTGAACTATGCCTCTACCTGCAGTCATCCATTGCACATCGCCGGCTCCTATTGTCCCTTTGTGCCCTTCAAAATCTTCATGTGTGACAGCTCCCTGCAAATCACAACCATTTCACTCTATTCAGCCAAGTGTATCAATCATACAAATAGTTTAGATTCAACGAAATAGTACGCCATGGGGCTAGCTTAGCTCAATGTGTATTTAGGCAATGAAAATGAGTGATAATTTGCATTGGAAGTAATTAACTAATATCTGTTTCTTAGTAAAAAAAAGTAAAAAATAAAAAATAGTCCACAGCATTTAGCATCTTCAGTGAGAAGATTTTCACCAAGTCAAATTGAGTAATGAATAATATATAACTTGAGTAGAGGAATAAGTATCTTATTTGCAGGTGACAGATGGTTAAATTACTTTCTTCAGTCCAACCACCTTAAGTTAGCAGACAGTTACTTATAAACCTCTAGATTCAACCCAAATTTATAGAAAAAAAAAATCTGAATAGTTTCAATTCATACCTGCAACATGTAGGTTACTGTCTCGAATCCTGGAAAAAAACAAATGAAAACAAAGTCAAAATTTAACCCACGACTAATCTCAATGCACTTAGCTTAAAAATTTCAAAGCAGCGACCAAAACCTCTGTGTGGATGATCAGGAAATCCAGCAGGAGCTGTAACTGCGCATATAAATATTAAGGAAAAGCAATATCAGTATACAGAATAATTGCCAGTTTGCCACTACATTCATGAAGAAACAGAGGAAAACAGAGGAGTACTCACCTGAGAATTCATCCAGAACAAGAAAAGGATCAAAATACTTTAGCTCAAACCTGCCAAATGCAACAACAACAACCCTTTGAGGCATTTGTATGAACATAAACTTCCATTCGCTTAACATAAACGAGAGGAATATGTCTCTACTCATGACTTTATCGACTTACCTCCCTATGCTTCTTCTAACAATGGCGCCAACTCCCTCATGCTGAGGCCTAGCCAAGAACTTCCTCACCACAACACGAGCTTCTTCAAAAACAAGTAAAGCTGTTGTCTCCGGCATTTAATTTGAACTTTATATGATAAACAGTAGTACAGTACTGCTAAGCCTTCAAAGAAAACTTTGATTGAAAAATTTGAAAACTTGAGGAAATGTGATGAAAAGGGAAAACATATTTGGTGCCATTTATATGGAGATACTTGGAGACAGAGGAGTCCAGAGAGAGAGAGAGAGAGTTGGTATTTTGTTGGAAGGTCAAAGGGACATTGTTGTGGGCGGCCAATAAAGAACCAAGCAGGAATGGGGCACAATGCTTTGCTAGTTTCCTTGAGCTCCAGGGACTTTACTAAAATTGGAACATCTGCTCATGAGGTCACAATGACGCTTTGGTGATGTTGTGCTTATGGGATCCATGGGTCATGCTGATGCAATATTAGTGGATTGCTGTATGATATGAGGATTGTGAAGCAAAATTTCTCAGGACGAAACTTTGGTACTAGCTGGTTCACACTTCACAGGAGGATTTGGACAGAATATCGTTTGTCCTTTCAGCTTTTCATTAATCAAACTTCCAAGATCGATCAATTTTCATTAAAGCCGACGTAATAAAAAGCTTTCGGTCATAATTATTGAAAACCATTTAATGAGATTATTGACAACCATTTAATGAGATAAACGACGCATCAATGAGAACATTTTCAGTGCACCGAGTGCTGCACTTGTATTATTCATATATAATGCATTCTCAATCATTCATTTAATTTAATATTAACATTAGTGTTAGTGTCATATAATATTAAATTAAATAAATAGTTAAAATTACATTTCACATGCTTGTTGCAAATACACCTTCGCTGAAGAATTTTCACGCATCAATATGATATAAAAACATATTGACCAAAACATGACGCATTGACAACCTCTACTGTGTTGACCTCGTTGATACAAAAACATGACGCATCAATATGATATAATAATGAAATCTAAGTAGCAAGAAAGTGAATCAAATTAACATCGAGTCCAATTTATATCACAATTTAGTCCAATTTATATCACAATTTAGTACAAGCCAGTAGCCAACGCAATAACGTGTATGCTATGAACTCTAAAGCCAATTCATTCAAAAGAGAGATCATGCTGCTATGCACTTCAGAATTAAGCACTTTGAGGTCTATATTCTAAAAAAGATACATGTCACATTAAGATTGGTTGATTTAGTAAAAAAAAATCAAGATTGACTAAGCTTCCATTGAATTGTGTGTGGTGGATCACTGTATGCATAGAGAGACTATGAGATTGTCGGAGGTCACCGAATTCGTGCTCATCGTTGTCGTTGCCAATGTCATCGGATCTGGTTCAGAAATCAGAGGAACTGGGATTAGGATACTGCAACCCTAGCTAGCTAGCTAAGCCCGAGATGAAGAAGAAATGGGGTTTCGTTTCGATCGCTCGACATTGTCCTTCGCATCATCAACAACATTTGCCTCATCACCATGGTTCACTCTATGCACGGCGACGACATCGCCAAAATGGTCTTCCCCGCCTTACACACTGAGAATAAGATCTGGGGCACCGACACGATGCCTTCAATCTTCAGCCCGAGATGATCGTTGTCGACGACTGGGCTGATGATCAACAAGATTCTCCTCGGCGATGGTCGACAACATGGTTGACATCGACTGCGGGGTGAGAGGCAACAATTCCCGAGGTCTTTTTTTTGCCCAGATCGTGCATCTCCGACTGGATATCCTCTCCTCGCCGCCGCTCAACACTCCTCAGCCTTGCGGCCTCCGTCGCACCACGGCTAGCCTCGGCTTGCTTCGATCAGCCTCATCTAGCCTCGGCTTGCTTCGATCAGCCTCATCTTAGCTGAGAGAGAGAGAGAGAGTGTGTGTGTGTAACTACCTAAAACTAAATTACCGACTTAATCTTCGTTAGTCAAGTTATTTATCAAATTAATCGCTATATGTTACGCTTATCGAGATTCGTCGTCACTAAAATTGACTATTTATAAGTTTTAATTTTTTTGTGCTCGTATTCTTTTTGGAAGTTGTAAAGGAAGTTATTTTCGAGCTCTTTGAGCCGAGTACGTGACACATTAAATGTGAAATTTGGTGTTACGACAAGAAAATTATGGTCAATTAGAGTTTGTCAAAAAAAAATACGTTTCGGTAAGTTTCAAGGTATAAATACCCACTTTCCGATTTTAGAAAGTCAGAGACTTTCCTTTTTGGTCAGGATGGGGTCAACACTTGGTCAACCCCATTTTCTTTCTCTCTCCCCAACCCGTTTCTCCCCGTGACGGTTGATGCTGGAAAACCACCACCGTCTGGCCGCCAAATTGGTTGGCCTTGGTGTCAAAACTTTCACCTCGACCTCCTCTTCCTTTCCCTCAACATATTAAACTCTAATTCTAAAGTCGATTGAACCAAAAATTCATGGAAAAAATCAGGGGTTTCTACTTGTTTTCATTGATGATGGCAGTGGTGCTACAGCTAGGGTTGGCTGGCGCAAGGCTAGGGTTTTGAACCCCATAATGCCACGAGTCGAACCCGATCAGTTTCGAGTCACGCCATGGCCTAACACCGGCAGTCGGTCACCAAGAAATCTGGTGAGGATTCTGAATTTTTGCTGGCAATTTCGTTAGTTTTTGGTCAGTTTTTAAGGTTTTTTTGTTGTCCAATGTTGTTGCGATCGAGAGGAACATATTTATATGCAGGTTAATCAATTTGGAGCCAGTCGGATTTTGGCCACAGCAGTGTGCGGCAAAGCTCCGGCGACCCTAAAGAACAATTTTTCATGGGAAGTTTCGTTAGTCGATTTGTATTAGTTTTTGAGTAATTTGATAGATTTTGGAGAACTTTTGTAATGTTTCTATGTATATTTAGGATTCGGATGTGACTCGACATTTTCGATGCGATTTTTCGTCGTATGTCGAGTCGATGCCCACCTTTCTATGGAGCTTGGGATCATAGCATGACGAACATATTTTTTATCACGATGTGGCAGAGTAGTGACACTTAGGGAATCCAAAATGGAATGTGAGTATTTGACATACAATTTGTATCAAATTCCTTGTATGCTCTAGTTTTACTTGATTAGAATACTATATTAATTAAACTAGACCTTTGATGGCTTAGGAATGCTAACTGCGAATTAAAAGTTAGTTGATCGACTATTGGTTTTCCTACGATCTAGGTGAGTGGGCACTTTATTTTCACTATTGTTTTACGAGTCTACAGTTATGCATTTTTATAGTTATGCATTTGCTTGGAGATATACAACATATTGTTTGACACAAAGCATAGTCACAGTTGTTGCATTGATGCACTGGCTTCTCGGCTGGTCACCGAGACGCTCTGGGAGGGCCAGGGACCTAACCCATTATTTACTTAGCACTAATGATGGTTAGACCAAACACCTAACCTAGGCATTCTTGTGGCTTGAGGACGAGTGACTCAAGTCACTGCTTGCACACATCACACGGTACCAATGAGGGTTAGGACAAACACCTGACCTGGGCATGTATATTTTTAGACTCGCATCATTTACGTATATTCTTTAATGAAAAGTGAAAGGCATAGTAGTTATGTTTTCATTTAAATATGAATCTTTACTTTTCATCCACTCACTCTAACAAGTTTTATTATTTTCTATGCCTTTCCCTTGGCTTTTTCATTTTTAACCGCCCAGGTTGCAGAGGTTCAGCTGATTTCGGGCGTCCATGCAATTCATGGCATAGCTGTATTCCCCATAGGATCCAAGGTTGATCCTGTGAGTTAGTATTTTAGTTTGCGTAGTCAGTTTAAATTGTATAGCAGCTCTGATGTCAAAAACAATTGTCTATCTTTTATATTTTTGTAGTGAACCATTTTGTGGATTTTTTTTTATTTGGTGACACTTGAGTTTTAGATTTTCCACTTTGGTTTTCAATTAGTGAGTAGAAACTAAGGTTAGCAAAGTCGTTAAGGATTAATTCTGGTTTAGGCAACTAAATCGAGGTCGGGTCCTTTCAGTTGGCATCAGAGTTTAGGTTATAAGTTATGTAGACTATACTTGTTTTCTTTCGTTGTCGTGTTCGATTACGCTCAACACTTCCGGAGTGATGGCTCGATTGCAGCAGATCCACATTGAATGCATGGTGTTGAACGTCATCGAATACGTGGCAATTGCGACCGAGTACCAACCTTAGCCTATGAGTATGTGCCCCTAGTCACTATGCCTTGCGTGCGTCGACCTTGATCAATTAAATCACAAAATGGTTTAAGATAAAGTTTTGTGGAGCATGAGTAGCACTTTTTAGATTAAGATACTTATGATGTATTGAATTTGCACGCTCGCCTTACCTATAACATGTTATGTAGTAGTCAAATGAGCCCGTTATACTCTTGTGATCCTCTTTCAGTTTGTTGCGAGTTCGTGAGATTTATGACCATGGATAGACTTCGACAATAAATCTTATCTATAATGAATTTTTCGTTATCTTTGAAGTACAAAATTCCAAGTAGTTAAGCTATGAGAAATCCGGATGGCATTGGTAGCCATAGTTTTTATGTGAGTTTGTTGATGATTTAGAAGTGTAATCTCTTGTGCAGGATTTTGGTAGGATCTCATTTTATGGGGAGTTATGCCAAAATTTTCATAAAATTTGATGTGTTATGCTAGGTCTTGTGTTATGTGGATTGACACAGCAAGATCGTTATTGTAAAATGAGAGACCTAATAATCAGCGTGGTTAAGTCTTTGTACTTAATATCTTCCTTTTGTCATGTTCAACTTTGCAAATTCTTTTAATTGTGTTTAATTGCAAAGTTTCACTTATCAATCTAGTTTCAGTTTCCTATGTCTGGTGAACTTTCATGATTCTTATACTAGGTACAGTAATGGAAATGAATTGATTATTTTTTAGCAGAGATCAACTGAGGTAGTCCAATGATAAATAAGGTCTTGTGAGTAGTTGCGTGATGTACAATTTGGTTATTTGCACCTACTGCTGGGTGTTTCTTTCAAATCACTCCGCTAAGCCTCAACTCGTTCCGGTTTATTTTCTTATGTTCTAATACATTACACTTTGAATGATGTGCATGGAGGAGTTTTATCATCAACTTTATAGGTTTAGTATATTATCTTTGGCATAGCTGCGATACTTAGTCATATCGTCACAGTTACATCGAGTTCTAGGGATAGCTTTGGGATTATCGCACATGATTCGTTGGTGCAATTGTCGTGTGTACTTTCTACGAATTTCTTTCCTTTCAAGTAATAAAGTTTCGCTTCATTCCATTATTTTCATCTCGCTTCTTCTGTTTTGCTATGTTTACATCTCTCGATATAGTTCATCAAGATGTGGTAACCGCTTTATCCGTGAAGGTTGTCCTCGACTGTGTGCTATTTTGATTCACTTAGTTTCGCTTAGTTGTAAATGTGAATGGAGTCTTTCTTGGATTAAGACATTCAAGTCATAGTAAATCCAACACTATACAAATTATGAGTCACTCTTGCTGAGATAATTGTTTCTTTTTGTAATCATTTTTAAATCCTATCACATAGCTTTCGAGAATTTTCTTTTCCATGTCTTGGTAGCGTTTCATCTTTTAGTTGGCTCTGTTAATGATCAGTAATTCAATCAATTATTGCGGTGAAGATTTGACAAATGAGTTTTGAGTATGAAACTTATTCATCATTGTTAAGTATGGTAATTGTATTGTGTAAATGCGTCAACTTTATAGGTGTTGGGTTCGAATTATAAACGAATAGGTCATGCCGATTTTCGGTAGAAATTATCCAAGTTTAGAATTGTGAAAAATCATTTTTCCTCCAGAGTATGACTGTTGCGAAACCTTGTTGTTAGTCAATCATGTGCTTACACTACAAGAAAACAGCACTTAGACCACGGAAACGTAATTGTTCCGTGGTCCAAGTGACACCTGGACCACGGAAAAGACTCTGTGGTCCAAGTACCACCTGGACGACGGAGAATACCCTCTTCGTCGTCCAGGTGATCACCTGGAGGACAGAGAATACTCCGAGGTCCAGGTCACCTGGAGGACGGAGAATACTCCGAGGTCCAGGTGATCACCTGGACGACGGAGACGGCATTATCCGTCGTCCAGGTGATCACCTGTACCTCAGAGTATTCTCCGTCCTCCAGGTGATCACCTGGACGACGGAGATGGTATTCTCCGTCGTCCAAGTGATTACCTGGAGGACGGACCGACACACCGTCGTCCGAGTACGTAACGTACTTCCACTTAGACGACGTACTGACACCTCCGTCGTCTAAGTGAAGCATTATATAAGCCCGATGCCAAACTGAATTCATTCCTCGATCTCTTCATTCCATTTGAAGAAGAATTGAAGGAGAAGGGAGAAGGAGAAGGGAGATAGCTAGCTAGAAGCTAGGCCGAGAAGAATCAGGATCGATAAGGGATCTCTGCTGACTAGCTAGGTAGCTTAATTAACGTACAGATATCGAGAAGGCCAGCAGGTACGTACGTACGCAGTTAAAATTTTCTTAATTAATATATATTTAGTGAAAATGTACGTACATACATGCAAGGATGTTAGCTATATATATGTACAGATCGATTAAATTACGTACGTACGTACGTAATTGATGGATCGATATGTAGATCGAGTACGTATAATTAAGCGTAAATTAATGGACAAATATATATATGTAATAATTAATTAATTATAATATTTTGTAGCAGTATGGACAAGAGTTGGATGAAGTTGAAGAATAGATGTGATGTCCGGTATATGGATAGAATTAGCAAATTTGTGAATTTTGCGATAGAACATGGTCAGGGAAAGAAACGTTTCAGGTGTCCGTGTCAGAAATGTCTTAATTGCCAGTATGCGGAGGTTAATGTTATGGTGCAACACCTGTACGAAAATGGTATGATGTGGAGTTACACTACATGGAGCGAGCATGGTGAAGCAGTAGAGTTCAGCGCAGCAGACTTCAACTCAGGGTACAGTTACCATGGTGCCTCATCCAACGGCAGTGGTGCCGGACCCGCAGCTTGCAACCCAACTGCAGATTTGGTCCATGATGCGTTTCCGGGATGTAGTCATAGTGGACACCAACACCAAGACGGAGGTTACAGTACCACTAATAAGCATGATGACACATTCCCCGCAGCTAGCTTGGCCACTGACACCAGTGAGATGGAAAAGTACAACCGGATACTACTTGAAGCGCAGACCCCGGTATTCCCTGGATGTCGAGAGAATGTGTTGCAATATGTGATGAAGCAAATGAAGATAAAAGTGAAGCACAAAATGTCAGTGAGTGCTTTTGACGAAATTCAGGAGCAAATATGTAAGTTGCTCCCTGATGATCACAATCTTCTTAAATCTCATTATAAGGTTAGAAATATCCTAAGCAGCCTCGGCCTAAAGTACAGGATAATTGACGCATGTCCGAATGATTGTGTGCTATTTTACAAAGAGTATAAAGAGTTGGACTATTGTCCCGTATGTGGCCAGTGCAGATTCCAGTTGAATAGGAAGAGTACGAAAAAGAGAATTCCTGTGAAAGTTGTTCGATATTTTCCCTTGATTCCCAGATTGCAGCGCCTATACATGTCTCTACACACAGCAGAGGCGATGCGATGGTACGCAGAAAAGCGAATAGATGACGATGTCCTGCGACACGCCGCGGATGGGGAGGGTTTCAAACATTTCGACAGAGTATTTGGAGACTTTGCTTCAGAGGTTATAAATGTTAGACTCGGCCTATCTACAGACGGATTCAATCCTTGGGGAAGTAATAGCTCCGCCGTCAGCACTTGGCCAGTTATTCTGATGCCGTACAACTTGCCTCCGTGGATGTGCATGAACAAGGAATTTAATTTCCTTACCGTACTAATTCCAGGTCCTAAATCTCCATCGAAGTGCTTAGATGTCTACCTCAGACCTTTGATCGACGAGTTGAAACTGTTGTGGGAAAATGGAGTCCCAACTTATGACAAATTCACTGACACGATGTTCACGATGAGGGCTGCCGTAATGTGGACGATCAGCGATTTTCCAGCTTATGGGATGTTGGCAGCCTGCAGGACAAAAGGATATAATGGATGTCCTATATGTTTGAACGACGTGAACTCTAGTTGGCACGCGGGGAATGTGTGTTACTTGGGTCACCGTAGATGGCTTCCTCACGACCACCCCTGGCGACAGGATGAAGCTCATTTCGATGGTACGGTAGAGAACAATCCTAAACCCCGTAGTTGGTCGGGCGAAGAGATTTTAGAGAGGTTGAGCTATTTCGACTTTGGTGTGTTGAGCAATGACGCGGATGTAAAGAAATGCAATCCAATTCCTCCACATGATCTGAGCTATTGGGATCACAAGAGTATATTCTTTGAACTCCCTTACTGGTCGAAGTTGAAGCTGAGGAACAACTTGGACGCGATGCACATAGAAAAGAATGTGTGCGACAGCGTGGTGGGAACAATTCTCGGTATTAAGTTCAAGACTAAAAATACTCCCAAAGCGCGCAAAGATTTGGAATCAATGAATCTACGTCGTCCCTTGTGGTTGAGGAGGGATAGGAAAGGAGTGTACAACAAGATGCCAGATGCACCTTACACAGTGAAGCCGACGCTTAGACGTTCTGTATTTCACTGGTTTAAGGGCGTTCGTTATCCGGCTACGTATGCAGCTACTATAACTGGAGCAGTGGACGAGGTGCAACACAAGTTTGTTGGTCTAAAGACACATGACTATCACGTTATGCTGTAACGTCTGATTCCAGTGGTAATTCGACCATACTTGCCTCGGGACGTCGTAGAACCAATAGTAGCATTGTGCAGGTGGCGGCAGAGGTTATGCGCCAGAGAATTAAAGAAGTCAGATGTGGTGGAATTGCAACAACAAATTGTGCACATCATTTGCAAACTAGAGAGGATTTTCCCCCCTGCTTTCTTTGACATCATGATTCACCTAATGATCCACCTGCCCGAGCAGGTGCTCATTTCTGGTCCGGTCTAGTACACTTGGATGTATCCTCAAGAAAGGTACGTACAACTAATTAATTTATTTGTTCCACTGGAGATTATATATATACTAGCTAGCTATATGTACTTATGTAATGTGTACGTTTGATTTTCTAGACAGCTTGGACAGTATAAGTCATTCGTCAAAAACAGGTCGGCCTCGGATGGCTCCATAGCAGAGACATACCTAATGCATGAGTGTGTTACTTACTGCAACATGTACCTCAAAGATCCACCCCCTCCCACTGCCTCCGATCGCAGTGCCCGCATCAATCTTTCTGTCGTCACCAATGTCGTCCGACCGTTTAGAGGAGTATTAAAGGAATCGTTAACACGGGAAGAACTTATTGAGGCATATTGGGTAGTGTTGCGAGACTGTGACGAAGTTGAGCCGTACATGTTGTCATACAGGGAGAGGCTTCAGGCGTTAAATCAAAACAAGAGTTCGGCGTGGATTGAGAAAATGGTTAAGAAGAAGTTTCCCGATTATTTCTTCCAATGGGTACGTACGTACGTCTCGGTATTTAATTAGTAATTTATACATATCGCTCATGTTTGTAGAAAGTAAACCCTTATATTAATTTGCCCTTTTTCGCAGATGATTGATCTGCAAAAATCTGATAACCACGGAGGGTGGTGGTCATGGCCAAAGCACTTGCTAGCAGGGAAGCCGGTTAAACACTATATTTATCCCGGATGTTTTGTGAACGGTGTAAAGTTCCATTCATTGGCCCGAGACGAAGGAAGAAGAACACAAAACAGTGGGGTAGCGGTTGGGAAAGACAATGATCTATATTACGGGGCTATTGTATATGTGGTTCAGCTATGTTACGGGAATGATGTCAACGTTTTCCTATTCAAGTGCAGATGGTTCAAGCGTACAAAGGAAGACCTGGGACTATTATCAGTCGATACAAACTCGCACTGGTATGAGGATGAGCCTTTCGCTCTCGCCACCTTAGTTCGGCAGGTGTTCTATCTCGACGATCCGAAAGCCGGTGAAGGGTGGAAAATAGTGAACCATATCTCTCACCTTAGTTCAGCAAGATGTCGGTCCCATGCCTCCCCCGGTAGAGCTGCAAGGGGAGAGAGAAGATGAGTGGGAGTGGTTGTGTAACCACTTTGCCGATGAACAATTTAAGGTATTAATTTTTTTTTATTTCAATTAAGATAATTGAATTATTTAAATTGTAGTTATTCATTTTTTAATGATTTAATTATGTTGTGTAACAGAAATTCTCCGGTGTCAACAAAGCCAACCAAGGGAAGAAGGAGAAACACCATACTACCGGCGCCAAGCAGTTCATTCAAATAGCCAAGGAGCACAAGGATAAGGGCTCCAAACACCCTTATCTTGATGCAAGCGTAAGCGCGTACGTGACGCCAGGGCTCGATAATGAAGCGAGTCAATGCGGCGTAAGTGATATATATATATGTGCTTTTAATTATAGTAATTATTATTTAAATATGATTTCATTATAATAAATTAATTATTCTTTTGTAGGCAAGGGCGATAGAGCGTGCGCATGAAGAGTTGGCTAACACTCAGCTTGCGTTCCCAGATGTGCCGCCGGAAGACCTGCCTCCTCTATCCTTAAAGAGCCAAATTGCAATCGCGGATGAGGTCTACGGTTGTAGAGCTGGCAAGGAGGTTAGAAACTTTGGGCCTAGGGTGGTACGAGATTTGTCGACGACCTCCGGCTCATCATCTACGGGAGGTTCGGGGCAGCGGAGAAGGAGTCAGGCTGCGGCCGTCGAAGCAGCCATTCAAGAGGCTCGACTGGCACGAGAGGAGAATGAGTCAATGCGGCAAAGACTTGATGAACAACAAGCACAAATAGCCCAACTCATCGCCCTCATGCAACAAAATCAAGAAGTATGTCAACCTCCTCCGAACCCACACCCCGACGACAACGACCCGGCTGGAGGCGGAGGACTCGGCGGCGTATCTGCTCCTCCAGTGTATTAGCTAGCTAGTTAATTATCGCGTTTCTTTATTTCCGAGTTCCGAACAATATTATATAATTTTTCTGGGTTTTTAATTTGGATGTGTATATATGTACAAATTAATTAATTATTTAATATTAAAAATTTAGTTTAATTAATTATTTTCGACTATTTTTCATTATTTAAATTAAATTAATAATATTTAATTTCAAATTTTTTTTTTAAATTAAATATTCACTTGGACGACGGAGATTATGTTCTCCGTCGTCCAGGTGCACAAACCCTAAACCTAACTCTAAACCCCTAACCCCTAACCCCTAACCCCTAACCCCTAACCCCTAAACCCTAAACCCTAAACCTGCCATTCTCCGTGGCCCAGGTGTTCACCTGGACGACGCAGAATTAGAGTTTCCGTCGTCCAGGTGAACACGTGGGCCACGGACATTGCTCGTTACTCCGTGGCCCACGTGTTCACCTGGACGACGGAAACTCTAATTCTCCGTCGTCCAGGTGAACACCTGGGCCACGGAGAAACGAGCAATGTCCGTGGCCCATGTAGACACCTGGACGACGGAGACTTAGAGTTTCCGTCGTCCAGGTGTCTACATGGGCCACGGATAACGTTCGCGGTCCAAGTGAACTTGGACGACGGAGCACTAAATCTCCGTCGTCCAGGTTCTTGGACGACAGCACTTGGAGCACGGACCTTGGACGACGGAGATTCCGTCGTCCAAGTACTTAGACGACGGAAAACTGCACCTAGACGACGGAAATGGTCCGTGGTCTAGGTGCAGTTTTCTTGTAGTGTTACTAATCGACAATTGAGCTTCTGCATGATGGGTATGTCATTCGACTTATGCGTGGACCCTTCGTCGTATTTTTGTAGTGAGAAAACCTTGGTTGTTATTAACATTGGTGGTGTCAAAGAATTTCCTCTGGTGCAATATTTTGTTTGTGTATACTGAAGACCCTGGACACTATAATACTAAAATCTACAAGAGTTAAATAAATTATATCTAAACTGGCACTTTGGTCATCCCCTCTTGATTTTTCTTCAGATATTGTGATTTCTTTTCATGATCATAGACTTAGCTATGACCAAGTACTCCTTGAAGGAAAATATTAATTCAAATTCTTGTCAAGTTTCGGGTGGCCCGTTCGTTGCATGGATGTGTAAGATTTCAATCAAGTGGAAGAAATTTTCGCCGTGCATGATCAAAGTTATGACATGCAACTTTTCTTATTATATTCATCTTTCGAGATTATTATGTAGGTTCTCTTTGTTGAATTTGTTGCAACTTAATAAAACTGAAGTGTTCTGGTGTTGTTATGGATATTTTTTTGGTCAAATTCTTTCATCCTAAAGACACAGCAATTTTTGTTATCATTAGTTATTTTTAACATTCTTTCTCATGGACGAGCATGGATCTTCACTTCACATTATCATGTATGCAAGTTTTGATGCCTTTGGAAAATTTAATTTTAGTTCACTGCATCTTTTGTAAATAGTATTTCTATTTCAGAAATCAAGTTCAGCAGAGTTATTTTTAATCTTCTACGTTCACAAATATGATCTACCGCTAATGTTTTATCATTGACGGTTCAGATATCGCTTTAGTTTGACATTTTCGATTTAGTTAGCCCTCATTTAGTAGTATGCTTCATCCAGTCCAATTCAAGTTCTAACTTTCCTTGCTACTTTCAACGAGGATAATAACTCTACGACCGCTGAAATGCGTTTGTTTGTTAGAGTGATCTCTTTATTGTGGATTGGATGTTTAGAGATTATGAAGCTGGCATTTTAGGAGAATGATCAGATAACTTTGGTAGCATAATCGATACTTATTCGTCATCTGCTAACATAATGGTTTGTTCATAATAATAGTTTTGATTTTGAGTTGTTGTCCTAGTTTTGTAGTTCAGTTAAGAATTAGTACGTCAGGTTGTTAGAACAGATGGAATCCTCCACAGTTCAGATATTTCACGAGTTAAGTGTTTCAGATTTATAATTTTATGATGTTGATGTTCTTTCATTTTAGACCGTGAGTTGAAGCTGAGGTTTAAGGAAGTGTTAATGTTCAGTAAATTCAAATTTCAAAGTTTTTGAGGTCAATATTTTATGAAACTGCTTCGCAACATTTCAAAGTAATCCTTCGTTTGATGAGTTTAAGCAATTTGAGTCTACAACTTAGGCTTTACGTGGTCTTGCACACGACTACTGTTAGTGACTTTGGGTTGCTTTGTGTGCGAGAGACTTTACAGATACTTTTTGCGGTTGTTGTTTTTTGAGTTACAGCTATGTAAATTTTGAGGAAATTTTTTTTATTAGGAGGGTAGATTATCACGAGCCGAACCTAAACTACCGACTTAATCTTCGTTAGTAGAGTTATTTATCCAATTAATCGCTATATGTTACATTTTTAAGTTTTGAACTATTTTATGCTCATATTCTTTTCGGATGAAATTAGTTTCAAGCTCTTCGAGCCGAGTATGTGGACATGTTAAATGTTAAATTTGGAGTTACGACAAGAAAGTTATGGTCAATCATAGTTTGTCGAAATTTTTTACTTTTCGGTAAGTTTCGAGATATAAATACCCACTTTCCGATTTTAGAAAGTCAGAGACTTTCCTTTTTGGTCAGGATGGGGTCAACACTTGGTCAACCCCATTTTCTTTCTCTCTCCTCGACCCGTTTCTCCCCGTGATGGTTGACGCCGGCGAACCACCACTGTCCGGCCACCAAATTTATTAGCCTTGGTGTCAAACCCTTCATCTCGACCTCCTCTTCCTTTCCCTCAACATATTAACCTTCACTTCCTTGTTGATTGAACCCAAAATTTATGGAAAAATTCAAAGGTTTCGGCCTGTTTTCGTCGACGACGGCGGTGGCGCTACGGCCGGAGTAGGGTGGCGCAAGGCTAGGGGTTTTGAAGCTCACACTGCCACGAGTTGAACCCGACCAGTTTCGGGTCACGCCATGACCTGACGCCGGCGATCGGTCACCAAGATATCCAGCGAGGATTCCAAATTTCAATGGGTAATTTGGTTAGTTTTCGGTCAGTTTTTGAGGTTGTTTTGTACTGCAATGTTGTGTCTAGTTGTTTTGATGTCTAAAACAGTTGTTTATCTTTTATATTTTGTAGTGAACTATTTTGTGGAAAAATTTCTTTGTTTGGTGACATTTAAGTTTGGGATTTTCCACTTCGGTTTTCAATTACTAAGTAAAAACTATGGTTAGTAGAGTCGTTAGGGCTTAATTCTGGTTTAGCAATTAAATCAGGGTTGGTTCCTTTGAGAGAGAGAGAGAGAGAGAGAGAGAGAGAGAGAGAGAGAGAGAGAGAGAGAGAGAGTACACCCCCTTCTTTTATTCGTTGAATTTGTCGTCCGATGTGTCATCAACGTGGTCCAATCGGTGTTCGTTGGAGTAGTCTTGTGGAGGTAAAAAGTCCTTGAGAAAATTTTACGCTCCCACAAGCTTGAGGCCCATGATTGTAGGGTTGAGGTTTGAATTGACCAAATCTTTGAATAGGGTCATCAGACTCATTCAACAAAGAGTGACGCCGTCTATGGGAAATGATGACAAAAAATGTACCTAAGAATGTTGATGAACATTTATTGCACCCTCAATGAATGCAATCAACAGGGGAGAGAACGAAAAAAATAGAGAAATTTCAAGAGGAGATATGCCTGAGCCCAGATGATCGGCTAATACTAGACTCTGGTGAATTCGATTTTATGTCACTCAAAATTGGAGTGATGGATTTATATAGATTATATCTTATGATTGGTTTTGAATTCACAAGTTACTGGTAAATCAGAAGGATTCAATTCGTGCAAATCTTTGAACGATTTGGTCTTAATTATTGATTATTGGAAAACTAAACCCTAATCGTTTACTAGCTATGGTGAGAAATAAAATTTTCGGTTGCAGATATGTGGCTGACACCTGACAATGAAGGAGTCATTCCAAGAAAGTGTGGCCATCAAAACTGGAATATCTAAGGTAGCCATGAAATGAATAACAGGGCTGTGGAGTGAGGCTCACAATGCAAGTCAATTTTTTTTGAAAAAGAAATGAGAATGCAATTCGTATCATGCATACAATAAATGTAAGGTTTGCATTAATAATTTTTAAGTCTGGCATATTGTTCATATAAATGGTGAGTGTGTAGCTTATTATACTATAAATATGGTGATGGGTGTGTGTATATATGCAAGTCAATTTTTTTTGAAAAAGAAATGAGAATGCAATTCGTATCATGCATACAATAAATGTAAGGTTTGCATTAATAATTTTAAAGTCTGGCATATTGTTCATATATATGGTGAGTATGTAGCTAGCTTATTATACTATAAATATGGTGATGGGTGTGTATATATATATATGTGTGTGTATGTGGATAGCTAGGTGTCGAGGGGTAGCATCAAATGCAATTGACATGTTATTAGTAATATTAGTTCTTACAATTTATTTTAGATTGGTATTTGATGCTTAACGATTATTATTGAACAAGATGGTTCAAGCTGGCACTAGTTTGGCAGTGCAATTCTTTGCTAAAACAAGTATATCATGGTGTACTTATATTAATGCTTATCGTGATTAATAAGTGTCCATGATTTATAGTAATCAACTAATCGTGAATAACATTGTTATTTGAAAATTAGTATTTGCAAGTTTTTTGCCAAGGTTATTTTCTGGTAGATTAATCTGAATATGCTTTACAATTGATTGATCGTAAATAACTAAAGAGAAATGATACGTTCAAGGTGGAAAGAAACTCTTCTTGCAAAGATTCATCAGGAGGAAAGATCTGTAGTGTGATGAAACTTTGAATGAATCATTTTCAGTTAAACAACGAGTTCGAGGCAGTTGTGTCACCAAATAATGCAAAGTTTCGAGAAAATTAGATCTTGGAGTAAGAACAAGGTCAAGGCGGGCAGCCATACAAGTAACAAAATCCAAGATCGAGATCGGCAAAAAAAGATTTCTCAGAGGATTGAGTAAATACTCAAAGCGTCAAGGCAGTATAGAAAATGGGACGTGCACATACACATTGATGCTTAGGGACAATCAGAACCTACAACAAGAATTAACATATGAACAGTAATAGGAAGTGCTATTTTTGTGTACCGCTGCACAAAAAACAGGAGATGCACATCCTATTTGAAGAATAGTGTCTGCTCCACCTCAAATAGTGCCCTGCTCCTTCTCATATAAGAGGAGCAAGGCCCTTCCACCGGTGCATATGCTCTAAAGTGGACTGCGAGAAGCAAACTTTACATTGAGTCTTCCAAATATGCCAAAGTATGAATGAGATATGAGTAAAGAAATCAGAAGGCACCTTCATGAGGCTGATATGTTCCAACCAACGGTCCATGGAAGTTATGGCCTGAATATCCACTTTGTAGTTGAGAAAATGAGAAAACCAAACTGCTTGAACCCATCGACATGATAAAAAAAAAGGTGTTCTGTAAACTCATGGACCAATTCACACAACGGACAAATAAGAGAAGAACCTAAATGCCTCTTAAAGAGATCCAACTTGGTAGGAAGAATATTGTGGATAATCTCCCACAGGAACAACTTAATTTTTGGCAGGGTGTGAAGCTTGTTGATCCATTCCACAGGATAGGGTTAGGAACATGAGAGGGTTGGGACCTCGGGAGGGGCTGCGATCTTTGCAAATCAAATTTGAAATGGTATCCTAATCTTACTATATACTGACCGTTCTTGGTATGAGGCCACACAAGACAATCTTCAGCCTGATGATCATAAAGCGGGATACACAAAATTTGAGCTCTTTGGGAAGGAGAAATGATATTCTGAATTGATGAAAGATCTCATTCATGAGAATTCCAGTTGATGAGAGAGGAGACAAGTGAAGTGTTAGAGACCACCGAAGGCTGAATCGTAAGGGGAGAAGAATCGAGAATCCATTTATCTTGATTGATTCTGATTTTCATACCATTCCTAACCGTCTACAAAGAGCCCCTAATAAAAAGGTCACGACCCACAAGCAGGCTAGACCACAACCAAGAGGCACACAAACCTTTCTTAGCCTCCAAAATAGAGCTATGTAGGAAGTAAATTTGCTTTAGAACTCGAGCACAAAAAGATGAAGGGTTTTGGTATAGTCGCCAAATCTGTTTGGCTAGGAGGGCATCATTAAAAGTCTCAAAATCACGAAAACCTCTACCACATTTTTGAATAGGTAAACCAAGTGAATTCCAAGTTTTCCAATGAATGCCAGCTTTCTGAGAATTCCCCCACCAGAAGTCACTAAGGATTGAGTTCATCTCTCTGCAAGTGGATTTGGGGAATTTGAAAGAACTCATTGGATATGAAGGGATGGCTATAACAACAGTTTTTAAAAAGACTTCCTTCCCTGCGTGGTTTATGAGAGATTGTTTTCAGTTGGCCACTTTTAACCTGGCTGAGTTTTTGACGTAACCCAGAGCCTTCTTCTTTGATCTACCCCATAAAGTAGGCAAGCCAAGATATCTTCTTGGATCTTGCACTTGAGACATTTGTAAGAGCGTACTAATGTCGTCCCTAACTATTTGGAGGGAATTAAGACTGAAAAAATTGGTTGATTTTTCAACATTAACTTGTTGACCGATGCCAAATAGTAAGACTGGAGGATATTCTTGAAGACAGAGCAGTTGTCCTGGGAGGCCTCTAAGAAAAAAAAAAGAGTCATCTCCAAAGAACAAGGGAATAACTTCCAAGCATGCATAAGATGTAGATTTGGTTGATCAGGGGTAAGACATGTTGAGTTTGTTGGTCATGGATAGTGCAAGCATGCATAAGATCTTGAACAACATTCCAGTGGGCTTGATAGAATGAACCTGAGAATCCGTCGGACCCCGGAGCTATGAGAGCTTCCAAATCGAAGACTGCAAACTTCTTCCAATGAGATAGTCTCTAAGAAAGATTGATTCAATCTGGCAGTGACAATGGGATCAACAAAATCAAGGACTTCCATCCACTGAGGGTCACCACTAGAGCTAAACAGATCCTTGAAGTAAGAAACAAAACTTGTTGCGATGCCGGATTCCTCCTCAATCCAATTCCCACCAGTGTTCTTGAGCCTTAAAATCTTATTAAGCTTCCTGCGCTGCAACGTTGATTGGTGAAAAAAATCGTGAGTTTTGTTCCCCAGCTTGTAGCCACAAAATGCAAGATCTCTGTTGCCAATAAATTTCATCTCGTCTCCACAAATCAGCAATGGATTCTGTAACCCCATTTATTGCAACAGTCACATTTTGGAGGTCATTTGCATCCAACTCTTCTAATTCTTGAATGAGAGAGCTAACTTGAGCTTGAGAAGTACAAAAAGCCACTTTGCTCCATTTTTTGAGACAAGCTTTAGTACTGTTAAGGTTTACCAAAAGGGAAGATATGGGAGAGGATGAAGGTCGACGCTTCCAAGCTGCTTGGACCACATCAGAGCACTGAGGGTGAAAATTTCAGTAATGCTCAAATCGAAATAACTTTGGGCCAATTCTTTCAGCTGGATTAGTATCCACCAAGATTGGTCGATGATTGGATCCAATATTTGGTAAATGGAAAACCTGAGTTTTTCCATTTGCAAGAAACCAGTGAACATTAGCAAGAGTCTTGTCCAATCTTTTTTTGATATAAATTTGGCCATGCCTAAAATTAAATCATGTGTACTGAGCCCCCTGGAAATGCAGATCACTGAGTTGAGCATTTGAGATGAAAGATTGGAACAAATTAATTCTCCTTTGAGCTTGTGCATCACCTCCCCATTTTTCAGCAGACCACATGATTTCGTTAAAGTCTCCCACACACAACCAAGATCCAAAGTAACACGAAAACTTATTGTACATTGATTGCCAAAAGGCTCTATTCTCATTTTCATGAGGATTTCCATACATCTAGGTAATTCTACAACATTTATTTTCAGAAACATACACTACTTCTATATCTATAAAGTTAACGGAGTGGGCAAGAATAGACACATTAACATCGTCGGTCCAAAACAGGGCCAGTTCATTGTCGGTATTGACTGAATCCACTACCAAGTGATCAACGAATTTCAACTTTCACTACCACGGGAGGATCTTTTCATTAGCTTTCCTTGTCTCCATTAAAAAAAGGATATAAGGGGCTTGCTTCCTACAGAGCTTCAGAAGAGCTCGTTGAGTCAGGGGTGATCCAAGACCCAGACAATTCCAAGATATGAGCATCGTGGCTCCTCCACAGGTGCAGGCTAGCTACCGGTGCCATCTTTAGAATATGCTCATGGTGCGTGATCAATAGGAGGAGATGTAGTATTCCCACTAGAACCAACATTATCGTCTGTGAACAGAGATAGATTAGGTTCAAAAAATTGAACCGGAACATCAACAAGAACCTCTTCTGAAGTGCCGCCTTGAACACCCACTTCCTCCGAGTTGTTGGTTGTTGGCTTCAGAGCTTTACCCTTTGGAAGTCTTTTCTTGTTCTTCCTCGGAGTAGTGGATTGAATCGGATGAATAATATGGGCGACCCCTTCTGGGTCTCGGATTAGCTATAGGAAGTGGAGAGGTGAGGGGATCTGGGATCACCACAACAGAGGGAGCTGCATCAACCTAAGAGCTAGGAGGGGTGCAGGCGAGCTCAGCGATCTCTGCCACTTGACACTTCTTCTAAGGGATCTCAGGGATTTCAGGATCTGATCTCTGGGATCTCTTGAGTTGAAGTTGTTGAAATTGGTTCGACAAAGTATGGAGAGGAGTCGAATTTGGGTTCGATGTTGTCACCTCAACAAGGGATTGGGTTTCCTGGAAAATGGTTGTCGTCTCTTGATGAAGGTAGGTTCTGATCATCAACAAAAGTGTTATTAGTGATGGTGATAATCTGAGCTTCCTGGGTTGAGTGGAGAACAGAGGTGGTGGTTGATTCAATCCCATAAAGGATTGGATCTGAGCTGGGAATATTGGGACTGATTGGGTTGTGGTGAGAAGCTTGGGAGTTAGGCTCAAGGGAATGGGCCTCAGACATCAGAATGGTCTCATGGTTGATCTCTTCATGGACGACATCATAACACATTGTATCTACTACACTAGGAAGAAGGTAATCCTTAATTTCAAAATCCACTTTGGCGTGGATAAGGGATGGGTCTGTAGAATCTGCCACATTAATTTGAAGAGGTTTGGGCCAGCCTAAGTCTTGGATAGATACAGTGATAACTTATTCAATGGCAACTTGATTGTCCACAAAAAGATGAGACTCGATGACTTCCATTGGATAAGGATCCACAATATAGGCACCTTGGGCTTCATCATGCTCCTGTGGGCCTGGACCTTTGTTGCTTTGTCTCACTTCGAAGTGCCTATGCCTTGATCCATGGGAGCTATTAGGCGAACTGACAAATGGTAAATAATCTCGTACTGTTTTACTAAACTAACTGTTTGGGCCTAAATAAAGAATTTCATTTTGGGCTTGGATGGCCGAGCTTTATGCGAGCGGCCCATTATAATTAATGGTGCTTGGCGAAGAGTCGAAGTTATTCAACGTTTGGCGAGCTTCGCTAGAAGAAGACTTTGAGTTCTATTAGAACTATGTTTTATTAGCTGATTCCATGCGGCTTTGTTTTCTGTCATAACTGTTTGGTTTTATATAGAACTCTTGGAGGAGTTATGATGGAATTAGAAGATCTATGAGTGATTACGACACGTATGCTGGTGTTGGATTCAGACTGTGATTACAAGAGCAGGAGAATTTGATGTTGAATGAATGACTGTTATTAAGCGAGTATATAAGGAGAGCAAGGATCTTATGAGAAAGCCCCCCCCCAATCGATCAATCAACCTTGCTATACGCAAACAAACCTAGACGGACATCTCGTCCTCGAGATTCCTATCTTTCTTGCAACCAGAAGGTCTAAGTGCTTGTCACCTATCGAGTGAAAGTATTACGACTCCAAGGAAGCAATTGCAACCGGAAAGTTGAAGAGCGGCTCACTTGTAAGTTGAGAGCTTGAATACTCAAAGGGAGCGAGTGTTCTCAACACTCTGTTACGAGATTGCTCTGCTTTGCACGAGAAAGGACGTGTGGAGTATCGATTTCAAGACTTAGCGAGAGATTCACATATCAAAGTCCTAGGTTTCTAGGCAAAAAGGACCTATTCGAGCAGGGTTGGTGCTCTCCCTGTTCTAATCGCTTAATATAGAAATCAGGCGGCTGTGATCAGTCCATATTCCGTCAAGAGACGGTGGCACGCCAGCATACGAAGCACAAGCAGGATAGACCGGCTCACGCGGTTAAAACATCCGAGATAAAAGAGACTGCTTCGCGAGAAGGATCTCTTCGCAAGAGATATTTTTGCATCAAACATTTTGGCACGCCCAGTAGGACATATCTCTTGGCATCCATAAGCGACAATTGGAGATCCTTATAGAATGATCTATCCTCAGTGTCGTAAACATCCACAACCGATCTACCGTGAACACACATCTACGGAGTGTCGTTCATTAAGTAATCAAGCGGTTGAGGTTATTTTCGCTAACAACTTAGACATCATGTCTTTCCAATTTTTAAATGAAGCGGAAATAATAGGACTTACGTTCGAACAATACCTGGCTTATGCAGCCAGGCGAGATGTTTACCAGGCTAATCACCAGTTGCTCCTCGAACAGAAAATCGAGCAACAGGCAGAACTTCTCACCACTCAGGCCCAATTAGTTGATACAGCAACAATTGGATTCGGGGCACTACGGGCAGAATTAAATCAAGATTGTGAGGAGAGAGAGGCCATGGGGGCCCAAGTGACTAGTTTGGTAGAAGGTCAAGACAGACTACTGGTAGATATCCTTCGCCAAATGGAAAAAGGATTGGAGGAATACCGCCGATACGCGGCGACTCTATCACAAAGGGTAGACATTGACATAGGATCTTTAACCAAATCCGTATCCGACTTGGCCATGAAAACTAGGCAGGCGGAGTCTTTTCCTCTTGCCTGGGAGCAACGGTTAAATAAGCTCTTAGATGATTGTAACATACAACTATCTAAGATGCACGAAACTTACGAAACACCGTTTCCTCCGATGAAAGACGACCCCAACGAGTGGCGTTGGCCAAAATTTTACAAACACCAAACCTTCCAGACGTTCTCTGGTGATGACGATGCAAATGCGGCAACACACTTGGCCTATTGTACTTTGCAGTTAGGCCAATTTGCCGAGGACGAGGGGCTCAAACTAAGAGTTTTTGGTTCATCGTTGTCAGGATCAGCCCTTGTGTGGTATACCGGAATAGAGAAGGGTTCGATCAGTGAGTGGAAGGATATGGAGGCCTTGTTCATAGATCACTTTGGAACAGCAAGGCCAGAGACTACTGTTGGAAAGCTGGCTTCCTTGAGCCAATCGGTGACAGAAAGTCCAGTCACCTTCCTACACCATTTCCGGTCAGAGTACAATCTATGTAAGACCCATCTGAGCAAGGAAGAGGTGGTTGAGATGGCCAAGAATGGTCTGGAGGACACGTTCCACCAGCTATTCTTAAACAGCAAATATTTCTCTCTGAATGAGTTCATCATGGCTGTGACTAAAGCTCATAGCAACATCCAAGAAAGGGATAATAGAAGGAATGCGTCCAAAGGGACGTACAGTAGTCAAACCTATGATAAGTTGAAGCCAAAAACGGTGGCTTATATTGAAGGTTTAGACGACCAGGAATCAGACTCTGATAGTGATCATGTGGGTGCTGTTGATTTATCAACAAACAAAGTTATAAAACTCCGCAAGCTCCAGAAGAGTAGAGGTCCAATCAAGCTCTCAACGGTGGCCTTTACTAAGCCAGAATTTGAGAAGTATACTTATGACGCCAACATGGCTCATGAAATTTTGGACGAGTTGTATAGTCTGCGTGTCGTCAAGGCAGACTTTAGACCACTTCCCACAGCTGAGCAGTTAAAGGGTAAGAAATATTGCAAGTTCCATGGAGCATGGAACCACGTTACCAAAGACTGCATTAAGCTTAAAGATCAGATCCAGAAGTGGATCAATGAAGGAAAATTGGAATTGGAAGGGTCATCCAAAACAGCTGCACTAGTGGATTCCGAGCCGTTCCCTCCTCCACAGGTCAATATGGCTGAGGTAGAATGGATATCACCTAACAGACATCTTGAGGGTGCAGAGGCTTGGAACCAATCATCCTTTTTAGCCTATTCATTCAGAATCGATATGATAGAGGAGTTCTTTGATAGGCTAAGGGACATGGGGCTGATCTCTTTTTACCCAGTTACTGAGCTTAGACAACTACGGTATACAGAGCCAGCCCAGCACTTTTGCAGATTTCACAACCACTTTGGTCATCGAACAGCAATGTGTTCGACCTTGAGAGATAAAATCTAGAGTTTGATCAATTGGGAAGTGATTGTGATCAAAGACGGGGGCGAGATGGATTTTCACCCACAATATCTTCATAGAACACCATCGCCTCTAGTTACAACTCCTCCTGCCAGTGGCACTTCCTCAGGGGATAGTCAGAATAAAAAAACTCATGCGAGGAAGAAGTCCAGGCGAAGAGCCAAGCGAAATATAGCGTTTGTCCGACCCAAACAAACTCGCATAACATATGACGCATCTTGGCGAGAGGAGATATTCATTAAGCTATGTCTAGAAGGAATAGCTGTGGTTCCTGACAATTGGGAAACACCTGACCCACATACTGACGATGTTAAGGGTCTGCCTTATTGTCGGTACCATCATAAATGGGGAAGTCACAATACAGCTGTCTATCGAGATTTAAAATACAAGATACAGCAGTTGATTAACGAGGGAGTGATAGAAATTGAACAGAAGCCCTTGTCGAACTTGACCACCCCCATGCCCATGGTTGGAATGTTGGAATTAACAAGTAACAAATCAAATAAAAGAAAATAGTCCAACGACCAACCAACTGCTGGCGAGAATCCATCTTACACACCAAGGAATAAAGGAAAAGAAAAGGTGGATCCCAATGCAGAATCGCCAGTAGCCCTTTGTGCACATTGTAAACTGAGAAGTGGATTGAAGATCTCGTATGAGGAACTGGCTCAGGCAGCCAAGTCTTTCCCAGAACTATTCTCGAACACAGATCATCAGCCTCCACAAACAAGACAAAGGGATACTCCAGCTCCCAAGCGCTCGCGAGCAACAGACAGTTTGGCTAAAACACCTGAGTCTAAAGTTGCAAATACGTTTGCAAAGCCATATATTCCTCCAGCTTCAAGAAATATTACAAAGGAGGATGTTTGGTATATAAGGGAGAAAGGAAAAACCGTGGAGGTGACTCCGAGCAAGAGGAGAAACCTCCAACGACGCTTTGGTAGGGCCAAGAGAGCATTAGATGCTTATGAGGCTGGCCTCATCAAAGAAGAAGACCTGGAGTTTCCTCCAGAGGTGTTGCAAAAGAGATTGAACACCCTTGCAGCAAACCCATTGGTGGTCTTTGGGAAGAAATCTCACAAGCCAAAGGTGAGAGCCCAAAGACCAGGGGTTTTCGAAAGAAACCAAGACTTAGGGAATAAAGGTAAAAAGCCTGAATCCACTCAGGAGATTCATCGTGAGTCTACAAAACGACAACCAGTAAGGAGACGCCTAAACTTTGAGGAAGACACGATGAAAACGGTAGGGCTAAAGACACCCCCTAAGGGAACAGGGACCATGCAGAAACAAGATACTTCAAGCAAGCCTCCAGTCTTGCAATGGAAACCTAGGCCTTTGATTGTGGAAGAACAAGCGAAGGCCCAAAAGTCGATCCTTGCTCCTAAGGAGAAAACTCCACCACCACTTCTACCAGCAGTCGTTGATCCTATCCTTGAGGATCCAATTCAGCAAGTGGCCCATCTTGAACTAACTACAATGTCTAGCGAGGATGGACATTTGGCTGAAGATGATACCTTCGACGACGATGAGCAGTTGGTAGACTACGGTGAAGACGAAGATCTTGAAGCACTTACCTGTATCGACGAAGATATTTCCACCATTAACATGGTGTATGTCTTATCTTCTAAATATCCGTCAGCATCGAAAGGTGAATCCAAGAACGTCAACAGTGTGTTACTACCAGATGAAGAACCAGAGCTACCAAATGACTCAACACTGGTTGAAGTACCAGAAATGGATTCATCACAAACAAAAGGACAGATGATGTTCTCCAAGCCTACTATTGACATGGCCATGCACATGCGGCCGTTATATGTCACAGGACAAGTCCAAGGAATTCAATTGAATAAACTCCTAGTGGACTCAGGGGCAGCGGTTAACATCATCACTGTTAAGGCAGTGGCCTTAATAGGTGTTCCCAAGTCTGCTATCCAAGAAACCTCGCTTAGTGTCAGAAACTTTCAGGGTAGCATAACTAAAACTTTGGGAATTGTCTTCTTACAGGTACACATAGGGCTAGCCTCAGGCACTTACACATTCTTTGTGGTAGAATGCACATCTCCATATAGTGCCATTTTGGGGCGTGACTGGATACATCGAAGCTACTGTGTACCATCTTCACTTCATCAGCAGATGTTACTTTGGAACATGGAGTCAGGCGAAGCAGAGCTTGTCAATGCTGATCCTCGTCCATATTCTGTTTCTGCTAATGCATTAGAAGCTAGATATTACCACAGTGACCTTAGGCCATTGGAGGTATGTGGCGTCGACGGTCAGGGCCGCCCAGTTGGTGTTACGGCCTCTGAATTAGCTCAGTGGGGTATACTTCAAGCAACTCAAGATAGTAAAAGACCCTACACCATTGAGCTACCATCCAAACGTTCTCCATGATTGGGTCTCTATTCGATATAGAGGCCGAGGCTTGTCTTTCTCTACATGAACGCTTCCATAATTTTTTACTAGAGAGCCAAGCCTTTGAGAAGGTTCCAATGGTTGCAGTCTTGGAATATGTGGATGAAGACGTTTTACAGGACTTTGAAGAGGAGGCTGAGATTAAATTAGCTCCAGCAGCTCTAGATGATTTACCTCCCAAAGTCAAGGATCCCATCGAACACATTAATATTGGGACACATGAAGAGCCAATCTCTGTGGCTATTAGTACCTTCTTGGAGCCTGAGGAAAGACTCAAGCTTATTGCATTGCTAAAAGAATATGCAGACTGTTTTGCAGAAAAATACGATGATATGCCTGGGCTGTCACCAGACCTGGTTTGTCATAATTTGCCCATCATTGAAGGAAAGAAGCCTATAAAACAGGAGATGCGTCGCATGAATACAGAAACAGCAATTCTAGTCAAGGAAGAGGTCAAAAAAATGCTCAAATCAGGGATCATACGTGTAGCCAAATATAATGAGTGGCTTTCCAACATAGTCCCAGTCAAGAAAAAGAATGGAAAGATGCGAGTATGCGTCGACTACAGAGACTTGAACAATGCAACCCCAAAGGATGCATACCCTATGCCAGTAGCTGATTTGTTGGTCGACTCAGTTGCCCGCCATGAAATGTTAACTTTCATGGATGGCACTGCTGGCTATCATCAAATTCCAGTGGCTGAAGCAGATAGACATAAAACTGCGTTTCGGTGCCTAGGTTTTGCCGGTGTTTTTGAATACGTGGATATGCCATTTGGACTTAAGAATGCAGGGGCAACCTACCAACGAGCTATGAATCTGATCTTTCATGATCTTATTGGTAAGACTATGGAGGTCTATATTGATGATGTGGTAGTTAAAACGAAACACAGAAGTGATCATTTTGAAGACTTAAGGAAGTGTTTCTCAGAATGAGGCAACATCAACTGAAGATGAACCCAGCCAAATGTGTGTTTGGCGTCCAGGCAGGAGATTTACTGAGCTTTTTGGTTCATCAGCGTGGGATTGAGATACCGGATGACAAGAAACAAGCAGTTCTCAACGCAGTCCCACCGAAGAGTAAGAAGGAGCTACAACGGCTATTAGGTAAAATCAATTTCTTACGACGGTTTATTGCCAATGCTGCTGGGAAAACACAACCATTTTTTACATTGCTCAAGCTTCAAAATCAGAAAGACTTTGTATGGGAGCCTATACATCAAGAGGCTTTTGAAACCATTAAAGCCTACTTAACGAATCCACCTATCTTGGTTCCTCCAAGACTTGGGGTTCCTCTTAAGCTGTATATATCAGCTACTGAACTTTCCATTGGCAGTCTATTAGCTCAGGATGACACGGCCGGAGTTGAACGTGTTATTTTCTATTTGAGTCGTACCTTGAACGATTGTGAAACGAGATACTCTCCAATGGAAAGGTTATGCCTAGCCTTATACTTTTCAGGGTGTAAGTTGAGGCACTATATGCTTTCCTTCACTACGTGTGTTATTGCACAAACAGACCTAGTGAAGTATATATTGTCCAGACCGATTCTCCGTGGACGCATTGGAAAGTGGATTTTGGCTTTGTCAGAATTTTCTTTGCAATATGTCCCTCAGAGGGCGGTAAAAGGCCAAGCAGTGGCTGATTTTTTGGCTCATCATCCCATGGAAGAGGTGGTTGAGGGGCCAGAACTGGATCTTGCTCGTATTGATTTGGCCCCCTGGTGTTTATATTTTGATGGGTCCAGTACGAGTACTATGGCTGGGGCAGGGATAGCTTTGATCTCCCCACGCGGCCAAACATATTCTTATTCTTTGAGGTTGGACTTCAAGTGCACAAACAATCAAGCAGAGTATGAAGCTCTAATCATTGGGTTAGAACTTGTAATAGATATGGAGATCAATGATGTGCATGTCTTTGGAGACTCCCAACTGGTGATCAGACAACTCGAAACAAAATACAAGGCAGGTCCAATTTTAGAGCCTTATGCAAGGAGGGCCTGTGACTTATTAAGATTGTTTATAGAAGTGGAGTTGAGTCATGTTCCTCGTGAGAAGAACTATGCAGCTAATGAGTTGGCTCAATTAGCAACGGGTATCAGTTTGCAAGATGGAGTACGTGAACGCATATTAAAGGTCGAAAGAAGAACCCTTCCATCTTTCATTGCACGACAAGAAGATAAGAATGAATGGTACATTGCTACACTCGATCACATCGACAAGGACTGGAGATAGGAAATCATTTCTTATCTCCAGGATCCCAATAATCCGGCTGACAAGTGGATTCGATTTTTAGCTCCCAATTATGTACTCAAGGATGCTGAGTTATATCGAAGGGGAAAATAAGGCATACTATTACGGTGTGTCTTTGGACGTGACGCTAAAAGGTTAATGAGAGAGGTCCATCTTGGGATTGCAGGGGCACACCAGGCTGGTCCCAAGATGAGATGGTTATTAAGAAGACATGGCTTTTATTGGCCAGGAATTCTCAGAGACTGCATTACGTTCGCTAAAGGTTGTGAAGAATGCCAGAAACATGGTCCAGTCAACCATATGCCCAGAATACCATTATAGCCAATAATCAAGCCTTGGCCAGCTCGAGGATGGGCTTTGGACTTAATAGGAATGATTCACCCTCATTCATCTGAAGGACACAAGTTTATCATAGTGGCTACTGATTTCTTCACAAAATGGGTCGAAGCTCGACCTCTCAGGGTATCTTCTGCAAAGGCTATCCGCCAGTTCTTGTTTGAAGATATTATATGTCGGTTTGGCATTCCTGAGAGTTTTGTTTCAGACCGTGGGGCTGCATTCATGTCTGTAGAAGTAGATACTCTAATGAAGGATCTCGGGATCCATTTTCTTCACTCTTCTCCATACTATGCCCAATCCAATGGTCACGCTGAAGCGAGCAATAAAATCATCATCCATATCCTAAAACGGATGCTCGCGAGCAATGCCAGACTGTGGCATGAAGAACTTTTTAACACTCTGTGGGCTTATCGAACTAGTAAGCGAACACTCACATGTACCACTCCTTATGCATTAATGTTTGGGCACGATGTTGTTCTGCCTCTGGAGATCAATGTTCAGTCTTTACGTGTGATGGAGCAACACAACTTGATCGGTGAAGACTATGTCCAAGCGATGTGGCAGGAGCATGAAGACTTAGATGAGAAACGTATCCAAGCTTATGATAGTCTACGTGCTGAGAAACAAAAGGTGGCTCGTGCCTATGACCAACGTACTAGGGGCATGAGTTTTGCAGAAGGAGAACTTGTATGGCGAGTCATTTTGCCTGTTGGCGAGAAGACTGAAGGACAAGGTAAATGGTCAGAGAAATGGGAAGGACCATACGTTATCGATCGACTGTTGGGTAAATGAGCAGTTCGCTTGAGAGATCGAGACGGTACGATACACGCGAACCCAATAAATGGTCGTTACCTAAAGAAATTCATACAACCCGTTTGGGAGTATGATGATCCTCCTACTATTGCTTAATCTAGTTTATTTATGCTCTCGCATAAGTAAACTACAGGGGCAACACATACACTTATCAAGGATATGCATTATATTAGCCTATTTATGAGGTTGAAACGTTAGGGCCTGTACTTGAGGCTAAATTTTTGTAATTTTTGTGTTTTCTTCCAAGTCAAAGTTCATATTAGCCAGTTTTTGTAGTTTAAGTTTTGAGCAAACTATATATGAGTTTATCAATACAAGGAACTTTTACACTTCAAATAAAATATTACATTCAATACTTGGAAAAATACAAAGGCTTTGCGGCCTCAAGCTCTGATACCATATGGTGAAAGAACAAACCCAAATCAACAACAGAGAAAAAATAAAATAGTTTGTTTTTTCACAAAATCCTCTGCGTTGTGAGACATCCCCTGAGGAAGTTGTTCTTGGAAACCAAGTTAAAAAGAGATCGACCTCGGTGAGGATGGGGAGGATCCGAAACGAATGAGGTGCATCAGGACAAAAGACCTATGCACCTGCCTTGGCGTTTTTTGCCTTCTTCCTAAGGTGATGCCTTCATCTTTTCCCGTCGTTGCAGGCCACATTGAAGTGGTATACCACTTCCAATGCATATGGACACCGAACGGGTGCACCAGGGAAAGGTGAGGGTGTCATCACCTCAGGATTGTGGCTTGTCCCTTCTTGATTCCTTTAATCTGGGACAAGCCAAGGTAACGCCTGGGCATAGATATTGCTATCTAGTCCAGGTTTGGGCATGGATATTGCTATCTAAGGAACACAATATGGAAAGATTTATCTGGAGGTTTCTTTAGATGGGAAGACCAGAGCAAAAGAACAATGAGGTAGTTCATTCTCGCGAAAGTGTTGGTTCATAGCATAAAGGAGAGGGAAACCTTTTATAGACAGGAGTCACAACGGTTTGGTTTCGCGAGAGTAATTACGCTTGAAAATAGAGAATACGTGTCCAAATAAGAGTGGACCTTGAAGACGGTTCATCTGCTCGCAAGAAGTGTATGATAAATGAGAAGGTCTTTGGGGCAGGTAAAACGTATTTCAAATATTTTGATCGTTTGACGCGATACGGATTCCAAGTTTAAGAATTCAATTCTATTTATTGTTGAACAATCAAAGTAGTCAAAATTAATTACAGCCTAAAACAGGGCTGGAATGAAATTAGGAAAAGGGCTTATCGGAGAAGTCCAATTTGATCTTTGGACCCAACTCAGACTTTGTTGACAAAAACTAATTTGAATATATAATTGGTCTAGTGGTTCGGATCAAATAAAAGGCATATATCTGGGGTCCAAAATTTTACAATTGGAGGATATAGCTTTTTATTAAGATTTTAGTTGTCTCTGAGGCCATCCATGCTTGGTGTGCTGCTTGGCGAGCATTGTGGGCGTCTTCGCGTGCCTCTTGTAAGAGTTGAGCTTGAGTCTTACCTTTCATCACAATTTGATGCATGCTGTCTTGATGCTTGGGGATCTCAGTTTCCATTGCTTTTATTTCAGCATCAAGGGATGCAAGTTCAGCCTGGAGGGCAACTCTTCTGGCACGTTTAGTTGCTATTTCTTTTCCTTGGCTTGAGACGTCCTCTAAATTTTTCTGAATTCTCTCTTTCTCCTGCTGAGTTCGTCGCTCTAAAGTTTCTACTGCTTTGTTCTTACGCTCAACGTCGAGTGCCTGGCATTGAGAGGCTTCGTTTTGACTCTGGAGTAGGGAGAGATTCTCTTCAAGCTCATCCAAGCGAGGGTGAAAGTCTTCTGAGGTAGTAGTTTTCAGGGCTTTCACCTGGTTGAGGACATCTTGAATATCCACTGGAGAATCTAGGGGTCTGGAGAGAATTTTTCTAAGAGAAACAACGGTGTCAAAGGGAGTGCTCAGTGTGCTCAGTTTGCCTACAAGTTCTTGTAGCTTGGTGGTTGATTCTTGAACACTGAGTAGCTGAGGCTTATTTCCTTGTGATGAAGATGGGACAGGATTTTCTTCGACCATAAGTATGGATTCTTCATCGTTGACACCTGGGGCATTGTCAGGCTGATCTTCAGTGGCCATTGCAAGTGGCTCGCCTGACGTGTTCGCCTGGTTCCTGGGACTGTTGGGTATTGTCTCGGGAACGTCCAGGTCCACAGGAACAAGTTTGGACTACAATATGAATAACAGGTCATGTTAGGACCAATCTAGAAATCTATAATCTAGAAGTAAGGGTACAAAGTTCTTACTTATTGGGGAGACAATGACCGTGTTTCTTCAAGAACTTGAATTTGTTCCTCTGGCGAGGAAGGACTTGGTTCTTCGCCTTCTGGTTTGTTCTCGACCAAGACTTGTGGTTGTTCAGTTATGAGCTCTGGCGAGGGGATAATTGGTTGCTCAGTCTCTGGAATGACTTGTTCATTCTGGGCGCTGGGACCTTCGCCAGAGGAGGAAGGAATAAAGCAGGCTTGAACTTCAATTTGCAGACGCCTGAGTAGAACGTCAAGAGTTACATGATTTTCCTTCTCTTCCTCCTCGAGTTTTGCTCGATGGATTCTAGCAAGAAACTGGGCTATGAAGTCCTTGCAGCATTCTTTGTGGCTGTTGAGGACCTCATGGTCTGTAGTCTCGTCTTCGTTGCTATATATGGTGCTGGAATCATCGAACTTCAAAATGAAGGCTTTACCGTGTCCTTCAAGAAGCCTTTCTCCTAGTGAGTCTATTATATAATATGCTTTGTCTTCAGCTTTGAGGACAAAGAAGTGGTCATTCCAGCTCACTATGTAGACTTGTGGCTTTTGTCTTTTCTGGACGTGTTCCCATAAGCTATCAAATGAGGGAAAACCCTCCAGAGCTTTGAACCTTTTAGTATCGAAACACCCTATGAAGGAGCCATCAGGCGAAAACTGAAGTGGTATGATGTTTGCCTTCAGGATGGTGTCCAGATCAAAATTTTGGTCTGGGAACTGGCTCGCAAGAGACTCATCCTTGCATAATTCCTGCCACTCCCTGGAGCCTTTAAGTAGAAGATCATCAAATTGGGAGAGTGTAGGGGTGCTGTTTGGATTTGCACATAGCCAGTGTGCAATGATAAAGGCCACAGTTGAACAGGCACTGGACCCTGAGGCTTCGTTGCTCCTTTGATCGAATGAGGCAAGGAAGATTTGAGTAGAGAGGATTGCTTGTTTATCCCTGCTGGGGATCTTAACCCCCATCCAAGTTCCACTTTCTGGCCCTCGTCTCCTCAGTTTAAGCTTTTTGGATTTTGGAGACTGTTAAGAGATTGGGGTCAGTATCAGGATTAGTAATAAATTAGTTGGTTTTGGATGAGTAAATAGTTTGGAATACTTACAGGGGATCCAGTACATTTGGTCCTTTTCTTCCTAAATGATTGAATAACCACAGTCACGTCTGGTACAGGGTCATACTGTGCAAGGAAGAAAGGGATGGTCAGTTATGATCCAAGAAGTTGCTAATATATGTGGCAATTTTTGACAAAAACATACCTGTGGCCATGGGGCGGAACCCGTGCTGGGGTGTGGTCCGGTTAGTGCAGCCAGGTCTACTTTGAGTGAGAATTTCTGGCTGAACTTATGGAAAATGGCAGCGAAGCATTGGTCTGGCCCTTGGTTTCGTTTCTCTTCCCAGAATTGGGAGTACCAGGTGAGATACGATGGGGTGACCGACCTTGATATCGACAGTGGCTTTGTTATTGTTGGAAGCAATACTAGTGGAAAGCCAAAGTGTTCATCACAGGTTTCTGCTGCAACAGGTTTGTTGTTTCCTCGCCAGAGGGTATACTTGTTAACAGAACAGGCGAGGGGCATAGGATCGTCTTGGCTAAGCCCAAACTGTCTGCATAAATGGTTTGGGGCATAGAGCTCATACCCGGAGCTGGCTGGGTCTGAGATTTGCAGGTCCTGACAAGTGTTGAACTTAATGAATAAGTCATTTGAGTGAGCATCTTATTCAGGAGAAGGCATGAATCCGCTTGCAAGGAGGCCACGATGTCGACGACTCAGGATTTTCTCAACTGCAGTATAAGGGAAGTCCTTATGCGAACAAAGATGCTTGAAGCAGTCGAGATAGGACCATTGCTTAGTCCTGGGCATGGTAGAAACCAATGATTGGCCCAACAACACTTGTTCTTTATAGTGAGGGGTTGCTGAGGGGCAGAAGAAGGGGAAGTAGATTTGCAGCCAGAGTTCAACCATCCACAGTGGTCCTGATTGGTTCAAATCGAGCTTCGATAAGGATACTCGCCTGAGGCCATAGTAGATGTAGGCGAGGATGGGCTCAACCAAGCTTAGTTGTTCACCATTGTAGAGGCGTTCAACGAGGTTGGTCCATGTCTTGATAACCTTGGCAGAGGTTGAACAGAATACATACTTCGATAGCCAATACTCTAGGAAGGCTATTCCTCCTTGTGGTGTATCTTCTTCCTCGCATGCAAAATGTTTTACCCAGGAGGAGTAGGATGGAAGACGTTCTGATGCTTGGTGGGTTGTTTGGAAAGAATCTTGAGGAGCCCAAATGTTGCCAGAGGCAGGAACTTCAAAAATGGTATAGAGATCGAGCATTGTGATGCTCACGTCACCACAAGGGAGTCGAAAACAGTTTGCTGTGCAATCCCAAAAGCACATGGCTGTGGCAAATGGGGCTTTGTTACCTCCAGGCGGAAGAGAAAAGCATAAATCTATGAGCTGGGCAATTCCGGCTATCTCCCACCTATCGATGTCTTGCTCACGACGGTGTTGGTACCAAGCGAGGTCGTCTGAGTTTGAATGTGGCCATTTCCCAATAAGACAGAGAGTGTCTTTTTGTGTCCATTCCTTTGGGTCTGCTCTAGGATCTGCCTGAAGTATGAGGGATGAACTGCAGATGGGTTTGCGAAGATGTGTGAAAAGCTCTGGGTTTAATGGAGTGTCCAGGAATGGACCAAGCAGACCTGTGTTCTCTATCGGGTCTACAGTAAGAGTGCAGACGGCGTCTGGGTTGTGTCGTTTAGCGACTTCCTTGAGTTGTCTGGAGAATTTCTTGGCGTCAGGAGTTTCATGAGGGATGGAGATGTCCTTACGAGGAGGCATTTTTTCTGTTCTGGAGGAATAAGGAATGACGGCGGTGAAAGGAAAAGTTTTGAACTTTTTGACTGGGAGAGTTAGAAAGTGCAGAGGTTCTGAGTAAGTGAAAAGGTTTTGTTCAAAGATGAAATTTGTGGATATGGACTGTTGCTCTTATAGAGGTGTCAGTCGAGCGTCATACTTTTTCGAAGAGGTGATTGACGTGGCGTTCGAGTGGTGATGTAGCGTTTCAGAGTCAATGGGCACATTGGTCAAGATATATTCAAGTCTTTTCTCTTGTTCAGAAAGTTTCCAAGTTCAAGACCTGAGGGGCAATGTTTGGGCCTAAATAAAGAATTTCATTTTGGGCTTGGATGGGCGAAGTTTATGTGAGCGGCCCATTATAATTAATGGTGCTTGGCGAAGAGTTGAAGTTATTCAACGTTTGGCGAGCTTCGCTAGAAGAAGACTTTGAGTTTTATTAGAACTATGTCTTATTAGCTGATTCCATGCGGCTTTGTTTTCTGTCATAACTGTTTGGTTTTATATAGAACTCTTGGAGGAGTTATGATGGAATTAGAAGATCTATGAGTGATTATGACACGTATGCTGGTGTTGGATTCAGACTGTGATTACAAGAGCAGGAGAATTTGATGTTGAATGAATGACTGTTATTAAGCGAGTATATAAGGAGAGCAAGGATCTTATGAGAAAGCCCCCCCCCAATCGATCAATCAACCTTGCTATACGCAAACAAACCTAGACGGACATCTCGTCCTCGAGATTCCTATCTTTCTTGCAACCAGAAGGTCTAAGTGCTTGTCACCTATCGAGTGAAAGTATTACGACTCCAAGGAAGTAATTGCAACCGGAAAGTTGAAGAGCGGCTCACTTGTAAGTTGAGAGCTTGAATACTCAAAGGGAGCGAGTGTTCTCAACACTCTGTTATGAGATTGCTCTGCTTTGCACGAGAAAGGACGTGTGGAATATCGATTTCAAGACTTAGCGAGAGATTCACATATCAAAGTCCTAGGTTTCTAGGCAAAAAGGACCTATTCGAGCAGGGTTGGTGCTCTCCCTATTCTAATCGCTTAATATAGAAGTCAGGCGGCTGTGATCAGTCCATATTCTGTCAAGAGACGGTGGCACGCCAGCATATGAAGCACAAGCAGGATAGACCGGCTCACGCGGTTAAAACATCCGAGATAAAAGAGACTGCTTCGCGAGAAGGATCTCTTCGCAAGAGATATTTTTGCATCGAACACTAACTTCCACTACCGGAAGAATTACAATGACCGACAACTTGGTGTCGTCGGTCTGTTTCCGTTCATCGTCGGTCATAGCTTATATCCGACGACACATCGTCGGATATAGTATCGTCGGTAATACGCCGTCGGTGATACTATATCCGACGATGTTTTAGGGTTATCGTTGGAAAATAGAGACACTATATCCGACGATGGTTTCTCGTCGGTCATAGTTTAAACTATAACCGACGATGTCATCGTCGGATATAGTTTTCTCCATGGTCAAAATGGTTGACTGTGGAGAAAACTATAACCGACGATGTTGACACATATCGTCGGATATAGTTAAAAATATTTAATTTTTTGTTTACAGGTTTTGGGTTTTGTCCCAAAACCTGCATTCACAAAAAAATCACGCTATCTATATATTGTTCAAATTGAAAATCAACAACCATTGAAACTATAGTACGTAGTAAATAAATAAATTAATAAATTAAAACCGAAATCGTTCAAATCTGTATACATATGCGTAGTAAATAATGAAAATAAAAATTAAACCGACAATTGTTCAACACCTAGGGGGGTCCTGGTCCTAAGTCTATGTGGTCAAACGGATTGGAGAAAGTTGGTTGGTCCTGGTCTGGCTGAGGCTGCGGCTGAGGCTGAGGCTATGGCTGTGGCTGTGGCGCACCGAAAATGGGCGGGGGAGCAATCTAGATTCCAGATGCTTGCAACTGTGCATAACAATGCTGCATCCATGTCCCCATTTGCTGCTGCTGTTCGGCCAACCGAATCTGCTCTGCAGCTTGGGCTTGCTCCATCTCCTCGGCCCGACGCCGTTGAGCTTCCATCTCCTCGATCCGACGCCGTTGAGCTTCCATCTCAATTGATTGCCTATGAAGCTGGTCGTGTAGCTCATTAGTCCTCGAAGATGATGATGATCCCGATCCGCGAGAGAATTCAGGGGTATGCTTCAGCAGCCCTTGACCCCATTTTCCGGAACCCCTGCAGTAGAATGTGTTCTTCCCTGGAGGGATCGCAGTTGACATAATCCTGGCCCTGACGATCGGATCAGATCGATCAATCTGATCAATCGGGAGTTCCGCATCGGGGGTGTTGAGATAGAGCTCTCTCGCCACTTAAGTCAACACCTCCGGAATCGCCTCCTGAATTCTCGCCTAATTGACAAAGAACAATAAAATATTAATTAAAAAAATAATCTAAATAAATAAGAAATAAGTTTATTTTGTTATAAGGACACTTACAGCATATTCGGGGGACTGCGGATACGCGTGCTGCATCGTATAGACGAGGGGATCCTCTTCTGGGTGGTTGGCCGCCTCCTCGATCCAACCCGAGTATGATCTGGTACCGGCATGATGATTTTTGGTGTTTTTGGCCCGGTTCCTTGTGTTGACTTCAGAAAGAGCCTGCGCGATTAATTCAACATAAAAAAAACACTCATTAGCCAAATAATTTAAGGGAAGTACGATAAAACAAAAATTAAATCGATTGAAGGTTGCGTACCTTCAATTTCGAGTTGTTGAAGTGAACCACAAGCCATCGCCACTCGTACTCCCTATAACGAAACTCGCTAGGGGTACCCTCACGATCGTCCCCGTACTTTTTCCAATGCTTCTTCAGCTCGGCCTTCCACTCCTTATACCTATATATACCCATAAAATCAAGCGTTAGTAACTAACAACATTGTATGAACATAATCAAAAGAAACGAAAAAATTGAAACAAATGCCCGTCTACAAACCTGCTCCCATGCACTTCATCCGCCCACGTGGGTCTAATGTCTTCATCCACGCGGAACCACCTCTGCAATGCATATATTTATATATATATATCAATAATATTAAAAATTTATTATTGAAAATTTTCATAATGAATATACAATTCAACTCACCGACAACGCATTATGCAGCTGATATTTGACGGCTTGCGGCACTGAATTCCAATTTTCCCACAACATTAGAACTCTATCCCGTATGAGGCTGCCCGCCATCCCCGCGTACTTTCGAGTGACCTTTCCCTCGATCACCTGCCCTCCATCCCCCCTCGGAATCATAACCTGGCCACCACCGCTAGCCTGAATGGCGTCGTCCAGTAACTTGCCGACGACGGGGCCTCTGGTTCTCTTCTGTTTGGCATCGGGCACGATCTCGCCTATCACATATATATGTAGACGATTTTTTAAAGATCAACACCTAATTGAATTTAAATATTAGGGAGTAAAAAGATATCACTAATTAATTTTTACCTGATTCGTCGGTGCGTTGTCCCGGAATCCTCGCACTCCAGAGATCTGCCGGGAAGGGTAAATACGCATATGCCTGCTCCGGGGTAATGAACCCTAGCTGTCCCGGAATAGGCATCCCGTCGGAATCGACGTGAGGTATCATCGGGATTTCCGGCGGTAAGAATAAGTTAGACGGCGGGCATAGTCGCATCCTCGCCGAGGACTGAGTGGATCCACCAGCCTCCTCGGAAGAATGAGGAGCTGTCTGGTGGATGACGGGGGAAGGGTCCTCGCGATGAATGTCCGGCATTCGGACCGAGGATTGAGTCGCACTATCCGTTTCCGGCGTGCGACTGACCTGATGAACCCTCCTCGCGCCTGAGGATCGAGCCGGCTCGAGTTGCTGCTGAGGTTGTCCCTCGCCCATCAGCCGACGGTGTCGAGAGGTCAACGGAATACTTTAAGTGTTGGGGACGCTGGTAGATCCTGATGCGGACCGACTTCCGGTGTCTTCAGGATCCCCAGCTCCCGAGCCCTCATCCCCACGTCCCGATCTCCCTCTCCCTCTGGACCTCCCCCTCGAAGTACTCGACCCGGCCCCTCGGGAAGGTCCGCAATTAAACCATTGCATCGTTGCTATAAAATTATTAAAATTAAAAATAATTCCTAATTCATCCAAAAAATCTAGCACATGCATATTCCAATATATATCAATAATCCAATATATATTCCAATATATAAATATTCCACAAAAATCAACAATAATTCCATAAAATCCAATACATATATAATCCAATAATTTAACTATATATATATCAATAATTCCAATAATCCAAATTCAACAATAATTCCAAATCCAATTAACAAAAAACTTAATCAAATTTAACCTAAAATTCCAAATCCAAATTCCAATATATATATAAATAATCCGACGCCAAATCCAAATTTAACCTAAAATTCCAATATATATCAATACATGCATAAAATTCCAAAAAAATCGAAATTTAACCTAAAATAACATACATATTATTTATTGGAATTCAATCTTAATTTAACCTAAAATAACATACATTGAACCGAAATTTAACCTAAATTTAACCTAAAATTCAAAATTATTCTAATATATATCAATACATGCATAAAATTAACAAATTCCACAACTATATCAATACATGCATCCACATTATCGATCAACACATTCCACAACGTAAAATCTAACCTAAATTACAAAAATTCGAAAATTTGAATTTAGGGATTTCAAACCTGATATTTCACTAATCGACGAGGGATTTGGCTTGAGGATCGATGGAATACCACTTGAGCTTCGATTGCTTGCTTGTAGCACGAAGGAAACGGAGAAAATCGATCGGAGGCGTTGGAGCAGTTTGGGGCAGTTTCGTTTCTGCCCAAAACGTACCCAGATCGGGATATAAAACAGAACTATAACCGACGAGATAAGTAAACTCGTCGGATATAGTTGAACCAAAACTATATCCGACGAGATTTCATATGCATATCGTCGGATATAGTTTCGGTTCAACTATATCCGACAAGATTTTCATATGCATGTCGTCGGATATAGTTCTTCTATTTATTTTTCATTTATGCCGGTAAACTAATTAAATATGTAGTGTATTAATATATATATATATATTTATTAATAGGTAATTAATACGAAATTATTAATAGTTAATACCAAATTATTAAATTATTATTTAATAATACAATATAATTATTAATCGATCGGTACGGTTGTGTATTTTTTTTTCAATCGATCTCTCGAGCTCTCTCATTTATGATGGGGCCGGATATAGCAATTTCATCGATCGACACAATGGGCAGTCGATAATCTGAATAAAATTCATTTTACATTGCACGTTCTAAGTCAAAATAACATACATATATATACACTAATTAAGGTGCATAATCAGAATCATCGCTTGAGTCTGACTCTGTTTCCGAGTTAATTTCAGGTAACATGTGTATGTCCTCATCACTTGAGTCTTCATTGTCTTCATTTTGATTAACATCAAGAAGATTCGGTTGATGTGTTCGTACCACACTGCCCTGTCTCACATTATTAAGGCGAATTGTTGAGGTTTCAGGAATACCAGTTGCGTTCGGCTCTTGGTATGCACTGACTTCTTCATTATCCGAGGTCACACCAAGGGTTGAGGCACTGTATATATTTCGTGGAAGAACATGGTTAACCACTTTCCACGCGCCTTTATGCACAAGATCATCAAGATAGAACAATTGTTTCACCTCTGTTGCCAACACAAACGGATCATCTTCATACCAGCTTGTGGCAGTATTCACCGAAAAAATCCCGTATTGATCGGTCCTTGTGTTCTGAGGGTCGGTATCAAACCATCTACACTTAAACAAGTGCACGGTCATGCCTTCCCCATATATTAATTCGACAACTGAATGGAGAACACTGTAATAGTCAACTCCATTCTGCCCACCATGCACCATTACCCCAGAATTCTGTGTTTTTCGTCTGACATCTCTATGTTCACAAATAAATAGCACGCCATTTACCTTACATATAGGATAAACTCTGGAAGTTACCGGTTTCTGCGCCAAGAGCCTCAATTCATGTGACCACTGAGGGATACCATCATCTTGTACATGATTCATCTGAAAATAATCATTTATTAACTTAACTATAAATAGGATGCGAGACATGCACTTAACATCGATCATATACAGGTCAATTTAAGTATCAACTTACCCAGTTGCCAAAATAGTTTGCGAACGTCTTGTTGTGGTACTCAACATCACCGGAAATAGCAGGGCAGTAAAGGTGCAAATTTTTCCAATATTGAACTTCTGGGCAGTTAATCAATACCGACCAATGGGCAATGACTAGCTCATAAGGTTCCAACTTGTACGAGTTGGGCAACTTTCCAGAAACTTCAACATCATCGGAGATGATCGAAAGGTTGAACTGCCCTCCATCTACTCGCATATGTTGTGGAGGGTCCTCCAACGCTCCCAAATACAACTTGGTGTACGTTACGCACTCATGCGCAATATATGCTTCAGCGATACACCCTTCGGGTGCAGATTTGTTCATCACATAGTCTTTGTAGTCCCCTAATTGTCTGTAAATTGGTAATTACAAATCGAGCATGTTATGCTTATTGCAACAATATATAAGTGAATAAATAATATTAAAGATCGACATATATATAGCCAGATTCAGAGATGCATTACGTACCTTTCCATAGGATACATCCATGTGTAGTGTACTGGACCAGTAAGCAACAATTGTTCCGGAAGATGGAGCATCAGGTGAGGCATGATGTCGAAAAAGTTTGGAGGAAATATCCTTTCGAATTTGCACATGATAAAAATGATGTCCTGTTGCATTTCCAACAAGTCCGATTTCTTCACTTCTCTCGTGCATAACTTCTGAAAGAATCTTGACAAAGCCACTAACGGCTCCACCACCTCTTTGGGCAGGTACCCTCGAATGAAAACAGGGAAGAGGCGTTGGAGCAGTATATGACAGTCATGACTCTTTAGTCCGTACATCTTGTTGTCTTTGAAGTTAACACATCGACTTATATTTCCGGCATAGCCTGAAGGATACCTGACATTAACCATCCAGCCAAAAATTTCACTCTTCTGGGCAGGCTTGACGGTATAAGGAGCTTGTGGCATTTTTTTCTTCCCATCTCTCAACCACAAATGTTTTCGCAGTCCCATCCTTTTAAGATCAATGCATGCCTTCGGGCCGTCTTTAGTTTTTCCCTCCCAATTCAACACTGTGCCGACCACACTCTCGCACACATTTTTCTCTATGTGCATGACATCTAAGTAGTGTCTGATCAGCAACTTGGACCAATAAGGAAGTTCCCAAAAAATACTTTTATGTGTCCAGAATTTATACCTGTCGGGTTTGTCAGGTATTGACGCCACTATCTCAGGATGATTGCTTAGCTGCCCAAAATCGTATTCATTGAGCACTTCTAAGATTTCATCCCCCGTCCATCTCCTCGGCTGCTCACCTGTTTCCACAGTCCCATCAAATGCCTCTATATCCTCCCAAAATGGGTGATCATGTGGAAGCCAACAACGATGTCGCATCTGTACAATCTTCCTGCAATGAGGTCTGCAACACTCAACCGTCATGCACTCTGGACAAGCCCTGTATCCCCTGGTAACGTTGCCCGACAACATCCCGCGTGCAGGAAAATCGCTAATGGTGCCAACAAGCATGGCATGCATCTGGAACATCTCATTTTTGAACTTGTCATAAGTGGGATGACCATGCTCACTCAAGTACTTAAGCTCCTCAATCAAGGGTCTCAGATACACATCGAGACACTTTCCTGGATAACCCGGCCCTGGAATGATCATAGTGAGCATATTGTATTCTTTCTTCATGCACATCCATGGAGGAAGGTTGTACGGTACCAAAATAATTGGCCATATACTATATTGAAGACTCATGTTGCCAAAAGGGTTGAATCCCTCAGATGAAAGCCCCAGCCAAACATTTCGAACATCTGATGCAAAATAAGAAAACTCCTTCACCATGTGCTTCCAAGCCTCTCCGTCAGCAGGGTGTATAAGCGTATCACCGTCGGGCAAATTCCTCTCGGCCCACCATCTCATAGCTTCAGCCGTGTGTGCAGACATGAACAACCGTTCTAGCCTATCTATCAGCGGAAAATACCGAAGTATCTTCACAGCTTTCTTGTTTCCGGCAGGAGTCAACTTATACCTATCTGTACCACATACCGGGCATTCATCAAGGGATTCAAGATCATTCCCATAAGCATCTTCACCCTAGAAGAGAACACAATCATATCTACAAGCATGGATTTTGATGTAGGAAAGACCAAGATGTTTAAGGATCTGTCGTACCTTACGATGAATGGTAGGAAGACGATGACCGGGGGGCAACAACGAACCAGACCACTTCAGCCAATCATCAACAGCCTTCACACTCATTTTGTTCTCCACTTTGAGCTTCATTACTCCCATAACACTTTCGAGAACAGTCTTATTACACCCGTTGTACAACGGGGTCTGTTGGAAGGCAATGAGGTTGTTGTACTTGTCCATACCAGCAGTGTTGACAGCTGTAGGTACTTGCTGGACTGGCTCAATATGAGGGAAGTCTCCAACGGCGGGAGGGATATCGATATCCGGTGCTTGAGCAAATATACCGCTCTCATGAGGAAACATATCGTTGATCAACCTTGTTGTTGGATCATTGGATGTACTGCCACTCTCAAAAAATTGTCCGTGATCATGTTGACCAACTGTTGAGCTCTCACCGTGATAAATCCAACATGTGTACTTATCCCAAAACCCGTTTTTCTTCAAGTGCTCCAATACTTTATCGATGTGAAAACGATATCGCTCGCTGCGACACTGACATTTCGTACACGGACAATAATGAATTGTCATCCCTCCACAATTAACCTTCACATATTCTACAAAACTTCTAATTCCACAGTGATATCTTACATCCCATCTTGGAAGACATATCCAACTCTTGTCCATCCTGAAAATTATAACTGCATGTATATATACCCATGATCTTATTAATTCAAATTTCATAGCTAGATATAAATATTTATTATTTTAATTCCCATAATTTTAATATATATATATACACACACGTACACCCTAACTATATATATATATATAATCGATCACAAAAATCTAAATATATATATATATAACGTTAACCATGCACGTACGTACACGTACTAGCTAGCTAGCTAGTGTACATTTAATCCTATATATATATAATCACAATATATATAATGCAATATATTAATTAAATAAATTAATCACCCTAGCTAGCTAGCTAGTTATTGCTATATATATATATTCACAATAATCAAATTAAAATTAACAACAATTAATATATATTTACGATCAATCACGTGTACGTACTCAAAATCAACCATCGATCAATTACTCAAACTCAAGAATCAATTAATTAACTCGATCGATCGATCAATATATATGTATATATTCAAAATCAATTAATTAATATCGATCGATCTATATATTCAACAAATTAAGCATTAATACATGCATGCACAACACATATATATATATATTAATTAAGCACGACGTACCTATATATATATATAATGCGCATGAATCATCACGAACTCATTCTCGACATCACCCAAAGATCGATTTCAGAGCATTTTCAGAAAAAATGGAAAGTTTTTTGAATGACAGATCGAGCTGCTGCCCAGATCTAAAATAAGAAACTATAACCGACGATATGAAAAAATCGTTGGTAATAGTCAAAAAAAATCGTCGGACATAGTCGAAAACTATGACCGACGAGTTTCCGGCGTCTATAACCGACGACAAGAAAATATCGACGGTCAAAAAACTATAACCGACGAGATAATCTTGTCGTCGGTTATAGTAAACTATAACCGATGAGATCCCTTCTCGTCGGTCTGTTTTTTGGCAACTCGTCGGATATAATGGTTCTGCTGGTAGTGTTCATTGAATCTTTTAAAAATCTTGACAGTGAAAAAGAAAGTAGGAATTTTGATTATAATTTTTATTTTTTTGTTGATTTATGAAATAATCCTAGATTATTTATTCTTTCATAAGTGAAAAGGGTACTATGAGAATAAATTGAAAAAAGAGTCAAACATCTTAGATAAGATAATGACCAAAGCTATCAAACCTACCTAAATAATCTTAATTTTTCTTAGATTAAAAAGAAACACGTAATCACATTAACCGATAATCATGGCGCTATGCAAAATGGTATGTTAAATAATATTTATCCTCTCGAACTTATTATCTTGCTGAAAATAAACTCCTTTACATAAAACCACAGACCAAAGAAAATATGGTCTGATACAAAACCCTCTTGGGTCTTAAAGCCAAACGAATCATGAACCAAATTGGCCTCGGTAAAAAATGCCTAGACCCCACACCATCAAGCCCAAAAATACCAAGCCTAGGGTACACACACAATGTTGCGCATCCCCTGCTCCATAACCAACTCTACTCGATGAACCCAGCACCAGAGCTGCCAGGCCTCCAAATTGAACAATTGGAATTCCTCCAACGATGATCGTCTCTAGACCTCTTGCAACACGCCATCACTATTGAACTTCTCCAGAACCCAACACCGAGCGAGATGCGGTCGACCACACAAGTTGCTTGTTTAAGAACACATCCATTATATGATGGGGAGAACAACCAAACACGCTGCTACTGAACCAAAAGTGGAGAAGCTTCACCTCTCCAAGATCTAGCCCACCTGACTCCTCGTCGCCAACCATCCTCGTAGCCTCAACTTCCCGACGAAGAAAAGCCAACGACCTCATCGACCACTCCTTTAGCCTTGCTCGTGAAGGACGTCGACCATCAAAATGTCGAGAGTCGACCCAACCAACAACACAAGCCACTTAACTCGTCCACCATCCTTTGACAAAGGTCGAACAGAAAACAACACAATGATCCACATGCGAAGAATCACTCTCACAAGTAGCTAGCAATCTAAAAAAAGTATCTGAAAGGGATATTTTGATGCTCGATAAAAGTCTTGGCCAATAGGGAATCGCCACTGCTGCAATGAACTGAAGTTGCTAGGGTTAGAAAGTGAGAGCCTTCTCATTTCTTCAATTACTTCTCCTTTCTTCTTTATCTTCCTAGTCAAAACATTGCATAACATTGTCAAGTAGTATAAATTAAACAAAGTCGAACAAAGCATAAGAAAAAGTTGGAAAACATTATATGGAATCCATTGTACTTACATTAGGTTGGAAGTGAGCACCAGTACCAAAAATGATTCCTTCCACCGGTGGTTAAATTTCAGATGCGGTTGTGTACATCTCGTGAGAATCCTCGTTGTCAGCTTCAACCAAGACTCTTTGGAGATTCACTAGATATGGATGGCAAAAAATGTCTATCAAGAGTTTTATCGTTAACCCATATATATGTGGTGAAACTGGATTAAACCAAAATCACATCATTTGTTCAGACTTAATATCCGATTGATGTGAGTCGAGCTATCAACCAAACTTGTTTTTCTAAAAGAAGTAATGTACCCAAAAAAAATAAACACATTAATATTGATTGTAGGAATATAAATAGCAATCCAAAACTCTTGTACATCAAGTAGACTCTATTATTAAGGAGTTCATTTAAGTTAAGCATCTAAGCTAAGAGCTAGAGAGAATATCACTACTGGAGGAGAGCATTGGGGTGACGTAGTTACGTTTCTTCGTCGCCCCACACTACCAGAAATGGAGACATTACCGGCGACTTGCAGTCGCCGGCCTTGTCTTTTTTTTTCGCCGGAATTGTCATTACCGGCGATAAGTCGCCGGCAATGACGTCGCCGGAAATTCCCCGCCAGTATTAACATTGCCGGCGACGGAGTTTCACGTCGCAGATAATGTCTTGACATCACCGGCGACTCAAGTTGCCAGCAATGTCTTGACATTGCCGGCGACTTGAGTCGCCAGTGATGTGTAGGACATTACCGGCGACGGAAGTCGCCGGCAATGTCAGCGCCGCCGTGGCCAGAATGTGAGACATTGCCGGCGACTTAGGTCCATGTCGCCGGCAATGTATGGAAAAATTTTGAAAAAAAAAACGCGGTTCTGGATTGGGCCCAATTCCAGAACCTGCATTGAAAGACATAAACCGTACAATCATACAAGTTCAACAGTACACATAAATGTCCAACGTACAGTACAAATAACAACGACGATACGAAAATTAACTACAACTACAGGTCAGGGTCCAGGAACTTGCGGGTCAGGGTCGAAGTAATCCATGTACTCATTTGAATTCCGGTGGCTACCTTGGTCTTGCTCTGGCGTTGACTGGTGCGGTGGTGGTGGTGGATAGCTAGGGAACGGAGGGACCGGGGGAGGTGTGGGGAACGGTTGTCCGGTAGTCTGAGCCTCGTACATCGTCCGCATCCATGTGTACATCTGAGCCTGCATCTGTGTCTGCTGTTGGACCATGTTTTGGTACTCGGCCATCTGCCTCTTTTGCTCCTCCAACTCCCTCTGCGTCCTCTGAAGCTCCGCTGCGAGGTTACGACTAGAAGTTGAACTTCTTGACCCGGTAGAGTATTCTGAAGTGTTTTTCAATACTCCTTCGCCCGCCGAGCCCATTCCCCTACAGTAGTAGGTATTCTTTCCAGTCCCGCACGCTTTTGCCATGATCTGAGCCGCTATCGGGGGATCAAGCGGATCGATCTGAGAGGCATACTGGGTGACTTCTTCCTCGGAGCAGTCAGGATGGTTAGTCCAAGCTATACTCATGGTCCCTTCTGCGGTCGCCTCCTCCACTCTCGCCTAATTGAAAAGCGAAAATGAACAACGTATTAGCTAACAAAATCTATTACTATCGAAAAATAGTTTTATTAACACATGGAAAGGCGAAAGACTTACCACTTCTTCAGGGCACTGCGGATAGAACTTCTGATGAATATACACCAACGGGTTCACATCTTGTTGTTGATGTGCCTTAGTCGACCAACCCATGTAGTTGAGTGAACCTGCATGATGGGCCCTAGTGTTTTTCAATCTATTCGCCCGGTTCGTCTTCGAAATCGCCTTGTTTGATAAACATATGAAAAAAAATTAGTAACTAACTATTTCAATCTGATACGATACATTAGGCTTGTAAGATATATTCAGGATGCATACCTGAGCTTTGGGGTGCTCGAAGTGGGCTATCAGCCACAGCCACTCGTACTCCCTAAACCGGAATTCGCTAGGGGTAGAACCTCGGCCTAGCTCCTTATATACAGTGTAATGGGAAGAAAGCTCGTTCTTCCACTCTTTATACCTATATTAAAACAAGGAAAAAAGGTTAGAGATATTAAAAAGTTAGAGATATTAAAACACTTCCATGCTGACATATTTGCGCGTGGTGTCGAATGCCTCGATCACCTCGCCATCCTCATTGGCCCTTATGGGCATTTTCCTTCCGCCGGTGGCCTGCTCAAGTCTCTTCCCGGTGCAGATGCCTCTAGCCCCTTTCCGTTTTCCAGTCCCATTAACGAAATTGCCTAATAATACAATGTCAACAAATTGATATCATTAATTGAACCTATCGTAAGTCTTAAGTAATAATTAAGTAATCAATCTGATGTTAAATAAAATTTACCTGCATCTTCTGTTTGTTGGTTGGTGCACCTCACACTCCAAAGATACACGGGGTCAAACGGGATGAAGTTGTACGCTTCCTCCACGCTCAGGAACTCCGGCCGTCGTTCAACATAAATAGGCATCCCCCTATCATCGAATTCAGGGATCACAGGAATCTTGTCGGGTAGGAAGAGACCGGACGGCGGAGATAGACGAGACCTGGACGATGAGGCGCCAGCACCACCATGTGTCTCAGATGATTCCCGTGAAACTGGAGTAGGCACCGGGCGAATATGGGGCATTCGGATTGATGGAGTTTCTGATGCCCCCGTTGACTGTCGCTCGTCTGAGACTCTGCCACCGGAGGGACGTCTGCTGATTGAGCGTCTGGAAACTGAGGCTCGAGCCTTGACTTTCGGTTGCACGGCTCTTGTGTGACGACCCGAACTAGAATCAGTTGTGTGTTTGGCACGATTCTCGAGATTTGGTTATAGTCGCAGTTTTACGATATTGTGTGGTTTGTTGATTTGATTCGCGACTATGTCTTCAGTCGAGAATTTGAGTTGAGTGTCTTCACGGAAATTGTAGAGTACGTGATTTCGAGTTCGTGGACGGTTTCGGAAGATTTTTCCGATAACCGAGGAATATTTTATGATTATTTGAAGTTTCGGGTTTCGACGAGTTTATCCGAATGTTTCGAGCTTATCCGAATCATTTCGTATTTTCATTTTGGACCGTTGATCGACCCGAGGGACGAGTATAAATATCGAAAAGTTGGAAAATAGTCGTAAAAACACGAATTTGCATTGACCATCGTTGACTTTCTATTTTGGGAAAGTGGACTTGCAGACCGAAAGGGAAAGTTTCCCGTTTGGGGAGCCACCGTCCGGCGACCGGATTCCGGCCACCAACGACTTCAACAAGGGTATGAATAGCTTCCTTATGTGATTTCGAAATGATTGATGTATGATTTGTTGAGTTTTGATCTCGTTTGGGATGGACCCGAATCGGGTCGGATTCGTCTCCGTCGCCGGAGTCGGTCGAGGTAGTTCCGGTGGGTGTTCAAGCTTGGGTTGTTGGGGGTTTCGTTCCCCATCCCTCAGTGATACTCCCTAGGTTGTTGGTTTTGAACGAGATTGAGTTTGGGATCGAACCCGATTGGGTTTTCCGGTGAGGAAGTTTGCTCGGTTTTGCTTGATTTTGGAAGGGTTGCGGTTTGATTTGGCTTGCGTGGTAGAAGGGAGTTTGATTCGCCTTGAGGAGACCTTTGGAACTGGAGCTTTTCGCCGTGAAACTCCACCGTTGACGGCGCGCCGCCGCCGGCGGCGGCGGTCAACGGCAAGGAAAAAGTCAACTTTTCAAATTTCGATGTAATTAGTGTTGTTTTTCTCGAAATCGCGCCCTGGTTATCGTACGGAGGTTTTTGGGTTGATTTGATTAGCCGATTTTCAGTCGAGGTTTCGAGTGGGGATTTCGGGATTTTCGTTATACATTTTGTACCGCATTGCATATTTCCGGGAACGGTTGGTTTCCGTGCATCAGTACAGTGTTGAGGATTACGTTATTGATCAGTTATGTTTTTGTGAATATTCAGGAGATCGAGACCGAGATCGCGCTTCTGGCGAGGGATCTTCCGCCGGTCCTCGAGATTAGCGCGAGTTCGCGCTAGCAGATCTGTGAGTGGACAAGTTTATGTTTTCACTGTTGATTTGTGAGTTCGTGGATTTCATGATTCTCGTATTTACCTTATACGATATTTTTATATATATATGTTGCATTTGGAGGTATTGTTTATATTTATTGGTGATGGCATTATTGCATCGATGCTTCGACTACTCGGCTGATCACCGGTAGTCCACCAGAGTTGAGTGGTCCTCTGGGCAGGGTTGAGAGGTCCCCTGTATGCCGCCAGGGATGAGAGGTTCCCTGGCCTATCACCGTCAGGTTTGAGCGATTCACCTGACGTCGGGTTTGAGAGGTCGCCCGACAACCTCCTTATATCTATGTTTTTTCCGAACTCGCACAGTTTTATATTGAGTATGTATATAAACTGGTGAGAGGCATATGTTTATTTTCGTCCACTCACTCTAACGTTTTATTTGCCTTTCCCCTGGGCTTTTCGGTTTCCGTGCCCAGTTTGCAGTTCGGATTCTGCTGTGTCACGTCGCGGTTTGGAAGCTAGTGATCAGAGTTACCTGTGCTTTCCAGTAGGTTCTTGTTTCGCCTACTGATGTGTATGTATTGTATATATGTTATACTAGAGGTCGCTCTGATACATTCTGATACATGTTTATACGGATTTTCTCGGATATACATATATACATAGTACAGTTTGTTTACTGTTATTGATTATATTGATGTTGAGAAATCCGGATGGGATTGGTGCCCACGGTTTGGCTTTTGTGGCATAGGATGAAGTGTCATTTTCAAGGTGCAGGTTTATGCAATTCCACGCTAGTAACGAAACTCTGCCGAAATTTTGGAAAATTTTTGTTGGTTCGTATTTTCGAAGGGGTTTGATTCCGGTTTAGGTATCTGAATCGGGATTGGGTCCTTTCATCTTGATCGTGCAGCTTCCTCCTGAGCTCACGCCTCTAGCAAGGCTCTCGTGCGAGCAGTCATCATTGGCCCACTGGGCGTGTTGCTAACTGCGGGTGAGGAGGAAGCTTGACTACTGTTCCCTCCACTATTTCGGGAACCTCTCCGAAGCCAATTAGCCGCAAAACCTCCTGGACACCGTAATAGTCATGGATTCGGTTCTATAACAAATCGAAATCGGAACCGTTTGAACTTGGAACCGTTATGTTACAAACGGTTCCGGTTACAAACAGTTCCGGTTCCAAACCGTTTCGGTTCTATAACAAATCGGAACCGGAACGGTTTGGAACCGGAACCGTTTGAAACCGGAACTGTTTGTAACCAGAACTGTTTGTAACATAACGGTTCCGGTTACAAACAGTTCCGGTTCCAAACCGTTTCGGTTCTATAACAAATCGGAACCGGAACGGTTTGGAACCGGAACCGTTTGAACCTGGAACCGTTTGGAACTAGAACCGTTATGTTACAAACGGTTCCGGTTACAAATAGTTTCGGTTTCAAACTGTTCCGGTTTAAAACCGTTGTGGTTCCAAACTGTTCCGATTCCGATTTTTCACCTTAATTTATACGTTAAATTAACAACTATATCACCTTAATCCAAACACGTTAAATTCCGAAGCCGATTTTTCACCTATTATACGTTAAATTAACAACTATATCACATAACTTAACATATATACATACATCATTTCCGGCTTTAAACTTTTCACATATATATACATCACATATACACTTTGTATACATCATGCATCTTAATTTCACCTAATTTTCACACATATATATACATCACATATTAATCCAAATCACCCTAGCTAATTAATTTTCCACATTTTTCAAACATACGTATATATATATACATTCCATATAAATTAATTAATTTTTCACATATATACATCACATATATTTCTCCTTCACCCCACAATTATCCACATTAATTTCCCACAATTTTCAAACATACCTTAATTACATTTTCCAAATATTTTCCACATGCATACATACATCCCACAATTATCAAAAATTAATTAATCAAAATGCATAAAAATCAAATGTGGAATGAGAGAGAGAGAGAGAGAGAGAGGGAGAGAGAGTGAGCTATTACCTGCCATGGTGGAGCTCGACCCAACTGTTGTCCGGCGACGGAGGTGAGGGGAGGAGGAAGAGGAGGAGGCCGGGGAGGAGGAGAGAGGGGAGGAGAGGGGAGGAGAGAGGGGAGGAGATGAAGAGAGGGTAGAGGGGAGGAGAGGAAGAGAGGATTGAGGAGAGGGTTGAAATGAAGAGAGAGGGGTTTTAGGGTTGGAGAGGTTTTGAATTTTGAGAGGTTTTAGGGTTTGAGAGGAAGAAATGGGGAGCAGCTCGAGCTGCATGTTCTGGAAATACCGCCACCATTGCCGGTGAGTTACATGGTAACTCGTTGGTAATGACATTACCAACGACATACGTCGTGGGTAATGTCATTACCAACGAGTTGCTTATCAACTCGTTGGTAATGTCATTATTTCTCGAAAATTATCCGATTGACCTATTTCCGACCAATTTCCGACTAAATAATTTCCGACAACATTTCCGACCATATATAACTACAATTTTCGACTACGATTTCCGACTACGATTTCCAACACGATTTCCGACTACAATTTCTTTTGACAATTTCCGACCACGATTTGCAACACAATTTCCAACACGATTTCCGACTACGTACAATTTCCGACTACATTTTCGACTACAATTTCCGACAACGTTCCGACACGATTTCCGACTACAATTTCCGACTACAATTTCCAACGTACTAAGGATGATAATCGTAATCATCTTCATCACTTGAGTCTGACTCGGTTTCATAGGTAACCTCTGGCAATATGTGCCGCTCCTCGTCATCTGAATCAGCGTCAACTTCATATGGATTAGCATTGAGAAGTTCTGCTCCAGTAATTCGAACCACACTCCCAGATCTCACATTATTAAGGTGAATCGTAGATGATTCCGGAATGTCAAAAGCGTTCGGCTCTTGGTATGCAGTAATTCCTCATCATCTGCGGTCTCACCAAGTGTGGCAGCACTGTATATGTTTCTATGAGCAACATGGTTAACCACCTTCCACGGGACTTTGTTAAGAAGATCGTCAAGGTAAAACACTTGTTTTACTGATGAGGCAAGAACGAAAGGGTCATCTTCATACCAGCTAGTAAGAGTATTCACCGAAAATGTTCCGTACTGATCGGTCCTTGTGTTCTCCGGGCTAGTATCAAACCATCTACACTTGAACAAGTGCACTTTCATGCGGTTCCCATAAATTAGTTCAACAACTGAATGAAGGACACCGTAATAGTCAACGCCATCCTGCCCACCATGGACCATCACCCCACAATTCTGTGTTTTCAGTCGGTCGTCTCGATTTTCACATATAAATTTCATGCCATTGACCTGACACATCGAGTAAACTTTTGAAGCTATCGGTTTCATCGCCAGGACCCTCAATTCGTTTGACCACTCTGGGCAACCATCATCTGCTACATGGTTCATCTGAAAACGTCCAGTAATACGTACACAAGAAATTATGTCATCTTGAAACCACAAAACCACGTACATACATACATGCTATATAAGGATATATATATAAAAATAGACATATACACATATACCCTTACCCATTGACCAAAGTAGTTTGCAAACGTCCTGTTGTGGTAATCAACATTTCTGGCAATAGCAGGGCAGTGAAGATGATAGTTTTTCCAATATTGTACTTCTTGACAGTTAATCAGTACCGACCAGTGGGCAATGGCTACCTCATTTCCATCCAACTTGTACGACTTTGGCAAGCTTCCCTGTACTACCACGTCACTGGAGATGATAGAAAGGTTGAATTGGGGTTCATCTATCGGCATCTGTTGTTGGGGGTCCTCAAGCGCTCCCAAGTACACTTTGGTGTACGTTACACACTCGTGCGCAACATATGCTTCAGCGATACACCCTTCAGGTGCATATTTATTCTTCACATAGTCCTTGTAGGCTCCCAATTGTCTACAAGTTAACAAGTGCATGTTAACTTACTTAAAAAATAAGAATTTACATATAAAAACATAGGCAAACCAAATGTATGAATCATTTGTACCTTTCCATGGGATACATCCAAGTGTAGTGTACGGGACCGGTAAGCAACAATTGTTCGGGAAGATGGATCATCAGGTGAGGCATGATGTCGAAAAAATTTGGGGGAAATATCCTCTCAAGCTTGCACATGATAAAAATGATGTCATCTTGCATCTCCATGAGGTCTGATTTTTTAACTTCCCTGGTGTATAACTTCTGAAAGAATCTTGACAAGGCCACCAACGGCTCCACCACCTCTTTGGGCAGGTACCCACGAATGAAAATAGGGAAAAGGCGTTGAAGCAGTACATGGCAGTCATGACTCTTTAATCCGTACATCTTATTGTCCCGGAAGTTAACACACCTGCTTATATTTCCTGCATAGCCATAAGGATACCTGCATATATATATATATATATATATATATATATATATCCATAGGCAACAATTATATTTCTCGCATATAACCATAATCCGGTAAAAATTTAAGGCCAAATTCCTGCGTAGCCATAAGAATATATACCTGACATTACTCAGCAACTGAAAAATTTCATGCTTATACTTCGGCTTTACGGTGTAAGGAGCTTGCGGCATTTTTCTCTTACCATCTCTTAACCACAAATGTTTCCGCAGACCCATTGCTTTCAGATCAATGCGTGCCTTAGGGATGTCTTTTGTTTTCCCCTCCAAGTTAAGAACTGTGCCCACAACACTTTCACACACATTCTCCTCTATGTGCATGACATCTAGGTAGTGTCTGATAGGCAACCTGGACCAGTATGAGAGTTCCCAGAATATGCTCTTGTGTGTCCAAAACTTATACCTTTCGGGCTTGTCTGGAATTGACTCGACTATATCAGGATGATTGCTCAGTTGGCCAAAATCATATTCATTCAACACTTCCAAAATTTCTTCCCCTGTCCATCGCCTGGGTGCCACACCTGTTTCCACAGTCCCATCAAACGCGTCTGGATCCTGCCTAAATGGGTGATCATATGGAAGCCAACAACGGTAACGCATCTGAACAATTTTACTGCAATGAGGACTGCAACAATCAACCGTCATGCACTCTGAACAAGCCCTGTAACCCCTAGTAACGTTGCCCGACAACATACCGCGGGCAGGAAAATCACTGATGGTGCCAACAAGCATGGCATGCATCTGGAATATCTCATTTTTGAACCTATCGTAAGTGGGGTGGCCACACTCACTCAGGTACTTAAGCTCCTCAATCAAAGGCCTCAAATACACATCGAGACACTTGCCTGGATAACCCGGGCCCGGAATTAACAGAGTGAGCATATTGTATTCCTTCTTCATGCACATCCATGGTGGAAGGTTGTACTGTACCAAAATAACTGGCCATATACTGTATTGAAGACTCATGTTGCCAAAAAGGTTGAATCCGTCAGATGAGAGCCCTAGCCAAACATTTCGGACCTCTGCTGCAAAATGATCAAACTCCCTGACCATGTGCTTCCAAGCCTCTCCGTCGGAAGGGTGTATAAGGGTGTCATCATCAGGCAAGTTCCTCTCAGCCCACCATCTCATTGCCTCGGCCGTGAAAGCACACATGAACAACCGCTCCAGCCTATCAATAAGCGGAAAATATCGAAGTATCTTCACAGCTTTCTTGTTGCCTGCAGGAGTCAACTTATACCTTTCTGTAAAACATACCGGGCAGGCTTCAAGGTCTTCGAGATCTTTTCCCCAGAAGAGAATACAATCATATCTGCATGCATGGATTTTGATGTAGGAAAGCCCAAGATCTTTCAGGATATGTCGTACCTTATGATGAGTGGTAGGAAGACGATGACCGGGTGGCAGTAGCGAAGCAGTCCACTTCAACCAAGAATCAACAGCTTTGACAGACATTTTGTTCTCCATTTTGAGCTGCATCACTCCCATCAGACTTTCAAGAATAGTCTTACTACAACCGTCGTACAACGGAGTCTGTTGCAATGCAATCAGGTTGTTGTACTTGTCCATACCGCTTGTGTTGACATGAGCTCCAAGTAATGGCTCGACTGGCTCGATATGGGGGAAACCCTCAACAACAGGAGGGACATTTGGTGCTTCATCAGCAAATACACCGCTCTCATGAGGAAACATATCATTGATTAACATCGTTGTTGGATCATAGGATGAACTGCCCCTCTCAGCAAAATGTCCATGATCATAGCGTGGACTGGCCCTCTCACCAAATTGTCCATGATCATGCGGACCCGCTAACGATGTTTCACCGTGATAAATCCAACAAGTGTACTTATCCCAAAACCCGTATTTACTCAGGTGCCTCTGGACTTTATCAATGGGAAAACGAAATTGATCGGTGAAACACTTACATTCTTTACACGGGCAATAATGAAGTGTAGTGTCTCCACAATTAGCCTTCACAAAATCCACAAAACTCCTAATTCCCTGGTGATATCTGACATCCCATCTTTCGAGGCTCATCCAACTCTTGTCCATCCTGAAAATTCTAACAATTTTACGTATTAATTATATATATATACACACATTCACTACTAATAATCGACGCGATATCTCAATTCAACTTTAATTAAATCAACACATGCATGCATATATATATATATATCGATCTAATCTCTGAATTCGATTCAGTACTCGATGATGGTATTCTTCTTTTTTCAATTCAAAACGTATTTAACTAGGTAGGAGGCTCTGTTAAGCCTGGCTCCGATAACACTACGATATTACCAGTCGTTGATTCAGACACAAGATAAGATTAACTACAAGCAGTTTTCTCGTTTCGGTGACATCAACAACATTTCATATATATCTCACGAATTGGATTTGATCAACACACACACACATATATATATATACATACACATATATGTATATATACACGTACCTATATATATAGCTTCCTGAGTGATCGAGTTTTCGACGCGCGCCTTAATTTTGACAATATACCGAAGGATCGATTTCAGAGCGTACGTTTTCCTTCTTTCGATTTCTCTGGATTTTTTTCGATCAAAATGAATGAATGATCGATGCATCTAATATAAGTGACATTGTCGGTGACGGAGTAAGTCGCCGGAAATGAAGACATTACCGGCGACTTTATGCCGGAAAATCGCCGGTAATGTTTCAAAACATTACCGGCGACTCCAACCGTCGCCGGCAATGTCGAGCCACACATTTCTGGCAAAATTCCGGCCGGAAAATCGCCGGAAATGTTCGGCTTGACATTGCCGGCGACGGTTGGAGTCGCCGGTAATGTTTTGAAACATTACCGGCGATTTTCCGGCGACATTACCGGCGACGGAGTAAGTCGCCGGTAATGATGAACATTACCGGCGACTTTTCCGGTCGCCGGCCTTGTCTCCGGTGATCTCGCCGGTAATGATGGCAAATGTGGTAGTGCCAATTTCAATGAGGCGACGTAGATTGCCTCAGATATTAATTACGTCGCTTCAACAAATTGAGGCGACGTAGATTGATCTTGGTCGCGTCAATAATATGAGGCGACCACTTTTTACATTCGAAGCGACTAAGATGAGTTTGGTCGCCTCGAAGAAAATCGAGGCAACGAAGATTGCTCAATCTTGGTCGCCTCGTTTTTTTTTAAATCTGGATCTGCTCTTCTTCTTAAAGTCAAACCGTTCATAAAGTTAAAATTTTAGAAAAATAGTTCATTCGCGTTTTGGAGCTGTTCTTGTGCGATTTTGGGAGAAATTTTAGGAAATTGAGAAAGAAGGTTGTTCTTGCCATTGATTTGATTCTTGAGCAAGGTTAGTTTGATTTGTATCTCTTTAACCCTCTTTATGACCATAATATGTTAAATTAGAAGTGAAATTGAAGTTTTTGTGAAATTTTTGAAGTTGAATTGAATTTGGTGTTATGTTGTAGTTTTAGTGTTTGAATCATTGAATTGTGGTAAATCATGTTATGGGTTCATGAATAATGTTTGAAATTTGGTTAAATTTAGTGAAATTTATTGATGATTAGAAGTGAAAATGAAGTTGATGTGAAATTTTTGAAATTGAATTGAATTTGGTCTTATGTTGTAGTTTTAGTGTTTGAATCATTGAATTGTGATAAATCATGTTATGGGTTCATGATTAATGTTTGAAATTTGGATAAATTTAGTGAAATTAATTGATGATTAGTGTAGATTAGGTGTATTCGAGCCTTAATTAGTGGTGTTATTAGTGTTAATCATGAAATCGAGCGTATGGTTATATATAATTGTGGTGTTTATCAACTTAGAACTCCCGTTTGAGAATCAACAACTCATCTAGTTGATCGAGATGAGTTGTTGATTCTCGAATTGTCCCATTTTTTGACACTTTAGGTGAACATGACTTTGTTGATCCTTTTGCTATTCATGTGATTTCAGTTTCAGTTTTGGAATATGGTTTCGACAGTGTCTCCTTTCAATGTTCCCCGAGTGAAAATTAAGTTGTTTAGATATGTGTGCACTCGGGGAAATGTAGGGAGATGCTGCCGAAATTTCCCTAAACTGGAGCTGAAACGCATGGGTGCAAGAGCGTTGACAAATGTCGTGTTCCCCTGAAGGGGATAAGACCCAACCCGGAGGCATAAGCCGAAGAAGTGGGGGGTTTTGGTTGAATCGCAACTATGGCATGGTAACTTTGTTCATATTGATTGTTTAGGTTGACAAGAAACATGGACGGACACCCAGACAAAACTTGGATGACATATCATCATGCTGATCCAAGGTACATCACAAGCATATTTGAGTTTATGAATTTTGCCCGGCGACATAGTAACGGAGCCGATTATCACTTCTGCCCGTGCAAACGTTGTAAGAACGGTCCGTTCAAGGTTACTATGGATGTCATGTATCATCACTTATCACACAGTGGTTTGAGTCCGGATTATACTGTCTGGCACCTTCATGGGGAAGTTTCTGGTGAACCGACAATGCTCAGTCAACTAAGACAGTGGCTTCAAGACAGAGTCAGTCCTTCTAGTGGTGCCGGTCCTTTAGTGAACCCGCAGTTGGAGATTCTACATGATGCATATCCCTATTATCCTGGATACCATGCAGATGCACCCCAACAATTAGTGGAAGATAATTCGGGCATGAACTTCAATGACATGGTAGATGATGATTATGAAAAGTACGATAGATTATTGAAGGAGTCACAGACCCCATTATATGAAGGCAGTGAGGAAACTGTTTTGAGTGCCATATTAGATGCAATGGAAATGAAAAATGAAAATGGATGGTCGGACACAAGTGTTGACTCTTTATGTATTTACATTAATAAACTTCTTCCTAAAGGGCACACATTCCCCTGTTCATACTCGAGAATAAAAAAAATCTTGAGTGATCTTTCACTCGATTACGAAAGAATTGATGCGTGTGAGTTTAACTGTGTGTTGTTCAGGGGGGCGCTTGTAAACGAGAGGATTTGTCCAGTGTGTTATTCTGAAAGATATAAGTCACATACGAATGATATTCTCAAAAAAATAATTCGTAACTTCCCTCTAACACCAAGGTTGAAGCGTTTGTTTATGTCCCCACACACTGCCAAGCATATGCGATGGCTGGGGGAGCGGATATACGTGGCTGGTAGCCTCAGCCACCCAGCTGATGGAGAAGCGTTTCAACATTTTGACAGAACTTTTCCAGGTTTCGCACGGGACTGCAGGAATGTGCGCCTTGGAGTAGCAACAGACGGTTTCAATCCATTCGGAACAATGGGAACTTTGCATAGTACATGGCCCGTTGTTGTGATGCCGTACAATCTACCACCATCAATGTGCATGAAGAAGGAATATAACATGTTAACAGTGTTGATTCTAGGCCCTAAATCTCCCGGAAAGTGCCTTAGTGTACTCATTGAGCCGATGATCGAGGAGCTAATACATTTATGGGTCGTTGGAGTCCATACTTTTGATCGAGTAGACAATGAGGTATTCTTGATAAAGGCAGCGGTAATGTGGACTATTAGCGACTTTCCAGGTTTAGGGATGCTTGCGGGGTCAACTGTGAAAGGGTACAAGGCATGTCCAATCTGTCTAGATGAGCTAACTTCAGAGCATATATGTGAGAGGATAGTTTATGAAGGTCATCGAAAATGGCTCCACCAAGATCACTGATCTACGCATTTTAGGCGTATTAATTAATATATTTTCTCCACATTTTTACTTTGTTATCTACTTAATTTTGTTAATTTTATTAGCTTTTACTTATTTTTGTTATATTTTTAATTGTAGGATAATTAGAGACTAAATAAGGTTATTTGCATGGGATTGCATGGATTAGTGAATGGCTTAATTACATGGATGCCTACATAAATTGAAACATGGCATAATTGCATGTACGGTTTTGAAATGGAGCAAGTGGATTGCATGATGGATGAATGCACATGGATGTATAATTGATGTTTGGTGCACTGAAACAGTTTTCAAACGTGAGCTTAATTGCATGTATGAAACGGATGCTTAATTGGAGAATAACGGAGGTGAGCTTAATTGAAAGCTTGGCACGGCATGGAGCTAATATGGCTGAAACGGATGTGTAATTGCATGGAAACGGATGTGTAATTGCTTGGAAACGGATGTATAATTGCAATGTAACTGGAGCTTAATTGCTGAAACAGTTTTGAGAGGAGAATAATTGCAGGTGAACGTACGGCACAGCTGAATCAATTTGAGTTCTCAAATCAACTACTATATAAAGAGAATTTTGGGGGAAGAAAAGGGGGATCACTAATCTTAGAGCCAAAATCTTGTCCAAGAACCCTCTTACTCTCCAAAACACTCAAAGTATCCAAGGAAGCCGCCCTCCTCCACAAACCGTCATCATCATCCTCCAAGGAAGGCATAGCTTGGCAATCCCAAGGTGTCGTCCCATCCATTGAAGCCGAAGGCATAGCTTGGCAATCCCAAGGTGTCAACGTCTTCTCCATTGAAGAGCATCTACACGGCTAGTCTAGGGCAATTCCCTGATTTAAAAGTGTAATCATGTCCTCTTCTCTTTATTCTTCCTTGTATGTATTTTCAGTTATTATGGATTGGTTTCAAGAAGTCTTTTGGTTAAATAATTCTAATATGTTTTTCTTGTATTACTCTCCAAAACACTCAAAGTATCCAAGGAAGCCGCCCTCCTCCACAAACCGTCATCATCATCCTCCAAGGAAGGCATAGCTTGGCAATCCCAAGGTGTCGTCCCATCCATTGAAGCCGAAGGCATAGCTTGGCAATCCCAAGGTGTCAACGTCTTCTCCATTGAAGAGCATCTACACGGCTAGTCTAGGGCAATTCCCTGATTTAAAAGTGTAATCATGTCCTCTTCTCTTTATTCTTCCTTGTATGTATTTTCAGTTATTATGGATTGGTTTCAAGAAGTCTTTTGGTTAAATAATTCTAATATGTTTTTCTTGTATTTTATTTAGTGTTCTTTGAATTTAGTTACACATGCTTGTTGGCACTTAATGCTTAATTTGAATGCAGGGCAATTCCCGGTTTAGATTATGAAAGTGTTTGAATGTAGGGCAATTCCCAAGTTTGGCACTTTAACTATGGAACATGCATGCAAAACGTAGCTAAAAACTTAGATGCTAAATAGGTTGCATGAAATCGGTTAGGTTATTAAAGGCTAGGTAAAAAGATGAGTCGATCACTTGTATATGTTAGTCTTAGATTTTATTTTTGGTCTAGTAAGCATGTTTATGATTTTTATGTTCTTTAATTGTTTCTACTTGTCTATGAGTGAAACATGTTAGAACTTAGGATTTCTATGTGTGTTTACTTGCCATCTTTTGTCTTTTAATTTCGTAGATTAAACAAACCAACTTTGCACCCCCATTTAAACCTAGCATAGTTATTCAAGCACCCTCAATCCCCGGTTAAGAACGATCCCTACTTATCAATGCTACATCAACAAAGAAGGGTTTTAATTGTATTCGTGTTTGTTTGAGTGTTTAAATTAAGTGCTTGAAAAGATGCGAATCAATTTTGGCGCCGTTGCCGGGGATTGTAAAGAATTGTGTGATTATGCTTGTACAATATGTTTATATTTTTCCCTTTTCGGAACTGTGCACTGCCCTGTTTTGTGTAAATTATTTGACATAGGTACAGGTCTCATAAAACTCTGAAAATTTTTAGGATTGTTTGGTTACGTGTCTAATTTGTGTCTGTAAATTTTCATTACATTCGGCCGAGCGAATAATTCTAAAAAAATTCGACAAGCTGCTGTGTTCATGTTTGCCAAAATCTGGAATTGCATGTGTTCTTGTGAATATGTGAAATTGTACATTAAACCTACGAAATTTCTGTTCATATTTATACTAGCACTTGTTCATATTGTATCTTTTGCAGCCATGTAACGTTAAAGGAAGCTTGGATTTTCATTGAGTACATGAGCTTGGTTGATTAAGTCGCACTCATTGTTGAATAGATGGCGCCTCTTTTCCGTGTTTATCTCCTTAACCCCTCGTGATGTATGGATTTCACCACCATACACCATAACCTAAGTGAAGTTATGGACATGAGGTTGAGGGCGGAGTCTACATTGGACTTGAGGGAGTTGTACATTTTCGAAAGTTTGGTTGAATGTCGGACATGGTGTCTAGAAACGGGTTATGACTGGTGACAGGATTTGGATCTAAGAAAGACTTGCAACATTGGAGTATATACCAAAGACTCGGTTGGTGGATGACTACTTATCTTTGAGTAAGAAATTCTCAATGCAATGGTGTCTAGAAGGTGACGGTTTCTATGACAGGTTTTGGATCCGAGATATCAAATCGGTCCTACCTCTCGTGGTCTCTCTCGCTAACTGGCCATTTTCGTTGAGTTTGCCCAAAGAAGATAAGGACTAAGTCTACTTGCCATAGTCGGTTAGCCTCGGGTTGCTTTGTCGAAATTAGTCCTGCCTCTCGCGTTATCTCTATCCCCAACTGGCCATGTTTATCGATTGAACCAAGACCATTCGATTGAAAGTGTACACTTTATCGCGCGGGTCGCACGTCCTTTGAACGACCTAAAAATCAAGCGAATGTACTCTCTTCAAATCTAAAGCGCAACACAATGAACCCTAAGTGTACATAACCAACGAAAATTTTGTGTATATTGTCAACATGTAAAGGCCTTAACCACTTACATTTGTAGATTGCATAACCCTCTGGCGGCTTTTTGATGTGTGGATTTCATCACCACACACCCTAACCTAAGTGAAGTTAGGGGCATGAGGCCAAGAGAGTGGTCACGTTTGCATCATGTATTTAGCACGTAACTTTTGTGTTTTCTTCAGGTTCTAACGTTTTCTCTTATGCATTCACTCCATCCTTCACTTAGGTTCTTGCTTGATGCACTTTGAATGAAAGTTTGAATGAATTCTTGCATGAATTTCGTGGACTATGGTGTGTGCTTGCATCTTTTGAGTAACAACTTGTATTTAACGTTTACCTTAGTGTTTATACAACTAACCCCTACAGGATACATGTACAAATATACATAACTTGTTCTTAGTAACTTGCATTCATTTTAGGATGACCTATAGCCTTTGCATTTCATCTAGTGTACAAAACGCAGCTTATGTATATATAATACCTAATCCAAACGTCACTTGTATGTATGTATGTGAATATGATGTGTTTTGAATTTGTGTGATTTGTTTTTGTGTGTTTTTGTGAAGTCCTTGTGATTTCCAACGTTTTGGATCAAGTATCATGCATTCTTTGTGTATTCTTTTGATACTAACACTTGATCTTGGTTGAATCTAAGGTTGTGAATGACCAAACCTTTTCCACGTGAAATTCAACTCCGTAACCGCACAGTGATCATTCCTCCTAACACAGTGGAAGACTTGGATTGACCTATTGTTGAGGACGAAGTTGACTCACCAAGATCCCATCATTCCGAGCAAGATCAAGAAGAGGAATTTAGGATGAATAACAACAACAACAACATCCCCAACAACAATGTGCTTCCTAACAATGGTGGAGGCAACAACGTTGTAAGGAGAACTCTTCGCCAACAAACCTGCTCAACAGACTGGAGCGCTGGCCCCTCATGCATTCGATTTCCTGAACCTCAAGATGACAAGAGGGACATTGAGCTCAAGAGTGGATTTCTCCATCGCCTACCTATCTTTCAAGGGATGACGCATGAAGATCCAAATATGCATTTGAGGCAGTTTCAGTTTGTTTGCTCGAGTATGAAGCCCACTGATGCGGATGATGAGCTTTTGAAGTTGAAGGCGTTTCCTTTCACTTTGAAGGAGAGAGCACAAACTTGGCTTATGGAGCTTCCACCGAATCACATTACCACATGGAAACAACTAGCGGATGCTTTCTTAAGCAAGTACTTTCCGGCCTCAAAGATCACTGTTTTGAGGAAGAAGATCACCGGAATCGCACAAGCTTCGGACGAGTCATTTGGGCAATACTATGATCGTTTCAAGGTTCTATGCGCCACTTGTCCTTCTCATGGATTCTCCGAGACAAATCTTATGAACTACTTCTATGATGGACTCAAGCCAATTGATAGAGAGCTTCTCGACGCTGCTGCGAATGGGGCCTTCATGGATTTAGATGAAGTTGGAGCTCGTGCACTCTTGGAGAATAGAGCAAACAATGATGCTCAATATGGGATGGTACCTCGAAAATCAGTGGTGTCCGAGGTGAGTACCAAGCATGCTACGGATGAGAAGTACGACAAACTTTCAGATTTGATGGAGCAAATGCTTGAACTAGAAGTGAAACGAGCCAAGGTTTCTTTGGGACAACTTTGTGGCGTTTGCCACTCTCACAATCATCATGGAAGTCAATGTCCTACCTTGGTGGAGCAAACAAGTGAAGAACAAGTGAATGCCATTGGAGGATATCAAGGAGGTCAGCGGTACAACAATTACAACAACAACTATGTCAACCGTGATCATCCCGGATTCAAGTGGAGCAGTAATGAGGGCTGTTTGAACCCTCCACCTCAACAACAACAAGGCTATCAACGTCCCCAACAACAATATCAAGCAAGACCACCTTTGCCCACGCCACAAGTACCTTTGCCTCCTCCAGTTCAACAATTCACCAATCCGGATTATGACAAAATGTTTGCTCAACTCTCCACATCAACGCAAGCCCTTATTGATGGACAAAATCAGCAAAAGGCGTTGTTGGAGACTCATGGCAATGACATTTCCGAGATAAAGAAGCAAATGGGGCAACTTGTGGATTTTATGGGACATATCAGAACTACCGGATAGCTTCCATCTCAACCAACGCCACCTACTAGGAATGCGAGTGCAGTTACTACAAGGAGTGGGAAGGTTTTGGAGCTACCAAAGCAGAAGGCAACGTCATCACCAGATGAAGTCGTTGTGGAGGAAATTTTTGAAGAAGATCCAGCTATTGAAGAGCTCAAAAGAAAGAAGAATGTGGCGCCACTTTTGCCACTACCAACACCATCACCATCACACCCTACCCCAACCAAAGGTATTAACTCTATCCCTTCAAGTTCTGTTAATACTAATGCTTCGTTTGCTCGTGCACCATTTCCACATAGGTTATCCAAATCAAAGAAAGATGATCAATATGATGAGATCCTAGACATCTTTCGGAAGGTGCAAGTGAATCTGCCCTTGATTGAGTGCATAAAGCAAGTTCCTATTTACGCCAAATTTCTCAAAGAGCTATGCACCCAAAGGAGGCAAACGAGAGCGAAGGAGGTTGTGAAGGTGAATGCAACAGTTTCTGCAGTGTTGCAACGACGGCTACCCCCTAAATTGAAGGACCCTGGGAGTTTTTCTGTTCCCTGCGTGATTGGTGACAAGAGATTTGAAGATGTCATGCTCGACTTGGGTGCATCCATCAACGTGATGCCCTACTATCTTTATGCATCCATGGAGCTTGGCGAGCTTAAGCAAGACAATGTCATCATTCAACTAGCCGATCGTTCTCACAAGTATCCAAGAGGATACGTTGAAGATGTTCTTGTGCAAGTCAACAATTTGATATTCCCTGCAGACTTTTACATTGTTGACATGGAGGAGAGTCCGTTGAATACTACGCCACTTTTGCTTGGACGTCCCTTCATGAGAACCGCAAGAACAAAGATAGATGTGTTTGAAGGCAAGTTCTCCATGGAGATTGATGGGGAGAAGATCGAGTTCAACATCCTTGATGCTATGAAGGTTCCCATTGCTACTGTCAACTCATGCATTTCGTTGGATTTAGTTGAAGATATGGCACAGCAACATTTGGATGTACTTAGAGAGGATGAGCTTGACACTGTCCTTCAAGATGGAATTGGGCTGACCTACACTAGGGATGATGCCCTAGTTGATGTTTTGATTGAAGTCTTGGAGCCCAGACTTAGAGAAATGGCGTTCGCACTTAATGAAGCAGCCCTTGTGACGTCTAGACCTCCACCAATTCCCTTGGTCTATGGCGAAAACAAGCTTGTTCCTTCCATCATTCGAGCACCAGAATTAGAACTCAAAGTATTACCGGATCATTTGAAGTATGCTTACTTGGGTGACAATGAGACATTACCGGTTATCATCTCATCAACATTGGAGGAAGAACAAGAGGACAAGCTAGTTCGAATGCTTCAACAGTACAAGCCCGCCATTGGTTGGACACTCGCGGATATCAAAGGTATCAATCCTGCTACTTGTGTTCATCGTATTCTTCTTGAAGATGGCGCCAAGCCAACACGTGAAGCTCAAAGGAGACTCCATCCACCAATGATGGAGGTTGTGAAGAAGGAAGTCATCAAACTCTTGGATTGTGGGGTCATTTATCCGATTTCAGACAGCCGATGGGTCTCACCTGGGCAAGTTGTTCCTAAGAAGTCTGGAATCACTGTTGTGAAGAATGCGGAGAATGAGTTAGTGCCTCAACGCACTGTCACTGGACACAGAGTTTGCATTGACTATAGGAAGCTCAACGCCAGCACTCGAAAGGATCACTTTCCTTTGCCATTCATTGATCAGATGCTTGAGAGATTGGCTGGTCATTCATACTACTGCTTCCTTGATGGATATTCAGGTTACAACCAAATTAGCATTGCTGAGGAGGATCAAGAGAAAACAACGTTCACATGCCCTTTTGGAACGTTTGCTTATCGACGCATGCCATTTGGACTTTGTAACGCCCCAGGTACGTTTCAACGTTGCATGCTTTCTATCTTTTCTGATTACATTGAGAAAATAATTGAAGTATTCATGGATGACTTTAGTGTTTTTGGGAAAGATTTCGATACATGCTTGGGAAATTTAGAACTAATCTTGCAGAGATGCGTTGAAACAAACTTGGTACTCAATTGGGAGAAATGCCATTTCATGGTAACTCAAGGGATTGTTCTTGGACATATTGTGTCGAAAAAAGGGTTAGAGGTTGATAAATCAAAAGTAGATCTTGTGAAACACTTACCCTCTCCAACTTCGGTTAGAGAGATTCGTTCTTTTCTTGGACATGCAGGATTCTACAGGAGGTTCATCAAGGACTTTTCCCACATCTCACGTCCCTTGTGCAAGCTGCTTCAGAAAGACACACCCTTTGTGTTTGATGATGAGTGTGACATTGCATTCAAGAAGCTCAAGGCGTTACTCACATGTGCTCCTATTCTCCAAGCACCAGATTGGTCCTTACCTTTTGAGCTTATGTGTGATGCTTCAGACTATGCCGTTGGAGCTGTTTTGGGACAAAGGAAGGACAAGAAGCCATATGCCATCTACTATGCTTCTAAGACACTTGATGAGGCTCAAGCCAACTACACAACAACCGAAAAGGAGATGTTGGCAGTAGTGTTTGCATTGGACAAGTTCCGGTCCTATCTACTTCAGAGTAAGGTTATAATTTACACTGATCATGCTGCTTTGAAGTATTTGATGCAGAAAAAGGATGCAAAGCCAAGGCTCATACGTTGGATACTACTTCTACAAGAGTTTGATGTGGAAATCAAGGACAAGAAAGGAGTAGAGAATGTGGTAGCTGACCACCTCTCTAGGATTGAGAGAGAGAGATCCAACGTTGCAATTGAGGAGCATTTTCCGGATGAACAACTCTTCGGACTTCAGGTAAGTGCCTCTGAAACTCCATGGTATGCAGATATTGTTAACTACTTAGTTACTGGAGAGTTTCCACCATCAATGCATAAGGCCCAACGTGACAAGCTTAGGAGTAATGCTAGGACTTTTATTTGGGATGAACCTTACTTATGGAAACAATGTGTTGATTTAGTGATTAGAAGGTGTGTTCCGGATAGTGAGTTTGCATCTATTCTTGAGTTTTGTCATAGTGGTGCATGTGGAGGTCACTTTGGTTCGAAAAAGACTGCCCTAAAAGTGTTAGATTGTGGTTTCTTTTGGCCTAACCTATTTCGTGATTCTAATGATTTTTGTGCTAAGTGTGATAGGTGCCAACGATCCGGCAATCTTGGATCTCGAGATCAGATGCCAAAAGTGTTCATACTAAATGTCGAAATTTTTGATGTTTGGGGCATTGATTTTATGGGACCTTTTCCTCCATCTAACGGTTCTACATACATCTTACTCGCTGTTGATTATGTTTCGAAATGGGTGGAAGCAAAAGCCACCCGTACTAATGATTCGCGAGTTGTTGCAGATTTCCTCAAGACGAACATATTTTCTAGGTTTGGAATGCCACGCGTTCTAATCAGCGATAGAGGAAGTCACTTTTGCAACAAGACAGTGGAAGCGTTGATGAGAAAGTATGGGGTCAAGCACAAAGTTTCTACACCTTATCATCCACAAACCAATGGCATGGCGGAGGTATCAAATCGAGAAATCAAGAAGATCTTGGAGCGAACTATCAAACCAAACCGCAAAGACTGGAGCCAGTGTTTGGATGATGCTTTGTGGGCATATAGAACAGCGTACAAGACCCCTATAGGCATGTCACCCTATAGACTTGTTTATGGGAAGTTTTGTCATCTTCCGGTGGAGCTAGAACACAAAGCTTGATGGGCGGTGAAGAAGTTCAACATGGATAAGGATGAAGCTGGATTACATCGAAAGTTGCAGCTATGTGAGTTAGAAGAAATCCGGAATGATGCGTTTGACAATGCTTGGATCTACAAGGAGAAGACAAATGTGTTTCATGACAAGATGATCCGAAGGAAGGAGTTTGAGATTGGTCAACAAGTTCTCTTATTCAACTCTCGACTCAAGCTTTTTCCGGGCAAGCTACGCTCAAGATGGATCGGACCTTTCATTGTTATTGAAGTATTCTCACATGGAGCAGTTTTGATCAAAAGTCCAATAACCGGCAATGAGTTCAAAGTCAATGGCCATCGTTTGAAGCCATATTATGCAAATTTCAAGGAGGAACTCGTTGAAGATGTGAAGCTTAAGGAGCCTCCAACTTCAAACACATGAAGGATGCATCACGTCTAGGCTGGAAGACGTTAAAAAAACAAGCGCTTGTTGGGAGGCAACCCAATGGAGGAGTCTACAACAGATTTGCATTCTCTTCCCTTTCTCTTTTAGTTTTCGTAAATTTTACTTCATTAGTTAGAAATTTTCGTAAGCTTTCTTTTTTCATGCTTAAATTCTATGACTTTACTTTGGTACATTGAGGACAATGTAGAGTTTAAGTGTGGGGGAAGGGGTTTACAACTTTATTGAGTCATAAAATTGAAAAATTGGGCGGACAATGGAACTTTCCGGCGGATGATGCCCTAAAAAAAAAAAACTTTTGAGTCATTCTTTGTGTATTTTTGAGTCTTTTTGTTTAACTTAGCGTTTTTAAAGAGTCTTAGGATGCCCTTAGTTAGTCGATGATGAAATTGGACAGAATTGAAACATATATGGCGTTGCATATCACTAAAGAATGAATTCATGTGCTAATTGAGACATCTTTTGAGTGTTATGACATGTAGTAGATATGGTTTGCAAGACTTGGTACAGAAATTCGCATGCTAGAATAAGTTTTTGGATCATATGACCTTATGTGAGCTTTTGAACTACATGTGCTTTATTTCTTGAGTGATCTGATCAATCCATCTTATTTCGTAGTTCATAGCTAAATATGCCTCATTTGATTACCTGCCATAGATATTAATGAACTAGAGAATACTAGAACTTACTCATGTCAATTTACAAAGCTTAAAGTTGATACATACTCTGATTCTGGATGTGATTAAAGGCACTTAAGATTTTCCACCACTTAGCCAAACAGCCATGTATCCCATATGTGCGCACGAGTTGCGACCCCCCCTAGATAACCGTTTTGAGCCCACATTTAGCTTTTCCTTCATCACCATATATATCTAAACACCTTAGCCTAGTGTAGGACTTCTTTGCCCTATGTTCTGCAGACTTAGTGTGAAGTAATGTCGACAAGAGGAGAAGATGATGTTTTTGGTGATGTTTCTTAACTGCTATGATGTGTGTATGGGGATAGACTTGTTCAAACAGCTTTGTAAAGAGTTATTGCCGAAAAAACAAAGAAAAATAAGAAAATTTTCGAGAGCAAGAACAAAAGAAAGATCAAAAAGCTCTCCGGCAATAGGTTCTAAGTGTCTAAGTTTGGATTAATGTCCCCCGTACTTGTGAGTTTGGAGTTTGTTTCGAATAGAAGGCCCAATAATGCAAAACATGGCATTTGTCCTGTTCACAAAGCTCAAGGGGAGTTTAGAATGAAGTTAGGGCCCAACAAGATGAAATCTGGCCCGTGGACTTAAAAGAAACACATGGTGACGTTTTGATTAAGTTGGAGCTCGAATTGTTGATGTTTTGGTGCTTTGACTAAGTCTTTTGAATGCTTTTAACCACCACATATCTAAATTTCGAATGCCTTAGCCTCAGCCCCATTACAACCCTCGAAAGTCCTTTATGATCCTTAAGATGAGTAGCCTTCAATCTGTGGAGTAAGTTGCATGAGTAAGCATATGGTTTTGGTTCATTTGTGCAAGTAGTTGACTTCCATTTCGTTGCATACTTAAACACTTTGATTGAAACCTTTGCATGAGTGGAAATATGATGAGAGCATCCATGTGAGTTGATCTGAACTTCTTTCGAAGCATGCATACACTTAAAAACACCATTGTTTTCTCTATGTCTTACTTGTTCATAACATGATCATGTCTCTATTATCACTTGAATTCGATGAACATTCATGCTAAAACCATTGTGATTCCATCGCCATATACTTAAAGAAATTTATGAGACAATCTCGATTAAGGGCTTAGTTTTTGTTTACTTAGTGTTTCCTTCGTTTTCAAACATGATTACATGAGAATTTGCGGCTTTGAAACGAAGAAACTTCTAAGTGTTTTGTGTAAAACGTTTTCCCTTATTATTTTCTTTTATTGAGTCCGTAGTTTTGTTTAGTATTTGCTAGGGACTAGCAAAGTCTAAGTGTGGGGGAATTTGATCTACGCATTTTAGGCGTATTAATTAATATATTTTCTCCACATTTTTACTTTGTTATCTACTTAATTTTGTTAATTTTATTAGCTTTTACTTATTTTTGTTATATTTTTAATTGTAGGATAATTAGAGACTAAATAAGGTTATTTGCATGGGATTGCATGGATTAGTGAATGGCTTAATTACATGGATGCCTACATAAATTGAAACATGGCATAATTGCATGTACGGTTTTGAAATGGAGCAAGTGGATTGCATGATGGATGAATGCACATGGATGTATAATTGATGTTTGGTGCACTGAAACAGTTTTCAAACGTGAGCTTAATTGCATGTATGAAACGGATGCTTAATTGGAGAATAACGGAGGTGAGCTTAATTGAAAGCTTGGCACGGCATGGAGCTAATATGGCTGAAACGGATGTGTAATTGCATGGAAACGGATGTGTAATTGCTTGGAAACGGATGTATAATTGCAATGTAACTGGAGCTTAATTGCTGAAACAGTTTTGAGAGGAGAATAATTGCAGGTGAACGTACGGCACAGCTGAATCAATTTGAGTTCTCAAATCAACTACTATATAAAGAGAATTTTGGGGGAAGAAAAGGGGGATCACTAATCTTAGAGCCAAAATCTTGTCCAAGAACCCTCTTACTCTCCAAAACACTCAAAGTATCCAAGGAAGCCGCCCTCCTCCACAAACCGTCATCATCATCCTCCAAGGAAGGCATAGCTTGGCAATCCCAAGGTGTCGTCCCATCCATTGAAGCCGAAGGCATAGCTTGGCAATCCCAAGGTGTCAACGTCTTCTCCATTGAAGAGCATCTACACGGCTAGTCTAGGGCAATTCCCTGATTTAAAAGTGTAATCATGTCCTCTTCTCTTTATTCTTCCTTGTATGTATTTTCAGTTATTATGGATTGGTTTCAAGAAGTCTTTTGGTTAAATAATTCTAATATGTTTTTCTTGTATTTTATTTAGTGTTCTTTGAATTTAGTTACACATGCTTGTTGGCACTTAATGCTTAATTTGAATGCAGGGCAATTCCCGGTTTAGATTATGAAAGTGTTTGAATGTAGGGCAATTCCCAAGTTTGGCACTTTAACTATGGAACATGCATGCAAAACGTAGCTAAAAACTTAGATGCTAAATAGGTTGCATGAAATCGGTTAGGTTATTAAAGGCTAGGTAAAAAGATGAGTCGATCACTTGTATATGTTAGTCTTAGATTTTATTTTTGGTCTAGTAAGCATGTTTATGATTTTTATGTTCTTTAATTGTTTCTACTTGTCTATGAGTGAAACATGTTAGAACTTAGGATTTCTATGTGTGTTTACTTGCCATCTTTTGTCTTTTAATTTCGTAGATTAAACAAACCAACTTTGCACCCCCATTTAAACCTAGCATAGTTATTCAAGCACCCTCAATCCCCGGTTAAGAACGATCCCTACTTATCAATGCTACATCAACAAAGAAGGGTTTTAATTGTATTCGTGTTTGTTTGAGTGTTTAAATTAAGTGCTTGAAAAGATGCGAATCAATCACCCTTGGCGATTGAGCAAGGCATTTAACGGGAAGGTGGAGTGGAGATGAAATTTTGGAGGACGTTAGGTCACACGTTTACCCTATTCTTAGCCAACATGACGACTTGAAGGTGCCGTACAATCCGAATAACAGACAGTGTTTGACTCACGAAAGCATATTTTTGAAGCTGCCTTATTGGTCATCATTGAAGATCAGACATTGCTTAGATGTCATGCACATTGGAAAAAATGTGTGTGACAACATCCTTGGAACCATTTTTGCGATTGATAAGAAGTCTACAGCCATATTAACTACGTGGGTTCATCCAAGTTCTACGGCCATGTTAACTACGTGGTCGAAGTATTATATGCAGGCCCTATGCCGGTGGTGTTGTTTAAGTGCACATGGCACAACTCCGACGATGAGGAAGATCTTGACACCGTTATAAAAGATCATGGACTGATATCAGTGAATACAAACAACAGTTACTATGAGGATTCATCCTTCATAATTGCAACCAAAGCAAAACAGGTATTCTACATAGACGATCCAAAGGCTGGGGGTACTTGGAAGGTAGTACAAGAAATTCCGCACCGCAATGTCTACAGCGCTGACGTACTTGCCATAGATGAAAACATATCGCGTACAGGAGATCATATATTCGAGCCTTACCAAGAGGACACTCCCACGGTGATACAATTTTACCCAGATTTTCAACTACTTTTGGACGAAGAAGGAGACGAGGACGAGGACGAGGACGAGGAGGACGACGAGGACGAGGACGAGGACGAGGACGAGGACGAGGACGAGGACGAGGACGAGGAAGACGATGAGGACGAGGAAGACGACGAGGACTAAACTAATATTATTATGAATTTGAAACCTAAATTCGTATTTTCTTTAAAGCATAATTTATGTATTCGAAAAAATATTTCTAACTTTTGAATTTGTAAAAAATAACACAAAATGAAGCGATACGAGGCGACGAAGAATGCAATCTTAGTCGCTTCAACTGATTGGAGCGATGAAGATTCCATTCTTTGTCGCTTCAATTAATAGAAGCGACGAATATTGCATTCTTTGTCGCGTCAATGTATTGAAGCGACCAATAATGCAATCTTCGTCGCCTCGTATGCTTTATAATTCCAAACTTCATCGTTTCTTTCATCTTCAGTTCATTACATTTCCATCAATAAATTGAAGCGACAAAGAATTCAATCTTTGTCGCTTCCTCTAGTTTGAAGCGACGAAGATTGAAATCTTTGTCGCTTCAAATTAGAGGAAGCGACGAAGATTGAATTCTTTGTCGCTTCAAATTAGAGGAAGCGACAAAGATTGAATTCTTTGTCGCTTAAACGTATTGAAGCGACGAAGATGTCAATATACGTCGCCTCGTTGGCTTTATAATTTCAGATTCACAGTTTCTTTCTTCTTCTTTTCATTTCGTCTTCGTTTCCTTCTTCAAGGCTAATCGACCTCAGCTCGCCCCAAATCCCTAAACCCGAAATACAAATCCCTAAACCCGAACCCCAAAACCATAAATCCCCTCCACCTCAACCCTAAACCCCCTCCCTCCCCTCCACCAAAACCCTAAACTCGCTGTCGAATTCGAAGCCGAAACCAAAACGTTGGAAACCTATCTAATCATCTTCCTTACAGCTCTGTAATCATCTTCTTCGCTCTCTAATCAGCATCTTCGAAGCCGTTTCTTTCATCTTGCATCGCGAAATCTGTAAGCATCTTCTTCTTACCTTTCAATTTTTTTCTTTCAATTTTTTCAAATTGATTCGATCAAATGATTCGGTCAAATGATTTGTGTATTATATGTGATTCAATACTGGGAAGGAAGATGTGATTTGTGTTGGTATGGAATTTCATTGTGAATTTGATTGAGTAGATGTGATTCATTTCAGGGATGATTTAGGATTTACAGTGGTGTTGTGATTCATGTGAACGATGATGTGATTCACAGTTTCATTCGATGATTGAGGAGTTATGATTCATTTGATTGAGTAGAATTCAAGTTCATTGCAACTGTTTAGTATGAGTTATGCATATATGTGCAGGGTCATGTTGCAACAGTTCTATATTGCAACAGTTCCATATTGCATGCAACAGTTGTATATTACTCTGGTATGTAATATACATATACTAGAAGTTATATGGATAGGCATTCTAGACAAATGCATTCTGTTCAGTACGTGTAATCACTTTGTTTTGAAACTTTGAAGCATTCGAATTCATATCATGGTCAACCGTGTAGGTTTGTTTTGGTAGAAATTTTGGTATGAGTTATGCATGTACGTTGATGGATACATATTAGAAGTCTAATGTACGTTGGTATGAGTTATGCATGTAAAGCATGTGTAGGTTTGAAACTTTGAAGCATTTGGTATCATATTTAATTTCATCGTGTAGGTTTGTTTTGGTAAAAATCTTGGTCGGTAAAGCATGTTTTACGAAATCGATTCATATGTTAACTTCAAGTGGTAGTTGTGATGAGTGTGTAAAGGTTATGATTAAGTTATTGGTTAGAATCTATTGATAAAGTAAAAGAACATCTTGTAGGACTTTATTGCTTATATTGCTGGGTTTGGTTGGAATTTTTGTTTAATGTTTTAACAGAAGGGCTCCCGGAAATACAAGTCACCAAAGGAGGAAAGCGGCGATCCAGCGTCGTGAAGCGGCGGCGGCGGCAGCTACGGAGGCTGCGGAGGCGGCGTGGCGACCATTCAGCAGAGAGAGGGCTTCCGGGTCGGGCTGCCCCACGGGACAATCTGGGACCCCGATGATTCCAGCAGTATGGGGTTTAACACCCGCCCCATACCTTGAGGATGCGATTCCAGCAGTGGATGGCAGCGATGCCACTACGGCCCCCCACAGCACCCTCCCGCCCTCAGCATCTGGTGCAAGAAGACCAAACTCCCCGACATGGTGGACATGGCAACCGGAAATCCGACGACGATACAGCGCGGGGTCGTTGTCGGGACGAAGACTGAGTACCTCGTCCGGATGAACAACAATAGGCGACTACAATTTGCTAACTCTACGAGGCATCGGGGGCCTGCGACGAGGGAATTCAGGAGTCTGATGTCCAGAGACATCGGTAGCATCATCCGCGGAAAAGTTCCAATGCTTGCACCTAGCTTTTTGGGACTTAGCGATTTGCATCGCGATATCTTCAATACAAATATTGAGGTATACTTACTGCCCTTAGCTTACTTTGTTACTTTACGGTTTATGTAAATATAACTTTTACATAACGGAATTTAAATGTCTTGTGCTAGACGAACTATGACATCCCGGCGACTGACGTGGAGATGTGGAACTTTATTGATGTGACGGCGCAAACAATCTACAAGAATTGGAAGTATGATTGCCATCAACATTATCTCCACGTCAGCCAGGAGACTCCGGCCGAGTTTCTCGGGAGGGAAGACCAATGGGCGTGGTTAAAAGCCCACTTCGAAGACCCTGCTTACTTGGTGAGCTTCATAAACTATCTGCACAGTTTTGGTAGCCAACAATTTAAAAATATACATGTTTATCTATTCTTATTTTAAAATGATTTTTATGTGTGAGGGCAGCGATTGTGCGAACGGAATCGAGGAAACCGAAACAAGAACAAGGAGCAGCAGCTCAACCACCATTCGGGATCTCTCGCCCTCTCATACCGAAGCGAGGTGTTGGAGAAGGAGGGTCATAGAGCGCCCGCCGTCCAGACATGGATTAACGTATACCAGCCGGACAAGAATGCGGCTGAGAAAGTGGTAAGCGAAAATAGGTTCACGTTATGTTATTTCAATTATTTTTGTTTACCATATTGTAATATTATTTATTTAATATATTTTAATTGAGCAGGCGGCAGTGAAGCGAAGACTCGATGAAGTCTTGTCGTAACAAGATAGTGTTGCGGGTGACACTGACGGCGATGCGGTTTCCCAACCCCATCCTCTTCCTCTTGATACACAAATAAATATCATAGAGGAAGAGGTGGGTTCAAGGCCCGGGACCTCTATAAGAGGTAATACTCTAACAAACCACCGTCGTTCATCTAGATTTACGTTCTTGCTATATTTTTGTTTACTATTCAAATATATTTATTTGTTCTTGTTCGACGTGACAAGGGTGGGGCGCGCTCTCACACGCGACCCCAAACCGAGAGGAGGGGCCCGAGTAGAGGAAACCCAAGCCCTGAAAAAGGAGGTCGTTGAAGCTAGAGAGGAGGCGCGCAGATAGGGCGAGGTGGCGCGCAAAGCCAGAGAGGATTACAATGAGCTCGCCCAAAGAGTCCAACAAATGGAGGCTTTAATGCGATCATTCTAGGCTGGGAGTCAACAAGCTCAAGCTCCTCCATCACCTCCTAGCACGTAATCGAGCTGCATCGCCGTCCCCCAGCATGAGTCTGCTGTGTGAATCGAACAATGGTATCTAGGCTTTGTATAAACTGTTAACGTTTTGATTTGTGCCATATTTTTCTATATAACTTGATTTGTGGTTGAATGCGTTTTTGTGTTTTTAAATTGTGATAGGTCGTGACTTGGTACATTAATATTTATTTTTTATTTTTTTTCTTTTTGACTCAATGAGGCGACGAAGATTGATCAATCTTCGTTGCCACATTGAGTCAAAAAGAAAAAAAAAATTAAATACATTGAAGCGATCAATCTTCGTCGCCTCATTGAGTGAAAAAGAAAATAAAATAAAAATTAAATACATTGAAGCAACGAAGATTAATCAATCTTCGTCGCTTCATTGAATGAAAAAGAAAAAAAAAGAAAAATTAAATATAGTGAGGCGACGAAGATTGATCAATTTTCGTCGCTCCATTTACATTGAAGCGACGAAGATTGATCAATCTTCGTCACCTCGTTTTAGATTGAAGCGATGAAGATTGATCAATCTTCGTCGCTTTATTTTCAATTGAAGCGACAACATTTATATCTTCGCGGCGAAAAATTGAAGCGACGTAGATTTTTTTTGTCGCTTCAAATAAAATGAACCGACGAAATTTTTCAATCTTCGTCGCCCCAATGGTGAAGGAATCAATCTCAAGCGACGTATCGAGGCGACGAAGAATTGGTTACAACAAATCGAGGCGACGAGAAAGTGATCCGAGGCGACCATGAAGCTTCGTCGCCTCGAATCTCTTCCCCAATAGTGTATTACAATATAAATACAAAAGATTACATATTGATCGATCTTCTGACAGTTTTATGGTAGAACATGTTTTGTTACTCTTCGACCCAGTAGTTTGTTTGCAACAAAACCATGGCCGCCAAACCTAATTCTCGTTGTCCAGTATTGACGGTCCTCTTAGAACAATTCTTCAGACTTGTTCGCAACTCCAAACAACCTCCTCTCAAGTAACCCCTATACCTATTTCTCTCGTTCGAAGACGGTCGCGCATGGAGTAGTCAAAGATTTCATTTAGACTAGATCTAATTTGATATGTCACGATTCCAATCCCCCATGGTTTAATTCTCGATTGGGTTTCAATTGATTTTCAAGAAAAGATAACATCCCATCAAGTTATTGGACTGAGTAGAACTATGGTAAAATACAGTTTACTATTTTGTTGATCTTTAATCTTACCTGAAAAATTGTCAGATGTTCTTAGTAATGACTCGTGAGACTTGCGTATGGGCATTGTTATGTAAGTGATAGAAGACTAGATGTGGAGGGCATCTTCTCTAGCACCACAAAACAACTGGTTATAACTTAAAACAAATAGTTCATGCGAATACCGCGAGTACATGTTTAGGTTTAGTTGGACAGGTTGATTTCAGGATCAGATTTAGATATGATAAACTCGGCTTCGACTCAACTCGTTTTCATCCCTAATATAAACATGCTATAGATCTTTATTTTTGAATTTGGCATTGTTGTACTTTTGCATGCATATGAAGAAAATAATAATGAACTGCTACGGTGTCATTAACTTGCTAAGGGTTGTCTAAGACAAACATATATATGCCACTACTTCGCAGATTACTTCGCAGATTGCCATACTATCCCAAACATATGCTATTTTGCCTGATTTAGCTACAATTATTATGCTTGATTATCGATCTGCGTACAGTTTGTTTTCATTTTCAATGAAATTTCTCTTACAGCCTTTCTCGTCAGCTAAAGTAAGGGGTCTATATATGTAAATTTACTGTTTGTTTCCTACAGGACATGCCCATATATGATTTTTTTGTCCAGTGGATCGAGGAGAAAGGGAAAGGGAGTGTTTACGAAGTAAAATAGCTAGAGTTTCCGGCGAAAAAGATGTTATATGATCTCCTTTCCGGCGAATTAAGATAATCAGGGCGCTGCAACTGTCTCAGATGAACACATCGTCGGTTCAGATACGCACGCCGCCGGCTCAGATGGGAGTACCACTCATCATCACACCGGTGAGATCACTGTCCATCATCACTTCCACTCTTAGTATTGTTCCACTCAAATTCACATAATCAGATATCATACAGTTCCATGAAACTAAATCTCTCTCTTAATTTCAAATGTGTACAACTCTATTTAATTTTGCTTCATTTAAGTTAAGCATCTATAACATTTGAGCATAAAGGAGATGTATCTATAACATTTGAGCATCTATGACAAACCCCACCAAGATGTGAAAATTCGGAATCTTATTGTCCTCAAGATGTGAAACTTGACACCCAAGATGTATTGTGGGGTTAAAATTTAGAATTTTTATTGGGAGCTTTGTTCACTACATATTTTTACTCTTCACACTTCCACTTTTATTTTGATTACTAAAAATTGCTCACTAGACCTCTCATTAATTGTATATTTTAACCTTATTAATGTAATTCATATATAACATGTTGAAATTCTCACTACATCTATCATTTTCTTACTACACCTCTAATCCTTATTTTATTTCAAATAAAAAAATTATCAATAACTAAAAAAAAAAATCTTTGATGATAGAAAACAATGTGTCGCAAATATAGATTTGTTAACGTTTCAAACCTAGGCATCTGCCTGGCAATTAATCGGTGCCTGGGTCTCTTTTTTCATTTTTAATTTTTTTTATTTACCATGGGTAAAAGGGGCCAAAATTGAAAACCTAATTAAATTTCGCTCTCTCCTGTCTCTCTCGCCACTCAACTGTACTCAACGCTCGCCTCTGGGCAGCTCAACGCTCAACACCTGCCGTTCTCCACTCGCCACTTGCCTATACATTCTCGTACCAACTGGTCAGTGAAATGACCCGATCCCGATTTAGTTGTCTAAACAGAAATTAAATCCTAACGACAACCGAATCTACAAAAAAATTGCCAGAGTTTCTTCTAAAATTAAGAAGTCCAAAAACCTGCAAGGAAAACACACTTCTAAAATGTCTACAAAAACAAACCGTGGGCACCAAATCCCATCCGAATTTCTCAAATCAGTCAAACACTGAATCTACTAGAAATATAAATAATTTACAGAAGGTGATAAGAAATCCGAAGACTGAATGAAAAATACAACACAACGGAAGTAAACTTTATACAATATTCAGAGCGACTTCTAATTAACATAATACATAGGACTAGCAGATTAAACTAAGAACCTACTAGATGAGTACAGTGACACAAACTCGATGCCTCCTTCGCTGACGTGTAATCTCAGGATACAAATTATAAACTAGGTGAAGGAAACTGAAAAGCCCAGGGAAAAGCATATAAAATAATAAAATTGTTAGAGTGAGTGGACGAAAATAATATTGCACTTTAAACTGAAAACTATAAATAATATGTCTTTCGCTATAAATTTACATAAAAATGATGCAACTCTAAAAATAAACAAGCCCAGGTCAGGTGTTTGTCCTATTCCTCCTGGGTACTGTGTAATGTGTGGATGCAGTAACTTGAGTATATTTTCCTCAAAGTTACAAGAATGCTTAGGTCTGGTGTTTATCTTAACCCTCTTGGGTACTGTGTAAATCACGGGTCAGGTGTTTGTCCTATCCCTCCCGGAGTATCTCAGGGATCAGCCGAAAAGCCAGTGCATCAATGCATCAATTGTGACTATGCTCTATGTAAAATAAATCATATGTGCCTCCATACAAATGCATAATTGTAAAATGTATAATCATAAAGTGCATAATCATAGACTCGCAAATCAACAGTGAAAATAAAGTGTCCACTCACAATACAAAGCTAGCTCTATGGTCCAGCAGAAGTCCTCTCGCTAAAATCTCGATCATGGTCTCCTGAATAAATAAAAAATTCATTTAATAGTGAAATTCAATAAAACGTGTGAAAATCAACTCAAAAACTATCCCGGAAACCCCCGATCAATTTTGAATTTTTGCCTTGCCAGAGCCCCGTCGTGGACGGCGGTGCGTGGCCGTCATGTGCCTCCACAAGCGGCGGCGCGTGAGTCACACGCACGCCCCGACCGAATAGCTCCGATGGGAGCATTCGACCCACAGTTGGAAAGATCTCAACCAGACCTATCATTTTCCTAACTAGACCTAACCCAGAATCACCACCGTTTGGCCAAAAAACGGCCTGAAACCCCACGGCCCGAAAAACGTCGGAAAACGTTTTCGGCCGAAATCATTGTCTTCGTCGGTCCTTGGTCCTCCAACCCATAGGGGTTCGACTCCTGGTGTGAAACCCAGTCGATTCCATCCAACCTCGTGGCCGGAAAACAGCCTGAGCACCACCGACCAATAACCTCATAATCCGGCAAAATAACCTAATTGATTCGAGTCCAAACACAAACCAAAACACAACAACACATACATAAAACAAAAGATGAGGAGGAGAGCTTCATTTCCCTACTTGAGTTGTCACCGGAGGTGGCCAAAAAAAGCGGTTAGGGTCGGGTCGAAGAAAACGGGTCAGTGTACAGAAATACGGGTCGAGCTCGTATGTACCAGTTGCTATTTTTTTGGAAACTTTCCCAAAATTTTACATATAAATACTGTATAAATACCCTTACGCAGCTAGTCCAAATCAACGATCCAAAATCATTCTGATCAAGATCAGACGGCCCAGATTAAACCGACATAAAAATTAAAATATTTTAATAATTACTCCTAGTGATTTCCGATATTAAAAATAGCTCGCTTATCCAAAAAATTCCCCGAAAATTTCTACAACCTTGAAATAAGATACTCTACAATTTCCATGAAGAATATCAAGTCCAATTCTCGTCTGGTGAAAAAGTCATTAATAACTCGATAACTCGACTAATCCGTGATGAAGCGTAATAAGATTCGATAAGCACGTGATTTCGGTTCGGGTTGTCACAAGCCACCCCCCTTACAAAAATTTCATCCTCAAAATTTACATACCTGATAGTCGTATATTTATGCGTCTATTTAGTATTTAATTTGTTCCCTATATTTAGTTTATTATTAATTGAGTGAATTAATTATGTTTATTTTTTTTAGGTATTTTGGAGATTAATGAAGAAAAAGAGATTAAATAATATATTCTAAAGTGCTTGGCGAGAAAATAGCTTGAAATTGGTTTTGGCGAGTAGCTTGGAGAGAGTTTAAGGCAGACATATATAGCTTGGCGAGGAGGAGTTTGGTGAGTGAAGATGGTTTAATTATTGATGGATACTTGATGGAGTGCACGTGCTTTTCTTTTGGTTTGGTTAATTGGCTTAATCGAAGGAAAACTTTGATTGAGCTAGTTGGTGAGATGTCTGGCCAAAGAAGAGAAAGAGATCAAATAGAAAACAAAGAAAAGAGGAAGTGGAGTTTGATTAGGAGTCTAGCACGTGGGCTAGCTAGTTTGACCTAGCTATGTTATTTATATATATATATAGCTAGCTAAAGAGAAAAAGAAAAAGGACGTCTTGGGCTGAAATTCTTGGGAGGAGGAGAAAGAAAGAAACAAGAAGAAACAAAAAGAAAGGGAAGTTCTCATTCAATAAGCCTAGCCCGATTCCTTCGTTGTCAAGAGTTTATTCTTTTTTCTTTATTTAATTTATCTCTCATGAACTCTTTGATGTTATTATTTATGACTTTTAGTAGCTAAACTCATTGTTGAGGGGTTGCTTGAAGCCCCGTACATGAAGTCTTTCTAATTCATACACTTTAATCTAGTTTTGCATATTCAATTTGAATGAGGTTTCTTTTTCTATGTGACTCACCGTATGAATTCTTGTATGTTTACTTTAGTGTGCAACTTAGTATGCATGCTAGGATTCTAGTTTCATGAGATATGAGCGACTAAAGATAATTTCTTTCACCGGATTCTCTACAGTGATACGCCGATTTTACCGTCGGGTGATTGAAACCCTAGGTCTAGCAGGACACACTTATAGTGTACATGTGAACCCTTGTAGATTCTCAAACCTTTTCTAGAACTTAATGCTTTCTTCTTTGTAAACTTTGGGGTCCATGACTATGGGTTAATAGAGGAATAGATGTGGAGGAGGTCCATGACAAACCTGCATAGGCATAAGGATTAGGTAATATGATGTTGTTGTAACGATCAACTCTTCCTGGGAACTTTCATTCATTGGATATGTGCATTAGATTAAGTATATGTTAGATAGATGGAATGACGGTGGTGGATTATATTCCTCTTAACCCATTAATCATATAGTTAGATCTATTTGCATTCATTAGCATATTTACTTTCAGCATTTATTTTCTGCATTAGCTGTAGCTTAGCCGATTTAGTTTGGTAACCAAATCAACTCCGAAAACCCTCAAATTTTGTGTGGTAGTCCACCACTATGTGTAGTTCATTGTGTCCAAATTTCGTAGCATTTGAGTCTGTCTAGATTAGGTTCGTAGTGTCATTAGTGTACTGTAGTCGAGTCTGTTAGCATTTCAGTTCCGTTTTAGGATTTAGTTTCACCAATTCTTCGTGTTCGATAACCCCTATTTATCATACTACATTGATATATCCAGGTTTTGAATAGGGTATCTTTGACAGGTGTTTACCCGCCTTGTCAATACCTGCTAAAAAAGATGAGGGTATTGTTCCCTCATGAACATCTCAGGCTCCCAAGTGGCTTCTTCAATTGCATGATTTCTCCACAAGACCTTCATAAGTGGAATGGTCTTATGACGTAGTTCCTAGACTCTCCGATCAAGAATTTGGACTGGCTTTTCCACATAAGTCAAATCCTCCCATATAGGGAGATGATAAAGTGTTAGAACATGAGATGGATCAGAAATGTATTTCAGCAACATAGACACATAGAATACATTATGTACTCTGGCCAACTCAGAAGGTAGTGTCAACATATACACCACCACACCCACACATCTAATAACCTCATACGGACTGATATGATGTGGGTAGAGTTTGCCACATTTCTCGAAACGCACAACACCCTTTCAAGGAGATAATTTCAAAAATACCCAATCACCAACCTCAAACTCAAGATCTTTTCTCCTTACATCAGCATAACTCTTTTGTCGGTCTTGTGCAGCTTTCAACCTGTCTCAAATAATTTGAATGTCTTCCGCGGTGTCTTTCACTAGGTAGGGACCAATAAGTCACATTTCTCCCACTTCACTCCAACACAACGGAGTTCGACATTGTTTCCCATATAAAGCTTCATATGGAGCCATCCCAATCCTGGCCTGATAACTGTTATTGTATGCAAATTCAATCAGATGAAGCTGTTGATCCTAATTTCCTTTGAACTGCAATGCACAGGATCACAACATATCCTTCAAAGTCTGAAAGGTTTTCTTCAATTGGCCATCATTGTGAGGGTCGAAGGCTATACTAAAATATAATCTGATCCCCAACGCCTTTTGAAAAGCTCACCAAAATTCAGATGTGAACTAAGTATCCCGATCAGAAACTATAGACACAAGCACTCCGTGCAACCTTACAATCTCTGCCATATATAACTTTGCTAATTTGCTCGCATAGAGTTTTTCTGGAAGAGCTAAAAAATGAGATGATTTTGTAAGACGGTAAACAATTACACAAATGCCAGTATTACCATTAGATGTACGAGGTAGCTGATATACAAAGTCCATGGTAATATACTCCCATTTCCAAACTGGAATCTCTAATGGTTGTAACTTTCCAGCAGGTTTCTGCCGCTCTGCCTTCACATGTTGACAAATAAGGCACAATCTCACGTACATTGCTATTTCTCTTTTCATGCTACGCCACCAGTATAAAGCTTTAAGTGTACGAAACATTTTTGTACTGGGCCTGGATGCATAACATAGGCTAAACAATGAGCTTCATCAAGTATATCCTTCTTCACTCTGGCTGGGTCTACCCTCCTTGAAGCGACAAGACTGAAATTGCATCTGTCTCTCCCTTTCCACATCCTCACCTCTGACTGCTGCACTAACAAACTCAACAAAATTATCCCGAGGCATGCATAGTTGTCAATGTTCCCTTAATGTTCAGATTCAGACCCAACTCAAACCTTCTGCATTTGGATTCCTCACTTGCCACCATATCACACGTAAATCGAGTCAAACGAGTAAATTTATCTCAATATTCAAGCAGTGACATACTGCCTTGCCTCATATTGGTGAACCCTTTATATTTCCGCTGCTGGATAGCTTGATTGAAATATCGGCGCATGAACAATTCTCCGAATGTAGGCTATGGGGTGTCAACAGGAACCCTCTCAGTGTTGGCCCCCCAGAAGTAAGCATGTGACTTAAGTAAACCAAAAACTGCTACAGTCTTCTACTCTGGAGTAAAGTGAAGTCGTTCACATACCCGCTCCAACTTGGACTATCCATGCCTCACATGTTTCAAGATATGTGGAACCAGAAAAGTGGTTGCTCTAGCTGTTCTTGGCCTTGCTACAGGACCAAAATGCTCATCTAACTGTAAAACTCGCATAAGCAAGTCACGCATTCGCTGATCCTCATCATGATCCTCAGCCTTATTAACGCGGACTCCACATCTAGGAGGCATCTCCTATGGATGGGAAAACACATTAGTCAACAAAAAACGAAGGATACAGTCATGAAACCTTAAGCATTTAAAAACACACAACACCGTGTGCATTGATCGGGATCCGCCGGCAAGTCAGACCATCGCTTCGGAAGTGCTTTGTATTCCTAAATATCCTTAGTAACACAACTACGGAAGTCTACATAACCTATAACCTAATGCTCTGATACTAAAAGAACCCGATCCCGATTTAGTTGCCTAAAGCGGAATTAAGCCCTAACGAGAATTTAAAAAAAAAATTAGAGTTTCTTCTAAAATCAAGAAACCCAAAAACCTGCAAGGAAAACACACTTCTAAAATGTCCACAAAAACAAACCATGGGCACCAAATCCCATCTGGATTTCCCAAATCAGTCAAACACTGAATCTACTAAAAATATAAAGTGTTTACAGAAGGTGATAAGAAATCTGAAGACTGAATGAAAAATACAACACAACAGAAGTAAACTTTTACAGTATTCAGAGCGACTTCTTATTAACATAATACATAGGACTAGCAGGTTAAGCTAGGAACCTACTAGATGAGTACAATGACACAAACTCTATGCCTCCGTCACTGACGTGTAATCTCAAGATACAAACTATAAACTAGGCGGAGGAAACCAAAAAGCCTAGAGAAATGTATATAAAATAATAAAACTGTTAGAGTGAGTGGACGAAAATAATATTTCACTTTAAACTGAAAACTATAAATAATATGTCTTTCACTATAAATGTACATAAAAATGATGCGAGTCTAAAAATAAACAAGCTCAGGTCAGGTGTTTGTCCTAACCCTCCTGGGTAATGTGTAAACCACGGGTCAAGTGTTTGTCTTATCCCTCCCGGAGTGTCTCGGGGATCAGCCGAGAAGCCAGTTCATCGATACATCAACTGTGACTATGCTCTGTGTAAAACAAATCATGTGTACCTCCACGCAAATGTATAATCGTAAATGCATACTCATAAAATGCATAATAGTAAAATGCATAATCGTCAAATGCATAATTATAAAATGCATAATCATAGACTCGCAAATCAACAGTGAAAATAAAGTGTTCGCCCACAGTACAAAGCTAGCTCCGTGGTCTGGTGGAAGTCCCTTGCCAAAATCTCGATCACGGTCTCCTGAATAAACAACAGATTCATTTAATACTGAAATTTGATAAAAACATGTGAAAATTAACTAAGAAACTATCCCGGAAACCCTCCGGTCAATTTTGGATTTTTGCCTCGCCGGAACCTCGCCGTGGATGGCGGCGCATGGCCGTCATGTGCCTCCACAGATGGCAGCGTGTGAGTCACACGCGCACCTCGGCCGAACAGCTCGGATGGGAGCGTTCGACCTATGGTTGGAAAGATCACAACCAGACCCATCATTTTCCTAACTGGGCCTAACACTGAATCGCAGCCGTTTGGCCAAAAATGGCCTGAAACCCCACTGCTTCAAAAACGCCGAAAAACATTTTCCGCCGATATCATCACCGCCGTCGCTCCTCTGTCCTCCAACCCAGTCGGTAACGCTTAAGCAATTGCTATTTTTTTGGAAACTTTCCCAAAATATTACGTATAAATACCGTATAAATATCCTTAAGCAGCTGACCCAAACAACGATCCAAAATCATTCTGATCAAGATCGAACGGCCCAGAGTAAATCAACATAAAAATCAAAACATTTTAATAATTACTCCTAGCGAATTCTGATAATCATTAAAAATAGCTTACTTATCCAAAAAAATTCCCAAAAAATTCCTACAAGCTCGAAATAAAATACTCTATAATTTCTGTGAAGAATATCAAGTCCAATTCTCGTCCGGTGAAAATATCATTAATAACTAGATAATGCAACTAATCAGTGATAAAGCGTAATAAGATTCAATAAGCGTGTGATTTCGATTCGGGTTGTCGCATCAATTTGTCATCTCTCTCATCTCTTCCTCTCTTTGACTTGTCACTTCTTTGGCTAGTTAATCACTTAATCATCATCCGTTCAATAGCATCAAAAAATGGTTTATTTGTTTACTTCAGGAACTCTCTCATAAATTATAATATCAAATTGTATTGTTAATTATCCTGATATCGAAAACAAACCTGCTTAGACAGTTTTATTACATTTTTGAAAGGCTCAAATTAGTCCAATTATGTTAACTATGTAGGAACGTATCAAGGTCTCTTCTGAGTTGTGAACTTTTGATTTGTGATCTGTGATCTGTGAATTGTGAATTGTGAATTTTTAACTGTGAACTTATGAAATATGTTAGAAATTTAGAAGGACAGATTTTCTTTCTTTATAATAATTTTCAATTGTTAAGATGATTGTGACACTACAAGAAAACATCACTTAGACCACGGAAACGTAATTGTTCCGTGGTCCAAGTGACACCTGGACAACGGAGACTTCTCCGTCGTCCAAGTGACACCTGGACGATGGAGAATACCATCTCCGTCGTCCAGGTGCTCACCTGGACGACGGAGAAGTCTCCGAGGTCCAGGTGATCACCTGGACAACGGAGATGGTATTCTCCGTCGTCCAGGTTGCCACCTGGACCTCGGAGACTTCTCCGTTGTCCAGGTGATCACCTGGACGACGGATATGGTATTCTCCGTCGTCAAGGTGATCACCTGGACAACAGACCGACACGCCGTGGTCCGAGTAACGTCCACTTAGACGACGTACCAACACCTCCGTCGTCTAAGTGAAGCACTATATAAGCCCGATGCCAAACTCTCTTCCTCTCCTAGCTAGCCTGCAGGAAAGTTTAAAGATCGAAGAAGAAGGAGAAGGATCTTCGCTGACTAGCTAGCTTAACTGATATCGAGAAGCAGGCTAGGCCATATATGCATGCCAGCAGGTACGTACGTACGCAGTTAAAATTTGCTTAATATATATTTAGTTAAAACGTACATATATACATGCATGGATGTTAGCTACACATATTAAATTACGTAATTGATGGATGTAGATCGAGTACGTATAATTAAGCGTAAATTAATGGACTAATATATATGTAGTAATTAATTAATTATAATATTTTGTAGCAGTATAGACAAGAGTTGGATGAAGTTGAAGAATAGATGTGATGTCCGGTATATGGATGGAATTAGCGAATTTGTGAATTTTACGATAGAACATGGTCAGGGAAAGAAGCGTTTCAGGTGTCCATGCCAGAAATGTCTTAATTGTCAGTATGTGGAGGTTAATGTTATGGTGCAAGATCTGTACGAAAATGGTATGATGTGGAGTTACACTACATGGAGCGAGCATGGTGAAGCAGTAGAGTTCAGCTCAGCAGACTTCAGCTCAGGGTACAGTTACCAGGGTGCCTCATCCAGCGGCAGTGGTGCCGGACCCCCAGCTTGCAACCCAACTGCATATTTGGTCCATGATGCGTGAAAGGACCCAACCCCGATTTAGCTCCCTAAACCGGAATCAAACCCTTTCGAAAACACGAACCAACAAAAACCGTAGAAATTTTGGCAGAGTTTCGTTACTAACGTGGAATTACCATTACCTGCACGCGGAAAATACACTTCATCCTATGCCACACAAAAAAAATCAAACCGTGGGCACCAATCCCATCCGGATTTCTCAATATATCAACAATAATGTAAAGTAGTAAATATATCCGTACTTTACTGAAATCCGGTGTAAAATCGTATAATATATACAATAGAATACTCAGAGCGACCTCTAATGTATAATCATATACGTATACCACAGTAGGTAGAACAATAAACCTACTGGAAGAAACAAGGTAGCTCGAGCACTATGACTCCAACCACGACGTGCGACACCAGAGTCCGAACTACAAACTGGGCACGGAAACCGAAAAGCCCAGGGGAAAGACATGAAAACCGTTAGAGTGAGTGGACGAAAATAAATGTCTTTCACCACATAATATATATGTTATAAAACATATGCGAGTCTAAATGCAAATGCATAAATAAGGAAATGGTACACGAGGGAGACTCTAACTCCTCACGCGTACAGAGCATGCATCGTAAATACATCGCAGAGTCTCTCATGAACTACCACGCGATAGCACAGTCTGAACCACGGGATCCCAGACCCACACGTGATTCCTAGCCAGAAAGGCCTCGGGTCAGGATATCTGTCCCCCCCGGAGCGTACTCGGGGATTAGCCGAGAAGCTAGTGTGTATCGATACAACAACGTAACCGAGACTGTACTCTGTGTAAACCAAATCATAAATCCTTTTCATGCACATGCATAAAACATAATATATATATATATGTATGTATACTCGTATACGCATATCTGTATATGTATAATCGTAAAACACATTCTCATAAAATCATAATCAAACTGCATGCTCAAGTTCGTAAATCATAAATAAAAGACTCGCAATCAATCCGTGAAAAGAAATTGTCCACTCACAGACTAACGTAACGCAGTTCGCGTTAATCCGTGATCCGGCGGAAAGTCCCTCGCCAAACGAACGATCACGAACCCCTGAATATTCACAAAGTCCATTTCTCAAAATCATAACTCGACAAATTAAATCAAATCACGAGAAACCATCGTTCTCAGAAACACGAAATCCAAATACGACGAATCGTCGAAAATCCGATATGTACACCTCAATACCTCGCTATACTTTCGGATGCTCAAATCGAGAAACGAACCTCCCCACTGCGATCGGGGCGCGATTTCGAGTGAAATGACATGCAACTTGTCGAAAACTCCAAAAAGTCAAACTTTGACCGCCGTTGACCGTTGACCGCTGCCACCAAACTGAACTTTTCCCGGCGGAGCAACCTCCATTCCATGCAAAATGACCCACTGAGCAACTTTCACAACTGCAACGAAGGCCAATTCTCACTCTAACCATGTCAATTTCAAGCAAAACTGAATTATCCCCAAAATTTCAAATCCAAAATTCTCCAAGCACAAGCAAAATTAGATCACCAAACTTACATGGTAGCTTCTAGGTGATGAGAGCTTCAAAGCCCACTCCAAATTTCAGCTCAATTTGGCCGAAAAATACAAACACGAAATCACTCAAAACTTTTCATTTTCTTGCCGAAAATTCTACTCCCTCCGGCGAGCCACGCCGTGCGTGGTGGCCGGGAATGGACTCGGGAGGCTGAGACAAAGGGAAAGGGACCAATCCCGTGGCCAAAGGTGGCCGGACGGCGAGCCACCGCCGTGGCCGCCAGTCACCGTCGCGCCTCACCCATCTCCCCCGCGTTGACCGAGTTGACCGGTCAAGGAATTAAATGAAATGTTGACTTTCCCAAACTGGAAAGTTCACTATTTATAGCCTTTCCAAAATGGAAACTCCCAAAATTACACTTTACGACAAACTTCGAACACACGTAATTTCTTTGTCGTAATTCCGATTCCGATAATTCTTGCGGCAACAAACTCGTCTCGACATGTTCTTTAATTATCACCCGAAGTCAAACACATCGACCAATCGGATAAAAAGTCAACTTTTCAAACCAACACATATTTAAACCAACTAAATAATCAACAATCGGAAATATTCACAACTTCATATTCGTAACTCGGAATAATGCTCCGGAAGTTCCCACAAATTCAAAATTAAATGCTCAACAACTTCCGTGAAGAAGCTGAAACCAAATTCTCGTCCGGTAATTTAGTCGCTAACAAATCCACCATTTTAAACCCGATTACGTCGAAACTTCAAATATTCATAACTTATTCCTCGGTCATCCAAATAACGATCTGGAACCGCCCACGAACTCGAAATCACACGTACAACGACTCTCGAGAAGAGATCCAGCTCCAATTCTTGGCTAATAATTTAGTCGTTAACAAATCCGACAATCCAAACGACTATCGGAAACCTGCGATAACACGTGAGCTCGTAGATTAATATGATTTCACTGCTGATTCTATTCTGGGTCATCACAATGCGTTTCCGGGATTTAGTCATGGTGGACACTGATATGACGGAAACATGCATTTAAATTAAACACATAAATCAACCATAAACAATTTAAAACCCTATAGATGTAGTATAATATAAGCAAGTAGGGATCGTTCTAAACCGGGGATTGAAGGGTGCATGCAATTCTTGTGTAGTAAAAGGGGGGTATAAAAGAGTTGATTTTAATTACTAATTTATTTACTAAAAACGTCAATCACATAGCAAGTATTCCTAGGATTCTAACATGCATCAACTCATAGACAAGCAAACACATAAGAAAATCCCAAAAACCCTTACCATATTTTCGACAAAAATAAACCTAAGCTAATTATTTACATGTGATCATCATATTCAACCTAGCCAATTTTCTCTACCTAATTAAGCTACCTTCGAAATTCATGCTCCTAATTTTTATTATTAACATGCCATGTGGGTTAAAGCTTAACGCCTTAAAATCTAAGAATCATTGAATAACTTCCAGGCGAAAGGTTAAAACACAATCATCCCGCACTACCCAACGCATTAAGAACTAGACATAGCATGCATCAAACAAAACTAAGAACATAAACACATGGAAGATATACTCAAGTAAGTATTAAAAATCCAAAAGTATTCACCAAAACCCAATGTCAAACAAAAAGAATACAAGAACAAAATATGACTACGGAGTAAAGGGTTCATGGTTACACTTTGAAGAAATCCCGCTTAACGCTGCAAACTCCCAAGGTGTAGATGACTCCAAGGATGGTGGTTCTCACTTGTATGGACTTAACGTGTGCAAGCGATCCGAGTGATGGTGGATGGCGGTGTAGTCACTTTGTGCTCGGCCTTGGTGTTTGAGGGAGAGGGTGGAGAGTAATTTTGCAGAGCTTAGGCCTAGAATATGTGATGATTTGCTTTGAGGCCGAGCTCTTGTATTTATAGGTGAAGAATTCCAACTTTCCTCTCCAAACTAGGTTTTCCTAGTGTACTCGGGTAGAACTGCCAGCCTGTCTTGAAACGTCTTTTCCGGGAGTTCTAGAGCTCAGAAAATTCCGATTCTTGTTTCATTGGAAATCTTATTCAAAGGGCTATAAAATCCATATAATGAACGCCATATTTGGAGTTGAATTGAATTTACTACGGATTTTAGAAGTTGAGTGACCTGACTGCCCAGTTTTCTTCTTCTTTAAGGAAAAGGAAATCTTTATATCTTCAAATCTTGCATTCCTTATTCCCCAATACTTCTTGGCCGAATATACCATATTCTTGCACATATTTTGGCCCTTAAATAAGGTATTTTTCTTCATGGAATATCCTTCAAAAATTCGTCCATTATATGCTCCATATATTCCGCCATATTTGCTCTTTCCTGGGTCGCGCAGGAGAAATGTCTTCATCTTTTTGTCCACCATTTTGGTATCCATTTCATTTGGCATTTGGTTTCCAATTCTTGACACCATATGGGAATGTATTTTAGTAACCATTTGAAGACCATTCCTCGGACTATTTCTTCTCCGGATTTATAGCGTTTTGCGTGCTTGTAGACTCCTTTACTCCGTCTCTTTTGGTCAACACCTGAATTTAACAAAATAAGTTAAAACTAATAAAACTAAGCAATTATCAAAGTAAAAATGTAGAGAAAACACATTAATTAATACGCCTAAAATGCGTAGATCAAATCCCCCACACTTAAACTTTGCTAGTCCCTTAGCAAATACTAAATTAAACTAAGACTCAAAATTTTCCAACAAAAATACTACTAAGCCCTATAACAAATGAATTTCGAAAATTTCATGAAAATTCACAAAATTAAAGCACAAGGAATTCAAGAGTTAATAAAGATATTCTCATGCATGAACAAGTAAGACTTAGATGAAAACAATGGTGATTTATAAGCTATGCATGCACTAGAAAAGTTCAAAATCCTCACATGGATGCACTCATCATCTTTTCACTCATGAAAAAAAGGGTATTCACTCAAGATATATCGAAGAATAAACAAAATACCTCATGAATAAAAACAATTACTTGCACAAATGAACCAAACCATATGCTTACTCATGTAACTTACTCAACCAATTGAAGGCTACTCATCTTAAGGATCATAAAGGACTTTAGAAAGGTTGTAATGGGGCTAAGGCTAAGGCATTCGAAATTTAGATAAGTGGTGGTGTAAAAACGTTCCAAAGACTTAGTTTAGCACTTAGAATTCTTCAAATTCGTGGCTCATCCTTTCTACACTTCTTCTTGTGTCAAACTTCAAGATCGGGGACCAATTTTCATCTTTTTGGGCCCTAACTTCATTCTAAACTTCACTTGTCCAAACTTTTACACTTAGAACTTTTGCCGGAGAGCTTTTTCATACATTTTTTCTTTTCTTTTTCTTTTGCTCTCGATTTTTTTTTCTTTTGTATTTTGGCAATCATCTTTTGGACAAGTCTTCCCTTCTTTGTATTCTTTCATCTCTCTTTTTTTTCGCCACTTCTTTTATGCTAGCTTCGAAACTTCTTCACCAAGTCTTTAAACAAGGGTTGGAAACTCTACACTAGGCTAAGTGTTTAGATATGTATGTGGTAAATGAAAGAAAAGGCTTAATGTAGGCACAAAGGGGTAATCTAAGGGTGTCGCAACTCGTGCGCACAAAAGGACACAAGGCCATTTGGTTTAAGTGGTGGTAACCTAATTTGCCTTTAATCATATCCAAAATCAGAGCATATATCAACTTAAAAGCGTTGTAAATCTACATGAGTAAGTTCTAGTAATCTCTAGTTCATTAAAATCTATGGCAAGTAATTAGATGAAGCATGTTTTGTTTTTGAAAACCATATGCACGAAATTCACTCTCAAATGAAGTAATGTAGGCTCAAAAACTCACTTTTAGGTTTGTATGATTTAAAACTTATTCTAACATGCGAATTCTGTACCAAGTTTTACTATCTATATCCACTACATGTTAATGCAATCAAAACATCTCTATCAACAAAAGAATTCCATAGTTTAATAATATGAAAGCCATGAACTCGAAATTGTCTCAGAAAAATATCATCATCGACGAGTTAAGGGCATCCTAAGACTCTGAAAATCATTAAAATACACTCAAAAACTACCTAAAATTTTTGAAAACTAAAAACCCACGAAATTTTTTTATTTTTAGGGCATCATCCGCCGAGAAGTTTCATTGTCCGCCCAATTTTTACAATTTATGACTCAAATAAAGTGTAAACCCCTCCCCCACACTTAAATCCTACATTGTCCTCAATGTAATAAAGTAAAAGCAAAGAATCAAGCATGGAGAATGAATTTACCAAAAATAACTAACTAATTAACACACTAACAAACTAATTAATAAAGAGGAAGGGAAAAGAAAGCAAATCTGTATGTCGATCCTCCATTGGGTTGCCTCCCAACAAGCGCTTGTTTTTTATTGTCTTACAGCCTAGACATGATGCTCTTTTAGTATTTGAAATGGGCGCTTCATGCTCAACGCCATCCAGGATGTTTATGTGACGTTGGCTTCTTCCAGTGATACTCACTGTGCTGGACGAAAATCTCCCCCAGGATTTTGAACTGTTTGAGTAGATAATTTTCCAGAACCACCCTTAATCTGGCCCATGAATTCAATCACTTGGCCCATCTGCTTCTTCAATTCAGCTATGTCATTCCCTTGTTGGGCTTGAGTGTTCAGCAAAACCTGTGTAGACGATGAAAGTTGTGACAACATCTTGTCATAATCCGGATTGGTGAGTACAGGCTGAGTCTGTTGTTGTTGTTGCAATGGTTGAGGCGCAGGATTAAGGCATCCATCATTGTTCCTCCACTGAAATCCAGGATGATTATTTCGAATCCCTTGATTGTAGTTGCCATAATTGTTGTAGCGAGGAGCACCTTGATTGTTCTGAAATCCACCAATGGCGTTGACTTCTTCCATCCCTTGAGCAGGTGCATTCTGAGGACACTGATCATTATGATGTCCATCCAGCAAACAGATCCCACATACCAACGTTGCAGGTGGTTGTGGCTTAGGTGACTTGGTTTCCAGAAGCTTGGTAATTAATGAAGAAAGCTTGGCAATTTCGGCACTAGTGCTTGAGGAAGACGCCTCACTCACTTTCCTAGTCTGCTGCAACGTCATTCCCTCATATTGCTGAGTGTTGAGAGCACGCTGGTTCAATAAAGTACGTCCCACAGTTGCAGGCTTCTCCAGAAATGATCCACCAGCGGCAGCATCTAGAAGTTCTCTCTCCAAAGGCTTGAGTCCCTCATAAAAGTATGTCAAGAGGTTGCTCTCAGATATTCCATGTGATGGGCATGATTCACACAACTCCTTGAATCTTTCATAGTAAGTAGCGAAAGACTCATCACTTTCTTGCATAATGCCCGTGATCTTCTTTCTCAGACTTGTGATCTTGGACGCCGGAAAGTACTTGGTGAGGAAAGCTTGGATGCAAGCGTCCCATGTGGTGATGGATCCAGCAGGTAGACTGAAGAGCCAACGTTTGGCCTTCTCCTCCAGTGAAAATGGGAAGGCTCTTAGTCGAAATGCATCCCTATCAGTGTTGGTGGGACACATGGAATCACACACAAACAGAAATGTGGTCAAGTGAGTGTTGGCATCCTCTGTTGTGTGGCCATGAAAACGTGGCAAATGATGGATGACACCACTCTTGAGTTCTGGTGTAGTCTGGCCCGCTGTTGGTGTTGGATAAGTGATCGACATGGGGCCAAAGTTACCCAGATTCGAGCAAGTCTGCTGTCTGATGGACTGCTCAACGTTATCCCTGTTGTCACCCATGGATTCGGCTTCTGAAGTGTCTGAAAATGATGTAGGTGATGGTGGTCTAGGTGGACTACTTGGTGGACTGTTGAAAATAGGCCCTTGTAAAACCCCTTCTGCGTTAACTTGATTCCCTTGATTCTGTCTAACAACTGTTCGGTTTCTGAGTTCAAGTTGATGGAGAATAGGAGTGGACATTCATTAAATGGCCTGAGATTCAACAGATCAAGCGTTAGTATCAACAGAATACATATGGAATGCAAAAATATACAATGTTAAATGCAGAAACACACTTAAACGTGAATGCAAATGATATATAAAAAAAATGCAATGCAAATGATGCAGAAATATAGTAACCAATGAGAAATCTAAGTGTAAAACACACAAAGTTTGTTTCACACGTTGGACATGTTCTTAGGGCACCTTTCACACAATGTCACACTTCGATTTACCATGTATCACACATTTACTTAATGAGAATTAACTAAATGCATCAAACAAGATTAACCTAGATGATAAAATGGTGTGAATGCATAAGAGAAAATGGTTAGAACCTGCAGAAAACATCCAAGTTACATGAACAATCATGAATAGAATGACTCGTCCATTGGTCTCATGTCCCTAACTTCACTTAGGTTAGGGTACCCGGTGATGAAATCCGAGCATCATGAAACCGCAGGGGAGTTAATGCAACTAAGTACCTGCAACGTTGGAAAGTTCTTTACATGTTCAACAATTTTCGAGATTTTTAGAACACATGTCCCAAATTGATTTCGCCAAAAATTTACAAGGATTACAAGGCATTGATTTTTCAGTCTTTCCAAGGACGTGCGACCCGTGCGATAAAGTATGAATTCTCAATTGTTCAGCCTTGGTTCAATCGAAAAACATGGCCAGTTGGGGATAGAGATAACGCGAGAGGCAGGACTAATTTCGACAATACATCCCGAGGCTTACCGATCATGGAAAGTAGATTTAGTCCTTGTCTTCTTTGGGCAACTTTAATAAGCTTGGCCAGTTGGCAAGAGAGACCACGAGAGGTAGGACCGATTTGAGATCTCGGATCCAGAACCCGTCATAGAAACCGTCACCTTCTAGACACCAAGTTACCAAAGATTTCTTACTCAAAGACAAGTTTTCATCCACTTACCGGATCATTGGTATATACTCCATTGATGCAAGTCTTTCTTAGATCCAGAGCCTGTCACCAGTCATAACCCGTTTCTAGACACCATGTCCGACATTCAGCCAAACATTCAAAAATTCACACTCCCTCATAATTCTTGTAGACTCCGCCCTCAACCTTATGTGTAAAACATAAGGGGTTAAGGAGATAAACAAGAAAAAGAGGCACCATCTATTCCAAGGAGTGAGACCTAATTAATCAAGCATGTAATCAATGTAAATCTAAGACTATCCTTTAACATGCTTAACAATTATTAGATATATATATACAAACACCGATTAATATTTACAAAAATTAAAATTTACACTAACATTTATTCACATGTATTTATTTACGAAAAATTAAATCAATTAGGGCACATATACAAGGCATCGAAAATTTGTAAGTAAAATTAGCATATATACTTCGAAAATTCCTGAAAAAGAAAATGGTTAGTAATATGCACAAGTATAAATTTACATATATACACACAAAAATTACAAACAATTAACAATCCCCGGCAACGGCGCCAAAAATTGATATGACGGAAACATGCATTTAAATTAAACACATAAATCAACCATAAACAATTTAAAACCCTATAGATGTAGTATAATATAAGCAAGTAGGGATCGTTCTAAACCGGGGATTGAAGGGTGCATGCAATTCTTGTGTAGTAAAAGGGGGGTATAAAAGAGTTGATTTTAATTACTAATTTATTTACTAAAAACGTCAATCACATAGCAAGTATTCCTAGGATTCTAACATGCATCAACTCATAGACAAGCAAACACATAAGAAAATCCCAAAAACCCTTACCATATTTTCGACAAAAATAAACCTAAGCTAATTATTTACATGTGATCATCATATTCAACCTAGCCAATTTTCTCTACCTAATTAAGCTACCTTCGAAATTCATGCTCCTAATTTTTATTATTAACATGCCATGTGGGTTAAAGCTTAACGCCTTAAAATCTAAGAATCATTGAATAACTTCCAGGCGAAAGGTTAAAACACAATCATCCCGCACTACCCAACGCATTAAGAACTAGACATAGCATGCATCAAACAAAACTAAGAACATAAACACATGGAAGATATACTCAAGTAAGTATTAAAAATCCAAAAGTATTCACCAAAACCCAATGTCAAACAAAAAGAATACAAGAACAAAATATGACTACGGAGTAAAGGGTTCATGGTTACACTTTGAAGAAATCCCGCTTAACGCTGCAAACTCCCAAGGTGTAGATGACTCCAAGGATGGTGGTTCTCACTTGTATGGACTTAACGTGTGCAAGCGATCCGAGTGATGGTGGATGGCGGTGTAGTCACTTTGTGCTCGGCCTTGGTGTTTGAGGGAGAGGGTGGAGAGTAATTTTGCAGAGCTTAGGCCTAGAATATGTGATGATTTGCTTTGAGGCCGAGCTCTTGTATTTATAGGTGAAGAATTCCAACTTTCCTCTCCAAACTAGGTTTTCCTAGTGTACCCGGGTAGAACTGCCAGCCTGTCTTGAAACGTCTTTTCCGGGAGTTCTAGAGCTCAGAAAATTCCGATTCTTGTTTCATTGGAAAGCTTATTCAAAGGGCTATAAAATCCATATAATGAACGCCATATTTGGAGTTTAATTGAATTTACTACGGATTTTAGAAGTTGAGTGACCTGACTGCCCAGTTTTCTTCTTCTTTAAGGAAAAGGAAATCTTTATATCTTCAAATCTTGCATTCCTTATTCCCCAATACTTCTTGGCCGAATATACCATATTCTTGCACATATTTTGGCCCTTAAATAAGGTATTTTTCTTCATGGAATATCCTTCAAAAATTCGTCCATTATATGCTCCATATATTCCGCCATATTTGCTCTTTCCTGGGTCGCGCAGGAGAAATGTCTTCATCTTTTTGTCCACCATTTTGGTATCCATTTCATTTGGCATTTGGTTTCCAATTCTTGACACCATATGGGAATGTATTTTAGTAACCATTTGAAGACCATTCCTCGGACTATTTCTTCTCCGGATTTATAGCGTTTTGCGTGCTTGTAGACTCCTTTACTCCGTCTCTTTTGGTCAACACCTGAATTTAACAAAATAAGTTAAAACTAATAAAACTAAGCAATTATCAAAGTAAAAATGTAGAGAAAACACATTAATTAATACGCCTAAAATGTGTAGATCAGACACCAACACCAAGACGGAGGTTACAGTACTACTCATGAGCATGATGACACATTCTCCGCTGCTAGCTTGGCCACTGACACTAGTGAGATGGATAAGTACAACCGGATGCTACTTGAAGCGCAGACCCCGGTGTTCCCTGGATGTCGAGAGAATGTGTTGCAATATGTGATGGAGCAAATGAAGATAAAAGTGAAGCACAAAATGTCAGTGAGTGCTTTTGATGAAATTCAGGAGCAAATATGTAAGTTGCTTCCTGATGATCACAATCTTCCTAAATCTCATTATAAGGTTAGAAATATCTTGAGTAGCCTTGGCCTAAAGTACAGGATAATTGACGCATGTCCGAATGATTGTGTGCTATTTTACAAAGAGTATAAAGATTTAGACTATTGTCCCGTATGTGGCCAGTGCAGATTCCAGGTGAATAGGAAGAGTTCGAAAAAGAGAATTCCTGTGAAAGTTGTTCGATATTTTCCCTTGATTCCCAGATTGCAGTGCCTATACATGTCTCTACACACAGCAGAGGCGATGCGATGGTACGCAGAAAAGCGAATAGATGACGAAGTCCTGCGACACGCCGCGGATGGGGAGGGTTTCAAACATTTTGACAGAGAATTTGGAGACTTTGCTACAGAGGTTAGAAATGTTAAACTCGGCCTATCTACAGACGGATTCAATCCTTGGGGAAGTAATAGCTCCGCCGTCAACACTTGGCCAGTTATCTGATGCCGTACAACTTGCATCCGTGGATGTGCATGAACAAGGAATTTAATTTCATTACTGTACTAATTCCAGGTCCTAAATCTCCAGGGAAGTGCTTAGATGTCTACCTCAGACCTTTGATCGACGAGCTGAAACTGTTGTGGCAAAATGGAGTCCCAACTTATGACAAATTCACTGACACGATGTTCACGATGAGGGCTACCGTAATGTGGACGATCAGCGATTTTCCAGCGTATGGGATGTTGGCATCCTGCAAGACAAAAGGATATAATAGATGTCCTATCTGTTTGGACTACGTGAACTCTAGTTGGCACGCGGGGAAGGTGTGTTACTTGGGTCACCGTAGATGGCTTCCTCACGACCACCCCTGGCGACAGGATGAAGCTCATTTTGACGGGATGGTAGAGAACAATCCTAAACCCCGTAGTTGGTCGGGCGAAGAGATTTTAGAGAGGTTGGGCTATTTCGACTTTGGTGTGTTAACCAATGACGCGGATGTAAAGAAATGCAATCCAATTCCTCCACATGATCTCAGCGATTGGCATCACAAGACTATATTCTTTGAACTCCCTTACTGGTCGAAGTTGAAGCTGAGGAACAACTTGGACACGATGCACATAGAAAAGAATGTATGCCACAACGTGGTAGGAACAATTCTCGGTATTAAGTTCAAGACTAAAGATACTACCAAAGCGCGCAAAGATCTGGAATCAATGAATCTACGTCGTCCCTTGTGGTTGAGGAAGGATAGGAAAGGAGTGTACAACAAGATGCCAGCTGCACCTTACACAGTGAAGCCGACACTTAGACGTTCTGTATTTCACTGGTTTAAGGGCGTTCGTTATCCGGCTACATATGCAGCTACTATAACTAGAGCAGTGGACGAGGTGCAACACAAGTTCGTTGGTCTAAAGACACATGACTATCACGTTATGCTGCAACGTCTGATTCCAGTAGTAATTCGACCATATTTGCCTCGCGACGTCGTAGAACCAATAGTGGCATTGTGCAGATGGTGGCAGAGGTTATGCGCCAGAGAATTAAAGAAGTCAGATGTGGTGGAATTGCAACAACAAATTGTGCACATCATTTGCAAACTAGAGAGGATTTTTCCCCCTGCTTTCTTTGACATCATGATTCACCTAATGATCCACCTGCCCGAGCAGGTGCTCATTTCTGGTCCGGTCCAGTACACTTGGATGTATCCTCAAGAAAGGTACGTACAACTACTTAATTATACAGGTTTTTCGATTCATAATTTGTTCCACTGGAGATTACTAGCTAGCTATATGTACTTATTCTTATTGTACGTTTGCTTTTGTAGACAGCTTGGACAGTATAAGTCATTCGTTAAAAACAGGTCGGCCCTGGATGGCTCCATAGCAGAGACATACCTAATGCATGAGTGTGTTACTTACTGCAACAGGTACCTCAAAGATCCACCACCTCCCACTGCCACCGATCCCAGTGCCCGCATCAATCTTTCTGTCGTCACCAATGTCGTCCGACCGTTTAGAGGAGTATTAAAGGAATTGTTAATACGGGAAGAACTTATTGAGGCTCATTGGGTAGTGTTGCGAGACTGTGACGAAGTTGAGCCGTACATGATGTCATACAGGGAGAGGCTTCAGGCGTTAAATCAAAACAAGAGTTCGGCGTGGATTGAGAAAATGGTTAAGAAGAAGTTTCCCGATTATTTCTTTCAATGGGTACGTACGTACGTCTCGGTATTTAGTAATTTATATACATATCGATCATGTTTGTAGAAAGTAAACCCTTATATTTGCCCATTTTCGCAGATGATTGATCTGCAAAAATCTGAAAACCACGGGGGGTGGTGGTCATGGCCAAAGCACTTGCTAGTAGGGAAGCCGATTAAACACTATATTTATCCCGGATGTTTTGTGAACGGTGTAAAGTTTCATTCATTGGCCCGAGATGAAGGAAGAAGAACACAAAACAGTGGGGTAGCGGTTGGGAAAGACAATGATCTATATTACGGGGCTATTGTATATGTGGTTCAGCTATGTTACGGGAATGATGTCAACGTTTTCCTATTCAAGTGCAGATGGTTCAAGCGTACAAAGGAAGACCTGGGACTATTATCAGTCGATACAAACTCAAGCTGGTATGAGGATGAGCCTTTCGCTCTCGCCACCTTAGTTAGGTAGGTGTTCTATCTCGACGATCCGAAAGCCGGGGAAGGGTGGAAAATAGTGAACCATATCTCTCATCGAGGAATATGGAATACAGAGACAATTGAAGGGACACCGGCGACGACTGAAGATGCTGCTGAACCAGAAAGAGACATTCCTGCCTATCAAGAGCCTAATATTTCTATCATCTGCTCCGATATAATGGACCTGGTTCAAGATGGTGAACGGTTACCCATGCCTGATGGTTGTACAGATCTAACTGAAGATGAGATTATCGATGCCATTAATGAAGAAGATGAAGAAGACGAGCAGGATGAAGACGCGGACGAGGACTCAGGTTATTCGTCGGATGATGTTGAGTATGATGAGGAGGATGAGCAATCTGCTACCGGGGACGAGGATGATGACGATTATTATGATGACTACTTAACTAAGACGAGAAAAATTAATTGGTAATTAATTTATGTAATTATTGTAATATATGATGCATCATCAATCAATAATTAATATAAATATTATAAGGAGGGGAATGTATATATGTACGTAGATCTTAATTAATATTTTTGTACTTAATTAATTAATTACACGCGTCCATGCTCGATCAGATCGGATCGACCAACGTACGTAAATTAAATTAAATTAATTAATTAATCCAAATTATATATCCTGGACAACGGAGAAATTAATTCCAGATTTCGCCTTTTGGGTATTTTGGCTATCTCCCTAAATCCTCGACCCTAAATCTAGCAGATCGGATCGATCGATCATTTTTTTAATTATATTCTTTAATCAGAATAATTGAACGGACACACAAATGACCGGGGACGACCTAAACCCTAAACCCTAAGGCCCTAACCCCTGAATTCAGGGTTTGTACACTTGGACGACGGAGATGGTCATTCACCGTCGTCCAGGTACTCACTAGGACGACGGAGAAGCTCATCTCCGTTGTCCAGGTGCAGATTTTGTAATTTTTCTAAGACAACGACCAGACCTTCTTCCAATGCATATTCTTTTCATCAAGACTTTAGAGTAAACAATTCTTGGTGTGTGAGCTTCGACGATTCGAAAATCGGAGTTGCGAAATGTCTTGTATCCACGTTTCCGGTTTGTGAAATTCTCGGTTTTGCGGTTGACTGTGCCGATGAAACCCTTCACGAACTTATTATTTTCTGAAAATTATTGTAATTATATATTATGTTACGGCGAACGTATCCAACGGTTGTTTTGTCCAAATTCAATTTCGTTAATACTCTGGTGCAAATGAGCCTATACTTATGAACCATTAAGTCGTAAAGATTAGTAGATACTTAACAAGTTTAAAGACGTAAAATTATTCGTCGTTTCAAATTTAACTGTTCATATATACGATGCGTTCATCGATATTGTACGACTATTTCATTTGAATGACAGATCGCTAAATTCCTAGCGAATTAATTTTAAAATTTTTTTTTACGTAATTTGAACCTGGACGACAGAGAATGACCATCTCCGTCGTCCAGGTTCAAATTACCATGGCAGTTCATTTCAATTTTTATTTTTTTTTTCAATGTTAATTGCACTTGGACGACGGAGATGGTCATTCTCCGTCGTCCAAGTTGAAAATTATGGCGGTTCAATGTGCCGCCTCAATTTTCGGCACCACTTGAAATTTCACTTAGACGACGGAGAATCAATTCTCCGTCATCTAAGTTCAAATTTATGGCGGGTGAAACGTCCCACCCATTAATTACGCGCCGCTTCGAAAAATTTTAAGGCTTCACCTAGACGACGAAAATGCCCGTTTTCGCCATCCAAGTGCACTTAGACGACGGAAACTAGGGCTCCGTCGTCTAAGTGAACGCCTATATATAGTACAGGAACCCCCCCCCCCCCTTTTCTCATTCCATCTCCTCTCCTCTCCTCTCCTCTCCTCCTCTCATCTCCTCTCCTCCGGCCTTCCTCCTCCGGCGACGCTCCGGCGACTCAAATTCCGGTTTTGGATCTAAGAAAGACGACACCAATAGAGTATATACCATTCATTTGGTTAGCCTTGGAGTGTTTTGTCGAAATTAGTTCTGCCTCTCGCGTTATCTCTATCCCTAACTGGCCATGTTTTTCGATTTAACCAAGGCTGATTAATTAAAAATTTACACTTTATCGCGCGGGTCGCACGTCCATTGAACGACCCAAAAAGCCAAGCTAGTGTACTCTATTTAAATCTTAACCGTACTTAATTAGCGTAAATTTTTAGTGGTAATTATTATGGTAATTATGTATTTTAACAACGTACTCCTAGATTTCATTAAATGGCTCCATCCGGCAAGAAAAAAGCCCAACAGGAGGCAGAAGATGCTATGCTCCGCCGCTTGGCGAACCAAGTCGGTTGGGTTGAACAGGAGGGCAACGACGCCCTCAATCCGGACCCTTCATCTGGTCCGTCGGCAGCGCCTTTTGGGGAAATTCCCGATGCCCCATTTGTCTCCAGCGGTGATGACGTCGACCCTTTCTCAAGTCCGACGCTCGGTACCGGTTCAACAGCAAGTACTCAGGCATCCTCGACCTCTAAATCTGTCATGTACAGCGCCCGGCGTAAGCAAAGGATGGCCATGACTGACCCGGACCCGAAAAGGACTCGCGGTCTCGTTAAAGGGGGCAAAGCGGAGAAAATTTGCAAGGCGACTGGGAAAAAGATCGATTTGCCCTACGACGAATTCACCAGTGGCCCACCCACAGCTTAGCTAGCAAGTCTCTCGGCGCATAGCATAGGGTCAATCGTTCGTAGCCGGGTTCGTCTCACTGCCCCTACTTAGAAGGAGGTGCCGGATGATGAGAAGGCGAAACTCTTTAAAGAACTTTCGGTACGTAATACGTACAATTTTAGTTATTATATAATTTTGTTAATATTAGTTATAATTTCATAATATATACGATTATAATTTTCTATTTATTTCTGATAGGAACAATTTGAGGTGGATCCGACACCGCCGATGTTGAGGCATATCAACAAAACCGCCAACTCCATCTACCGTGATTGGAAGTACAAGCTCCATCAGTACTTCGAAAATATCGGCCCCGTGCCTACCCCCGTAGAGCTGCGTGGGGATAGAGAAGATGAGTGGCAGTGGTTATGTAACCACTTTCAAGATGAAGAATTTAAGGTGTTTACTTTTTTTATTTCAATTAAGATAATTGAATTATTTTAATTTTAGTTACTTATTAATTTTTTAATGATTTAATTATGTTGTCTAACAGAAATTCTCCCAAGTGAACAAAGCCAACCGGAGGAAGAAGGACAAACACCACACTTCCGGCGCCAAGCAACTCATTCAAATAGCCAAGGAGCACAAGAATAAGGGTTCCAAACACCCTTATCTCGATGCTAGCATAAGCGCGTACGTGACGCCTGGGCTCGATAATGAAGTGAGTCAATATGGCGTAAGTGATATATATTTATATGTGCTTTTAATTGTAGTAATTATTATTAAAATATTATTTCATTATAATTTTTTAATTATTCTTTTGTAGGCAAGGGTGGTAGAGCGTGCACAGGAAGAATTGGCTAACACTCAGCTTGCGTTCCCAGATTTGCCGCCGGAAGACCTGCCTCCTCTATCGATGGAGAGCCAAATTGCGATCGCGGATGAGGTCTACGGTCGTAGAGCTGGCAAAGAGGTTAGGGGGTTCGGACCTAAGGTGGTTCGAGATTTGTCGACGACTTCCGACTCATCATCTACGGGAGGTTCGGGGCGGAGACGTACTCAGGCTGCGGCCGTCGAAGCAGCTATTCAAGAGGCTCGACTCGCACGAGAGGAAAATCAATCCATGCGTCAACGACTTGATGAGCAACAAGCACAAATAACTCAACTCATCGCCCTCATGCAACAATCTCGAGGAGAATGTCAACCTCCTCCGAACCCATACCCCGACGACGACGACCCGGCTGGAGGCGGGGGGCTCGGCGGCGCATCTGCTCCTCCAGTATATTAGCTCGTAGTTTATTATCTCGTTTCTTTCCGCATTCCGAACAATATTTTAATTTTATGGGTTTTTTCGATTATGTATGTACAAATTAATTTTATTAATTATTTAATTAAGTAATATTACAAATTTAGTTTATTTAATTAATTTTAGCATTTTTCATTATTTAAATTCAATTAATAATAAATTAAATTATTAATGATTAATAACAATTTATTTTTTTTAAATTAATTAAGCACCTGGACGACGGAGAATGTCATCTCCGTCGTCCAGGTGCTTACCTGGGCCACGGAGAGTCTCCGCGGTCCAAGTGCACTTGGACGACGGAGACGAAATTCTCCGTCGTCCAGGTTCCTGGACGACAGCACTTGGAGCACGGAACCTGGACAACGGAAAAACGCACTTAGACGACGGAAAAACGCACTTAGACGACGGAAAAACGCACTTAGACGACGGAAACGCTCCGCGGTCTAAGTGTGTTTTTCTTGTAGTGTGAATTAGGTAAAATGGCTAGAAATCCAATGTCGTCTTCTTCTTCCTCATCTGTTGCAATGTCGGAAACTTCTTCTCAACATTTGAAGCGTAATTCAAATGATGTTGGATGGAGTTATGGGGAGTTGGTCAATCGAAGATAAAGTCAAGTGCTTGTTGTGTGGACATGTTTCTTCAGGAGGCATATATAGATTGAACCAACACATTGCTTATACCGGTGCAAATGTGCTAAGTGTCCAAGATCTTCTGATGGTGATAAAGTGGGCCAAATTTTTACTGGCACTGGAAGGAGTAAAGAATAAGAAGAAACACAAAATTATGCATGAGAAAGAAGTGAGAGAAGAAGTTCAACTTGATCAAGCAGATGTAGTTGAAGGGCAAGGAACAAAGGCATACTTTCTTGGTCCTATGGCCAGTAGCTCTGGATTCCAAGTTAGCTAAAGGTCAACAAATAAAGATGCGGTAACCAAATATCAATGAAGCACTTTTCAAGGCGAGAACAAAAAGAGGTGCATCGATTTTTGGCTAGATGGATGTATGAAGCCAGTATAGCTTTTAATACTATTGATTGTAATAGCTTCTTGAGGTTTGTAGAAGTGGTTGGTAAATTTGGCCCGGTATACAAACTTTCAAGCTAATATCAACTAAAAGAGTCATTGTTGTAGGAAGAGGTTAAGAGAACAAAAGAACCACTCAAGAAGCAGGAAGAAAAGTTGACTAAAATTGGTTGTTCTATTATCTGATGCATGGAGCGATCGGAAAACGAGAAGTATCATGAATTTACGTTTCCAGAGTAAAGAGTGTATTACCTTTGATTTTTCTCTGGAAGTTTCGGAAGATGCACACATCGAAAAATTTATTTTTGAGTATGTTGATGAGTTCATGGAAAAAATTGGGTATCAATGTGTGATTCAAGTTGTGATGGACAATGCTACTAAGAACATGGTAGCAGCGGAATTGTTGTAGGTGAAGAGGTCAAATATATTTTGGACTTCATGTGCCATTCACACAATCAACCTTATGCTTAAAGATATTAGAAACTAATTGAGGTTCAAAAGTGTCATTGAGAAGGCAAAAGCATTCACTATCTTTGTGTATGCACATCAAAAGACAATGGCAATGATGAGAAAGGTCATGTAATAACAAGATATAGTGAGGCCGGAAGCCACTAGATTTGTATCTTCTTTTCTAAATTTGCAAAACTTACATGCTAAGAAAGTTGAGTTCAAGAGTATGGGTATTAGTGATGAATGGGACAAATGCAAACACTCCAAAAAAGAAAGAAAAAAAGAATAAAAAAGAGAATGGAAAGCCATTTATAATACCATGGTGAGCCCTAATTTTTGGGGTGGTGTTTCAACTTGCTTGAGAGTGTTTTCTCCTTCAGTTAAGGCGTTTCACCTTAGTTTTGGGGAGATACCCTCTATGGGATTTGTGCATGGAGAATTACAACAAGCAAATGAAGAAATCAAACTTATGTTCAACGGTCAAGCGAATTTGGTTGATCCCATCCTAAATGCAATTGAAATGAAAGGTAGTGGAAGAATTGATGTCTCATTGCATTTGACAGATTATGTCTTGAACCCTTACTATTTCTACAAGGATACATCCACTAATAAAGTTGTCCCGGCTAATATTATGGATGCACTTTTTGAGTGTATGGAGAAGTTCTTTCCCGATGATGTTGAAGGACAAGATGAAGTGTTAAATGTAGAGTTAACCAAGTATAAAATGAAACAAAGAACTTTTGAAAGGGAAATTCTAGCATGTTTAACACATGACATGCATCAACTTATAAATTGGTCCTCAAAGTTGTAAAATAATTATCTTAACTTGTAATTTTGTCCTAAAATTTGTAAAATATTTTTAATTGAGTAATTACTACTATTGAACTAAAATTATAAGAAAAATATTCATTTTACAATTTTAAAGACCAATTTATAAGTTGATGCATAGCATATGTTAACTCATGATAGCTTTCTCCCTTTTGAATATTTTTTTTTGCCGAGAGGGTATGGAAAATGATTGGTGAAACTCAAGATCCGAGTATGTTAATAGTTCTTGTCTTATTCAGTTATTGAGTTAGTGTAAAAAAATGATTATATTTGTTGCTTATTTATAAGATAATTGACTTTTATTAATGGGCCCGGGGAGACATTTTTTTTACACATAATTTGACACATGTTGTGAACTTTTAAATTTAAAGATATTTGATGGTCAAGATTTAATGTAAAAATTAATTTTATATTTCACTTTTATTTTCAGTTAAACATTATCTATTTTCAAAACAAAAGTAGAATACAATCAATTTTTTTCTCTTGATCAAAATAAACTCGATCACTCGATAAAAAATTTATCGACGCTCACTCACCTACAACGACCGTCATCTCTTCAAGTTCACTTTAATCTGTCATTTCGATTAGACTACTCTAATTACATTTTCATTTCTCTCAATAATTTTGTTGCAATTTTCGATTAGGCCAATAGATGAGAATGGGATTATTGAAAGTACAGATACGCGAATGGCTATAGAGTAAACTCTGGGTTTTATTAACTGGAGCTGGAGTCAGAGATGTGGTTAGATACAAGGGCAAAGCTATATAGGGGCGAGCCCCCCTCCCCTCACATTTGAGAATGAGCATATAGTATACCACAATTACTTTCATAACTTGCAATTAGTATATAAGGCATATTGAGTTATTCACCGAATTAACCATTTGGTCGTAAGTTGTTGGGGATAAAAAAAAATAAGACCTGACCACTCGCCCATATATTTGTCTATTACTAATTATTAATAGATAAAAGTACAGAATATAATATTATATATTTACATTAATTGTCTACAATTATATAATTTAATGTCTTTCGTATAAATATTTATATTTAATATACTTTATAATCATAGTTAACTTATTGTTAGTTTCTCTGAACCTCTTATATCAAAAATCTTTTATTCGATAAGTTTGTGATAAAAATTGTTGCGCATTAAAATTGAAGATGAGTGAATGATCTCTTGTTTTACACGTTGAGATAAATCATAACTGTTATTAATGACTATAAATTTATTATGAAATATATTCAATATGAAACTTCGACGTGGATAATTATTTTTGTAATTAATAATATACTTGCGTGCATATATAGTTTAAATTCTTTAAATTTTTTTATATCTTAATTTCGGCCCCGCTGACGTTGAATCATGGCTCTGTTACTGGTTGGATACATATATAGCCTCAATTCATTGTTTCAGCTCAATTGCCCATTCTCAATTTTCGGAGGCACTGGGTGGGAGGATGGAAGTCATTGTTGGAATTCGTTGAAATTGAGAAATGGATCAGAGGCAATGGAGCTCAATTGCCCCTTGGTTCTATTTCTAACTAAGTATATATGGTTCAGTAGCTATTTAATCAATTGATAACGAGTTGCTCAATGCTGCAAAAAACCCTCCTCTCTTCTTCATCATCTTTGTTTTTATAAAATTCAGATTCAATAAAAATATAAATCAAAAATACAAAAATACAATATAAAAAGTTAATTTCCACATTAAATCTTGGTCATCGAATATCTTTAAATCTAAAAGTTCACAACATGTCTCAAATTATTTGTAAAAAAAAGTGCCTTCTGATCTGGACCCTTTATTAATTGTGTTTTTGAGTCTTTAGTTACATGATAGTGTAATTATAAAGGTGATGTACTTAAATTGTAAATTCCGTCTGAACTTTGATGTTTATCAATGAAAAGCATCAATCGTTCGCCCATATTCTTTGCATACATACCCTCCTCGTCGATCTGTTTATTTCAGTCAGACACTCTACTCTCTCAGCTCTATGTCAACAGCTCTCCAGTTACATCTCTCTCTCTCTCTCTGCTCAATTAAAATGTGACACCTTTTAGTAGATAATTATGTAATACATGGTAGTAATTAACAAAATGACACAATTTAGTAGATAATTATGTAATACTTGGTAGTCATTAACAAAATGACACCTTTTAGTAGATAATTATGTAATACTTGGTACGTAGTAATTAACAAAATGACACATTTTATGTAATATTTGTCATTGCTCCCAGTCCAACAAATTAGGAAGAGAATGAACTGAGTAATGATTCTATAATTATTTGATGTGTTCTATTACGGTCTCAACCAAAGAAATATGGATGGACATAGCTAATTAAGTTACACATTACATGAGATCCCAGTGACTAATCTTGTCATTCGTAGATAGGTTCTCAAGAAAAATGTCATTTTCTTAAGTCAAATGTAAATTTATTTAATTACATTTTTGATGTAAGGAAACACAATATATAAAATTTGCATTCAAGCTGTTTGTTAATATGTCTTGAATTAAGTTTGTATGCCAGTAACATACGGGGGCATATTGAAGCTAAATGTAATCCGAGTCATGTTAGACTTTGGTTTTCTGTTGGACCTACCACTCGGGTTATATATATCTTTTAGATTATTTAACCTAATGTGGTATTCTGTAATCTGTAATCTGGTTTCCTCAAGATAATAAAATTGTTTTCCTTCTGACGTGGACATAACTAACATATCGTTAGTGAATTACGTAAATCTGTGTTATTTATTACATTCGTTATAACACTGATTTTAGAGTTTTAGGGTAAAATAACTACTTGCACGGAGTGCGAATTTGAAACTTTGGTCAGTTTGGTGTGAGAATGAGATAGTTACATTGTCAAGCAAGTATGAACATATTGTATTGTTTGATTTTGATTGATAACTATATTGTATTATTTTTTTTTCTATCTTAATTTATTTATTTATTAAGTTCGATCAAAGTGAGCCTAATTGTGTTTATAGAATGGCGAAGTTGGTCATGCCCCCATTTTCGTTGACTACGGTTGCCGGTGTTACTAGCATTTTAGTAGCACTTGTCGGCCTAATCATTTGGATTAAGCTCAAAAGTGTTGTTGCGGTCGTCGGGAAGCCATTGTCTGTACCACGTCGGACGTACAAGCCATTGCCATTGCCGGCAGAGGTGACCAGCCCTTGGAGATCACGATTCATCACTATTACCACGAGTAGCTAGTACGATGTTTAATTCAATCATTTTAGTCAATTTAATGTGAACCTTTTAGTTATCGTTTGTCTCAAAATGACAAACTCACATGTGAGCAGTAAGACATTTATATGATCTACATTATTTCCAATCCAAAACTCTCATTCTGACTTGGACCAAGTTTTCTATATAGTAGCATTTCAAATCTCAGTAGAACAAAAATCTCGCAGAGAAGCAATGCCATCATAAGAGCAGCTGCAGCAGGTGGAGGAATTCAGGAAATTCCTCGATTCCTTGTGGGACCCATGCCAGCAGAGGAATTCAGGAAATTCCTCGATTCCTTGTGGGACCCATGCCAGCAGAGGAATTCTGGGAGGAAGAGAGTGTGCAGCGGGGGAGAGGAGGAAGGAAGACCGGACGGCGACCGAGAGGAATTCCTCTCGGAATTCCGATTTGAGGAACCGGGAGAGGAATTCCTGCCTGACGTCACCACTCACGTGGCTGACGTCAGGCGGGAAACCTTTTTTTTAAATCCGGCGTGTGTATTACACGCGCCCGGTAAAAAAATTTAAAAAAAAATTATTGAATTACTCAGCCAATGACAGCCCGCCACGTGGCATGCTGTCGGCAGGCTTAATCCATCAACGGATTGCTTGATCTGGACGGCCCAAATTCAAACTTTTCCTGATCGGACGGCTCAAATTCAATCGCAACGGCTACTGATTTTTCTGAAAATTTCAGAACGGATACTACCCAAAATACATTCAAACAAATCCTAAAAAATTCCAAAAATCCCAAAAAATTTCTTAAAACCCCCTACTATTTTTCTATAAATATTACCTATTTTTTTCTAAACACTTCACACTAATTTGTGCACAACAAATTATCCTCCTCCTCCCTCTCTTCCCTCTCTCTCACAATATCTTTGATTTTTTGCAAAAAGATGTCCACAAATTGGCTCATTTCCGAAGATGTACAATTGTGCATATCATATTGTCGCTATAGTGTGTGCCCTATCTCCGGCAACAAGCAAAAAATCGACAAATTGTGGGAAAAAATCTATGCCGATTACCAACAAAATTGGGTGATGGGTCAAGGTGAAATGAGGGCGGAACTGAGGACCCAAAAGGCACTTACCTCTCGTTTTGCTAAGTTGAAGCCAAACTTGTCACAATGGAAAGCGGCGCTTGCATACCCAAGAAGGAATCCAGAATCCGGCGGAAATTTGCATGATGAGGTAAGGATTTATTTATGTTGCTCCTCTTAATTTGAATTAATTTAGTGAAATAAAACATGTGACCTATATTTTCGTAGTGAAATAAAAAATGTGACCTATATTACTTTTTATTTTTGTAGTTAAGGAAAGCTCAAACGTGGTATGTGGGAAAACAAAAAAAAGAGTTTACGCACTTTGCGTGTTGGGAAATGGTGAAGGATCATCCTACTTTTAGAGTCGTTGAAACTAGCACTCCACCTTCTTACAATTCCTATGTCGAAGTTACGCCTACCGATAATGTAGTGTCTCCTATCGTCAACTTGGATGAAGATGAAGTGATTCCAACATCACAAAGCAACGTTGGAGGTACCTCGAGTCCGCCTAGACCTCAAGGAGTGAAGGCGGCGAAGGAGGCAAAAAGAAAGGGAAAGAAGGCCATGACATCTACGAATGAGCTTCGAGATGAGACTTTGAAGAACATCGCGGCTAATCAAAAGATGTTCGCCGATTGGCAAAAGGCAAGCAAAGAATCTCAGAGAATGCTTGATGAGAAAAACTACAAATTGAGGGAACGAGAAGAAGAAACAAGGATCATGACAATGAATTTCGAGGCTATGACCCCAAATTCAAAGAGGTACTTCATGAAGCGGAAATCGGAGATCCTAAAGCAAGTAGATGACGATGAAGAAGAAGTTGGCAATGCAAGCTTTACCGGTTGTTATCGTCCCCACAACCTTGATTTTAGTGATTAGTTTAGTTTATTTTAATTATAAATCTATGATTGGGATGTCTTTATTAATGTAATTTCAATTCATGTAATTTCAATTTCAAGAAATAAAAATGCACTTTATTTATTTAGATCGAGCTTTAAATTTAAATTCATTGATTATTAAGGGAAACACACATACAAAAGGGTAACGCACAAATTGCAAACACACATATCTCGCGCACATTATTTAGAGATGTTCACCGGTTTCAAGAAACCAGTTGTGCTTCACTAAGTCCTTTTGAAGTTCACCATGGAGATAAACTGATTGTAAATCGATGAGCCGGTCGCTAAACCGTTGATGATGTTGATCTCTTCCCACTGGCTCAAATGGAATTCGGTGACCATTTTCATTCACCGGCCCATCATATACTGTGGAAGCAGTCACTGGGTTTTGTAAATCTTCTTCCTCATTCTCCTCAAAATCGTCTTCCACAAATTCTTCCTCGACAATCATGTTATGCATTATGATGCAAGCCAACATGATCATTTTTAATGTCGATTTGTGATGACACATGGCTGAGTGACGAATGATAGCCCAACGAGATTGTAAGATGCCAAAGCACCTCTCCACATCTTTACGATATGCCTCTTGTTTCCTTGTGAACAACTTCTGTGGTTGATCTTGCGGATTGGATATTGTCTTGACGAACGAGGAATACCTGAGATATATTCCATCAGCTAGATAATAAGTATGGTGGTAAGTCATACCATGGACTTTATACGTCGATTGCGGGCTTCTTCCGGCAAGGAGTTCATTGAAGACATCAGAGGAGTTGAGCACATTAATATCATTTTGTGCTCCAGGCGTCCCAAAGAAGCTGTGCCATATCCACGTGTCATATGAGGCCACCGCCTCTAAGATTATTGTCGGACGAGCCTTCCGCCCCGAGTATGACCCTTGCCAAGCTGTTGGGCAATTCTTCCATTTCCAGTGCATGCAGTCGATGCTTCTGATCATACAAGGAAATCCCCGTTGTCTCGCCCTTTTTAGAAGTCGAGTTATGTCAGCCGCATTCGGAGCGCGGAGGTAACGGTCTTGGTAAAGCAAGACCACCTGTGTGCACCACCTCTTCATGCATTCGAGTGTTGTTGACTCCCCCATCCTTGTGTATTCAGTACACTGATCTGCGGCTGCGCCGTACGCCAACATTCGTAGAGCACCTGTCATCTTTTGCTCGGGGAGGAGTCCTTGCAATCCAATGGCATCTTCTCTTTGATGCCAAAACGGGTCGTGGTTACATATATCTGTCTTGAGCCGGTTGAACAAGTGCGTGCTCATTCGAAACCTTCGGCGAAAATCTTGCTCGTGGAAAACAGGGCGTTCCACGAAGTAATCTTCCAGCAGATTCTGATCCCTTGGTTCCCTTTGCCTTTGTACGTTTGGACGGCGGCGGCGAGGTGGCTCATCATCAAACGAGGCAACTACCATGGCGGCATCAACGACGAAGGAATTCATCATTGCGGTAGCTTGCCGACGTTGTTGATGCCTCCTCCTCATTGACTCATCGTAATCGTTAGGATCCATCTTCTGTATGAGAGAAAGTGAAGAAGTGTGTTTACAGGTGTTGTGAGGTTTCAAGGCAGGGAGGCATGGTTACAGATTTTATAGCAAAATTGGATAATCTGATATTGAAAGATGAGTACACATGTTACATCCTCAGTGGTCGCAAATCTTACCAGAAATCTTCAATGGATAACTTAGCCGATAACGACACGTGGACGTGACACGTGGCGCATTATCACCGGTTTGAAATCTTACCAGAAATTTGCTTCAATAATTGAGCCGACAATGACACCTGGACGTGACACGTGTCACATTATGAGTCGTCAAAAATCTTATCGAAAATTTGGTTCGATAATGTACACGATAATGACACGTGTCGGGTAGTCATTTGATAAACATATTGCTAATAATGAAATAAAGTCAATTTTTATATTTTATGAATAGTAATAAGAATTCCTATTTATTGCACTGCTGCGCAAAAAAACTGAATAGGAAGTCCTATTTGCTGAATAGTAACAGAAATTCCTGAAATAGGAATTTCTCACCCTGAAATAGGAATTTATGGGTGCGGATGCTCTAAGTCACCTAACTATTCATTACTACCAACATCCAGATATAGACTTCTAATTAAATAGGAGAACACAACTCCACACATATTGCAAAGAGAAAGAAGCACCATCGCTCCGTTCACTCCCTTCAATCTAACTACTAATCAAGTTAATTTAACCATACCTTTGAGTCGGAGAATTTATAAGAATATAAACAATAACTTTGCAAAGGTCTTTATGATCATTCTGGAATGCCTCTGCATTCGTCTTTGTGGATCCGTCACTGACAAGTATGATCCGCTTACCAGAGTTCCTTCCTCCTGAATTTCCAGCAGCAATAGGTGACCTGGGGTCTGCAGAGTATTGCAATAACATTATAGGGAGCGAGTATCCAGTTACACAACTTAGCAGAGAGAGAGAGAGAGAGAGAGAGAGAGAGAGAGAGAGAGAGAGAGAGAGAGAGAGAGAGAGAGAGAGAGAGAGAGAGAGAGAGAGAGAGAGAGAGAGTCTTCAGCCTACATAATGTTCCCCACATACTATCAAGTAATTTTTCATAATGCTGAAATCAGAGTAGATCTTTTCTCTAACAATGATGTTCTATACCTTGTTTAGACGATTGAGGCAAATATTTGATGATCTGCTCTCAGTGCGTGGGGTAAAGTCCAGCACGCTTAAACCACAATTGGTCTGAACTAAAGTCCTAAAATACTCTGTTCCCAATCCTGATTAAGTTTGAAAGGAATTGTAAAATAAACAAGAGAAAGGGATAAAAGTAAGTAGAAAAACACATTCCAGAGAAAATGGAAAAATTACCAATGGCCGTTGCAAGGAGAGCCTGAATAACCGCATTATGAGCTACCACAAGAAAAAGACCTGCTTTCGTGCAATATTATTCTGGTCCAGCAGCTCCTAGCTAGATCCCATAACTCTCTCACAGGATAATGATCATCAATACTAAAATTTGGAGCATCAACCAAAATTCGCGTTTCCCTCATGCTTTAACAGACCCTAAAAGAATGAAAAAAATGTACATTAGCATAACATCTTCACTCATTATGTCAGTACAAGTCCTGCAGATGGCGGCTCGACAGTAGTAGAACTATCACATAGAAGTCACTTGAAATGAGTACAAGTCAATTTCCCTCAGAACAGGATCAAAAATCATTTCCTCTTTGCGAGTGTCCCATATAATTTCAGCTGTTCTCTTTACCCGTGTCAGTGGACTGCAAGATACAACACAATTAGAAGAGAAGACGTGCTCTTCCCCCTTTTGCAGTGGACAGAGAGGAGAGAAATTAGAGCTCCCTTGAATCCTACCGAACAGCATCGTACGATTGGGCTACGGATTGGACTTCTGTGGACAACAAGAGCCGGACTCACTAAAACTGAAGGCATACTTGCAGATTGGCTATTCCTTGACTTCAGACAAAACACAGTAGTAAAGGATCATCAAAGCTAATGATGACATTGCCTACTTTATCTCATTGGAAAAACAGGTATATCATTCATTTGCATTACATGTTTTCATCTAGGATAGAACACTGAGCATGTATCCCTGATAATCTAGAACGTTTTTCTTGTGTAATCTTTCATGGCTTTAATCACTTCTAAAACCCAGATTACTTGTCCTTAATCTGTGTGATCTTTGACTATGAAAAACTGACTTGGTTAAGGAAGATCCCTAAGAGAGTTGACTCTTGTTCACATGTGATTCCTAGGAAACTGTTTTGTCTTTTTCTGGTTGTCTTGCTCCCTTGTTTCTGGTATTCCTGGCTCTTTTTTTTGCTGTCAAAAAAAAAACTTGCCTCATCTTTGACTACTGCTATAGCTATTCTTGTACAAGGGCATGGAAACCTTTTGCCTTGTTTAGACAACCTTTGCTCAAACTGTAAAGACCTAAAAAGCTGTCTTGGTTTTGCTCACCGTATAGACTTGCATTTGTCCCATCAGTTGCTGGCTATTATAGGACTGCATTAGGACGGTTTTAGGTCGGTGTTAGGGCGTGCTTGTTGCTGTGTTTCACGTGCCTATTGACTATCTTTAACCTCGGGAATAACCTTGCCTATATAAGGAGTCATTTGCTGTCTTGGCTCCTGGGTTGGTTGGTTGAGTGAAAAACTCTGGGGTTTTAGGTTATTCTGTTTGGTTACTCTTTGAGAGCACATTCGTGTGTAGTTTCTCTTCTCTCTTCTCTTCCCCTTCCATGTCTTTTGGTTGCTCATAACTGTGCATAATAGACATGGATTCTCAAGCATAAAATTGTTTTCAAAACTCATATGCATCATTGCATTGTGCATTCCATTGAGATAAAGTATCGAGATGCCCAACCCAAGAAGTTGATCAAGAAGATTTAACTTGAGAGTAGTTAAGATCTGAGTTGATACTTCTGAATACTTTCCAAAGTGTAAACACATAGTTTGAGTAGCGTAGCTCTGTTAGAACTGGTAGTTAGACTAGTCAGGATAGCATACGGGTTATGTATCCCCAGAGTACGAGAGACTTGTAATTGTGTGTGTTACTTGATAGTGGAAAGGTTTGTCCCTCAAGAGTTAGGGGCACGCAGTTTTAATCCTGGTTGTAGGATTTCTGCATTATCAAAAACATCTTGTGTCACTCTTTACCTACTGTCTTTACATTTTATTACTCGTATCCTGCGTTTCGGGATAGAACTCTATCTTGCTATCCCGAGAACAGTTTGAACTTAAAAGTGGTGGCCTATTCACCCCCCCCCCCCCTCTAGGACCTTTAAGTGGTATCAGAGCGGCCACTAGTCTTTGCTAGTGAGATCCTCTGAGGGGCCAGTTATGGATCGTGAAAAAGGGTCTTCAATAAATGTTCCTCCTTTTTTTGACGGACATGATTTCTCACAGTGGAAAATCATGATGAGTGCATTCCTCTCCTACCAAGATGATGGTATGCTATGGCAAATTGTAGAGGAAAGCTGGACACATCCCACAAAACCAAAAGGCGTTGAATCAACCGAAAGAATTTCAAAGCCGAGGTCCGAATGGAAGAAAGCCGACAAGGATTTGGCTAGAGCAAACATCAAGGCTCTAAGTTGTCTATTCAATGTTGTATCCGCAGCAGAGCGGCAAAGAATCATTCATTGCTCTACTGCTAAGGAGGCATGAGAAGTGCTCATCAACACTCATGAAGGTAACTCTCGTGTTAAGCAACAAAAACTTCAACGTCTTATTTTTGAGCTTGAAGGTTTAAGCATGAGTGACAAAGAGTCTATTGATGATTTCTATGGTCGTGTACTCAATATGACAAATCAATGCCGTAGTTTAGGCGAGGCCATAGAATCAATGAAAATTGTTAGGAAATTTCTAAATGCCTTACCTTCTTTCTTTGACTCGAAAATGAATGCTATTGATGAAGCACATGATCTAGACACTTATCCTTTAGAAGAACTTGTTGGTAATCTAAAAACATATGAAACTCTCAAGAAGAGGCCCATGCATGAGAAATCCATTGCTCTAAGTTCGGTTAAAATTGAGGTTGAAAAGATGCATGAAAATGAAGATGATGAAAATGATGAATTTGCTTTTCTAACCAAACAATTTGAGAAATTCTTAAGGAAAAGAAAATCTTTCAACTCTAACCGGAACTTCTCAAAAGGGTCTAGCTCTAAGCCTTTTAGAAATAAGGTTTCACAGAAAGGTTGGGATATCAGGACCTCTTCTATCCCAAAAATGGACATTAAATTTTTTGAATGCAATGGAGTAGGACATAAGGCTGTGGATTGTGCAAACAGGAAAAATAAGTCTCATAAAGTACTAAAAGCAACTTGGAGTGACAGTGATTCAAATGAAAATTCTGAAACTGATTTAGAAGAAGATGAAAATGTTGATTTTGTCACCCAAGTCACATTATATGAGTCTCTAGAGGACAAGGATTCTGATGACGAAGGGCATGATATGTATGTACGTTTATGTAAAGCTTCTAAGTCTATGCTTGCTAAGAATGAAGCTCTAGCTAATGAGCTATCATTGAGTAAGGAGACACAATCCAGGTTACAAGGAGAGTACATATCCCAGAAAGCAGAATGGAGTTCTACCAAAACTCAACTAGAAGAACAAGTGAATTTCCTTAAAGGAGAGCTGGACCGTCAGTTTTCCTCCATAATCTTGTTGACTGCTGAGAAGCTGAAACTTGAAGAATCCCTGCTGGACGCCCAGAACCAGTTCGCAAAGTTCTCCATTGGCTCGGAGAAGCTATCCCAAATCTGTGGGATGGGAAAACTGGATGGCAGCAAGAAGGGGTTGGGGTTTGAGGATGATGACAAACCCAAAGGCTCGGGGAAGACTACATTTGTAAAAGGCACCAGCTCGGTGTTGGGAAAGCCTCCGCCTCAACTAAAGATCGATGCCCCTGAAATTTCCAAGGTGTCCATGCTCAAGAAAAACTCGCAAATCAGGTGTTTTCACTGTGGGAACAGTGGACATATTCGACGATACTGCTACAAGCTGAGAAGGAATCCTGCACCGGCAAAGATCCCACAGAGCAATGATCTGCTCGCTCATTTTCAGAAATCTCTTAACGATTTAACCAGGATTGCGCAGTCTCTTGCCATCCCGAAGCGGAAGAACAAGCCAGTCTCTTCAAACTGGGTCAGAAAATCTTTTCGTGGAACCAGGGATACCAGAAGCGTCATGCCTCCCAAAGAACCTGGTGTCAAGAAGAAACAGGAAGAAGTTATTTGTTTTCTCTCAAGAGTGAAGACATCACCCATTGCTGCAAGAAAAGTTGTAGCTGTTTGCAACGTTGCCTTGACTGCCCTTTCCACCAGGAAATCTGATTCTTGGTACATGGACAGTGGCTGCTCGAAGCACATGACCGGAGAACGGAAATGGTTTACTTCCATGGATGACACTCATCCAGTTGGTGATGTCATGTTTGGTGATGGTGCCAAAGCAGAGATTATTGGAAGCGGGACAGTTGACACTCCTGGTCTCCCAGCCCTGAAGAATGTTCTGCTGGTGGCAGGTTTGGAAGTCTGCTTGTTGAGTGTGAGTCAGATTGTCGACGAATATGAGACTGTGACATTTGACACGTCTCAGTGCACTGTCCTTGATGGGAAAGGAAGGTGTGTGATGAAAGGCGAGAGGTCTAGAGATCATTGCTACTGTGTTCGTGCTAACAAGTGGTTGGAACCTGAAATTTGCTTCCGATCCTTGACACAAGAAAGCTTGCTAGATCTGTGGCATAGGAGGATGTGCCATCTCAATCATCAAGATGTGGTGAAGTTGTCCTCGAAGGATGGAGCTCGAGGTCTGCCCAAACTGTCCGGGAGAGCAGCAGGTATGTGTGGAGACTGCAAAATGGGTAAGCTATCCCGAACCTCCCATCCTGTCTTAAATGCTAGGCCAACCTCTAATGCTCTTGAATTGCTTCACTTGGATCTAGTAGGCCCTGTTGAAATAGAAAGTCTTACGAAAAAGAAATATGTGCTTGTTGTGGTAGATGACTTTTCTAGATTTACTTGGGTCATGTTCTTAAGTGATAAAACTCAAGGTCAAACTTTTGGGAAGTTTTTAGAACTAGCAAAATGCATTTCAAATGAAAAACTTTTTGAAAACAAGCGCATAGTAAGAATTAGGTCGGATCATGGAACCGAGTTTGAGAATTCTTTATTTGCGGAGTATTGTGAAGAAAATGGTGTGCACCATGAGTTTTCTGCCCCTATCACACCACAACAAAATGGGATAGTTGAGAGGAAAAATAGAGTCTTGGTTGAGATGGTGAGGGTAATGCTCAGTTCAGTTGATTTACCTCACATGTTTTGGGCCAAAGCAATCTTCAATGCTTGTTATACACTTAACCGTGTAATCTTTAGGCCGGGTACTAGCAAAACACCTTATGAACTCTGGAAAGGCAAGAAGCCAAATATCACACATCTGAAAGCTTTTGGAAGTCCTTGCTTTATCTATAGAGATCTTGAGTATTTGACAAAATTTGATGCTAAATGTGATATAGGTGTTTTTCTAGGATATGCATTGAATAGCCGTGCTTACCGAGTCTATAATAAAAGAACCTGTAAAGTTATAGAAACGGTGAATGTAGCTATCAATGACTTTCTTGTATGCCCTCACAACCACTCTTCAAGAAAGGTGCAGGTTGAGGATGTAAGCACTAAGACATCTCTCGAGGCTGCTAAGACTCCAATTGATGAACAAAATCCCATTCCTGATGATGTATCCCAGGATACAGAATCTGATACTGAAGGTGGCGGGATAGATCAGACACTGACTATCCAGAAGTCACACCGCGTTGGGAAACGTCAAGTTCAAAAAGATCACTCTCCCTCGGATGTGATTGGCATGGTTGATGAACCAAGACAGACCCGAAGTAAGTCTAAAGTGCTTGTGAGTAATCTTGTTAGTCTCAAAAGTTTTCTTACTTTGCATAGGCTAGCTATCAATCGAATTGCTTGCTATGGTTTTGTTTCTAGTGTTGAGCCTAAGAACATTAAAGATGCTTTAAAGGACTCAGAATGGATTGTGGTTATGCAAGATGAACTAAATCAGTTTGAGAAAAGCAATGTTTGGCATTTAGTTCCTAGACCTAAGAATAAGAATGTTATAGGAACAAAATGGGTTTTCAAAAACAAAACGGATGAAAAGGGAATCATTACTAGAAACAAGGCTAGATTGGTTGTGCAAGGTTATTCGCAAATAGAAGGCCTAGACTTTGATGAAACCTTTGCCCCCGTAGCTAGACTTGAATCCGTTAGACTACTCTTGGCCATTGCTTGTTTTCTGAAATTTGAACTCTTTCAAATGGATGTGAAAAGGGCTTTTCTAAATGGAATCTTGAAAGAAGAAGTTTATGTGGAACAACCTCCGGGATTCCAAAGCTCTTGCTATCCAAATCATGTTTACAGATTAGACAAGGCTCTCTATGGTTTGAAGCAAGCTCCTAGAGCTTGGTATGAAAACTTGTCTACACATTTGATTGACCATGGGTATGTGTGTGGTTCTATTGATAAAACCATGTTTGTTAAGAATGTTTCACATCATATGATTATTGCTCAAATATATGTGGATGATGTGGTGTTTGGTTCCACCTCTCAAAACCTTGTTGAGGAATTTGTCACTTTAATGAAACAAGAATTTGAAATGAGTCTTTATGGTAAGCTAAGCTTCTTCCTTGGACTACAAGTTCAGCAAAGGAAAGTTGGTTTGTTCATTTCGCAGGAAAAGTATGCGAAGGAACTTGTGAAGAAGTTTGGGATGGAAGGAGCCTCTCCCATCCGAAATCCAATGGGAACCTCATGCAGAATCAGTGCGGATCTGGAGGGTACCAATGCTGATCAAACCCTCTATAGAAGCATGATTGGAAGCTTGCTCTACCTCACAGCCAATAGACCTGACATCTCCTTTAGTGTGGGTGTTTGTGCTCGGTATCAAGCCAACCCCAAAGAATCCCATGTGAAGGCAGTCAAGCGTATCATCCGATACGTTTCTGGTATGTGTGCTTTTGGAATTCTGTACACAACGGATACTAACACTGAGATTGCAGGGTATTCGGACTCGGATTGGGCTGGAGATGCCACGAATAGGAAGAGCACCTTGGGTGGCTGCTTCTTTGTTGGGAACAACTTGGTATTGTGGCATAGCAAGAAGCAGAACTGCGTATCCTTGTCCACTGCCCAAGCAGAATACATAACTGCAGGAAGCTGCTGTACACAACTTCTATAGATGAAGCACATGCTGAGCGACTACGGATTTGAGCAAGGTATTCTATCCCTGTTCTGTGATAACACCTCTGCTATCAATATCTCCAAGAATCCTATGTTGCATTCTAGGACCAAGGATATAGAGATTAGATATCATTTCATTAGGAACTTGGTTGAAGAGAATCAGCTTGAAATGAGATTTATTCCAACTGAACAACAATTGGCTGATTTATTCACTAAGCCTTTGGACAATATGAGGTTTGAAAGTCTTAGGAAGGCTATTGGTGTATGCACAATCACTTGAGAAATCTCCCTCACTGGTCTCAATTTACTTTTCAGCATTTTACTTTATGAAATAATTTTCTGAAAATAAGTGTTGGCTCACTCTGGGATACGAGTCTGTGCATGCATCCCTGGAAATATTTCTGAACTTGATCTAGAATGTTGTGTTCTTATTTCATGTTTCTTGATAGACAATTGCTGCATCTTTCACTTGTGTTTATGCATCTATGCCTTTAAGAATGTTAGTGCATGTGGTCTAAATCATTCTTGGAACTAGAAAGAACTCTTGAGCACAAAGGTTACTCTTATGGGGTGAACATAGTTTGAGCTAGAAAATTGAGTGAGTTGAACTAGTTACTGAAGAACAAATGCGAAAATCTGGTGACTAATGATGAATGAATAAAGTAAATGAATGTGCTAGTCTTTTGCTGGGTGCACCTTAACCGGAACCAGTGGGGATCCCTGAGATGTTATCTATCCTTTGATGGGTTCGGACTAGTTATCCACTGAGTGTTCTTGAAACACACATTATTCTTTCGAGCATTGTGCTCAGGACATAATGATAACTACTCTGCTACATGGATCTATGATGAGGTATTTCTCAGATGAGCTCTTGGACAAATTAAAGAGAATGGCGAAAATGCCTTGAACATAAATGACAACGGCCAAAGGCCACGTTGGGACAAGGTCCTTGATATGCTGAAATTCCAGAACTCTTAAAAAGTGGTGACAAAGTCACTTAGTTACTCTTGATGTCCTCATATCATTTTATGCTCCAAACTTGTACTCCCTTAGGTGAACTTTTCATACACACACTCTTATGGTTCCAAGGATTGATTTGTAAGAACATTGCATTGATGTTGCTTTATAGTCATATACTCATGTGAAAAATTTGAGCCTTCAAGACATATGAAAATTAGTTGTCACATTCTGATGAGTCTTGCTTAAAATTTTCTTGTGGTCTGGGATTCCACTGACTGTTTCCATCCCAGAGTTCCTGCTGACAGTTTGCAAATCTTTCTGAATTTCAAAATCTTGTGTTATTTTATGCACCACGTGAGGGGGAGCTTTCAATATGTGGTAGGTACATCGATACTCTCTATTACTCAGGATTGTCTCGCATATCCCAGTGGATATTGTATGTTCTTCTGTATGATTGGTTCTTGGCTGTTTTTTGAGGTATCCCGTGTAGACTGCATACGTGGTCTCCTAGGGTTAGGTCACTGTAGCACTTTCTGCATTGAAGTGACTACATGAGACTGGGAACTGCAGGGTTGTCTCAGTTTCCTTGACGTGTGTGGTTAGCTGTGTTGCATGGTTTCAAGGAATTAAATTGGCTTTATGATAATTGCGCATAGAAATAGGAGAAGTCTCCTTGGTCTTCATCGATCTCAATTCCCCTATTTTCAATCCCACTCTCTCACCTTGGCCGGTTCACTTCAACTTCTCCCTGTTCTCCTTAAATTTCTTTCCTCTTCATGACACGCATCAGAAATCGCCGAAATCGTCTTCTTTCTCTCAAACCAGTGTTCTTCTTTCATCCACTTATGACTCTTCCAGACCCATTCATCCCTGAAGAGGTTATCCTTCTTCCTGCTCCTCCACCAAGATCACCTCCTCTTACGTCACAGAATCCTAGCCCTATGGTTTCTCCTGCTTGTGCTGAGGCACCTCAGCCTCCTCCTGTTCGCTCTACCTACTTGCGAAAGCGGACGATATCCAAGTCCTCTGGAGCCAAGAAGGCGGTTCCGAAGAAGAAACAGAGTTCTCCGGCATCTGTTGTCTTCCCCACAACCTCACCTCAACGGGCCGTCGCTAGTCCAGATCAACCCTCTCCTCTTCAGAACGTTATGACACCTGCCTTGTCTCCTTCTCCTCCACCGTCTCCCATTGTTGCAGATCCTACTCCTATCTCTCCCAAAGTTCCTTTGGGAAAGTGAAAGCGTACCACCACAGTTTGCTCCTCTGGTTCTGCATCAACTCCTTCTGTTGAGATATCACTCGTCTCCACTGCGCCTAGGGTCACTCGCTCCAAGGCCAAGAAATCTGTTGTCTCTCCTCCTACCAAGAAAGCCATTAAAACGTCTGCTACTCCTCATGTGAAACCCACTTTCAAGGCATCTACCTCCTCAGTCTCTAAGCGTCCCGGTGAATCCTCTTCATTTCCTCCTCGGTCTAACTTCATCTCCGCTGATTCCTTCAGTTTGTTTGGCTATATCACTATGCATTGTCCCATCGTTTCTGAACGACCATTTGATTTTGCTTCCCTGCATCCTGCTGTATTCTCTCTGGTTTCCCGTCTAGGATGGGTAACAGCTCTGGCCTCCCTGCCTCGCTATAACCGTACTCTTGTTCAAGAATTCTATGCAAACTTCCCTTCTGACATCTCTGCCGAGGTTCGTTTGCACTCTAAACAACAAGTGTGTGTCACTGTTCGTGGCGTCCCTGTGAACTTCTCTCCCTCTAGGATTCGCTAAGCCCTGTTTCTCCCGCTTACAACTGATGGTATTCTGCAGTCCTACTCTGAGTACTTTACTTCCCTCTCGATTCAAGATTTAGCACCGCGCCTCTACTCGTCTCCTCCCTCTGAACCTGTTCTAGGTACCTTTCTGTCAAGTAGGTATATGACAGAATGGTTCAAAGCTTTGGGCTTCCTGGTTCGCTCTCTCTTTCATCCAGCCACTCAGACTAGTAAAATTCCACACAAACAGGCTGTTTTGATGGCATATCTAAGTCATGACCCTATCCGTCCGGTGATTCCAGCTGAGTATTTCATGTACCAAGCCATTCGCACTGCTGGTGTCTGCCACCGAAATGCTCTTGGTAAAGCTCTTGTATTCCCCTGTCTCATCACCAAACTCTGTGGTGATGCCGGTGTTCCCATCACACAAGGAGATGTTCTGGGTCCTGAACTTATTCCAATCGATGCCATCACCATCAACCGGTCAGTCCATCAGTCCAATGAGTACGTCGAGCCAATGGATAAACAATTCTTGAAAAATGCTGTTCAGTCCATGATTACCGATGCTGTCCAACAGATCAAAGACCATCTTAAGGAGCAGTTCACCATGTTCAAAGCAGAACTTTCTCTTCTCCTGTCCAGCCAGGCCGGGTCTGCACCTGCTCAGGATCCAACGGTCTCCTCTCCTCCCTCGGACAAGCAAGGTGGCGTTACTCCCTCAGACTCTGGAGACACCATCCACCTTAGAGCACTGGGTGCAGAGGATGAGGACGTGGTGTATGATGGTTCAGGATATGCAGTTTGAAGCTTTTTCTGTTATCTCTCAACTCTTTGTCTTTCCGGTTTCTTTCTTTTGGATTTTTTGTTGAACACTTTTTATGGTTTTGTGATGTGTGGCAAACAATTACTATGGTTTGTTATTTTTGTGGTTTGTTTGAACCCTTTGTCTTTCTTTGACAAAAAGGGGGAGAACTGGTGATTATTGGTTATTATTGTGCTGATATGTGGATATCTTGTTACTGCATGTGTTTGTATGTGTTATAACTATGCAGTAGGTATTATTTGGGGAGAACTGGTTATTATTTTGGACAGGATATTATGGGATATGATTATCCTTGTTACTGCACATGTTTAGGGGGAGAACTGTTTAACTGGTTATTGAACTGGTTATCGCTTTATGGGCAGCATACTATGTGATATGGATATCCTTGTTGCTGCATATGTTTGTATGTGTTACAACTGTGTTGCATGTACTCTTTGAAGAACTGTGTTTTGTCAAGAAATGCCAAAGGGGGAGATTGAAGGCACACTTGCAGATTGGCTATTCCTTGACTTCGGACAAAACACAGTAGTAAAGGATCATCAAAGCTAATGATGACATTGCCTACTTTATCTCATTGGAAAAACAGGTATATCATTCATTTGCATTACATGTTTTCATCTAGGATAGAACACTGAGCATATATCCCTGATAATCTGGAACGTTTTTCTTGTGTGATCTTTCATGGCTTTAATCACTTCTAAAACCCAGATTACTTGTCCTTAATCTGTGTGATCTTTGACTATGAAAAACTGACTTGGTTAAGGAAGATCCCTAGGAGAGTTGACTCTTGTTCACATGTGATTCCTATGAAACTGTTTTGTCCTTTTCTGGTTGTCTTGCTCCCTTGTTTCTGGTATTCCTGGCTTTTTTTTTGCTGTAAAAAAAAAACTTGCCTCATCTTTGACTACTGCTATAGCTATTCTTGTACAAGGGCATGGAAACCTTTTGCCTTGTTTAGACAACCTTTGCTCAAACTGTAAAGACCTAAAAAGCTGTCTTAGTTTTGCTCACCGTATAGACTTGCATTTGTCCCATCAGTTGCTGGCTATTATGGGACTGCATTAGGACGGTTTTAGGTCGGTGTTAGGGCGTGCTTGTTGCTGTGTTTCACGTGCCTATTGACTATCTTTAACCTCGGGAATAACCTTGCCTATATAAGGAGTCCTTTGCTGTCTTGGCTCCTGGGTTGGTTGGTTGAGTGAAAAACTCTGGGGTTTTAGGTTATTCTGTTTGGTTACTCTTTGAGAGCACATTCGTGTGTAGTTTCTCTTCTCTCTTCTCTTCCCCTTCCATGTCTTTTGGTTGCTCATAACTGTGCATAATAGACATGGATTCTCAAGCATAAAATTGTTTTCAAAACTCATATGCATCATTGCATTGTGCATTCCATTGAGATAAAGTATGGAGATGCCCAACCCAAGAAGTTGATCAAGAAGATTTAACTTGAGAGTAGTTAAGATTTGAGTTGATACTTCTGAATACTTTCCAAAGTGTAAACACATAGTTTGAGTAGTGTAGCTCTCTTAGAACTAGTAGTTAGACTAGTCAGGATAGCATACGGGTTATGTATCCCCAGAGTACGAGAGACTTGTAATTGTGTGTGTTACTTGATAGTGGAAATGTTTGTCCCTCAAGAGTTAGGGACACGCAGTTTTAATCCTGGTTATAGGATTTCTGTGTTATCAAAAACATCTTGTGTCACTCTTTACTTACTGTCTTTACATTTTATTACTCGTATCCTGCATTTCGGGATAGAACTCTATCTTGCTATCCCGAGAACAGTTTGAACGAAAAAATGGTAAAACCCTATTCCCCCCCCCCCCCGGCCCCCCCCCCCCCCCCCCCCCCCCCCCCCCCCCCCCACTCTAAGACCTTTAAAAACCATGGTCATTTCAGGACTTCAAAATAACTCAACTGATCTAACGCCCTCCTCTTTATCTAATTACTAATTAATTTTGTTGGGATTTAAATAAATAGTTAAATAAAAACCGCGAAAGATTCAAATTGTGGTCTCCCTGGCTGGCTCGTCTTTACCCTCACAACACCTTTTGCCACGATGCACCACCAGCGAGCTCAACATGCGCCACCTCCACCAGATCCTAGCCCAACATCCTCGCCGACACCCGCCACGCGTACCTCGATTCCCCAAACATATTTTCCCACAATGCCATCCTTAAAGCCTTTGCTCAGAACAACGAATGGCACCGCACAGTTAGCTACTTCAATTCGCAATTGCTTTCGCTAGAATCGCCGAATCCGGACGAGTACACGTTCTGTGCTCAAGGCCTGCGCTGGCCTAGTCCGAGTCTCCGAGGGTGAGAAAGTTCACTGCTACGTCATTAAATTTGGGTGCGACTGTAATCTATTTGTTAGAAACTCGCTGACGGATATGTATTTTAACTTTGGGAAGTTCGGGACTGCGCAGAAGCTGATAGATGAAATGCCTGTGAGGGATGTTGTGTCTTGGAATACTCTTGTTGCTGGGTATTGTGGCGCTGGACGGGTTGGTGAGGCGAGGAGGGTGTTTGATGCTATGGTGGTTAGGACTTTGTTTACTTGGTCGACTATGATCAGCGCTTATGCCAAGGCGGGCGAGTTGGAGGAAGCGCAGCAGCTATTTGACGAAATGCCGGGGAGGAATGTGGTTTTGTGGAATGCGATGATTGCTGGGTATGCGCAGAATGAGAGGTATGCAGAGGCTGTGGCGTTGTTTAGGGAAACGCAGGAAAGTGGAGTGGCGGCTGGTCAGTGTGTTGTCTGCTTGTGCTCATCTTGGTGCGCTTGATTTGGGAAAGTGGATCGATAGGTTTGTAAAACGGAGTGGGATGGCGTTGGCCTGGGTCTGTTTTTGGGGAATGCATTAGCGGATATGTATGCCAAGTGTGGTTGTACAATGGAAGCTAGGCTGGTTTTCAATAAGATGCGTGAGAGGGATGTGATATCTTGGAGTATTATCATTACTGGGTTAGCCATGAATGGGCATGCTGATGAAGCTTTCGAGTGTTTTGGTGAAATGATTGAACATGGTTTGAAGCCAAATGATATAACTTTTATGGGGTTATTGACAGCATGCACTCGTGCCGGTTTAGTAAACAAGGGGCTCGAGTATTTTGTTATGATGGAGAAAGCATATGGTATATCTCCCAAGACAGATCAGTTGGACAAGATATACTCAATGATCAGAGAACTCGGGAGGAAAATGAAGCTAGCTGGATACAAACCAAAGACAGATCTGGTGCTTCATAACATCGACAAAGAAGAGAAAGAAGACGCTTTATCTGTTCATAGCGAGAAACTGGCCATTGCATTTGGACTTATCAGCACTAGCGCCGGAACCACAATTCGAATTGTAAAGAACTCGGGAGTTTGTAATGACTGTCATGAAGCCACGAAATTAATCTCCAAAATCGTCGAACGAGAGATTGAGATTGTGGTACGAGACCGCAGTCGCTTCCATCATTTCAAAGATGGGAAATGTTCTTGCAATGACTATTGGTAGGTGGTAGCTAGTGCCTGACTTACCAAGTAGACTGCATGTTCTCATTTAGCAAGGACAAGACAGAGAGTATCTCCAATTTTTGCAAGAGATGGATTCCGATCCTGTCATTCAATACCAATTTCATACACATTTGACTTACATTTTCACTGCCCTCCATTTTCTTCACATTGGCTCATAGTAGTTAACCAGAAAAACAAAGAACATCAGCTCATAAAAATTCTGAGCAATAATTTTAAATTAATATTAAGGACCTCATTATTTCCACAACTTACTATTTATCTACCTGTAAAGAGAAAAATCGGTGTATTACAAATTCTTGTTGTCCGAGCAAGACCAGCTAGATTTATCAAATCCACCTGAAAATCTCCCTCCAACCTCCGATTAGAATTCGGCCCGACAATTTCGTAACCATAACTCATAATTAAGATAATCTAGAATACGACAACATACTTTATTTACTACTTAATCTTTCAAATTCAGATTAAAAAAAGGAACTTAATAGCCAAAAAAATATTAAAAAAAGAAGGCGGTTTTAGATTTGGCACCAGCACGACGAGTATAGGCGCATAGTTGTCTCTATTTTGGCTGTTTCTCTCTTCTCTGCTCTACACTCGCAACTCTCAAACCCTCACGGCGAGCTTAGCTCAATTTCATGTTACTACTACTACTACCTCCCAGTCCAACATTCTGCTCACAAATCCTTAATTCCCAACAGATCTGCTTAGCACATTCCCATTCTTACAGTTATGTTTCCTCTTTAGTCGGTCAGTTAGTTTCGTTTTTGTTTTGAGACCCGAATACGATGTCGAATTCGGACCCTAAGCCCAAACCCCGTCCGGGTCCATGGCCTCCGCTCCCGGAGGAGTCTCCAATGCCGCCCTCTTCGTGGGCCAAGAAGACCGGATTCCGGCCCAAATTCTCCGGCGAGACCAATGCCGCCACTGACTCCTCCTCCTCCGCCGCCCAGGTGGCCCTCCCGCCGCCGCGCCCTCCCCGGGACCCCGAGCCCGATCTCGAGTCGGGTCGGGTCAGGCCGGCCAACGGCGAAGCGAGGCCGGATAAGGATCAGGCGGCGGCGGTGAAGAGGAGGAGGGAGTCTGATGGAGGAGGAGGGTCCAACAAGAATGCGGCGGCGGCCCACCACTGCGGGACCAATGGGCAGGCGGGGGACCCACCGCAGCGGAGGGCCGCGAGGAGTGAAGAAGTGGTTGATGTTGTGGCCAATGGTGGGGATGATGATGGCGGCTATGCGCCGAGGCATTTGCATATTAAGTATGAGCTTAGAGATACGCCGGGGCTTGGTCAGTTACTCTTTTTATCTACTTGCATTGTCCTTGTTTTATAGTTTTCGTAAATTTTGATGTGCAATGTTGATGTGGTTTTTGGGTTTTGTTACTACAATGTGTTTCAGTACCCATTGGTTTATATGGATTCCAGCATTATCTATCGATATTGGGTTCGATAATACTAATCCCACTCGTCATAGTTCCGGCAATGGGTGGTACTTATGTGAGTAATAGTTTTCACACCAATTAGTAATTTTGATGCTGTGTGTACTGGATGGAAAGTGCAATGTTGGATTGTTTGATTTGACTGGATTTAGTGCATGTAGGAGGATACTGCAAACGTGGTATCGACAGTGCTCTTTGTTTCGGGAGTCACCACTCTCTTGCACACGTCGTTCGGATCAAGATTGCCCTTGATACAGGGCCCGTCATTTGTTTACCTAGCTCCCGTATTGGCCATAATCAACTCCCCTGAGTTTCGAGGATTCAATGGAAATGTATGATACCATGGTTACTTTTGTTTTCTACTTATTAATACATTAAATAATCTTCACACGGAGCTCTTGTTATTCAATTCACAATGATGCTAATTGTGTATCCTTTGACTTGTCAGAATTTTAAGCATATCATGAAGGAGCTACAGGGTGCAATAATAATTGGTTCAGCTTTTCAAGCAATACTTGGATATTCAGGACTAATGTCGTTATTTTTGAGGTATGGTTTCGGCATCTTATTCGTCCCTCATGTATGAATGTTTTTACAATTAAAGTTCATTTCATTTTCTTGTTACCTGAAAAAAATGAATAAGAATGTTTAATCTCTTTCACTTTGCTCTGAAACAGTTGTCATACCTACCAACTGGTATTGCTTAGATAGGTTGAGGGGATAGGTAAATGTTTCTTCATTTGGTGTAGAGGGAATATGGTGTCAATTATTTGTTGGTGTTTATAAGAAGAGATGATGTCATGTCGTGATCATGTCTTATTTTGATTGTACATCACTCTTATAACATACATACAAGCTATATAAGTTAGAGCAGCACACTGTTGAGTGATATGTATCCATGCTAATTATACTTTCTCTTAACTTGACAGTATGTATGTGGGCCCAATGTAGATAGATAAATACATAGGATACCTAAATCAAATGTTATTATTTCCAGGCTCATGGTGTATGGTATTGACCCATTTTACAAGGTTTAGGCTGTGAACAGTTTGATCTTATTTGTTTGTCTGCTCTTTGAGTTTGATTAATACAATTACAGTGGCTTTGTTACATTCTCTGTGATATGTGTATGAGAACTAGGAGAAGATAATTCCTAACATACTAGTAACATCCCTCACTTATACCATATTCCTAAGATTACCCCAACTGAAGTACTTCTGTTTTTCAATGTGTTACGCACCTAGAGGAGTATAGTTTTAAAATGTAGTTCTAATGTTACAATTAAAGAGCACAAAAAACTCACCACCACTGACATGTTAAAGCTTTAGCCATCTTTTGCCACTTCTCAATAGCTCATATCAATATAAGTCCACATCCTAAGATAATATCCACCACATAATGAATTGTATTTGCATATGAGTGGTATGACGAGGAAATCACCAAGCACAAGTTAAGGGATAGACTGGAGGAGACAGGACATTGTGTTCACATCAATTAGGAAAAGTGATTTAGCAGAATCATTTGTGGGTATCTAACTCAAATAGGAGGTTAGAAAGTATTGGAGGTGATGGGGTGCCAAGAGCTGACGAGGGTTTTGTGTTTGATTATGTAGTCATTGGAGAGGTAAACCACAGTTGCACCCGCTTGAGTATTATGCTCGCATGTTATGTTACCACTGTGTCTATATGTCCTATTAGTTATGATATATTATTTTGAAAGTACTTATATTGGATTTGGTCCTAGCTGTGCTGTACAAAGCTTCCAGTGTTGAGTCTTATACCAGGCTTCGAATAGCTCAACGTTATTTGGCTTGCCTTTCCTTTTCAGGTTGATCAATCCAGTGGTTGTGTCACCAACAATTGCCGCTGTTGGACTTTCGTTCTACAGTTATGGTTTCCCATTAGTTGGTACTTGTCTTGAGATTGGTGCTGTGCAGATATTAGTGGTCATTACCTTTTCTCTTGTAAGAAGCTACCTTTATGTGTATATATATTCTTTTGAAGGGATATGTTCAATTGCTTTACTCGCGTCTGTTTGGTTGCACGAAATCAACTAAATAATTAATCTTCTTTCTTCAGTACCTACGGAAGATATCTGTTTTTGGTCATCGTGTCTTTTTAATATATGCGGTAAGCCAATTTTTTTGGTCATATTCATTTGTAATATTGATTTCAGCTTATATTAGTCATGCCTTCTGCAATGTTATTGTAGTGAATTTTATCTAATTTGCAGGTTCCATTGGGTCTCGCAATCACATGGGCAGCTGCATTTTTACTAACTGAAGCTGGAGTATATAACTACAAAGGTTGTGAAACAAATGTACCTGCATCGAACATAATTTCTGAACATTGCAGAAAGCATGTATCGAGAATGAAGAACTGTCGAGTTGATACTTCTCATGCATTAAATTCTTCCCCATGGTTTAGGTTTCCTTATCCATTACAATGGGGTACACCTGTCTTCCACTGGAAGATGGCCATTGTTATGTGTGTGGTTTCAGTTATCTCATCAGTGGATTCGGTTAGTTTTCTGTCATCTTGTCTTTCTGTATGTTTATATTACTCTTTTCTTAAGATAATCTTTTACCGTAAAGAGATCTACTTCTGGTTGCACCTTTTCAATTATAAATGATTCTCATCTGATTACATTGTTCACTTAAAGTTCCAAGAAGATTGCATCATGAGCAGTTTTTAGTGAGCCAGTCAGATCATTAATTTTTTTCTTCTTCAAATTCTCTTATGAATAATGATCTTTTTAGAGCATCTCCAACCATAGGAGACTCACACCTCATTATGAGTCCTCCTAAAATTACTATTCATATGAGTCCTCCCCATCTCCAACAATAGGGACTCATACTGTATCCCAAATTTGTTCTATTTCTTTTGCCTGATCCACCCAAAAATTTGAGTCCCAAGATTTATAATAGGATCTCAAAATGAGACTTCATTTGGGGTATGAGTCTTGGTTTATGAGGTATGAGGCCAGCTTTTCTTACCATTGGAGAGGCCAAAGTTCATAAAAGTCTCATTTTGAGGTATAAGACTTAATGGTTGGTCCATGGTCTTACATCACCATAATGTGAAGTGCTCTCAGTCGGTACCTGCTAAATGCATTGGAATTTATTAAAGTAAATATTTGGTATAATTTAACAGCTTCACAAAAGTACGCATTATCCTTTGTTCCAAGTGGCTTACTTGAACTATGCAAATAGACCTTGTTACGTTTGTTGCTGAATTTGTATTTTGCTTTAACTTGTTAGGTTGGCTCTTATCATGCATCTTCACTACTGGTGGCATCCAGGCCTCCAACTCCTGGTGTGGTTAGTCGAGGGATTGGTCTTGAAGGTCTTTCCAGTATCTTGGCTGGTCTTTGGGGTACTGGAACAGGGTCCACAAGTTTAACTGAAAATGTCCACACTATAGCTGTCACTAAGATGGGAAGCCGTAGAGCAGTTGAGTTAGGTGCATGCGTCTTGATTGTCTTATCCCTTGTTGGTAAGTTCTGTTAAGCTTCTGTTGGTTTAACAATTAGCCTCTAATTGCAAAAATATAAAGCTTCTGCCATGTTTAGTGAGAGACATTGATTAAATAATCTCACCACCATATTGTATAGTGTTAAGTCTGGTACTTGAGCAAATATTGAGATTACTTCAAGTATTCTTTTAGTTGGGTGTAGTCAGATTCAGATGTGCTAATATGGTTTGTAGTAAGATAATTATATGGTTGCTTGATTTAACAATATCATGTTGATGAAAGATCTAAAAAACTGCAAAGGTGGCCAGCTTAGAGCTTGACATGGTTTGGCAGATAATAACTCTGACCTCCACAGTACTGGCTATATAAATTATGAGTCAATAGAGAGGAGAAGAGAAGCCAAAAGTAATTGTAGAATAAGAGCAAAAGAAAGTGGAGTCAATGTAAGGACCTACAAGATAAATTCCCTTGATAAACCAAATAAAATTTGACTAATAACATTCTCCATCGCCAACAATAACTGTATCATTAGAATTTAAAAATTGAGTAGGAGACTGTAACTTCAGAATCCCAATCAATGAATGAAAAAAAATCACAGAACCTCTACCATGTGCTACACTCCTTTTGGACCAGAAAGTGGTTCATGAAACTTGAAGAAGGCTGAAAACAGTTATAGGTCTGGAATAACCCACATGCTTTATAGAAATATAAAGCTTTATGAGTGAAACGAAGCTCTCGGTTTCGTGGTCACTTTTAGATATTGTTCTTTCTAGTTGTATATCTCTCGATAAAGTTGAGTCAGCATAAAATAACCAATCTTATAATTATATCTGCAATACAAAAATTATCATTTGGACTTAATTTCGGGTTGTCACACTTGATGCAGTTGCAAGTAGTTAAACTTCTCAACCCCTCGTGCAAATTGATTGATTATGACCTGTTATGATCCTTGATTACACCAAGGAGGTTTACTTGCTTTCTGTTCACAAAGTAACCAATGATGGTGGAAGTTCACATAGTTTTCTGTATGATATATCTAGACCGTCTTCATATTTACCTGATAACTTGCTATCATGATGTGCACTCATATTTATCCAACAAAATTTTCATCATGGGTTGTCTTCATATGTACTTGTCTTGTTGGAATTGTTGCAAAAGATAATAATCAGTAAATTATGACTTCTGTGTTGTTGGTATGCTGCAAATAATCACATTTATGCTCTACATGCAGGTAAAGTTGGAGGTTTTCTTGCATCAATTCCACAAGTCATGGTTGCAGCGCTTCTGTGCTTCATGTGGGCAATGCTTGCTGCATTGGGTCTGTCAAATCTACGCTATAGCGAGGCTGGAAGCTCTCGGAATATTATCATTGTTGGGCTATCTTTGTTTTTCTCGCTGTCAATACCGTCGTACTTTCAGCAATATGGCATCTCTCCAAACTCGAACTTGTCTGTTCCAAGTTACTTTCAGCCATATATTGTGGCTTCTCATGGGCCCTTCCGCAGCAAATATGGAGGGGTATGCTTCAACTTGAACTTCTGTATATTAAAAATAGGATTTGTGCGTCTGTCCTTCCCGTTTGATTGAAGTAAAACAATAATGTTGTTTACACTAAGAGATCTCCTAAGTGTCCAATCCACCCGCTTCAATTTTTCCTTGGATTTGTCTAGTTCTGATGCATATACATTTGTCATTTCATTTGGAGTTTCGTAAATAATCACTCACAGATTATTTTTAATTTTTTATGAAAGAAACTGCTTTTTATTGAATAAACAACAAGCATTCAAGGAGCCCAGACAAAATGTCTGCTTAAAAGAACTAAAGAGCTCATATAGGGAGGTATACCTAGCTTTTCAACTAATAAAACTAAGTCCAAGCCTACGGGACCTGGTAACCCAAAGTAAATGCTCACTGACCAGTTGGTTATCCATCTTGTCTTTTTTACTCATTGAATTTGCAGTATTTACACGATTTTTGGTAATCCATTCAGGTGTCGTCTTCTTTCTGTTTCTGTAAAATTTGGATTACTAGGTAGCCTCTGTGTCTCACCACCAATATGAACCACGTACTTATGTCATGATATTATTGATAAAGTGATATTGTGTGGTCATAGTCAGATGATTGATGACTTCAGTTGTCCTTTGAACACCATAATGTTGGTATACCTGCATTCGTAACTGATTCTGCTAATTTCTGTTTGCAGGTAAACTATATCCTGAACACATTATTTTCATTACACATGGTGATTGCATTCTTGGTGGCTGTTATCCTGGACAACACAGTACCCGGAAGTCGTCAAGAACGTGGGGTGTATGTGTGGTCTGAACGTGAGGTTGCAAAGAGGGAGCCTGCTGTTGCCAAGGATTATGAGCTGCCATTCAGAATTGGCCGGGTTTTCAGATGGGTAAAATGGGTTGGACTGTGAGAATTTTTTTTGTTAGAGTCCGCATTGGTCCACTTTTCAAGCTTTCCAACAAGCATTTTCGGGGTCATTGCATTGAACTGTGATTCTATATATTAGTGCTCATATGCATAAGAATTGGTCTGGAGACTGTTATTTAATACACGTAAAGCATTTGGACATCTTAGGTTTGTAGGTCTTATAGAGACATTTATGTACATTTGAGGAACCAGAGGGGCCTGGCTGTATTGTACTCTTAGAATATGGACAATGTATCAAGCTTTTTCTTTAGCACAAGAGTGTAACTAGTTTTGAATTGTTCAGAATTCCAGGACTCTTCATGTAGTCAAGCAAGCGAGCTTTTTGTATCATATATACTTTTTTCTTTTCTCGATCAACAAGATTCAATCTTTTCTTCGACATTCAATTCTAAATTGAAACGCCAAGTATTCAAGGTGAAAGTGAGATCAATTTTTTCTTTTAATACATAGATAAACTCGTTAACAAATTTCTGTGGGCGACTGTTACTTGTTAACATGTGAGCATCTTCATATAGGAATATTAGTTGTCTATGTTCATTTGTTATATGATCACATGCCACACATTCCTCATTGGATGAGTTCAACTGTTCACCATCAACCAGTGAATCAATCATATAAACTACCGGTGAAAGGAATGAAGCACAGTATACTTGTCACAGTATTAGAAATTATGAATGCTACAGACCCATACTCTTTTACATCGCATGTATGAATTGTTTACTCCAGATAAAGGTCCAATAAAATTGACAACATACTGAATGTAATGATATACAGAAACAAAGGGCAGGAAAACAAACAGATGCTTGATAAATTTACTCCTCCATGACAAGATTTGTGTCCTTTTTCTGAGACACCAGGACCTTAGCAGATGAATCCATTTGAATCGCGCTTGGAGCTCTGACCAGGCTGATGTCTTGTTCCAATACCCTTCGCTTTTCGCCGATCTCCTTGGGTTTCTTGACTACCATCCTGGTCAATATTCCCCAAAGTGTTGTTAGTATGAGAAATTGGAGAAACAAAGAGTCTTGTTTCCTAAATATATTGCAGCAGAAAGGAGAAAAATACCTCTTCTCATGGTGCTTGGCCTCTCTGCTGACTCTAACCTTATCGATCTTCTTAATGGCCTTCAATGTGTTTTCTGCAAGATTCCTATCATATCTCTCGGGCCTATTTCTCTTTCTCTCAAACTCAAAAGTTGCATCCTGGATGGAAAAGTGAAAGAAACTTATGACAGGCAAAGCAAACAATTACTGAGCTTGTAAGAATACAAATATTTGATAGATTAGAAAACATCAGGTTTTCTTACCTTTGTCATATCCTTTCCACGTGCCATTCTATAGGCCTTGGTCCACTTGACCTTGCGAGGATTCCTCTTCATTTTAAAGTTCTTGTGACACTTAGATCTACAAAAGCGAAAAATCTAGGAGAGAAAAAAAGATGTCAGACTATTGATCTGCACATGATCTTGAGACATGAAAAAAGGGCTTAACTATAAGCAGCAAAGATGGAGACAACTACATCTTGTGTGAATTTGGGATAAGAGATCACAATATTACATCAACCATAAATTCCTGCTTTAACACTAAGAGCTCCGAAACATGTTACTTACCTAAGTAGATTGACATTATACATGTAAGACTGTCAATCGGGTTCAGGTAAATAACGACATTATCATAATTCAAAAACTATGTTGTCAAGATAGTTCTCCATTTAAAGACCACACCACAAACAGGAAACTATTGTGTTAGTCGAAGTTTGATCGGAAAGGCTCGTTGATTCCATGATTGGATAGAAATTATGTAAAATAAAGATGGCAGGCATGCCAATTACATTAAGTATGATACATATAAAGCAACATATACCTTTGCATCATTACGAACAAACTGAATACCGTGCCCAGGATATACAGTTGAGGAACAGAACCAGCATTTCTCCAACCTCATTCTGTCCTCTGCTTATGTTTAGGTCTCCTGAGAACTCTGTCAAACCTGAACAACTAAATTAATACAGAATTTAGGCAGGTGTTGTAGCATTCGATTAGCACTCTAATTGTACAAAAACTAAAACTGGGCATAAATATATAATAATCAGAGAAAAACTGCAGCTGAAAACAAAAATTTGACCAACATTTACTGCTGTAACATGATAAGCAATGACGAATTACTAATTGTGATTTACCCAAACCATACATGAGTTGTATCAAACAAAGTATACAAGGGACGAGCATAAAGAGACGATTGAGAGAATTAGATACTAAGCAAGGAAGACGTAGTTTCAGAGATATAATAAACCCATGAAATCAAGGAGAAAATGAAACCCTAAAAAATCTAAAGGATTGGTTACCTGGTTGGGAAGAGAGAGAGAGAGAAAGATAGAGAGCAGCGAGGGTTTTGGTTTTAAGGGTTTAGTCACCATGGAAGCGGAGCCGGGCTAACGGGCCCGGTTTTATCTGTACCCGACTCGAACTTGAAGCAATTTTAAAGAGGTCCCGATGGACCTAACCAAATGTTCAAAAGAAAAGAATGATCGTTTATTCAGAAAAAAAGAAAGGAAAAAAAAAAAAGAATGGTCGTGATCGAGAGTGATTCCTAGTCCGCCTCGGATACTTTTATTTAGTCATTGCCGTAATTGGACTTGTAAATGTGCTACTCTCGTATTTCCAGTAAGAATATGCCGTTTCGTTAGTATTTGTTGATCCTCATGCGAACAGAGCTGTAAAAAAAACCATGTGATCATTGTTGAGATACCAATTAGGGATCTCGACAGTTGCAGAGAAGGTACGGTAAAGAGAGTGAGAGAACGAGGAAAGAAGAGATAAATGAAGATTAAAGTTGATGATTTTCATAGATACCAAACTAGGGTTTACAAAGGACTTTAAATACTGTACTCTCAACTGTACAATAAATCACGTAGACACAGACACATGTACACCTCCAAATACAGACAAAAAATAGACAAAGTTGACGGTAACTTAAACAATAACAAAATCTAGTTATTATAGGAAACGTTGGTATCCCATCATCCCACCTTGCTCAAAATCAAACTTCTCCTCCGTATAAGCATAAATCTGCAAAATTTCTAGATAAAGTGTAGAAATTAGCTTTTCCTTCCAAGCTGAAAATTTTTAGCTAGCTTTTAATCAGAGGAAGACTTAAGACAAGAGAAAGGCTCTTGAAAATTAATTTGATCAACACTAACATCTGCCCTCTGTGTAATTCTCCCAATTCAAGGAAACAATTAACCATCTATTTTGTAGCTGCTCTCTTGTTAAATCAATCTGGAGTAAAATCATCATTGGTGGTATTCGTGATAATGAGGACTTGGTTAAACAGCTACAGATTTTGTCTGATACAAAAAAGTATGATATCGAGACCCTGCCTATAGTTTTGAATATATGTTGGAATATCTGGCATGCTAGACCAACTCAATCTTTAGACAAGAGGCTTTTTCACCACAAGCTGTTTGTGTGAAGTCTGCTAACACTTGGAATAATTTCAAGACTCTTATGAAGACTCCTTGTACCACCAGGAAATGCCTCTCTATCATCAGGTGGAGGCTGCCTTGCCCTGGTGTTATAAAAATCAAAATCAATTTCGATGGCTAAGTCATATCCAAGAATATCATCCATGTTGCAGAAGGCTTTGTTCTTCATGATTGTAATGGTGTTGTTCTGTCTGCTGGTGCTAATGGCTTTGGTTTAACAAATGTTTCTCTTGCCGAAGCCTTAGCTCTTAGAGACAGTCTTATTCATGCGAAATCTGCGGGCCATGGGAACCTTCTTATTGAAGGAGACTCTTCTCATCATCAGCTGCCTAAACAACAAGTGCTCTATACCTTTGTGTCTTAAAATGATCATCAAAGCCATTACTGCTTCTTTTGACAATTTCCCTTTCACTTACTCCCTTAGGGAGTCCAATTTTGTGGCTGATCGGCTTGCGAACATTGGTCATCTATTTCGGTCTCCTTCTATTTGGTTACGGTCTCTTCCGGCCTCTGCGGCTAGGCTCCATCTTTTCGATCAGATTGGCAACGGTTGCCCAAGAGAGCTCTCTGTAGTCTAGGTTTATTTTCTCAGCAAAAAAAAAAAAAAAAATTCTCTTCTGTGTCAAAGTCTAAGTATTACTGTCTGAATTCACCAGCTTCCATCCAAGTAACATTCTTAATTGTAGAGCCCACTCACTGTTAATACGCTAAATGCTAACCCGAAAAAGCATGTCTTAGAGCATCTCCAACAACATTACTTATAATGTTTTTATTTTATTCAAAAATTGATCTCAAAGCTAATTTAGCTAGTTGATTTTGAAAAGATGCTTCAACAATATTACTTAAAATTTTGCTACATTTCACTAAATGCTTGATTTTGATTGGTTAGCTTTAAAGAAATCATTAAATATATGTAATTATTAATAACATTTGGAACATAAATGGAAATCATTAATTACACTACTCCTTATTCTCATTACCTATATTATCACTTTTCGATATAGCTAAAGGGGATGAAAACGTAAAATTTAGGGAATCCTTAAAATATAGAATGACATAGCAAATATGTTGAAGCTAATATTTGATAAAAATCCTTATATTGTTAGTAAAATTCACATTTAGGGAATCTGTTGGAGTTGCTCTTAGCACCCAAAATAGCCAAAAAGCTATACAAAAGAATCCTCAGAAGGGCACACTAGTAAAACTGTACGTGGGTGTGCGCCATACGTGCCCAACCACACGGGATGTTGCGCGCATCACTCGATCCACGCATAAGACAAAACTGCCAAAAGTCAAGAATGCCCTCATTTACACAAAAGAGGAATGCTTGCATCAGTCCCATATTGAGGACCACAAGGTATCGCCAACTTTTACTGCCCATAATAGGAAGGTATTCACTCCAAGACAAAGACATCGAAACTCTGAACCACTATTTACTTACGCTTTATGTCATAACATTTACTGACTTAAGCATCAGAGCGTTAAAGGTGGACCGGGCCCGTTTCAACTTCCTAACGCTTGTTGCTTGTTTGACAGATAAGTAGGTCGCTCAAGGATACTAGCCCAAGTACTCAGGAGCGATCCACCCATAATATCCTTAGCTCTTCTGTCTAAGTCCTCCCGGATTTTAGTAGAAATAATTGGTGTCATCTAGCGGTCTCATTTTTGCCCACCCACCAAAAAGCTTTTCTCACATTTTCGCTTATCAAATACTAACCACGTCCTCCCCATTGTTATGCAACCCACAGCACATAACAATTTCATTACGCCTGCGGGGGACCACTTGTGCACGGTCGATCCGCTCCTTATGTCGATCACCCATCCCTGGATGCCAACCCCACAGATAGGGAAACATCCAGCGCCCCCAACGATGATTACGCTTGTTTGCTACAGGAGATCACCGAGCTCTGAGCGGAACGGGACACTACCCTCCTCAATAACGAGCGCCTGCATGAGCAACTTGCCAACCTCCAAGCTCAATAGTTGGAGTTGAGCTGCCGCGAGAAGCAGCGCAACATGGTTCACATGAACGCCCATCTCACTAGTCCTCTCATACCAAGCGACCCACCCCGCTTGGAGCATCCTCAACCAACCCCAGACGCAACCGCCCAGATCTTGACCCACCTCGTCGATTTGGAAGGAGAGATCAGGCAGTCTCGTCACACTAATCCTCACGTCCCATATACACCACACACTACCCCATTCTCTATAACTATCACCAGCGTGGGGCGTGACCAGAGTGCCAAAACCTAGAAGGACGAGCGCTACTTTGGACGTGGCATCCCAAGCACACACGTGGATCGATTCCTCTCTTCCACAGTCGGCTACAACAACATAGACGCTACGTTATGCTATCTATTCCTAGAAACTTTGAAGGGCAAAACGTTCAACTGGTTCTTTGAGCTTGAGCCAGGGTTCATCTCTTCTTTCTCCGAGTTCTCGGATGCCTTTCTCAAGCGTTATTGACTGCAAAGATGCCACAACACCATCAAATATCTCTTCTCTGTTCACCAGGGTGGATCCAAAATTCTATTTTTTTACATCAATCATTTCAGGTCTACCGCTTACCTTTGTTAGAATCTGGACAAGCAGACGGCGTTGAACGCTCTGGCCGAGGGATTACAGCTTTCACTCTTCAAGGAGAAAATAATAAAAAATGACTATGTCACCTATGAGGAGGTTTTAGACATGATGGTTGAGAAGACAGAAGTCTACAACATGACACAAGGAACAACACCCACCCAAATAGGATTCAACGCCTCTGCTCCGCCACACTTTTCCAGCACGCCACAGCCAATAAGGTAAACCTTGTCAATCACCCATGCCCGAATGACAACCCAATCCCAAGCGACGAAACACCCCAGAACGTCGTAAGTCCCAAGTACAGAACCCACCAAGATACCAAAGGTCGATCAAGTGTTATTCACTTGATAGAGCTGTGTACAATGTTACGAACGCCACCTACTCAGAGATATTTGCTAACAATAAGCACCTGATCCCCCAACCCAATCCCAAGACAAGGAAGGCCTCGCTCAAGAATATGGGCAGTTCGTGTCAGTATCATGAATCAAAAACTCACAGCACTGAGGATTATGGTGTCCTCAGGAAAATCATCCAAGAATTGTTTGACAAAGGTGAGCTATGCCAGTACCGAGCAGAGGGCCTAAACCAGGTAGCGACCATAGAAGCCAGGGGAGAAATCCACACCATCTATAGTGGCAAACGTAAGGCGAACACTCCTCCTCGGGACGTTCTCTCTCTAGCCTCAGGATCAGGTCCCAAGGCTCCACGCCAAACGTGGGACCCCATCACATTCTCAGAGGCAGACGAGTGTGGCACTCTAGCCACAGATGCCCCGTTCATCATCGACGCTTTGGTCGATAGGTGCAAGATCAGAAGCGTTCTCATTGATTCAGGTTCAGATGCCAACGTGATCTTTTACAATGCCTACACACAGTTGCAACGTCCTCAAAGCAAGCAGACTCAAGACAACGAGTCCTTGATGAGTTTCGCCGATGACGTCATCTCTCCCATCGAAAGCGACTACATGCGTTCATGCTTGGGCGCCCAGAAATAAATTTACACGGACTTCATCGTGGCAGACTTGTATTCTTCTTATAACATTATTCTTGGCAGGCCAGCCATCAAGAAGATGAAATGCATCACTGCCAGCCACATGCTATACCTCCAGTTCTCTACTGACTTTGGAACAGGATTTTTACATGGCTACAATTTTGTAAAGCGTTAACTACCAGCATTTTCACTATAGCCGACGAAAAAAAAAAACCGACGAGATTTTTTGTCGTCGGCTATAGTGGACAATTTCCACTATAGCCGACGACAAATCAACAAAAAATCGTCGGCTATATTATAGCCGACGAAAAATGGGCAAAAACATCGTTGGCTATAGTATAGCCGACGCACTATAGCCGACGAGACTATAGCCTACGATTTTTAAGGGTCGTCAGCTAAAGTCGCTGGCTAAAACCTGTCGGTAATAGTATAGCCGACGAGATTTTTACCCATTATCATCGGCTATAGTACTATAGCCGACGAGTTTTTAAAAAAAATTTAAAAAATTTTAAAAAAAAATTTTAAAACTATAGCCGACGAGATTTTTTATCTCGTCGGCTATAGTTTTAAAAAAAAAATTAAAAAAAATAAAAAAAATCATTTTTTCAACTATAGCCGACGAGATTTTTATCTCGTCGGCTATAGTTTTAAAAAAAATCGTCGGCTATAGTGTTTCCAGCAGTAGTGTACGTTTCATTAATCCCAGAACAGGAAAGATAGTGTGGCAAGAAGTCCTGAAGATAGCCAACGACAATGTCCAAGCGGCACCACCCGATGATTCCAAAGACGGCATCAACGCCCTTCACCCATCAGGCACCGGGGACTCTCTTATCGAGGTCAAATTGGACCCCGCTCACCCAGACCGCAGGGTAAAGATAGGCACTCAGCTAGACCCCATGATTAAGGAAGAACTAATCCAGCTCCTATGAGAGTATCCAAACGTCTTCGCTTGGTCCTACGTGGACATGCTGGGTATTGCTACAAATTTGATTTCACATCAATTAAGTACTTCTCCTAACACCAGGGCCATACGACGTTAAACGGTACGTGGATATGCAAGCTGAGGTTGACCGTCTATTGAACATCGGCTTCATCTGACCCATTCACTATCCCAAGTGGATCTTGAACGCGGTCATGGTCAAGAAAAGTAACTGGAGTTGGAGAATGTGTGTCGACTACACTAACCTCAATAAGGCATGCCCAAATGATAGCTTCTTGCTTCCCCGTATCGATCAACTGGTAGACACCACAACTGACCATGAATTGCTCTCAACGTTGGACGCCTACTTTGGATATAACAAAATACTCATGCACCTAGACGACCAAAAAGTCACTACCTTTACCACCGATAAGGGCCTCTACTGCTATGTGGTAGTGTCGTTCGGCCTCAAGAAGATTGGCTCCATATACTAGAGCTTCATGACCTACATCTTCCGGGATGTGAATGGTATGATCATGGAGGTTTACATTGACGATATCCTGGTCAAAAGCATAACTACCCAGGGCCACGTCACCAAATTTCTTATCATTTTTCAAATTCTAATGGAGCACGATGTTCGATTAAACCCAGCCAAGTGCACATTTGGCGTCACAACCAGCAAGTTCTTAGGTTACATCATTAGCCAGCATGGCATTGAAGCAAATCCAGAGAAGATTAAGGCAATCATGAACATGAAAGCGCCAACATCAAAGAAGGACTACAAAGCTTGACATGTAAACTTACTGCCCTACACAGATTTATCTCACTCTTTTTAGATAAATGTAAGCCTTTCTTCAAAGTGCTCTGTCTTACCAACAAGCGTTCCATCGTATGGACGCCTGCATGTGAAGATGCTTTCCAACATATCAAGCTTTACGTCGCTTCTATCCTGACTCTATCCAGACCTATAAAAGGGGAAACGTTATACCTATACTTAGCTATCTCTCTCACAACTGTCAGCTCCGCCCTAGTAAGGCATGACACAGATAACAAGCTTCCCGCCTTTTTCACAGAGAAAGGATTTCACTGGAGCGGAGAAGCGTTATCCTACATTTGGCAAGTGGGCACTCGCCCTAGTCACCGTAGCTTAGCAACTTCATCCTTACTTCTAAGTGCAAAAGATCCAAGTCTTAACCAACCTCTCGTTGTGACAAGTGCTCCAATCCCCCGACCACAGTGGACGCCTCAGCTAGTGGGCAATTAAGCTCAGCGAGTTCGATCTCGAGTACAAATTCTGAATGGCCATCAAGGCCCAAGAAGTGGCTGATTTCATCGCTGAATACACAAAGGAGGACACATAAGCCGTCCATCGGGAACCACCTCAACTTGCTACTGGAAAACCACGCTTACTCTGGAATCTGTACGTGGATGGTTCTACCAACCAAACTGCGAGCGGCGTGGGGATAATCTTGACCGATCCAAGCCACATTCAAGCGAAGTACGCCCTAAAATTTAACTTCAAAGCTGGATTTCAAAAACTTCAACTTTGACTCAACGTGTAGATATTCTTGAAGATTAGATTCATGACAAAAAAAAACCGTCAATTGAGTTGCTATTTCATTCATAGTTCCAGCTTTGAAATTTTCAGTGTCGCAGCATTTTCCATTTGCAACCTGACCTTCAAGCATTATCAATAGTGACTCTTTTTCAAAACTAGTCCATGTACGCCTTTGACCTCCTCGGCTTGAATTTTCACCACCACCTTCCATTCCTGTAAGAGAACAATGAACAAATTATTGGTTGAGGGAGAGGTTCATTATGGCCTTCAACATTTTATCAAGTTCTATAGAACTCTAAAGAACAACGATATAACATGAAAGTGGCAGATTGTAATGCAACACCAGCAAAACCATATTTATGCTCTATTCCAATAGTAAAACTAGACTAAAGTAGAAAAATCAGATAATGGACAAGCATGGTCTTACATATACCAAAAATATTATTAAAAGGACTCCCAACATTTTACTATATTGTACAACAACAATACTATGCAAATGAGCAAACTCTAGCATGGTAGCCAGTAGGAAAGATCTTACAAATCCCATTCTTTTACAAAATAAGTATCATGCTCAACCTAATAAGAGTAGTAGCAAACAAAAACTTTATATATCTAGGAAGAAGAAAACTCCAACATAAAGTAATCCTCACACATTTTCAAACCACAGTATATCAAATATTTTAAAGATTAAATCCATACAGAGCACACAAGATTAACTTTCTCAAAATGTACTCAGAAACTAAATTAAAACATCAAATTATAATAAGCAACCAACTAACTAAATCATCTGAATTCATGATTATGTTCATTACAAATCCACCAAAATACAGAAACAAAAAACGCCACAGCATATTTCCCTATTGAACTATAATCCATTAAGGAACGACATTTGGTGGCACATATAGTCTTCTAGCCATCCTTCTTTGCTTCCATTCCTCATGCATTTCAGTCACCAAAATATTCCTCCATGCAGTCCATTGATTGGATATTCGACGGTGCCAATCAATTCTTCTTCTTCTTCCACATCTTGTGCATCTCCTAATTCACCAATCTATTGCTCCATTGGATCTGTCAAAATTTCTCGCCTAATAAAGTTATGTAAAAGACAACAAGTCGTAATCACCCTGCATTGCATCCTAATTATATAAAAGGAATGACTCCTTAGTATAGCCCACATGCCTTTTAACAAGCCAAAACAAAATTCAATGATATTTCGTGCCTTCGAATGCTTCATGTTAAATAACTCCTCATGATCTCTAGGTAACGAGTTTCCTTCTCCCCATTTAAATGGTATCTCCTTCCTTTATATGGTGCAAAGAATCCTTCATCGTTTGTGTATCCACCATACATAAGACAATAATAACCTGACAACCAATATGATAAATCCTATTGTGTGATTGAAAGGACCCAATCCCGATTTAGTTACCTAAATCAGAATCGAACCCCTTCGGAAAACGTGAACCAACAAAAACCACTTAAAATTTCGGCAGAGTAACGTTACTAACGCGGAGTTGCATTAACCTGCACCCTGAAAATAACACTTCATCCTATGCCACAAAAGCCAAACCGTGGGCACCAATCCCATCCGAATTTCTCAATATCATATCATAAACAATAAACAGTAAACATACTGTAATATATAATATATTCGAGAAAATCTGTATAAAACATGTATCAGAATGTATCAGAGTGACCTCTAGTGTAAATATATACATCAGTAGGCGAAACAAGAACCTACTGGAAAACACAGGTAGCTCGGATCACTAGCCTCCGACTGCGACGTGAAACACCAGAACCTGAACTGCAAACTGGGCACGGAAACCAAAAAGCCCAGGGGAAAGACATGAAAACTGTTAGAGTGAGTGGACGAAAATAAATGTCTTTCGCCAAATGATATATGTTATAAAAACATATGCGAGTCAAAATATATAAAAATCAAATGGTACACGAGGAGACGCTGACTCCAACTCGCGTACAGAGCATGCATGGAAAATCTCACGGGGTCACTCATGGACACATCCGTGCTAATACAGTCCGAATCACGGGATCCTAGTCCCACACGTGATTCTAGCCAGAAAGGCCTCGGTTCCGGGGTACTGCCCCTCGCCGGCCAGGTCGGGGTACTGCCCCTCCTGGCAGGCATCAATCGGGGATCAGCCGAGATGCAGGTGTATCGATACAACAACGTGAACTGAGACTGTACTCTGTGTAAATCAAATCATAAATAGTTCGATACAAATGCATGAAACAATATATAAATGCATATACGTAATGTATACTGGTATATGCATAATCGTATAACACATGCTCATATAAAACATAATCTCGTATGCATGCTCATGCTCGTAAAACGTATGTAATGACTCGCGATTGACAATGAAAAGAAGTTGTCCACTCATAGGTGAGCGAAACGCGCACTCGCGCTAATCTCGTGGTCTGGCGGAAGATCCCTCGCCCGAAGCACGATCTCAATCTCGATCTCGATCCCCTGAATAATCATAAAACATAACTGATCAAAATCATAGCCCACAACTCTGTACTTAACCACGGAAACCAACCGTTCCCGGAAACATATAAAACTGTATAAACAATCGACTGAATTTCCGAAATCTCCACTTGAAACCTTCGACTGAAAATCTGATACTCAAATCAATATGAAAACCTCAAGGCGATAATCAGGGCGCGATTACAAGAAAAATGACATTAAAATCATCGAAATCTGAAAAGTCAACCCTCTCGCCGGAGCGGCGGAGGCGCGCCGTCAACAGAGAGTTCCTCCGTCGAGGAAGCTCCAGATTTCAAGATCACATCAAGTCCAACCTTTTTCTCAACAACCATAACCCTCAATTCTCACCAGAACCTCACCAAAAATAGCTCGAAACAGATCGGAATCCCACTCTGGCAACCCACTTCGGGTTCTCCCAAATCCTCAACCAAATCCAAATTAAACCGTATGGGAAGCATCCCTGGGGCAAGGGGAGTCGAAACCCCCACCTCCCCGCCACCGTGGCTCGCCGGAACACCACCAACCGTCACCGGCGAAATCCATGAAACTGACCCGGTTCGTTCTTATTCAAATCTTCATTAATTTCCACAATTTCAAACACAAATCAACTTAGAAACACAAGAGGAAGAGAATTATACCCCTCATGTTGCCGGAGGTGGCCGAAAAATTCAAGTCGGCCGGCGAAAATCAAACGGGAAAGTCTCCCTCGGTCAACGGTCAAATTTCCAAAATGGAAAGTCAACGCAGGTCAACATTTCAAACAGTGTTTTCGACAATTTTACGACTATTTCCGATATTTATACTCGCGTCTCGAGACGACCAACGGTTCAAAACGGATAACCATAACGATTCGGATAAATACGAAATGAACGGATAAAATCGTCGAAAACCGAAACTTCAAATAATCATATTATATTTCTTGGTTATCGGAAAAATCATCCGGAACCGCCCACGAGCTCGAAATCACGTACTCTACAACTTCCGTGAAGAAACTCAATTCAAATTCTCGGCCGCTAATTAAGTCGTAAACTAAATCGGCAAACCACACAATTAACGATTAATCGCGATTACGCACTAACTCGTGGATTATGCTGTTTACTCAACTGATTCTGGTTCGGGTCGTCACAAATCTACCCCCCTTAAAAAAATTTCGACCTCGAAATTTACGTACCTGTCAAGTGAACAGATGATGATACTGCTCCCGCATATGCTGCTCAGTCTCCCAGGTGGCCTTCTCAACTGAGTGATTCTGCCACAAGACCTTCACTAGCGGGATCACACGGTGCCTCAACTCCTGCTCACGACGATTGAGAATCTACACAGGCTCTTCCACATACGCCAAATCCTCTCGGATCGGTAACTGCTGTGGAGCTAACACATGAGAAGAATCTGAGATGTACTTCCGCAACATCGAAACGTGGAAAACATCATGAACACGAGCCATCTCAGATGGCAACTCAAGTCTGTAAGCAACAGATCCAATCCTCTCTGTGATCTCGTACGGACCAATGTATCGTGGTCGAAGCTTGCCACGCTTCCCGAAACGCACAACTCCCCTCCACGGAGATAGTTTCAGGAAGACTCAATCACCTACATCAAACTCGAGACTCTTCCTCCTCACATCTGCATAACTCTTCTGCCGATCCTGGGTGATCTTCAATCTGTCCCGGATAATCTAGACGTCCTCCATAATGCTCTTCACCAGATCAGGGCCAATAAGCCATCGCTCGCCCACCTCACTCCAACACAATGTAGTGCGACACTGCTTCCCGTACAGGGCCTCGTACGGTGCCATCTTAATACTGGCCTGATAGCTGTTGTTGTAGGCGAACTCTATCAAATGTAGCTGCTGGCCCCAATTTCCGCGGAACTGCAACACACAAGACCGCAACATATCCTCAAGTGTCTGTATAGTCCACTCGGACTGCCCATCGGTCTGAGGATGAAAAGCTATACTGAATCGCAACCTCGTGCCCAAGGCTCGCTGCAATGCCTGCCAAAACTCAGAAGTGAACTGACTATCTCGGTCAGAAACAATAGACACAGGCACACCGTGTAGGCGAACAATCTCTGATAAGTACAACTTGGCTAATCTGCCCACTGATATCTTCCCAGGAAGTGCGAGGAAATGAGCGGATTTCGTCAGTCGATCCACAATAACCCAAATACCAGTGTTGCCAGCTGAAGTACGCGGCAACTGATAGACGAAATCCATCGTAATATGCTCCCACTTCCAAACCGGAATCTTTAGTGGCTGTAGTTTCCCTGCAGGTTTCTGCCTCTCCGCTTTAACCTGCTGACAGATCAAACATCGACTCACATACGTGGCTATCTCCCGCTTCATGTTACGCCACCAGTAATACGCTCGAAGTGTACGAAACATCTTCGTACCTCCGGGATGCATCGCATATGCTGAACTATGGGCCTCATCCAGAATCTCCTTCTTCAGGCTCTCGTCTCTGGGCACACATAACCTGCATCTGAACAACAACGTACCGTCGTTGCTCAATCGAAACTCTGTAGGCACACCATTCCTTATCATGGTCTTCTTGCCCAACAGGTAGGAATCTGAATCCTGAGCCTCTCGTACCTGATCAACCAATACAGGTTGAACCTGAAAACTGGCCAATAAAGCTCCCTCATCATCCCACTCGAACTCGGCTCCCGTAGCCCGAAGCTCGGCTAACATCGATACTCTGGCCACACACACATGAAACAACGAAGCTCCAGATTTCCGGCTAAGTGCATCAGCTATAACATTGGCCTTCCCTGGATGGTACTCAAACGAGCAATCGTAGTCGTTGATCAACTCCATCCACTGGCGTTGCCTCATGTTCAAATCCGGTTATGTCTGCAAGTAGGTAAGACTTTTGTGGTCAGTGTAGATTTTACACTGGGCTCCATACAGGTAATGTCTCCAACTCTTCAACGCTAACACAATAGCGGCTAACTCCAAATCATGCGTCGGATAGTTTACCTCATGTGGTTTCAGATGCCTGGAACCGTAGGCCACAACTCTACCATGTTGCATCAACACACAGCCAAGCCCCAACTTCGACGCATCACTGTACACTACGAACTCACCGCTGTCGTCTGGCAATGTCAGAACCGGTGCAGTAGTCAACCGCTCCTTCAGAAGTAAATAACTCTCCTCACATGCATCGGACCACTCAAACTTGACGCCATTCTTCGTCAATCTGGTCAGTGGTGTAGCAATCCGAGAGAAATCCCGTACAAACCGCCGGTAATAGCCTGCTAAACCCAAGAAACTCCGGATCTCCGGTACAGTGGTAGGTCTACTCCAGTTCAGCACGGCCTCGATCTTGTCAGGATCAACACTGACTTCCTCTGCCGATACCACGTGCCCCAGAAATTTCACACTATCCAGCCAAAACTCGCACTTGCTAAACTTCGCGAACAACTGATGGTCCCGCAAAGTCCGCAACACCGCTCGCAAATGCTTCTTATGATGGCCCACACTCCTGGAATAAATCAAAATATCATCGATAAACACAATCACGAACTTGTCCAGAAACCGTCTGAACACCCGATTCATCAAGTCCATGAAAGCTGCGGGGGCGTTGGTCAACCCAAACGGCATAACCAGAAACTCGTAATGCCCATATCGCGACCTGAAAGCTGTCTTGGCCACATCAGAGTCTCGGATCCTCAACTGGTGATATCCGGATCGAAGGTCAATCTTCGAAAAGACTGATGCTCCCTTGAGCTGATCGAACAAATCATCAATCCGCGGCAACGGATACTTGTTCTTTATCGTAACCTGATTCAGCTTCCAGTAGTCGATGCATAATCGCATAGATCCATCCTTTTTCCGCACAAATAACACCGGAGCACCCCACGGAGAAACACTAGGTCGAATAAAACCCTTCTCCAGCAACTCCTGGAGCTGAACCTGCAACTCTTTTAACTCCGCTGGCGCCATACGATACGGTGTCTGTGAAATCGCTCCTGTACCCGGTAACAGCTCAATAGTAAAATCAATCTCCCGCACAGGAGATATACGAGGTAACTCCGCTGGAAACACATCCGGAAACTCAGAAACAACCTCAATACTACCAAGGTCCGGCACTGCAGCCGTAGTGTCCACAACATGGGCTAAATATGCAACACAACCTTTCTTCATCAACTGATCCGCCCTCATCGCGGAAATCAAACACGGTAGTGAAATGTTCTTCTCGCCGCGAAACAATATCTCGGGAAAGCCTAGTCGTCGAAATGCGACCTCCTTCTTGTGACAGTCAAACATGGCCCAATGCGTCTCCAAGAATTCCATACCCAAGATCAAATCAAAGTCCACAATATCAAGCAACAACAAATCTGCGGCTAATCCATGGCCTCCAATAAACACCTCACAGTCTCTGTATACCCAACCGATACTCATAATCTCGCCTGACGGATATAATACTCTCCACAACCCCGGAAGTGGAGATGCAGGTACCGTAGCTAATGATGATAGTCTATATGACATGAATGAATGTGTGGCACCTGGATCTAACAATGCAAGTACTGGAATACCAAAGACATGTAACGTACCGATAACGACCTCCGGTGAAGCTCTGCCCTCACGTAGAGTCATAGTATGAACCCTCGCCTGTCCGGCTATTCGTCCACGCTGAGGCTGTCCCTGCTGTCCGCCCTGACCCGCATACTGTACTGGTCGAGCTCCCGAAGTGGCACCTCTCTCTCCTCCAGAACTCTGGGCCGCCTGATCTCCAGCACCAACTAACTGAGGACACGCCCTCGCATAGTGACCCACCTGGCCACAATGATAACAATTGAGGGTACCTCGCTGACATGAACCAAGATGATACCTATTGCACAGGTTGCACAATGGATACTCCCTCGGTACAGGAAATGTGCCACCGGTACGCCGAGGATAACTGGAACTGCTGGAACCCCCACTAGCTTGTGGTCGCTGCGGTTGATCTCTCCTCCATCTCGATCTCTGTCTAGATACACTAACTGGTGGTCGATAAGATCCACCGCCCAAGGATGAAGCCGAACCGAAAGTATCAGAACTCTGCCTCTTTGAATGCCCCTGACTTGGTCCACCCTCCTCAAATCGTCTAGGCTGGTACCTCTGCTGCCTCTCCTTCTCGATGTCCTCACCTCGGAGTGCTGCACTGACAAACTCATCAAAGTTGTTCCGAGGCATCGTAGTCAGAGTTCCCTTGATGTTCAGATTCAAACCTAGCTCAAACCTGCGACACTTGGCTTCCTCAGTAGCCACCATATCACGCGCAAAATGAGATAAACGGGTAAACCTGTCCCGATACTCAAGCACAGACATACTGCCCTGTCTCAAGTTCGCAAACTCCTCATACTTGCGCTGCTGGGTAGCCTGGTTGAAATACCTCTGCATAAACAAATCTCGAAACAAAGTTCATGGAGTATCAACTGGAAATCTGTCGGTGCTAACCCACCAAAAGTATGCATCAGCCTCAAGTAATCCGACTGCTGCCACTGTCATCTGCTCAGGGGTAAATCGCAGATGCTCACAAACACGTTCAACCTGAACCACTCATGCCTCACATATCTCTGGATCAGCCGAACCCGAAAACACAGTAGCACCAGCAGTACGAGCTTTGACCACAGGGTCAAAACGCTCTTCTATACGCAGCACTCGCATCAGCAAGTCGTGCGTCTGGCGATCCTCATCAGGATCCGCTTCCAGATTAACACGGGGACCAAGTCGAGGAGGCATCCTACTGATACAATACAAGCATTAGGTACAAGCAGAAAGAACGTAATCATGAGACCGCAGATATTTGAGAACACACAACACCTGAAGTATTGATGAGTATCGCTGGCCAGTCGGGTCATCACTCCAGCCATGCTGTATAAACTCAAATACCCTAAGCGTCACAACTACAAGAGTCTACAGAATCTAACAACCTAATGCACTGATACCAAGCTGAAAAGAACCCAACCCCGATTTAGTTACCTAAATCAGAATCGAACCCCTTCGAAAAACGTGAACCAACAAAAACCATTCAAAATTTCGGCAGAGTAACGTTACTAATACGGAGTTGCATTAACCTATACCCTGAAAATAACACTTCATCCTATGCCACAAAAGCCAAACCATGGGCACCAATCCCATCCGAATTTCTCAATATCATATCATAAATAATAAACAGTAAACATACTGTAATATATAATATATTCGAGAAAATCTGTATAAAACATGTATCAGAATGTATCAGAGCGATATGACAAGTGTAAATATATACAATATATACATCAGTAGGCTAAACAAGAACCTGACAACCAATATGATAAATCCTATATGGTCCACCATACATAAGACAATAATAACCTGACAACCAATATGCTAAATCCTATTGTGTGATTGAAAGGACCCAACCCCGATTTAATTACCTAAATCAGAATCGAACCCCTTCGGAAAACGTGAACCAACAAAAACCATTCAAAATTTCGGCAGAGCAACATTAGTAACGCGGAGTTACATTAACCTACACCCTGAAAATAACACTTCATCCTATGCCACAAAAGCCAAACCGTGGGCACCAATCCCATCCGAATTTCTCAATATCATATCATAAACAATAAACAGTAAACATACTGTAATATATAATATATTCGAGAAAATCTGTATAAAACATGTATCAGAATGTATCAGAGCGACCTCTAGTGTAAATATATACAATATATACATCAGTAGGCGAAACAAGAACCTACTGGAAAACACAGATAGCTCGGATCACTAGCCTCCGACTGCGACGTGAAACACCAGAACCTGAACTGCAAACTGGGCACGGAAACCGAAAAACCCAGGGGAAAGACATGAAAACTGTTAGAGTGAGTGGACGAAAATAAATGTCTTTCGCCAAATGATATATGTTATAAAAACATATGCGAGTCAAAATATATAAAAATCAAATGGTACACGAGGAGACGCCGACTCCAACTCGTGTACAAAGCATGCATGGAAAATCTCACGGTGTCACTCATGAACACATCCGTGCTAGTACAGTCCGAATCACGGGATCCCAGACCCACACGTGATTCTTGCCAGAAATGCCTCAGTTCCGGGGTACTGCCCCTCGCCGGTCAGGTCGGAGTACTGCCCGTCCTAGTAGGCATTAATCGGGGATCAGCCGAGATGCAAGTGTATCGATACAACAACGTGATCTGAGATTGTACTCTGTGTAAATCAAATCATAAATAGTTCGATGCAAATGCATGAAACAATATATAAATGCATATACGTAATGTATACTGGTATAGGCATAATCGTATAACACATGCTCATATAAAACATAATCTCGTATGCATGCTCATGCTCGTAAAACGTATGTAATGATTCGCGATTGATAATGAAAAGAAGTTGTCCACTCACAGGTGAGCGAAACGCGCACTCGCGCTAATCTCGTGGTCCGGCGGAAGATCCCTCGTCCGAAGCACGATCTCAATCTCGATCTCGATCCCCTGAATAATCATAAAACATAACTGATCAAAATCATAGCCCACAACTCTATACTTAACCACGGAAACCAACCGTTCCCGGAAACATATAAAACTGTATAAACAATCGACTGAATTTCCGAAATCTCCACTCGAAACCTTCGACTGAAAATCCGATACTCAAATCAATATGAAAACCTTAAGGCGATAATCAGGGCACGATTACGAGAAAAATGACATTAAAATCATCGAAATCTGAAAAGTCAACCCTCTCGCCGGAGCGGCGGCGGCACGCCGTCAACAGAGAGTTCCTCCGGCGAGGAAGCTCCAGATTTCAAGATCACATCAAGTCCAACCTTTTTCTCAACTACCACAACCCTCAATTCTCACCGGAACCTCACCAAAAACAGCTCGAAACAGATCGGAATCCCACTCCGGCAACCCACTTCGGGTTCTCCCAAATCCTCAACCAAATCCAAATTAAACCGTATGGGAAGCATCCCTGGGGCAAGGGGAGTCGAAACCCCCACCTCCCCGCCACCGTGGCTTGCCGGAACACCACCAACCGTCACCGGCGAAATCCACGAAACTGACCCGGTTCGTTCTCATTCAAATCTTCATTAATTTCCACAATTTCAAACACAAATCAACTTACAAACACAAGAGGAAGAGAACTATACCCCTCACGTGACCGGAGGTGGCCGGAAAATGCAAGTCGGCCGGCGAAAACCAAACGGGAAAGTCTCCCTCCTCGGTCAACAGTCAAACTTCCAAAAATGGAAAGTCAACGCAGGTCGGCATTTTAAACAATGTTTTCGACAATTTTACGACTATTTCCGATATTTATACTCGCGTCTCGGGACGACCAACGGTTCAAAACGGATAACCATTACGATTCGGATAAATACGAAACGAACGGATAAAGTCGTCGAAAACCGAAACTTCAAATAATCATATTATATTCCTCGGTTATCGAAAAAATCATCCGGAACCGCCCACGAGCTCGAAATCACGTACTCTACAACTTCCGTGAAGAAACTCAATTCAAATTCTCGGCCGATAATTAAGTCGTAAACTAAATCGGCAAACCACACAATTAACGATTAATCGCGATTACGCACTAACTCGTGGATTATGCTGTTTAATCAACTGATTCTGATTCGGGTCGTCACAGTGATAAATAAATAAAATTGCTCAAGTGTACTAAAATGTACAGGCTAATCATATTACTAGTAGGAACTCTTAGACCACTTGGCCTAGTAACTGCATCACAAAATACTCTAGAGTCAGAAGCACACCTTTCTCAACCTGGTAATATGAATATGAACTATAGATCACGAGAACAAATAGCTAACACATTCGTCGCAACCTTGCCCTTTCTTGTACGATATCTTGGAGTATCAATTGACGACACACGCACTCTAATATAAGTTCCATCTTACGCCCCCAAACAGCTCTAAAAAAAATGTCAACCATGACTTTCAATTTAGTTACAAAGTGCATGCATAAATTATTTATCAACCAACCTAACTTAACATAGATCATACATAAAAATATCTTGAAAAATCTCCATCTACTATCCGTGCACTCATCAAGAACCGGATCAGGCACTCTCAACAGATCACCTTGCAATCTTAGAACTCCTTGTAATATATCATGGAAATACCTACTAATAGTTTCTCCTTATCAAAAAATCTACCTCTAATTGTATGATTCTTGACATGATGTGCAAATATATGTAAAAATATGCAGACTTGCTCCTCTACCGACACCAAGCCATCATTCTTAACATTTTCAGTGGTACGAATCAACTCACATAATAAACTAAAGGCTATCCTATCCATTCTCAACTCACTGATGCACTCTCTATCATTGTTACCTATAATACTATCTAAATAACTAAAACGAGTCTCACGCCTAACAAATGAATTAGAGCACGTATTTTAGCATGTCTTCGTCTTAGTTTTGAGATCACTAGTGCTATAATTGTGCAAACAATTATTGCCTCTAAATGGTACAACTCCAATAGCAAGAACACCAAAATATATCTTCGATCCATATCTAACATTTCACAAAAAATCTCTATTAATTACTGTAGAAGGCCTTAGTACGGTTGTGAAGGTAGAACTTCGATATGGACATAAAATGCCCTTCTTCACCATATCATCTATCCCTCAAATTTAATCAAGAAAAAAATAAAAAGGTAATAAACCAACACCTCAATTTGCAGACACAAAACCAACGACTCCGGGAGAAAACCGACACCTCGAGGAGAGAAAACCAACACCTCAATTCTTCTATCACCCCTCTTTCTCAATTCTTCTATCACCCCTCTTTCAACACCTCAATTCTTCATTACCCCTCTTTCAATCGAGCCCTCTTCTGTTGGACCCAAGCTACGCAAGGGAGAGAGAGATTAGTGGAAGGACGCAAGGAAGACACGAGGTCGAGACGGTGAGAGGGAGGGAGACCCGAACGATTCGACCCATGGTGAAGGAGCGAACGACGGGCGGGATAATACTATAGTATAGATAAAACATCTCCACCATTTCACCATTGTCGTGTGTCCTACGCTCTTCTTCCTCTCAAATTTTCGTATCAGTTTCAACTGAGCCATTCTAGCAGCAGGACTCAGGTAACTTCATCTAAAAACCATTTCTTTTCATTCTTCATTCTTCCACTTCCTCTTTGGTCTAATCTGCTTCTTACTTTTTCTTCAGCTAAAAGTATCCAGCAGACTGTTTTTCTTTTTGGTCTTTCCAATTTCTGTTCTTTTTCTTTTCTGATTATGTATCATTGTTTGATGGGTATCTGTAAATCAATAATAGAATCTATTTGTTCGCAAGGAGAGTAAGGATAAGAACTAGCTGGAGAATTCAATGTATTGCAATATATGATTTGCTAAAACAAGAAATGATTGAGAAGAAGTCTACTTATTGGCATATAGGGATTTGATTGTGATATGAATAAAAAGATTAAATTGTTGGGTATTCTTGCAAGGATTCGGGTACTCATTGTAATTTGTATTTTCTAGATGAATAATCTGAAAGAAGTATTGTTTCAATGCTAGGAAGATTTGGGGCCTTAGCCTATACTCACTGAACTTTGACTCTCTGTGTGCCTCCAGTCACCGGGTCGGCTCCTCTGTTGAATTCGTTACTGACATTGGCCCTATGGAACTTTAGTCTTGAATCTCTTACCGTCAGTGTCAGCTAAAAGGCTGGAAGTATAGAGAAATTAAAGAAAGATACCTTTTAGAGCTCAGGGTTGTGCTAAAGTACTAAACAATGATGGCGGATGAGGATAGAAACCTTGAACTGCTCCAAAGAATGCTATAAATTTGATAGGGAATGAACTAATTATGATATCGACGGATGCATATGTTTAGTGTTTCGGAAAGGTCCATGTGAGAGTGTTATTTTGAGTACTAGAAGTGATCTCCGCTGTAGATCAACTACTTTGTTTTGCTTCAACTTAATGAACTTTTTTTTAATGCTTAAATAGGAAGCCTTGGAGGCTCATGATGGTGCAAGCAAGGGGAAGTACACTATCGGACTTGGACATGATTGCATGGCCTTTTGTTCGGAGGTGGAAGATGTCAGCTCAATGAGGTACTTGAAGATGTCATCTCAATAAGGTTTCTTTACTTTGAGAAATATGTGAGGTTAACAAGACTGAACTTATTGGATGCTGATGTTTACATGCATGTTCGTCACCAACACTACGACAATTGACAAGTCCTACAAAACTGAACTAATCAGAGGGGTTGATGTCTACTTGAGGGACCTGTGTTGGAGGAATACACATTTTCTGCAAATTTGGCTCCCTTCAATATATGTCATGCTTCCACCATTGTTGAGGTTGTGCAGCAGACTAGGTTATGTAGTAGTTGTTCTGCAGTAGTTGTTCTGACGGTTTTTGTTGTTTCCGTAGGTTGATGAAGATCATTTTTTGGTTTCGTATTTCGGAGGGTCTTCAGAGGGAGCCCCTGATGTCACGATATGGTTGCAGACTTACAAGGTAACAACAATTTACATGATATATTCAGGTTTGTAGCTTTATTAAGAACCCAGTGTGCATCGAGTATGGTTTCGGGAGGTTGATTAGTGAATTGGTGCTTAAGAGATCGGTTTTGCTGTTTGTTGCAGTTACTGAGTTTGATTGTATTGTAGTTCAGTGAAGAGGATGCATACCATGTGGGAGTTCATGTCTGATCTCAAGTGTGGAATGGATTTCTTTTTTCTCCTCTACACCTGATTTTGTAAATAAAGAATGTATCCAGAGATTATATAGCAGTAGTGTTTGTTCACATCAAGTTGCATTGAATCTTTAGACATGTAATACTTGGTTACGTTTAACAGAAACTACGTTTGTTCTTTTAGGCAAAATGTCTTTCAAACAGCCTCGGATGAAGAGGGATAGGATCAATGGAAACCACCTCAAGTCTGAGCAGTATCCGTTGCAGCCTCCACAAGTAAAATGTGACAAAGATTTTCCATCAAACGTGCATTTCAAGGTATGAGAATTATATGATAAAACAGGTCTTTTTATTGGTGATCAAATGTAAACTATTTTCTTTAAATTGATGGCTGCTTATCACTGTATTTGCTTGATTTTGAGTGAAAATGTGTTACTTACATAAGAGGCTTTTCATTTATGCATGTGGTGGCGAAGTTGTTTGTTTGGTCATATACATGGACATTGTTTTTGGTTTAGTTAATGAAGTGATCATTTGGTTGTGTTTCAGGGGATACAATATTGGAATTTAGTTTACTGTACAATTTGTACGTGCGAAAACCGTGCGGGTCTTCTCCTTTCTTAGTTTCTTTCGCTCTCTCACTCCTCTTTCTCTTTGTCGATCCCACTCTCTCGATCTGAGCAACCATGAATGCAAACCTTGCAACTCCAACAACATGTTTATATAGTTATCTGGATTTTGGGTCATGCTCTCTCTCATATTACTGCCACTTTCATCTCCGTCGATGCTCTCTCTCAACTCTCACATCTTTTGCTCTCGCGACGATTTCCGACTACAGTTTGCATCTCGGTCGACCCTCAAAGTTGATTGTTGATCAAAGTTTGAAGCTTTATCGTTCTAGGTTGTTGTTATTTTTCAAGTCTGAGGTAAAGACTAAAAAGTACAGTGCTGTAGTACAAGTGGTCAAGTGTTTAGAGGAAAGAAGCAAACTTTAAGTTTGAACTACTTTCATACTTATCTGCCTTGCGTGTAGTTTGATATGCTGAGTTCAGTGGATTAGTCATTGTTATTCTGAGTTTGATACTTATCTGTCCTTTTTTCCATTCTTGATTGGGGTATTGATGAAAGTAGATTTAGGAGTACTCTCAGTTTGGGATGGAATCCCAGTTTGAATCTGTACTATGTAGCAATCCGCTACACCTCTGCAACTGTTGCTGCTGCCACCACTACAACAATTCACTGCTATCACTTTTGTTATGGCAGTTCTATTGAGGTAATTTATTGGTCTATTAATTGATTTGATGACCTGAATTGGTTCTTCTTTTTGTTCAATCAGTGAAAATGAAATATGGGTTTTTTTTTTCTCTTTTTAATTTTAAGGATGGAAAGCATTTCTATAAAGCAATGGCATGGTGTGGCCAAGGTGTTGGGTTCTGTTACCAGCCTCTCAGGGGCTTTGGTGTTTGCTTTAGTGAAGGGGGCTCCACTAAAGATCATGAACTGGTTCACAGAGATTGTACATCACCAAATTCATCAAAAGCCTCACTACAGCGGGGAGTGGATTAAAGGTTCCCTCATTATGCTCTCAACCAACACTGCTTGGTCTTTGTGGCTCATTTGGCAGGTTATTATTAATTGATCTCATCATTTTCCTCATCTAAACAGTTTCAATTCATTGAATTTTCTTTCACTTACATGGTTTAGTTTGATACATATTACATAGGGTTCAATTGTGAAGGAATACCCAGCAAAGCTGAGGCTTACTGCTCTACAGTGCTTCTTTAGCTGCATGCAATCTGCTTTTTTTTTTTTTACAATTTTAATTGAGAGAATGCCTTCAGCTTGGAAAACATGGACACCAGAGGCACAACTTACGTGGTCTACGAGGACATCTACGACGCCAAGACTGCTGTTGACCACCTCTGTGGGTCCAACGTTGCCAATCGGTACCTAATCGTGCTCTATTACCAGCAGGCCAAGATGGGGAAGAAGTTCGATTCGAAGGAGGAGGATGAGATTGCAAGGATGCAGGAGAAGTATGGAATCTCCACTAAACATAAGTAATTCGATTTCTTTCGATTTCTAGGGTTTCGATTGTGTATGTAGCTGTTTAGACGATTATATGATGAGCTCTCTGTTTATTGTAATCAAATAATGATGTTGTTAGTGATGTTTTAAAAGTGTAAACGGTTGAGTATGATATCGAATTTTTAGCTGCATTAAGATTTGTTGTTCTGGTTTAGTTGATCGAAAACTTACGATGTTGCGATGTTAGGTGATTGTATGTTATCAGCTGAGCTTAGTGAAAGTGAAGTTCTTAGTTGAATTGAGAAAACTTTGTAGTGTGTGATTGGTTGATTCTTGGATGTCTACTATATAGCTGCATTAGATTTGTTTTTTTTGGTTTAGTGGAGATGGAAATTGTTATTAGTTGAGCTTAGTGAAAGTTAAGTTCTTGATTGACTTTGGAAAACTCTGTAGTTTGTAATTGGTCGATACTTTGGATGCTTAGCTTCCTTCAGATTTGTCCAAATTCTTTTTGTGGTTTGTAATCACTGATGTCATGCTTTAAATATAGTGAATTCTTACAGTAGCAGTGCGTGATTGATAATTTAGTTTTTTAGTTTATTCTTCCGTCGCCAACAACAAATTTAACATTGACATATGCATCAGCATATCTAAAAAACTTCAGTATATGTGGGTTATCAGCTCCATAACCTCTCCTCTTTGCTCTATCTCATTTTTTACTTTCCTTTTTTCGTATTCAGTCTGTTTGTTATTATGGGTAGTGTTTTAGTTCCTGAATAGATTGTTTTCGTTGTGTTTACTATTGAATGGATTGTTTTAATTATGTTTTAACTATTGTTTTTGTTATGTTTTCTGATCTGAATTTACATCTTATTACGTGAGTAGAGAGTATTCAATTCTGAACTTTGCACTTAATACTGGACATTGTCCCGTGTTATTGATTTCTATTTTCATATGCACTGACACTGCATTTATTATCAGTGATTGATTATTTTTTACATAGTGTTGACTTAATATGAAGTAGGCTAATATTATTTTACAAATTTTATCATCAATCATTGGTCATTCTTCCCACATCTCAATTAGATCTGTGTTCGAATAATAGAGATCTCAATTAGATCAGTATTCGAATAATAGAGATAGACCTGAAAGTGCACGATAGTATCTGTCATGAGCAATGGACTTGGACAATTAAGTGAAGACAATATAATTGCACACTTTTAAGTATGCCACCGATATAACGCACGCGCGAGCGCGACGCCTTTCGCGTGCGCGTGTAGGAAGGCTAGTAGAATTAATACTTAACAAATTTCCCTACACTAGTAGAATTAATACTTAACAAATTTCAAACAAAAAGGATTACACAACACAGAAAATAGTGACTACAACATATCATTAAACAATGATCTCTCCCTCATTCAACAATCATATCTATTCATAATTAGAGACCACCTATACTTCACTATTAAACAACGATCTCTGCCTCATTCAACAATCATATCTATTCATAATTAAAGACCACCTATACTTCACTATTAAACAACGATCTCTGCCTCATTCAATAATCATTTCTATTCATAATTAGAGACCACTATACTTCACTGTAGTTATCAAGTATCAAAAAATCTGAAAACCACTGTCAATTACTGGGAGGAAATGCTTAATTATGCTCGACGATCAAATCAATTCTCACATTATCAACTTACTCAAACCAACATCGATGAACACATATGACCACACAAAGCACACCAATTAAATACCCAATCTCCGTATTAAACATATTCGATTCATCTTTTTCAATCGAAGAGATATCTACATTAGATTCGTTTCAGCACCAACACAGTTAAATCTGATGAATAAATCTGAATTCTAATAGAGAAGAAGGGAGAAGAAGAAGAACCTAATTCACTCAACCAAAGATGAGAAGAGGAATGGAAGTTTGCGACCCACTGAATCGCGAGTGAGCACGGATCAGATCAGAAGTTCGCATCGTCTTTCTTCAACAATCTCGTTCTTTTGTTATGCAAAAGCCACTTATGGAAGAACTGGGTTTTGGTCTCTTTCTATAAGAAGGTCGATGGGCTCTAATTTTTCATTTTGGGATTGAGTGCATAAGAAACTTGAAATAATCCTGTGTGCACACCAAACATAGGATAAGTTTTTTTTTTGATATAGTCCAATCATATCCAATCCAGGGAAACAAACATGCTCTCAAATTCTTGGCATAAGCTGTTTGTATTTTCTACAAAAGATAATGGCTTCTCAGAAAACATTAATATACTTAGAGCTACCAATATTAAGATCGAATTCAATTCCTGATCTACTCGTGAACGGTAATGAACAGAAAAAGGAGGGCGAGTTCTTACCAATTTCTCAGAGAAATGACCAAATAAGACCTTGAAAAAGGACGGAATTGGTACTGACCTAGCCATTTGAAGATGTTACCTGCAGATATTTTGGATTTAGTAGTTTCATACGTTCAAGATTTAAGCTTTAGTATATAAAATTTTCCTTTTGGGAGAAAAATAAAAAGTTAGAAGCTGTACTATCACTCTAGGTTGCATGGAAGCTTTAAACTGAAAGCGCTTTCTGATTTGGAAGCAGAAACTTGCCAAAAGTTCTCGGAAGCAGGATTCTAAAAATATTCCTTTTGGAATCATTTTGGAAGTACGATTCTCAAAATATATTCTTTTTGGAAATTTGATATTTCATATTAGAAGCGCTAAATCGTATTTCACAAAGAATCATAAGAGAAATTTAGTATTTTTTATATTTGAATCATATTATTATGCATGTGTACTTGTTTGAAAACAATCAAATTGGAATTAAATTCTAATTATGTTTTACGTTACTTATCAAATTATATTTTTCTATGTATATAAAATTTATTTTTTTATTATATATTAGACGCTTCCTTCGCCCACTTCCCACTAGTTTTTGAAGAAGAAAAAAAGCTTCTGTGTTTCCTTACGCTTCGCTTTCACACATCCGTACTTGCTTCCATACAACCTAATTATCACTCCCTATGAGGTATATTGATCTTTTACTATGTTGCTTTAGCTGATTCAAAGATTTTAGCTTATGGTGAACAGAGTATCTTTGAAGGAAATTGCTCCATGAGCTACTACAAATCTTTCTTTAATTCTTTTTATAAGAGCTACTACAAAGCTTTGAGCTTTGGGTCTTTGGCAGAACAAAAATAGAGAAGATAAATATGAGGGCTCTTCCACTAAGGTATATCTTTTTTGGTCATTTTCAGATATAGAGCATTACACAAACTTTTCGATCATATTTTAACATCTCTACCGTCTAATTATTAGGTCTATAGGAGTAGATTATTCATGTAAATTTTCAGCCAAAATATTGATCGTTAAGGTATTAAACTAGATTAAATCAAGGGACAAACCAAATCTGTCAAACCCGAACTGTTCATACTTATAGACTTCAATTGCAGTTTTGAATACCTTAATGATCACCATTTTGGCTGAAAATTTACAGGCTTGATCTACACATTAGGACCTAAGATCTAAATGGTGGAGATGGTAAAATATGATCGAAAAGTTGGTGTAATACCCTATACCTGAAAATGACCAAAAAAGGTATACCTTAGTGGAAGGGTGCTGAGATAGATATATGTAAAAAATGTAATGAACAATCTCAAAGTTATATATCAGAGTGTCAAATGGACCGCTTTCTCATATATTATACTGATTGATTAGTCACATCAATCTTAACATGGAAAATTGATGAAAAATTGACACTTGTGCACTAGGCTATAACACTTTCACAAATCTCAATGGTTAATAATAATAAAGTATTAACTTAATTCAGAAAACGGAAAATGTTGGAATGCACCACAAGCCTATGCTCCATTTAGCCTTTTCTTCCAATGTGACACGTGTCAAAATTTGGTTCATTGATTTTATCAAATTTTCTCACAGTTAACTAATTTATTGTGAGCTCAGCCTATTAGATTCTGATCTTTACCCAGAAAAATAGTGCTTCCCTCGTTCACCTCCACCTCGCATCAACCACGAATGCGTCGATGGCGATGGAGTCACGGTCATCCACCACTGACCGAGAGAGAGAGAGAGAGAGAGGTCCATCATGACAAGGATGTTGGAATTGAAGCAGACGAAAGCTCAATCGATCTTGTAGCCGGCGATTTTGGCCTCACAAGAAGCGTAGCCGGAGAAGCTAGCATTGGCGACGCGGGAGTCGGCAGCGGTAGGGCCGTGTGGGTACCATGGTCTTTGGTGTCACGTGGCGATCTAGAAGAGGAGTTGAAGCCGAGGTTGCTAGCGTTGACGTAGTCGGGGTTAGGCCAAAGGCTGTAGGAGTCGGAGAGGTCGAGGAAGGTGGAGATGGCTGAAGGAATCAAGGACGGCGATGTGGATCAGAGGGAGGGGAAGTGGTTGTGCGCAAGATGGAGGGTTTTGGCATAGTTATCTACCACTAACAACCTAGTGTAAGCTCAGTCAACCTTTGAAAAAATTGACAAAAATATCCAGCCGTTTTTCGACACGTGTCACCTTTGAAAATTAACCCCTAGGTGCTGCTTAACCTTGGGGTACATTCTGATGACCCGGAACAGAATTAGTGGAGTAATCGGCTTAATTAACGAGTTAGCGCGTAATCGCAGTTTTACGTAAATTGATTGATTTGCCAGTTTTAATCACGACTTAATTATCGGCCGAGAATATGAACTGAGTCACTACAAGAAAAATGCACCTAGACCACGGACGATTTCCGTCGTCTAGGTGCAATTTTCCGTTGTCTAAGTACTTAGACGACGGAATCTCCGTCGTCCAAGCTCTGTGCTCCAAGTGCTGTCGTCCAAGCACTTGGACGACGGAGATGGAGAATTCCGTCGTCTAAGTGAGACTTAGACCGCGGACATTCTCCGGGGTCTAAGTGTTCACTTAGACGACGGAGATGACAATATCCGTCGTCTAAGTGAATTTTTTAATTTTTTTATCACAAAAAAAAAATTATTTTTAAAAAAAATTAAAAAATTAAAAAATTCACTTAGACGACGGAGATTGTCATCTCCCTCGTCTAAGTGAATCTGTAATTTTTTTTTTAAAAAAAATTTAAATTTAAAAATTCACTTGGACGACGGAGATGACAATCTCCATCGTCTAAGTGAATTTTTAAATTTTTTTTTTAAAAAATAATTTTACGGAATTTTCACTTAGACGACGGATATGGACAATCTCCGTCGTCCAAGTGAACACTTAGACGACGGAAATCGTCCATATCCGTCGTCTAAGTGGTGATTTTGTAAAAAAAAAATTAAATGAAAAATTCATGAAATGCTAATTAATAATTTAATAATTAGCATTTAATGAATTTTTTATTTAATTTTTTGTATATCAATATTCATAATATTACAAAATTTATTGAATATTAATTATTAATAATATATAATACGTACAAAATTCATAATGAATAAATAATTTAAATTATTATGGATTTAAATACAATGAATACAAAATTCATAATATAATAAAGTAAATTAATCTAGCCTAAATAAACAAAATTAAGCTAAAACTAAACTAATTATAGGCGGCGGTGGTGGTGGCGGCGCCGGTGGTGTTGGCCGGAATGTGGAGGCCGGTGGTGGAGGTGACAATGTAGGCGGTAGCTAGTGGTGTGTGGTGGTGGTGGAGGCGACGTTGTAGGTGGTGGTGGTGTGTGGTGGTGGCAGCGACGGTGGTGATGCCGGTGATGGCGGCAACGGTGGTGATGTCGGTGGTGGCGGCGACGGTGGTGGTGGTGATGATGATAGTGGATGGTGATGGTGATGATATATGGTGGGTGGTTTGATTGGGGGGGGAGATGGAGAGGGAGAGAGGGAGAGAGAGAGTGGATTGAGGGAGAGGAAAAAATGAAGAGATATTGAGAAAATGATGAATTTATAGAGTTTTAAAACACTTAGACGACGGAAAATCAGTATTTCCGTCGTCTAAGTGCTTTAAATTTTTGAACAATTCCGCCAATTTTTCACTTAGACGACGGAAAATCAGTATTTCCGTCGTCCAAGTGATTTAAATTTTTGCCAAAATTTTAGCCGGAAAAGAATACCGCCAATTATTTTGACTTAGACGACGGAGATGACAAATTTCCGTCGTCTAAGTGGATTTAAATTTTTGTCAAATTTTAAGTGGGAAAAACACCGCCAGAAATTAAAAATTTAAAAATTCACTTAGACGACGGAGATGAGTATTTCCGTCGTCTAAGTGATTTTTAATTTTTAATTTTAAAAAATAATTTTTTTATTTTTAAAAAAAAAATTTAAAATTTAAAAATTCACTTAGACGACGGAGATGGGTATTTCCGTTGTCTAAGTGAATTTTTTAAAATTTTTAATTTTTAAAAAATAATATTACGGAAATACTTATCTCCGTCGTCTAAGTGAATTTTTAAATTTTTAATTTTTTAAAAAAAATAAAAAAATTATTTTTTAAAATTAAAAATTAAAAAAATTACTTAGACGACAGAAATACACATCTCCGTCGTCTAGGTGAAAATTCCGTAAAATTATTTTTTAAAAATAATTTGTAATGAATTTTTGGACCTGTAATTTGAATGGAATTGTCGTAAAATATCGATTAAAGAATCGTATATATAAAAAGTGTGATTTAAGACGATGAATTAATTTACGTATTCAAACTTGTTAAGTATCTACTAATATGTATAACTTAAGTGCCGGTACGTATAGGCTCATTGCACATCGATATTAACGAAATTGAATTTGGAAAAAACGACCGTTGGATATACTCACCATAACACCATATATAAGTAGAATAATTTCCACTAAATACTGAGTTCGTTCAGGGTTTCATCGGCACAGTTAACCGCAAATCCAAAATTTTTACAAACCGGAAACCTGGATACACGAAAATCCGTAAGTCCTATTTTAAAACCGTCGACGCTCACACTCCAAGCATTGTTTACTCTATGGTCTCGACGAAAAGAATATGCATTGGGACATGGTCTAGATGGTCGTTGTCTTAGGTGAAATTACGAAATTTTCACTTAGACGACGGAAATGCACATTACCGTCGTCTAAGTGAAAACATGGTTTAGGGGAAAGGGCCTTAGGGTTTAGGATTAAAGTACTTAGACGACGGAAATGTCTTTTTCCGTCGTCTAAGTGAAAACTTAGACCGCGGAAACTTTCTCCGTGGTCTAAGTGAAATTTTTAAATTTTTGAAATTTCACTTAGACGACGGAGATGTCTTTTTCCATCGTCTAAGTGAAACTTAGACTGCGGAGAAAATTTCCGCTGTCTAAGTGTCACTTAGACGACGGAAAAAGACATCTCCATCGTCTAAGTGTTCACTTAGACCGCGGAGAAGTTTCCACGGTCTAAGTGCATTTTTCTTGTAGTGAGTCTCTTCTCGAGAGGTGTTGCACACGTGATTTCGAGTTCGTGGGAAATTCTGGATGATTATTTCGATGACCGAAGAATATAATATGAATATTTGAAGTTTCAAAATTTTGTCGAGTTTATCCGTTCGTGTCGAGTTTATCCAAATCGTAATGGTTATCCGTTTTGGACCGTCGATCGTCCCGAGACGCGAGTATAAATATCAGAAATAGTTGAAAAATTGTCAAAAACACTGTTCGTGAAGTTTGACCGGCGTTGACCGTTGACTTTTCTCGTTGACCGGAGAACCACCGCGGGCTTTGAGCTGTCGCCGTCGGATTTCGCAATTCCGGCCACCTCCGGCCGAGATATTGGTATATTTCGAATCCTTGCTTGATTTGTTGTTGATTAGAACTTGGAATTACTTGATTTGGTGCCGGAATGAGTGAGAACAGAGGAGATGAAATTCTTGGAATTTCGCCTGAATCGGCCTTGCTTGGGGGCGGAGCTCCGGCGACTTTCCGGCATGGATTCTTGGTGGGTTTTGTTGGGTTTTGGATGGTGGTCATTTCCCCTTTGGTTTGGAGGGACGAGGTGGCGAGACGGCGCCGGAATCGAGCTGGGAAGTTTTCCGGCCGGTTGTGATTCTTGAGGTTTCGAGCTGATTTCCGGCCAACCTCGCCGGAATTGGTGGTTGCCATAGTTGGAAAAGTTGTTGGGATTGTTGAGGAGAACCTTGTGGGAGCTTGGCCGCCGGAAAATCTCTCCGGTTGACGGTACGCCGGCGGCGGCGGCGGTCAATGGCGGAGCTCTGGCGACCGTTGACTTTTTTGGAAATGTGTCGAGTTATATGTCGTTTTGCTCGTATTCATGCCCCGATCGTTGCCTTGAGGTTTTCGAGTTGATTTGGGTATCAGATTTTCATTCGAGGGTTTGAGTGGAGATTTTGGGAATTTCGTTAATTATTTTTGTATCCGTTATACGTTTCCAAGAACGGTTGGTTTCCGAGGTGTGGTACAGTGTTATGAATTGTGATTTTGATCAGATATATTTAATGATTATTCAGGGGATCGTGATCGTGCTTCGGGCGAGGGATCTTCCGCCGAACTACGTGATTAGCACGAGTGCGCGCCTTGCTCACCTGTGAGTGGACACTTTTATATTTTTCACTGTGGTGGGAGTTCATGATTTTCCGTATTTGTTTATATACGATGTTGAGCTTATTTATTATTTTCGGAGGTATTATTTTATATTTTTATTGTGATGGCATACTTGCATCGATGCTTCGGCTACTCGGCTGATCACAGGTAGTCTGACCAGAGTTGAGAGATTCCTCTGGACTAGAGTTGAGAGATTCCTCTGGACCAGGGTTGAGAAATTCCTCTGGGAAGGGTTGAGAGATTCCCCTGTTATGCCGCTGGGGTTGAGAGATTTCCCTGGCTTATCACTGTTAGGCTTGAGAGATTCGCCTGACCGTTGGGCTTGAGAGATTCGCCTGGCACCTCCATATATATTTTTTGAACTCGCTATACTTGTGTATTGTATATGAAATTGGTGAAAGGTATATGTTTATTTTTGTCCACTCACTCTAACGTTTTATTGCCTTTCCCCTGGGTTTTTCGGTTTCCGTGCCCAGTTTGCAGTTCGGATTCTGGTGTCTCACGTCGCAGTCGGAGGCTAGTCGTTCAAGCTACCTTTCTTTTCCAGTAGGTTACTTGTTTCACCTACTGTTGTATATTTTCTATATATACACTAGATGTCGCTGTGATACGATACTGATACATGTTTTATGTGTTTTTTTTCCCGGATTTTCTATATAATACAGTTATGTTTATTGTTTATTGTTATTGATATGATATTGAGAAATCCGGATGGGATTGGAGCCCACGGTTTGCCTTTTGTGGCATAGGATGAAGTGTATTTTCCGGGTACAGGTTAATGGCAATTCCGCGTTAGTATTGTTATTCTGCCGAAATTTTTTATGGTTTTTGTTGGTTCGTGTTTTCAGAAGGGGTTTGATTCTGATTTAGGAAACTAAATCGGGGTTGGGTCCTTTCATACATATCAGCATAATCCTCTGAACACAACCAGTTTGAGAGTAACAAAATGAAACCTTCCTAGCTAGAAAAAGACCAAAATAGGAACGGTAAATTCGAGGAGAAGAGAAAAATGACCTTAATTCCTTTAAAAAAAATGGAGAAAGTCTCTCAACCGTAAGATCTGAAAGTTAAAACTGGAAGTCTGGAAGTCTTATAATGAGTCTATGCTTGTTCCAACTTCCAAGGAAATTAAAAAGAAGAAGAGAAAGATGAATAGGGTTTGAACCTGAGGCAGCAGTAGAACTTACTTAGTGAGATGCATTGAAGCTCCAAGTAAGATATTTAAGTGTTATACCAAGAAAAAGGATAGGAAAGAACAAATAAGAGGAAAGCTTACTGAAGTAAATACGGGAACATGGTGCTGCACCAAGCACTGGCTCCGCAGATAAATCAAATCGCTAAGCTGGGTTTCTATTTTGATGGTTTCTCATGTCTGATGCAACTGTTCTTTCTATGACTAATGCTTTTCTAATTGCGGATTAGTGGCACTGGCATTACTAATGATCTGATCTGGCCTGATACTATGCATGTGATTTTGGGCAGAATGAAAAAGAACAGACCAACCGCTTCTAGTTTTTCTCCCAATTAAATACAATCATTTCTAGTTCTAGCTAATTAGTAAATACGGATCTACACTTAGGCTAAGGTGAGTTATAGCCCACTCAAAAATTTTGAAAAATATTATTTTGTGCCTTAACTTTAGTTCAAAATTTTGAAAAATAAAAATTAGCTCACCTTAAATTTATATATCTAACCCACCCCAAAATTGATCCACTCTAAAATTAACTCATATATTTTAGTATTAGCTATATTTTAATATTATTTATTGACTAAAATTTAGAAAATTCTTACAAACTCGTCAGAAAATAGTTTTTTAAAAAAATAAATAAATAGTTTTGGGGCATATATCTATAACACTCATGTACCTGATATCTCTCTTCTTTTTTCCAATTTATCAAACTAACATCTTCTATTTACACTACCGAAATGTTTGGCTTAGCAGACAGAATTTTTTCAAGTCTGTCGCCTAATTATTCATTAGGCAACAGATATATAAATAGTCTGCTTAGATTAAAAATCCATTTTCTAACATATCCTTAGCCAACATAAATATTTTCCGTCGATAATCCGTCGGCCAATAATGACATTAGACGACGGATTATTAGCATTGGCAATTTTTGTCGTCCAGAAACATCAAAACGACGGATTTTTAATTATGTTGCCATTTCCATCTTCTAAAGGGATTGTTAGAAAACGGAAATAATTCCGTCTCCTGGAAATTGGTTAATTGACGGAGTTTATTCACTAGCCGACGGATACTTTCCGTCGGCAAAGAGAATCTTCTTTAAGAGCCAGTAGTTTTTTCAGATCGAACTCTTGTCTTCTCACAACCCCCCAAACATCTCCTCTCCAACGATTTTTCGATCTACAACAAAAAAACTTCGACCAAATTTCTCCTAAAGCATTCCCAAAGTTTCATATATATATTGGTTAGTGTTTGTATATATTAATTTTTTTGAAGTATTTCGGTGTATTGTGAAGTTAACTGGTGATTGAATTCTGGCGATAGTTTTCCGGAAAAATTTGTCATAGGTAGCTAGAATCGCGCTCTTGATTTATAATGCTAGCTTTTGCATGAAATGTTAGATCGATTAGTATCTATATTGACAAATTATCGATTTTTGGATATTTACATATATATTATTAATTAATTAATTAGTCCAATTTGGGTTATGCAATTTAGTAACTTTAGGGTATGTGTGTGTGTGTGTGTATATATATATATGTAAGAATGATTCTTGATCTGATAGGTAGCTAGATTATTATATATGTACATGATCTGGACGGAAAATTATTAGGTACATAGCTTGATATGAGGATTATTGGTTCAAATTCTTGTTAGCTTGATCGATATATATGAAGATTAGGTATATTGAACGAATCGAAGCGTGGGAAGATTATTGGTTCTAACTAGCTTGATATAAAGATTAGAGTATATAGGTTCTAGCTAGCTTGATATATGAAGATTAAGGTTATAAATTTTATTGGCCAGACAATTTATTATTTCACTCATTACAAGCTATGTACTTACGCAGAACATGGACAAAAGCTGGTTATTGTTGGAGAGAGGTGATCAAAGGTATTTACAAAGAATTTGTGACTTTATGAGTATTGCAATTGAACATGGTGGAGGAAGACCCAATTACAAGTGTCTGTGCAGGAGATGTCGTAACTCAGAGTATCATACGTACAGTTGCAAATATATTTCAGCACTAGCTTGGCTCAAAATGGTATGATATGGGAGTATACTTCATGGACTGAACACGGTGAAGAACCAGAGATTAATGCTCATACAGCTGTGATGGCGGGGTTCATATCAGGGTATCATGGTGGCTCATCCAGAAATATTGAGCCACCTGCTCCAAACCCCGTTATGGAACTTGTGCATGATTCATTTTCGTCGTATAGTTCAAGTGGATACGTGTTTTCCGAGGGCCATTATGATACTCCCAACCATGAGACTATTTCGCCAATAGCCAACTTCGTGGGATCCACTAATTACAACAAGTACAATAGACTTCTACTGGAAGCCCAAACACCATTACACCCATATGGTAATGCAAAAGTTTTGAGTTCCATAATGGAGGAAATGGGGTATAAAGTGAAGCACAAAATGTCGGATGCAGCGTTCGACGATGTCCAACGACACATATGTAAGTTGCTTCCTGATGATCACAAACTTCCAGATAGTTATTATAAGGTAAAAAGGATATTGAATGACTTTGGCCTTTCTTTCAAGAAAATCGATGTGCAAAAATAGTGGTGTCTTATTTTATAACGAACATGCAGATCTCCAGCACTGCCCGGTTTGCGGCGAGTCAAGATAGAGGCTCAAGCAAAAGAACAAGAAGCAAAAAAATGTTCCATGGAAGGTTCTTCATCATTTTCCGTTGATTCCTAGACTGGAGTGATTGTACAAGTCTTCATACACGGCTGAGGCAATGAGATGGCATGGTGAAAAGAGGTTAGATGGCGGTGTACTTAGACACCCCGAAGATGGTGAGGCTTTTAAGTCTTTCTATATGACGTTTACAGACTTCGCATCAAAGGTTCTAAATGTGACACTAGTACTTTCCACAAACGGGTTGAATCCTTTTAATAATGGCTAACATAGCACTTGGCCCGTTATTGTGATGTCGTATAACCTGCCTCCCTGGATGTGTATGAGAAAGGATTTTAATATCCTTACTCTAGTAATTCCAGGTAAATATTCCCCTGGAAAGTGTTTTGATGTGTTTATAAGACCTTTGATTGACGAGTTGAAGGAGGTGTGGGAATTTGGCGTGCGAATTTGGGACAGCTACACTAAAACGTCATTCATCATGAGAGCAGCCATTATGTGGACCATTAGCAATTTTTCTGCTTATGGGGTATTGGCATCTTGCAGGACTAAATGGTACAAGAGTTGTTCTATCTACTTAGACGTCGTCAACTCTAGCTATCACGCAGGAAAGGTGTGTTACTTTGAGCAACGTAGATAGCTTCCCAAAAATTACCAATGGAGATCCAAAGCGGCGAGTTTTGATGGGACAGTAGATGATGGTCCGAAACCCCGAGAGTCCGGTGAAGAGATTTTCCAAAGGCTCACACATGTTAATTTTGGAGTACTGAGCAAGTGTCCACGTGTGAAGGCAACAAACCCTGTGGTTGACGATGAAGTTGCGTATTGGAGTCACATGAGTATTTTCTTTGAACTCCCTTACTAGTCAAAGTTAAAACTCAGAAACAACCTTAACGTCATGCACATTGAGAACAATGTATTCGACAACGTCCTGGGAATAATTATGGGTATTGATGGGAAGAATAAGGACACTTTTAAAGCGCATGAAGATTTACGGGCAATGAACATACGCCGTCACTTGTGGTTAAAGAAGAGGAGGTCTAGCAGGGCCGAGATCCCTATGGCACCTTACACAATGAAGCCAAACAAAAAGAAGGAGTGTTTGCATGGTTCTGAGGTGTTCGATATCCATCCAACTATGCAGCAAATATATCTCATTGTGTAAATGAGGGGGACAACAAATTTCTTGGTCTCAAGACTCATGAATGTCATGTTATGATGCAACGTCTTCTTTCAGTGGTAATTCGACCTTATTTGCATCGTAACGTGATAGAGCCGTTAGTAGCGTTGTCCAGGTGGTGGCAGAAGTTATGAGCAAGAGAGTTGAAGAAGTTAGATGTCGTTGAATTGAAAGAAGAGATTATGTACATTCTTTGCAAATTGGAGAGGATTTTTCCCCCTGCTTTCTGCAACGTCATGATTCACCTAATGATCCACCTCCTGGAACAAGTGTTGATATCTGGTCTGGTACACTACACTTGGATGTATTCTCAAGAAAGGTACATTGTCTTACTCATGATTTTTGCATCACTTCTTATCACCAATTTATATATACAAATGTATTACACAATAATTTCATCACAATTATTTGCAGACAACTTGGACAATATAAAGGATATGTCAAAAATCGCTCTAACTCGGAAGGTTCTATAACTGAAATGTACATTAAACATGAGTGCACTTAATTTCTTTAATATTTCTGTCATCACAGATGTTGTACGAGCCTCCGGACCAGTACACCAAAAAATTAAGCAGAGAGGAACTCATTAAGGCACACTGGGTTATGTTGCACGACTGTAGCGAAGTCGACCATTTCATGCATGAATATTTTGAAGCGCTTGATGCATATGATCCGAGCCTTATTCATGAACAGTTGAAATAACAACAGAAGAGGCTGTTTCCAAATTATTTCCACGGATGGGTATGTACGTGTATATATATGTTGGATAATATTATATGACTATATATTATATATTGCTTCAAAATCTTGTGGTCGCACTTGGCTTAGGTTCATAATTTTGCAGATGACAAGCCTCCAGAAATTGACCAAAGTGGTTGGTACACAACAGCCCTGCACAATTTGGCCAACAAGTCGTAAATATATGAAATTTATTATGCATGTAATGTGAACGAGGTTAAGTTTCGGACATTAGCCCAAGATGAAGGCAAGAGAACACAAAACTGTGGGATCTCAGTAGGAGAAGCCGATGATTTATACTACGGGGTTCTTCTCAACGCCGTCAAGTTAATTTACGCGAATGGAATGTCTGTTGTGCTTTTCAAATGTAAATGGTTCAAGACTAACCCGAACAGGCGAAATAGTACGAAGATGGATCTTGGTTTGTTATCGGTAAATGCAAACACAAGCTGGTACGAGGATGAGCCATTCACTCTTGTCACCTTGGTTAAGCAGGTGTTCTATCTTGATGATCTGAAGAAGCGGGGTGATTGGAAAGTAATTAACCATATGTGTCATCGTAATATTTGGAACGCAACAACACTAGAGGGGTTGTTCGACATAGAAGTGCAAGACATGAATGACATCAGTAAGCCATATCAAGAGCTTGATATTGCTACCATACTAGAAACAGCTATTTTACAACTGAACGAAGATCCAGGAACTACATAACTCCAGTCAAGGCCACTTAACTCGACTGAACTCGATGAACTAGAACATATTAATGACCACATTGATGTCACGGATGACGAGGACACTAAGGAAGATGAATATGAGGAGGATGAAAACTCAGATGATAGTGATGAGGATGACACAGATTATGAAAGTGAATAATGTATCACATGCATATTTTATTTGGATTTGTAATAATTCTACCTAATTTTTGAATTATTTATCGATCGCAATTTGAATTTATATGAATGATTATCGATCGCGATTTGAATTTATATGAATTTACGCAGAAACAGTTACAAACAGGAAAGATGCAGCCAAATACCCAAGCTCCATCCAAAATCTGACTCAACACTTAGCAAACGGACGTTTAATATTCCATCTGCTTACCACATCATTAGTAAACGGATAATTAAACTTCCGTCTGCTAACCACGTAGTTTGCTAACGCCTTAAACCATATCCGTTGTCTTACCTAAAACACTAGACCCTAAACCTAACCCCTAAACCTCGTTCCCTTCCACACAGATATATTACATTTCTGTCCCCTAAATGCTAGTTAGTAGACAGTTTGTCGATATCCGTTGTCTTACCGCAAACCAATACCCTAAACCATATACCCCAATCCCTAAACTTTGTTTTCTTCCGCAAAAGATTTGTCAATATTTTGTCGGCTAACACGAAACCCTAAACCTTAACCTCAACCTAAACCGCAACCCTTAACCCTAAATCTTGTCTTGTTAGGCAACGCAATTACAAAAAATGTGTTGCCTAAACCACTCTTAGAAAATGGAATTAACAAATGTTTGTTGGCTAATGAATATCAGCGTTGATTGCAACTCTACGAAACACACAACTATAAGTATCATGTTAAAATGCATAATTAATTGTTTCCTCAAGGACATATGGTAACCATTCTTGAGTGTATAAGTGTCTTCCGTCCGGATCGAAAATTCTATTTAATTACGAAATATTTATTTATAAACATTTCCTTATCATTAAAAACTTTATTTATTTATAAATATTTATGGTTGACCACTTGGATCGGAGTCTTACTAAATTTGGAATCTCTTCAAATTCTAACTACGTACTTTTTACGTTGTAAATAATAAATCAAACGGTCAATTTGGCAAAATTTATCCTCGTTAATATTGACCTATTTTTGAATTTGAATATGAAAATGCGAACATTTTACTTATATAAAATTAGTAGATATATATACAAATTTGTTTTTTCGATCGATCTATTCATATTAATTGTACATATATATAGACTTATGTATATATACAAATGGTATATATATATATGTACCTAAAATTTATTTTATTCTCAATACTCTTCATAAAATTAAAATGCAAATTTATAGCCCAATGGAAATTGTTCATTTGTTGCCTTAGAACCTGTTAGAAGATGGAAATAGTTTATATCGGTCGACCAGCTAAAAATATATGGCGGCATTTTTTTGCGCCATTTTTTTGTGAATATTTAAAACCTGTTAAGCGACAGAAAGTTATAATATCTATCGGCCAGGGTGAAAATTTTGGCGGATAATTTTTGCATTTTTTTGGGAAATTTTTATAATTGTTAGGTGGCGGAATTTAGTTGACTAGAAGACAACATATTTCCGTCGCCTAGCAGAGATCGATATAATCCCCAAATTGTAGATTTCTGATTAGCCTCTCTCTCTCTCTCTCTCTCTCTCTCTCTCTCTCTACCACAAATTGAGACATTGCCGGCGACTTTTATGTCGCCGGCAATGTTTTTGGACATTACCGGCGATTTTTGCCGGAAAAATCGCCGGCAATGTAATTTTTTTTTTTTTAACATTACCGGCGACTTAAATGTAACTCGCCGGTAATGTCTCGATTTTAATGACATTACCGGCGACTTACATTAAGTCGCCAGTAATGTTTAAAAAAAAAAAGACATTACCATCGAGACATTACCGGCGACTTACATTTAAGTCGCCGGTAATGTTAAAAAAAAAAATTACATTGCCGGCGATTTTTCCGGCAAAAATCGCCGGTAATGTCCAAAAACATTGCCGGCGACATAAAAGTCGCCGGCAATGTCTCAATTTGTGGTAGTGTCTCTCTCTCTCTCTCTCTCTGTTCATCTCTTGCATGTGGAATGCGTTCATCTCCTGCATGTGGAATGCCGAACGCCGACTGGCGACGTCGCACCTTAGCCCTCCTCCACCTAGCTGACGGCGTTAATCAACCCTCAGAGTATCGAGGCATGCCGACGCACGCGTCGACCCAAGCTCCATCGCCGACCTTCTCTTCGCCGCTCTCTCAGTCTCTGACCCAAGCTCCGTCGCCGTCCATTTCTTTCGAACTCTACCAGAGCCGTCGCCAATGCTGCAGGTCTGGCTATTTTTCAATTTTTATTTATTTATATATTTTGGATTAATATTGCATTATTTGATATAATCCAGCTTAATTGTGATTATTTGGTGATTATTTGATATTATTGGATATTAATTGTGATAATTGTGATTATTTGGTTTTGATATTAAATTGGATATTATTGGTTTTGGTGAATAATTTTGGTTATTGGTTAATTTTTGGTTATTGGTTTTGGTCAATAATTTTGGTTAATGCTTAGGTTTATATATAGGTTGGTTTTTTATTTTTTAATTTGTTAATTTGTTAATGTAGGTTGATATATAGGTGGATATTATTGGTTGATTTGTAAATGCTTTTTAATTTGCCTAATTTTTTAATTTGTTAATTATATATGTTGATTTGTTAATTATATATATGTTAATTTGGTTATTTGGTTATTTTGTTATTTTGTTGGATAATTTTTTATTTTTTTGGATAATTTAGTGTATTTGTTATTTTTTGGATAATTTGGTTAATTTGTTAATTTTTTAATTTGGATAATTTGGTTAATTTGTTATTTTCTTGGATAATTTGGTCAATTTGTTAATTTTTTGGATAATTTGGTTATTTTGTTATTTTTTTGGATAATTTGGATAATTTGTTATTTTTTGGATAATTTGTTAATTTGGCGGCATGTTGGTTATTTTTTGTAATTTTTCTTCGAATTGGTTACGATTATGACAGGTGAAAGAGATGGCACAAGGAAGGACATTTCGGTTGAAACAACAGGAGCTTGATAGGCTGGAAGGATTTCGATTGTAGTGTCGGAGGACAAGAGGTGATGACCCGGTGGTTCAAAAACCACGTGAAGGCGATCAACCGCCGCCGGGTCCTCCTGTCACTATTCTGCATGCGTCGACTACTTCAGCAGCTGCTCCCGAGGCAGATGAAGTCCTAGCACGGTTAAGTGCTCATCGCAAGGGAAAGAGTACTAAGGGCACATTAAATTATAGATTTAACGTAATATCTTCATTTTTTCATTATTATAGTAAATGGTTCAATGGTTAAATGACTTACTAACAAATTTTGGATTTTTTGTTACCGGACCTGCCTCCAGACGCACACGAGGATTGTGCAAGGGGACAAAAGCAGGTGACATAGTGAAGGTGACAAAACAAAGGATCGTGATTCCTTACGATTTCTTCCACCAACGTCCTCAGACGATGGAGCTGAACAGCTTGATGGTCCATCATATCGAGGGCACTATACGTCAGAAGGTAGCGATGATTGTGCCGTCTTGGAAGGACCTCCCTGAGATTGAGCGTGAAAATGTTTATGACGCTCTCTCGGTAAGCGTATTTCAACGGATTTATGTTTGACATTGAAATTGAATAATTAACATATGTTATATAGATTTAACGTCAATTACATTTTTTGTAGCTACACTTTGATTATCCAACCACCGAGGAGATGTTTAACTACATCGACAAGAAAACGACGGAACATTTTAGGGAGTGAAAGAGTGTGTGCCACAAGCTCTATTAAGAGCAGGGGGAGGAACTGGCCCCTCTGGAGTTCGTGCATTGGGAAGATCAATGGAAATGGTTGGTGGAGCACTTTCGGAGCGACAAATTTGTGGTAATGTCTTGTAACAATTTCGAATATAATATCTTTTTTTTTTACAATTTATTATGATTTTATATCGTAATATTTATTTTTTGTAACAGCTAATGTCGCCAGTGAATGCGAACAACCGAGATCTGAAGGATGCAAACCACCACTCCGAGTCCACTCCATTCAGCTACTTGATAGTGAAACATATGGCGGAGGGTTCCCTTATGCCCTTCATAGACACGTACCGAGATGCATATGTCCATCCTGGGAACGAGAACGCGGCTAAGAATCTGGTAAGTGACCACTAAATTCAAAACTAACGAAAGTTTACTATTTTGTGTGAATGTTTATGTGATAAAATCTTAGAAACATCTTCCCAGTATGCACATAGGTTAGAGTAGATGGTGACCAGACGAAATTTATTTTATCTAAACTTGTAGTTTATATTTATGTATCAAGAATGATTGCCACGTATAATAGTGTTAGATGAGCACATAAAAACAGTTATGTGGTGATCTATTGTTATATTGAGAATGTGGAATGTTTCTTGTGTTATATTGGTTGATTTTTTTATGTGTTTTCAGGTTTTTGGTAGCCTTATATTTTAGAAAAATTATGTCAAATTTTTGGTAGAATTATCGATCATGTTGTTCGAGTTTTTTTTTATTAATGTTCAATTATTTATCTTATTGTAGGAGAAGATGTCGCAGTATGTCAACGAAAAGTTTGCTAAGAGAGCTGTAAAATTTTCGGACACTCCGTGTGAGCAGCTCGGGCCTTTGGATGTGCCCACATAGGTTGTGATGTTTCAGGACATGCTCGAAGTCCAACGAGGTAGAGAGATTCGAGGTCTTGGACATGCAGGTGTTCGAGATTTGACTTAGACTTTGGTGTCCACATTGCGTGCTCATTGTGTCGAGGCGCGCATTCGCGAGGTGCAGGAACAATCAGAGGTGCACATTCACGAAGTTCAAGAGCAAGTCGAGGCGCGTATTCGTGAAGTGGAGGAGCGGACTCGAAACTTTGAGGCATGGGCTCGAGAATTCAAGGCAAGTCTACGAGTAGAGATAGATACGAAGTTTCAGCAGATGATGGCAATGATGGCCAAACAAACGTCCACTACGCCATCTCAGCGTTCACAGGACGACTCGGATGATGGCAGTAACGGTATTGGAGGGGTCCCCACACCACCGATGTAGCTAGCTATCTTGTACATTATGAAGTTTTCGATTGGATTACACGTTAAATGACGGAAATGAAATTTCCACCTGTTAGATGTATCTCCTACAAGACGGAATTATTACCATAATCTGTCATTTTGGACTTCATGTTAACAGAGGGAATTAAATTATTCCGTCTGCCAGAACAACTTCAAAGCCGATGGATTTGTAACCATATATCTGTCAGCTTACAAAACAGTCAAACGACATTTTTTTTTGTCGTCCAAACCTGAAATATTCCGTTGCATAATCGTAAAGCAACGGATATTTTTCCGTCTCTCAACAAGATTAGAGGCCGACGGATTTATAAATTTCCGTTCGCTAAGAACCTTCGCGACATTGCTTAGCCAACGGAATACATTTGTTAGGCGACGGATTTTGCCTGTCTTCTAACAAAGGCATTTTGGTAATGGTAAGACCGAATTGTACAATTTGAGTAGTACGTTATTCACTATTAGACTTATGTTGACGAATTTTCATCAAACGTTATTGTTAGTTCTTGTAGTAAGTCAATTACTTGGTTATTTGGTATATATTCAATTTAACATGTGGTTCGTAAGATAAAAAAATAAAAAATAAAATAAAACCGTTTTTGGATAAAGAAAAATTTAGCCCACCCCAATTTAAAATCCTGGATCCATAATTTTTTAGAATATATAAAAATTATATGACATTGAGTAGAGTAACACTTATATTTTTGAATTTTATCGAAAAAATAAATACTTATAATCATGAAAATAAGAATGGCTAAAACTTTCAATAAAATTTGATCTAATTGGAGGACTGGAGCTGGTTGTTTGGGATTTATACAACCACAACTGGAAACTGCTATCTGAGTTGCTACAGAAATAAACACTTCTTAATTTGTGTTCCGATCCTGGTACTAGTTTGACATGAGGATCGATCGCACATTATGTGAAATCTGAGTTAAAAGTTGATGCATGCAGCTGCAATGAGATTTTATGAGAACTACTACTGCTACGAAGAGATTTAAAATGATCACGTACTGGAAACAACACCATGGCCAAGGGAGAGACGTCAAAGACTAAAATTGATGATCGATCTCACTAACTTTGTTTTGTTTGAATCTTGTGTAGACAGATAAAATTGTAAATATGTCTCTCAATATGCATGTTTGATTTGCAAACTTTGGTTCTCGATGTTACGACCCAAATCGAAATTATGCATTTATCGATTTATATTAAGGTGTATCGCGGATTAGTCGCGTTACTAAGGTTATTATCAACTTTTTCACCGGGTGAGAATTTGATTTAACTTTCTTCACAAAAGTTGTAGAGTATTTAATTCGAGCTCATAAAAATTTTCGAAATTTTTTTCGGATAAGTGAGCTATTTTTTATACTTATCGGAAGTCTGCGCAAGATATTATTAAAAAGCACATTATTTTTAGTTGGTTAAATCTTGACCGTTGATCGCGATTGGATTGAATTTGGGCCGCTGATCTAGGGAGAAGCTTAAGAGTATAAAAGGAATTTTTTTGGTCAAAATTGATAACCAGAAGAAAAAAAAAACTGCACAGGCTAGATCTATTTTTGAAAAACCACGACCCACGCCGCCGTTGACCCGACCTGACCAAAATTGCCGTTTTCCGGCCATCTCCGCCATCGAAAAAAGGTAGGATTGAAGCTTGAAGCTTCCTTGTTTATGTGTTGTGGATATTTTTGGGTATTTACAAGTATTTTGGGTCACCCGATTCAGGTTTTACCCGCGGAGTCGTTGTCACCGGCGGCGGCGCTCCGGCGAGTTATTGGGGTAGAGAGTTAGGGGTTTTAAGAGTTCTCCCTCCCCTGAATCGATTGGGAATGGTCTCGAGCTCCGTCGTGGCTCGACGCCAAAGTTTTGACGATTTTGGAATTCCGGCCAAATTTTGAGGTCGTAGCTTTCAAAGCTGAAACCAGCCACGTGAGGCTGTGTTGAGGTGCGTAGACTTAGGGGATAGGTTGGGTTTGAGGAGAAGAGCATTTTGAGGGCTCAATCTTCGCCGTTGATAGAGGTTGCCGAAAAATGATTTTTCGGTCTGTTTCGGCTAATTTCAGCCAAACGCCTCCGAATTGGACCTCAGTTCAGTTACGAAAGTTGTAGGAATAGTTGAGAGTTTTCCAATGAGGGATCAACCACCCCCATCAGAGCACTTTCACTGAAGGCGCGTGTAACCCACGCGCCACCGCTTATGGAGGCGCGTGAGGACCACGCGCTACCGCCCACGGTGATGCTCCAGCGAGACAGTGTGTAGGAATCATCGGCGGGACTTCCGGGGGTTATTTTTAGGGACGATTTTCATAGTTTTATACATATTCTGATATCGTATATTCCTTATTTACAGGGCATCGAGATCGCAACCCTAGCAGCGAAGAAAATTTCGCTGGACCCTAGCAGTAGTCGTAGACTTGTGAGTAGACTTTTATTTTCACAGGTTATAGCGAGTTCATATTTTTATGCATTACGCTTTACGAAATATATTCAGAGAATTTATTTGGAGGTTTACTTTGTGATGGTTTATTTAGTAGCATCGATGCCCTAGTTATTCGGCTGATCACCAAATAGCCGGTCGGACCAGGTTAGGACTAACACCCTACTCGACCCAGATTGTCTCGGGTTTGGACAAACACCCTAGACAATCCTATCACCTAAATTTTTATACATACTGTCGTTCCGGGTTAGATCAAACATCTTGAATGACCACCTCCATTGTATTTTAGTTTATTATATTTGAACTCGTTTTATTTTACAGAAATTAGCGAAAATGCATATTATTACAATTTTATCGATTTACATAGTTTACGTTATTTTTGTCCACTCATTATAACATTTTATATATTAAATGTCTTTCTCTGAACTTTTCGGTTTCTATCACCCAGGCTGCAATTTAAATCCTGAATTTTCGTGGTATCGTCTAAGGCTTTAAATCCACCTGTCAGCTCTTCATTCAGTAGGTTCCAGTCCACACTGTTAGGCTTTTTCATATGTATCTTATGTTTATAGAGGTCGCTCTGATTCTAGTTGTATATATTATTTTCAATTTCTCGAGTAGTAGTCGAGTATGCTTTTTTTTGTATTCAAAATCCGCATATTGTAAATATGTTTTTTAAATTCTTGAGTTGAACCCCCTGGTTCTTGTTTATGTTATTTGTTGAGAAATTCGGATGGACAATCGATGATCCACGGTTTGTTTGTGAGAATTTGGTTTAGAAGTATTCTCTTGCCAGTTTTTGGGTTCAGTTTTCAAGGGGAATTATGTCAAAATTTTCGTAGAATTTCTCAGAGTTTAGTTAATCGTTAGGATTTAATTCTAATTTACTAGTTAAACTATCTAGTTTACTAGTTAAACTAGGGTTTTGGGTCCTTTTACTCGATCTCTCATAATCGCAAAGTGGAACGTAAATCTTTTATCTTGTCGGAGCTAGCTTGAGCTTCCCACGTTCAAAACACACTACTTCTCTTTGAAATGTAGGTCTCCCTAAACCTTCATTAATTTACAGAGTAAGATTCACCACCAGAAGGCAAGCCCTAACAAGTCATAACTGAAAGTCTGAAACTAAAAATGGCGAAATTCAAAATCACCATTATGTGTAAACAAAGTGAGCTATATTTAGGTTTTTCTAGCAGGACACAAAGGAGCATTATTCATAGGTGGCATATGCCCTCAAGTAGATATCAAGTTTTACCTTCCTTATGGTTCATGCCTCTGAAATCATTGTGGCTGAGGCAGTTTGATTCATCCTATTGTAGTATGTGATATCTTCTCTCTTCGTTTTGCTTTGGGGCCTGCTCTTCTGCTACTGCTATTGCTGCTCTTTGAGTGGCATCAACCTCATAAAATCTGATGCCCTTGAGCTCAAGCTCCATTTATTGTTTACAACTTCCTCTGATGTTTTTGCATATAACATATTCTTGAATAAATTCAACTACAAAACTAACAGTTTAACTCATTACAGACGTAGAGGTCCAGTACCCTCTTGCAAGGAAAATAAAATATTCTGAATAAGTCATTACGTTGACAGAAAGTACAAGCGAAAGCCGATGGTCAAACTTTTCCCCCTGGATCAACGTATTACTTCACTATGCAGATCTTAATAACAGAGGCAATTCCAATACGATGAAGCGCCACCACAGCATCACCAGGATTGCATAGTGTCTTTGTTGCCGACTTTAATGCAGCTTCCAGGATGTCGTCAGTGGATTCAGCATCAGTGGCCTTCGCAGATCCTTCAGCCAATAGAGGAATCAAACCCCTGTAGATCAGGCTATGTCCTGCTGGAGTTTCATCAGTGCATGCCCAATCAAACGAGTCTGTGGTCGGAACTGGAACAACTATGGATAGGATGGGAACAGCTGGCCTGTACTTAGCCACCAATTTGGCGGTGCTCCCTCCACGTGTCAGCACAACAATGAGTTTCGCTCTGGCCTGTTGGCTGTTTGGACAGCAGAGGATGCAACTCTCCAACGGACTCATGGGAAGTGGTGTAGACTTTATCATCTCCTTAAAGATAGCCCCATAGTCAAGAGAAGACTCTGCCTCAATACATATTTGAGCCATGACCGTCACAGCAAGTTCTGGATATGACCCAACTGCACTCTCACCACTAAGCATGACACAATCAGTGCCATCAAGTACAGCATTAGCTACATCTATGGCTTCAGCACAAGTTGGCCGTGGAGACTTGATCATGGATTCAAGCATCTGGGTTGCAGTGACAACAGGCTTGCCCACAAGATTACACTTATATATCATCATCTTTTGTGCCAGAAAAATTTTCTCAACTGGGATTTCCATTACGAGATCACCTCGTGCAATCATGAACGAGCCAGTTTCATGCAATATCTCATCAAAGTTGATAACTCCTTCCTCATTCTCAACCTGTAGGGGGGGGGAAAAAAGCCAGCAAACCAAGATTCACTTGTTATCAACCGCAAGGATTAACTATATCCAAGCATTAGCACCGCATTTCTAAAGAAAGTAGCATAATATACATGTGTCCACAAATAAACGTACTTCTACACATAAAGTCACAATATGACAGACCCAATTAGATACGGTACATGAGCATTCAGAAAGTGTTTCGATGCTTCTACATTAAGAAATTCCTACTCAGTTCACAGAGCATCGTAGCCTGTCCTCTGCGCATTTACAGTAAGTCAGCCTCAGTGTTGCAAGATGCAAGGGTTCTTCCACACCTTGGACATTCCATGGTGGGGCCCACTTGTTTATTCTTCGTTGACCTTGGAATTCTTAGCTTTCTGCTTCTATGATCTTAGAAATCTTATTACTACATTAATCCACAATCACATAAGCTAACCTCAAAAGGGAATTATGCACCTTAGACATCACCCAGCATGGCAGTGTTTTGACAGCGACACCTCACTATACCACCCGCTGGATCACAAGACAAGACATTGATAGTGCCATCTGCGCACAAAATGGTATTTCCGGGGTTCAAATCCACAGCCAGCTTCTTGTAGCTCATGGATATTGTGTCTGGATCTCCATTGATGCTGTAATCAGTAGTAATGTTGATTTCCTGCCCTTCCTTAAGCTGAACAGGTTTCCCATCCTTGAGAAATCCAGTTCGAATCTCAGGTCCCTAGAAGAAAATTATGTGAATTTTACAGGAAGAATAATTCTGAATAGAATACGAGAACTACTTAAAGCATGAGTAAGCTGAAATACCATAACAAAAAAGTGAAATAACTTTGTTAAAGTATCATCACAGTTTGAAAGCAATGTAAGTAACATGTTCCTCGTTTCACAGAAAAGAGATTCATAACTCAGAAGAGAAATAGACACTATATATAGAACCGCCGCATCTCAATTCTCAAATGGAAGTTGGATTCACACAAAAGCAATGTCTCATAGGAAAGCATAAATAACAAACAACAGAGGGACGGCACAATATATAAGCAATCAATAAACACAATTCCATTGGTGCAAATATATAAACGAACGACCAAATGAAGGATACAGCCTATTTAATTAATTAATCAGACCATGAGTACGTTAATCAATAAAAAAAACAAGCAAAGAGAAAGAGAGAGAGTGAGAGAGAGAGAGAGACCTTGGTGTCGAGCATGACGGCGCAGAGGATCAGGTGTTGTGCATGGCGGTGCGGAGATTATTGAGAGTCTCCTGATGGTAGTCGTGAGTTCCGTGTGAAAAGTTGAAGCGAGCACCATTCATACCAGCCCTGAGAAGCTTCTCGATCATCTCCACCGACCTTGAAGAAGGCCCCAAAGTGCTCACGATCTTCGTCTTCGGGAGGCGTCCATCGTGAGGCAGCTCCTTCGGTATTCCTTCGATGTCTATGTTCGCCATCTACACCAGACCAGATCGATCTTGTTTACACAGTACAACAAATAAACCAAATGATGGATGATTAAGACTGTTGGTTCTAGTTTAGAGTTTCATGAAAGAGGGAGAGAGGCTCACCGAGCGCCGCCGAAGAGAGACAGAGATGAATGAGTACGTGTCGGAAACCGAACAGCGAGTGCAATGTGAAGTGAATGTAAGAAAGTAAACACTAAACTGTGGGCAAACCAACCAACTTTGGACTGGACTGGACTGGGAACTGTGATAACATCGGGCAGTTTGACTAAAAGTCAAAAAGGTAAAAGTGTTCATGGTGGAGTGGATATTGGTCACCCGAACGGACTACGACCCGGCCCAATAGCATCCCAAGAAAATATTATCAGCATATTGTTTTTACTGTAGTTTTCAGTCTTGGGACAAGTACAAATAATGAGTGAGTAGACGAGGTTTAGATTTGTCCTGGGATCGACCCGTTGGCACTTAGCAGTCATGTCAACCGCGGACAACAACGTAGCCCTGAAAAGTTCGAGTTCAGAGATCTCATAAGACATCAAACATGCACACAATGATAACTCTGTCCCTTACAAACATTGTGAATTCATGCAATCATGCTCCTTTGTTCCACATTTTTAATTCATCATCTCTACAACGCCGAACCAATAAAATTTGTAAAAAAAAATGAAGATGATACTTGAAGGCGCAATCTTCCCATTGTCAACGGAGCAGCCACCAACAGTTTCCATCTCCTGTCGATAATGAACTAAAAATCAGATGTACAATTTACATCTGTTAGGATCCCAGTTGTAACATATTCACTTTACATTTGTTAAGGAATTAAAGGTCACTCAAAAGGGAGTAGTTGAAGCTCAAGCATACCTGAACGACATCCATCTCCTTCATCACTCTTCTGAAAACTCTGCGTTTATTGTCAATCCAAGGAGCAGCCACTGTGGTGATAAATAACTAAGATCCATCTGTGTTCTGGCTGCCATTGGCCATTGATTCAGTAAAAGGCCTGTCATTATATTTATGAACAAATCAGAGAAACAGGTCACAGTAATGAAAAACAGCACCCACTTTCTTAACACTTGTGCAAATCCAAAAATTTCATTAGCAGGAGGCTTCTCATTGAACACGTCTCTTTCCTCGGTTGCATCTTCAGGCTCTTCTGGTTCTCTCTGACTGATCATGGCACGAAAGTAACAAATGAGATCAAATCACAGTAGGCAAATACCACCATAGTAGTCAAAAGCGGAAGACCATCTAGATACCGGGAACCAGAAAAAACTGTAGGACAAATACTACAATGTCAAGGACTTCCTAACACAATCATGATTCGACACAAATTCAGCTCAAACTAACTGTAGGCATGAGATCAAATCACAGTAAGTAAATACCATGATAGTAGTCAAAAAGCAGAAGATCATCTTGATACCGGTTACCAGAAGAAACTGTAGGACTCTAATACTATACCTTCAAGGACTTCTAACATCATGATTCGACACAAATTCAGCTCAAACTAACTGCAGACATCTAATATTAACCACTACGAAAGAATACCAGAACGGATAAGCAGCTTAATTGACATAAGGTGCATGCTTGCTCAAACAAAACAAATACTTGAGACACTCTTCAAAGTAACGTAGTACCTGAAATCATGAATAGATAAATTCTGTGTTTCTTGAAGGCACAACATGCGAGAATGGGATCCCATAAAGGCTCTTTTATGTACCATTAGCACTAACCTGCATGGCAAAGCCATTTCACTGCAATAGCAACATGATTTGACACTACGCTATGATGCCTTGCCCAAATAAATGAGTGGAAACCAAATTGAAGTATACTGATTATACAGACATTTGAAAAAAGGACCCCAAAAAAAAAACATGTCTCCTATAGTCTTCATGAGCTTGGCAATAGCATGAAACATTCAGAATCAAACAGTACAAAGAATCTGAACGAGCCTATTCATTACCTGAAGAAGAAGAATTAAGAAATCAATCTTATCAGGTCGGGGGGGGGAGGGGGGGGGGGGGGGGGGGGGGGGGGGGGGGGGGGGGGAGAGCAAAATATGTAAGAGGTTTTGAGAAATTGTTTAGTGGGAAAAAACAACTTCCTGTAACCCTTGTCCTTGATTAGACAGATTGTGCTGCTATCAGACTCTCCTATTATACCACTCTCTGTCTGTAAACCCTTATCATATTGCTTAGATTATCTCTTGCTTATCTATCTGAACCTGATGAAAGAAGACTATGGAAGCTGGAACCTTAGTCTTCTGTTGCATGTCAACTCCCTTATACCTATTTCACTCCCTATGAATAAATTTGGAAACCTAAAGGACCAACAAGAGTCCAGGGAAAACGTCCTTCTTGGTGTCATGTATGCCAATAGTCAATGTATGATAAAAAGCTGCTGAGTTCACACTTGTTGCTGATTCAGTGTCCCGTGGCAGTATCCTGTGGCAAAAATTCTATAGGAAATCTATATGAACTTAAGAGGTCCATACATCATGCTGCCCTACTGTGTCGGAGATATGTTCTTCAGATATCAGGTTTCAGAAACATGAACCGGGATGGAAATCAGAGTGGTGCTGGACAGGAAAAGAAAGAAACTCTCTCGAGTGGTTTAGAGTGAGAAGGTGCATCACAAGTGGGAAAGGGTTTGTTTATGGGATTTCCCTTTTCGGTTATTTTGCAATGCTGCTGTGCTCTCCATCTGTAAAGGTTAAGGATTCATGATGAATGTATTATGCTTGTTTTCTAATATAAATAATTGTTTCGTGAAATATAATAAATAAAGGATTTTGCAAAACACTAGAGTCAAAAATGGTATTCAGATTTTGCGTACAAAGGAGAATGGATAATTGATAGTTCTAGACAGCTTGAGAACACATCTTCTATCGATCAGGATTCAAAAGATAACAAAAACTTTCATTGGTTCTGTGAGCTACTGTTACAATGTTACATCCAATTTTACTTTATCAACCCAGCACGAAGTTTAAAACATGGTTGTTGGAGCTCAAGCATACAAAGAAAGTCAGAATATGCAAATGATGACAGTTTGACAAACATAGTTGTTGAATTGAAGCTCAAGCGTACCTGAACGACATCCATTCCCTTCATCACTCTTCCGAAAACTTTGATTATTGACAATCCAAGGAGTAGCCACTGGTGCCCATCTGTGCTCTGGCCGCCATTGGCCATTGATTAGTAAAAGGCCTGTCATCTGGTAAATTGAAGAAGACAAACACTACAGCAATGAACATTTCATGGAAACAAGTCACAGTAATAATAACATCACACTTCCAGTTCAATTTGATTTCCAGGGACAAAACTGAGCAATTTAAGTAAACTTAATTCTGTCTAGTTTCAACATTGCAATCCATTGGAACACATTCATACAATTAGAGCTGTTAATACCGAACCGAAAACCGAAAAAAAATCGAACCGAAAATGAACCGTAACCGAAAAAACCGAAATCAAACAAATACTGAACCGAATCGAAAAAATTCGGTTCCGTTTCGATTTTCAGCTCCAAAAAAACCGAACTGAATCGTTTGAACCGAAATGAATAAAACGACATCGTTTTACAAGTGTCAATCAAATTTGATGTTGTTGGGTATGTTGTTGAGTATCTCTCTTTGTCTCATATGAAAGTAGTATTTGGTATGTGCCATAGTTTGATACTTCACAATGATCATTGGGGTTCTTGTAGGTTTAAGAAAATGAATGCTAAGTTACCAAAGAAAAAACCCCTAGCTGAGAAAGTGAGAATAGAGGACAAGTTGAGTATAATTTGAGAATGGATTCAATTGAGTGTTTTTATGTAATATTTGAATTGTATTTTTATTTGGATGGATTGTAGATTGTTTTAAATTTGGACTATGGAGTGTGGACTTTGGTTTATGTTTGTTGATGTTTGAAACTTTGAATTTGTGATGTAAACTTTCGATAAACATTTGACCATTTGCTATAGTTTGAAACTTTGAATGTGTGATTTGTGACTAATTATATTTGTTGTAGTTTGATTCGATTTGACATAAACTATGTTTCACACTTTCACAAAGTTATTGAAAAAAATAACTAATAAAAATTTTTAAATTTTCGAAACTAATAGAAAGAAATAGTATTTTTTTTAGAAAGTTTTTTTTATTTAAAAAAAACGAAAAAAAAACTCAAACCGAACCATTCGATTTTTTGTAAAAAAATCAGGAAAACCGAATCGAACCGAACCGATTAAAAAATACGATTCGATTTTTAGTTCGATTTAATAACCGGCAAACGATTAACAACCCTATATACAATAAAATAAATAACATTTTGACGTCCTGGACATTATGCCCAACACAATCTCTTTTTTAACATTGGTTTATGAAACAGAAATCAACAAAGATGCTCCTGAACACATTTGCAGCTGACCGACATCAAGAAAGCCCTTCACGATTTCAACTTTCCAATCCTCAACATGAGCACAGTTTATCTACTGTCTTGTAAATCTTACATCCAATGTACACTAGAAAGTCAACTAGCCCATATTACAAAGTACAAAGGTAAAGAATAACTGCTCCAATAGTGTGATAATGGCTAAATAAGAGTAATTATGTACAACTCCTCTCACTTGAACATCGCAACTGAAACTCTAATGAAAGTATACAAAGTATCACGTGAAGTAAAAGAAATAATGCAATGCACATTAGATGGTTCTCAATCAGTGGAAGGTGAGGCATACAATGATGAACTGTACCTTATAATGTTCATTGTGCCCATGACCATGATCACAGTGGCCCTCCCATAGATGTCTCCAACCCTAAAAAGACAATATGAAAGTCGGTTCGTGCACGTTTATCACATACAGTACTAGAAAGACGAACCTTGACATACTAACCATTTCTCGAGCACCACTCTCGGGCATTCTGGAACATCCGCAGCCATGGACTAGGCCTTTCTTTTCCGCATCCCACTGCTTGGGATACCATGGGTATTGCCACATCAAAAAGCAGCGCTCTGGATGAGGCATCATGGCAAGATACGCCTCCCATCTGGAGAACAAATCGCTGCAACTCCCAAGGGAGAGCCATTAAGGTTGAAAGGGTAAAGTTCCGTCTCAATCCCATCATCATCACAATATCTTACAGGGACCAACTTGGAATGAAGCACACGATCAAAAACACCATCATCAGGGAAATAGGCTCTTCCCTCACCATGGCCAGCCCATATCCCTAAGGTACTGCCCTCCATTCCTTTTAACGTTATAGATGGTGAGTCCTTTATTTTTACATTGGTAAAGCGGCACTCAAACCTTCCCGACTCATTGTGAATGAACCTCGGCTGTGATGGATCCCCACCACCACCAAGCACACCTCCAACTTGAGGACCTGGGACCCACCCCAAAAGAGCCCTGAGCTGACACCCATTGCAAACGCCAAGACTGAAAGTGTCCTGCCTCTTGTAAAACTCCTGAAATTGATTTAAAAGGGGCTGATTAAACCTAATCGAAGCAGACCAACCTTTTGCAGAATCAAGGACATCTGCATAACTAAAGCCACCAACAAACACAATTCCGCAAAACTCATTCAGTGATGCAGCTCCTTTAAGAAGGTCTGACATTGTGATATCCCATGGTTCAAACCCTGCTGCATAAAATGCAGCAGCCATTTCTCTATCCCCGTTGCTGCCTTCTTCTCGAATAACAGCCACTTTGGGTTTTGAAGTCATGTTTAAAAAAAATTCTTCTTTGAAAGGAGTAAATGATAATTGCCATGACGGCTCATGCTTATCTTTCAACCCTTCTTTCTCTAAATCCACACAAGAAACCAATCTTTGAAGCTTTTCCAGTTGAAAACTTGTTTCCTCCCATATGTCCCTTAAGAAAGCTGTACTCTCGTCCAAATGAGTTACCCCATCCACCTCTAACTCTATTGAAGGTGTGCCAGTCACATCCCCAATTATCTCTGCAGCAATACCTCCACTACTTAGCTTTCCCATTACCATGTCTACGTTTTTCTTGCTGACCTCAATAATTAGACCAAGCTCTTCAGAGAAGGGTGTTTGGAAGAGACTCGCCTGATCTGAAGTCACCTTCAAATTAATCCCACAATTACCAGCAAATGCCATCTCAAGAGACATACCAGTAGCCCACCATCACTAATATCATGGCCAGCGGAGATCAGTTCATCATCAAGAAGTCCCTGAACTCCCTCAAAAGCTCGTTTCAGATAAGGAACATCCTCAATGTCAGAACAATCCTTCCCAGTTTGGTCAAAAACCTGAGCAAGAGCAGACCCACCTAATCGCCGCTTTCCAGCTGCCAAATCAATGTGAAGCAGAATACCATCATCCTTGAGCTTCAAATCTGGAGTTCGTGTTTTTTTTATGTCGGGACAAGTGCAGTAAACACTGATTACAAGATTTCCGGGGGCCTTAACAACCTCGCCTGAAGCATGGGCTGCCATGGATAGACTGTCCTTCCCCCCATCAATGGCAATACAAAGTTTGATCATAGCATCTGAAAGAGCATTAGCAGCATCATACATAGCTGCTCCTTCACCATCAAGCTTGGCTGCATACATCCAACTCCCACTTGCTTTAACATCGGATAGAGAGGTGACCTTTGCACAGACAAGATTTGTTAGTGCTTCTCCAACTGCCAGTCTCGCCATTGCCTTTGGATCCAACAAACCTTTGATCTGCTGCTCCCCAATGGCACATGCACCTCCAGTCAAGTTTGTAAAAGTCTGAGCAATCACTGCAACATCAGAGAGAGGAATTTGCAGGGGACCGACAGTTTGCTGCTGAGCTACCAGACCTGTAACACACCTGTCTACTTTCGATGTCAAGAAGCGCTTTGAACAGATAGATGGAAGCCTTACAACCCTCCTCAGAGCATCCATTACTGTGATTCCCGGAGCAATATCAAGTGGCTCACGTGCCTCCGTTGTCCGCTTGAACTCAAAACTTTTTTTGCGGCATATCACCAAGTACTTTCTCAAGCTCCAAATCCACAGCAGGAACAGGGGGAGGAAGGCCATCCGAAATACATTTCTGAGCAGATAAGCTATCAATCAAAACAATACGTCCCTCACCATTGATTGTTCCAATGACAGCCATAGAAACCATTTCCCTTCCACATATCGATTGCAAAAGGTCGCGACTTTCAGGCTGAACCAAGATGGCATCTTGCTCCTGATATTCAGCACCATATCTCCAAAACAGATATTGTGTAACCACCAACAACAATGGCGTGTATATCAATCTCTCCCCGCTTCGGGTAAATAATTTCCTTCACAACGTTGCTGTTTCCACCAGCTCCCTGATCATGAATGCTTATGATTGGGTTACTCTCCCCCATCTCAATGCATGCATGGACGACACAATACAACTTTTGTGCCATCTCTGCATCCCCACGCTGCACAGCATTAAAATCAAGTTCCGCATCATTTTGGCCGCTAACCATGCTTGATGCAGCCCCACCATCCATACCAATGCGATAAGCAGGACCTCCAATCTTCACAACCAGCATGCCAATGTCAGGCTCTCCTTTTGTTATATGGATGTGATCAATTTGCCCAATTCCAGCACTAAACATGATTGGCTTTAATCATTCTCGCCTCCCACCACTTGGGAGCTCATCCCAAACGTTCTAGTGTATCCCTGAATCAAGGGTTCACCAAATTTATTGCCGTAGTCTGATGCACCATTGCTAGCATCTATGAGGATCTGCAGAGGTGAGGCCAAATTCGATGGATATTGAAAAGATGAATCTTCCCAAGGTGCATAAGATCCTTCCATATTGAGATTACCGACACAATAACCACCTGTAGAGGCTACCACAAAAGACCCTCTTCCAGTTGCATGGGTATCCCTGATTCTACCCCCTGCACCAGTCTCTGCACCTGGTTACGGAGCTACGGCACATGGAAAATTATGATTCTCTGCAGTAAATAATATATCAAGGTCACGAGTAGCCATGTTTAATGGAGATGTGAACCCTGGCTGCACTGGTCGCAGTTGCTTCACAAGAAATCCCCTGATTGCACTTGAGTTATCCTTAAACCCAATGACAGAGTTGTCTGGGTTTGCCTTCAAAGTGGTCTTCACAATTTGCATTAGTGTTCTATCCATAGGCTGCGCATCTATAAAAATCTTACCAGTGAAAAACCAGTGCCTGCCATGCTCGCTGTTGGATTGTGCAATATCAAAGAGTTCAACTGTTGTAGGATTGCGCTTAATTTCTTCCTTAAATAGCTTGGTGTAGTATTGGAGATCTTGCTCATCAAACGCTGAACGCATTTCCTGATTAATCTCCTCTAACGCCAAACGACCTCTCTCCATGACAGGAATATGACGTACTTTGTCTGGAACCACACTTGTCTCAAAAGAAGTGAGCTGCTGAGTGTAAACACACTCAGTCATCCGATCATGAACCATGACAGCAAACTCATTAATCTGATCACATTGCAATGTCCCTTTACTGCACAACAAATACCTCCTTGACCGTTCCAAACGAGACACCTCTGTCAAGCCACAAGCTCTACATATGGAGACAGCATTGGAAGACCAAGCTGTTGTAAATGACAAGTGCGGTCCAACCTCAACAATAACTGCGCTCAGTCCTTCCTGCCTTTTTTTTTTCAAGAAAGCTTTCGACCCCCAAATTCTCTGGCTCATAAGTCTCCTGAAGAAGCCACTTAAGCACCAAAACCTTCTCATCAGAAAGCTGGGAACTCAGTCCAATGTTGAAACACTGCTCAGTTTTCAAACCAACAATCTGGCTAGAAATTTTCGTCTGCACAGTTTTCAAAAGCTCAGATGTTGCACTCTCCTGAATGAGAGGGACACAATAGAAATGCACCACTGCGGAAGAAGGCTTCTCAATCAAACTCGGTGGCACATCCACTGAACTGCTCACAGCCGAAACAACAGCTCGGGGTTTATCTTGAGCATGACACCTCAATGAAGCATTTCTTCTACGGTAGAACCATGTGCTGAACTACGAAGTGTACCCCAAAGTATACGGCTTCTTCCTTTTAATAGATTTCTGTGTAAAAACAGGCTCTGTGTATGGCTACCTTGTAATCCAAATAAATAACAAGAACAAACTCAGTTTCAATAGATTATTTTCAACTTAAACGACAGAGGTTCTTAGTAAACAAACAAATATGATGAGAAATACGCACTTTTATGAATTCACCAGCAGTTATTTCTCAAACACCACCCATCTCCCCGGGCTTTAAGAACCAGAAGATAAAACAAAAACAAAAGTTGATGATGTTAGCTTAAAAATCTCTCACAATAAATAAATGAGACAAATTTGGCATTATAGTGTGAGTGACATTGTAATGCGAGCATGTTACAGTGAGGTTAGGGTAGGTACCTTAATTAGCTAGATGTCTATACAATCTAGGTGGTGAACAAAGCTTTGTAGCTAGTCCTTTAGGTCTTTGGTGAGAAGATTCCAAGTACGAGAGTGAGTGAAGAAGTGGTGCCACCTCACCTGCGTAAGCAATAAATTAATTCACGGCATCTATAAAGTAAGCTGAGCTTTACTGCATTCTTTGAGAACTATAGTTACCAACCAAGAAAGCAGTTGAACAATTGGAGGACCAAAGGAGTTATTAATCGAAGGAGAAGTTGGAGCAATGAGAAACAGGGAAAAACAGTTCTAGGTGAATCTTGAATCGATCAAAACCATCACCTCGACCTACCAAAAAACTGGAACCAATTGATCCCAACAAAGGACACATAAACAGAATACCAGATTCATGCAAAATAAAAATGGCAAGACATACCCAGAGGCTCCGCGAAAACCCACACAGAAGAGGAAGAATGAGAAAATCAGCCTATATATGCAAATGGTAGGGCAGAGGTTAAAGCAACCAAAATGAATGGTCAGGAATTTATAGTCAACTTCTGATCAACTCCTAACCTATTATCCTCATATTCAATTTCAGTAATTATCAGCAAAAGACAAAAGAAAAGAGAATGAATGCAGACCTTGTTATCCCAGGCGCCAGCAAGCAGAACAGTTTACTTGGCCTGTAACTTAGCCTTGAAACCAAATGAACGAAATCTCAACGGCCTGTAAGATTTACAAAATCAGGAGATCTCAGTTGTTGGTGAAAAGGAAAAACCAAGTAGAATATCTTCAGACCCTAAGCTCTGAAGAAGATAAAAACATCTCATAAATGTCACACATTGACGAATTACAATTTTGGGGCTGTTTGAAACACCCAAGTTGCTAATTTTAACACAAGGTAGCTATGATATTGGAGGTTATAGAGCCAATCAACCACATGTATTTAGAGGATCATAACACCTAGATAAGAAAATTGCACATTTTTAGCAGCTTCTGTAGCTAAGAGCAATCATGTGTAATCTATAAACAAATATATTCAGTTTAAAACAATCCTTCAATAACGAAACACATGAAAAAGCTTACACCCTATCTCAGAATCAAAATCAAAAAGTACATCAGACGTCGAAATTGCCTCGTCCTGGACAATCAATTTTGCTGCCTGCCTGCCATCCAGCAATGTTTATGAACTCCCCAAACTTAAAGTTGGGGGGGCGTACCACCAAAGCGGACAAACGGGCTGGCTGAGCTGAATGGGAAAGATTCACAACCACTGGAGCAAAAGGACTGAGTGAGTGCGACAGAGAGGGCAACTTTTCACGGCGACAATTTGGGTCGGTATTTGCCTATTTCATAATTGGGCGGGCTGGGTTTAGGGTTTTAGGGTTTTAGGTTGTTTTCTTTTTCTTTCTTTTTTGGAACCACTTTTTATCAAAACAAAGAAATTTGCTGTTAAGCAATCTTTCTAATGCTATCGCTTGCTGTCTCAATATTATTCATGTTACAAAAAGGACTTGTAGTACAAAAAATGTGTTGTTCTAAGCAATAGAGACTCATGAGAAACATAACACTGAATTAAATTGAACTCATGTTTCTTTGGTACTTTGCTTATGTTAATTGAACAACAAAGAATATCAACAAAAGGAATTCTATAACCAATTTAAGTCAATATATGATACTAACTTGTCCAAACTGTTTGAATTACCTCTTTGAGAACTATATAATACTAACTGACAAAGTATTAAAACATAATGAGTGATGGAAGACAAACACACGATTTTGTCTTCATCCTTAAACAAATGCAATCTTCGAATTTTATCCTTCATCGAAAAAAATACGTTCGAAGTTTTTCTTTTAAGCTTCCATGGAATCAGCAACATACTCTACACTTGACCCTTAATCACTGCAATGTGTAGTTTTATCATGAGTGGAAAAAATTCCCCAATATATAATTAAATAAATTGCCCTATGAACATCCATTGTCTATTCTTATTACTCTGAATTAAATCATCACATAGGAATTAGAGAAAAGGTAGGTAAGTAGATCATAATACTACAAGAAAAACGCACTTAGACCGCGGAGCGTTTCAGTCGTCTAAGTGCATTTTTCCGTCGTCTAAGTACTTAGACGACGGAACCTCCGTCCTCCAAGTTCTGTGCTCCAAGTGTTGTCGTCCAAGCACTTAGACGACGGAGAATTTCATCTCCGTCGTCCAAGTCTACTTGGACCGCGGACCTTCTCCATGGCCCAAGTAAGCACCTGGACGACGGAGATTTTAATCTCCGTCGTCCAGGTTCTTACCTGGGCCACGGAGATTAAATTCTCCGTCGTCTAAGTGCTTATTTAATTTTAAAAAAAATTAAATTGTAATTAAATATTAATAATTTAATTTATTATTAATTAAATTTAAATAATGAAAAATGTTAAAATTAATTAAATAAACTAAATTTGTAATATTACTTAA